>OZ038371.1:130985534-133385534 GCA_964036015.1 Leptarthrus brevirostris | reverse complement strand
TTTGTAATCGCCAAAAGCATGTCCATTGTGTGGTAAAGTTCTCAGTAGCGTTCCTCAGGGCTCAATGCTAAGGCTCTGTTTATAATTTACGTAACTTTACTATGTAACAACTGCAAATATTATTCGTACACTAAAGACTTTTATTTACTTTAAGATCCAAGGATTTAATTTAGGAAGCGTTTGGATGTATGAAATTTGACCTAATAAGAGTATATAACTATTAAACTAGCATGTTCTAAATACCTCTCAATGTAGTGTTATCCTTAGACTACGCACTTGCACCACTTCAATCCATTAAAATTTTCAGCGTACACTACCTTTGCTTTTACCATTTTAATAGTATACACCGAAAGCATAAGCACCACTTCTGCAGTTTTTACTTCCCCGTTTTATAGATCTTTAGAAGTAGTTGAAGATTTCCTATTATCAATAAAGATCTGTCTGTTGTCATTCTGTAGGGTCTACGAACCATGCATCAAATATAGTTCATGAATGTCGTATGCGGCAACAACGATAGAAAATTCTCCATAAATGTTATGAAAATTTGTGATCCTATATTGCTATTTATCGAAGTTCCAAGATACCATTATTTCAAGAAATGCAGATGTCCGTAACGCTCGTGCGATTTCCTTTTCTTTGGGGGGCTATGTTTAAGTCGTCGCTGGAGTAAGTGACAACGTATTGGCCTTCCACCTCGGAGGTCCTAAATTCGAGCCACATGGGTGACGACACATAGTGGTATTTGCTGACAACAGATAACGATAAAAGTCCATTGGAGATTGGAGAATCATTTCAGTGTTTCGGTATCCAATTCAAATTGTAGGTCCACTTGTAATCGTTGTCTTGGATCGGATGAAGTTCGCCCCCATGCCCTTCAACGTGGTACGGGAACTAGAGAGAGGGAAATGGAGATGTTTAGGCCAATTTTTAGAGTACAAAACATTGATGAATTAAAAAGAAACATTGAAATTGCTATTGCTGAGATCCGACCAGATATCGTCGAAAAAGTGCTCGAAAATTGGGTTCATCGAATTCGTGCCTGCAAGCGAAGCCGAGAAGGTCATTCAAATGATGCTCTCTTCAAAACATAACGACATAAAATGTACTTTCAGTCTGCAAAAAATTTCGTTAAAAAAAAAATTAAATTTTCAAATTCTGACGATCTCACTGGTAAACTCGTTGCATGCCAATGAACTTCAACTGAACTTCCGTTTCCTTTTGCAATAATCTGTTTTGCAAATTTCACTTTACCAGTGAATTTGACTAAACATTCACTCACTTGTTTCTTAAACTTTATCTTACAGCAGCATAACGTTTCGTGATTTAATTTAAAACATCATTCCCGCACAGATGCGGTCATTTTCTCCATGAGGTATTTCAAAATACTCTTTGGAAAATGAATCGAAAAAAAAAATTAGATGTGAATTCCTGTTCAGTGATGCACGTCATTTCCGGTAGGGAGTTGTAAGAATTGAATATTTTTGCACTCATTGTGTGTGCTTACTAGTACAAGTTTCTCCGGATTGCGTAACCCCTTCTCGGCTAAAAAAAAACATTTTCCCCTTTTTAACGAGTTCTTTTGATAATAATTGATAGCTTGACGGCTTCAAGTGCTCCAAGATCGGAAATGATTATATTGTTTAGGTAATATACCTAAGATAAAAACATTTTTCTTTGCATAACATTATAAATTAGTTTTCTCCCCTTTTTTCACATTCATTTACTATATCAGTGTTGAATCATCTAGTCAAACACTTAAAAAATAATTGTTACTGGTACAAAATATATAAGTGGGTGATAACAGCAGAAAGTTGAGTTAAGTTACAGCGTTGCTAAATGGTGAACATTTTGCTAGCCAATTAATTTAATCCCAACATTGTTAAGTATATTTTTTCTATCAAAGTAATGTAAAGTACGCATTGGGTAAGAAATATTTGAGAATCGCTGCATTATCTAAACTAACCCAAAAGAGGAGAAATTATCTTTCGTCATGACAATACTTGGCGCCACACAGATTTTAGAACTCAACAAAAAATATGCTAATTTAAGTGAAATATCTTGTCCTTCGCACTTGATCTCTACGCGTGGCATCTTGGTGTTGATGATTTCCGGTCTCTACAGAATTGCAAAAATAAAATATCTTTTACATATTTGCGCTTTATATTAATTTGCACTATAAACACTACAGATCTGAACTGGATGGAACTGGATGGAACTGGAGGTCGATATTCAATAAGTTCTATTACTAAAAAAAGGATTAAATTTTGGATATTATTATTTCTTAGGGCGTTAGAGAGGCGTTGTAGCCGTCAGCCTTGTCACTTTGACCAGTGAAATATTTTGTGACCTAAGCAGTAAAGATGTAGGTCCTTGATGAATCCTATGATCGCTCTGGGAGCCGCATCCTCTGGGGATTGAAACGTCATTCCTAGTTGTTTATGCGCCCAAAGGCTTCATAGTGGCAGAGTATAAGCTCTGCTCTCTTGTCCTCTACCATATAAAAGCGACAAGCTTCGTCTTCAGATTTGCCCACTTTTTTGAAATGATATCTCAGAAAATAGCACTCTTTCCTTACAGGCATGGGTAGGAGCTATCTCTTTTTGCGTTTTTGGCCACCATAGTGTCGACCTACCAATCCGGAAGTTCCAGGTTCTAATCCCACCGGCGTTGACCCATGGTTGTTTTCTGCAGACAACAGATTACGATAAAAATGCCATGAGGTTGCAGAGGAAATGTCAGTGTTTCGAAATTCACTGTAAATTGTAGGTCCACTTGCAATCGTTGTCACCAATCGGGAGTTGTGAGGGGTTGTGAACACCAGTTTTGGACTATGTCTAGGACCTTCTGCATTCGTTAGCGATTTTCCGATCATTGATTATGATAACCATGTTAGTTGGAGCTCGTAAATCACAAGTAACCAGACCAGGGGGGAACGGACCTCTCCTTGGGCACACCCGTTCGTGGCCTTAAGAATAATTTTCTCTTCCACTAGGTTCTATTTCCTTCTTGACGGCTGCTTCTTCCCTCTTGACGGTGCTTCTTCCCTCGCGACAGCCACTTCTTCGAGGGCTTCGAAAGTAGTGTTCGCAAAAGCACCTTCAGTGTCTATGAAGGCGCAAAGGGTTACTTATTTTTTCACAAGCGGCATTTCTTATCTTCCGACCAAGTAGTGTAGGGCTCTTACTGTAGACTTGCCCGCTTGGTATGAATGCGGATGTTCATGCAAAGCTTTCATTTTCAGGATCCCACATTTTATGTATTGCTCAATTACCTATTCCATTATTTTAAGTAGGAAGGAGGTAAGACTAATGAGACGATGCGCTTTGGGTTGGGTAGATGATCGCCCTCCCCCCATAGGTATGAGTAGCTATTGTAGAATTTTCCAAACTTCACGGAATCATATGTGTCTTTTTTCTCTATATAAATTACTTGTGGGAACATTTTCTCCCACCAATAATTAATCGAGATTGCCCGTAAGCAATGATCTACGAAGATCAGCTAAATACCGATATTTCATTCGCTAGATATGGTCGTCCTATTGTTTATTCGTTTATTCCTAAGGATACTACACATTTAGTTCAACCTTTAGATGCCGGTGTTTATAAAGGATTAAAATCTTATTGGACAAAAAAATTAATGACTTCATGGAAAGAAATCCCACCAAGAAGCCTTCTAAGTACACACCAACCTTGTGGGCTTTGCATCATTGCTGAACCGTTTTCGCCCTTTGGGCCGGCGCGACGTCCATTCTATCTCGCCGAAGTACTGCTGGGCTCAAGGAAGAACCACAACCTCGAGGATGTTGATCATGGTTGTTTGGCCGCTGGCGCAAATTACGCCTAAAACCATGACCGATTGGGGATTTTGGCGATGTTCAACTCTGGACGATGTGTCGGAAAGTCTTGTGGACCATATTCTGACGTTTCGATGGTTGTGAGTTTCTTCCACAGTGAAGATCGTTTCATTTATGAAGAAGATTTTTCGCAATTTTGAGTTGCTGTTTACTACAGGAGTTGCCGACATCGTTGAAGCCGTACTTGCTTGTTTTCATCCATAAGGAGGTGGCCTTTCAGGAGCTTTTAGGGGTTGAAGTTGAAGTCCTTTTTTGCAATTTGACGGCCTTCTTCGCGGTTGATGCCGGCTTCACGGGCAATTTTCTTCATTGAGGCCCTCGGATTTCGGTGTAATTTCAATTTGATGACCTGGTGGTTCTTGGATGTATTAGCGGTCCACTTTCTTCCACTTCTAGGACTGCTTAATGGTTCTCGAAATGGTTTCCGGAGCGATACCAAGTAATTGAGTAATCGCACAATTTCGTTTTCCGTGTTGGCGGAATGCGATGATGGCGGAATAATTGTTTGATATAACTCGAAAAAGAAGGAACATGTACAAAAAGATATGGAGAATAATGTAGACACAAAAAAAACGCCAGAAAATTCGAACATTCGTTACAGGGCAAAACAAATTTTGATGACCGGACTTTTGTGTCACCCTGTATAATTATTTTTATAATACTTTGTAAGGACGTAGACAAAAATTTGAAGCCGTCAGTAAATTGTGGTCCATGTTAGATCCTGTATTATTATGTTTGTCTATTTACAATATTTGGTTATGGATTGTGACTGGCTGTCAATTTTTATATTTAACCACATCTAAACAGAGTTGTGAATGCTGTAAAATATATATTACCTCTGCTTTGAATAGAATGAATGAATGACAGCAAATCCATCTTTTTGGCCAAAATAAAAAAAAGGGTGTTATCCGAAAAATGTTTATAAAAGTGTTGAAACGATATTCACGTAAATAATTACGTCTAAGACGTATTTTTTCCATCCAGACTCAGCGCTGTCACACATAGCCCAGACAAAGTAAGATTTTCTGAAAAACGAACATTCCACATTTTATTTTCAATTTTGATAAAACAATGGTTTGTTGATTAGTTTGCTGAGGGGGGGGGGGGAGGAAGGTACTCGCCTTCTTTATACCTAGGCTCAAATGGCTCCTTCTCGCCTTCTATATACCTTAGCTCAAATCGCTCGTTCTCGCTTTCTATATACCTAGGCTCAAATGGCTACTTCCTGCCTTCTATATACCTAGCTGATACCCATAACAAATTGAACGATCGCTTTATAGCCAGTTTGTTTACTTCTGCAAGATCTTCGCAGAAGTCTGTCCCCAAGATCCTAGATCTCCTTTGCGTTAATGCCAGACATTAACCGTAAACGGCCTCGTTTTCCTCCCTGGAATCTCCAATTCTTTTGGCACGAGCCATTAGTTGTGCATGCCCTGTCACGAGGTCTACATAAAGGTTAGGCGTTATTCATCTTAATTCGCTTACTTGATTTAGATGCGTTGAGGGTTCACCAGAATGCTTTTGTTTGCTTTGCTGTTTCGGATCTATCCCAATTTTTCTTATGCATTTCCGTCACCCATTCCAGGATCTTCTTTTTGAGTTCCTAGATTGGGATTCCCATGTTGATCATTGTTGGAGTTTTCTCGTTTGCGTCCCTTTGCACTCATTTTCTCTTTTAGTTCCCTGCACATTTCTTAGGGTTACTTCGTTTTAGTACCCTCATTCCGCAAGATGCTCGCTTACAACCCTCTAACGTTTTGGATTTCATCATGGCGTTTATTAGTGATCTTATTAAGCGTCGATGTCCACTTATATTGCTATTTTAGATGATTTAACTCCACGTTCCATTAACTTGCGTTCTCCTATCTCTAAAGTCTTGATCTTACACTGGTGAACGGAGGAGTAGTTCTTCACTCCATCCCAAATCTCTAGGTTTTGTTCTTCTCCAAAAGCACAGCCATGCACGCTTTTTGAGCCGTCGGTGTATACCACTATAGTGGTTTCTTTGACCACCTCATTGTTGATCCAGTCTCCTTTTGCCGGAAAAGAAGCCTTGCGACTTTTAAACCCATAACTTGTGAATTCCCTGAACGGTGTACAGGATAACGTGCTGGCTATGCACGCATGAGTCATATGTTCGAATACTGCCTGCGGTGAACCGTGGTTGTTTTATGCTGACAATGGGTTATACCGGAATTAGGGAGATTCAGGCGTAGCTAATTATTCGTTAACTCGAAGAATATTTTTGTGTTAGTGAACGTTTGATGAAGGGATCTTCCCACACAGCTGGAAATTTGCATTGAATTAAGCAAATATTCGAAAACCCAAAAACATGTGCAAATTCGACTCGAGACGAAACATATTCCTGTTCGGTACAAATACCGAATATTTGTTAACTAATAAATGGTTTTCTGCGGTAAAAATAACAAATATCAAATATATGTAAAGGAGCAACGCAATAGGGATCCCGGGTTAGTGTACTTTGTGATTTTAAGGTATTTAATACAATAGCCCCATCAAAGATGGTCATATTTTACAATGGGCACGAATTCTTAAAATCTAACATTTTTTAAATATTTTCGGTCCATTAGAAAGTTTATCAAAGAATTTCTGTCCATGAATCGCGAAATTTCGCGGAAAACAATTTACGTAACGGAAATTCCGCTTGGGCCGACGACAACAATTCACTTCCAATGAAATGAATGCCGAAAATTTCCGTACATAAGCGGGAAAACCGCGAAAGGTCGGCGTGCATAATTGACTTTGGTTTAATTTTTGTAAACTTTCACGTTTACAAATTTTTTATAAGACAAATTCTAATGCGCATTCGAATTTGCAAACGCCAATGCAAATGCAAATTTCGCAATCGCAATTATGTCAGCCTTAGCCATTTGCAAGTTCGCTTCGTACATGAGTGTGGCGGTTTTTAATTTCTAAACGGAATAACATTTTTGCCATTCGCAAATATTAAAATACGTTGATGGTAAGAATGGAATGCTTTTTGGGAAAGAACAATTGTAGGAGCCTTATTAACCTTTCATGCATATCCCCCCTCCTTCCGTCCTTGCTAAAGTATTGAAATATCCAGGAGATTGGAAAAGTAGCCCTTGATGATTTGTCAGAAATGTAGGTGTTCTCAGGCATGATTTATTATTTTGCTTTGTGTTCTTGTCACTACCAATTACTTAGTAAATTATTGAAATTTATTAATGAAGTAAAGGTAATTCGATCTTAATTGGAATCAAAGTATCCGCCCATATAGATTGCGTGTTCTATCGCAATAGAATTGTCGGCAAACTTCTGATGCAGAGGCGGATTATCAAACACTTATTCTTCCATTGTTTTTCCACCTTCTCCCTCATATTCGAGCAATGAAATAAACGCAACTTATCGCCAAGGTCCCGTCCTTTACATTTTGTGTTTTCGTTTTCTATTTTTTCGATTACATTTTGGCCTTGTCAGGTGTGCCATTTTCTATTGCTTCTACATCCGCTTAGTTAACACCTTTTGATAAAGCCACAAGCGGGGAGTCAGTCGAGAACACAAAAAAAACTACGAAACATTTCTCAAGCATTTCGCGTCATTGTCGAATTGTCGATTCCAAGAGTCAACCGAAGCCAAAACGATTGCAACATTTCGCGGATATTCATGACCTTTCAAATTTTTTACGTTGCACACCTGGTTAGAGGCTAAATATGCACAAATTAAGCAAACATTTTGAAACAATCTGCCATGGATAGCCATATACCCATGGCGGCTCGAAGCGATGCTTGTTTCGCACCTAACTATCCGTGGAAATAGGTCATTCGGTACTGGGAGTGTTAGTATTGTTGTTGTTGTTTATTTCTAAGAATGTCTTACTTGCTAGCCTAAGTTAGCGTGCGCAGAACTTGATGTTTTCATTTAGCAACTGGAACAAAGGGTTTTTTTTATTGTAGTGCGTACAGCACGATCTGAAGACTGTCTGTATTGTGACGCGATGACAGTTGCTAGGTCACACACGCGAGCGAAACTGCTTTCAAAACAAGCAAATTTTCGAAGCGCTGGAATGTTGCGAAATTTTTAAGCTTTCCAAAACAGAGTCACATAAACTTGTTATCTGTTCGCAGAATTTCGAGGTCGAACGCGTTTTGTTATGGAATAGACAAAACGAAAAAAATATTTATGCTCAATAACAAACAACCTCCGGATCGCTATATTCCCCCGCCAAATCCATCAATGGTTGCCATCGTTTGCAAAAAAAAACAAAACATCTCAGCCGCAATCGCCTTGTTCCGCATGCTACCGCCGCCACGCCGGTTATTACCTAATGTTTTGCCAAACGCGAAATGGCGGACGATAATGGGAGAAAATTTGAAATCCGACCCCGCCACGCCATACCATACATTACATGGCGGCAGTAATTGCCTTATCGCGTTAATTACATTTACTTTTAGGTGATTTCCTTAGAAAAAGCATTTTAATTATTTCGCGTCTGTTTTTCTTTGATCTCACTTGTACACCCTATACTGGAAGTGATGTCATGAAATTGCGTGATTGCTTATCTTCGTTTCTTGCGTTCCCTGACGGTATTAATGGCGTTTTTCAATGATAGTTTTCGCGGAATCTAGTTTGTTTGCTAATTTACGCACTTTTTTTGCACACCGTAATGTAAACAAATCGTGAGTAACTAGGTAGTAGTCGTAAATCGTAAACTGGTAAACATGTTGACTACACTATTGACTGGAATAGTTACGTTGCGGTGGCATGGCATTCATTTGTAATGCGCTCAAATTAGTAGGACAATGCCAGATGCAGGGTAAGCTTATTTTGCATTAATTTTACAGTGCATTTGCGTATTCTGCATTGCATTCTGATTATTTTCCAATTGCATTGGTATAACAAAGGCGAGGTATTACAAATTTGGCATTGATTAAATGGTAATGGGAGAGAACCCTTTAACCAATTAGGTCTATAAAGTGGTTCTTGCATCATCGTTTGATGATGGAAGCACTATTCCTAGAAAAATAAGCTTTGTCAGGCCAAGAAAACATACTCTCGCAGATAGTGAGATGGATTTCAGATATTGTCACTAACGTGGTCTAGAGAACACTTATGACGTGCACTTATGAAGGCTAGTTGAGTGCACGGTCTACAGAATACAAAATTTGTGGAATATTTTTGCATGGATGCCATTTTGTCCGTCATTATTGTCATTAGGTGCCAATCTTTTGATAGTGAAGAGTTAATTTAAGTATTAAAGGAGTATTAATTGACGGGCTGAGAGTAAAAGTGACCTATTTATAAGGTTCGGGCAAAAGCGGCTTAGAAAATGTTTCGCGCAAAAACGAATCGCGTGAGATTGCGGGCAAAAACGAATCGTAGACAATTCTCGGGCAAAAACAACTTAACTACTTAACTGCATTAACTTTGCATTACTTTTTGTAGTTTAATCGTTTTGCCCGGAATCTCACGCGATTCGTTTTTGCGCGGAACATTTTCTAAGCTACTTTTGCCCGAACCTTATAAATAGGTCACTTTTACTCTCAGTTCGTAAATTTTGCACTAATAAAGTTTGGTAAGGTCCAAAAGTGGTTTTTATGTGAATTTAAAATTTTTCAGACTTCTTGAAAATTTGTTCTGACTACTGAGGGAAAAGCTACGAGGAAGTAACCTACGAGTATTACAATCTCATAAGCGAAAGGCAGGCGATTAGAAAAGTATTTTATATTCGAGGGTTTTGACGCATATTTTAAATTATTGAACTAAATAATAAATTGTGTGCCGACAGTGACACTAAGTGACAGCTATGACCCAGGGAACAGATAAAAAGCCTACTTCCTCGTAGCAAAAAGCGAACAAATTTGACAGCACAGACCCAGCCGCCGAACAAAAACTTGCCATGCTCACACACACGACATATACACGATAGGGCTTCACCTTTAGTTACTTCCTTGTAGGGGAAAACACAATTACTTGTCTCTTGCAACAACTGGCAGTTTATTGAATTCCTTGTTAAAGAGTACGGGGTTTGGACTACGCCTAGTTAACCGTATTTAAATTTTACTTAAAGAATCTTATTTTGAACTTCTATGAATGCAAATGTGTCCAACAAATATTAATTTTGGCACCCAACTGACGTCAAACCATTTGACATTTCTAATTGCACAGACCTTGTATTGTCTAGACCGTCAAGCTCCATCTATTGGGTATTATTTGTTTTCGCTAGTTTTATTGAAAATATAACGGAATTCGTCGTTCTTTGGAGGAATATAGATACTAGTGACTATTTTGGTAGAGATAAGTACAAAAACTAATGGAGCATAGAACAAATATTTGAGTTTTCATTAAAAAAAAAACACGCCCCTGCAAACATTATAATTTGTACATTCCTTATGAAAAAATATTTGACGGCTGGGGTTTACCCAATATGGAGGTAAACCTCGAAGCTTCCTTCCTGTCGGAAAGAGAGTATATCAACAATAGTGTGATGATAGATAACCCCATAGCAATTTACATAGATAGCAAAATAAAAGCAATAAAAGAGCGTGTCTGATGTCTTGGAGTGTCACGCGAGATAACTAAACCTGGATGTATGGGGAGAGGTAAATAAATCCTCATCTTTTGTTCATTGTGCAATCGCAACAATAGAGTTGTAAGAGAGGAAGCTAATGGAGCAGGGGTAAGAGCATCCAAAATAGCAAAATATACGGATAGCCAGGTGTCAATTAAATCAATGAAAAATGTGGTGGTGAAATCCAAAATGATACAAACAGACCCTAGCAAAAGCCGGTCGCCAAAATAAGGTCGCCTTAGTATAAGTGCCGGGGCATTGTGGAATCCCAGGTAATGAAAACACAAAATATCTGGAGCAGAAAAGCACCAGAAGAGAAACCTTGACAACGATCAATTTGTGTATCTCTATAAACGAAATGAAAAAAAAATATCAGGGAATGGGCTACGAAAAAGCATAAAGAGAGTTGAGATTGAGCCGAAATGGCTAAATATATAAAAGCGTTCTGGGGAACTCTCAATGCATCTGTATCAGGAGAAATAAGCTGAATAAGGCCTAACGAAAAACCTATTTAGGCCTACGATGAATGGCTCACGCTAGTAGAATAGGGTTGCGGGGAGGAGTATCATTTTGCAAGTTCGCGGCCAATGCCCAGCCCTAACGCAAAGAAGATCCCAAACCACGTGAACAGCATAACTAAAAAGGATTAGATACAAATCCATTATTAGGTTTGTAATGGATTTTGCTGGCTCCGTAATGAACTAAGAAACGCTGCCGAGCAGGGGCGTACAATGGGCCTTTTAGGTCTCAGTATTTGGGAGACTTTTATCTCCCCACTGTAAACCAACCAATCAAACCTCTAGTACAGGAGATATAAGTTTACCATTGCAAATAATTTTGTAGAATAGGTTGCCGTTAAAGATCCGATTCATGCTGAATGGGTTATTTCGACCGTGACGGGTTATTTCGAATACCCGATCAACCGGGTATCATTAGCATTAGTGAAAATGCTCTTTAAAAAATCACTGGCCCAGACAATACTCAATTATTCGTATTAATATAAAAGATTGTTTATTCGCAAATAACAAACAAGAAAGTGCGGCCCTTTGACCATTAAATATTATATGTCTCTGAAAAAAGAATCTAGTGTCAAAAAAATCTCTTATTATTATTGTTCGTGGTTTGTTGTGTATGTTTTCTGTGTCGTTTATTGCATATTGTCAATATTAAGTTCTGAAAAGAAATTAATGACGTCATTCACGCATTACATATATGTTCACAGGCTTAAAAAAAGAAGCGTGGATATCTGTTTTGACTCGGCGGAGGAATTGAAGCGTGGCAATATTTTTTCGCTATCTCGCTGTATTGCGTTCGCAGTTTATGCAAATCGGATCTGGTTTTTTTTTACTTGTTTATTATGCCGAAAGCATCGCAATTTCGCTTCCCGTTCGAATTCGGCCATGACATAATGATTGAATCCGATGATATAACCCATTTTACACCTAAAGGCGAAATTTGAAGTTTTGAATTTCCAATCCACACTCGATGAGATTATTTTAATACCAAGCTCACTGCGATCGAACAACGCTCTAACTCACACGGCGGCCGACGAAAAATTGTCTTGAGCCGGCTCTTTCCCCCACCTCATCCAATACGTTTAGACCGAATCTGAATCCGCAGATATTTCAATGAATATGTAATACTTTTTTCACTTTTCTAAATATTACATGCCACCCACTGCAGAACGCACTATAAGACGTTGTTACGTTAATAAGAAACGGAATGAGTCTCACCACCAAAACCATGGTATGGACGTGGAACAGTGGTTGCCAGCGAGGACGGTTCTGGACTTAAAATTGGTGATCTGTTCCGGTTGGATATTTTACAGTACTCGGATATCTCAAGTTAAAATAGTGTTTAAACTATTTCTGGCAAAACAAATTTTATTTTATTTTTAGATAGATATTCTGTATTGCGTCCTACTTAAAACAAAAGGTTGGACTAACCGGTATTCTTCAATAATCATAAATTTTTCAAATAAAAAAAGGTTTCAGGATATGAAGTCGTCATATAATTTAACCAGGTAAACTGCTTGAACATAGCCGTCTGCGGTGATACGTTTTGCCGTTGTGTCGTACCTCTCGTATGGTCTCTCTGCCATCTGTTGTACTCCATACCAATAGTTTTAGACTTATTTGATTCGACTTTTCTTCTTTCTTCCTACTTTCTGAAACTTGATGACACTGAGCCATTTTTTTCGTATTTATTTAGTGATTTGGTCACGCTCATCCAATATACCGATCGGTCAAGTTCTCACGAAGACATGCACATGAAATAGCAGTGTCCTATTTTAACCCAGTTTCACCGATCGTAAGGATCTGGACAGATGTGATGTTAAAGACTCCTTTGTCTACACTTTTCGCTTTGCTTTGTGAATTTCTTAAAAGCGTTTAATTTATAATACTTATTTTCGGCATGGAGTGGTTGGCGGCCTACCGTATGGGTGTCCACTCAAAAAATACATCGATGTTTTATTCGATGCAATATATCGAGACTGTGCATCGATGTTATCCGATGTATCGGGTAGAAACATCGGTGTTTCCTCAAAATCGAGTACTTTTTCTAACATTATATCACTAAGTTGCAGTTATATTATGCAATCATACAATATATTATACTAGGTGTTGTTTTGATACACAACATGCCCGAATCAAAGTGGACTCATAATTCTCAACAACTTTGTTCAAGAAATCTATGTAACTAAGGAAAAAAAGACTTTTTATGCTAAATTCGCTGATTGGGGTGTTGTCGCCCAACTCTTAAAGCTGATTACCAAGCGAACGATATCATATTAAAAAATTAACACCGGAAAAAAAGAGAATCAACCAATGCTCTGTAATTCGCTGGTTACCACCGCGGCCTGGATATTGTCTCGTATTGTGGCAACTGAGTTCGCCTCTTTTGTCCATCTTTCTTGCGCTTATTGAATGTTAACGGCAAAATTTTAGAAATGTTCAAAGAGTCTCCATTGTTGTTATATTTATAATTTCTATTCTTTGCCCATACCCACACAGCCTTGTCAATGGTAGGTTAATTAAAACGGGGGTTTATGAATACTGAGTTCAGAAATACTATCGATATGACACACTGCTTTGAAATTAGCTGTTCGATATTTTGGATGTATCGTATTATAAATATCGAGTGAATTCGGTGCATCGATGTATATCGAATATCCCTAGCCTGCCGTGCTGAATAAACAATACGTAGTTTCTAACTTAATACGGTGAAATTGCAAAAACTATGACTAAAATGAAACTATTAAAACTAAATTATAAAACTTTAAAAATATCTCGATGTTTTGTTCGATGATTACGAGAAAAATGTTAATTTCAACGTTCGGCGTATGGTTTGCTTTAGAAATGACAATACAAGTACAGCTTATATATACCACCAAACGTCAGCTGTTCGAATATCTTGCCGGCTTGTAGGTTGAATAAGTGCTGCTGCTGCTGCATAACTTAACAGAAAAAGATTTACTGGGCCCCATTTGTAATAGCGACTCACTGTACAAACACAACTTTATTAAGACGTTCAGCAACAAGATCGTTTTTTATTTTTATTAGACATCGACAATGCCCGACTATCTACCTCTTTAAAGAATCGATAAAAACTATTGAAGCTTGGTTATGATGTTTATCAGAATCTGTCGTATTCACTCAACCTAGTTCTTTATGACTCCTCTTATTCCGGTCGATACAAAACTCTCTTATCTCAGTACAAACTTTACTTTTTTGGAAGCCCTTTGAAATTACTTTCACAAATTCTGCGCCAAAAAACCCAAGACTTGCTACAAAAGAACGATAAAGCTACCCGGATACCGGTTGTTAAACAAGTTGGCGTATATATTACCGAGAGAAAAATTGACTTTTCAATCAATCCAATATATGTAAAAAAAAGAGTAGGTATGAAGGCATCATTATTCTGCATACTGTTACTTCTGCCTGCAAGGTACATATCCAAAAACATCATAAACAAACGTTCCGAAAAGCAAAAGCAAATGACATCGAAAGGAAACGAACTTGCTGGCAAAATTCCCTCGCCTTTGTTTATCTTCAATCGTTTTACTTTCACTTGCAACTGCAATAAAGAATGTTGGAAAGGTGTTGAAAGTTGCATCGAATCAAGCCAAACTGAATGGAAATCATTAGAAAGTCAACGGTGACGCCTTTCGTGCTGAAGATCAGATCATCACAAATTCCCAGTTTATTCTACTACGTCCACCCAATGGAATGCTCGGAAACTGCAAAAGAGCTAACTACCTACGGGGACTGTCAATCAATAGTGTTCTTCTTTAAGTACATTTTGCACTTAGTTTTCCTTTGGCATAAATAAATGTTCTGATTCGGTCGACTGGTTGCGTTTACCATCAATTGACATGTCATAGCAACTGGTAGAAACCGGATAAAACGTCACAATTTCGCCTAACTTCACATTGATGCAATTTTCTTTGTTCTCAAACAGAGAAATGCACATAGAACCAGACCAGCTAATAAAATTATTGCCCAATGCACGCTGGCGGAATAGATGGAGAAGAAAAAAAAAAGACCACAAACCGTGCAGTCTACAAAGAAACGCCATTGGTAACGACAGCGGTAGGTGTGCTGCGCACTGTAAGTTTCATTGAATTTTCCTACCATTGCTTTATAGGCATTCAATTCGGACTACCATCGCTTACTTTTGTTGACTTCTTTCATTTAATTTTCAGTTGCTTGCCAGCTAATTATCATACCGAGTACAAGCATGTGCAGTAAGTGGCATATCAACAGTAGAGGTGAAACGAAATCGACTATGATAGTGCCGTATTAGCATCTATAGTTATATATGTACCTGTTGTATCTTGCCACCGTAATTTGTTACTTCACACATATCTAGATGAGTTTTGCCGCTAGCTTGTGTGATTTTATTTCAATCTTTCGTGTTTCAGGAAAAAGTACTATAAAATTGCTAGGCATAAATGGTTAAGTGTCAAATGCAAAGCTATACCTTCAAAGAAAGACAGTAGAATACCTCTGACGGCCCAATTTATAGGGCATGACACAAGCCCATAATTGAATAATAGGTAGTATTTGCCTACCTGGTTCCGTTCAGAAGTTTCAATGAACAAAGGTTTCCCCGCGTATGTGTCATGTTCACGAGCTGGCGCAAATGTAATTATTTTATAACTCATTCGCTGGATTATTATTGCATTTATTCACTCACACCTGATTCTCTGTTTACACTCTACATTACTATTTCTTGTTATAGCGGGACATTTCGAAGTCATTGCCTTGACTTGAATATATTTTTTCTTTATTTCGTTTCCTTTTTCGCTCTTTTCCGTTCAGCTTTCATTGTGCAGTTCTTTGTTTTCCTTAAGGTCACACAGTTACCAAAGATTACTATTACTAGATAAACGGCTTCGAACAAAGTAGTGAAAAATATTTGGTTGCTTTTGTATATTTCCCGTATCGGGCAACCCTGCAGTTAGAATTAAAAATTTGTTTTCCGGGAGATTTGGGTAAGAGACACGTATATTTTTCATATATGCATTTACAAATATCAAATGACAGGAGTATGTGATTCTCTCCGGATGAGAACAGAATTTTGACAGGAGTAAGTGATTTTCTCAAATAATTTTGACAGGAGTACTAGACTAGTAGACTGCGCACTACCTGTACACTTTATTTGCATGTATATTCTAATGACTTTAAAATCTGGATATATTTCGTTTTACTGTGGTGCCTGTGTTACTTTTTCAGGACCAGCTGGGTATTTTAGGAGCCGGTTATCTAGTAGTAAGTAATCTTTGCAGTTACTTTAGGAGGGAAAAGGTTACGTATTGTATAAGGGAAGTATTTTAGTAAGAGCTTAAAGATTTTTCTTCAAATAAAGACTACTGATCCACACTAACCCATCCTGCTGACTCAATTTTGCATGACATTGTCGATCGTTTATGTCTCTATTTCGCGAATAGCTCGAGCAAAGTTTTCGTTAGGTGCATCAATTGTTTGTTGATCGTAGAAGTAACAACTTTTCTTTACAGTTCTAACCAGGTTCCCAAAATGGCTAACAATACGGTTACCGAACTTAATGTGCAAAAAATCTATACATTGACGGCCAAATTGTCAGTTATCATGTCTTTGTAGCGCATTCCGTTCTCCGTAACTCTGTTGCTAGCTTCATTTTGAAAATAGTAGAGACCAATGGAAAGGAAACATTATTTACATTCTTTCTAAATGCCCGACTCTTGCCAGAGTCATAAAGAGGGCTATGGAGAAGTACTTCTTTAAAAACCTTAAGGCAATCTCGGAGGTAAAGATTAAAGAAGTATTTAGTTTCTTAAACTCCTTTGGTTGGCTTTAGTTCTTCCCATAATAAACTCCGCCAGAATAACTCATAAAAACTGTCATAACAAGCCGCCTTCAACCTGGATTCGAGATAAGAATTAGGTTTTGCGGGTCCAAAAAACTTGGTCTTTTTATCTGTGGCATCAAAACGGTGCTATAATAGCGCTACTTGGAGTATTGCCATGAAGGCGGTGCTCACCACTTAAACCAACCAACCAACCAGGTACCAATGATGCCATTACACGAAACTCGAACCCAACTGACAACCTGTTAGGTCTTTTGGAAATAGTAGGTTCATGATTGGATTTCGTACAAATTTAACTTTTTAATTAAATTTTCACTAAAACACAATTAGTTTATAGTTCTATACCGTAGGCAAGATATAAATACCTGAGTAAAAATAATTTAGCTAGTATATTCACGCCCAAACCAAGCACAGACGTTAATATTTTGAAAAGTTTATATGCACCCGTTCCTAGTAAGCACTACAAAAAAATGCACCCGGTACTATAATGCACGCTCCCGCTACAGGCCCAACAATTTAAAAAATAAGCCTACCACATGGGTATGCCACAAAATATCATCTTGGTTGAAGTGACTAAGAGGTGATTAAGTTCTTGATTCACTCCTACTCGCTACATGCATAAAAATCGACAAATTAACCCGGGCATGCACACTTCTGTTATTGTTCTGGCTTCAACAAATTCGAGACAAGTGACGCACCACGTCAGTTATGCAAAATCTCACCAGCCGATGACTCACAAGATGAGTCATGACAAGATAATGAAATGTGTTTTTGTATTTTTATATTTTTCAGGTTCAGTTTATCTTTATTATAACAACACAACAACAGACTACTTCGCGCGTCTTTTATTAACACGTGCCTGCAACGGACTGCATTTGGAAAAGTAGAATTTTTACGCAGGCGTACTGTACCTCATTTGGGCGCCATTCAAGCGTTTTGATGCTGTGCGTGCCTGTTTCAAACTAAGAATGGGCGAGGGTTATTTTTACTCGGGTAGTGGGTAAAAAGCCTTCAAAACTATAAAACTAACGCATTTTCGATCCATCAAAAATTATTTATTCTGAAATTGGTAGTCCGGTAGTCCTATTTGTCAGTCTAATAAAGAAAAAGTTCCAGAGTTGTACTTTGTAGAAAAATCGGTGTATGGCAAAAAGTATTCATTGTTATTAATTTTATAGCACAGAAAAGAACTGTTGATGCGCTCAATTACGTCACTTCGATCAATATGATCTTTTATAACACAATAATTCCTAGAACTAAAAGTCTTCCTAAGGGCTACTTCTGCTTGTGATCCGGTGAAAAGAATACCTTTTCAAGGTGCCTTTGTCTGATACTACTAAGGACCTCGCACTGAAAGAAGATGTATTCCGCTGTTTCTTGTTCTGTAAACATAATTGGCTATCCTCACCTTTTTAGGTGGCAAGCTAGGGAGTACAGGTAAAAGATTGGTTTTAATCCTTAGATTTGTTTTTTTGAGTGAAGTATAGTAAGCGTTTTAGTCCTTATTTTCAAGTAGATTGTGAACCTCTTCGCTTGTCTTAATCTCGGAATATTGTCTAATGTAAATTGTTACTGTTCTCCCAAGAACTGATTTGCTCTCGGTGTTGGCTCTTAGAGTAGCCGCAAAGGAGCTCAGACCCTATACACTGAGTTTCGACGCCTTTCTTTACCAGGCTATCCGCCGGTCGACAACATGATTATGTTGAGTGAGCCAGCTCCTTTAGTACATTAAGACGGTCATATGGGTTTTACACTTAAAAGTGTTAGTCACAAGACTTTAATAAACTTTGACGGAGTAAAAGAATATAAGTCCTACTATAATATTAGTCTTACCATAACAGAAATATTTACGAAAGTTGGGCTATTTGTAAGCCAATACACCTTACTTTCAGCGATCAACTTGAACGATATTTTAAAGCTGAATTACTTTGGCATAACAACTGAGATAGAGCTAACCATTGTGGATCTAATAAAGTATCGTATTTGCTTGTAATGATAATGGTGGCCTTTGTGTCACAGATTTATTCCTAAGCCTGTGATATTCAGACTGTTCACCATGACGTCAACACATCAAACTGTAGGGATCGCAATACCCCTTATAACTTTAATATTTTATCAAACGATCCTTTGAAATTCAAAAGGGCATACCAGTAACAGCAATTTCCAGTATACCAACTAGGCTGTGGGCATCCGGTATCTAATAATTATTCCATGGTGTTGTTGGTGAGGAAAAGAGGAGAACCCTCTGTATCGGTACGCTACGGGCTGTACAGATGGTCATCCTCCGCTCTAATCTATCCATTTATTCCTTGCTGTCGAAAAATTAAAAAAAATGCTGTCGCCACCGATTGATTTGAAGGCTTGGAGTTTTATCTTCACAGTTTCCTCCAGGTTGTCTTTTGGACTTCTCTTCTTATATCCTCGCTATATAAGTTCCAGCCTATCAGTTAAATGACTCAAGTCCTTTTAGCTGCACTTGACGAACAACTTTTGAGAAAGTCTGCACCGAGCGGTTTACGAACTATTTTCCCGACATTTTTGCCACTTTTGTAGGGATTTTTTACAATTTCAATGTGTTATGGAAGCATGCATCGTCCCAGTTTCCTTAACAATATAATTTTTACTAGATTAATGTCAAAGAACAGATACATGAGACACACACATGACACACAGCGTTCAATTTAAGATTAAACCTCTTGAGGAACATTTATTACAATACCACACGAAGGTTATAATATTGTTTGCTTGGAAAAAATTTATAAATTTCCGGCAAACCTCATAATATAAGCATGGGATAAAATGTGTCCATAGAGGTTAAAACGGGGTTTTTAGTACCTACATAATCAGGATATTGCAACTGCCAAATCCATGTTAATACGAAATAGGACTCTGTTGAATTTGTTTAACGCTAAAAGTTCAAAGAATTGAAAAGGTTTCTATCAAGGAAATTAAAAAAGTGACGTCAACCATTGAGTACCTTTCCCACTTCTACTGAGTTTAACGAATATACATACATATGTAGTTCAAAATTTCATTCTCTGGAGATATTTCAAGAGGACAATGCATCACAACAAATTGACAAAAATACGTATAGTAAATACAGTTTATGCGACTTACTGATATCCCTTCAGTTCTCGCCTTCCTTTGTGTGGTAAAGGGCGGGTAAGATTTTTACCCGATTCAACTCAAAGTAAACTTGGTATAACTGGTGAATTCCGAACTTTTTGGTGTCATTAGCAAAAAAACAAATATGGATACCTGCTCGAGGGATCGATCCGCGGCCCATAATGAAGCTCCGGTGGTCGCCTTTTTTTATTGAATGTTATGGCTTAAATTCTGAAAAATAATCCTAGCCATGTTAATAAATCGTTTTTAAATGTTAGGTTCATAACTCTTATTAATTTCAGGATTGATTAAAAATATTCGCGTATATTTTGAATTTTCGAGCTGTATAACTGAATTGTCATAATTTTTGTCCTTATGTTGGTACACTTGTTACTCATAAATTGACATTAGTAGCCATATGGGATGCTTACTTAATGAAATCATAATGAAATTAGGTGCAGTACCATACACCCATGCTTCATTATCAATTATGACCCGTTTGAGCAGCGACGAATCGTTGATGACTTCATTCAGCCAATCCTGAGCAATCTCTATTTGACATTACTTTTGATCAAAATTCAACAATTTCGGAACAAATTTTATTGTTACACGTTTGATGCCAAGAAAATCAACAACAAAAATCGTAATCATTTTCTTCACTTTTTCGACCTTTCATGGACTGTTGATGTGCTTCGGTGTCTATGGCGCTCTTCTTCTTCAATATCTTCACGATTCTCTTGCAAACGTTTATGTTTTTACTTGTAAATGGTTATTTTACTCATAGAAAACTCGCTAAAAGCAACATTAAACATTTCTAAGAATTGAATTTTATGTTAATTCTTTGCTCCATTTTTTTCCACAAGTAAATATTGCCGAGCACAGTAAAACAAATGTAACATTTTCGATAGTCAACATAACTACTAACGCCCTTCCCAAATTTAGCAGTGCTATATGCACATAAACTCTAGCAGTAAAGTTTGACAATTTAACGTGCATATAAACTTCAGCTAAGTTCCTTTACCTTCAGCTTAGTTTGTTTACCTGTTCATAACCTAAAAGTTATTTTGATATAAGATGTAAGCAATATATTTTTACATGTAGTTAGTGTTTCCTTATAATACAGGTCTACAAAAAATGGAGTTATGATTGGTGTTGGGCTGCTAGGGATCACTTCCAAAGTAGTTTTCTGCATAGAATCCGATTCCGAGGTCAGAATTGGCCACCACATCAGGATATTAAGATAATTGAGGTTATGTACTGAAAAAATGTTTTTTAGCTATTTCTGAGGTTACGTACAGGATGAACAAAATTTCTTTGGTCACTTTTTCCTAGTTGCATCATTTAATACTACTCTTACCCTGCAAAATAACCGATTGACCTCAAAAATAGCCAAAAAAAAACCATTTTTGAGTACATAACCTCAAATATCTCAAAATCCTGAAATGATGGCCCAATTTTTACCTCGGACTCGGATTCAACGCAGCAAATTACTTCGAAAATGAACCACACCGGCCCAACACCAGAAGCTTGAAGACCTGTGTAATTTACCTACAAAAGCAAAAAGACCTTGATTTGGTTACTAAAAGTATTACTTCCATATTTGCATGAAATACAAATCATATGGCAAACGATTTGACAGCTTATATAGTCCAGTCCACAGAAAAACTAGTTATGAAATGACCGTGCTATTTTGGGAGAACTGAGTAGCACACAAATAAACAAGGCCTAATATGGCAACCAATGTCATGATACGTCAGGGACAAGTGTACCAACACAACAAAAAAATGTGACAAAAATGTACAGCGGGTATAATTTAAAAATTCCGCGTATTTTTTGATTAAACTTGGTACCACTTGAGGGTTGAAAAATTCAAGTATCGTTACCAATATTATTATTTAAAAAGCTACAATTCCTCTTACTGAAATTCTTGTATTGGAGTTAACATTTTTAAATACCATTCTAGGAACGATTCCATTTTAAAATGTCTTAATAGGTATTTAAGAATTATTATTAAGAAAATAATAAGAAACAATATTTTTTTTCTACATTTCTAAGCCATTTCGATGTCGGTTTAATTTTTTTTAATATTTTCCTTTTTAGGAACCTACTGGAAGAATCGCAAAGATGGTACCCGTATGTAGACAATAATTGATTTATTTGCTTTCATAATTAAGTATACTACTAGAATTGAATACTAAATTTTACAAAGTAATCAAAAAGTAATTGCAAATAAATATTTGAAAAGAATTAAAAAGTAATGCGCAAATATTTTTTGGAAAAAGTTTGAGTATTTATAAGTATTTCTATAATGGAATTCAAATATTACCAAATTTAATTATTTTTAAGTATTATTTGCACTTCAAGGGTATTGGTAATGGGAATTATCACTTTTTAAATACTTGGTATTTATAATTAGAACATATTAAATAATGAGTATTTTACAGCTCTGCTTTGAAACGTTATTTGCATTTAATATGGAGAAATAATTGTCTAGTACCTCGATACTTATTCCCTCTCTGGGTCCTTTAACCCCTTGTGGGGCATAAGTCGTCTACTATACCGACTCACTATCTGGTCCGGTTCTGCGCCAACGCCTTAACTGTTGCCATGATTTCTTGCTCTCGGTGCCTTCCTTCTCTACGGATCTTCTCCATGTGTTGCGCGTCGTCCAATATGTCGTCTTCCTTGGGTCCCGTGCGGGTTTCAATCTAGAGCTTGTTGAGCGATTTTGTTTGACCCTTTTCTTAGTGTGTGGCTTATCCATTGCCACTTTCGCCTGCGGATACTGGTGCCTAACCCGTCTTCGCCTGTAAGGCTGTGTAGGTCTTCGTTGGTAAGGACCTTCGACCAATGGGTGTTAAGGATGCGCCGAAGTTCCCGGTTGGCAAAGGCTTGTAGCTTAGATGTTAGTTGACACATAGCTTTCCTTGTTGAACAACCAGCCGTACAACAGAACAGGTTTTACGTTCGATTCGAAGATCCGAATTTTTGTGTGTCTGGAGATGTTGTTATTGCGCCAAATCTCAGCAAGAGTATTACTTATTTCTAAATCAAATACCACCAACATACACATGCAGAGTAAAATTTTTGGGAACGACAGTTTTAAATAGGATTTTCTTTTTGTCAGCATCAAACTAAACTACTTTAACTAATAAAAAAAAGTCTTTCAGCGCTTGTTAGGCGGATACATCATAGGATTCTGTAGAGCTATTTATTAAAGTGCTTAGTGTTTTTAGTGCTACAGTGTTCGTTGAAGTTTTCATTGAAAGTACCACCTAAAGACTATTTTTATTTTTTCGGTTATTTTGCATAGACAATTTAGAAATTAAAGTGGGGATTCTTTAATAACGACTTTGAAAGCAAATATCTCGTGACTGAAGGGTTAAAATGAAAAAGTTCTAAGACATTTCCATTGCATTTTAAGAGACCTATCTCAAGAAATCCTACTCAATGTGGTAGATGAAGGGCAAATTTTGAGTACACTTTTCTCTTTATTGAAGAGGTGCAATAAAATTATTTTTCCAAAAACCTGAAAATACGCTCGATGAGCTTAATATTTTTGGTAATAGTGAACTCGTAACACTACATAGCAGATCTACACCGAATGCCATCGTAAGCAGTTCCTATTTATCTAGGTTAAAACATTCTTGAAAAGGCGTAAGAGTACGTAAAATTGAAACAAGTAAATTTTTGAAATTCAACATTTGAAAGTACAGTCACACACTTAACAGTCCGCTACCCCACGTGCGCGGTTTTTTAATGGCTTCTACCAAGGTCTTATTCATCATTTTGAAGATGGTGCACTTGGATCTAGTTTTCTAATTGTTTAAAAAATGTATGCAATCAGTAAAGCTATTTTTATCAATTTTCCGCAGCTTTCACTCTTACTGTTGGCGCTTTATCTTCATAACTATCAAATTTTTGACGTTATCTGAGCCAACGTGTGCTGCACAGAAAGTTTCAAGCTTGCATCTTATCACGTTATCAATCAAGAAAATGTTCTCATTTGACCGTTCAGGAAGTGGCACAGCCAGCAGAAATGGAACTTTTGCAGATAGAAACTAGTCTTACATCGAGTCGAGTTATATTAGCACAGCCAGATCTAAGTCTATTGTATAATCATTTTGGCTGCTATTTGTTTTTTTTTTCTGAATTTTAAATACAACATTGCACTGATTAGCTTAACTGTGTGTATGCAGTAGTCAAAATAAATATTGAACTTCGGAAAAATTCCGATAGAAGTGAACATTGTTGTAGGACCTTCTCACGAGTTCCTCTTGTGGGGCTTAGGACGTCTATTACATCGACTCTCCACCTGGTCCGGTTCTGCGCCAACGCCTTCAACTCACCTTCTAATCAAATGAAATGTCAAGGCTTGTGCTGATAATTATGTTCAAAGTCAAAGGTAGAAAAAGGGGTTTTCGCAAATATCTCTAAAACGGTAAGTTTTATTATAAAATTTGCTGATTATACTATTTTCTACAAAAAGAGTCGTATATTTTTTTTCTACGAAGACATCAGAATTTAAGTAATTTTTAAATTCATATTTTTCATAATATGTGTACACCACCTTCGAGTTAAAGTACTTTGCGCATTTTTTTACGAGTTATCCCTGGTAGGCATAATCCATGATCTTATCTATTGAAGCTAGAACAGATTTCTATTGATTTAGAAAAATAGTGCTGTGATTATTCCAAAAAATCATTCAGGCTCCAGAGGTCCACTAACAAATTCATCGGGGAGATTACGTTTTGCTACACTAATATAAACTGCCTTCGATCTAAGACGAGTAGCATATACCTATATTACTTCTGCTGTTTGACTGAAACTTTGCTTTGTGGAATGATCGCCGATGCTGCGCCTTCCGGCCCGGTATACAGATGCTTAAAGGCATCTGTCTACATTAAACGCCCCTGTCGGGGGAGGAATACTTTATGCTGTTTGTCGCAACATTCTGTGCTCGTTTATCAAATCATTTGGAACTTCTTCTAAAATTGCCGGGAAAGAACGTGTATATTATAACTTACACTCCTACAGGAGCTACTAAGAATATTTATGAATTAGTTGCTTCTTGCATTGACACTTTATCCTGTTCCTTGCGTCCGCACGATGAATTGTTGCTCCTTGGAGACTTTAACTTGTAAACTATCAGCTGGGTGTAATCGGATGATGATGGGCTAATTCCCTCCCACTCATCGACATCGCAGAGTCTTTTATGTTTCATCGACAGCCTTGCTTCTTCCGGGCTGTCATGGTGGTCATCCTGGTCTATAGATTGATCTGATCTTCAATCCAATACCTGCAGCATCTCCGATTCATAGTAGCTTCTCTTTTAATGTTTTTGTGGAGCAGGATATTCATGTGGCGGTAAGTAGCAGAATTTCTACACTAAACATGAAAAACTACTCTTAAAATTCCCAGTTATTCTTAAGTGTCTTAGGTAACATTTAAGAGTGGCACAACCTCTCAATTTTCTTGAAATTCTATTTTAATGGCTATATTTTCTACTTCTCATACTTATTCTTCCTTTGGTGACATATTGCTTTGAGAAATAAGATAGATCAAATATTAACTCAGTGATGCCATAAAGATCATTATTCATTGTATTTGATGCAACATTGGAGGAAGACTAGCCCCGGCAATTGTCACATGCTGCTGAACAAAATATTCAACTTTCCTACATACACCTTAGAAACTCTTACGTTAGGTTAGGTTAATTGGCGACCACCGGATAGTAAACCAGGCGACCTCAGATAGACCTTAATATGGTCCGTTGTAGATATTCCTTCCGCTAGAATCTCAACTCAATCGAACCAGCCGCAGATATTAAGAGACCTAACTAGGTAAGCTGGCAAATTCTTCTTGCTCATTAGGAAGTATTTGCCAAGGACCTGAAACCATCATCTAACCAATTCCGCGCAAAGTAAATGCTCTCAACTTCCTCCTACATACGGACGGTATGACTACCAAAAAATGCAGTTATAACCTCAGTAATATTCGATTCCGGTGGCTTCCCCAACCCTGACCCCCCCACCCAAATAAAAACGTCGTTCCCTTCTTATTATACTTAGGCCACATTTTTCTGTATAGGTCGCAGGTTTTCTGCTCGGAGAGCTAAACAGCTCGTAAGAGAAAAATTCGTAAGTACCAGTTTCACTCTGTCGGAGGGTGCTCCAGCAAATTTGTTTTTCCCGAAAATCTCATCATTTCTGTTCTGGGTCAGTACTCTACGTCCGTATGTATATACAATTTCATCTTAATCGGTATATACATAAATGAGAGGATGGGAGGGTTGTGACACATACACACAGACGAGCAGGCAATGATTCCTAGTTGCTAGTTGGACTAATCAGGTACGGGCTGGAAAGAGGGGGAATACCCCCCCCCCCCCCTATAGAGTGTGTGCAATTTTTCTACTATGAAAAAAACCAGTCTTACATTTTAACGTACATATATCTTCTAAAGTTTTAGTGTTAGAGACGAGGCGAGTTGTCAGGTATTAGCTGGACGTTTGGTGATGTAACCTGACAACGGTAAAAGATTTTTGTTCGCTTTAAGTTTTTTTGAAAGACAACACATAAGCCACTATTTCAAACCATAAAATAAAAAAAGGGCAATTTTTCAAGATATTTCCCTTTGAAATGAAATTAATTTTTTTTTCCGAAAAATTAAGGGGTAATATCACATTTTGTTCACTAAATTTCACGTGATTTTCTGAGACGTACCACGAACGATAGGCAATAGATAGAGATATGAGGTTTTGTACATATGAAAGTACTAGGCTTTAATTAATTTAAAAAAAATGGCGTTAATTTGAATTTGTTTCTTGTTTTTTTCGAAAAAATCGGCCGCAAATTGCTAATAAAATCTATAAAAATCCGACGACGTTCACTAGAAAATATTGTTTTAAAGTTGCAGTTAAAATTTCAAGTCAATTGGATAAAAATAGAGGGAGTATTGGTACGCCCAGTTTGAAAAGCATGGTGCCGAGATATTTGAAGTTAAGGTTTTCAAACCGCTAATTTTGCTCCACGACTACGCTCGGAAAAACCAACTGACCAACTTACAAGTTTCTTCCCCTCATAATCGACTTTTTTATCATTTTTAGATAATTTAAGGAGTGTTTAAGCCAATAAAAGAAACGTGAATACAATAGCCTCCCCCACCCCACGCTCTCCTCACCCTTATACCTAGAGGGCATCGGAAGTGTCGACAATAACATCGGTCGTTTCGTTTATTTGTGCATGTCATCCCCGCCCCTATCTACGCTCGTCGTATCCTAAACTATACCTAAGAAAATACTGAACCTTCCCGTGCAAGTTCCATGGAAATCGGATTAGCTGTTTCCGTGCCGTTTTCGATTATCTGTACAATGATTTTCGAGTATCTGAGATCGATTCACTTTATCGATTTCATGCTCACATCGATCTTTTCGACCCCAAAAAATCGATTCTTCGATTAATCGATCTCAGTCGCCATCAGTGGCGGATGCCAGCAAGCTGAGTAGGGATGAGATCCACACAACGGAAATTATTTTATGATTTTGGAACTGTTAGCTGAGTTCGATCCCTTTTTAGCCAGTCATATTGAACGGTTGGGAATCAAGGACCTGGATCAGGCTTCTACCATAGATTTGATTACTGGTAGCCGATCTTAAAGAATCTCTTCGCAAGTTTTTCGTAGATCAACGAGAAAATTTCAAGTATTTAGAAGAAAAGGCGATCGAATTAATTACAAAAAAGACATTAGAACAAGACAACTGAAAAAGAAAAAAAATGTATGACGAAATGAAAAGGACCGCGGGTGATACTTTCAGGGTTACCACATTTGTCGTCGTCATTGACAGACCCGTATCCGAATTAGAAAAAGGCAGAAGGCCTACAACAAGTTCAATGAATATTTTCATTTCTGACCAAAATGAGTGAATTGTCATCATCAACTCTTACAAAAAAATCCCTTTCCTTGGAAGAAATGTATTGTAATGATTTAGAGACTGACTTAGTTCAAGATGCATACATTTTCAAAGCCACATTCCTTCGGAAAGAATTTTGGTAAAACCAGTTTATGGATCACTTCAAAGTCTATCTTCGGTTCTGCGAAAGCAGAGTTTACAGAACGCCTATTATAACTTGGACATAACTCTTCGTATGGCATTATGTACTCCAGCGATAAATTGTTCGGGTGAGAGAGGATTTTCTTGACTAAAAAGGGTAAAAAATCATCTGAGATCGACCTTCAGTCAAGAAAAAATAAAGGCTTTAGCTATTTTGTGCATAGAGTCGGAATTAATGAACAAGATTACTTACGACGATATCATCCATGATTTTGTCAACAAAAAATCGCGCAAAAAGGTATTGTTACTTTCATAACTTAATTGAATTTATTATTTTTTTTAACTGTTTGTAAGTGCAATAAAGATTAATTAATTACGTTTACCGAATGTTCATTATTGTATAATTAGCACACATTACCCCGCCTTATTAGTCGTACATGATGGAGCTTTGATTAGCTCAGAAATATACCCAAAAACGATTTCTTCTTCAATTTCAACCAAATTGTAGGATTGTAAAAATAATCTAGAACCTGAAATTGTGGAGGTAAGGGCGGCAAAAATTTAACAGCATACACTTGTATGTGTAAATCCGCCACTGCCTGGAATTGACAGCTTGAATGTGATAAAGCAAAATGTGGTTTTTACGTTTTTCCGTGCAATTTTTCTTCCACTTCATAAGAACCTTCCTCGGACTTCAACGAATATTTGAAAAGAAAATTTGCCGAATTCGTCCAGCCGTTCTCGAGTTTTGCGCTTAGCAACACATTTAGCCATTCATTTTTATTTATATAGATACGATACTATGCTGATTTATTGGACCGATTTAATGCTGAATTGATAAAAAAACGGCCCCACTTGACGAAAAAAAATCCTTTTTCACCATGACAACGCACCTGCTCACTCGTCCGCAATCGCCGCAGCAAATCTGGTCGAATTACGCTACGAATTGCTGCCTCACCCACCCTATTCTCCAGATCTGGCCCTATGCGATTTCTTTTTGTCTCCAAACATGAAAAAATGGCTTCGCAGAAAGCGATTTTCGTCAAACGAGAAACAGAGGCCTATTTTGCGGAGTTCGACAAATCATATTTTTTGGATGGCTTGAAAAGTTAGAATATCGCTGGACTAAATGTATCGAGCTGAAAGGAGACTATATTGAGAAATAAATAAAAAAAATTTATTTTTATGCGTTTTCTTACCTAAGACGGGTACTTATCAACAGCCCTCGTAGATATCGTGATTTTAATTTTAGTAAGGTACTGTCCTTTATTTTATGACCACCATTGGATAAATACATATTTATGACCTGGTTGTAAAAATTGTTGTGTGTAAGGGCTTGGGGGTAGGGGGATGGATGGGGAGGCTATCTAAAACAAAAATACAATGTAATCTAAAAGTCAATCTCGACCTCGACCAGCTGGAATGACGATTTTAAAATTAAACTTGGATCGAGAATTCGGCAACACGAATTTTTGTCCAGTTAGCGATTTACTGAAGACTGCAAGCAGTATTTGGACACGTTTTCAATAATAACATCAATAATGTCATTCATTGTTTCCAAATTAAAATTAATTACAGCACATTTCATATGAAAATTTTAATAAAGTTACCACGATCAGTCGAAAGACGCTGACTCTGATTTTTTTTCCTACCTTCGTATAAATTATACAGCACCAAAGTCCAGGTTGACAGCGAGGTCCGATTTTTGCGGTGGTTTAAGGCCATACCTGCAGACGTTCAAGCACGTGTTACTTCGTTACCTTTTTGTTATATTCTTTCATTTACTAATTTTAAAGAAGTTAGCTTAGACGTCAAAAAGAGTAATGAACTTTTCGCAACAATTCCATAATGAAGACATTAATAATTTCCAGGACAAATTGAAAAAATTTTTGGATTAACAAAATTTACTGGCTGTCACCGGCTTAATGACTTTTCTTCCACTAATACGAGTAGTTAGTCGCGCCTCCGTAAAGAGTCTACCTACCTTACATACGATTAAAAATTCGTTTGACCGACTTGACGCGACGTGTGCTTAAACAATCCCAGGTATGGACATGAACAGGTAATTTAACAAAAGTAAAAAAAAAAGCTGGAAAAGATCATTGCTTTGACTGTTTAGAGCCATCCAAAAATGGGGTCAACCTGTAAAGTGAATATTTCTTGAGGTGTCCGGTCTTTCTGTTTAAATATCGGTATCTTCACGATAAAGAGATTTCTTCCCAAACAGATTACGTCACTATTCGGTTCTGAATAAACACTTCTATGTGAGTCATGACGATATTATGAGTGGGTTGTCTTGTCGGGCTTCTCAACCTTGCTGATTTCAGCTTAAAGTAAATAAATAATAAATTTTAACATTTTCCTCTTGATTGTTGGAATTTTTCCGGGAATAGAAATAAACTCTTACCTGCAGTGTGCAGTCGTAAAAGTATGACTAACTTGAAGCGTCTGTCAATCGAAATCGTGATCTATGCGAGGTGCTCCTGTGTCTAATTACAATAATTAAATCGTCCGATTTAGCGGTACCGATACTTTACTGGACGATGATTAATTGATTATGAGTGTATGCGCTTCCGAATTAAATGGGGGAGGGGAGGAAAAGAAGCCTACTATGCAAAAAGCTGAAACGTCAAACTAATTATGTTTTCCGTCCCTTTTGGGTCATTAAGAAAGTCTTGGCAAATTACTCATAATTTTTGGTTTTTTTTTTTGCTTCCCACTTATTTACATACACGTGCCTGACTGAAATCATCAAGAAACGACATTCTTCTTGAATCGCGAAGGTGTGTTTACAAAATCGTTATAAGATACACAAGTTGACCACAACAAATTTGTCTTCTTCTTCTTATCTTTTTGCCCGGTTTATTTACGAGTTCAGCTTTGGCCGTCACATAAATACGTCGTGTGCGCGGAGTAGTACAAGATTTTTATAGCTCTGAATCGGAATCCTTCAGTATTTCATTCTCAGGTATAGTGGAAGTTGTGGTTCGTTCTTAGGAGCTGACGTTTAAAAATAGTCTTTTTTCCGATTTCTTGCTATTATAGCAGCATTTGTGCTTATGTGTATTTCATCACTATCATGTAATAAAATTTTTTTTAGTTTGTGTATCAAGCACGATAACACGGTATAGCAGCATTGTGAAACAAGGCAAGTGGTGGTAGTACCTTCCCGAGGAATTGTAATTTCCAATATTCGCAACAACTTGAATTTTAGTAGGGCAACCCACAGAAACCGGCCGCCGGTATCTTTTTCTTATTCAGTGACAGTGACTAGCCGTTTTAAGATTTACAGCAGAGGAGCTTTGACTAGTTTGGCTTAAACTAAAAATATTTGCGTAGAACTTGTTTTTATTATAGTGCGTGAAAATTCTAAGAACGTTTTATTTATTTTTTGTTTTTTTGCTAAAACTAATTAACTGTTTTTGTGAAGTGAATTAACGAAAGGTATTTTTTTCGGTGTGTTTTAAGGAACCTTTGGAACTGAAAAAGCGCTTGGAGGAAGTACGTTTGCTGGAATCGCGACGTTCAGCACGCTTAGCTGATCAAGAACGTGACACAGATTTTGCTCGGCTTGCAGACATGGCTGGAGATCGTCGCAGGACATCGCATAGCATTGATGTACCATTAGCACTTACGCAGCATAAGTGAGTACTTTTAAATTTATTAATTTTATTTAAAATTACATTGTTTTACTTTCGATTCTATTTATGGCATATTCCACAGGTGTCTTTTTCAATCTTTTAATCTGCTTTTAAAGATGCGAGAAAATTTTTTATGGTTAATAGCTCTCTCATTAAATCGTGTTAATTTTTATTCCAATATTTTAATGAGCAATTTGTGTAGAAACAATTTAATCTCTTTTTAATTATCGATCTCTTCAGATTTTCTCATCAGTTTTTTATACTTATTAAATTTAAAAAAAATTTTTGATGTCGAATTTTACTGTATTACGAGTTAATAGGTCTGTTCCCGTACTTCTGCAGCTGCAGCTGGCTGCAGTTTACTTATTTATGTGGTGGGGGTGAATTCACTTCAGTACGAGAACAACCAGCTGCAATTGTCTGAAAAAGCAGAAGAAGATTCGTTTTGGAGAAGAAATTCTTTTCCTATATATGTAAACTAAACAATCACAGTTCTTCCTTAATCTGACGCCTAACTTTTAGGATATAAAACTCTATAAAAGTATTCACAAATTTCAAATTCACTCAATTGACGTTTGGGCAGTTGTCACCTTGACAGAAAGAAGATTTTTTAAGCATATTGCAAGTTGTCAAAAGTTGCTGCAGAATTCTTAAATTTTCTGCAGCAGGGGAAGTTGTGACGTCTGTTACTTATATAGTATTCACTTCAAAACACAATTTTGACAAACTTATTAAAGTAAAACTACACGGCAGTTAAAACTAGTCTACATTCAAGCTGGTAGCACTAATGTCAAACTAACTTCAAACAAGAGTTCATCTGCAAGCACTGCTGTAAAAGTTTGACATTTCCGGATGTGTTTATTTGGCGAATAGTTCACTTTTGACAATCGAAAGTCAAGTTAAGGGTAGTTTTCTTTTTAAGCGTGACAGGTGAAAATCTTCCAAAAGACACCAGACAGCCCGTGCCGTTCGGTAGTGTGAGATTTTTACTCACTAAAAACACCTATCTGGGGATTAGCCGAAACAGACCACATAGAATCGGGTCCCTTTTCGTCCCCTCCCAGTCTCCCGTAGTAGGGGCAACGGAGTATCCAGTTAGTCGCCACTAACCTCGGTTTCCTGGGTCACTGCTAAAATCCTAGCCTATCTGCGGGAATCCATGTTGTCTCACCATCTTCAGTGTTCCTTCTTGGTCCATGCGTTATTTACAACCTTCACTCCTTCTCTATCTACGGCATTGAAGGGTTCTAGGCCATAAAGCTTTAGTCCAGAGCCAGGACAAGTAACGTCCTCCGGCAGGTCTGCATCTTCTACTGGTGCGTGTACCGCAGAGATAGCCAGTTCGTTAGAGTCTACCATCTCTGCCACCGCCGCACCTGGTGAAGTGCTGGTTATTATTTTCCAATGGCACCTTCTTCCAGGACTGCTACAGCACTGTCAGCCGGCGCAAGCCAGCCTCCATAGCCGCAGCAGAACCTTCGAAAGGTAATTTTCCCAAAGCTGCTTCTGTTGTGTTGTGGGTACCGTGGGTAAAGCCAACCTGTTAGAGTCAACCATACCCTCCACCTCCACTCCTATACTATAGAAGTGCCTGAGAAAACGCCATTCGCGACCTGATTACCTGATTCCTGCAGTGGAGACGACAACACTGCAGACTCCCTTGGCATAGCCTACCACAACCTTGGAATTAGGGGGATTTTTTAAGAGGTTATCTCCTTCCGCATTAGTTACTTGGCTACATTCTAGGATGCATTTCCCGGTTGCGAACGCTGGGAGGTGTAACTAATACTTGAGAATGTCCAGATGAGGATCGCCGTATCCTAGAAGGCTTCAACTCGTCCGTCCATTCTCCAGCAACGAAAAAAGCACTCTTTTATGGTTTTCTTCTAACGTACTTTTATTATTTACACATTTAATTCTTTTTGCATTTGAAAATACATACAATGAAATTAGGAATCCAATTTTATCATAAAAAACATAATACAAAATGGCGGATTCTAGGCATTCGGGGAAAGGTCCTTCAAAAAAAGGTGGTTTGCATACCCTATATATCTTGGTCAAAAAATATCTAAAATAGAAGAAAACTAAATTAAGCTGAAAGTATAAGATCAGGGGGGGGTCTTTAACAAGCCAGTTATTCTTAAATTTTGCCTTTTGAAAAAATGGCACACTATTATATTTCTTACCTCGGTTTTTGAGTAAAAAAGTCGTCTATCTAAGCTCAAAAATTTCTTTCTAGAAAAAATTTTGGAGAATTAATTTTATGATAAATTTTGTCTGGGAGACGCAATTAAACAGTACCAAAGACGAACCGAAATTAAATTTTTCACGATTTTAAGTATTTTCGCGGTTTTCTCAAAAATTAGACTGGGGACAAATGAAGCTGCCTAGGATCGAACAAGAACTTATGCTTCTGTGAGCACCTTACTTACACAAAATTTTGAAGAACAGAACGAACTGGTAAATAAATTTTTGGAAATTATATTTTGAAGTTTAATTCTTCGAAAGATACTTTACCAACACGAAAGTAGGTAGGCATCTGAGTAAAATTAATTTAATTGGTATATTCACGCCCAAACCAAGACGTTTGACGCACAGCGAACAAATGCACCCGCCCCTAGCACGCCTAGCTAACAAATGCTCCCGTTGCTAGCACGCATAGCGAAAAAACGCTTCCGCTACAGGCACAAAAATCTAACAATGCGCCTTGCATAGAGGTATGCACGTTTTTGTTACTTTTCTGGCTTTAGCACATTCGAGACCAGTGACTCAACGCGTGTTTTTTAAAATTTCACCCGTACATACGGTATTCACCGTGTGGGTCATCGGCCACCTGATATTAAAATTGTTTCCAATAGGCGATGACTCTTAGAAATGATAACAATTATCTGATATTTGTTTTTTTTATTTTTATGTTTCTTTATTATAGCCCGAAAAATGCACGAATGTTACCGGTTACTGGAGTTAGTTTTGTTCTGCATTTGGACAATTATAATTTTTACTCAGGCGTACCGTGCTTCATTTGGATGCCATTCAGGCACTTTGACGCTGTGCGTGCCTGTTTCAGGCTAGGAATGGGTGAGCGTTATTTTTACTTGGGCAATACTTTGTGTCCTCGTCGGTACTTTATCACCTTTTATCGGACACTAATTTCATTTTTCTGCAGTGCTCCCATAATATATTAGAAATAAGAGGGTTAACACACCCTCAAATATTGACATTTAATAATCATCCTGCAACTGCTAAGCACACTCTTGAGGATAAACATTAGCGATTTTCATAGGGAAATAAAGGAGATTTGTAGAAAAAAAACAACTCATTTGTTTATACGGCGAGATTTTTAAAATTCTAGCCATCCAAATTATGGATACGAGAAATAGTGACCTGGACTCTTCAAGTGAACTTATATCTCTCCTTCGTTACGCAAAACAACAGAGCTCCTGACGGTCAACATGGTAAGAACTTTGCTGGTTACTGCCAGCTGAGGCTCCTCATTTTTAAATTGCTTTTTGGAAAATGAAACAGCACTATATCTTTTGAAAATAGAGACGTTTTCAACAATTCAGGACATTGTCTAAAATGTTCCATTTATTCTAATGAAAAGCAGCTGCACAACAGCAGCAACTTTTAAGTGTTATAGGCATCTTTTTGGCAACATATATTGTTTATGATATAGATATTTTACAAACAATACCTCTATAGATATTATAGGTTACAAAGTTAAAAAAAATGATTCCGCCATACCCTGTCAATGTGTAGCCTTTCCTTTCTACTGTAGATGTTTGTATTTAACGGTTCAAGAAACAATTTTACTTTCCATTTCAGTAATGCTTCCTACTAGCGAACAAATAACTAGTATTATTACTTTAACATGGTTATAATCCATTACCTGTGAGGTATGAAGAGGCAATTAAGTGAAAGTACTCAGTCGTGTCGAAGTGAATTACCAAATCACTGAAAAAATTAAAACACAATGGCAGCGCTGTAATTTTCTGCTGCCTTCATTTAAGTACAATTTTATGCGTTACAGAATTTGCGTTTTTTTTGTAATTAATATTGCAGAACGTTTATCTTATTTTTTTTACACATACCATATAATTACCTCTTGTTCTTCGGTAATGCGATAGCTAAAAAAGGAACATTTAATTGCTTCAGCGGCAAATTTAAACAAAAAAAATTACGTTCTCTGTGTTGACGTTAAAATCGGGCTGCCAAAACGAAAGAGAAATTATTTCTTAACCTAATTTTTCTGGCAAATTTAAATATTTTTCACAAAAAACGACGAAACGTAGTTTTACGCAAAATGCTGCGAAAAGAAACTAACGAGTTTAAAAGAAACCGGGAAAGAACGACTTTCACTATTCGCATAAGTTTTCTTACGCTTAACTCAAAGAAAATCACGAGGAAAATCTTATTTTCGCTAACAATAAATCTTTTCGCTAGTTTATACGATCTGCGACGAACGATGAATAAAATTAGTAAAAATACTTTTTTACAATGAAAAGCAAAAATTACATTTCCTTTTTTAGCTTTTGCATTTCACAGAACTTCATTCATTGTACTTGTTTGTTGACGAATTGGAAAAGTGCGTGCACGCACTTTAATACGTCAAGCATTAGGTGAAATCGTGGTCACGCACCGAAAAACAAGAAAGCGGCGAAAAACTGCCGAAACGTACATAATTGCGCACGCACGCTTGCTTGCAAGAGAAATGTTACTTTTTAAATTCAATGGAATTTTCGAAATAAATTTAGTAGTCGGAAAAAATATCAATAAGCGTGTTTTGACAGCGTGTTCTGTTCCATTATCTTGTTGATAAATTTGGCGAGAAAAAACTGATTTTTTGTTGTGATTTATTTAAGAATAAGCACTTGAGTAGTTTTTTATTGCGGTACATTGTGGGCGTTATTTATTGTGTAGTGTTATCTAACTTGCTTTTTTAAATAATCGTGTTTACAAATAAAATTTATTTTTGTTCATTTAACTTTTAGTTTTTTGCTTTAAGTACATTTTCTATTTTTATTTGCCGGGATTTATATTTATAAGAGCAGCAGTAATATTTTTTCTCGTGTTTGATCTTAACTTTAGGTTTCGCACTAAATGAAATTCATACGCTATCAAATTGAGCGGTAGTGTCTTGTGCGTAATGTCAAAATTTCTTAAAAAGAAGTATGTGCACTAATACAAAATGTCCTATTTGTTATCAACCATGCAACAGACTGTGGGTTAAGTAATAACTCGCGTGATACATTGCAATGCATTGCCCCCTTCGAAGTACTTCCCTTGGAAAAATATACATTTTTCCCATGTCCCTTTCCACTGCTGGAAGAACCTTGAGAACTCACTTTCTGGAATCCTGTTCAGCTCCTCCAGCGATATTTCTTTAATTTCGTCAGTTGAGTCAAATCTGTGCTCTTTCAAGGGTCTCTTCAGTTTCGGAAACAGGAGAAAGTTCGCAGGGGTCAGGTCTGGTGAGTACGGTGGCTGGGGGATGACGCTAATGGCGATTTTTGTGCAATAATCGCGTATCAGCAACGCAGAATGAACAGGCATGTTGTCATGGTGCATCACCTACTCCCCATTTCGCCGCATCTCAGGAATCTTCCTCCTCACAGCCTCGCACAAATGACTCAGGTTTTCAAGGTAACGAAATCGATTAATTGTCTCACCTCGTGGAAGAAATTCTTAGTCAACAACACCCGTCCAGTCGAAGAAAACCGTGAGCATGACCTTGACATTTGATTTTACTTGACAAATTTTTTGATTGTTGGAGAGGATTTTGTGTTTCATTGCGATTATTTGACCTTTGTTTTCACGCTGTGCCCATAAATCCACGTCTTGTCCCCAGTAATGAATCGTTTTAAAAAGTTTTCATCTTCAGAAGTTTCAGACAAACTTGAACTCGGTGTGGTTTTCAGTTTCAGTTAAAATTTCTTGACATGAGAAAAATAAAATGTTGCAGTCCTCTGCCATTTCACGGATGGTTAGGCGACGATTTGATCGTTCGAAGTTGGTAGGCGTCCTGGACGAGGATTGTCTTCTGATGATGTCCGGTCTTCTTTGAATCTCTTTTACCACTGATGACACCGTGATCGGCTAGGACATTTATCCCACACCCCAAAAGCCTCTTGTTTTGGCCACGTCGTAAAAAAATAGATCACAAAATAGCCAAACATGAAGAAAATTGTTTCACAAAAACGTCTGTTATTTTACAACAAGTTTTCAGAGTATCTACAAAATTAGCTGAGCTCAGGAAGAGTCACAACTAATGCTGCCAACCGTATCGTTCTCCGACGCTTCGTTGGCGCTCAATTCAAAAAGTCCTGAAGCTTTTTGATCGCCCCTCGTAAGTATATAAGAAAAAAAGTCGAAAGCCTGATTTTCGCCTCTGCAACAGTCTTTATCCATAAAACAGTTGGATTCACCCAGGTTGACTCTATTTAAGCTGAAACAGTCGATTTCTTTAAAACTCAATCGTTTAAGCGATTAAACTTGAAGAAACCATTACGATCCTCTTATTACTATACCGTGAGGCATCAAATAATGGGTAAACCGACAACAAAGACTATAGTGCGATAAATATCTCTGAAAATCATGAAGTTCTTGGTCGATCAGAAGTTTCTGGTCCTACAGAGTAGAGATAGACATTAGAGCACTTTCTAAAAATATCATTTATGCAAAAAAAGTAGAGCTATTTATGTCGGAAAATTTCCTGGACCGACGCTTTACAAAGCCAAATATTATCGAGATTCACCTACATACTATTATTTACACACGAACCCCAAAAAACGTTGAGAAATGCACGAGAAAACCTACATGTCTTCTGCATATATTGTAGCTTTATAGGTGGTTACTGTGATCGACAGATAATATAAAAAAGTAAGTGCCCGAGATGACTGCCCTGTGGAACCCACATGTCGCTTTAATTAATTTTGAGGTTAAATTGCGTTAGGATACCTAGTAAATTCTGCAGGTTAGATAGGGCTAAAACAAACGGAGGCTTCAGGCGTCGTAGCACGATTAGAAATCAGTTTTAAAATCTTTTTAATATCCAGTGCTCCGGAGAGCCCTTGATTCTCACTGGAATGGTTTTCAAAGATTGGATTACGTTACTACTATAAATTTGTAGTAACATAGGATTGAAAATATACCGTTTTGTGAAGTTTTCCTTGTCCTTTTGGAGAGTTTTCTTGTCCTACCTGAATTGTTCCCTTGAAATAATTTTTAACGCTTTGAAAACTTATTTGACAGGCTGAGAGTAAAAATGATCTATTTACAAGATCCAAGCAAAAATAGCTTAAAAAATGCTCCACGCAAAAACGAACCGCGTGAGATTCTTGGCAAAAACGAATCGGAGAAAAAAAAACTGCATTAAACTTTGTGTTACTTTTTGTAGTTAAGCTGTGTTTGTCCGGAGTTTTTCTCTGATTAGATTTTGTCAGGAAGATCACACGGTTCGTTTTTGCGCGGAACATTTTCTAAACCACTTTTGCCCGCACCTTGTAGATAAGTGATTTTTACTCTCAGCCTGTCATTTAGCTAACTTAGTTTAACAGTCCGATCTGAAAGTCGTATTCCTATGCTCCTGCCTCTACTCAGCATATTAATTTGTGGTTAAGTAATTGTCGATAATTTGCCTCTGCTTCCGTTTTTTTATACTATGTAAACCCTATCTCTGTAGAATTCCCCTTAAACAGTACATCAAAGGTTAAATATGATAAAGCCTGGGAGACAAAATGACAGTGTTTTGGTTGTTCTTAATGGTAGCCATTCTTCCTTCGTGGAAAGATGTAGAGAACATCTGTTCTTCTCGTGCCCTTTTTTTCTTTAAATTGTTCGTTTGTATGTCTATGTTTCCTGATCTGTGAATTAATTTTCCGATTATTCCGTTAACTGTCATATTTCGAACTGTAGAGATATAGCTAACATTTGCATGTTTTCTTAGATTTTTAAAATGCTGTTCTCTGAAATTTCTTACTTTTGTTGCATAGCATGTTTCTTATTTTTCAAAATTTGACATGACTAAGAAAAATTAACTAATTAAAAAATAACTTTCTGCCTTTTAAGTTAATTGTATTTTCACAAATGTTAGTTGTAAATTAGTATAGATATAAATAGTAGACAAACTTCAAACGAAACAGCAAAAATTTCCTTCCTTGAACTTAATTCCATTTTTCATTTAAATGGTAATGTCGCTGAGAGGAAATTTCCCAAATGGGAAATCGTTCCGTCAACTTGTTATTTGTAAATATAATTTCGTCTAAATCAAAAGAGCTGTCAATGATTAATCAACACACATATCGGCCTATACGAATTACTCTGCCCCAAACGGAAATTGCTCTCCACAAAACTAATAAATGGATGCTCGCTCATTGAATTTTGACAAGAAGAATTTATTATTTGACAGCTGGAATTAATTTTCAGTACAAATTTTCTAGAGCATTGCCAGATTATTTCGTTCACGATTGAACAGGAAAATTTAAGGAGCTGTTCTATTCTATTTATTTATTCTTTGGGAAGATTTTCAATAACATAAATCAAAGACCTCTTCCCACTAAGACTTTCAATAAAATAAATCAAAGCACTCTTCACACAAGTTTATCTTATTTTCTCTAGGCCGGGTATTTTCGTATTCGTTACCTAAAGCATACACTTTATTACTTAAGAGATGCCTTAGCGGAGCCATCTTGGACCACTTTACTTCCCTTGGCAATGGACAAGCTCAGTAATATCGATGATATGTGAAAATGATGGAACTTAGATAGAATAATAATAATATCATATACATTTAACACAATTATTCTCTTGCGAATTTACTTAGCTCTTGAAAGCTGAAATAATTTACTATCTCCTACACAAACAATTGGTTTATTCACTACTTATTAGTCTTAAAATAAATGACCTCTAAAATCTAAATTTAAACTAATCCCCAGCGTACCTATAACATTGTTTTGTTTCGTCTCTATTCTGTCGTATATATACCATTGCATATAATTTTTCAAAAACATACTGAAATAAAATCACTCCGTCGATGCAATTAATTTAGCGCTCAGACATTTTGGCGGTTGGTTTGATTAAATTTATCCCAAGAGCGTATCTCAATTACTTGTAATGGACGCCAACAGGTCTGTCAAGTGCAACTACCCTAATGTGCGGTGAATTGCATTTGCTTCTCTTACAGACCATTACGAATACTAAAAAACAAAAAAAGCTCAGACTAGAAAGAAGCACGAAAGCTTCGAAGGAATTTCATACAATTTAAATCACCTTGAAATAACCTTGGGGAGAAAGATGCACTATTTCGTGTCGTAGATGTGAATGAATTAGAAAAGAAAAAAAACGGGGATAAAGAGCCAAAGTAAGAAGCATTCTTTACAAATAAGAAATAACCTAAAAACGACTGGATGGGGAGTCCCCTTAATCCATGCATAAGTTCCCTTGTTACATACTGTCAGTGGCGTAATATTTGCCTGCGCTCCCACATTTTCTCATTATAAACCAAAAATGCAAACATTGCTTGGTTTCATACTTTTCCTTTTCATTTCAGCGTCGTTTTCTGCACCTGAATTATTTTGGAACACGTTAAGGTGCAAACTATTTACTTTTGCCGGCAAAGCTTTCAACGAAATGAAATGAGTAACGAATACGGTGATGCTATGATGTGATACGATGCGAATCCCACGTGAAGTTGTCTATGCACCATAAGCATAGAATCGTGCTGGATATATTTGCCGGCTCTGTGTGCAAGTACTTTGAGATTATTTAAGATTCCCTTTTTTGGACTTCAACGCTACGACTCCACTGTATTGTTGCTCTTCTTCTTTTTTAAATTGTAATAAAAATCGTCCAAGTAATGTTAGTTCGTCTGCGTTTTTTAGTGACTATAAAAGAACAAGTCAGACATGATTTGATGTGAATAGTGTGAGCGAAACGAGTTTATTTCAATTTCCTTCAGGAGATTACATCATGGTCCACGTACAATAGCAGTACTCTTGTAAGTGGTGGCTGTTAGCTTTGTTACGGTAGTCGATGAGTTAATAAAGTTTCAGTTACACTACATTTTCCTAATATGTATTTTGATACAGAATCCAATCTGTTCACATTGATTGTTGATTTGATTTAATTGGAGGTGTGAGGTTCTCAAGCGCCGCGGCCACTGAGGCCGCAACTCCTCATAGCAAGCCGGTCCCTCTGAAGAGGTTCAACAGCTCCCGCAGTTGCCAGTCATTCAGCCCGCTCGGTATTAGCGTTGGTTTCCCAAGTAGGCTGTAATGCGGTCTCATCATCCTCCAGACAGAGTCTGCAGGTGGGTTCGATGGCTCTGCCTATCCTTACCAGGTGCTTCCTTAGCTGACAGTGGCCGGTTAGTAGGGCAGCCAGAGTTCTAACATCCGACCTGCTCAGCTTTAGGAGCTCCCTGGATTTACCCGGCGACGGTGACGGCATAAGGCTTCTTGAGTGAGCGTGCCCCTCAATATTGTTCCAATACGGCCTATGCTCCTCACTTGCGCGATTTGCTATTAGCCTTTTAGCCGTGCAGAGAGGAGTGTTAGTAGTACTTACTAAAATATACCATGCTTTAAATTAACTTTTAACTGCCAAATATTCGTGTAAAATCCAGGGTAAGATATTTTGCTCTTGGACTTGCCCTAAATTTTTCATGTAAGCTTTATTTGCTAGCCTTCTTATATAGAGGACCCATCGTGTATGCCGGATTGATTCACATTTCCCTCCACTTTTTTTTGCATTTAATTTGGCAACCCTTATGTTTGACATTAGTCATCTCCTGTCATTGAGGTTATTAAAAATGGATCGCTATGGAAAAAATACTTAATTGTTATTGTAATTAGACCGTTCTTTTTTTTAAATGAGCCTGACCACGATGTAACTGTAAATGGAATACGATATTGTAATATGATATCGAACATTTTATGTGATCATTTCGACGACATAGACCTCGAAGAAATGTCGTTTAAACAGGATGGTACCACATGCCATACAGCAAGAGAAATCATCGATTTTTAAGGGCACAATTTTCCTGATTTCTAGAAATGCTGACGTTAATTGGTCGCCGAGATCTTTTGACTTTGTGTTTTTTCCTCTGGGGCTTTGTAAAGTTCACGGTCTATGCTAACGATCCGCAAATAATTCCTAAACTGAAAAGAGAAGTCCAACGCATTATTTCGGTACTTGAACCAACCATTTAGCCATTTGGCCGATATCGTAATCCATAGCTAATTTCAGCATGTCCACATTATAAATCAATAAAAATTGCCCAATTAAATAATACAGTACCATTTGAAAATTAAATCTGACGTATCCCATGGGCAACACTATGTACATATTTAAATTTGGTCTATTACTTTTACTAAATAAAGTAAGTGGAGGGTTTCCATCGAGTAGACAGAATCTCTTATTATCACATAGGATTTCAACATAAAATAAAATTGCAAATAGGATCAAATACATTTCAAAGTAGCAAAGCGTTCTAGTGTGAACTTTGAAAATATTTATAAAAAAAACAGTACGAAGAAAATTAATTACCTCTGTATCTTTACAGCACGCTCTTTAAAATAATTAAGCCGCTTATGAAAATTCGCAGGTTCAGAAAAAGTGAGAGACACCCGTATCTATAGAGATGGTTCTCGTCAATATAATCTTTCCCGTAATTGGTGCTTTAACAGACATATTAACATCGTAAAATTAATTAATTAAGGCTTTAGTAGGCTGAAGACTTAATTCTTTCTGGAAAAATTATTGAAATATTGACAGGCGTTTTGAACACTTGATAAGTTAAGTTAGGTATAAAATTTGATGGTCTGAAAATTTCAGCAGTCTGTTTTAAAAGGAATACTTCCTAAATCTCAACAGACTATTGTTTATTTTAACTTGACAAAACAAGATAATTCGAGAAATACGCATCGTATGGAAAAATTACACAGATCCAAACAAAAAAAAAATTTCAAAAATTTATAATGAGGTCTGACTATGTAGGTTTACTATGTATATGTTTTCGAGGTCGCTGAATCCGAATCCAAGGTCCGTTTAACCCCATCCCATCAGGATTTTATGTATGTTATGTACTGTCAAACTGCCTATCTAGCCTTAACTTCGGAAATGAGGAGGTTATTGTGACCTTTGCCGCTTTTATTTTGAGGTTATGGGATTATGGGGTTATGCGGTTTAGGGGTTTAGGGTGTTTGGGGTTTTTGGTATGATGGGGCTATGGTAAACATAATCAGGCCTCATTATTAATTTTATAAATTTTTTTTGTGGAGCTCTGTTATTCCAAATTCCCTCCCCTGGTGGTGGGGCGGGGACAACTTTCAAATCTTAAATAGTAACCCAAATTTGTTTCTTTCTTTTTGGATTGCAGGTATGTCAGAAAATGTGTGGCTATTATTCTAAATATTTTTTTTTGATTTGTGACAGATGGCGCAGTAATCTCAAAAATGAAATTTTTGCAATTCTCGAACTGAAAAATAAAAAAAAATACTTGTTTACTATTTTACTGACATCTTTTTATTGGCGCTGATTTGACGTCGCGTTCGCACACCTTCGGGATAGTTGTGGGACGCAACTTTGTAGTGTTAAATATTACCAAATTTGAGTAGCAAATTTCTTATCTTTGGATTACAAAAGTTACGTAATTGAAATTTTTTGATAATGTCGTAAATTGGACTGTTATAGCAAAATATGTATATAAGTAACAGTAATTATCAAGTATGTGTATCCCAGGTTGATAGTTTAATTTGATTTTTTAAACTTCTATTTTTGACTGCAGGAACGACAAAAATAATTAATGAATTACTTTTAGCGCTAACCGGGAACAATGACGTAGATATACAGTCCCTGGCCAAAAAACTACAAACACTTTTAAATTTTTATGAAGTTTTAATTTATTTATTTATTTATTTAAGCTTAATACAAGCTATTACGTAAAAAAATACAAAAATAAAAAATAAAATACAAGCTATAACTTAATACTAATTCAACAGACTATAATAAATGAATAATAAGAATAAATACATAAAAGGTATAAGCTACAATATGAGCTATATATATTGATTAATGGCAGAGGGCGTAAGGAAGAAGAATTAAAGTAGGCGATCAGGATCAAGATGGGTGGGATCAAGATATAAGGCTTTGTGAAGGGATGATTTACTCAGATGGAAGTCAAAAGAGGAAAGGTCGTTGACTTTTCGTAACATCCTGGTAATTGGCTCGCTTTGACCGTAGTTTGTGCGATGGCGGTCGAGTCGGAAAAGGGGAGTGGACCTAAGGTTACGGGGATTGGTATAGATGGGTAAAGATTGCAGGATGGAGGGGCAGTCTATGGCACCAGTTAATAATTGGTAAATGAAGAGAATGTCGGAAACATCACGACGTTTGCTTAGCGGTTGTAAGTCGATCAGTTTCAGACGGTTTTCATAGGGAGGAAGGTTGAATCTGTCAACCCACGGAAGATCACGCAGAGCGAAGCGAATAAACCTACGCTGGACAGATTCAATCCTATTAATGTGAGTTGTTTGTGTAGGGGACCATACCTGGCTGGCATATTCAAGGAGAGGTCTAACGAAGGAGACGTAGAGAGATTTGGAAACATAAGGATTGGAGAACTCGCTAGACCAGCGCTTCACAAACCCTAGCGCGGAGTTAGCTCTGTTAATTATGCTGTCAATGTGGGAACGGAAATTGAGTTCACTATCACAGATTATTCCTAAGTCACACAAAGAGGTAACGATAGGGACTGGTACGTCGGTTAACATATAGACTCTCGGGGTGATGGTAAGACGCTTGCGGGAATAAGAGATGGACTGGCATTTGGAGATATTGAGCTCCAGAAAGTTTTTCATGCACCATGTGATGAATGAATCGAGGTCTTCTTGCAGGAGAAGAGAGTCTGTAGTGGAGGAGATATGTTTGATTATTTTCATGTCATCGGCATAGATGGACAACTCTGAGTGTTTGATGACACATTCAACATCATTTATTGTGAGGATAAAAATCAATGGACCAAGGTGGCTGCCCTGAGGGACGCCGGAACGAGCGACAATAGGGTTAGAAATGGATGAACTGAAAAGAATATTGTACTGACGGTTGTTGAGGTAGGATCGAATCCAGGAGATGAATCTGGGGGGGAAGCCTAGGCGATCGAGTTTGAACAAGATAACGTTATGGGAGATCTTGTCGAAGGCTTTACTAAAATCGGTGGCGATAACATCAACATCTTTACCGTTTTCCAGGGCACATAGGGTTTTAGAGACGAAGTCAGTAAGGTTGGTGGTTGTAGATCTACCTTTGAGGAAGCCATGCTGGGAGAGTGAGAAGATAGACTTACAGTGGAAGAACATGGAATCATAGATCAGTTTTTCGAATAGTTTAGGTATGGATGATAATTTAGCAATGGGTCTGTAGTTGGACACATCGTTCTTGCAACCTTTTTTGAAGATGGGAATAATATACGAATTTTTCCATAATTGAGGAAAAACCCCTTGAGTGACCGAGAGACGAAAAAGCAAAGTAAGGGGTTGGACTAGATGCATGGCACACTTTTTCAGAACGATGGCCGGAATCCCATCAGGACCTGGGTGAAAGTCGTCCTCAAGCCTATTAATACTGGCGGCGATTAGTTCAGGATCAGGGTCAAAAGATGAAAACGACGTTTGAGTGCATTTGTCCATGAATGCAAAATAGTTAAGGTCGGGTTGTAGAGAATTGTCGCTGAAAGATTTACTGAAGAAGTGTGCAAAGAGGTTAGCGATAACCTTAGGATCAGATGAAGAGGTATTCTCGAGCTTTAGGGTGGAAGGGTATATATATATTTTTCAATGGAAAAGCTTATGTGACGGGCTGAGAGTAAAAGTGACCTATTTATAAGGTTCGGGCAAAAGTGGCTTACAAAATGTTCCTCGCAAAAACGAATCGCGTGAGATTCCGGACAAAAACGAACCGTAGAAAATTTCCGGGCAAAAACGACTTAACTGCATTAAGTTTGCATTACTTTTTGTAGTTAAATCATTTTTGCCCGGAAATTTTCTACGATTCGTTTTTGCCTGGAATCTCAGGCGATTCGTTTTTGCGCGGAACATTTTCTAAGCCACTTTTGTCCGAACCTTATAAATAGGTCACTTTTACTCTCAGCCCGTCATGTATGAATCAGAAATTTATATATAAAATCATAGCATAGAACATTAGGAATAAATATCAACAATTATAAAAATATTAATTCATATTTAGTGTCGCCACCCTTTGCTAATTACTTTCCGTCATTTCTTCTTGGCATACTTTCTATACAAGCTTTGATACATTCTTTTGTTTCAGGCGCCCCATGCTATATTGTTTTAATATTTTCGATCAAAATCTGACAATTAGTGTTGTTTTCTTTATAAACTTGCCCCATTTGCAATGGGATTCAAATCGGGTAAATTTCCTGGCCATGGAAGCAAAGTAATGTTTGTTGTGTAGGTTCTGTCCTAAACTTACTATCAAACAAACAAGTGGGTCATTGTAATCGACCACTTTAATATTGCACAGATTAGCATTTGGGCAGTGCAAATTTTGCGGTGACTAAAAGTATTCATCGCGATATGGTACACTCTATGTAGTTTAGTATATGCAGTAGGTATATACGAATAAAGTTTCTACAAGCCGCATGCTGGAAAATTGTAACCGAAAACACGCCTGGAACTTTAAATTTTGATGTGTTTATGTAATTAGATACAAGTTCATCAAAGCATTGTTTTAGTTGAATCAGTGGACAATATACTGTTCCAAATTCTGAAGTGGTGATAAATAGAAACCTATTTGTGATAAAGAAGCTTAGAGACTAGTGTTATCAGTGTAATCAACAGAGAAGAATTAATATACTTTCAACAACCTTAAACAGTTCTGGTGATTCGTAATAAGCGCAATTGCGATGGTTACCCTTCTATGTTGAGTTTTGAACAAAGTAACAATCATGTGTGTAACAGACTGTGATATTAGTGATAAGGATTTTACTTATTTGACGAGGCTACCTTTGAAACCAAAGACCTCGTGTTTGACGAAGATGCCGTCTAAAAGCACATTTGTTTTTTGGCTCACATTTTCTCGTATGGTCCTGATGGCATCTCTGGCTGTTTTATAAAAAGTTTTCGCTTGTCTCTAGCTTTTATACTTTGTCATTTGCTGTGGTAGTTTTCCAAAACCTTGATAACTATCTGTGATTATTTTTATTATTGTAGTGTTAGTTCTGCATTTTTTCTATATTGTACAAAAAGTTACATGTATAGAATTTGTTTTTGTTACATTATTTACTACTCTCTACTTATCTATGTTTTATTTAACCCACAAGAAGGGGCACTTACTAAAGACCGAGCAATCAACTTCAGGTCCTGCAATGTTTTTGCACTGCTCTGTTAGCCATTTGTGAGAAATCTTCAAACCTTTGTTTTTTTTTTTAACAAAATTAATATTCATTTACTTTTGAAGACCGTTAGTAAAAACGTAGGTTTTATTCTGTTAATTTTTGGATTTACTTTAAATAATGTAAACCTTTAGTGTACCACAAGGGAAACACTTTGATCCGCTACTTTTTTCCTTATAATATAATTCAAATGTCTTATTCGGGCAAACGACCAAGATAACTATCATTGGGGAAAGAATTACACATCTGGAAATAAGAGCGTTTTTTTGTGGTTACCGACTCGAATGAGGAATTTAATTGTTTTCTTTAGATAAACTCTATAACTCTAGAGCGTATGATGATTATGATAATATGGAGGACCTTGCCTTTCATGGTAGCAAGCATAAGAAATAATTTGTATTTATTTTATTCAAGAAAAAAGATGTTAGTTATTATGGTTGAAATTACGTCCTCGTTGTTATCTCTTCAAATTCTTTGGCATTAGAACGTTCAGTTTTGAATCTACATCTAAATCATTCAACCCGAGAATCTTAGTTATTTCTTCAGTCATACTGCATGTCTGATTAGACAGATAAATTTTCAGTTGATTGTAACAGTTATTATGATTATACCCAGAACAGCTTTAAAAGCAATTTTAAATGGTCATTAAGCCTTTGTCCTACATTTATGCTGCAAGTTCGTGAAGGCAAACCTCCAGATGATCGCACTCTTTTGCGATTTTCCACAGAACATTTCTTGTCGTTTTAGTTCTACTGGGTTTTCGCGCAAGATGCCACTTTTGTTACTTACTGTGCTTCTGCATGAAGCTGTTGTTGTTACACGAAGATGTTGACGTTGTCCACCGTCTGTTCCCGCCTTCCTTCACGCTTGAACGAATTATTGTCCAGCATCTTTTATCTCAGCCTCAAGTCTGTGTCGAATGGATTTGGTTAAGTTGAAATGCCTTGACTTTTACGACTTTAAAAACAGAAGCAACTGGAAGTTCTCTGACCTTTTGTTCTCTTTTTAATCCCCTATGTAACTTATCATGACCGATTTTATTGGTTCTGCACTTTCTTTCTCCGTTACTTTCAGAAAAATTATTTGGCGGGATTTCACGTGATTACATACACCGTCCTCTGAAAGGTTGACAACATCCGTGTTAAGTAAATGAGTCACTGTACGAAAATGAAAATTTACGTTAAGCCTTTCGTCGAGATTTTGTACTTTCTTTAGGACGCACGCGCTGATATTTAGTTTTTTTTTTTATTCTTGTTACTTTCGTATTGCTGATGCTGGTTAACATGTATCACGATAAGGTGGAGAGGTAATAAAGATTATACTTTTATTCTGAAGGTAAAAATAACTACCTTGCATGTCAGTTTTAAATATAGAGTGTCGTTCACCTGATGACCTCAAAACATACTCTTAGTTTTAATTTTCGTAACACACCTAAATATAGGGTTGTCGAATTTTTTATTTTAGTAAGAATATTTCACTATCTGAGAAGCTTAACATTGTAAATCCATGCTTATGAGGACATGTATTATCGATACAATGGTATAGCAATACAACTGGTTATACCATATACAGGGCGTATCATTTCTAGAGGTCAATACGAGTTTAAATGATAGCTCTCACCTATCCAAACAAAAAATTGTATGGCAGGGAGGGAGGGGCAATCTAAACCGTTTGGGAGTTGCAGGGTGATTCATAAATTTCAGTTTTTCATGGTATGCACATTACTCTTTTATTTTTATCTTTTAATCTACCCAACACAGCGACCACAAACAAACGCTAAACAACTACTATTACAAGCTCCTTTCCAAAATTTTCAACAATTTTAATCTAACTCCTACCATTGCAGGTACAGTCACTTCCAAAAGTGAAACAAATGGTTTGCGATTACCTAAAATTCAGCATGAATTTCGGAGAAAATTTGGGAAAATGCAGAATTTTAGGTAACCGCAAACCATTTTTTTCACTTTTGGTACTGACTGTACCTGCAGTGGTACGAGTTTGATCAACATTGTTGAAAATTTTGGAAGTGTCATTTGGATAGTAACTTATTAGCGTTTGTTTGATGTCGCTGTGTTGGGTAGATCAAAAAATAAAAATAGAAGAGTAATCTGGATACCATGAAAAACCGAAATTTATGAATCATCCTGTAACTCTCAATAGTTAATAGAAAGTAACATAAAAGTGGTGCGATTCTAAAAGGGCTTCAAATTTTTTTGGGAAGAGAAAACAAATATCTTGACAATAATGACAATTGCCAGTGAATGTCAGCCTTATACCACGAATCATGTGTGTCAGTGGTAGTCTTATACTTTGGTACAAGCAATATCATGATATTGATACTATGGTATCAATACCATATGTGTACAATAGTATTAATGTCAAGAAATTCGCAGCGTCTTTCAATTTTTCCAACTTCACCGCCGCGCACTCGCAATCAAAAGTCATTTCAGTTGGCCTCACGTTCTCAAAAGCTAAAAAAGGCAACAACCCCAAAATCTACAAACCAATTTTTTTTAATTACTTCGGTTAATATCTAAACAAAATTACCAGCGATTGCCACTGGGCGTTTAACAAGAGACTTTTTTGACTGAAATTATTGTTTCTAAATCTTTAGTGGATCCAGAAGCGTCGGTCTAGTCTAGACATTTCAAAAGCCTTTAATAGAGTTAGGCATGCCGCTCTTCTTCTTCAAACTGCGACTTTAAGCACTTAGACTTCACCATTAAATTTTGATTGTCCGATTGAGCGGAGTATAATAATAGAAGTCTACCACAGGGGTCAGAACTTTTACCAAACCTGTTTTTCTTTATTAATAATCGCGTTCTCTTTTTCATCTTTAATCCTATTTACCCTCACACACCCTTGATTTTGCGTACTTCTTTGATTCTGTGGAATTTTTATGGAAATCAATTGAGAACACAGTAATATCATCATTTTATGAAACACATTTTACCCAAATTTCCTTTGACACAACTACCAAAACTCATTCTGATTTCTGCATAGCTTCGTTCCATTCTTTTTCCAGAGTAAAGCTTTATAGGATGCATAGCATATGTGTCATTTGATCGAAAGCCCTACACTTGTTTAAAGGTTTAGAGTCTAATTTATCGATTTTATACCATATACCTTATACGGTAAAATTAATGAGGTACTGCAATATTTCGAGTGTGCAAAGCATTGTCTTCTTGAAGAACAAAATTTTTGATTACAAGAATTTTCTTGTTGTTCTATGAGACTAATTTGCAGGATCATAACTTTTTTAATTAATGTTGATGCTTCAAGTCTTGATAATTTTACTTTTAAAACTTTCAGTCATCCCCACCTCTTTTTACGCCCTCTCATACGACTACCCAGCTAGCCACATGTAATATATCGGCAACTGATATGCATTTCAAATCATTACCTGTATCATAGCTAAAAACTATATGCTGTGTATTTGGTTTTACGTACGTTATTTTTGATTAAGAAAGGAATGATATCGAAAGTGTTATTCCATTGCATCGTTTGAAAAAAAAACATAAAGGAAAGCATCAAAAGAGCACACAGTAAAATTAACATTAAGAGATTCCGGAAAAGATGGAAAGAAAACTAAAACATATATCTAACGTTGAAAATGCTTAAAAAAAAGTTAAGAAAGTGACATAAAGATAATTTATATTTTTTCATTTTTTCAATAACTTTTAAAAACTCAGCAAAATGAAAATTTTATGTTGGCACAATCTATGTAAAAGTTCTGTTAAATTTAAAAGAAGGAATCAAATGTTTTCTTAATGCATTACAAGTATCTAAACGTGTAATCGATTCATGAATTTTTAATGCATTACAGGTATCTTAACGTTTAATCGATTTGTCATGAAATTTTAGTGCATTATAAGAAATATGTTACTCCCGCGGACATGGCCTGTACAAATTTATGCATTCACTTCTACATATATATTGGTTATTGAATTCCTGCTTTACTGTAATGCATACACAATATCATTGCATTGTTTGTTAGGTATAGCAGTCAAAATATTCCGATATCCTCAACCTAAATTTAACAGCACATTTGCAAAATGTTAAGCTTTCCAAATATGCAAAAAAATTGTTCGGGGTTCTTGCCGTGGACTATTGCTTGAAATCATTTTGGGCAGGTATGGAAAGATCATGGGGATAATTGCAAATTAAAGACAAGATTTGTAGTAATATAATCGTCAACCCCCCCCCCCCCCCCCACCCCATTTATTAATAGTATAGCTCCTTTATTTCTTTTAATGGAATTACATCCCCAACCCCCCCACACACACGAACAAATCCTGCGCACGGGCCTGACAATCGATGCTGTTTTATATATTTCTTAAAATTACGTCCCTATAATATGTGTGATAACTCATAATAAATACTTATTACTTTGAAAGAACTCGTCGAGATCTTCCTAGTCAATACTTTATCATGACCATAGGACGTCTGAGTCAGAAGTTTTTATCTTTCGCAGTTACAAAATCACTTAAATCGAACAGTGTTCTCCCCGCACAAGGGACGCGCCTACTTTCAGACAAGGTAGAATTTTCTATGTACTCCATCCTAATAGCTTTTGATGTTTGTTATAGTTTTCAAGATATAAGGATTTGAAGTTACTACCGTTTGCGATACACTCAGATCCCGAACCGGCTCCCACACATTCTGAGTTGGTAGATATTCCAACGTTTCTTTTCATTTCTAGACCGTAATGACCCCTTTAGGTCAGAAGTGAAAGTGAAAAAGGTTACGCACGATGTAGTTGTCGCTTGAAAATTTCCTCTTCATAAGACGATGCAAAAACAGAAGAACTGGTCAACATTCGTGTTGTTCTGTTTATTAAAGATTGCTGAAACTTTATGGAACGTCCAAATTTGACCTGGAGTTGTTTGGAACGACTTAAAGCTCTTGTATCGCGCGTTGTGATGTGTCTGCAAGGGATCAGGCTAGTAATTTCGTTAGAACAGTGAGCACAGAAATTCTAGAGGGTGGATGCTCTCAGAGATTGTGAGTACTGACCCCTGAGGCACACCGGCATTTATTATATAGATCAGGAGCTACTAGGTCTATTATTACACCAATTGAATGGCTTGACAAAGAATTGTGGGAGACGACCTAATGCTTGAAGGTTCAAAAAGCAATTATAACTTGAATAATACCAAATAAAACAACTCTAGAATATTTTTATGATGCAGCCAAAGCCCAGGGGATAAACCTATGATGCACTTACCGCGGCCAGAATGGAATGGGAATTTGGTAAGGGGAATGAGGGAAACTGAATGTCTTGTTTTTGCATTGCTGCGAGCTAGACAACATCCCATAGATGGAGTAGATTTTTTTAATTTCTTATTAAGAGTAGTTCTCCCGACTTGCAAGATTTGTAATGATAACTCCTTTCTAACTTTAAATAAGATATTTTGTCTCATTTCCTTCTGAATGAAAGAGGTTGAAACAACTCTTCGACTAATTTTGTCTTTGCAACGTAAAGACACAATAGTTTCTTTGGTAGATTTTTTTCTTACAATATTTAGCGCTCGATCTGCTATTGCTTTACTCAATACGAATAACAATTTTAATATCCTTCGGTTTTGGTCCATTAGTTTATTCTGTTTGATTAAAGAACACTATTTGTTTTGTATTTTCAAGCCGCCATCTTTTTGTTGCATTCTTGGATTCTTTTGCTTTTACAAATTCGAATCGAGTAAAGTTTACGCAACTTTTATAATCAGGGCTCAGTTTTACTCTTGCTTTAAAAATATTGGGTCAACCGCGTAATACTCTACAGATTAAGTCGGAAATGACATTATTGAACTCAAATTTGTGCTTAATGCTGATTTAAGCTTTACCTCAAAAGCACCACAGGGTTTAACCACTGGCATTGGCCAGGCAATGCTTCGACAAATATTTTGAATAGTTTAAATATTTGCTTTCAAATCGCAGTACAAGTTTGACCTCACTCAGCTTCAACAAATTCCCCTAGTGACTTATAGGATAAATTGGTGCGGAGCAATTATTGGATGAATTAAAATAATTTGATGAACTGCTGTAAAACAGGTAAAACGCTTTTGATTGCATCAGCTCCGTTTCAGATGTTAGTGCTGTGTTCTGCCTTCGTGGAATTGCTTTGATTGACAGACTATTCTAAGGCACGAGCCCATCATACAATTATTCCAATTTTCTCTCAACGTTTCCAAGATATAAAGATCACAATGCAGCTCACGATGATTGTAGAATGTAAGGTGAATTGAAATGACACGGCGAATACAACTAGCACTCCGTTGCAGCTACCTCGAAAAAGATGGATGAAATTGCCTTTAGTCGCTTAGATACTTCGTTTTCCTATGTCTGTAGGATGTTGGCTATCGCAATGGAGCTTACCTAATTGGCTATGGCTAACTAACAAAACTCGCGGAAAATTACATTGCACCTCTTTATCTGATTGCTTCTGCAGTTGATGTTGTCAGATGCTTGGTAAAAGAAAAGCTTTGCGCTCGTAAAATTGCTGAACTAGGTCAGTACTTCACACTTGCAATTATTTTGACCTCAAAATTTTCCACATCGCGTTCAACAAACGAGTACGTGCGCTTTCAATCTAACAAGAAAAGTGAGCATAACTTGCCCAATTTTCTAAAAAAAATTTTTTTTTAATGAACCGCTTAGAGACAGCTGGATGTTGTTTTTCAAGCTTGTAAACCTAATACCGTTAGCAATTAATTATTTTCTGAATAACACCTGGTAGTGCCGCACCTACTCAGATTAAGTAACACAAATTCGAGGCTAAGAAGGTGCTCTGCTCTTTGAACACTGAACTTTTGGCATGCATTTTGGCATTGACCATTTGCTCGTGTTTTTATTTTTAGACTTTCCTCAAGTTTCGTTTTTCTTCCGAAATTTTTCTCTAATTTTGAGTTTGCAACGACGGCTATTTCTGTCGTTCTATATTTTGTATCTCTAAGAAATTTTCAAATTTTTGAATTGCATTTCATTGGTCTGACTAATTAGCTTAATAATTGGGTCAATTTTGTAATTATTTTAGGATTTTTATGTAGGGTTGCTGGAGAAGTTGCATAAGGAATGTTGTGGTATTAAAACATATGCCTAGCTTTACTGCCGTCAACATCTTAAGCTCCCGGTTGTTTATAGATTCAATCAAAGTAAAATTTAAAAAAATAAATTGAAAAGTATAGGACGATTGCATAAGCTCCTGTCCGATTTTGGAATATAACGACTTTTCGAGTGGCCAAAACTAAACGTTTTTCTTGAATAGCCACATCGAGTCTCGTTAACTACTCACAGTAATTTTCCGCTGTGATTGTTTTTTTTTTGCGTGGAAGTAGCTCGTAAAATCTAATTTGCTTGGAATCCCGCCAATTACTCAGCAACACCTTCATTGGGTGCAAGCCAGATTTTCCGACAGGTTTTGCACATTTCACCTACTTTTTTCTGGGTCCTTTTTTATTCTACGTTGTCGTACAGAATCCAATTTTCATCGCCTGTTACAAGTCGATCTAAAAAGGCTCCTTTTCATTACGTGCAAAGAGAGAAGTGACCACATTGGTTCAGCAATGCAGCACCTACATATGTATCGAATTTGAATATGTCTCTAAGCTTCATTAAATGACGAAAAGCGGTCGAGTTATCGATATTCATCCTCACAGCAATCCTCCGGTCATTTTCCACCAAGCCACGCACAATGTAATCATCAATGCCGGAAGGCCGTCCAGAGCAGGATTGATCTTCCAAGTGAAAATCACTATTCCGAAATCTGCCAAACAAACCACTTTTTAACTGTCCGAATTAAGATCTTTATAAACGCTCCCGCAGTTCCGAAACTCATATAATTCCGAAACTCGAAAATGCATCTTTTCGTTGTCCATTTTGACAAATTTATCAAATACCCAAGCTGACTTACCTAAAAGATGTCTGACAATCAGCTGAGACATAGTCTCGTCACTTATTCAGTGCATGCAACATAATAAAACAAAAAAATTCCAAAACTCCGCCTTGTAGTGAAGTTTGCGTTATAGTGTAACACTCTCCTATTTGGTGTCGAATTTATAGATTTTTGTCATCTTGACAACGTTCGTTCAAAAAATTTTCTATTACAAAGGCATATTGGCTATTATTATTATGACGTGCTTGCTTGGAGACTTAGCTTACTGCCTACTATCTCTATCATGAAATACTGGCGATTTATTTGTAATGTTGATGAGTTGTAGCGGGGGCTGCCTGTGGTATACGGGCAAAAATAAGGGGTTTTTCGTATTTTACTTATGTTACATGAACCTTACAGTAAAAGGTTTTATTATCAAACTTGTGGTTGAAAAACATTACAATTTGATATTTCTATTTTTTTTATACCAGCAAGACATCAATGTGTACAGCACTACAAAAGTAAAACACACAAAACTATTGCGTTGTTCAAAAATTATTGAGTTTGTTTTTCAATAGATGCACATGCATGGCTTGAGCCCTTAAACATTCAATTCATTATGTAATTTGACAGGTGACAGGAACATTTCCGTCACATTTTATGGTCTAACGTCAGAATTGGTTTGCTAAACTTCAGTCTAGAGATTTTGATGTTAAGGTTGAACCACGCTCAAGAAGGTCAATCAAAGTTGACGAAACAACATGAAGTCATTTATCGAATCCAATCGGTGTTTAATGACACAAGAGGTTACTGAAAAGCTTAACATCTCGAAATCTAGCGTTGAAAATCATATTAAACACATCCCAGTTATTAATAAGCTCGATATCATCTCTTTCTTGAAACGTGAAAAAGGCAATCCATTTTTGAAAAGTATAAGAACAGGCGATGTTAAATGGATCGTCTACAGTACAAGAATGTCGAACGAAAACGATCGTGCAAGTTTGATAAACCTGTCTAAAGCACTTCATAAGAAGATATTCACCAACGAGAGATTATGCTGTCATGTTAGTGGTATTGCGTATTTTGAACTATTTTTAAGGAACAAAACCATTAATTCGAGTGTATACTGTACCACTGTCATCCCCATTTTCCCCAAACTTAATTCCTTTCCTGCCAAGGCTGTGCTTTAGCATCATAGGGCATCCCCTGAGCTTTGGCAACATCATATATAAAAAAAAAAAAACCAACTGGATAAATTACATTATTACATCAAGAATTCTATGTGTGTTGTGCTTCAACAAGACAACGCCAGACCACCTGCAAGTTTGGTTACTCGTCGAAAATTGTTGCAGTTGGGATAGAAAATGTGTTCCCACATTGATCATATTCACCAGACGTGGTACCATCAGGCCCGTAGAGACAAAATTCGGGCCCGGGGGTACCTACCACATACGGGCCTCCGCGGAAGGAATTTCGGACCCGAGTCTAAGCGTTTTCGGGCCCATATACAATTAAATGGGTGACTTTCAATTTAAGATCTGTCTAGTATATCACACTTTTTCGATCGTGAAACATTTTTTTATATATATGATTAAAATGGAAAAAAATGTCTGTTGATGACTTAGATGACGGGGGCCCTTTTGAAAGCCCGGGCCCAGGGGGTTTGCCCCTTCGCCCCCTCCCTCTCGGCGGCCCTAGGTACCATCAAACTACCAGTTGTTTCGATCTTTGCAGACCATCTTGAATAGTAAGACCTTCACTGATGATGAGGATGTCAAATCGATTTTTAAACCCTTTCCTATCTTTTGTACTATTTCGGATACGGTAAACTCCGTTAAGGGTTTAAAACCAATTGGCAAAGCTAAGTATTTTACTGTTATTTCATAATGCTATTCTTGGAGTACGCTAGTTGCTGTTGGAATCTTTACGGCATGGTTCACATTGGTCAATTAGGACTCTTAAGCATACATTTATTCGATTCGGCCTTTTTTTTTATCTTGTTTCCCTACAGTGATACTGTCAAACTGATTCAATTAGACACTTTTAAAAATGACGTAATTTTAAAAAGCCTTCATTTAACAAAAGGTAGAGTGCGAAAACATGTTTCTATATCTATCTATATAAATGATAGATTAGGCTACTTCCCCTAAGCCTAAATATCTAATTATATTTTTTGATATGCAATTTTTTCTTAGGACATGAGTATAATCTCTCAAGGGTTATTATTATACTTGCGACAGGAAAATGAAAGGGTTTTACCATATTTAATGGAAGTTTTACCCAGGAAGACTCTTAGTATTGTATTTTATTTATTGTTGTCCGGCTCGTGGAAAACTTGACTACATAAATTATAGTTGCTTCTTACTCCTTTCTCTCCTTGAGTACCGGATTTAAATAAAGATTGGGCTGAAATTTTAGGTGTCTCTCACATGTACTTATTCAAAAATTTACTGGAACCAAGGTAGACCCAGGCTTCGTCATTCCAAATCAAAACAAGATTTACCAGCGTTTACGTACGCTGATCGCCAATAATAACTCTTTAACAAGCCATTTTCCTCACCCTTAATTCCTTCCCTGCCAAGGCTGTACTTTAGCATCATAGGGCAACCCCTGAGTTTTAGTAATATCATGTATAAGAAAAAATAAGGAATGCAAATATTTATCTTATCCGTCTGTACTCGCACGAATTTTCAACAAGTTGGAACAATTTTAAATTCAACTATAAACACTACTGGTCTATAAAAAACTTAATTCGTGCAAAATTAATACTTTAATGCAAATATTTAAATTCACTCCTCAGTTATCAAAAGATTGGCACATTATGACAATAATGACGCGCAAAATGGCGTCCATCCGGAATTATTGCACAGACCTTATCAACTAGCTTTCACAAGTGCTATAGCCACAGCCTACAAGCCCGGAAAACATGACAGTTCCGCCATTTCACCACCAAACGTTTAGTCATTATTTCATTTTTGTTGTGACACAGATTAACCAATCCTTGCACACTCTCGTAACAAAACCCAAAGTGAAACGCTGATGGCATTGACGCATTTTAAGCTCAATTCTTCAACACAACGAGTACCAGAGAGTTTTCCCTTTAAAACACATAAAAATTGTATAAGAGAGACATTTTTATCGTGTTCAAATGTTCAGAATATTTGTAGGTTAACCTCAAGTAAAATTCAATTTAAGACTTGAAATATATTCCAAGAAATACTACGAGAACATACAATTTCCCAAACAAGTTTTGGTTTGTTTACACCACCAATGCTCAGCTGTTAATGTCAGCTTCCGGGCTTGTATCTAGAGTAGGCTGTGCTATATCACAACTATGTACTAAAATGACGGACATATGTTATCATTAGATCACTCTCGTATGACGTCTATTGTAGTACATGTTCTAGATTAAAGGGAGAATAGGCACTTATTGAATCAGATTTGCTACCTGATTTGTGTGTTCTTTTATTATAATTTTGTGATACAATTCAACTTAAATGAGACTTTGAAACGACACTGTAAATTCTGGAAAAATTTCAATTCAATTCAGGAAGTCAATGTGCCTTTTCTTACTCCAATTAAAGTCATATCAAATGATAATCTGGCATTAATCTAATTGCTAAAATACATAAAATTCTCTGGCCTTCCTGTATCTATATCACTCAATCCACCAACACTAGTTTATTAGATGTAAAATTAATCCATGCACTGACCTAGGTTTTAATTAATTTTAATTCCTGTAATTCAATCCTTGTTGAATATTGAAAAAATGTACGTTAAGTGTTGAATAAACCCATTATACAGGTATATACCTGCCAGTGTATAAAAACTAGTTATAACTTTTTATACGCCACAGCTATAGTCCAAAGCGATTACCACTATTGCCAGTCTGTCTATGAAATCTCCAAATGTAATTTATCTAATAAAATTCCATTGAAACAATTTTTTAAGTGACTAATCTGAGCGGCACACGTCAATCGATAGCTTGGCATGAATAGGCTTTTCTCTCCGCTAACGTTTGCCCCTAATTAAAAAAGCTCAAAGTTCTTTGGAAATTCTACTGCTCGAGTAGTTGGGTATTAAATAAAAGCAAATTAAGAATTCCCCGAATAAAAGCAAAACACGAAAGAGCTTCAGCGCAGATAATAAGAAAACCAAAGGCCGATTTTATAAACAAAACACGGTTCACTTAGTGGTGCGGAATGGATTGAGGAATCCGGGTTAGTGTGTTACGACGTACTGTGGCTACTGATACGATGTCTTGCGTTTTTAATAATTTCCTTTACAACAAATGGCTGCCGTCATCGTTTTTACTGGCATTCCAGCTCAGATGTATTTTCTCTCTTTCATGGTAATTTCATTTGAACGGTAATAATATGGTGTAATCTAGAGGGTGGAGACGAATGGACAACACAGGCCATAGGGTCAAAGAGGGCGGCATGTTATTTACAGACGGTGGAATTTTGCTCTTTTATGATGAAAGCTATTTTTTTCTCGTTTGATAAATAAGTTACGCTTCGATGATTTTGATCTTTTTGTATATAGAAGCGTCAGAATGGGATTATTGATGAATGCAAGTGTTTGAAGAAATGGGTAAATCTGACGAAAACTTTTTCACAAACTTTAACTAATTCAACGATTTTTAGCACATGCTTTAACAACAGAAAACAATTTGAAAGTTTTGAAAATTTTATTGGCATACAAACAATGTAGTTTTGAAATTACTTTGATTAGACTTTCTTTTTTCTGTTTAAGTATAAACAGGTGGTGGTATCAGCAAAAGAAATGCATTGAATAATGGCTTACCATAGGGTTCGGTCCTAGTTGCAGTACAGTTTATCAGAAATATTCATTGCCGCCTTGTTATTGTCGTTCAGAATATTATTATTCTAAAACCCAAATAAATATACACAAATCATATATAAACATGTCTATACAATTATATTTATCTCCTATCCCAAAAAATGTATGTCTGGTTAGTAGTAAACCAAAACCAAAAGAATGGACAGTTAATCTAACTAAGAGGCAGAGTTCAAAATGCCTGCCATATTTAAACAAAGAAAAATATGATTTAGAGTATGTTGGGCACTCACATGTAGCCGTGGAGCTACATATTTCTAAATCTTTTATAAACTATTTTTACTATAGTGTTCGTTATTAGTTTTATTAAAAATACTAGCTACAGTGCGCGACCGTTATTTAAAAAAGGAATATTATTCGAAAAGCGTCAAATTCACGTTCTTCTGCAAGGGTTATCGCTGCAAACGCAGCTATTACGGCTCACGTACGGATAGTAGAGCGCTTCTTAAAGAATACACCGCACATCAGAAGACACGTTTTGAAGAAGAAAAAAACCGGTTTTGAAGGAGCATCACAAGATAGCCCGATCGGACTTTTCCGTAAGATATACATAACCTGAAAGACTGAGTGGGAAAAGGTGATATTCACCGACGGTACAAAATTTAATTTGGTTGGGCCTGTAGGGTACCGATTATATTTTCACGATTTACCCAAAAAGTAATAAATTTTTTTTCGGCGGCTGCAAGGACTAACGCCTCTCATGATATGAAGAGCAATTTCCTATAAGGACTCGTGGATTTGCACATAATGTAAGATCGGCAGAATGCTAAGAAATACTTAGATGTCCTGAGGGCGTTAAAATTAAATATCCCCGAAATAATGGAATGTTATGACTAGATCAGTCGTCGGTGAAGTAAGTGATAACGTGTCGTCCTACCAATCCGGAGATCCCAGGTTCGAATCCCACCAACCGATACCCTTGCTATCTGCTGGCAACAGATTACAATAAAAGGCCATGGGGTTGCAGAGAAGATTTCAGTGGTTCGGAATCCGCTTTAAATTGTAGGTCTACTTGTAATGCTTGTCTCGAATCGGGTGAAGTTGTCCCCCCCCAAGTGCCCTACAGGGGTTACCGGGAAATAGATATCGCCTCCATTCAATCTAAGGTTGTTTTCTGTAAACCCCAATTGCCCATTTTAGCCTTATCTGTTAGAAGAGGCATCACATTATTTTTTAAAACGCTGACGACTTTTCTCATTTAGAAAAGTAGACTTGACGCTTACAGCATACGTATTTACTAGTTATTACCAGTTACCCACATTAATGGCCCTCTCCCTGGCATGAGTGGAGAGGAAAACGGAGGAAAACGTTATTACTTGACCTACCAATGATTGACTTGGCTCCGATCAGTCTACTTGAAACACTTCCGTCTGCAGCTTGAAACAAGTAACGAAATATCGGTGAGTAATAAAATAATTGGACTAGAAGGTCAACGGAAAAATGTCCTTGAAAGCTGTACGCGATCACATAAATTAACGAAAATAAAGTCAACAAAACTAGACGGAAACACAAACTTGTTAGTAAGAATTCCATAGGTGATTCTTTTCTGCATTAAATGAGATATTTTACTAGCACAATTTCATACTACAAAAAATTATAAAATTACTTGTCTAATGTTCTATATTTGTTTGTATAAAGGTGTGTAACAGGTCTTCAATTACAATATGTAAAATTTGTCTATTAGATAACTGAAATACCTGAGATCCGTCTTAAATATTGTCTACAGCTGGTTAGTTCTTTTTCACATCACTTCCAACACCACCATTAGAATCGCAGAAAAAGAAGTAAGAGCCGATACAACTTACATGTGGTATCATGTCTTCTTCATTAAAGAACTTTGGAACGAAGAATCGACAACCAGGGCTCGTAGCCCAGTGGTGAAGGCAATGTAATAGTATGCCCATGATATATGTTCCAATTCTCAACGACGCCAGTTGCATATTTTTCTCCGACTTCCACATATATGTGGATATATTGGCCACATTCTGCGCCAACACAGTGACAAGTTAACTTATATTGAACCCAATCATGTCACCGTTGATAAGGAAGACCACAATTGAAGTTAAAATTATCATGACAGGCCAGAAGATGCCTAAGAAACTGCGAGATATTAAACCGAATAGAATGCTGTCGTCCCATAAAAAATCCGTTGTAAAGGACGAACAACCAACCAACTAGGGGATATATTATTACGATTCCCCTACGTAGGGGCTAAGTCTAAACTTTTTTATTATTCTTCTTTCAACCATAATCTACAAAATTTTTCGATGTAGTTATTTTTTTTATATTACATTTTGCGGTGCACGTGTAATAATTCATAAATTGATTTTTAGACAATTGGACAGCCTACACAAAATTATATATATTATATTATTGTTTACTTAAAAACAATAAGTGAGACTGCTATGCACAATGCAAGAACAAATTTGTCAATAACTTCTGCACATGTGGGTCTTACATTTTCGTTCATCAGTTAAACACTATTCACATCACCAAAAGGCTTCGTGTTGTGTTTAAACTTTCTATCTTCAAACCACACTAATTTATCAATTTAGCGTAATCGTGTTACACGTAAGCATCAAAAGACCTCCTTGGTCGCAGTGTCCATTATATGGGTAACCCAAAATAATGTAAGCGTCGACACTATAAAATTCACAATCCTTCCAGGAATTTTAAATGTGTGCGCATTCAATTTAACGTAACAGCACCGTAAAATTTACGTGACTGGTAAAATTTACTGTGTAATTTAGGAAAATGTGTCCGCCTAAAACACATTTTTTCCGGAATAATTGAAAAATTTTACGGTTCTCATCCGTAACTTTCGCCGTGCTCTTAGCTGATACTGATAATGAAATCAAGCAAACTTGAAATCATATGCTTCGCTGTGTTAGACTTAGTCTTCTGTGTTTCTGACTTTCAATTGAAATTAATTTTTCACTAATGACCTCCGGAGACACAGGCTGACAAAGGATTGTAGCTTAGTTGTTATTTGACAGGTCACTACAATACAGATTTTCCTTTCGAGTTTAGTATAGATGGAATTCCATATGAATATTACAAGAATGTACCGGATGAATTCGTTGAGAAATTAAAAGATTTTTTAAACCTTAGTTATAATTACGGACAGATACCAAGTAGTTTTAAGAAAAGCCCAATCTTCCCTATCCATAAAAAGGGTGACCTAGATAATGTAGAAATTATAGGGGTATTTCATTTATAACAACCTTAGGCAAAATTTACTCTTCTCTGCTACTTAATAGGCTTACTGGGTGGTTGAACGATAATCATATCCTCACTGAGTCTCAAGCTGGTTTCCGAGCTGGCTATTCAACAGTTGAAAGAGATATACGAAAAAACTGGTGCCTTGGTTTGGGATGGAAAAGGACTGTCAAATTAGTTTATTACTGAGACGGGTGTGAGAAAGGGATGCCCGGAAGTGTTGAAGGGAGGAATTAGAGTAAGGAATTGACTGGAGCCTATCAACTCATTCATGTGCGGAATCCGCTCCTTCTCTGCAGAGAATGATTGATAGGTTAGGGAGAAACTGTTTGTTAGGGAACCTTTAGATAAATTTGAATTTATCAAAGATGATGGTATTTCGAAATGGAGGTGGAATAGCAAGGAATGAACGTTGGTTTCTGAATGGGAATGTACATTTTAAAAAAACTCAACTATGGCGATAAAAGATTCCCGAAAATTTTGGCGAAAGAAGTAATACGGAGAAAAACTTACTGGTTTCACGAGTGGGACTTGTTGTCGCGGCAGGTGGGAGTTAGCATGACTCTAAATCTAGACAATATTTATGCCTGGAGGAATTATTTTACTATTCTAAATGAAAAAGTAAAAGAATATTTCTTCTTGAGGGATATGAACGAGGCAAAAGCAGGTAGGTATCACGACCTCTACCCTAAGCTTGACTTGGTAAACTTCCCTATATATTTTTCAAATGACAATACCGTGGAGAAAATAAGATTAATCTTCATGGCAAGAGGAGGTTTTTTTTTTACTGGCAATCGTTAATAAGATGGTTATTTTCTAGATATTTCAACAACTGAGAGTTGATGAGTGATTCAAAAACTTTGGATATGATCGAGGTTAGTGCAATTGGTCTGTAGTTAGAGGGGTCGCATGCCTCTCCTTTTTTAAGTATCGGCTGGACATGAGCAAGTTTCCATACACTTGGAAATATTCCTGTTGAATATGACAGGTGAAAAAGTTTGCGCAGAGGTTTAGCCAAAGCAGAGGCGCAGCATTTTAAAACAAGGGGCGAGAAACCATGTTGAACATTAACTCAAGAACATAGAAAACTAACACAGATACCCTGTGCTCCCTTTGTAACCTAGATGAGCCTGAAAATACTTGCCATTTCATCGGTAAATGTCCACATTTTACTAGAATTCGTCAGACCTACCTGGGAAATACTGAGCATTCGGAAATTGGCGTAGTACAGTTTTTAAATGGAGAGAACTGGAATAGATTATTTAAATACCTAAAATATGGCATTAATAGAAGACATGCATTGCTTGAATTAATGAATAATTAATTTACATTTCGAAAAAGTACTATCTATTTGACATATCTAGCACCCACGCTCAGTTTATATGGTCGCACTGTTTTTCTTCCTTTCTTTCTCTTATTTCCCAAAGTAGAATACTGTCTTAAGAAAAGCAAAGGTGACAGTATGCATCCTTGTCAGCACTTGGAAGGACTCCGGTAATTTTCCCTTGTTTAGGACATGACATTGTGCTCGTGAGTAGGACTGCTTTGTAATGGTGATTATTTTCTTTGGGATGCCTCTCCTACGTAAAGTTGCCCGTATGTACTCGCGATCAATGTTGTCAAACAACTTCTCGAAATCGACGAGCATTGGATGCTTGATGATAACTCGGAGTGTGTTGATGTGGACGCTGCAGGAGAAAGCCTCGCGAAAGCCTGCCTGTTCATCGTTAAAAGTGTGGTCGATTGTTTGCTTGATTCTCTTTAAGGTGATTTTTGACATCAATTTGGAGACTACAGTTAAAAGACAGATGCTACGCCAATTGTTACAATTCCTCAGGTCGCCTTTTTTACGAATCTTCACAATTAACACAGTGGAATAGGTTTTGGTTTTAAAATATTCCTGGATTACGGAAAGGAGAAGACTTATCCCACTCTTTCTGCAGAGTCGGACGGAAATCCTATGTTGAGATTTGACGATAAGGAATTCTTTGCTTTTAAAAGCAATCCACATTGAAATTTATCAACAGATAGATAAATAAAGACCCTTTATATAAAATAAAACTCTTGAGCGTGACTGATCTATTTTTTATTTATTTTTCTCGTTAGGCCTAACTTTCTAAAAAAAATCTGATTAAAATTAGTGATGCCACTCAAACGTGACATTTAAATCTACCACAGTGCCCCAAGCGACATTACTACAAAACCACTGACGGTTGTTTCAATTTTTCTAAGTGTTTCTAAAGAAAAATGCCTGATCGAAATCAGTATAGCCGTTCAAAAGTTATATATTGGCTATTGCGTCGCCTAGCAGGACAGTTAAGTATTTACTACTTAACTTTTTTTCTTAGTCTGTCTACGCCATAACTGAACAAGCTTCAGTTTCTTTAACTTACACATCCAGACAAAATTAAATTTTGGGGTAATGTTGTTTGATTACAGGGATAAGGTGTGTCTTTTTTGTTTGTTAATTGTTTAATTCTTATTTGAATAAAACTTCATGCAATTCTAGTTCCAATTTAATTTGAAAAGATTTATATTCTTTTACCCAAAATTGATTAAGCGGCCGCCATTTTTGGTATTTTTTTTACTCTACTCTTCGTTGATCCATTAAGACAGGTTCTGCAGCGTTAATATTTGAGATTTTGACAGTCATCTCTTCAAACGAAGGTCGATACTTTTTCAACCTAGGCAGATAATAACCATCATAACGAAGGAATTTACGATAACTAGGCCGCCGATATCTTCAAGAAACAATTATTATATAAAATTGAAGAAAATCTGACTGCAAGAAAATAAAAGTGCACTAATTGTTTAACAATTACAACTTGGCAGAGAAGTTTTCTTTAATCCGCGGTATCCGAGCCAGTTCCCTTGATTTTTCAAGCCGGCTTGGTGACTCAAGATTATCACTTTACAAGCCGAGGAAAGTCGTATACAATGAAAAGTCAACACAAGTGCACCATTGCCGTGAGGAAAAGAAACAAGAATAACACGCGAATCCAAGTAGAAAAAAACATAACAAAATGGGCAAGAAGCGTGGTAAATAAACATTACGGCAAAGGAAAAAAAAGCAGCAGCAACAACAACAACAAACCAGAAAAAAAGAAAGTACCCATCCATACCTGTGCGCACTGTGCAGGTAGGTTATAATCAGATTCCGGCATTATATAACTGTTTTTCTTCACGATTTCTGTTTTATATTATTATGGTCGCTAAATATACCGTTAGGATTAACCAGTATAAATATAGATTGGATAAGTGCTGAATAAATTTCATCATGTTTTAAGCGTTAAACCGGCCAAGAGTTTGCTGAGTTTCAGTACCTTCCGTACGTGAATCAGAACTTAACGTTATTCTGCTGAGGAACACAAGACCGCATCGGTTCAGTGTAAATTGCATTGTATCGTTTAAGGCTGAAGTTGGATGTCGAGCTTAGAACCGGTAGATGGATGAATGATTGATGGACAGAAGTGACAGGTTATAAGTGTGAGACGTCAAAAGGGCAAATTCTATTCGTACTTGCATATTCACGGCAGGCTTCCTGTTTGCCATCATGTACAACGTACGCGTTTTACGTCTCTGATTACATTTTGATTTAATCATAACGGGTTTCTTGGATTTTTTAAGGTTATGATATTAAACCTTATAACCTTAAGAAATCCCAGTAACCCGTTAATTTAAAAGAATAGGTACGTGTGCGTACATTGTTGTGGGTATATACGAGGGTTTTAATAGAATTCGCTTAATAAACGTAACTGAATAAGAAGTGATTGCTTTGGATTTAGATCTATTGCTATGTAGGGAAATAACTTATCTTAATTTTTCTACAATTATTAATGAGAATATATTAACTACCGCAGAAGTTTACTATTGATTGCTACTAGCTTGGAAAACCTTTAGTTAGTTGTTAGAATGGTGGCCCCCAAAGTGGCGGAGACCCAATTAGCATGCAATTTGCCGTTTTGATACCACAGAAACTCGTGACTCGATTATTTGAAGATAAAGTATGGTATAAGCCGTAAGATGAGCGATCGAGAGCAGATTATTAAATGCACCCTGTAATATTCAGAAAGTGAATGACTTCTTCAATTTTCTTCCCCGAGATCGCCCCCAATTTACTGAAACAAAGGCTGCTAAATACCCGATATCTTGCCACGGCCATTGCCAGAAATTCGCACATGAAATAAAAAAGACTTCCTAACCGGAATCTCCATCTCCGCACGGAAACTAAGAAGGCCAGAACCGCGTCTAGCTTGCTCGTCAGCTCTTTCATTCGCCTAGATCGCTGTGTCCTGGAACCCAAATAAAGGTGATGTTAAACCGGTCGCGCAGACGTGTTAATTCCTCGTAGCATCTCTCTACCAATTTAGAGGTGATAGCAGCTGACTGGCCGATAAAATGGTGACGTTGCGCCCTGCTGATTGCTGCGTTAAGAGTTCGCAAGTCTTCAGAATATCCAGCATCTCTGCCTGGTAGACGCTGGCGTAGTCCTTATGACCTGGAGCCATTCGGAGTGTATTCCTGCGCCAACGCCTCAGTCTATCTTGGGGACGTCGATGAATATTTCTATATCAGAGTCTCCCACATCACCGTGCCTCCACTCTATCCTGCTTGAAATCCTGACAGTGAAGTTTTTTCTCAGACTCAGCTTTGGAATGATAAAGTATGTTTGAAAACCTTTCTTTCGAAGGACCTATTAAACAATGTCTCTGTAAAAGTATAAACGGGATTGTCATTCAGTACACATTTTATTCTTTCATGTTTTTTGAGAACTTAAAATATCAGAAAATTGAAAATAAAGAAATAAGACAAATTAAAAAATTATGCTTTGCGAGTTTTATGAAGCCTATAACTGACAGAGATAACCTGCAAAAAATCAGCGTCTTTGGGCAAGGAGGTGTTAGCAAAAGGAACGTTCCGAAAGATCCAACAAAGAAGTCGTCACAGCCGAAGACGTAAAGTAACTCATTAAATCAGATCCCCTTTGAAGTTTAAAGGATTATGAAATGACTAATGGTATCGCACCCAGTAATGTTAAGTTGCCTTCAAAAACTTAAAAAAGTATGGAAGACATATAAGTGGGTACCTATGAACTCACGAAAGAAAACAAGGAATCAGAAACGCCGGATGTGTAAAGAAATTTAAATATTTCTTTCTCTGGTCGAGGTGGAAACAAGTGTTGTTTTGCATTTTTTCATAGTTAGATGATGAGAAATCTTTAAGAAATCGCAGCTTCTTAAGAAAAAAATAATTTAAAGAAATATAATAAAGCAAATGAGTCAATACTACCTTGTAAGTAATCAAACGCACAAACGATATTGGTATTGTTCTGCTTAGTCTTAAGAACGTTAAATTCTAAAATTTTACGTTTACCCACCTATGGAAGCAGAATGAGTAAATTATTCCAAGGAAGTTCACAAAGAACAAATCGTATGAAGGGGCGCTCAACGTTTTTGAAAAAAATATATATTATTGATGAACACAATAAACAAAAGTGGACCAAGGTGGTTTCCGTGAGATACTCCTACTACTACTGAGGTTTTGCGAATATCGTCATACTGAGAAGTGGGAGAACAATGCAAACAATTTATAAATTAGAATTAAATGATTAATTCTATGGATTGTTTTACTGATATCGGTAAAATGCAGTCCACTTGACTGCCAGCTTGAATTTTAGATAGGCAGAAATTGTAGAAGACCAACAACTCCGTCTTTTTCGACTTAACTTTCAAAAAGCTATACTGGTAAGAACCAAGTAATTGCCAATGCCAGACAAGTTAGTAAGGGGTAAGCGGTGAAGAGTGTTATCACCGTGCTTATAATCAAGATGATCTCCAAAATACTGAAAAAAGAACCAAAATAAAAATAAAAAAGAGTGTTGCAGCAATTTATTATTGTGCGCTGTTTTTCATGTCGCAGCTGTCACACTTTGATATTTATATGTGTTATATGTAGCACAAAAGAAGAATCAGAAGAACAACATTTCTTAAGAAGACATGGTAGAAACTTTATCAGGACTACATTCAAAAGTAGCGTCCAACTTTTTATGTGTTGGACAATTATATCTTCGTGAAATATAAGATCTTTCAGCTCCAGAATTCAGTGCTATTGTCAATGAAAGGACTCTTAGAAGAGTCATCAGCGAGATTTCAACTGCGAGAGGATCACTTCCCCACTGCTTGGAAAATTGCTACTGTTGTGCCTATAGCGAAGACAAATCAGGCCAAGGTACCAAATGATTTCAGACCAGTTAGTCTACTTCCATTCCTAAGCAAAGCGTTCGAAAAATTATTATCCAAACAGGTCATTGATTATTTGGAGACATTTGGTCTGCTAAAGTCTTGCCAATCTGGTTTCCGTAAGGCTCATAGTTGTGAAACAGCTCTTCTGAGTGTTACCAGTGACGTTCGCTGTGCTTTGGATATGGATCATTTGTGTGTTCTTGCATTGCTCGACTTCTCCAAAGCATTTGATATGGTCAATCACTACAATTTGCTAGAGAAGCTGGCTAATAAATTTCAGTTCCACGACACTGCTGTGTCCTTAATAAATAGCTTTCTGTCAGATAGACTGCAGCGGGTTCGAGTGAAAGACAGCTTTTCTCGTCCTCTGTCCCTTGCGTGTGGCGTCCCACAGGGTTCTATCCTCGGTCCGTTGCTGTTCTGCATGTATATAAATGACCTCCCAGAGGTTCTTAAGGACTGCAGGGTGCAGCTGTATGCTGATGATGTACAGCTATATCTTAGTCGACCTATTGGGCTTATGGAGGACTGCATTGACAGGCTGAACTCGGACCTGAATAACATTGCGACATGGGCGGTTGATAACCGCTTGCTTCTAAATCCGCGTAAGTCTCACTGCATTGCATTCTATCGCCGGGATATTGACGTATCTCATATCCCTCCTGTCTTTCTGAATAACACAATGCTCCCATTTGATGGTAGGGTAAAAAGTCTTGGTGTTTTCCTCAACGCTAGAATGACATGCTGTGACCATATAACTGATGTGATGGGCAAGATTTATGGTGGGCTTCGACGGCTATGGTTGTCATCTGCTACTTTGTTGTCGAATACACGCTCGTTGCTTGTGAAATCGTTGCTACTGCCTTACTTTATCAATGGCAGCCTACTTTTCCCACGTCTTTGTTCTATCTGTTCAAGGAAAGTCAAGGTGGCTTTTAATGACTGTGTAAGATTCATATTTCGTTTGAGGAGATTTGATCATGTGTCGGGATATAGTAACCATCTGCTGGGTTGTTCGCTGGAGCAGTTTTTATTGCGTAGGCTTGTGACATCCCTTTACCAAATTATTACGTCAAAGAATCCTGGTTACTTACATGAAAAATTGATTTTTTTGAACTCCCCAAGGCGCTCTGACCTGCTGATACCTAGTTTTCGTTCTTCAGTCATGGAGGATTCTTACTTTGTTCGTGCAATCCGTGCTTGGAATCGTTTAACAGCCGATATGCAGCGTGTAGGCTCGGTGCGGAGTTTTAGGGATCTAGTAACGCAGTACTGTATTAATATAGATTAAGTTTGTTTGGAACTTTTTCCTTTTTCTCTCGTTAAGTGCGGTCTTGGCTTCTCTAGTGTGGTTTGTAGCTTTAAATCGTAACATTATTACTTTGAAATTGAGTTATTCTTCTATTTTTCTTTTGTATTAAAAATATTACATTTAGGTATATATAGTATTTACTAAACTTGATATAGTTTTAAGGATTTTTCATTAAGTAATTCTTTTGTTAAATTGCTCATTAACATATTGTTTGTTCTCCAAAAACTTTTATAAGTACTATTTAAAAGAATGTATTTTCTTATTGTACTTAATCCACTAATAAAGTTGAATTGAATTGAATTGAATTGATCACTATTTTCAGCAACAACACAGCCTACTCTAGATTTAAGAAGCATATTCGAACAGCTGGGGCTTGGTGGTGTAAAAAAAACTCCATTTTCCTCTTATTTTTCTTGTTCAAAAGAAATTTAGGACCAATAATAAATAATTCAATGACCAATTATTAAACAATAAGAAGAGCATGAATGATGAGGTGTCTTAGAGAATAATGAACTTTACATCGCCTAACCACAGAACCGTCAGGATCAATAGTGAATAGCGAGTACAAAAGTCTTATTATTAAAAACATTGCAACATTGCATTAGTCTAAAAAAAGCAAGTTTATCAATAAATAAAGAAATCTGCTTCGATGCACTTGTGTCGAAATACAGCGAGCCATCGTTGTCAGGATAACTCATCCAACCAACATTAAGCAGGTTAAAATCACACAAAAGGATAAGTTGTTCACTCGGTCACAAAGCATCAGAAATTTCGTCAATTTGTGCGGCAAGCAACTCATAACAACCAATCTAGTCAAATCAGAATAAAGCCTAGTTACATTAGCGTACTAGAAGCTGTCAAGTTTCTTTAGGTCGACTTTTTTTAGTTAGATTGGCGCCTAGGAATACAGTCTGGAACTCCAGTTCCAGTAATCCCGGGAAATAACATATTGAAATTAGCCAGCACTGCTTCTTGCGATGAAAAATGGAAAAGCTATATCTTTGCGACAATATGCATTGCGCAGAAATCAATCTTCTTTAAACTACCCGTTAAAAGAAATAGGAGCTGCAGATGGTGGTCCCAATTGATTAGAACCTTCAGATCCGCCGTATTGATGCCCACAAAATTCAGCTCCAATAAAGTATTAACCGTGAAGTTACTTTGAACAGCAATTATAGTTGTCATAGATTGTAACAGAAATAATTTTTTATACACTAAATCTTGAATTTACGTCCTAAAGCTGGCCTTTCACTGGTGAGTTGACATTTTAGGACTTCCAACAACCTCTTAACCCATTTCCCTTTAATTCCTTTCCTGTAATAAATCGCTAGTTTTATTTACTTATAAACTCTTTTATATGAGTAATGATAATACTATTTGCTGAATTGGTATACTTCTGCTCCTCTACCTGCACTACCTTGTGGCCCATCCGTACATCTGCTATGTTTTTACCACTTTATTCGCATACTATTTTTTTTATAATGAGGCCACTCGCCCCCTACACACAAGTTTAAAAATAATATTTTACATTTTTTATCATGATTACAGTTGATACCATATACCAAAAGGCACCATATAACATTCTCTATGGAATAGTAAAAGAATTATGCAAATTGGACCACGCTATATGAGTTAGATGCTGCCTCCTCCCCAAACTCGAACCTTACGGGAGCTAGCACAGGTTGTTTTCTGTTGACATCATATTACATTAGAAGGCCATTGTGGTTTTAGAGTAATGTCGGAAGTTCGGAATCCACCTTCTTCCATCTTTACTTCCTATCAAGTTGCGAAGAAAAGCAAAACGTTGTTGTTGTTTACGAATTTGTTTAGGTTCTGGTCTCTGCCATAGCGTTTATAGCATTTATACACAAACTAACCTCGAATATTGCTGCGCTGCACTGCACAAAATAATAAATTGAGCGTGTAACGATAATAATGTTAAGCTTAAGTCACAATAAGGACGGCCACAGCCTACTCTAGATACAAGCCCAGAATACATGACAGTTCGGCCATTTCACCACCAAGCGTTTCGTCATTATTTCATTTTTGTTGTACTACAGATTAAGCAATCCTTGCACATACAAATAAAACTGGACACTCTCGTAACCAAAACCAAAGCGAAACGCTGATGTCATTGACGCATTTTAAGCTCAATACTTCAACAAAATGAGCACAAATGTTTTCTCTTTAAAACAAATGAAAATTGTATAAGAGTGACACTTTTTATCGTGTTCACATGTTCAGAACATTTGCAGATTTACCTCAAGTTAAATAAAATTTAACACTTTAAATATATTGCGAGAAATACTACGAGAAAGTACAATTTTCCAAACTTTTCCTTATTCTACTGTGGCAAGTTGTGGTTCGTTTACACCACCAATGCTCAGCTGTTAATGTCAGCTTCCGGCTTGTTTCTAGAGTTGGCTGTGGGACAACACGTGTCGTTCCGTTCCGCTTCTTTTTCTAAGTGTGTCACAATAATAAAGTCACATTCCGCTGCTTGTAACAAAAGGAGTTGTCATAGTGATAAAAAGTGTAAAAATAAAAATGAATTTCGTTGATTTGTTGAAAGACTTGAGTGCATTATATTATTTGTACAATTTGTATTAAAATTTGAAAACTAAATATGGCCACAGTAAGAAAAACAAGCCAATGCATCGAGCTATAAAAATATAAACAAACCACGAGCCACTATTTTTTAGGTTATGACTTTCGTAAAAAGTTGGAAGTTGGCCAACGGAACGGAACGTGACGTTTTTATTGTGAATCCGGCTTAATTTTTGTCACCCGGCATATATGTATGTATGTACATAAAAATTAATTTATAAAAAGAGGATGCGGAAATGAATTAGTACTGAGGGTAGTATTGAATCCTGCTGCTTACTTACCTCCCTTTGTTTGCAATGGGCTAGGCGGCCTTAATCTTTGTCCTGTCTTTACATGCAATATTTTGCGATCATTCAATACGGAAAACTAGCTATAATACATATATGTGCGTTTAGGTGGCTGCGTTCAAACTAAAAAATACATTACAATAAAAAAAATTTTTCTCTTAATGTATCGTCAGAGAATTAATTTTATTCTGAAGTGCCGCAGTATTTGTGACTCGATATCTTACCAATTTACCGATAAATCCGCCTTAAAAGCTTTCGTTTCCGGTTTAATTTTGCTATCTGCGCTTTTTTGTTTTTTTTTTATTTCCTAATTTAATTTAAACATTTTCAGTAAACTCAACCCACAGCTGAATTACGAATTTGTTTAATTAAATTTCTGACCGCATGAATTTGGGTCTCACTTTATTGCAATACCAACCCAACAGCCAAAAAAATTTGGCACGCCAACAAAACTGCACTGAAGCCGTGTTAAATTGGTAAAACAACATGATATCTTTTACTTTCTTTTTAAAAAACCAAAAAAAAAACAAAAAGCTCTTAAAAAGTATTGAATTCAGCTGTTGCCATTGCGAAAAGTCATTGAAAAATACACGGGAAATACAATTAAGCCACGCGTAAGATACAAACCGATTTCTCCGCAAATAGCGATTGATTGCGCAAGGTCATGGTATTTCGCACTGTGATTTTTACGAATTTTTCAACGTCAGTGCGGCGGTGGTGTAACAGGTACGTACATACTTCGTTCCGTTCACTCTCATTTCATAAAAAAAAAATTGCTCAGCGTAATAATTTTTACTTTTCTTCTTTGCAATGCGAACAAAAGCCGTTCATACAAACAGTGACGTAGAGGCAATTCGGCGGCTTTCATTTATTTTGATTGACATTACTCAGCTGCGAGCCATCCGTTGTTGGTGACATTAGCCGGGCCCCAGGTAACAAGGAACTGTACCATATTTTTACGGGAAATGGTCGTGTGGGCGAAACGGGTGCATGGTCGAAAATATCTGAGATATTTTGCTCGTTTTTTTATTTAAATTTTACATTTTTGTACATGAGGTTTTTGTGATTGACACCAAACAAAAGGAATTGTAAAAATTTAAGCAGAAATATCGTGAGGCAACTGACATTTTTTTAATCAATTGACTTTCGCATAGGTTTTGTATAAAATTTAAATTAAAAAAAAAAAGAATCATTTTGTGGTTATGTCACAATTTATTGTTAATTGGCCCGGGGAATTCTTTATCCGCTATTTGTAAATTTGCATAAAGAAATATTTATAGGTACGAAAGGATGAATATATTTTGAAAGGGGGCACATAAATTTCAATAAATTGGCAAAGTCAGAAAGAATTTAATAAATTACATTTCATTTGTGTAGTCATCTGAATCCAAGTAAAGTCGTCGGAGTTGTATGGAGATTATGACCTGCCCTTTCCTCATAGGCGCCACAAGTTGGATTTGATTGCTAGAAATAGGCTAAAATCTGTTAATCCATTTGCAATAATTGTCAAAGATTCGGGTAAAATTTCTGTTCCTTCCTGTACCATACTAAACTACTTATACCGATTCGTTCATACACAATAGAACTAGTAAAGTATTTTGTTTGCACAGAAATAATAGAATAATTGTTTAAATAGAATTAACAAATATAAATAAGAAAATAGTTGTTACAAATCGAAATACGAAATGGAAAATAAACAAGTATAGATAAAAATTTATAAGAAGTAACGGTTATACTAGGCATGATGTGGCAAAAGCCTAGGGGACAACCCTTTGATTCATTAGGGGCATGGCTTTTGTCAAAAAAAACTATGGTCAGGGGAGTGAGGAAATCTGAAAGCTTTGTTGTTTTGCATTGCTACGAGCTAGACAAAAGCCCAGATATAGAGTGGATTTTTTTAATTGAATTTTTAAAACCTACGGAGGGACCGAGTCTCGAACCCGGGAACCATAGCTCGGTGGTCGTGGCGCTCGACTAATTAATCCAACTCTGTCTCCAAATTGCAAAACTGTAGTGCAAGATTGACGTAAGAAAGAGAAAATTACGTGATCGCGAAACAGTACAATCAGTTTCAAGTTTCTTATATTAGACACTGTTCTGCCTTAACAATAATTTATAAATGGTATCTAAGGTCTCAGAGAGGATATTCCTCCGATAAGCATCTCGAGAAGGACGACCTCAAACTTCGACTGATGAGCAGAACCCTGTAAAGAAAGTAATTAAGGATGATTTCCGAGTGACACAGGAGGTGATAGCAGAGCAACTGGGTACAAATGTCATGGCAATATCAACAGTTTTACGAGATCATCTTGGCTATACCAAGAAATCAGCCAGAACAGTACAGCATATCTTGAAGAAAGAAGAATAGCTCAATTTTTCGACTATGGCTACTCTTCGAACTACAAAAATTTGACGATGAGTTACGAATTGATGTTCAATAAAAGTTATCCAGAAAAAAACACCTCTACAGCGATTTGCCGAAACAGACCACATAGAAGCGAGTCCCGATTCGTCCCCTGTCAGTCTCCCTTAGCGGAGGCCAACTAAATTACCTACTGTCGCCCCTAACCTCGATTTTCTAGGTCGATGGTAACATTTTAGCCTCTTTCCAAGAATTCATGTTGTTCCACCGTCTCCGGGGTTCGTTATTGCTCCATGCGTTAATCATAATTTTCACCCATCCTCTGCCCAATGCATTGAAGGATTCCGGGCTAAGCTATGACACCTACCTCATTACTGGGCTTAACTGTCAGGCATTCGGCCGAAAGGTTTCTCCACCTGATCCCGATTATCAGCTGAATTTTAACGAAGGCCGTTACAAAAGCTGAATCTTCGGAGAATTGGTTTTATTATTGGCTGGCCGGACCACTCGGAATCCATGTATAGGGCCATTGTGAATGACCTTAAAAAAATAAGACAGCATGAGCAGAACTTAAAACCATCCGGATCTCTGAAAGAATTTATTTAAATCCACCACTGCTATCTCTAAGTCTTCCAAATTATCAAGTCGTTCTTTTAGAGTTGGACGTTCACGCAGAAGCTGCACTATGGATTCAGTTTTCTCCTCGCCTCTGCAACGTCTACCGAACTCATTCGATGGTACGCCAAGTCTCATGGGCATAACTCCTATGGGACACTGCCCAGTGATGACACCGATGAGACGCGCCTTCTATCGAAGGATAAGAGACTAGAAGTTCTGATGTATTTCTTCCTGTAGTGAAACAATAGATAACATTTTCCCACCGTTACGAAGTCGAAGTTGTTTATAACTGTATTTGAGCCTTTCTTGGCCAGCTTGTCTGCTTTTTCGTTACCCTCTATGCCGACATGTTCTGGAACCCATCAGATTCGGACCGTATGGTCTGGAAAAACTCTTAAGGCTCTGATACAGTCTTTGACACATTTCGATTTTATCAGTTGGGTGTTTAAAGCCTTGAGTGTTGCTTGACTGTCTACAGAAATAGTGATCTCGGTTGCCGACATCTGTTTTGCTTGGACAATGAGTGCAGATTTCATAATGGTGTAAATTTCCACTTAGAAGATGCTGCAATCCTTCGTGAGTTTATAAGACTGACTTATTTGTAGCGCTTCCGAGAAAACTCCAGCTAAGGTCTTCGGAGGGTAAGTCTACATCTTCTACGGGTGTAATTTTGCCAATAGCACCTTCTTCCAGGACTTGCGCAGCTCTTTTACCCGCCGCAAGTCCAGCTCCCATAGCCGCTGCAGAACCTTCGCAAGACAATTTATCCAGAGCTAATCCCGTTGTGGGTATCGTGGAGATAGCTAACGGTCTTTCATCCACCTTTACTCCTACATAAGTGCCCGGATTTCCTGGAAATATTTTGAATTTTTCTATCTGTGTCCCAAATTGGGGGGGGGGATGTAATAGGACCAGGTGGGCAGAGATCTCCATTACCCACCCTACTCTAATAGAATACAACAAAATACTGAGCTGCTCCTGAGGAGACAGAACGATCCAGAAACAAAACCAGAGTCAGCGGTATGGAACCTTAATCCAAACAACAAAAGTCAGAAAACAATCACGTTCGCCGTTCTTGCAAACTGGTGCAATGCCGCTACGGAACAATACCAGTGTTAATGCTGACGGTTAGAAGGATGGTTGCTTGCCACACGTTTTTTAAAACCTTTTTAATAGGCGTCGAAAGAAAAAAAAACCACGAAGGTATTTCCTACACCACGATAATGCGCCAACTCATCGCGCAAAATGAACATCGGATTTTATCGTTCTCTCTGCGATGAATTAAATTAACCCAGCATCTAATTCGCCTGACTTGGTGCCCTGTAACTCTTGGCCCAGTAAATAAAAAATTATACTTTGAAACACGGAAGGACATCAATTCTGAAGCAGCTCCTGAAGCTTGAAGGACATGATTTTGAATACTGCTTTGAAAGATGGATTTAAACGATGAAAAAATGAATAGATATTAATGATGGTTATATTGAAAAGTTATAATCTAATAAATTTTCCGAAAATAACAATAATAAGTTGTTTATTTTACTCTATCACAACTGCAGCACGAACGAACTTTTGTTAGACTCTTCGACTGCTACAAAATCAATTTCAACTATCAACACAGTAGGTACACATCAGCACCAAAAGTTACATACCCGAAGCGAAGACCGCAGAATGCGCCAACGGAATAACTTTATAAAATTTTCAGAATTATCAAATTACTAAACTTGACAGCAACACTCACATGCTGCAGCTTTTGACAGTAGCCCAAAACTTTGTGACCCCTGGCGCCATCTCAGTATTCACTTTGCGTATTATTTCGTAGTTATTGCAATAGTTATAGCCGTATCAGATTGCACGTCAGCCGACGACATCAGCAACAGCACAGACAACGGCAAAAAAATTTCGCTGTTGGCTGTATCAGATTGCAGATACACGACAGTATACTTTTAGCGAACAAATGCCAATGCGAGAAACGTCAGTTTGGAGTTAAAAGTAAAAAGTTAATCGTGCTGCCCGCGAGATGGCACCACAAAATTAGAATTAGAAATGACTCGGCAGGAAAAATTTTTCTACTGACTGGTCGGGTCACGTGATTCGGATTAGCCAATAAGAACACAAAAGTGTAGTCTGATACGGGCCTTAGGATTGATTTATTTAAAAAAATAGTTAGGATAGTAAAATCATATACTCTTAGTCTGTCAATCTGACTAGTACCTTGTGCAAAATGTGTAGTCCTTGAGGTGCTTGATTAGTTAAAATGTAGTATATATTAGGGGCAGACAATATGTAAGAAAAATGTTGTGTCATTATATAATATTATCAAAGATTAGTTACTACTAGATAACCGGCTCCCTAAATTACCCAGCTAATTTGAAAAAGTAACACTGGCACCACAGTAAAACGAAATATATCATCCAGCTTTTAAGGTCATAAGAATATACATGCAAATAAAGAGTACAGGTAGTGTGCAGTCATTTACTGCTGTCAAAATTATTTGAGAGAATCACTTACTCCTGTCAAAATACTGTTCTCATCCGGAGAGAATTGCAGCGAAGAGAAAAATGTACCAAAAAGTACCAACAATAAAAAGAATTCATGTGAATCACATGACTGAGATAGTTACTTGGGTGCGTAAGAAACTTTCAAACTGTCAATGTATTCTGATCTATTAATGAGAGAAGTACATTTGACATTTGTAAATGCACGTAAGAAAAGTATACTTGTCTCCTACCCACAAACTCTCCCGGAAAACAAATTTTTAGTTCTAACTGCAGGGTTGCCCGATGCGGGAGATATATAAAAGCAACCAAAAAATTTTCAATACTTTGTTCGAAGCCGTTTATCTAGTAATAGTAATCTTTGGTATTATATTGAACATAAAAAGGCAGTACGCAACTTTATTACCCACTTACTATAGTTAATAAATTAATGTAAATAATTTAACGATTAAATATGGATAATATTACGTGACTTAATTATAGCAACATAATACTATTGTGTCATAATATCTTCAACTGGAATAATTTGAATGGAATCACATCTGCTTGGCCTTGAAATTTAAACAGCTTTAAACGTTACGAAATCTTCACAAAAATTGTCTCAAATTTAAATTCTCGAAATCGCCTTCTATCATAAAAATAAAATTAAACAAAAACGAACCACAATCGCCCACAACGTCACCTTTATCTTCTCTCGTCTGTAAATAATCTCGCGCGGCTGGTTTTTCTTCCCCATCATGACGAAGGTCATACGCCGTTATAGACGTTAGACACAGTACGGCACGAGTGCATACTCCCACCATGAATTTTTGCATTTCCAGAAAAAAAAATTATTCATAAATACAGTGCCATGTGTAATAAATGTAATTTATACCGCTAATGTTACTAGGAAGGAGATTAGGAAGATTTCAAGTGAAAATTGAAACCGACCGTGAACATAATTTTTGCTCTAAGTTTATGTTGGAAAAGTGGTCAGGCCGCCGTCTATGTTCATGATTCACAGCACTTTTCTGGATTGGAATTGCCCACGCGCGGGGGGCTCAGGCAAAACAAATCCATCAGCGCGAATAAAAAAAAAATTCAAAGCTGCCAAATTGTGAGCGTAACCTTCGCCAGATTTTTTTTTTTTTAAATTAAAGTCTCAAATATTTCACTTTGGCCTTGTGCATTAATGTTGTGACGGGCTTTGAGGTTTTGTTGATAATTTTTTTGCAGGCTTTTTTTAAAGTTCTTGTTTTATTTTTATTTCTTATGAGATAAGAAGTTTCTGTGTAGTCATGCATTAACAATTGCTCAACTTATTTTTTGTCACAAATCTTCACCTGTTGAACTTATGTTGGTTTTATTTATTTCTTCAATATTGCTTAAAACTTAATTTAAAGTTAAAGATAAGTGGCAAATTTATTAATTATTTAATTTATTTTTTCTTACAGTTCACGTAAACGCCGCCCATCATACTCCCAGGATGAACGCGATAATTTCCTGACCCAATTTCGCGATGACGATCAAATGGATGCGTGCAATGCAGCCTTAGTACTTATGAGCCTGTCGTGCTCGCCTCGTTCACCAAGTGCAGGTAAGTCTCTTTGCTATCATTCGATGATTAATTTATTTTGTACTCATTTTCATATCCCAGAGTTTAAGTTATAATGTTCTTATTCGGCGTACCGTCCCACTCATTAAAGTTTCAAAACTTAACAAGTATATTATAATACCTATGGTTGAGTCGATTGGTTTACTAGCGAGTGTTGTTCAACAGAGTTTATACTTCGATTAGAACTTTACGTGACATTTGGTCTCGGCGCATCATAGGCAATGAGGCCGAAGATAGAGAGCTGTGCTAAAGCCAATCCGAGGTTGCAGCATTCCATCTGACATTAGCCCTTGCAAAAAGCTGAAAGAGTTCCCCTTAAGCGGAGGACAGAGCTATTCCTCATGTCATCGTCCGCTATCTCATTTTCTGATATGTGCCCCAGAACCCAGGGATGGTGAGTGCGGATGCAGGCATAAAGACACGCTCCTTAATGTTTTGCTTCCAGTTCAAGTTCCGGTTTAAAATCATCCACAAGCTAACTCTGGAGGAGAATAAGAGTTGATACCCGTGCTTCCAGCTCAAGTTCCGGTTTAAAATCATCCACAAGCTAACTCTGGAGGAGAATAAGAGTTGATACCCGTTTAGTTTAGGTATGGCAAAGTTGGGTACTTTGGTTTTAGTAGTGAAGATCATCAAATAGGTCTTTCGTGGGTTCATAAACAGCCCACATTCCTTGCACCATCTACTGACCTTGTTCAGTGCATTATCTACACTGTCACTAAGTATAGAAAGGAATTTCATCGATAACAGGATTAGCATGTCATGGGTATTTGCGACAACCTACTCCACTGGCCGAGTTTTAACAGTATTTTATTTATTAAAATATGACCAAGTCGAGAAGAAAGAACTCCACCGCAAATCGGTTTTCGAATCCATCTTACATTATAAATTAAGTTGTACCCGAGTAAAAATAAGACTCCTAGCCTTAAACAGGCATGTCAAAACGCCTCAATGGCAAAGAGGGACGATAGACCTGAGTAAAAATTGTACTTTTCCAAATGCCAGCCCGCTGTAAGCACGTATCAACAAAAGGGGCACAAAATAGTCCAAACCAAGCACGGTACGTTCACACTTTTTCTAGATAAAAATTTAAAACGAAAACAATAAAATTATTAACTCATTCGCGACCGACATCTGACAAAACAAAACTATCTTCGCAACGTTTGCACAGTTCAGTCTTATTTTTACTCGAGTTAATAAAGATTATATCTGAAACTGGAAAATAAAACAGAATAAACAAATTTTAGGTAACTGTTATTGTTATCTGAGTGATCGGCTATTTGGAACAATGTTAATATCAGGTGACCGATGACCCACACAGTGAATACGGGTCTATACGTCTATATAGATTTTACATAACCCACGCGGTGAGTCGCCAGTCTCGATTGAGTTGAAGCAAAAACGCAGTAACAGAAGCGTGCATTTTTAGATGTTTGTGCCTGTGGCGGGGGCGTGCATACCCGTATGATGGGCGTATTTTCAATTTTTGCGCCTGTAGCGGGAGCGTACATAATACTACCGGACGCATTTATTCGCTCGCAACGGGCACGTATAAACTTTTAAAAATATTAACGTCTGTACTTGCTTTGGGCGTGAATATACCAAATCAATTATTTTTACTCGGGTAAACTTGGTCATCGAACCAGATAAAATCTTGCCACATCACATGCCCCACAGGTGGTTACGGGAATAAAAAAAGGGAACACCTTTAATGGTATCAGCATTATTCTTTGAGCGCCGTTATATAACTTTTTGCCAATTGTTCTTTCTAAATGTGCTCACTGGACACAATTTATCACAACTTTAATCACTTCATTAAGAAGAGTGTTAATTTAGAGGTTTTAGTGTTTTTGATCGGCGAAATGCGAAATCCATCATCCATCGGTCATTATATGTTAGATGTTTTCATTTCGGTCATTTTAGCTGTTTTCAATGATATGAAGCAGAAATAACTGAGTTGACCTAATCGCATACCGGAGTAGTGTATGGGTAAACCGTCCAGGAATCTGGATGTTTCCCATATTTAATCCAATTTGGCTTGAACAGTACATGGACAGGCGTAAAACTGAACTGCTACACAGTTTTAGTTCTTCGTAGTTCTTGGGAAAATATCTAACTGGCTTTCAGGCCGACGCTTTTGCTATACCTACTTATTTGCATATATGAGAATATAAAAAGACCTTACAACAATAAAAGCATCATTTATGACCTCCTGTTTACATAGCAGAACGGAACAGCTCCTGAAGTTAAGTAGATGGGACGTCAAAATATCGGAAAAGGCACCTTACCTTCAGACTGTGCCAGGAGGAGGATGAGACACCTCCCAGTTCATACCGATAGCTAGACCAGACAGCTGGAAGGTTGTCAGCTGCGGAAGCTGTTGTACCTCCTTAAAGAGGCATGCCTGCAAAATGGAGTTAAGTAGGTTAGGTCCTAGTGACTGTAGCACTTTATTACCTCTCTTCTTCATCAATTAGTTGTTTATCAAGCCGTCACTTTTTCGTCGATGTTCAACACGGAATTATGAACTTCTTCAATTGTTTCGTCAGTCATTCGACGACCTGGATAGTCATAAACCATCACATTAAAATCACTTGTCCATTTCGTAATAATTGAAAAAACAATTAGAAGATCTCTACGAAAGTTGATTTTAGTTGGCGTAAAATTTTTGAAACTGGAGTATTAATTAATGATGCGATATTCGAACCGTCGATTGTAGTAGTAAAAAGTAGCTGTAAGCTTAAAACTAAGCCTGATATTGATTTTCATAAAAGCTACCAGACTTTTTTTTACTTGTACATAGATCTGTACGTAAGGCTTCTAAATATAGCCTTAGTTTGATCTTTAGTAGGCGACGTCATAAAAAAGATAACCAATCTTCCAGATGACACCGTCCATACCAATATTTATTATTAATTACATCCACTACTAGTCGCCGTCATTTTCCAAAATTCCGTGTATTCCATAGCTTCGTCTATTTATAAGTGCCGCGGTTGGAATTAGATGATATAATCAGCAAGGTGTCAGACCTAGAATCGATCCTCGGTCTAATCATCCATTCTACCATTGCAATTATAAATAGTAAGTAGTAGCTTTGTAATTAAATTAGTCATAAGGCTGTCATTTGACCTCACATGCAAGGATCATGTTGTCGATATTCATCCTCTCAGCAATATCCTTACTTGTAATCCTTGTGTTATTTCCACGAACGCATGCACAATGTCGTCATCAATGGCCGAAGGCCGTACCAAGGGTTAATCTTCCAGGTTGAAGTTACCATTCCGAAATCTGCCAAATCATTTTTTAATTATTCGGAGGGCAGGATCACGACATTTATAGACGATCTGTATGTTTTTTAGCACAGTCCCAACATCTACGCGTTTTCGAATCTCTAAAGTCTTTCGTTTTTCATTTTAGAAAATTTATTAAAAATTCAAACCGACTTATCTAAAAGATGTTTGACGTTCTATTGAGACATAACATCGTCACTTATTCAGTGCATGCAACATAACAAAAAAAAACACCCCAGAACTCCGCCGTGCAATATATCTGGGTCTATTTCACTCAGTTTCTCTCTTACCATATAATAAATTTACTGTCCAGACATTTATCGGGTATCCTCAAAGATCTATTTATGATATAGAGAAATCTTTTGAACCAAATTTCAAAACTGCCAGAGCTGGCAACCAAACTTTGACTATTTGACACTGGCAAAGAACCGATTTGCAAAGCTTGATAGAAATATAAATTAACCCAGGCCTCAGAAAATTTCCAATTTTTTTGACTGGCCCAGCTCTCCTGATTCTGTCAATTGAAAAGGTGTTTTGAAATTTTTACTATGATATATGATTCGTACTTGGAATTGGAGACAAATTAATAAGTTATGACTGACAGTGTCCAATTGTAGATTATAAGCGGATTGGGAAATCATTTTGATGACAGCACTCCAGCCCGCTGGCTCAATATACTTGACATAAACAATGCATTGGGGCTTTATTTTCTTACATATATTTTATGTTTTTATTATCTTAATCTCACCTACACTTAGCACCAGCACGTATCAAATTGGTAATGAACATTGTAGGCAAAAGTTGAATACCAAAGTTGACACGATCATTGATTACCAGCCAATCCGGCTTTACTAATGGTATTTCAGCTTGGGCCAGTTGAATAGTATTAACCCAGATCTACGCCATATTAGTATTTCTCATTATTTGTATCCGTCATATTTTGTAAATTCTTTATTCTATGATTAAACGAAATATTTACAATAGCTTTCTGGTATATTTTGCTACTTTAAAAAAGTTCGACTAAATTAGCTAAACTGAAAAAGCATAGATCAAAAAGCTTGAAGAAATATATTGTTTCTTTTCTACGGTTAAAATAATATTTTTAACCCGCTACTAGTTACAACATAAGAAGCCCATTTGGATGATGTTGACTGGAATCTCACGTAAATAAATTCATCGAATTCATAAAATCTTTACCAAAACATTTTTATTAATAAATTCTGTCTAATTTCCAGGCCAATGGAATACAGTTCTTGGTTCAAGCCCGGGAAGCAGTAGTGCCTCCTGGAGTTCATCTGGTACATCTTCACCGCCGTTGAGTGATGATGGAACACCACCGATAACAGAAAGCAATCCACGCATACGTACAGCATCTTTATCCACATCTGATGAAGGCATTGTAATGGACTATAGCGATGAGGCGCCGCGCAAAAGAAGGGTAAGTTAAAAATGTTATTAGTTTATTTATATCTAAAGCTATGTTCCATCGCTTCGGAATTTAAATATATCATAGTGCCAAACTGGGATGGCCCTCACTCTTTTCCACTTACATTCGACTTTTTTTGATCATCGCAAAATTTAGTTTGAAGGAGGAAAAACTAAAAATAAGTTGAGGCTCAAGGAAAAATTATTTTATCAACCAGTCACCTCACGAGCTAGGCTCATGATTGTTCGGTCTATATTGTTTTTGCGGTGAACGTGGCTAGAATCAAGTCCAAAGTCAAGTTATTATTAAAGTAGTTTATCAATGCAATGGAAGCTTACAGAAGTCCGCTATAAACTGCTGTGCTACTATATGACAGTGTCCATTACCTTATGTTGGTTCATTCTGCCACTAAATTGACCGCTTCCTAATGGGCATTCGCAACATAAATGCACATAAACAACGTTCCCTACCCATAATCCCATCTAAGACCAGATCACATATTGTACCACTTTTCTCCATTAGATGACGCAATGCAGACTTTGTTGTTATTTTTTTCTAACTATTTGAAGTGGCAGGCTTGGTGTCGGGGCGAGTCTGACGGTATTTTCCACAGATAAACTAGCGAAGCACTAATCTATAGTACAACAGATGGGGAGCTCGCTTGGACAATTTTTTTATGTCTGAACTGACAATAAGAATTTTATAGCATAGGCTTTGGCTATGAGTGGCCTTGAGAGCGAATTAACTTATGTTTTGGTTTCTGTTTAATTCCTATTTATTATGTGGCAAAATTTATTTAGAACAGCCGAAACTGATACTATAAAAAGCACTTGAAAGGCAAATGATTAATTTTTCTGTTGAAAAGCCAAGGGATCGTTGGGCCGAGTAAAGTCTGAAATGTTACATACATATCGTCGACGAAAGTATATGTACATTTGATGATTTGGCAAATGATGTATGTATATAATTCCATAAATAGCAAAGTACGTGTAAAATTTTTATTTACAATATCTAGTAAAATGTAAGTACTGACTCTTTACAATAAGATCTGGCTACAACGTGCTTATAATGATAATAATTAAGTTTAGTAAAGGTTTGTCCTATTTCCTGATATAGGTATCAGTGGTGTCAGCTACGATTTACAGTGCGAGGAAATTTGTAAATGAACTTAATTTAGATTAGTTAGAATCTTATATCCTTTATGAGCTATTGCTGGATCTGGTGTTCTCCGCACATAAGGTTGTTGCATACGCTGATGATATTGTGTGGTCTGGGTATAAACCCGTATATGACAGAGCTAATACTCTCATCTCGGAAACATAATGTTCCCCTATAAATTGCCCTATACTAAATGGGATTAGACTGAACTTAGGTAACCAAATTAAATATCTAGGTCATGTCCTAGATAGGAAACTTAGCTGGAAGCCTTATATCCAAGAATACAGCTACAATAGCGTTGCACTCTTACAAAAAGACAATGGGTAAAAGATGGCGCATGGAGCCACGTATTGTGTACTGGCTCTATACTAGTGTTATACGACCCATGTCGCATGGTACTGGTCAAATTGATCACCACAAAGCACTTGATAAGGATCAAAGGATGGCAGCACTACTAATAACAGGTGCTGTTAAAACCACACCTTCTAAAGCCCTCAATAATATTCTCCACCTCATATCTTTTTAGGTAGCAAACCACATCCAGGTCTGTCATTTGGCTTAACTCAGTCCAGACTTAGAATCGAACCGACTTCGGACACTACACAATCATCAACAAACACTGACTATACCACAGTAGAAATTTGATTCCTGTTTCCCTACCAAGTCGGTTCCAAATTGGAAGACAGGTTGGGTGTGGGTATCTTTTCGGAACATGACCTCGGCATTTCATTTCACTTACCTGACTATTGCAGTATTTTTTAGGCGGAAATCATGGCTATAAAGGTAGCTACAGACCGCCTGATGTACTTAGCGCTGCCTACAGACAACATATGTATCTTCTTAGATAGTCAGGCTACTATTAAATACCTCTCAGGAGTGTATATAATCTCCAAAACGGTTATAAGATGCCTCTCAAGTTTATATGACTTGGCTGAGCGTCTGAACGTACGCCTCATTTAAGTATCAGAGTATATTGACATTCCGGGTAACTGTAGAGCCGACGACTTAGCGAGAATTGGTACTACTCGTCTCGACTCCGATATTAATCACCAACTTGGCAAGCCGTCAGCCCCATGCAAACTCGAGATTTCACAAGAATCCCTCAGGATGGCAAATATTATGCATATTAAGCAGATATGGCAAAATCTTGTCCCAAAGCGGTCGAGAGAGCTCATCTTACTCGGACGAAGGGTAATAAGCGTGGCGTTTCGGGTCATTGCCGCATAGGCAGACACGCCGACAGACTCGGCGCGCTTTGAAAAAAGAGGAAGAGGAAACCATAGTCCACCTAATTACTCGGCAGATATGGCAAAATCTTGTCCCAAAGCGGTCAAGAGAGCTTATCTTACTCGAACGAAGGGTAATAAGCGTAGCGTTTCCGGTCATTGCCGTATAGGCAGACCGCCGACAGACTCGGCGCGATTTGAAAGAAGAGAAAAAGGAAGAGGAAACCATTCTCCACCGCCTCTGCAATTGCCCGGTTCTAAACAATTGCAGGAACCGGTTTTTGGATTCTCCCTTTTTCAAAGAGTTAACTAAATGAGGCTACACAGATTTGGGTCGGTTTATCAGGAGCTTTATATGGTTCCCGCCTACATGATAGGCAGGCCCGTGCGCTCGGAAAGGGGTGGGGGGGGGGGGGGTCAAACCTTTTCAGAAGGGTTTTTAACATTTTCTAAACTTCTTGATTATGAAAAATTTGACTCAAATACTAAAAAAATAACCCTCCCCCCAGGAGCAAATCCTGCGCACAGGCCTGATGATAGGGCTACAACCTTTTTGCTGTATCCAACATTATCTGCTGGCTTCCCGAAAATTAGATTCTACTGAAGACAGGGAGATAGCTCAGCCTCCTAGAGAGCTATAGGAAAGCCCTCCTTTCTCCTTAGGGTTTTATAAGGTTGAGTGCATAGCCTCAAGTGTTGTATTACAATGGGCCTTGTTTGCCTTTTTAGGCAGCCACCCTAACCTAATCTAACCTATATCCTAGATACACGATAGGTAGAAATGATCATCGATCATTCGTTATTTGATGACACCCCGCGATTATGGCGTACTCAAAGTTTGACGTTTTCAAATTAATAGCAGCACAAAATACTTTTTGGTTTTAAAGTAAAATTAAAATTATTTAAAAAAAATTAAATTGTTTATTACATTTGACAAGATAAAAACGTTTATACAAATTTGTAGAAATATAGTTAAAGAGAGTCGATTAAATTAAGACGACTTGCAATTGATAATAATTCGATGGGTACATAAAAATCTGTACGGTTTGGAAAACCTAAATAAAAAAATAAATAGAAAATTATAAAAATAATATGAACATTACAAATTTAAGGCCTGTCGTAGTAAATTTTGGGAAGATGAGATTCTAACTTATGAGTTCAAAACTTTTAAACACTTCAGCTAATTTTTCCAAATATTCCAATAAGTTACTTTTCTCAATACTGCAAGCGCCCTCATCAACAAGTAGTATTTGCATTGTATGAGCTGGTATAGTCATAATATATTCAATAACGATAAGAATGATAATTTCTTCTACGGATGCTCATTCTTATTGTTCGTGTACCTAGGTGTCTAGAATATTAATAAGAAGGATAATATTTATAATTGGTATTGATCAAAAGTTCCTAAAAACAAACCCAATAGAGTTATATGATCGGTTTAACAAATTAATAGTTAAGCATTATTTCATAAAAAAAATTTTGACGAATGGATCCATATTGCGATGAAGTTAATCTATAATAAGGCATTGGAAAAACCTGCATGTGGCGAGCGAAAAATAATTACATGTTGTTATAAATGACTAATTGGACTAACTCTTTTAAGTAGATTTAGAATTTATCACTTTTTTGGACTATCGATCTTAAAAGGCAATAGATTTATCACGTTAAACAGGGGTAATCATTACCTCTCTTATTAAGTCAGAATGGACAATCCAGAATATAAGGCTAAGATGCCTAACTAAATTATGTCGCGTTGCATAAACTGATACTGAGAAAGTATTAACAAAACATGCAGCCAGCAGGGCGAAACTTGCAACCAGAAATCTCAGTTAGCCTGCATTAGCAAAGCATTAACGGAGCAAAGACATTTACTTTCACCAAAAAGACCATGTAAAACTAAGCCCTTTGTGTTTCCTAAAAAGAAACAAACTTCCTTATTTCTGCTTATTGAAAGTGGCTGAGGTGTTAGCCACTTTCAATAAGCAGAAATAAGCTTTTTTTCCAACAGGTAAAAGGTCTTCCTTTAATCTCTGCAGGTGTTTATTTACCCACGTATATAGCTACAGACTTCAATCTTTTGTGTACGAAGGCTTCTTCTTTAAGATGGATCCCTCTTTTCCGTATTTTCTTTGCTACTTATTTGCTTAAGAATATAATATGACTTTAACTTTTATATTAGTGTTCTTCAATAAATCAGGTATACCAGAATTATTATAATTATTTGTAACTTAACAACCTGAAAAGCTATCATGAATAATTTTGTCATTTTACCTATACGAAGTTCTAAGCTTAATAAATGTATTAGACGACTCAATAGCATCTTTAAGGAATTTACAATATTATTTAGATAAACAGCAAATAGAAATTTTCCATCAGAAAGCTTGAGATATCAATACAGCAATGTGTTGAATATTAAGTAATTTATTTCCTCAATTTCGTCTATGATAAATCGGAAGTTGAATCTTTGCCTAATGTACTTTTTACCATCCTGGAAGAAAGCGTTATACTATAAAAAAAACAGCTACTATTGTCCCATATATATGTTTTCTAATTTATCTAACACATTTAAAAAATTAATGACTTGCCAAATATTGAAATTTTTTCAAGGTAATGTCTAAGGCTTGACTTTTAGAGGGTTTACTTTCTATCGGTACTGGAATTCTCGTCTGATTCAGTAAGCCACTCCTTGCTACCTGTTGAGTTATTATCTGCCCTTACGTTTCTGTGATTGTTTTCGGAAAGTAAATGGAATCTACTTCCATTCGTAGTTGGAGTTCCACAAAGCTCTATTCTGGGACCTCTTTTATTTGAATTATATATTAATTTTGTCACTAAAGTAATTACAGGTTACCACACTGACGTAGCTGATGATATTGAGGTATGCTTAAGTAAGATCTATTGGCCTAGTAGAAGATTGTGCAGTATCTGGCTCAATAAAAATAATTTAGAGCGCACAAACTCAGAATAAACCTAGAATTCACCTTGGTTTCTTCAACGCCTTGTGAGGCCTTAAGGCGTCTACTGCACCGACTCTCCACCCGTTCTGGTTAAGCGCCTTCAGCTGTGAGTCTGGGTATCGTTCTTCTCTACGGATCTTCTCCACGTGTTTGGCTCCTTTCTTAGTGAGTGGCTTATCCATTGCCACTTTCGTCCTCGAACACTCCACGGATCTTCTCCACGTGTTTGGCTCCTTTCTTAGTAAGTGGCCTATACATTGCCACTTTCGTCCTCGAACACTGTATATCCGTTAGTGAGTATGTTTTGGTCTTCGTTGGTAATGAACTACAGTGGATGTTATAGATGCACTGGAGACATGGGTTGACAAAAGCTTGTAGCTTAAATGTTATTTGACAAGTCACTTTCCACGGCGAACAGCAGATTTTACATTTGACTCAAAGATCCGGAGATTTGTGCCTCTCGAGATATTGTTATTGCGCCATTCATTAGTATTAAATACAACTCAACCTTGTTGATCCGAGCCTGTAGATCAGCATCAGCACCGCCGCCTGCTGTAACAATACTTCCGTGATAACAAAATTATTTATCCATATGTTCTATTTGCTGTTCTTTAAGATAAATGTAATCCTGGAGTCTAAGCTCATAAGTTTGGTTTCAGCAATATCAATCTTAAGCTCAGCTCTGGGATCTGCTCTGTTCAGCTCTTCGGACATTTACGCTACATGACTCCGTTTATTGGATAGAAGACACAGTGCAGGTGCGTAAGGTGCTTAAAAGGTTTTCTTCTTGAGCTATATGATTTATAATGATCTTTAAAAACTTACCATCTAGTTTCTTGTGTTTGGTAATTGGCGTATCCTTGTCTAAAGAAGAAGTGCGTGTTTAAATCTAAAAGCTTCTCCAGTCTCTTTCTACTACGATTTCATTGTTCCCATTTCGCGCCAGAAAGATTCTGTAACAAAACATTTTCGCATTAATTTCGATAAGACCTGCTGTCCACTAAATTCTTTGTAGCTTCATACTAAAGTTTTAAGTTAAACTTTATTTTTGTCTGATACTGATTACGTAATTACTCCTTAACAAGGCGATTCGTTATCTACCTTTTTATCCTGCCTATCAATTTTCCTAATAGTATTTATTGTCTGCCCTTGAAACTTACCGAGCAGATAATCTTCCTCACATTTACTTAAATGCAGATACAGGGAATAGCTGCAGGGGAAATATTTACCTAATGCATTCTGGGTAACCATTTCATGTTTGGTGAAGTCATTTTTATCAGTACGTCCGGTTGACACGTGCACCAATACTAAAACTATAAACTTGCGCATATTGCAAGGGCAACCTATATAAACGTCCAATACAAAGCTTCTTATTTGCAGCTATCCGGGAATTGCGTTTCTATGACCTTGAACATGAAAATTCCATCTACGACCACATTCCGTAAATAATCTATAGAATAATGCATGGGAAATGTAATCAAATTGAAAAACTAATTAAACTTCTTACAAAGATTGTAGAAAAAACCAAAAATTTTAAGATAAAATCGAAAAATATATTTTTGTATTGGCAGCTGCATTTTAAGTCCAAGGTCACCCTCAAAACCCAAACGCATTACATCTCGAAAGCGCATGAACACACCTTTTCAATGCATTTTCCCTGTTTAGGTATGCACAGTGCACCATAAGCGACTATACATTCATGAAGCTAATGCACAAAGGCGATTCCCATACATATTCAACCAAGAATATGCGTTTTATGCATTCTCATGTACGGAATAAAGCTCCATAGCTAAAAGCTTTTGTAATGGGAACAGTGATTTTCATGGTAGAATGAAAAAAAAGCAGCGAAAACGCGCAAACTGCTCTTTTGCTTTTTTTTTTACTAAAGACTGAAAATATTTTTCCTGTTCATAATTAGAATAAAAAATGAAAGGTGATAATATTTCTAGTTTTCCTTGGTGCAATTTTTTTCCTGTTTTTGTATCTTCATAATTGTATATATCTTTGTTTACACCCGGTTTAGCGAGGTGTTATGAAGCTTCAAAAATACCGCCACTTGATGACGTAAATTGTTTTTATCGTAGAATTTTTTTTTGTGAAAATTAAGAGATGAAAATTTTTTCCGGTTATTTCTATCCAAGCATGAAAATATCAAGAACACGTGCTTACGGCCATAAATTTTCGCGACGAACTTTACACATTGATTCGTTTATGGGACCATGAAACTATATTAAGACCGGCATTACAAGATAGGCGTCATTTTAATAGTGAATAAATTTTAAAGAAAATAAATATCTGTTTAATAAAACTGATGATCTTTTATGATCACATGAACGCACATATCCTAGAAATATTTTGTGTAATTCGGAGAAATTTGCTTTTATGATGAGTTGCGTAAAGAGCAAAATTGCAAGGTCTCGTAAATGTTTAGTGGTATTCGAACAGTTTTATATAAAACCAATCTATAAGTAGAATTTTCAGTCACTGTACTGGAATGATTGAAGGAGGCCGATTTTAACCATTTTCGGGCCACTTATAACGTCCATTGCGATTTGTAAATATTCTTATTCTTATTAAGTTTTACATTGTATTCACCAACTAAATGTAGGTTAGGTAAAGCAAAACCCAATCAAAACTGTCCAGAATTGTTGCTTTAACATCCGCTTGTAAGAGTGCCAAAATATGTATAAAACCGTCATGGCGGGGCCAAAAATTAAAACCTAAGTTTTATAGAATTTCAATGCTATAGAAACTTATAAGGCTTAATAAATATCTTGATAACTAGTTCTCGGATTACCAAGTCATCTTTTTTGACACTGCTAAGACGTAACCTTAAAATGTCAGTTGTTCTTTTACAGGATATGTCTCTTTTACGCGCTAAGTCCCTACTTTTTCGATGATGGCTCTGGCATCACACGGAACCCCTTTCAGCTGTAATTTTAATTAAGTAAACAGAAAATAGTTGTGGTGCGGAAATCTATCGAGTACGGGAGTTAGTGCACTGCCACGATCTATTTTTCCGCAAACGAAGCTAAAAAATAATTGTCTCGAGAATGAGACAAAAAATTGCGCTTGGACAATAGTAAAACTATACTGCATAGCACAGCACATACGATATAGCATCTGCAAGTTATTTTTTTAGCAATTTGGTAACCGCAACGATAACATTGTTGTTGGGTAAAGTTACTAACATCCATCAAAAAATTTTTAGCGTTCAAATTTCTGAGCGATCACCATCCCAAGTGTTTTTACTTTTTTTCAAAATGAAATAACTTCCACCAAGAGTCTTTTGAAAGGAAACTTTCTGATAAAGTTACTAAACTAGAAACTTTCGTTGTTCTCGTTAATCACATAGTCTGAGAATACGATTTTTACAGGACTTTTGATGATCCGATCTATTAATTATACTAAGTCAAGTCAAATCATCGTCTATACCTTTTTAGAACACTTCGTGACCAAGTTTCAATACTTTGTATAACAATTTAATAAACTAAACCGAGTTTATGACGTTAAACAGCATTTGCAAAGTAAGAAAATCACTTAAACCGTATAACATTAAGATCATCAATCGGATTTACACCGTTCATTCCATGTAACACTATCACAAAATGTCATAAAACACATAGACTATAACCTGGATTAGAACAGGCTCTTAGAGCGACTATCTAGCATACTTTTAATAACATTTTTTGCTTAATGGATTACCGTCATTAATATTCCAACGACTGTGATGAATACTTGGTATTGTCATAATTCGTATTTTTCCATTAACGTTGTAAATAAATTATACTTTTATAGCCAACTGATTTGCCTATAACTCTCTTTTATAGACAACTAGGCAAGGTATAACTAACTTGATCTGCAATAATAATCGTGTAAGGAACACGTTTACAACCAACAAATTACTTAGCAAAGCATTTAACCAATTGGATTTCATTGCTGTAGCAGCATAATTTTATGCAAATTACCCATAAATTATAGGTGACCAAGATGATAATAAAACACTTATTAACGTTGCTAAATCCAAAATAGCATTGACGAAACAAAAAAGAAAGCGTCGCCAAGTAACCGTCGACTTATTGCTAGTTCGACGATGAGGAATAGAAAAGGAGCAACAAGCCAATCCAATCTACCAGAACACCAAGAAACCTCCAATAATTCTTACAATCCAGTTCTACACTTTAACTGGGTCATTATAATTTTTCCTTGTCTGTTCTCTAGCTCTGGAGCCATTCCAGTCTTGCCTTTGAGGTGCAACCAGTTTATATTGGAGTACGCTGACTGATGACTGGACGATTTAAGTTCGCTGGTTTTTGCATGGCATGCGCAACATACTTTATTGCATCAGCTGTTCTCTATGCTGCGCTTTTTATGCAACAAACCATTCTAGCACTGGTATATATTGCAAGACATAAAATCAGCAGGCAAGGGAATTACAGAAAACTTTGAGTTGAGGTTTCTTTTGAAATTTCATGCAAATGAGAAATCTGTTTTCACTGCAAAATTTATTTGTGCCATGGCGCCTAAGTTTTATGGCATATGCTCAGTACGCTTATTTTATCCATCCACTGACTATCTAGCTAAGCTCATGAAATTGAATTTCACTGGAGGGGAAAATGAAAGCATATAAAAACAAAAGTGAGTTATGGATGTACAAGGAAAGTGAAATATGAGGTCGTTGGCGGTGAAAATTCACTCTCTTTGGTGTGAAATTACAAGTGGCGAATGGTTTCTGTTTTGCGAAAATATTATGAAATTGGATGCATGCAAAAGAAGATGAGGCGAATTTTGCCGCCTTTTATGCGAAATCATAAAAAATTGAGTTACGAGTGAAATAAAAGCAAAAATTATGTACGCAGATTTTTTCTTCCGCATGCATAGACGATTAAGTTTTGTATGCTGGAAATAAGTGCTGATATATTACACGTTGGAGTGTCGCCTTTTTATATGGCGCATAATTTCAATAAATAAAAATCGTAACATTTACTTTCAAGAATATTTAGTACTCGTACCACTAAGTTTCTTTATGTATACTGAAACAATGAGACGGAAGTGAAAATAAGACAAACTACCTTTTATACTTTTTTTTGCCTTCTTCTTTAGTAGCATCTATCTTTTCGAAGTGATGACTAAAGTGGCAATGCTCTGTGAGGTTTATAATATACTCCAACTTGGATTCAAATATCGTTTTATGACATTTCTGTAGAGTTATAAGGATTTTTCGATGATAATGCGGAGGGTGTTAATGTGAGAAACCCTCACGAGAGAGAGAGAGAGCGCGCTCGATTGTATTCTTGATTTGCATTAAAATGATTTTAGCCATCAATTTGTAGACTGGAGTTAAAAGACATATACCGCGCCAATTTCTACAACTCCTCAGGTCGCCTTTTTTGGGAATCTTCATAATTACGCCTGTTTTCCATTTGAGTGATAGGTTTCGGTTTCTCAACATTCCTGAATTACGGGGAGAATTATATCAGCCGCAGCAATGCGATCCGTCCTAAGTAGTTCCACTGTTATTCCATCACTCCCTGGGACCTTACCGAGGTCCATCGACTTAATTGCGTCAGCCAACTCCAATCTTGCAGATGTTGAAGCAGCCGGCGGGTGTTCAGGCTCGCGTGCCGTTCGACGGTCCAAAGGTATTGTTTAGCACTTCAACAAAATTTTCTCTCCACCTCCACAGTTGATATTCCTCCGTGACAAGAAGGGATCCATTGGTATCTCTTACAGGATGTTGTGTTGTAAGAGTCTTTCCTGCCAATTTTTGGCAATCTTGTAAATACCTCCACTGTCACCGCGGTAGGCCGCTTCTTCTGCCTTTTCTGCTAGCGCATTGACGTAGTTGCGTTTGTCACGTCTTACACTTCTTTGGACACCCTCTGTAGAGACCGGTATGCAGTTCTTAGATATTGTTTAACTGCAACGTCGGTAACAGAATTAATGCGGTGTTTAATTTGCTTCTCTTCCTGTATTTTGCACCATGTGGCTTCACTGATCTCTGATCGTCTTCCGCTCTCTAATCGTCCCACGCGTTCTGTACCACAGCTTACAAAACATTCATTCGTCCTTTCCCATTTTTGATGGATGGAGTTGTCGGTGTTATGACGCAGTGTATCAGCTTTTTTGAGCAATGCGGTGGTGGATGTTCGGTGTTTTAAGCCTATGCACATTGAGCCGTACCATATTAGATGTTGAGTTACGTGAGCGTACTGCTGCCATGCATAAACGAAAGTTAGCTATTACAAGATGGTAATCGCTGCCAATATTAGCGGCGCGCTTAGTCCTTACAACAGCTTACCTTGGTGTTGCAAAAAAAAACTTATTTTTGTAAATCCAAACTTTTCCGAAACAAAATCGATTTTTGGGGTGTTCAAAATTAGGATTTTCGGCTGAAAAAAATATAAATTGTTGTCCAAATGAAAATTCCTTCGTTCACGCACTGGCTGTTGTAATAACAAACCACATCTAGAAAGTTTGGATCGATCAATAAAGTGGTATTTGAAAAATCTTGAACACCACTACGGTACAATTTCCATAAGATAATTTCCAATTTTCTAAAAGGCCTAGAAAGCTGAAATTTGGTACGCAAACTAGGTTCTGCACGCAAACTACGAGAAAATTAAAAAATCTGTAAATTTCACCCTCCAACCCCCCATAAAGGGGGTGCAGGTCTGTATATAAAATTTCTTCTAGGGAGGTACTTCCAAAAGTACTAGAAAGCTGAAATTTGATTTCAAAGCTAGATGTTATTAGTACATAAACAACTAAAAAGTGAGTGTGCTATAAAAAAGGGACTGCTGGCATGCAAGACATTCCTTCTTCACTCGATTACGTCACAACAAATTTTTGCTTCTATGAAAAGATTGTTTTTTTCCACTTGAAGTTAACAAAAGAATCTTTCGAATGAAGTAAAAATAGTCATACCGTATTTAAGAAACTAACTAGCATTTTTAAGCCTAAAAGCCCGGAACTGTAGGGAAGGAGAAATTAAAAAAAAATACAAGTACCAGACCATGATCGAACAATGATTTACTGCTTGCGTTTTGGATGAAAATTTGGTTTGAGACTAATATTTCAGTTTTAATCAGAGATTTCTTGTTATTTCGGTGTACATGTTTTTACTTTGTTGGAAAGATAATTTAGTCTGCTTTACGTTAATATAAATAAAGCAGAACAGTCAGCTATAGTTGAATATAATTGGTTAATAACTAAATACCACCCTGATTTATCGCTTATTGCAAATAATAAACCAACAAGGAAAAGAGGCAACGATAGAGAGTGGGCTATGAAAAAAAAAATGGTTGAAGCACAAGAAATACAGGCCGACAAAATAAAAGGAACTGGAGCATATTACAAAAAGAAATGAAATCCCACCGAAAACATTTAATGTAAAGAAGGTTACCAAGCTCATACCGGTTTCACTATTAAAAAGTTATCAGCTCTCATGTGGAGCTAAGCCCTAACTCAACAAGGCCTTACTCTATAACCTATAACTCTAGAAACCCTAAATCTTGGTCAAAAGGTATGGCTTGTCCGTTTCATGGAACGGATGCATGACACAACATTAAAGACCAGTGACTTAATTTCTTACTATAAGTCCATAGGAGTGACTTTGCGATGGCCAAGCGATACTTTTTGACCAAGATGTAGCGTTTCTAGAGTAAGGGGTTGTAGAGCTAGGCCTTGTAGAGTTACGGGCTTGGCTCCACATGCGTTCTCGTAACTTTTTAACAGGGAAAGCGGTATGAGCTTGTGAGTCTTTTCCATTATATTTACATGAAATGATTTAGGTGGAATAAGATATACTATAATGTACTGCCATCAAATGCAGAGCTGTGCGCAAAATTTCAGCTTGATTGGATGACGGAAAATGAAATTTCTATCAATAAATTTGTCCCTAGATAGTTTCGAACATATGAAGACCATCGAAAAATATTGAAGATTTCAAATAACAAAGTTAGTAAAGCCTTGTTTTTTGTCTCGTCCGTGACGCCTCTTCAAAATATGTTGTCTAAAATGAATTTTATTTTATTTGAATAAACACAGTAATATTTACTTTTAATATCCGTACAAAAAACCGGTCCGTTCGCGTGAAATTAACCTACTATTAGTGTAGAAAACCATGCAATTTTTACAAATTACGCTAGAGATGACTTGTTTTATCAATTTACTATTCATTTAACTAGAAAAACAATAGGTGTGTTCCCGTACCTGCAGAGATTATAAGTGCTTTGCAGAAAACTGAAGAAAAGTGTTCCCGTATTCACTTCTCCAAGAAGATTTTGCCTACGTCACAACTTCCCCTGCTGCAGAAAATTTAAGAATAAGCTGCAATATGCTTAAAAGATCTTCTTTCTGTCAAAGAGACAACTGCCGAAACGTCAATTGAGTGAAATTGAAATTTGTGAATCTTTTTATAGAGTTTTATATCCTAAAAGTTAAGCGTCGGATTAAGGAAGTGAAGTTGCCTATCAGGAAGAACTGTGATTGTTTAGTTTCCATATATTGGAAAAGACTTTTTTTCTTCAAAACAAATCTTCTTCTGCCTGCTTTTTCAAAAAATTGCAGCTGGTTGTTCCTGTACTGAAGTTAGTTCACCCCCGCCAAATAAATAAGTAAACTGCAGCCAGCTGTAGCTGCAGAAGTACGGGAACAGACCTATTATTAGCACTGGAAATTATAATACATTCATATTTAATTACGACACTGAAGCTGACAGCTATTTACCAATTTGTAATTTATTCAATTAACTAATAGACGAGACAAAATTAATTAAGTGCCACGAAGTATGCTTATGTCATTACAAGTACTTTTTAAACATTTCATATTTTCTTTATCATTAGCATGTTATTCTGCAGTGATTACAGAAATGTTGATATAAAGAAAACATTCAAACATTTCAAACGAAATTATTTAACGTCACTTCATAGCTTGTCAAAGTACACGATTATCTGCCAAAGTACAATCAATTATATTTGCGTCGATAAATCATATATAAACCGAAGGAGTGCGGTTTGAAGTAAAGAAACAAAAAACATACAGCACACGTCCGTTGTACGGAAATAAAACTTTAACGAGATAACAGAAAATTCCTGATAAGTTCAATGGCATGATTTACAACTTAAAATGCAGAATGTGTAATTTTTTATCACGGTCAATGGCATCGGGTAGAATTAACCGCATCGGTAATGATATTTTAATTGTAACACAGTGACATGCTCATTAATTAGCTGTTGCATTGCTAGCACAACTCGAAATTTTACTTTTAAGTAAAATGCCACAAGTGACACTTTGGGGGCGACAGTCGGACTACTATGAGTTCATCTTAAATGTCATTGATCTAAATTTTCCAGTATTGCACTTTAATGCTTTCAGATTGTTTTTTTTTTTGTAAATTTAAAGGCAAAAAATTAATATTAATTGGAATTAGATTAAACGCAATTTTATTATGCATTTCAGTGCTGACTTCATTATGAAATCACAGTCTGTCAGTCAGTTTTATTTCATTCAATAATCTACTTAGCATGCCAATCATATTGACAGTGTTAAATATCCGACGATATTCTCGGGTCAACCAAGGCACTTGTCTTGGATATTTATATTTACAAACAAGGAAATGGGTTTGCCTTATTTATAGATTAGTAAAGGAACGTTAAATTATGGCTTGTGCGGCCGTACTTTCATTATTTTCTCATAATTGTGTATTTATTTCCGAAACAACGCCTGCACAGCGCCAATCAAAAACGATTTATGGCAGCATATGATAGAATCATACAATTTTTCTCGTTGATATTCTTAAATTGTTTTTTTCCCTCTTTTTTTGACGATATACACAAGGCGTATTCCTCCTCGTCGTGGTTGTTATGCTTTGTTTGTTCCATTGACCTTGTTTGACTAAATTAGCAAAAAGAAACGATAAACTTTAGTTGGTTTTTTATGCGGACGGTACAATTGATATAAATAAAATGCCATAATTTCCTAGTATTGGCCGAACACCAATGTGAAAAGGGGCGTATACAAACACGAATCTATCTAATGTTGTTGCTTAACTAACTGCTTAAATATGCAAAACATACACGAGCTGGAAGCATTCATGCCAGAACATTACTTGACTTGTCACATGTAATGAATATAGGTGGACAAAAATTGCTCTAACTTTACACTGAACGTTCTCGTTACATGCACAGAATTGCTAATTAACGACATTAAGTGGTTAGAGTTTTGAGACGTTGTTTTTGCAGGGGAGTGCAATGTTTTAATTAAGTTCAAAATATGTTTGTAATATAATTGCATTCGCTTTATTTACATTGTGCAGATAATGTTCTTCCACTGTCATTGAGATCTTCCTTGCAAGATCTAGGATGAAGGAGTCATTGTTAATGATCTCTGTTCTGCGCGACAGCCTTCAAGTCAATCCAAGATCTGGCAAGTTTTGTGAGCTCTGATTAAACGATAAGTTTTGTTTATGCTATTTCGTTATTTCTCCAAAACCTTTTTTTTATCGGAAGAGGTGAAAATCTTCCGAAAGACACCGGACAGCCCATACCCTCTGGTAGTGTGAGATTCATACTCACTAAAAACACCTCTACCGAAACAGACCACATAGAATCGGGTCCCTTTTCGTGCCCTCCCAGTCTCCCTTAGTGGGGGCAACTGAGTATCCAGTTATCCCACTGTCACCACTAACCTCGGTTTCCTGGGTCACTCCTAGAATCCTAGAATATCTGCAGGAATCCATGCTGTTCCACCGTCTCCAGTGTTCCTTCTTGGTCCATCCGTTAATAACAACCTTCACCCCTTCTTTGTCCACGACACTGAAGGGATCCATGCCATAAAGCTTTAGTCCAGAGCCAGGACCAGTAACCTCCTCCGGATTTACCGCAGCTAACCCATCGGAACGCAGATCTGCTACTTCTACTGGTGCATGTACCGCGGAGATAACCAACTCGTTAGAGTCTACCATCTCTGCACCGAAGCACCTGAGAAAGTGCTAGTTATTATTTTGCCAACGGCATCTTCTTCCAGGACTGCTACAGCAGTTTTAGCCGGCGCGAGCAAGCCAGCCTCCATAGCCGCCACGGAACCTTCAAAAGGTAATTTTCCCAAAGCTGCTTCTGTTGTGTTGTGGGTACCGCGGGTATAGCCAATCTATTAGGGTCTACCATACCCTCGACCTCCACTCCTACAGAAGTGCCTGAGGAGACGCCATTCGCGACTCAATTAGCCCTGGGTCCTGCAGATAGGGGAACACTCTTGGCATGGCCTACTACAACCTTGGAGTTAAAGGGATTTGTCAAGAGGTTATCTCCTCCCGCATTAGTCACTTGGCTACATTCTAGGATGCATTGCCCGGTTGCTACCGCTTGGAGGTGTAACTAACACTTGAGAATACCCAGATGGGGATCGCTAGAAGGCTTCAACTCATCCGTCCATCCTCCACCAACCTCTCCAAAACCCTAGTTAGAGCCTGGTTTAGCGTTCAGCTGAAGTGACCCTATCGAAGTATTGTTGATCGCATTTCGTATAGTTTTACTTATTGAGTCGTCGGCAGACTATCTGTTAGGATAATATTTTATATTAAACTAATAAATTTTGTGTAATCCTAAGTAAGTGATTATTTGTGAGCCTCGTCGCGGTTTGTAACTATTATCTGGCAGCAGTAAACATTTAGGTATGCAATAAAAGCTATGAGATCAAAGCATGTGTTAGAGCGACAAGACCAGTTGGATGCATTAAAAACAACAGCAAATAACACGTTTCTGGGCGTAAGCGACGGAAATTGTCAAAATTTATTTTGAGGGCCGATAATTTGTTTTGATCCATACAAAACTCCACTCTCTCTCTAACTCTTGTAATCCTTTGCATTACATGTTGATCTACAATGTAAGGTATATTCCCAATCGTTGACTTTACTCTAAAACGCCCAATCGATCTTAGACATTATCTGTTGTCAGCAAAAACGAACATGTCTCTCCGCCGATGGTATCTCACTATATTCGACCCTCATGGTGAAAGGTCAACCAATTCAATATACGTTCTGACGACACCTTGAAAAGTTTTTCTCATCGTTTAAGATTTGGGGGAGTAGTATTCTCTGCCTGTACAACAGATGACAGGTTTTGGGGAGTTGTATTCTCTGCCTTTACAACAGTTGACAAAAGGTCATCGATCGAAACGATGTATTATTATTTACTACAAAATCAAGTTAACATCCTCAATTGTATCAAGCATAGAATCAAATAATATAAACCAAAACAAGTAGAAAAAATAAAAGTTACACAGTTTACAAAAGTATTTAAGGCATTATTAACGAATCTGACTCTTCAAGAGGCTTTTAGACAGGTAAAAATCAATGGAGTCAAAGAAGAAATTAAAGAGCCGTGCCATCGAAGAGATCGGTTCAAATCTACTATAATTAGTGCCGTGATAAAGCATATGCAATTCCTTATAGAGCGAGCCATAATTAATATGTTAAAAGAAGCTAATAATTCAGGAGAATCAACTGAAGGCAAACAAAAAACTGGCGTTGCAGCGTCTCTTTCAGGAGTATCTAGATAAAGCAACCCAAGCCGATCAGCGTTGCCACCATACAATGATCGGCCATAAGGGAATTGTTCCAAGATAGGCCGTGCAGGGAATCGACCGCACAGCACCCTTTTGACTATCGCATGCCGAAGTTGAACTGTACAGGATTCTTTTTTCAAGAGGACATACAAATATTTATAAGAAGTTTGTTGATTAAACACCAGCTATGGAAGGCGTTCAAGTTAGAATTTAAAACAACACAGTCAGAAACGTTCGACGAAATACGAAAGATCTTGGCGTCGGCAGATAACAAAACGTAAGGGTCCGAGATGGCTGCCTTGTGGCATTCCAGAAGTATTACAAATAAGCTGAGACAGAGCTCCACGAAGTGAAATTCGATTAATAAGACTAGACAGATGCGAACATAACCAATCAACAAAAACAGACGGAACCTCAATAGATGAGAGATGCAAGAATTGTAGAATTAACGATCACTGCGCTGAGACTGATGTTAAAGAAGTTGTGCGATCTTTTTTGTCGCTTGAGATAAATTGTGTGGGAAAAGAATGCTAGGCAGAAATTGTAACCAAGCATAATAGTAAAACTTGTAATAAAATAACAAATGTATGATTAAAATTAAAATAATTTAATAATACGTTAAGTTTATGTACTCAAAATTATCCTACGCTGAATTATATTGTTTGTTTTCCAACTTCAAGTCGGAATCGGGCCAATGTTGGAGTAATAAAATATACAACGGTGGTCCAATAATGGAAAAGTTCCGGTATACAATTTTGGTTGAAAGTCTATGCTAGAACAATTAATTATCTATAGTTGTTCCAACCTTGGATTTAACGGTTTGCAACCAATATCTTACCAATATTGACCCAATATTGGTTTGACATCGGTATTGCCACGGGAGTAGCACTGGTCCAATATTGCACCAGAATCGGCAACCAGCCATTGTTGCAGTACCGCTCTGAGCGCCACCATCGAAGGTTAGATTAGGTTATTATGGTGGTGGCGAAAAAGGCTCGCTTAGACCACATCGAGTGCATGGCGCTGCCACGTTTTACGATCGTCGGAGAGTTACCCTATTTGTATCAAAGATATCCGTCTCCGTTGCGAACTTCAGAATTTTTTTCATGTTAATTTTCGAGGTTCCATTTAAGCCTTAAATAAAGTGGTTTCCCAGTACTTTCTATCTCTTCCTAGCAAGCGCAGAACAACGACATAAGGGGTGCTATACAGTTTATTTTGTATTGCATTCCAAACAGTGCTTGCACTAATCAGAGTCGGAAATCCCAATTATGTGAGCATGTACCCCCGCAAGACAGCGCCGGTATAAATCCCGACCATTGTTTTACATTGAGTCCGAGATAGTTTAAGTAGGCAATTAGTCTTCTTTTGATCATAGGTTCATCACATGGTCTTTGCGATTTATCACGTTGTGATCTCTTCCCATCTTATTTTCGAAAGATCTAATAACCCCTCATTGAGAGATTTGGTAACACCGTGTATTGGAGGAAGTATTTGTTTCGCTTTCTGAGCTTCCATTACAGCTTCTTTCTCAGTGAGAACATCTGCTGCTTCATTTCCGGTAATGTCGCTGTGCACGGTTATCCAGCAGAGTTGTACCCTTCTATTCGTGCTTACAGGTTGTAAAGCTCTGTAACAATCACCTTGTGTACGTGCCACAACCTCGGCTTGAAAGACGCTGAGGAGTCTGTATGAAGAGTATATATTGAGCTCCTGACAGAACTCTGATGCTCCTACTCCGGAGCCCAATTTGAGAGCCATATGTATAAATGTTTACGATATCTGCAGGTCCTTCTATTCTTGTTTCCCAGAACTGCCTTTCCGCAACCGCTACCTTGAACTTCCTGTTAAAGTCCATAATCGGTAGCATGTAATCAATGGCCGTGTTGAAACTCTCCTCTAAGCTACTATGGCCGTAACCCCGCGTCCTGAGGAACTTTCACTCCTTAAGGCGCAACATTTCCCTCAATGGAAGATTGTCTCGAGAGCACGGGAGGGAGTGGTTTTGAATGCAGCAGTGACCCCCATCGCATCTGGAGAGATAGGTTTTCTTGTCCATAGCAGGCCACCAAACTATGACGCCGTACAGTAGGGTTGGTCGCACTGCTGCTGTGTATATCTATTGCGTGATGCTAGGTTTCAATCCCCATTTTGTACCGAAGAGGTACAAGAAGCTTGCAGGTATAAGAAGCTTTGTTTTCTTTAACAATCCTTTCTTCTACATTTGGTTTCCGGGTCAGTTTGCTGTCTTGAATGAGTCCCAGATATTTAGCCTGGGGTTTGAGTTCCAGCAGCATATCGTCTAACGGTGGTGACCTGAAGGTTGGCACCTTATACCTCCTAGTGAAGAGTACCATTTCGGTCTTGCGTGGGTTGATGCCAAGCCCCCTGGTTTTCACCCAAGAGCTTAGCGTCTTTCGAGCTCTTTCAATGGCTAGTCGTATTCATGCACTTGACTGCCACTAATATAACTTACATCATCGGCGTAAGCGACCACTTTTACATCCTCACTCTCAAGTGTTACTAAGATGGTGTTCATAAGCAGTAGCCATAGGTGCGCCCTGTGGTGTGCCACAGGCGACTGCTTTGCCGAGAGTGCATCCGCCCAAGTCCGAGGTTATCACTCTGGTTTTTAGCAGCATGGCTATCCTTTTACTGATGGCTTTGTCCACCTCTGCTGCTTCCAGAGCGTGTGCGATTGCCTTGTAGTGGTTATGTTGTTGGAATCCCCTTCAACATCTGTAAAGTTTTCCCCAGGTGTATTCTTTATAGTGTAGATACCTTTCGATCTCGAACACCACTCAATGTTGGGCAGTGTCAATTGACTTACTCTTCGTGTATGCATGTTGGCTTCTGGATAGTAGATTGGGATCGAGATTTTCTCTAATGTACAGATTTAGAATCCTTTCCAGGGATTTCAATAGGGACGAGGTTAGGCTGATCAGCCTATAGTCACTAGGCTTGGCGTTCCCACGCTTGTCCGCTTTCGGGATAAAGACTCAGGATTCAGGTACATGGTTTAACCTCAAATAACCTTTAAAAATCATCGTCAACCAGGGAGTTACCATCATAGAGCTGTACTTCCAGATTGTAGCTACATTTTCATGTGGACTGGACTATTATTTCTTCTGGAAGTAGGTACTCACTGAACTTTTACAGGAGAGGATGTGAGAGTCTCGTGGAACCTCAAGTGTTTCCTCGCTGTTCTTTGTTCAGACTCCGTTATCATTGCGGAGTAGCATAGCTTGTGAAGTACTTTTAGATATTACTTTCATCAACCTAGCCGTTTTTGAGGTCTTTTGGATTTGTTCACAGGAGGAGACCTAGCTCTTTCTTCTTAAAATTCTTCCATCGAAACACCACTAATATTTTACCCTGGGAAATCTTTCTAATTTCGTATTCCACCTCTCCTGGAATTACCCTTAAGAAAAAAAGAAAAAGAAAGAATTTTTGGGTGGCATGGTATGATTCGATGTTATTAATTTTTGACTGTAAAAAATGTGGACAAAGTCTAAAAATTTATATTTTCATAGGTTTATAACAGTTCTGTTAACTTCAGAATACAAATAGTTCTATAAAGTAATTGATATTTTGGAAATAAAAAAACAGGTGACTGTTGCATTTTCCGTAGAAAATGTAAAGAACAATGCCGCCTACTCGAATACGCCAAACCCTTAACATTGAAATAACTTAGGCTTGTATAATATTGTTTTGGACTATTAAAACTTCCCCATAAAATTAATTTTAGGTTTTGAAATTACTTCTACTTTATGTTCCTTTATTTTAGAACGCTTATGTCGAGTACGAGTCATAAAACTTAATTTTGCATCCGGTCAAATGAGTCAAAAGTATAAGTAAGCGGGACGCAAGTATGAGTGGCGCGTGCACTAATACAATTGCAATTCCCACGAAATTGCATTAAGCAAGCTGCACTGCATATAACCGATAGCTCTTTCTTTCTTTAACACCGCTTTCGGTTCATATGTATTTTATTATTAACCAAACCGATTGGTATTCGGCACGTGTTATATCAAGTGCAGCTCGTCAACAAGATTTTCCGCTGCCGGTTGCCGGCTAAAAATCCATAAAAAGAAACTTTAAACCAACCCAAGCACAAACCCATTGCATAGTTACACGAGAATTGTGGAAACTTTTGCAAGCTTTTTCTGCTGGGACACTGTACATTTGCAGTAATACAACAGCTGATGAAGGCATTTGTTGCATTCGCAACACACACACTCGCATTTAATAGGAATGTTTTAATTTGCCCATAAACTTTTAATTGCCAGTTTATGGCTCGAAACGTGATCTTTTGATTTATTCGCATGGGCGACCGACGGAGGCTGGGCGTAGGAACCTTTACCGCGTTGCATAAGTTTTTGCATAAGTGCAAATCAGCTGACTACAGTTTCAGCTGTTGCAAGTTTGATTCATGACAAGTGCAAGTGGGATGATAGATTTTTTGGCTTAGCTTTCTGGCACGTGTTCAATACGTATGCATTTTTTTCTGTTGCGGCTAGTATAATTGTGTGCATTTTTCAGGTCTCTGCAATGTGCAATGCTGTGGTGTGCAATTGATGTTTGTAGTAGAGCATAGTCAACTTTTATATATGCCAAGTGCATTTCATGTTCAAGGTGACAGGTCTGGGCGATTATTCTTCTTTGGCTAAGTTTAGATGATTGTTCCTAAGCTTATTTTCCACAATATTTGTTGCGACGTTCAAGGAAACATTTTTAATCTTCCTGTTGCAAATTGCGTGTGTACTTGAACCGAAGGCTGATAAAGAAAACGCAACGAGAAAAACGTATATCTGCCTTGACCTTATGCAATCACTAACGTGCCTTCGCCCGATGATTCCACGTTGTGGCGTTTTTTTTTCTTCTTTTTATTCTTGTAAGCCCAAGTTATGCAAGGTACAGCAAGTGAGAAATATTATTATTTTCTTTGTCCATCTGTTTGTTTTCGATTGCCTCCAATGAGCTGAAGTGTTGTTTACTGTAGGAAGTGCTATACCGCCCGGCATATTACGTAAGCTGCAACGATTTTTCCTTTGTTTCTTATTAGAATGACATGACGTCTTGGAAGTCTTTAGATGATAACGTTGCTATTTGTTTAAAAATAGCTGCTTACGTAAAATTGATTTGGAAACAAATTCAAAAATAAGTGGAACAATTCGTTGATCAAATAACGTTTTGATTTAATCAAATTAAATTTTACAATGATAATGGCATTGACGGATACCTTCCAAGCCACAGTAATGAAGACAATCTTGCACTTAAACATAGGGCGAACTTTAGCAATCTATATGTGGCATATGAGATCGATAAACATACACACACTTCAAATCTTTTCATTACAAAATTATATAGCATTCTATAGTAGTGACAACCGGCATTACGTCGATGGTTGACGGAGTCAATAGTTTAGGACGTCGTCAATAAGCTTACAAGTTTTACTTTGAACTTTATCTAATGTGCCAAAGAACTTCATCGCATTTTTGGCAATGTTGAATGATCAGTTCTAAGATGTTATGTGAGGACGAGTTACATACATCGACAGAAATATGTTGAGCGGATGGTGGGTTTCGCTTAAGCAAACGGCATTTGGTCTTCCCTCTCTCCTGTTCCCGTAACCCCTAGTAGGGTATGGGGCGAGAGAAAACTTGCTCGATTCGACACAACAGTTGTAAGTGAACCAACAATTTACGGTGGATTTCGAAACGCCGACATTCTTCTGCAACCCCCGATGGTCTTTTTATCGTAATATGTTGTCAAAAGAAACAACAACGGGACGCCGTCAGTGGAGTTGGAACCTGGACCTCCGGGATGAAAGGCCGACACGTTACTACTTACTGCATCGACGACTCATTTAGTCTTAGTGCCATTACGCATTGCAGAATTTGCTTTACCTCATAAAAACATAATCATCCAATGATCCAAACAAGATTGATGTCTATAGTGTCCCCGGGGGATACCACCACTTAGGCAAAAGAGTATACAAAATCGAGAGTGCTGTCATCAGTAAATTAGATTAAATGTGAGAGATCGTTGATAAAAATGAGAAATAAGGTTAGAGAAAGTACTAAACCCTGTGGCACGCCAGTATTTATTTTGTAAGGATCAGATATATGTCAGTTAGTTGATTGGTTGAAGTGGCAACCATGATTACCCGCCCACGGTCCAATAAGCACTCAGATATGTCATTTCGTAACCATATCTCGTGAATAGATAGTCAATAAATGTCTGTGTGCGATGGAGATTGGAGACTGGGTGTAGCTGGCGCTAGGTACAGCCGGTTAGGTTCACGAAGTGGATGATCTCTCCGATTTCTTAGTATTGAGACCTTTTTCAGATCATTTGAAAAGAAGCTGCTTAGGAAGTGAACTAGGGTTTCATAGGGCAATCAACAGTCTAGACGCATTAGTTATCGCTGGCAAGTGTCTCATCATTCGTCGGTAGACTAAGTGAATGTGTCGGCCTTCCAACCCGGGGGTCCCAGGTTCGAATTCCACTGACGGTGACCCATGTTGATTTTCTGGTGACAACAGATTACAATAAAAAGGGAATTGGGTCTCTGTAATATATACAAATGAGCTTACCGCTTTGAGACGTATTGAAGGAGCGTAACATCGCCCTGGATATGGCACAGGCATCCAGGCTGCTCCACCTGTAGTTTATCCTGGATTAATAGTGTGACAGAAAGGCATCTCTTTGCAGAGAAATGTGAACCATTTACACAGGAGAGCCTTAGAGGGTAGTGTAGTGCACCGCCAGCGCAGCAATCCACCGAGAAGGGAAAGCTCATCCTGACACTATTCCACCAGTTTGAAATATATGGTAGCCGAGTTAAGAGCGTCGATGGCAGCATGATTGTCGGAGAAAATGCCAACCTTTCGACCGGGGGTGGTGTTTGTTTCGCAGTTTGACAAGCCTGGAAGGCTGTCGCTTGATCCGGAAGGTAGTAAGACTTTGATATGCAGAGTGTCACCAATAAAAGACCCGCACCGACACCGTAGTTCGTCTTAGAGCTCCCCCTTCCCCTCCCCTTACTTTAGAAACAATGTATTTCTGAAATTCTTTCACCGCGTATAGAAGCGGTCAAATGAATTCTACCACTATGCCGAATTTCATGAATAGTAGTTAATGAGAAAAATGCTTCTGACATAAAGACTCCTGCTAACCTTTTAAGTACGGAACAATAAAAACGAACATATGTAATAAAAATTTCAAAAAAATATTTCTAACATTCTTATGGTAGGGGGCTGTGGTGAATTCTGAAGGTTGAGTCAATCGAAGTGGCGGTGAATGCATAACTATCCTATCTATTTCATCCGGTTTGTCATGGGGGGGTAGGTCAGAATTATTTTCAACATCTCAAAGTTTTCTAAAGGAAGGACTCTTGGTCCGCATCTCTTCATCATATATATATAAGTTGCATCAAAATGTCTAGATAAAGATTTATCTTGTAGTTCAAGATTGTTATTGCTACGGCACTATTTTGCGAAAGACAAAAAATACATAAACAGAAGCTCCTTGGCTGGAATTGACAAATCCATAGATTTATGGGTATGTGGATTAACAAGGTGCCTGAATTTTATTAATAGAGAACACAGCTCCACAACAAATATTGAAAAAATTAACAGTGAGGGCTGACTATGTTTACTATATGTTTTTCAGGTCGCTGAATTGGAATCCGAGGCCCGTTAAACCCCATCACATCAAAATTTTATGTATGTTATGTACTGTCAAACTGGCTATCTAGTCCTAACTTCGGAAATGAGGAGCGTATTGCGACCATTTGCCGCTTTTATTTTGAGGTTATAAGATTATGTGGTTATGCGGTTTAGGTTTTTTGAGGTTTTTTGTATGATGGCGCTATGGGGTTTTAAATTCAAGTGGTAATAAGGGCTTTTGGTCTAAATTTTGAGGTTATGGAAAATCCTGATGTGATTAAACGGACCTCGGATTCGGATTCAGCGACCTCGAAATCATATAGTAAACATAGTCAGACCTCATTATTAATTTTTTCATTTTTTTTTGTGGAGCTGTGTAATTCAATAATGCATTGATCTCGACGTTACCTCCGTTTATTGGGGGTTGCAGAGTAATGTCATTGATTTGGAATCCACCTTAAACTTTTTGTCCCATTTGCAGTCGTTGTTATCTAACCGGGATGGAGTTCTTTTCCCGGCCTATGCCCCACAAGGGGTTACAGAAACTAGCGAGAGATACACATACTGATAACTCCAAGCTAATTTCACTTGAGTTTCTTCTAAAAAGACATAAAATTCAGGAACTGTCTTCGCTCTTGAACTTGACTGAAACTGACAAATGTTATATAAATACGTAGAAAAGAACTACAGGAGGTAGAACTGTAGGAACTTGTTAACTGCGGCCTGTCGTGCAAAACATTATCAATTGAGATCGAATATTTTGCGATATACCAAAAGAATGATTACAGAAGGCAAGAAAGTATTGAAGTTTGTTGGCTTTACCACGCGTCCAAGCAGCAGAGACAATTTCTCGTAAGGAGAAGCATCTCTTCCTGGAACACGACCGTAGTAGATAGAGATCCGTCGTCGGTAACCTATGTTTATTTTCTGCTAACAACAAATAACACCTAAAAGTGCATTGGAGGTTGCAAAGTAATTTCGGTGATTTGGAATCCACCTTCTATTATTATCGGTCCACTTGCACTATTGATCATTGAAATATTTTTCCCGCCCCATGCCATATAATACGGGAATTACAAAAAGAGGGCGAAAATCCAACCCTTTCATTATAGCGATGATGCGAACTATCTGCTTAATTCCTTTAATATTTCCGTCATCCCACGATTCATAGAGTGAAAAGTCTACTATGCCGGAATAACCACATTGACATTTGGTTGAGTCCGAGCAGTGCAACTACTTTTAGTGAAATGACATCGGTCTAATTATGCATTTCCACCAGCCAGTAAGTAATATGAAATGAATTCGCTTTTGCGGTACATTAGAGATTATACTTCTGAATTTGTCCGTCATCCCTAACTCATAGTTTTCTTTTATGAACTAAGATTTCATAAAATGTCAAAAACTTGTATTCACTTGGGATTATTAGAGTCATTGGGTTTGGTGAAGTTCTGTCTAAGGAATTTGCAGATCTTAAGTTGCCTTAAAGGATGACCGCGTTTAACCCTCAGTTTACCCCGAAAAAAATATCTCAGTTATACAAGTCCCTGCGACTCAAAAGAGAATTGACCGTTTAAAGTCCTTTAATATTTAAAAATGAATTACTTTTCCAGTCACGCAATTCTTTCAGTTTTTTCACCAATTCGACGTGTTAGCCTAAGAACAAGCGTAAAATGATTTATAACAACATAAGTCCATTCCCAAAAGCTACAAAACTGACTCATTTTGGGGTGATAAATAATCTGCCACCATTTTTCAGCATAGTTCTAAGAGGATTTCTGTGTTATTATTCTCGTAAGGACGAGTTCAAGAGCAAATCTTAAAAAATTTCGGAAACTGTGAGTCACATTAATTTGGCATTTGTTCGCTCTTTGTTCCATTTACTTGTCGATGCGGTTTTAATAGTCTCGTCCAAAACTGAATGCATAAATTGTTTCCACTTTTTGCAATGTTTTCTGGCTGTTCTGAATTTTTTCATTCACCTTTTAACACCTTAAAAAAATTGCGAGCTTTAAGCAGGCGGACACGATTTGTTTATTTTTTCGAAAGACCGAAAACAGGTGTCATGACTTGTCTAGACATGACGATATTACCTTGTGTTTTTTCGTCCATTGGTAGTTTTTTTTGCTTTTAATTTTTTGAGAACTTCATGCTATAATCGTGGTTAATAAGGTGTTTATAATTGCCATGTCAGGTAAATGTTGTTCGGGTCAAACTTTGCATAAACCTGCGCCGTCAAAATATGAAGCATTGCGTAACGACATTATGACCTCATACTATTTTGAATATAGTTAGCATTTCAAATTATGAAATAGGGGTTTTATTTTCCAATGAAGATTTCACATCTTTAGCAGATTCTACTATTCTTACAGACCAAAGTATTGCAAAAATTTAACTTAATTTTGGACCTTAAGGAAATTAATGGAGGTCATATCTTTTGTATGGTTTAAGTAGACATCCCTTGGTATGAAAGTTTTTTGCCTTTTAAAGTATTCCGTATTGTGCTCAATTGTTTTGTTATTTTACTTTCCAGTTTTATTTTAGGTCAATAATCTTTCCTGAGTAAATCCGGACGCGAACGATAAGTTGAGCCGGGTAAAATATCTGTCAAACAGAATACATTCAACCCAACAAACCCTATACATTCTTTAAAAAAAATCCAATAAATGCTAATGTGACAGCTTTTTTGAATGCACAAAGTTATGATCGAGCAGTTTGATTATAACATCGCGAACTTTATAATTAAATGGACGGATGTACGTCATTCCGCCATTCTTTCAATTACTCTGGAATTCACTTCGAAATGTGGACGCCATCTACTAACACTTAACGATGTTACTAGGGCTTATTCTTGCTAAAAGATCGTGCAACCACCGTATCGTGGGTAGGTTTTAAGGTAAAAGCTGTGCTTTCTCGTGATAGTATCTGATATTAAGTTAACCACATGATCATCTTTGAACTCCTCCGGGATTTTTCTGTGGCTAGTCAGATTTCATGCTTTGAGGAGATCGATACTGAGAAACCTTATTGCGCTCCTTTTTTAAGTACTGATGTAGGAGATCCTGAAGAGCCTCAAGAGGTTCGGAAGGGCAGCTGAACATGGCTCCCGTAGTTCATAGACAGGTTGTCCTCTGCATTCTTTGTAATGCAGATTGCGCTGGTTTTTGTTCTGTTTTTGGACACCATAAAAAATCCCCATACGCGACTAAGGATCTATAACAGCTTGATACACCCGGTCCCTAGAGAAGAGTGGGAAGAGTGGGGGATGCCACAAGTGTAGAAATATCGGTGTTCACGGATGGGTCTAAGTCGGAGGACGAGGTGGGAGCAGGGGTCTTCTCGGACTGCCTAAGCATATGCAGTAGTTACCGGTTACCGGACCATTGCAGTGTATTCCAAGCGGAGATCTTGGCCATAGAAAGGGCGGTAGCACTAATACACGGGCGCCCAAACCTACCAATGGGTAGCGAGATATGCTTGTACATCGACAGCCAAGCAGCTATCAAGGCGCTGGACTCAAACTTAGCCAGGTCACAGCTAGTCGGCAGGTGTCTGGCGGGTCTCCGGACGTTAGGGGCGAGACACAAGGTAACTCTCTGCTGGCTCCCTGGTCACAGTGGTGTTCATGGGAATGAGGCAGCTGATGAGCTGGCAAGGGAGGGATCACAACTGGATGATTCCTCTATTGACAGATCGATCGGCTGGACGCTAGAATCAGTAAAGAGAGAAATTGACCTTAAGGCTACTCAGCTCGCTAAACAGAGATGAAGTAACTTAACCACATGCAGATTATCAAGGCAGCTGTGGCTGAATGGGATTTGAGAAAAACCGCGTTCCTGCTAAACGGAAGCCGGATAAACCTCCGAAACATTGTGGCAGTTATTACTGGCCACTGTCTTTTCGGTAGACACGCAGAACGTCTGCGCGTTCCCAGGAATGACTTCTGCCGGAGCTGTATGGACGAGGAAGAGATGGAAAGCGTTCAGCACTTACTCTGCGAATGCCCGGGCCTAGCAAAAAGAAAGTACAATTCAATGGGCGTGTACTCCTTAGGTGACATGGGCGATATAGCCGGCATCGGGCTGAAGCAGCTCCTAAAGTTTATTAACAGCTGCGGCTGGTTTAAGTTAAACCCGGCAATCAGGCACGGTTCCACGGATGTGGTAACACAACGGACCATTTATAGTTCTATGTGAGGCTGATCGGCTAGGGCTGATGGCCGCCACCCTAACCTAACCTTGATACACCCATATGGTCATTTTATACTTCAGAGGTCAGGCTTTCCCGAAAAGTCTTCGACAGTAGTAACCTTATCTGTAACTATTTTTTCAGGTAAGTGATTTAGGTTAGTCTTTGATCTAGAAGCACACTTAAATATTTGACCTCACTTGGAAGCATCTCTGAACATCTGTGATACTTCAAAAATCATATTTTCTTATCTGGAAAGCCTTTGAGGTATTCCCTAAGACATCAAGACTGTACCGTGTTGGGGGTATTTTATCAGTTTTCCCGATATGGTTCTATCAAGCTTGTTCATAATGGTATTACCAAGTTATCTGCATAGCCTTAGCATCCGTAGCAGAGAGAAAAAGACTTCACGCTTGGGATATCTCTTGACGTCCCTAACTGTAACCAATTTATTTCCCCAGCTTGACCGTGATGTTTCGGTTGCTAAGCATTTCTCCAATCCATCGGACCGTGTCGGTCAGTAGTTCGATTTCCCTGTCGATGGTCGCTCTTTCAATGGATGTTAACGCCGTATTGTCGAATGCACCTATAACATCAAGAAACGTGCAGAGGGCCGATATTCTTGCTATTAACAGCACTTACGAGCCCCGCTGACTTAAACTCATTACTGTTTCCTGCAAGCAACAAATAATGCCAAAAATTGCCTTTGGGGGTTGGGGAACTTATAGGGTTCAGAATCTATGTTAAGTTGTAAGTTTACTCACACAGTTTTTGTTATTGAATCAATTGGTATTAGACTGAGGTGACTAAAACTCTTTTGCAGAATCCACCAAATCTTGCTCTCTCTAGTTCTCGTAACCTCTTGAGATGGGAAAAGAACTTCACCCGATTCGAGACAGTGATTGCAAGTGGACCTACAATTTAAGGGAACCACCGGCATTACGCTGCAACTTCTTATCGCAATCTGTTGTCAGCGGAAACCAAACCGCTACCGGTGGGTTATCACTTACCCCAGCGACGCCTTTTTTACCATTGGGTAAAACCTGTAATGATTTGAATTGTGCGAATCAAGAATGTATCCGAGAACTTTTATCGGCTCTATATTATTTCTTCCACCAAGAAAATTACTGTACACCAAAATCACCTTACGTTGGAAGGTGTACCAATCCTCATCCATCAGATTCAATACTGTAGACAAATTAAAGACCTCCGAACATACGACAAGCAAACTGGAAGCATATATTTATTGCTATTCTGATGCAACAGTCATTGGGACGCTCTTACGTAGGGCTACAAGATTTTACGATCATACCTGAAAGACCTAATCCATCTCCACAGTACGTGCTTTCAACAACCCATCATCTTACCGGTTAGAAGACGTCAACCACATTTGACTCCTCGAATTAATATTGTCATTAACTGGGTGGAAAAAAATCAGCATTTTAGCGCATATTTTGAAAGGTTGAAGGTCCTCGATGTATCTTCAAAAGGAGTTTTTAGATTTTCCAGACATAAGGCAGGTACAATTGATTAATCGTACGAGAGTTTACACTACTAAGGTACTCAAAAAACCTAATTTTTAATTGTATTATAATAAATAGCTTCTACATCTCAAATATGGCTGTTTCGTAATTAATACAATGTATTTTGACGGATATATGAAAAACTCTGCTAGCTTCAAAGCACAATATTTTACGAGTCAAAGTAAGAGATTTTGCAGCAGATTTTGCTTCAGTTTTAGTTAGAAATGGATTTGCAGATGTCCCGGAAATCATGAATTTACTACCTATTCGACCTAGATTCGGATTCATCAACTTGCATTCGGCATATAAAGCACAGGGTACAGTCCACTACAAAATATGTATTGCCATCGATGATTAAGTTCGCATATGTCCTTTGATTGAAATTGGTTTTTCTTGGAATTTTATTTAGAACCAAGTCGAAATGACTTTAATTGAATTTTTTACATATAATACAGTCTACAATTAATTTTCAATTTTATCTAGTTGATTCGATAGCCACACTTTTATAAACTTCGCAAATAAAACCTAACTATCCGCTTGGAATTTTTTTTATGTTACGGGGGATTTTTAAGAACATTCCCTTGTGTCGCCATTTTATTATTTAAACAATGTCTAAGGGACAAATAAATAAACATGTCAATCAAATAATACATCAAGGGTATTGTACTTGGGCATTTCTATGCGTGAGTTACGGACGTTCGTACACTAACATTCACTGTACTTGACCAAAACTAATATTACTCCCCGGAACTAAACAAATATTATGGCTTCGGAATTTGGTGACTCCTATGTACACAATTCTGCAAATTAAAGCTCATTAGGCTAGAAATAGGTCAAGTACAGTAAAAGTTCGAGTACGAACGGCCGTAGCTCACGCGTGGAAATGCCTACTTATTTTGCAGCAGAAATCATGGTCATTTTACCTCTCGAAAGGCAGGAGATCCCTTGCAAACATTCTGGTTTTAAGCTTAAAATTGACATGTAGTCTCGATACCATGAAATAGCAATACATACAACGTAGTATACCATATCAAAAAAAAGATTAACAAAAAAATAACACCAAAAATAAATAAGATTAAAAAAAGAGAAAAAAGAAAAACAAATTTACTCTACACATGTCGATCTCTTATCTTTGACTTGGACAAATAAAAGTCTATACAATCAAAACGACTATTAAATAAGCGATACATTGAAGTTATAGGCTCATTCCTTCCATAGTTGGTGCGATGATGAGAGATATGAAAAAAGTTCCAAGCTCTCAAGGAACGAGACGGAACCGACAAGTTCAAAGCAGCCAACAATTCGGGGGAATTAATCACACCTCGCAGACAGTCAAAAGCGAAAATAATTCCAAACCTGTTACGTCTAGCCTGAAGAAGCTCCAAAGAAAGAAAGCAGTAGACGATCTACATATGGAGGCAGACGAGGAGAATCAGCCCACGGAAGACCACGAAGGTCGAATCTCACAAATCTACGCTGGAAAGCCTCAATACGATCGATATGAGCGACATAGAAAGGAGACCAAACCGGTAAAGCGTATTTCAAGATTGGTCAGACAAAAGCGCAATAAAGTAGCTTCGTTATGTATGGGTCATCAAACTCCTTTGACTATCTTTTGACGAAGCCCAAGGACGCATTGGCTTTACCGATAATAGCGCCAAAATGATCCTCAAAAGAAAATTTAGAATTGATGGAAACGCCGAAATCTCTGATTTTGTCAAGCCCGTTCAATGGGCTTCCACCAATAGTTAATGGAAATAATGACAAGAAACTTCTTTTACGAGATAATGAGATATAATCAAAGATACATCGTTACTGTAAATAATGAAAAGCACAGGTCCTAAATGACTGCCCTGAGGCACCCCAGAAGAATTACTGATTTCGTCAGAGTGTGCACCACGAAATAAAACCGGTTGTGTGCGATCAGACAAATATGAACATAACCACTGGACGAAGACTTAAGGAAAGACCAGAATTGAAAGCTTGTAAATAAGAATCTTTTGATTAATTCTATCAAAGGCCTTACGGAAAGCCGTAAAAATGCAATCCCACTTATGTTTTATTTATATTTTCTGCTTACTTCCAAGTCGTTAGCATTTTAAAGAAAAAGACACAAAAACTCTGAAAAATATTTCAAAAGTTGCTTGAATAGTTTAAAGAAATCAAGAAATAAAAGTTGGGTGATTATAAAAATGTTTGACATATTTTGGAAATTGAAAAGACAATAATGACAACTGCCAGTGAATGACAACTGCCATTGAATGACAGCTCTCTCTGTAGTTCCGGTAACCACTTTTTGAGACTATCTCTTGTCAGCAGACAACAACCATGGGTAGCCGTCGGTGGGATTGGAATCTGGGACCTCCGGATTGGTAGGCCGACACGACGACTTAACCATGACAACTGTTATTCGTGGTATAATAATGGATGTTAGGGGTGGTCTCATGAGCAATACCATGTTATTGATACTATTGTATCGATTCCATATTAGAAAGCACCTTTATATCATAAAATTCTCACACATTTTTTTTTAAATTAAACTTAATCAATTTTATCTCTTAGTTGAGACCATCTTTAAATCCTGCAGCTACTCATAGGTAGAATTTAAGATTGAACTTGCCATAACTTGTCATAAAATACGAAATATTGTGTGGTCTTTAGGAACTGCGGAAGGAGTGAAGTTTTCGCTGATTAGGATGAACTACGTTTGAGGGAGAATAGACAAACTTGAATCTTCGAAGTATTAAACAAGACACGATTCTCCTCTGCCTTAATCGAAACACTTGCTTACAACGTTGCTGGTTACTAGGTCACTTCAATCTTTCAGAGCCAATTTTATGCTTGCCCTGGTGCTTTGTGATTTCCATAATTTTGAGTTAGTATAGTATCTGATATTATCTAACTCACGCACGCGACGTGCTTTCCAAAAATAACCTGAATTGCTCCTACCTAACAAAGTGCTAATTTTCGTTGTTAGGTATGATGTGAAAAATTGCAAACCTTTTATTTTCAGAGCGGAAACTCTAAAAATACTTTCGCAAGTCTGAACATGGAGTTATGGCATAGCGTATAAACTAGATTCTGTATTGATTGCCGTCGTTAACTATAAGGGGCCGACCTACTCACCTTTTGAGTGCAGTTGAATTTCCGAACAATTAACCGAACCATTGTGTGTCATCGAAACAGCTAAAACCAAATTGAATTTTGATTCCACGGTAGTATGTAGCTCTATGCAAAAGTTGCGCCCTCTTTATAAAATTTTATGAATGGACCACCATAATATACCATGCATGCAAATCCTCTACTTCGCCAACTTGATATCGTACAGTGCAGATTGCCATTTAAATGATTTCAGTTAATGTATGAAATTTCCGAGTTCAACGGCTCAAACTTCCAAATTAAAACCCGAAAAAAAAATCCTAGACTGGCAGACATAAGAGCTGAAAACTGACAGAATTATGCGGGGAAGAATGAGCGGGACAGAAATAAATCAAGGACGCCGAACCAATTAACATTTTGTCCAAGTCAGGGTATTCTTACCGGGCTAAGTGCACACATTTCACGGCGACTCATTAGATTGGATTACAGCAGCGGAAGATAGGGGGAGAAATTATAATAGAATCCAGTCGAGTCTGAGATGGAGAATCAAAAAAAAATTGCACAAAAAGTTCCTCTTATTTGTTTGCTTTTTCAATTTTTCCAGCTTCAGCCAAATGAGTTAGCAACAATGCGCCGATTTAAGCTATATAATGACTGCATCGCTGAAATAGAAAAATCGCCAAGGTGCCACCACTGACAATTGTACATAAGCTCTACTGGTTTGGGTTTGTTCGTTACGTACCCGGTTTTCAAGATTACGGCAATTGTGTAATAAATTAACAATATCGAGATGACCTTGAATTAAATTGCACAGCTGTTTTAGAAATGACTTCAGAATGCGATGCCGGCCTGCCTGGGTATACCCCAAATATGGAAAACTTCAGGTACATATGTCGTTATCCGTCATAGACCAGAAAAATTAAAAAATGTACTAGAACGCGAATGAGAAATATAAAAAAAAGCTCTTTGGGTAGCGGAAGGTGGCGGGCATAGTGGGTGAAATAATGACGCTGGTGTTTGTGGTTGGCATGACATTTCACTCACCTGCGGTTTTTTTTTATATATTCAACAGGGCGAAAATTTGTTAGACAGCTTGTCGCTAGCTTGCTTAGGTAGAATTGAGGTATGAGTGGTGTTCGGCTTAAGCTAATGTGGGGTGATTCAATTTTTATGGTTTCATAAGCCGCAACACCCAGCACAGCGCTAATGAATGATGATAAAAAAGCGAAACTTGGCAATAGACAGCGAGGAACCAGACTCAGCTACGAAGAGTGTTATTCGCAGGGACATAATAAAAAGAGTGGAAAATTATTGAAATCGTTATTGAAGACATTTAGTAAATATTCATTATGACAGCATAATTAGAATTTCAAATACGCACAAAAATGGATTTATAATTAATAATATTCAAATTCTTTAAATTCTTTAAAAGAATTGTACTCATTTCGTAATTAGATTAGTCTGACACCCGACTGTGCTTATTTGCTGTTGAAATAAAAGAAGAAGACAGTGACATATTCATAGCCTTGTTTTGTTTTGCTACAACTTTCTACAATGATTTCAAAAGGAGCATAAAATACAACCTGAAAATGTAGTTATCATCGTTTTAATTCTAAATCTCTTAATTAAAACTTAAAATCGATAGTTTAGAATAGGTTTTATTCCTTATTTTGAATATGACAGTTCCATTCTGTCATTAACCTTATGGTGGGAGTAAATATGCAAAGAAGTTGAGGAGTTGTGTTATTTTATGGAATTAAAGAAGAAGATACTTGCTTTGACAGTTCCGAAACCTTAAGCGAACCTATTTGAAAAAATGTCTTAAAATATGAAGAAGCGTCTCTATTTCTTTATTCCCAAATGATTATGATTCAATTAAGATTAAAATTTGTTTATTTAATAAAATGTGTAAAAATACAAATAACACTTCTTATTCAGCTGCCTGACCAAATATTCGCAATCTTGCTAGCTATCAATCACGTTCGTGCTAAAAGTCAGATCAGCGAAGCCTCATCAATTGCACGCAAGCTCTAAACCAGACATTTCTGAAGATCCCTCTCCTCTGCCCTTTTTAATTTTTTGTCTTGTTCACTTATTCCTTCTCTCTCTCTTTCTTTACTAAATAACCTGAAGACTTTTTTTTAACTGCATGTTCGACATGTTAAAAATTAATTTTAACTCCAACTTAATTAATGATCCAGTTCCTTTCGTTTATTCCTCAATATACTTGTAAGTTTCATATGCTTCCTCCTAATCGAAGAAATTTCAGTGCAATAAAAGACACGATAAACGTTAACATCACCGGTAAGTCCATTCTGTGTTAAGTAAAACTATTAAATTTGCAACATAAAACTGTAAGGAAGTAAATTATGTTTAGTGACGGCACTTCAAACTGAAGCAAATTGCTTGCAAATGGCGGAAGGCAATTGTCAAATTTGACAGTTAAACGGGCTGCACAGATAAATTCATCGTGCTAAAACTTGCAAATGGGTTAACAGTAACGACCACTAATTTCCCCTGTTTTCAATCAAAATCCTTTCATTTGGTGAGCCCGCGGGATCCCACTTTTTGGTTAGGGAACGAACCAAATTTCATTTTCTTGATATCCATGTTAACCCGTCGCTGTCAAATTAAATACCAAGTATGACGTTTATTTTTCTTCATTAGTGAAATGGATATGTGCACATGGTTTACTAATTAATATTCAAAGTCTTAATGACAATTAGCTGATTACTAATTTATTGTGCTTTGCGTATTGACTTGATCTTTCATTAAAGTAAAATAAATCAGCTTGCAGCCTCTAACGGTGTATTATTCGAACTCCAGTTAAATACAGGATGAAATTTATTGATGTGTTTTAAAGTGAGATAAGTATGGACTGGACGGTAGTTATTAATCTATGTCACCAGAGAATTTTGTGACTCCGTACCCCCTATGTATGAATGGTTGTTTTTGTCAAAAATGAAGAAGAATCAATAGTATTGATTTGCTTTTGCAGTCAGCGCAAGGACTTTTATGCGTTTTTTTGTTTGCTATTTTTTTACCCAAAGTTTACTCCGGATGACTGATATATATTCTCTACACTCGTCAGAGGATTAAGAGATAATGTGTAGGCCTTCCAACCCAAAATCACAGATTCTAATCCAACCAGCGGCGATCCATGGTTATTTTTTGCTGACCACAGATTACGATAAAAAAGCCATTGTAGGTTGCAGAAAAAAATGACGGTGTTTCGGAATCCGCTTTAAATTGTAAGTCCACTTGCAATCATTTTTTCGAATCGGCTGAAGTATTTCTCTCACCTTTTGTCCCACAAGGAGTTGCGGAAACTAGAGAAAGACCTAGCCCTATTTCTGCGGCCTTATTACTGAATACGATTCGATATCAATCGACCGTAAATATAGAAAATTTAGAATTGAATGAGATTAAAAGGAGATATTGTAATTGCGTAAGTATGCTGGCTTTAGGTTCATTCAATTCTAAATTTCCTATGTTTATGATCGATTGCAATCGAATCGTATTTAGTAATAAGGCTCCTGGTATTTTTGTACTATTTTTCACTATCGCAATGTCGTGCGTCCATTCACTCGCGACTCATTCTGTTTCATCTGTGGCGAGGTTATTAGGATGAAGGCAAAGAACCATTAAATGAAATCGAACAATGGTGGACGTGAAGCTTATGAAACATATTTTGACATCCCTGTGCGGAATCTAGGCAAACAACGGGTTCCGAATTACAGCTGCGGCTCGTACAAATCAAGTCCTTCAAGTTGCTGTTGTGTCTAAGTTTCTATTATTTCTGGATGTTTTAGTATGAGGGAGTGAACTATGAGATTCGGAATCCTGAGGATTTGAATGAGGGCAAGAAAAAACCGGCTTTGAATGCTGATCGAAGTAGAAAAACACCATATGTTGCCTGTGCCAATACATAAGTTTTTTTTCTCACCAGTATGCGAAATTTCCAGCAGCAGCGGAGCGCTTGCAAGCTCGGAAGATATTCTTTAGCCGATCGATGTAAAAAAAACACTGTGTTTTCCAATCATGTGAATGACTTGATGCGAGATCTTGACCTACCGTAGTCGAAAGCAGAAACTTCTAGACTAAAAAACAGTGTAACGAAACTGTGCACGTGTATGAAGAGGAGAAGCGGTACCAAGCGTTTACGAGCTTCTACACCGAAGAACTTGTGTTTCTGTCACGAAACTAACAGATCGTTCACAGAGGTGGGAATGAAATACTAGTCAAAGCAATGGAGTTATGTTCATAGAGGGTAGCTCCCACAGCTTAAAATCGGTTCAGCTCCATAACGGAAACCAGTACTCCTCAGTTTCTATCGCGTATTCAACTCATCTCAAGGAAAATTACGAGAAAACGATGGTCATCGGAAATTTTAAAGTTATATCATGTGCCTGTCGACTTTAACTAAAAGCTGTTAAATCTGTTTTTTGTTTTTTGTTTTTTTTTTTTAATGTAACCAAAGCTCAGGGGACAACCCTATGTTGCTCTAGCATGGCTTTACCGAGCAGGAATTACGGTAAGGGGAATGAGGCAACTTGGGGGAGGTGGGGAAGGGTATTTGGTGTTTCTAGATTATTGTTTCCACTTATTGGCTCATTAATGTTTATGTTAAAATACCAAATAATTTCAGACATGTCCTTTATATTAAATATCAATATCACTCCTTTCCCCTCCCTTCCGGTTTTGCAATAAACCTCAATATATTTTTGAACGAAAACATTTTGTGTAACACCTTAGATCCTTTATTACTTAAGATTTGAGCAGACCCTGTCTTTTTTGTTACTTATTCACATTACTGTTCAGTATTTTATTTATGGTTTCGTTATTTGATTTATTTCTAAAACTAATAACTTCGGTGACAAAATTGAGAGAACACTTCCAAAAAATATGATGCAAAAAACAAATTTCTTTTATAAAATGAAAGTAACTCTATTTCTTAACTTTTATACACTTTTTTAACTTTAGCAAAATACAAATTGTTACTCGCAATTTAGAAAAAAGATGGATTTCTTTTGTTGAATCAAATTTTTTACGAGTGTCCGCTTAATTTTGTCACTGATTGTATGAAAAAATTAAATAATAAAGAACTGAAAATGCTAAAGTTCCTTTCCAAAATGGATGCAGTCTTGCATTTTTGGATAGGAAAATTTGTGTGAACAGAACGTGCTAATCAGTTTGAGAATGTTTACATAGAAAAGGAATTTAAAAAGAATTAAGGAACTAAAATCTGGTTTTAAATCATTAATAATTCATTTTCAATTACTTTTCATTCCTTTGCCAATCTCGGTGGAGTATATGAGGATTTCCAATTACATACATCATTACTTGGAATATTCATTCCATTTGTTTATTCCATTCCTAATTAAAAAGTAATGGAATTGAAAAATTTTAATTCCAAAGAATGGAATTGGAATGGATAATGAAGTTTACAACTCTGGATAGAACCGAGTTACAAGCAAAAATTAAACATTTGTTGCCCAGTGTAATTGACATTAAAACTACAATTGTAATAATATGTATGTGAGAATGCAAGAACATTTGGATAGATAAGCTCACTTGAATTTTTTTAGTAAATGAATTATATAATTTCTTTCTCTTTTTACTTTGGCTATTTAGTCCTGAAGCGTGTTTAACATCCTAACATTTTCTTAACCCCTTTAATCCAGACTCCTGACCAATTTTATTAAACTAGTTTTTTTTGCATTTTCTCTCTAGCCTACATAGTATTTTTAACTTCTAGGACCATCTCATATTGCAGTCCTGAACGAATGCACAGTTTAATAGAAATCTCATTCGAGTCTTCAGTTTGGGGTTAGATAAGAGAGTTAGTTACCATTACCACAATAACCCGCGTCATAGGTAAATTAATACATTAACTGCCACATTTGTAAAATCAATTATCATTGCAAATGCTTTGGTTCACATTATATCAAACAAAATCACATAAGAACGAGAATCGACATTAGCACCTATTAATTCAGTAGCGCTGAAAAATTAATGTTACTGCAAACAATCGAATCGAAGCAATTTTTTACCTCTCTTTCAGCTCGTTATTGCCTTTTAGCGGTCTTTTTCCTCTTGATACCAACTTTGGAGGACGCCAAGGTCTATGAACTTATTCCACGCAGAAATGTGATTTTTTCTATTTACCTGTGCCCTCTTCTTGCTCATTCCGTCCCGGCTTCATTTGCCATGACCACACAGTCGTCTTTTTTGTTAATGTCTTTTTTCCTTTCCTCTCAAATCAGTTTGATACGAATAAAGGGCATAACGAAGGTAAGTTAAAATCTAAAATATAATAAAAAAAAAACTGGCTAGGCTGAAGGAAGCAATAAACGCATACAGTTGGTTGCACAGGGAAAAACTATTTCAAAGGCAGGAAACCTTTCATGTCTCTAGTTTCTAGGAAAAGGGATTGTCTCGATTTCCTTGATTCAGGCACATATGCCAAATGTGTAAAAGGACATACATATAGTAATCCACGTGCAATACGTCCACACAAACTATGTATAATAAATGTAAAACATCATCAACCAAACAATAGTATTTAATCTGCAAGTGCATGCATCCAAATGTGAGTTGTGTGGTTTTTACACACTATGACGGACCTTCAACAAATTTATTGGGAATGACACAAAAAAAAAAGAAGTGAAAACTACCTGTAAGGAGTAGAGTGACTTCTCCTGACCTTTCATATACCAGGCCGATAAAATACGACCTTTACAAAAAATGGGTCTTCAATCTAATGCCCGGACTGTATGTAATGTACCATCTGTTGAAGACGTGAAAAGATCCATTGAAGAATCTCCGAAATTCCTAAAAACCATTTTTTGTGCATTCAACTTCTTTAGTTTGAGTTCAAGTAACCAGCGGCGGGAAGATTGTGCATATAAACTATGTATAAAGCTGAAAAATTTATGCGTGCGTGATCCGTGAGGATGCTTTCAGCGAGAGAAATCTCTGATGGACCAGCAACTTCATGCCTTCTTGACGAGTTAGTTTTGTTTTTTAAGTGAATTCTCTCCCAGCTGATCGTGATCTTGTTGGTTCAGTCAAGAAACGTTCCTCTGGAGATATGTTTCACCTCTATCTATGTAAGTTGACTTTGTTGTTGCCTTAAAAGTGGTGCATCGACCTTTCTCGATTTTATGCGTTTTCACGTTATATTTTTTGTTCGTTACCTTGTTTATAACGTAAGTAGATACCGTAAATGAACTCTCAGATTAATATTGATGCTGGCTCGGGCAAGGTCGTTCTTTTTGATTAATTTCGAATGGAGCAGTAATGAGTTTGTTATAGCTTAAATAAAATTTATCTAATTTTTTATTTTGCCACATAATAACTTCGAGAAATAAAAACTTGATTAACGTTTACCGTCGTTTAAATGAACAAGATATCATATACACAATTTAGGAAATTTCTGGATATGCTTTTTGCAACGTAGAAAGAATGATGTAATCGCGTTATACGGGGACAGCAGCCCAATTGTTATATTGTTTTATAGTCCTAAACTACTACACGAACCCTATGGGGTTGTCGGAAACTCGTCAGAAGGACTTTTACCCCAAAATGATCCCCTGGCTATATAATACTATTTTCAAACCGGTTTTTTCCTATATCGCCTTGGTCTGGTAGCATAAATTTTAACAAAATGCAAAAGCCGAAATCCATGCCATCGAAATCTGCGCCCATAAAGGACTGCGATCGGCTGACATAACTATTTTTTCTGATAACCAAGAATCTATCTTCTTTAATTTTTTCTAGAGGCTTACGAAGGAGTGCTTCAACACCCTCCAACAACTTACCACTCATATCAGGGTCACGAAATTGCGGATGAACTAGCCAGAAAAGATTCATCCTCTCGCTGCCAGGGTCCCCAGCCCTATTGCAGCCTCAGCTGGCCGTTAACACGAGCTGTAATAGAAGATTGGGCTAGGAGTCGACGGCTGTTTAAATGTCCCCGGGCTCACCCAGGCCAAGGCACTTATTGGATGCTTAAAATAATATCACCGATTTAAGGAAAGTAGACCTCAGGTTGTTTGCAGGCAACCTATCTGGTCATTGTATGCTAAAGTATCACTTGCATCTGTTAGGTTGGTTTAGTAGAACGGAGTTTTGGGTCTGTCTGGATGACGATGAAGGTAAAGTGTACTTGATAAACTTTTCTCCCACCTTAATATGGCTGAGAAGGAGAATCTTTAGTCGAGAATTTCGGGAAAGGGAGAAAAGCTACACCGGTTCGAGGACAATGATTGCGAACTGACCTACAATTTTAGATGGATTGCACACCACGGACATATTACTCGGGGACCCCTAATACCATTTTTAGCGTAATCTGTTGTACCCACAAAACAACCATGGGTCGCCTCCGACTAACTCCATCGACGGAAACTACTATATTAACAGAAACAAAATGGCGCCCAACGTGGGATTTAAAAGAAAATGCTGTGATGTATAGAATATATAATGATATCCAACTATGAAAGGACTATCTTCTACATGATCGTATTCTGTAAAGAAGTTTTACTTTCATACTGGGCGCTCCATGGACAGCGGAGGTAACGACAAAATTTTGTTGAACCGAAAGAGCGTTTAAATTTTCGCGATACGTTTTATTAAGAGCCTATAGACCCTTTGATGATGGCCACAATTAACATCAGCCAACATACGGACTTTTATAATTTATAAGAAGAGTGTTTGAGGAGTTTTACGGCAGAAAGAAATACCTTTATCATTATTCAGAAGCCCAATTTTACGTCATACATAAAGGAAGCCTTTCGGATCTTCAGAAAAATTATCTCAAGGATCATTAAATAGAAAGTGTATCATGGATAAATTGTTTGCTTTTGGAAGCACAGCAACAACAGATGGGGGAGCTAAAACAGAAGTATAGGCTCGAGTAGTACTTATGGCACATGTCTTCGAATGGAATATAAAATAGATACCATTATTCGGCCGTTTAATATAAAAACTAACATGCAAAAACATCTGAACTAGTACCTTTGTTAACAAATCCTGAAGAATGCTTGAGCGCCTACAGGACGGATTTCATTAACAGGATTCGACTCCCACAGATTATATCAGAGTATACATCAGTAAAAGAAGGTTGAAGTGGAAAAGTTTGTTCGGACATTAAAGAGGAACCCAATTACATAAACGAACAAGCTTTGGTTTGGAACCCACGGCTAAAGAAGACGGCATGTTGGAAGACCGAATTATATATAGGGGAAGGGGGGGGCAGTATCGGGTACTTAAGAGGTATTTGATTATAGAAATTAAACAACTCATTTTATTTTTATTTTTAATATATAGTTTTAATTGCACATTCTTTGGCACTGTTTTAAAAATAAAAAGTAATAAAACAAAAAATAATGCAGTCACAAATTTTACAAAAAACTTTCTAGTCTTAAAACACGGTTTTGCCCCGGGGGTCGGGGCAAGACCGTACATAGTATGGGGCAAAACCGGGTGAAGATAGTTCTTACAACTTTATACATTTGTCGCACTTAAAGTCGTCCAAATCTTCTTCCTTCAGACATGTACAGCTTTCGTGAGCCCACAGGCGACAAGAAAGGTATTGTACCCATCCATCTTTTTTTGTGGTTGCTGAATATGGCTCTTGACAATATAAACAATTGTCTTCTTGTTGACAGGACGCCTCTGTTAGCTCCTTAATTCTAAGAACCGCCTGTTCCTTCACTTTACTGGGTTTTTTCTTCTTTGCTAAAGCATCTTGAAGTTCTGTTTTGTATGGGGAGGAGGTTAATACCGCCGTTTTTCCTCTTTTCCTGGAAGTCTTCATTCTATTAGCTTTTGGGATAGGAGAAATATCTTCGGGGGACACAAATTTATTCTGTAGGCCAGAAGGTGCCCGTTTCGGAAATAAAAGTCGGGTCTGTAACCCGGATGGTCCCGGTCGAGCAATAACAGTACCGGATCGTCGACAGATGGTTTAATGTGTTTAGAAAAATGCTTCAGCCACTGCAAAAATATTTCAGCCTGCATCCATCCACTTTCATGACACACTATTTCTGTCCCAGGAGGTGTTCCATCCTTTAGCTCGTCTTTCATTCTTTTCCTAGGAAAAATAATTAAAGGAGGAACAAAGTAACCTGCAGCGGAAAAACAAATTTCAACAGTTATGAGTTGACCTCTCTCACCCGAAGTTAAAACACCGACTTGACGACGACCCCTTTGAGCAATTATCTTTGATTGGCTTTTCGGAACGCTCGATATTCCCGTTTCGTCGACATTGAAAATTTTGTCTGGGGAAAAATGATATTGGTCCATAAGCTCACAGAGAAGTTTAAAAAAGTTATCCACCGCTGGTTTATTAAAACCCATGGCTCTTGCCGCTGAAGTTGGCTCAGGAGCTCGAAGTGATAAGGTAGGCTGACGCTTCATAAAATTCTTGAGCCAATCAGACCCTGCCATACCTTCCTCTCTATTAAAATTATGTGTCAGCCCGTTTCTCTCAGCCAGCTGAAAGGCCAAACGTCGAAGGTCTTTTGTAGTCAAGCCAAACAATCTTGACTCCATAATTTTTAAATATTCCTTAAGCTGTTCTTCTTGATGTGATGTGAAAACAGCCTTAAACTTCCCCATACCTTTGTGGAAATAATAACTTTAGCTTTTCTAATTTAATAACAAATAGGTGTTCTTTTACCTTTTTTCGCGGCCTCATGGAAGGAAATTTCTTTTTTTTTTACTTTATTAACCCTATCTTCCAAGGTTGACTGAGGAACGTTATATGCTCCCGCGGCTTTCTTGAATCCCATTCTGTTTCCCAGAACTTCAGCGATAGCATTTTGCATGCTATTCTCCGACCAATTTTGCCGCTGCGTTTTCCTAACATAGTTTCGTACCATCTAAAATTGATTTTAAGTATAATGACAATAAAAAAGAAAAAAACCGGTGGACTATAAACGGAAAATAAGAATTTTCCTTGGGGCAAAACCGGGCACTACCCGATTTTACCCCATCCGATTATGCCCCACTGGTAGTTGTCGCAAGAAAGGTCATAAATTAAGCAAGAACATTATTGTGAACTACTAACACAAACTTAGTATGAAAATAAACTCTTCAATGGTGGATCCAACTGTATGCCGCCCACCACTAACGCCACTAAGTTCAAGCGCAGGCAAAACAAAACAAGATAAGAAAAACTTCACTTACCTCTCAAAACCGGTTTGGGTGCAAAACGTATTGAAAATTTGTTTCAGGCGGTTGAAATTTCACAAAGATGTGGCCATCACCTCGGCTAACGCAATACTGAAGTCGAAGCTCATAAACTGTACTTCATATTCGGAAAAATCGTGGTGCCTGGTTCTGCCCCGGTACCCGGTTTTGCCCCACCTTCCCCTACATGCAAAAACTGCGACAAGTATCATCATTGCTTATCTGAAATCGGAACTACTGCCGTGCCTTTTGGTGAATAGCACACGGAAATACGATCAACGCTTTTCCAGAAAATAATTCTTTAACAAAGATTTGGCAGTTAACACGGCTGACCCATTGATAAGGGCGGTAAAGCGCATTAAGGCACAGCATTATAGCAATTTGTAAACCTTGTTAAAAAATGCTTTTACTATAGTCAACCCAAACAACCCTCTAGCTGGCACTCGATGATGTTGGGTATAACGCATAGAATATTCGTTTAGTTATGTCTTACCTTTCGTAATTTAAGGATTTTTTAAATGAATAGAAGGCCAGGTATTTGAGCCGGTTATATGTGATATATCTTATAACTCCAGTTTGTAAAGTTTTTGCAATTTGCTTCGAAGAAACTTCTCTGCAGGCGAGTAGTGCGATCGTACACCTCCTTCATTGCACTCATTTTAGAAAGTTCTTAAAAGCTACATTCCAATTGTCTTGTGATAACAAGATACGAAATAGATGTGGAGCATACAGGAACAATTCTGCAGCAGCTCTGAAAGAGCTCCTCTCAATGTTTTAGTCGTTATGAGTGGACCTACCGAGGCAATGTAAGTGAACCAGAAGATTCCCAACAGCATCTTTCAAATTTGATTAATAATTGTTGATTGAAACTTTCTCAAAATTTCTCATTAGAAAATCCTGTTTTTTTATTTCATTTTTGAATTGGAGTGATTGCAAGAGTTGAAGTGTAAAGGTCGCCTTCGATTTGCTAATGTTTCTGTTACAAAGTGATGTAAGATTTTTTCAAGTTAACTGGCCATGCCATGCCTGTTTTTCAAAATATTCTCCATTGAATTAATTGCATTTTTCCATTCTTTCAAACCATTTTTCAAAACATTTTTGCCATTCTTCTGGAGGTACCTCGGAAGTTAGTTGTCTGTACTCATCGACTCCTTCTTCTGCTGTGTTAAACCGATTCCCGGGTAATTTGTCTTTGATATTCGGGAATAAAATGAAGTCACAGGGTGCCAAGTCTAGACTACAAGCTGGATAACCCATTAATTCAATTTTTTTTCCTTCAATTATGCAATTGTTGCAGCTGCTGTATGTGGCCTTGCATTATCATGATGCAGTAATGGATGTTTTTGGTGTATTTTATTGATGACAGCTGGCAAACAATTGTTGATATACCTTTGAGAAGTGACCGTCTTTTGATCCTCTTAAAATAACAGTTGCTATATGACAATCAATAGAGAAAAACAAGGCAATCATTTTTTTGTTAACACTGTGTGTACGCTTCACTTTCGTTGGACTGGCTTAATTTTCAAACACCCACTACATCGACTGACTCTTTTTTCAACATCAAATGCATAAATCCAAGTCCCGTCACCAGTAGCGGCCCCGAATGAATCTTTTTATGGTTTTCTTGCACTATTTCACTCGTTCCTTTTTTTGTACTGAAGGGGTATAAAACGAGCACAAATCTTTTTTTCACGCAAATGACAATGCAGAATCTTCTGAATTTGTGAAATGTCAATGCCAAGGGATGCACGAATAAAACTATATGTTACTCGGTTATCCTCTGCTATTATTTTTCGTACAGCAGCAATGTTTTCTTCGGTTACAGCTGTTACTGGACGGCCTTCACGAAATTCATCACTGAGGCTATTACGTCCCCGTGAGCATTTATTATACCATTTTTTTATTGTTGCTAAGGATGGTGCTTGATCACCAATTAAGGGGTTACATGGGTTTCCTCGGGTAAAAAACGGCTTATATTTAAAAATTTTTTTTAATATAAAAAATGAAATATTTCATTGAAACTTTTTATTGCCTTAAATATACACATTTGAAAAAGAATTTCTGAAATTTTTGTAAGAAAAATATTTAAAACTCTGCCATTGCTACGTCATTTCCGGTGACCCCTCCGAATAAAGGTGTTTCCGCGTTGATAGCAGAATTCATGACAGGATCAACTGAAGTCAAAAAAAAATACGTGTTTCAGTTAATACCTTAAACTAGAATTTGGACGAAGGAAAAAATAAATAAAGTGAAAATTGGATTTTTGGCCGACCTTTTTACAAAAAATTAAAAATTTCGGTAAAATTTGCTCTACATTTTTTTTTTATAAATAGTTGCAATTAAAAAAAAAATTAAATCCTTCGTTCAAGTCCTTGTCAATAATAATGTGTCCTTGTCAATAATAATGTGTAAAATTTCATCAAGATCGATTCAGTAGTTTTCGAGAAATCTTGTCAGCCGACTTTGAAAATACAGTTTCGAGAAAAACGCGTTTTAAGTTTTGAGTGACAATAAAACTGGGAAATTTTTTTTCTCAACTTACATAGAATCATCGATTCCTAGCCCATAAAGTAAAGGACCTGCTGCAGCTGCAATGTCCAGGGCATCCTTTTGTTCTTGTCTGTGACGAATCCTGGCTTCGCGAGTCTCGCTCGCAGATTTTTTCGGAGCAGCTGTTCCAATATACCTGCGGCGCGCTGAGCCCAACTGGCTATGAGCGCGCAACTTCCCAAGGCTCTATCTCCGAAACCATTACTCCGAACGACTTGAAAATTTAGGACAAGGGAATTTAATAAGACAACAAAAAAATTCGATTTTTTGAAGCTGTGAAATCCATGTAACCCTTCATCTCAACATTGTTGACGAGTTAATCCACGTTTGAAATTGTAACAAATTATGCCTCTTATCGCCTCTTTATTGAACTTAATTTTTTTGAAAAACACTAAAACTTTAAATGCTTATAAAAACTGAATAAAAATGATTTTTTAAAACGGTAGAGTACGTTTGACTGAAAAAATGTTTTTCGAAAACCGTAAAGTTGCTTTCGAAATATTATTACAATGTTGCCAGACTCAAAACTTTCAGCGTTGCCCTAGTATTTCCGAGTAACGTGTCGTCGTGGATTTTTTTTTTGTTTCAAAGCCCCACGTTGGGCGCTATCTTTTTTATGTTTGCTAATATACTAATTGTTAAGTACTAATTGATAATACTTTTATATTTCTTGCTATCTATGTATTTGAAGGCAAAGGTGGAGTAAATGGTAAAGTGTCGACCTTCCATCACGGACGTCCCAGGTTCGAACCCCAAAACAGATTACGATAAAAACGCCATTGGTTGTTGTAGAGTCATGTCGGTGGTTCGGAATTCTCCTTAAATTGTCTCGAATCGAGTGAATTTCTTCTCTCGCCTCATGCCGCACCAGTTGTTACGTGAACTATAGAAAAAGGAAAGTATTTTACAATCCTATGTAGTTCTTGAGGTATAGATTGCGTTCGTTACGTATAACTTTTAATTTCACTCATTATTCGTGTGGAAGAAAATTTGTATATTATCAGGCAACAAATAATATTGCAAACGTTATGCAACTGATATTGTCGTTAAATCATAATTTTTGAAAATATATGCAAGATATTGATCCAAAACTCTCTAACGCGACTTAGAGCCGAACTGTAACGGAAATGTACCGGAAACTCTATTAGAAACTACGCAGTGAAGTGATTTCATGCTCCATCTCCCACTATTCTATATTTTACTTCTGCACTAAACTCAACCGCAAATTACGTTAATTGCATTAAATTTGGGCGCCAAAATCCACTAGCATTACCATGATGGTGTACACAAAGCGAACAGTCATCAACTTCTCAGCTCAAATCCCTCAAAAATGTTCTAGAAAATTACTATCCCAGCTAACTAGTAATTACGCCAGGTGCAAGGTAGAGGCGTTTTGCTATAATAAAAAAGAAAAGTTTAGCTCGGCGAAGACGTAAAAGAAACGAAAAAGGCGCGGAGAGAAAAATACTTTTGACCTACCCATTACCTCGGCCTCCAAATAATAAACGAAAGACCCACATCACATGGGAAGAGGTCAATAAACTTCAACTTCACAGTTGTGTTGTTGTTGCCGCGATAAGTTTCCCTCCCCAGCATTGCATTAAGGTCGGTGCGGTGCCCGGGAAAGGGTACGTTCGTTTTATGCTTGTATGGATGTATATAACTTGAAATCTGTAGTGTATAAAACCTTTGAAATCTATTTCCCTTTCTTTTTGGTACTTTTCCGTTTACTGCTATGCATTTTTTTCTAGAGAATGATTCACGGATTATAAAATTTTCGGCATTTTTGCGGTGAATACCCGAACGTCATTTGTCATTTCCCATAATGGCGACCCTGTAGACATACGAGATTTGATTAAACTGCTAAATTAATGTAAAAAGTCAGATTAATAGGAAGTTTTGCTTGAAAATCCGCCAGTCCTCGACTGATATTGATGCATGATATATTCGTTCAGTCCTCGATTATCGTGTATGTAGGTACAGTGCGAAGACTCACCAGGTGCTCCGCCGGCCGTTGAGGTTTTGTTTTCCATCTGATTGCTTATGTGTGTATGTGTTCTTTGTTATTCTCTAGCCTCACATCATCATTAAAGTTCAAGGAACGGACGAATGAAAAGAATCAAAACAAAACAAACTAAAATGGCGTCGATTTGTTTTGGTTCTATCCTACTCTGACTTGTTGATCCCTTTTTCAGTGCAATGTCGTCCGCTCGTGTGCGCTGTTGGAAGAGGGTATTGGTCGCACTTGCTGGGTTCACAGCGGTGGATGTAAAGATAATTTTTTCCCTTTTTTTATCACTTTTGTTACTTCTGTTGTTGGTGGCTGGATGATTTTTTTTTTATTATCACATTTTTTACTCATGTCATGATTGTGCCGTGCCGGCTTTCGACTGTGCATTTCAGAAAAAAAGCATTGCAAAGTGCATTTCAAATGGAGTTCTCTGTCCCTAGAGGGTTCATCCGCCCGATTTTAGGTGTGCACAGCCGTGCTGGGGTATTACTCCAAACTAATTCTAATGAAATTTTTAAACTGACAAAGTAAGTGAGCTTTTTCATTCTAGATTCATGCGAAACTAGTTCTTCGGGCAATTAATAGGTACGTGCTTTATATGAAAAGGGCACAAAACTTACTATCAAGCAATAATGTCGGTGCTCTCATAGTTGGTCAACAACCTCAGAACTGGCTGGCTCGACATTTTGGCGCCGTTCACGCAATCATCGTTGAATACATAGGACATTGACAAGGCAAAAAGGATCAAGTTAGAAATCAGAGCTGTTGCGTCTTAAAATAATCAGAGGCACTTTATTATAGATAAATCAAAAAGTTAACGTAATTCAATTTATTACTTCAGAGTATAGGAAGTTAAGCAAAAAGGTTTCCAATGAGTTATTCTCATGCTGTTGATAGTAGCAGCGATTGCATAAAATTTATAGAACTAGCATATAAAATTACCTCGAGAATTTATTGACTTGAAAACATTGTGTTGAGGGTTTTGCGTTAAGCATTTTCATTCCAGCATATATTGTGCTCTAGATTCTTTCTCTTCCTCTTGAAAAGACGTAAAGTATATGTTATAAACAATTATTTCATATCGCATATGATAGCTAAAACATATAACCTATAAATATGTAATCGCACACTCAAGGGCAGCCGCTATATTTCTAAAAACAGGTCACGAAGTCAGAAGCACACTTATTTTGATAGTGTGATTTTCACAATAGGGCATTTTTATCTCAAGAGCTCTTATCGTTAGAAGAAATATTTTGGCCTGACAAAATGTTTAAGGGCCTTCATAATTCTATGTTGAATAAATTGTTTTTGCTACGTTCTGTAGATAGAAAAATGGTCTTTAAAGTCTCAATATTTACAGTAGTAGAGATTAAACGGGAATTATTACCGTTACCGTAATAGCGACGATTCAACAAGTAAGATTGGTATACTTGGCATTTTAATGTTGGCTCTAAGAGATAGAGACAATTTATTCTGGAACAATAGATCTGAAAACAAACACATATTAAGTGCCTCTTACTTTGCCACTTTATCAATCTTTGTAAAGTACATAAAATAAAATATCACAGTGGAGGTAAAAAGTATAGAAACCAAACTGTTTCTACGACTCTTTTCTATTTTTTTACAGTACTTTAAATGATTTTAAAAAGCTATTTATGCTTAATTATTTACTGTCGTGTCTATGACTTATGTATGATGGTGATGAATCCTACACTATCCTCAGAATGAGCTTTTCGTCAAGAAGAATTAATGGTAATAAGGACAAGTTGATGTACAGAGATATGTTAGGTTAGGGTAGTTGGCGGCCACTGGTAGTAAACGAGTCGACCCGGCTACTCCCGGAAATTCGCAAATGAAATGCTAAATGCTTTCGAACTTCTTCCTCGCCCATCAAACTCAGCCAAAAGTCGTTGACAGAAATACCCATGCGGATGGCATAACTATCAAATGAGCAGTGATATTATGGAGATTACGGTGGTTTCCCTTCAGTAAAAACGCCGTTCTCTTTTTATTCCACTGAGGCTACATCTTCCTTGATAACGCGCAGGTTGTCAAATCGCTTCATCCCATTGATGTGTAAATTTGTGAAGCGTTCACCTGCGAACCTTCTTTCGCTAGAACATCGGCCGCCCAACACATCGCTTTGACCGGGTACCCAGCAGAGAGTCACGTTTGTAAGTTTGGAGGCCGGCATCTGGCATCTGAGCAATTGCAGTGAATTAATGTTGTTTACATTTAGCGCCTTAATGGTAGCTTAACTATTACTATATAAACAAACTTCACCTGTAGGTCCTGGTGCGACAGCAGTACTCTTGCCCCTCTCCTTGAAACACTGCAGTGGTCCGGCAGCAGATACAATTTCATATGCTGTGGCGGTCGGGGAGAAGCCCCGCTCCCACGCTGTTCCCCATTTTTGAACCATCCATTAAGAGCAATACACCTGTCATTGGCAGCCACTGACAACCTCTCCACTCCTCCCTACTAGGTATTCTAATAGAAAAAGCTTCCTGAAAGCTTATTGTCAAAACGGCATAGTCAGTGGTCTCCTGTAGATGATCACCCGGGTAGGCTGATCAACCGTAGTCTCAAGTTTGGCAACTTTTGGATTCCTTCAGTCTAATGGCATTACGGGCAGCTATATTTTTACCGTGGATACCAGTGGGGGGTGGAGCATTGTCTCTAACGTGGCAGTTGGCGTTGTACATACCGCCCGAGATGCCCACGTAGGCAACTATTTGGTGAAGATACAATTTCTTTCAAGAGCACCCCACCAAACCAAAATTTCGTAAGTCAAGATAGGTCTCACTATCGATGTATACATTTAGTGAAGTATACGGTAACTAATTCCCTAGGGTTTTCTTGCAGACATAAAACGTTATCGAAGCCTTTCGCGTGCTCCTAAATGTTGATGACCCAATTTAATTTGAAATCGGTAATGAAACCTAAATATTTCGCTTGAGTCGTTACCATTTAGGTGTTGCCCACAAGTTTGGGTGGTTCAAAATGTCCAATTCGTCTTCTCCTTGTAAATAACATCACTTCAGTCTTCTGGGCACTGACTACTAAGCCGCAGTCTTTTCCCCATCTACGTAAATTGCCCAGCACTCTCTCCGTGACTTCGCTTATGGCGCTTAGAAACTATCTGATACCAACAATACGAGGTCGTCTACGTAAGTAACCACTTTTATTCCAGTGCTCTCTGCAATCTTTGAACTTTATCAAACATAGTAACAGCCAGAGCAAAGGAGGTAGAACGCCGTCATGTGAGGTACTCTTACAATCTCCCATGTATCTGTTGGCTACTCAGCATTGCCTCGATCCATCGACAGACGCATAGATCTGGCTGGTTGGTTGCTTTAATTGGTGAACGTCGCCTTTGTGGTAACACTACAATTATAGCGCTATTTTGATGCCAGTTTTTGTTGGACTCCATCCACTCGCAACACTCGCAACGCTTCTTATCTGGAATTATAGTTGACTATAGTCGGCAGCGTTAATTATGGGAAAAAACTAAAGCCAACCAAAGCAATGTAAGAAACTAACTATGTTCTTAATCTTTACCCCCGGGACTACCTTCAGGTTTTCAAAGAAGTATTCCTCCATAGCCTTCTTTCTGACTCTGATAAGAGCATTAACACAAGGTGAAGAATGGTATCTTTTTCGTTCACGTCATCATAACTCCGACAGTGTATATTGTAAGGAGCGTAGCTGCATGTTCGACTAAAAGACAGTGGACCGTACAGACTGCAGTAATTTTTGCAATAACACCTCTCGGCTTATTGAGCAGATCAGATGTTCTATTTTTATTATAACTTGGTTAGGTTGCCCTGAATATGCTACAAGGAATGCAGATAGAGTGCCCTGTTAACGGAGCCAAGTGGAATATGCTCATGTTCAACATGGCTATGGCGCAGCGTAGCGCCCCGTCTGTCAAGTTTTTCGGCCATCTCGTTCCCAGCAATGTTCATATGTTCGGGAAGCTTACGTTAAGCCGACTGCCCAAGGAGCCAAGTAAATCCCGATAGTCCTGCACCATCGTAGAAGATATGGTAACTCAGTCAATGGCAGCCTGACTATCTGCTTTCTCCGCCTGGAAAACGCTTGATGTGTTCGGCAGCCGATAAGACTTCGATATGTTCAGTGCCTCAGAGAACATCCCTGCACTAACACCTTGTTCCATCTTAGAACCATCCATGAATAGTAATAGTAGCTTGAATCTTGACACTGATCCTTTTTCAAAATTTATAACAGGTGTAATGTAGTCAGTTGCGATATCCCCTAATCCTCTAGGTGTTAATCTCAGGATGTTGCTGTGGCCATACAGCTTAGCTAGGTATTCTCTGAGTCTGACTGCACTGCATGACGCCTGGAATTTGATCTGGTGTAATAGCAAATAATGACAACAGACGTTCTGTCAAGGATAGGACCAATATATTTAGTCCTTATAATACCAAAAATAGATACATATAACCGAACTCCTGTAATGTAAAAAGTTATTTTAGAATACATACTTGATCTATTGTGCAAGAAATCCTAAAGAATTCGATCCAATTTACGAAAATTCACTAGAAATAAAAGAAACAATTTACATAATTAAATTTGTACAAAATAAAAACTTCGGAGCAACATGTAAGCACTTACAAGTCATCTATTTATGTCACAACAGAACAATGTTATCATATAAATGCAATTACTCCGCAAAATGTTTACATTTCTAACACAACTTGTGCGATGTCGTAACTTTTAAGTTATCGCGTAATTTTAACTTTGGCAAACAAATAACAATTCGATTAGAGTGTGGCACACATTTTCCTCTTCGGAAAAATTGAATCTGCACTGGTGATACATATAATAACGAACATGTTTACCTTTATTGGTTCGATTAAAGCTGTCAACAAAAATTTCCCTGCACTTTCGAATAAATAAAACGCAAAAGAGACGATAAATGACTTTCACGCACAAAGGTTGTTAAACCCTGCTCGGTGTGAAGGAGTTAATGCCCTTTGATGACGTCATTTTGTATTAAGCACAAACTAGACCAAGTAAACAAAAAGGAGCTAGAGATAAATAAGCAAAAGAAAAGGAAGGAAGCAACTGCGATACTAAAGCTGATGCTGATTGCTGACTTAAACCGGCTTTTCACCGGCACAACATGGCATGGATGGTCTGGTCTGGACATTGCCTTCTTCCCGGCATGCGCATCATGCGCGCGCAATTTTCCCTACTCTTGTGTATAGTTCGTCTTGAGGAGGCGCTGCCCTTTTTTGTTTCAATTCCAGTTCCGACTGGATATTCTGTTCTGATTCCGATTTGTTATAAATAATAAACGTGCGATCTCCCGCTGGATTGGATTCTGAGGTTATGTTGTTCGTTTGTTTTTTTTTAGTACCGGCATTCTTGATGCACGCATAAACAAAGCCGGATGGAAGAACTGAGGAGGGTTCCATACACCGAGTGAATGTACCTTTGTGTCAAGTTTGGGCGCATGGCATTGATCTTTGACTGGACTAACGAACCGGCAAGATAGCCGCAATAAGAAGAAGACCGCTAGAGCCTTTTTCTCTTGGAAAATTCGCCATTTCTGTTGGGAGAGGTTGTGATGTTTTCTTCAGTTCTATGATTGATATACGCTCGTTCTTTCATAATGACGCCGACAACGGGGACCGCCTTTTGTTGGAGACTTTTATGTTCAATGCTCTTCTCGCCCCACAAACCACACTTGTCTTCTTATTCAGTGGCTCGGGCTGACTAAGTGATGAGATGACATTACTTTCATGATGCTATGCCTAAAGAACCCATTTAGCATCAGCGTAATGTAAATTATTATCATCGTCAAATACTTGTCCAATTAAAATCAATTATAGCAGATTCCGCGCTAATATATTTCTTTGATACCATCAGAAAGGGCATAAGGGGCGAAATGAATTCAATAAACGAACTCGTATGGATGAAGCTGCTACTGATAGTGATTCTCCACAAGTCGCAAGTGGCATAATAAAATCAACGCCGTGGGGATCTTTCTCTGCGATCGTAAAAAATGCTGCTAAAATGTTGGTTCTTTTGTTAATATTCATAAGCTAATGGAACTATAATTAAACTTGAAAGTACTTAAATTAATTGTATAGTAGTAGTTTTCTAAAAAAAAAAAACAGTTTGTACGGAAGCCAGTCATATAAATTTAAATTTGCGGGAGTTTTGATTTTACATTTTTATCGCTGCTTTTCTTTAAGTAATCCTACTCAGCGGTGGAATAAGTGATAACGTGTGAGCCTTCCAATCCACCGAATATCCCAGGTTCGAATCTCACCGGCGGCGACCTGTAGTTGCTTTCTGTTGACAACAGATTACGATAAAAAGGCCACTGGGGCTGCATAGAAATTGTCGATAGTTCGGAATCCACTTTAAATTGTAGGTCAACTTGCAATCGTTGCATCGAATTGGGTGTAAAGTTATTATCTTGCACCATGTTCCACTATGGAGTTGCTAGAGAATCCTAATGGTTCTTTAAGGAAGAAATCTGACGTAGACATCCTCAAAATTAGTAAGCAATCTCCGAAGAAGAGTTTCAAAGACACTCACCGTACCAAATTTTGGAAGATTGAACAAAAGAGCTATGAATGATAAATACGCTTCGTCAGACTAAATGTTCTGACACGAAAACTCCCTTCATATTAGTTGTTACTTAGGCCACGTGAACTGACAGTATTTAGAAACTGTTTCGTTCATCTGTCTGACAAAGTCACTGCCATCCTGCTTGGCGCATTTTTAAACATGGCCCTTGCAGGGCTCCTATTTTAGGAATCTTCACTGTTACGAGAAAGAGTCAGAGAGCCTCCGCTGATCAGAAGCAGTAGCTGTTCACATATCGCTGAATTCTTTTAAAAGGTATTCTTCCAGCACCTCTTAGCAAAGGATAACCATAGATGAAGCGCTTTCTCAACCTGTGTCGTCTCTAGAGCGACTTGGCTAAGCTTTAATAAAAATAGAACAGCAGCTTAAGAGATCGCGCGCTCTGGTTCTTCACTGGCGACTGTCAAATAGGCGATCATGCTGCCAGGCTGGGCGTTTCTTTCAATACGCACTGTCTCAGTTGTGCCATTACACACCAGCGAAAAAGGGAGGTTACTTCCTGGAGAATCTTTAAGCTAGAAAGATTAGCGAGTTACTTCAACTCCTCAACTTTGCGGGTTTGCTTTTAAACAGTTCTTACTCGCCGTCGTCTCTGTATTACTACCTCGTTGTCTTTGATAGGCCGAGACCCACAACATGGTCTTCCAGGTTGTGGTATCAAGACTGCAAGTAAAACAGCAATTAAACCAACCTACCATCTCACCAGTTGTTATTCGTCCATCGGCTTGTGGTATCACGAAATTTTTACAAGATTACCAGGATGTTCGCCATTTTAAGGCTCTACACAGACTGACGGCGCGGGTAAATAGAGGAACTCCACAAGGAGGAATTCGTTCATCTTTCTAATGACTGATAGTGATTGACGAATTACTTGAAGCTCTATCGGATAAGGTCTCTACGTAACTTGTTATGCGGCGACCTAGCGATATTAGTCAAAAGTAAGTTTGAACAAAAACTTGGGATACCTACTTCAAGAAGCAATCGACACGGCATCATATTGGACCCTTGATTGCGAACTTAAGATAAACCCAAATAAAACGGAACTCTGCCGCTTAACTAAAAGACATAAATTAGGAAAGATAGTTCCTCCTGTGTATCGGAAACACGAGATTAACCTTAAAGAATGAGGCCAAATTTCTGGGTGTGCTGATGCAAGGGAAACTAAATTGGGCTAGGTACCTACAAAGCGGTAAGAGCTTTCTGGACCTGTAGAAATGCTATAAGTAAGGTACGGGGACTACGACCCTATATTATAAAATGGATATACACATGTGTAATCAGACCCATGATAACACATGGAGCGATAGTGGTGGAAAGCGATGGAGGTGGGCAGAAACCAGAAGATTATGGACCAGGCCCAACGTATGTGCTGGCTACAGGGTCAACACCGACAAAGGCTTTGGAGGTCATTCTAAATATAACTCCACTGGAATTCTTTGTTAAACAAGTAGCACTAAACTCGGCTACACGTTTACGAATGAATAAACTGTGGAAGGTAAGGGGAATGCAAACCTAACATGAGAAGATCGTCTGAGTATGTCATGGAAATACGATCAAGAGACTCTTTGAGGAAAAAGATTGCTGGGACTTCAAAACTGGTAATCCAATCCAGATCTGTAATAGGAAGCAAACGACTCGTGAGTTTACAACTCAATGGTTTAACTGCCTAAACTACGCACTCACATTAGATCAGCAAAGCGGACATACCATCAGAACTGACTTAACCCTGTGATTTGTAGGATTGATACCTGGACGTACCAACTTAATCAATTCCTCGTTTATCGGACATAACAGATGATCAACAGGACTTAACTGGTTTTAATACAATCCCGGACATACCACAGATAAGTAATAAAACCACCCAATAAGCGGACATACCAGGTATATCGGGATAATTCACAGGAGTGCGCTTCAGCTACACCGGACACACCACGATCCGCTGAAATGACATCCGACTAGGTAAAGCTAATTTTTCTAGGAATTTTGGGTACGGGTCATAACTTACGAAATTTTAAAAGTAATGCTCAATCTATTTACGCAAGCGGCGATGGCGCCTTTCCCATTACATTTTCCCAGAAGAGGTAAAGGTTTAATTGAACTCGCCATTTATTGAGATCTATATTAAGTATTCCAATGTCTGAGGATGGCAAAAGGACCAAATTCGGATTGTTTATCTATTTTATTATGGTTATGTCTGTCCTAGAAATCTTGGAATTCCTAAATTGGTTATAACCTGACAGTACTAATAAACTTTAAAATTACTAGGTTTGGTGGCATTCTGAATTTCTGTAGATATGTATGTGACCGTACTTTGCACCACAAATCAACTAAATTTTTTCATTGATAAATAAAGAATTTTTAACCAACTTAATTCAAATTCTAATTATGCAATTTTTCTTTTCTTTTTCAGGTGAGTTTTTGACGATTTTTATGTACGTTTCTTAATGTAAGTATTTATGTTAACTGTTTACTTATAAATCAATAACATTTCGAGTTAAGCTGTCGCGAAATGATTGCAATTTCTATTGTTAATGCCCACGCAAATTTAAACCTCATCTTAATATTACACATCGTTAACAAAATTTCGTGTCTTACTCGCTCGTAATTTATTTGGCGCCTCCAAAACAACAGGTGTGCGTTACTACAATTATACACCTTTTGCAAAATTCAAAGATCAATGGCTTTGGCTCTTTGCCGAAGAGATCTTAATATATATATTTTTTCTTAATCCATACCGGTATAGTAAAATGGAAATGTTAAATAAATAAACTAATCCAAATCAGTTGAAGTAAAAGTAATGCGAAACAAAACAAAAGGCTGTCGAACATCTCTGCAGAGAGAGAGGGCGATGCCTTTCCGTACGGATATTGAACTTGCCGGCAAGTATCTAGTTCGTCGTGATTGCGCAGTTCTTTGCGAAAAATCAGAAATAGTTGACAGTTGTGACACAAAGATGGTCGTCAGCCTCGAGATTGTTACCCAGGTGAATAAAAGGATAATAATTGTTTTGCAAAAATAGGTTTAGTTTTTAAGAAATATCGATAAAATCAAGCAACCCCTGATTTCTGATTGCTGACTTATATCTTCTTCGATAAGTGTGGACGATTTAGCGAGTAGCGCTCGTTTTCCGGTAAATTTAAATAAACTGTTTTGAGGTGTTTTACCTTTTCGACAGTGGTCATGAAAATAATCATATTAGTCACAGAAAACGGAATGATCACTTATCTGCGCTAAAGAGCAAGTCTATAAAATGACGCCTCCGTTTATTATACGTTTGTGTTGACCACACTGACGAAAAAATCGCGAAAAAATAGACAGAAAGCACGATACGATAATTCTGCGACATATAAAGAGATACCAATAACAACGCCAGTTCCAAGTATAGACAAGGTTCGAGGTCGGTTATGCCGGTGCCGGCCCCCGGCCTGTCCCTTTTTCTCACGTGTGCCATGACTGAATCATAGCCGAATCAAATGATCAAGAAGAAGAAGCAGAAGAAGACCGGGGAAATGCCGGGAGTCTCCTAAATATCTTGGGGTAAACAAACGAGATATGCGAGGACAAATACACCAAGTAACACAAGCTCGTTCAAGTGATGCGCAGTACAATGACTTTTTGATAAAAGGAAAAAAAACAAAAAAAAAAAGAATAAGAATTTTGTGTTGTTTGCGTCATCTTCATATACACGGGATTGGGATTGGGATCAGATCGGAGTAGCGCAATGAAGCGCAATCTGGTGATGATACTTTCGTGCATCTCTCCTGGAAGAAAGATTAGTTATTCTAGACCAAACTCGCGTTTATGAACTTCGCGCAAGAATACACTATGGTTACCTGCCTGTTATGTGGGCACGTAAATACATACATATATGGATGTTTCTTCTACAAGGAGTTGTTATAAATTCTATTACCTACATGTGCATTATTTATTGTATGATATTGAATGTCGGGAATAAACTGTTTACATTAGAAAAAATTTATAAAAAACGGTCTTCATCTCAAATTTGAGGAGGAATTCAATTGTATTCCTGTAAATATAAAGAAACAATTAAAATGCAGCTTCGAAGTATTTGAGGATAATGAATGGCATCTGAAATTAAAGTCATACTGTACAGTTCTGTCTGAACCCAGGAATGAACGTTTATTTTTAATATTTTCTTACTGGAGAAAACCTAAAATCGGGAAATAGGTACCAAATCAAAAGTGACTAGGTGATTTGATCCGAAAAAAAAGTTGGTTGAGAACTCGGGAAATGGACGAGAATTCTCTTTAGAATGTGATTCGTACTTAAAATTGTAGAACTAGTGATATATAAGCAGAACACCAGACAGGCAAGATCTTTCCTCTTGATCAGTGGTTCCCCAGGGTCCCTTGTAACCGGCGAGGGGGCTGTGGCAAATTAAAAATAATTTTAGGGTACGTGAACAACGGCAGGGGGTAAAGTAAAATAATTGTGACCCATTTTCATTATTATGAAAGTTAAAATAAATAGCAATAAATAAAGTGGTAGCAGCCATTTTTACGTCCTGAGTGAAATATAAGTATAGATTAGGTATATAAAATACAAGTAATGACAAGCATCGCACGGTGGTTGTCGGGCCGATCGCGGCCCTCTATCCGTATATCTATGCAGGTTTAAACAGGAACGGAATCTCGCCGCTTAATGCAATAACTTGTTTAAAATATGGCACGAGGAAGGGGAGGGAAGAGGAAAATGCTCTCAGTTTCCATATCTTTCAAAATTTCAAAAACGAGATGAAGATTGGCTTGCTTATTGTCAACACTTAACGGCTCTTCATTCTGACCTTAGCCAAAGAGAGGTTATCCCCGATTGGGTGTTGGACCCGTTTGGAACTAAACTCAGATGAATCCATACTAATGCAAGAGCAACTTATTGAATTATCCACAAATGAGGAGCTGAAACCAATGCTTGAACAAGGATACCACAAATTCTGGTTACAAAAACAGATACCAATTTTAAATCGTGCATTATGGGTCACTGTACAGAAGCTCCTTTTCCGTTTTCCTATTTAGTAGAACGTGGATTTACTGTAGTTATGAGCCTCATAAAAAAAAGAAAACGACTGGAAATAAGTGATCGTGGCGACTTAAGAATGTTACTCACAAACATAGAACCGAACATAAATAATCTCATATCATCCCGTCAGGTTCACCCATCTCATTGAAGAAAAAAATGTGTCTTTGTATTTTAAAACAAAAGTTATAATTTTAATAAATACTACATACTTTAAATATCAAAATATTTTATTTATATTTTATTTTTACGTCACCATTAACCATTCAAAACATCAAAGTTAAATTTGTAATTTTTCTACTATGCGATTATGTAGATTTATTTCATGGGGTTCATGGTCAGGTTTTTGCTATAAAAAGCCGTCCATGGGCATAGTAAGTTTGAGAAACACTGCTCTAGATCCTTCGAAGCTTAATAGGCTAGCCGTAAGTAGGCTAATGGCATTTCGCTGCTCGGGCGCAGTATGCACGTTGAAAACTAGTCGTAAGTAGAACAGTTCGCTGCTCGGGCCCGTACGTGCTTTAAGCTGGAAAGACCTAAGGTATTCTACGTAGCTTTAAGAATAGTGGTAAACCTAAGCTCATTGTATTAGAGAGGGTATTTTAGCCGTAAGGAAGGAACTGTAAGAGAAGTAAGCCATAATAATGAATTTTTAGAAAAATGGCGTAAATACAAGTCATACAACCTTTCTCTTAGTTACACGTTGGCCTTTCTCCACTATTGTTACACAGGCAATCGATAGTGTGGCTTTCCCACCACCGCTCCGACCACAAAATCAAATTTCGCTGGCGACCGAGTCGCCGCACCGGGGAAGAACATCAGAATATTTAAAATAAAACAATTCACGAACCCTCAATTGTTGAAATTCAATAATTACCCTGTAACTTCTAAAAAATTTAAGAATACTCCCCCCCCCCCCTCCTCCCCCCCTACCCCGTTCTTTTCTGGCAATAAAATTTTTTTTTCAGTCGGTAATATCATCTCTTTCAGTATTGACGTTTAAGACAATAACAACGTGTACGCACACGAATCATTGAAGGTTTTACAAAAAAAATTTGAACGGAATTCACAAAAGCGATAAAAAAAGGCATAAAATAATTTTTAACGTTTTATCTTAATCTTTTACTTCAAAATATCGTTATAGATATGAAATTAAAAATTATTTTTACTTTTTTTAAACTATTTTATTTTTCACTCTTTAGTGTCTTCATGCTTTTTAGCTACTCGTACAAGCAAACCAATTTCAAAAGTTGCGAAGGTAGTACACTCTTAAGAATCGAAACAGAATTTTTCACGGCCACCCTTTCATACTCATGCCCTCACCTTAGATACATAATTCTTACCAAGGCCCCAGTGCGCCACCGTACTCTATACAGGAAAGAGTAAGAACCCTCATAGATACAAAAGTTTTATCGTTTATCAATCAGGAAACGTACTCTGTACAACAGAATCAAAATCGGTCTATGCCTTACTAAGATAGGCGCCGCCCCTTCTCAAGCTCTCACCAGAGGTCAAAATTTTTGTCAGAATCATCAAACTCAGTCCACGTGTTACAAAACTACACAACCACTCGCCTCATCTCAACCCTGGGTCAATATCTTTCCTCATAGTAACAATGGAGGATCATACTGTATATAACAAAGAGGAATCATCCAAAAAGCATTAAGAAATCGGGTAACGCCCCCTGCGCACCCCCCCCCCCCCCCCCCCACTATATACATTTTTATCATGGTACCAGTGGGGCAACACATTCTACACATCAAAAGAAGAATCATCCGAATCGTTCCACACATTACAAAGTTAGCCTTCCCCTCTCCCCACCACTACCCTAGAGCAAATTTATCCCCATATTAGTAATACGAGATTATACTCTATATAACATAAAAAAAATCATAAAAATTGGTCTACGCGTTAAGAAATTGTCATCCACCCCCTTTCCCACTACAACCCCATCGTTTAAAATTGTGTTGCAGTACTCTATACACCAGAAAAAGAATCGTTTAAATCGGTCCATGCGCTACGAAATTATGCCCAGTCATACATAAAAATAAATAAAATACACCTCCCTCTCCGCACTCCATATTTTTTCAATATTACTTTATACAACAACAAAATAATCATCAAAATCGGTCCACGCGTTACGAAATTATGCCCGGTCATACATGAAAAAGATGAAAAATTAAAAAAATATACCTCGTTTTTTGGGAAGTCAGTTAAAAAAATTGGGTGTGAAACTACTTATATTCAAACTGAAGTCAACACTTCTAATATTAGCTGTGTTTTTTAATGTGTTACATATAGAGATATCCGCCATATAAACTGCTGAACCAGATCTGTACTTATTTCACTATCCAGCTTAAGGGAATTTCAAAAATGTCCTTTAAAAAAAGAACATAAATGCCGATGCATTCTTCCTTGCGTTGTTCAAAAGAAAATAGGCATTGCCCGATGTGGCATTGCCTGACAAGTTTCCTACGCACGCATAACGTGAAGAAGATTTGTTGGAAGTTTACCACGAAGTCGCCGAAGAAAGAAGGAAAATCACAAAAGGTACAGAAAAATCTTGCTGATATCCTTTCCTCAACGGGGTTGAAGAAAACAGAGAAAGTAGCTTGAGCCCTAAGGCGTTCAAATATTTTCTAATATTTAGTTTAAAAAAATAAAAATTGCTATATTCTACTGAACCCACTATTTTTCTCTGAAAACCTGAACTATAGGCCACGCTGAGCTAAAATAACCTTCAATAATATCTAAGAAGCTAGGTAAGCTTATGATTTCTTAGTTTTTTATTACAACCTTTAACCGAGAAGACAAAGCTTTCCATTAATTTCCCAATTTTACGTTACGAATTGATTGAATTTCTCTTTTAAGTTGCTGTACAAAAGGTACTCCTACGCACATATACTAGTAATATCCTGCTCCTTTGATAAATGACGTCACAACAATAAAAACGTAATCTGTGGGTGAAATTTCCATGTCAGAAGTGGTAGAAATATCCTAGACACTTCACGACAGGACGCCAACGCAGACACCGCAACTCCCACACATTTAATGACTGCCTGATTCTAACTGTTCCTATGGTGCTTTAATGTGCTATAGGTTTACCGGGATGTGCTGCAAGTTTCACGAATTTAAAATTTCTAGATGTGCTGCAGAACTTCGATGGTCTTACTAATCAACCTACGATACTATGGCAGGGCTATGACGTTAGTTTGGATAAGCGAAGTAGGTGGTGGCTCACTGAGATTGTACTGATTAGATTGGATGTACAGGATGTACACTACTGGTGTATATATATTAAATTCACTTAATTCAAATATTGTAATTGAGCTTTTGTTATTAAGCGAGGTGGGACTATAAGCAAGAAATGATCAGATTCGGCGTAAAACTTTGCACTAGAAATACTTTGAACTAAGTTAATCCAATGGAATTTTTTGAATTCATGATTCTATTTTGGTCTCATTAACTTCGTACATAATCCTTTCAGTTCTAGACACCTATTCACTAAAATTTGTAATAAGGCGGATGAATTTTCACATCGCACAGTAATATAACATTCTTTCTTTACACTAAGCTGGGTAGAGTTCATGGCTTAAGTAATATTATTGAAAATATATAAGCTGCGCTTCTTGACTACTACAATCAAAATTTTAATAAAGAATATGAGGATTACTGCAAGAAAGACCGCAAAGAGCAATCTTACAAAAAACTTCCTAAGCTCGGCACAAAAAGGGGAACCAAACCTGCTCTAAGAGAAGTGTCACGATCTCCTTAGACTATCTTTTAATAAAACCTGTCGATGGAATAATTGAAATGCAAAGGATTCTTATTTCGACTAACCGTCATAGCAATGAAGTCAAAGTCAGAAGTCAAAGTGCACTGTAAGCTTCACAAGAAATATTACCACAAATTTTAGAACTATCGGCATAACAAAAATCTCTCGCCGTTGATGTGATGCGAGTAATTTTTATCTCTCTTTTATGGGACATTACTTAAATAGTTAAAAGAATTTTCAACTCCGGAAAAAATTTTACTGAAAGAACAAATCCCCGATATTATATACGGTTTTTACTACGTATTTATTGGCTTGTCCTGTAACATTCTAAGGATATCTTGCAACCGAATTTTCACCCACTTCCAGACTTCTAGACTTGAAATTTTGCAGATTACCTTTCCTTTACAACACTTTTGACATGGGTATCAATAGAAAGCGTTTGACAAGTAAAATCCGATAAAGACAATTATGGTAAGGGGAATGAGGGAACTTGAATGTCTTATTTTCGCATTGCTACAAGAGAGATGATAGACTAGAGAATGAGTGGATTTTTTAATTTTATTTAAAAATTCGCGGTCGCACCACTCAACCAATTGAGCCAACTCCGACTTCGTCTTGTTAAATACTGTCCTATTCTTCCTCAATGACAACTCCTAATTCGTGAATTGATTCGACGGCGGGAGATCAAACCCGGATCCTTCTCTTAAGTTCATATAATAGGTGTTTAATAATAGAATTAAATCCCGACGTTGCGGAGGTACCCATGAACTATTGCTACGACGTAGTGCCGGGGAATGTCATCCATTAGCGTAAAACTCTTGCGAACAAAGCCAGCGTGAGGCATCGTGAGCACTTCTTGGAAGCCGACTCTTAGCCAAGTTCGAAAGACTCGCTCTAAATGCCAACTCCGTCCGTGAACCGTCGCCGTCTTTCTTTAATACAGGCTTCGCGTACCTTTCTTCATCTATTCTGCTCAAGCTCAACTCCTCCCGATAAACTTTTCCAGCACCGGTCGCTTGATCCCTTTAATTTGTATCTCTAACCGCCAAACGGCTGAAATTGAGTTATCTTGCCATAAAACGCGAGTTTGAAAAAGCGCAACTGGTTGAGCGAATTGTACTGGCGTAGTATTCATTTCCAAGTGATGACGTGTTGGTCTTCCATCCCGGAGTTCCCAGTTTCGAACTCTGCCGCTGACGAGCCCTGGTTGTTTTCTGCTGACTACAGATTACGACAAAAAGGCCAGTAATGTTCGTGTTTCCGAATCCACCTTTGTAGGTTCACTTGAAATCGTCTTGTTTTCGTCTTGATTCAGGAACCCATGCCCCACAAGGAGTTTCTGGGAATAGAGAAATGATGTCGTGTGCATAAGCTTTGCTTGCCGCATGTTAGTGCGTAAGTAGTAAAAGAACCTTTCGCTTAATTTTTATTTTGTACGCTTACCATTTGAATCAAAAAGCCAACTTGAAAATGCAACTAGATGAACTGGATTGTAGCGGAAAGTTGTTAAAAACTACTATGCGAAATCCGTATTAATGCCAGGACCCGTAGGAGGGGGAAGGTCCTGGTTCTGGTTACGAAAGACATAACCCCAACATGTCACTGTATGGTCTGTACCGTGACCTTTGCCTTGTAGGGTATTAGAATGAGATCTGTTCAAGGCTCGAGTATTGCGTGAGGGGGAAGAGCCTAAAAATTTCGTCAGAACAGTAGCAGTTAATAAAAGAAGAATCAATCTTCTGAGTAATCGCCAATTAGCCTTAAGGATTTTCTTTGAATTTTGTCTAACAATGCCATGTATTCCTCACCTGCCCAAAATTGGAAATGTTATTCAAGTTTTGATATGGGAGGGGCTGTTTCATCAGTTTCACACTTATCTTGGCCAGCTAAGCTTGCTGAATATTTTAATGCCTAAAATGTTTAAGTAAGGCAAATTATGCTTTGCCTTCTTTAAACATTTAGGTATAAATAATTATTTATCTGGACTCTATCGACAGTATTCGATAGAATTGCACGTAGATCTGCCCCAATCGACTATCTATGATATGTCATAATTTTATAAATCAAACATTCATCGGCACGGGACTTCGCTGCAGAGTTAAAAAAAATTCGCGAAATCAAGGGTGCTGTCATTAGCAAAGCTATCTAGAGGTATAAAACTGAGTGAAAAATGCCACAAATAAATATTAAAAAGAGTGGGGACGAAAACAGAACCTTCCGGCACACCGGTGTTAGTTTCATAGAGGTTAGATTTATACATATATAATCAATATAATCTGAATTTAAATCAATTTGGATGATTAAAAAAAATGTTTTTCCGTCACTGGTACTATGATGAAATTATGGGTCTAGCATTGATCGGTGGGGGATCCGTTGTTTACAATTTGTTTCCGCAAAGTTATTTCTGAATGTTTCATAGACCGTGTTCTTTTCATTGAAAGTACTAACTAACCACTACATTTAAGAATTTTTTAAGGTATTTTGCATCGATTGTTTGGAAATTAGAAGGGTTTATGCTTCGATACCGACTTTAAAAGTAAATATCTCGTGGCTGAAGGTTTAAAATCAAAAAGTACTAAAACATTTCATTTGCAGTTGAGGAATTTTATCAATGGGGTAAGTGAAAAAGATGTTGAGTATTCGTCCAAGATCTCATGATTCTATTTATGCGTCCTTATACAAAATTTCATTTTAATAGATTTATAAATAAGAGGATGGGAGGACTATGACATAGGACAAACAGACCAAAACTGTAATCGTTCCTAGTTGCTACAAAAACCTAAAAGAAGCAAGGAAAAGAACAGAATCTTGCGAAGTACCGCTTTCACATTTATAAGGATTAGAATTTACTCCATCTACTATAATCTGAATCGAACGTCAAGATACAAAAACTCAATTGATTTTCTCAAAAGAAGATCAAGCACAAATGCTTTAATTTGAATAGACTCTATCATAGAATTTTGAAATATCGAAGGCACCGATTTCGAGCTCCCTAAACTTATGAAGATAATGATTTCAACATTCCGTGGCTTAGCTAAGTAGATCTCCTAAATAACTCTTAATGCTTTAAAAAGAACTTTAAAAGAAGTTAACAACTTTTACTCGTCTCTTTGGATAATGAGACCTTTCCCCAGTAGCTACACTGCCTTAATTAGGATGGATCTGAAATCAAATTAATCGATATACCGTTATATTGCCCCAAATATAAATGGAAAAGTAATTGAACTATCCAAAGTGAAAATTTTTGGAATTTTTATACGAAAGTTCTTGTAAAAGTTACGGTTCTCAACTGCAATCGTGTTGAAACTGTCAGTTGCCTTAATTTTATCGGAACAGTACTGTGCAATGAACCCGGAGTATCAGCGAAGAGTTCTGTTAAAATTACGGTGGAGAACCGTAAAATTTGCCGGTTATTCGTGAAAAAGGGTATATAAGCGGGCAATTGTTCCTAAAGCACACAGTAAATTTTATGAGTCAACAATTTTACGGTGCTGTTTCGTAAAAATTGCATATGAGGACATTAAAAATCGGCTGTTTAAATTTTGGCAGAATGTGTTATTTGCAACACGATTTCCTGGAATTTTTTTTCCGTATAGTTAAGAAAAATTCGCTCAAAGTAATACTTTCTTTTCACAAAAAGTTACTTTCAAGATTGTAACTATTGGTTTTAATGGAAAAACCTAGAGCGTTTTCAACCGCCATAAAATGATGTCAGTCTCACACATCCTTAAATGCTGATATGTACCTAGAATTATTTTACGAAGAAGCTTCGATGCCACATTTATCTTTTCAGGAAGATAATAATCCCAAACTTACTTTACATTTGGATACGAATATGTCAGAATATGGAGAATCATACTAAAGATGTAATGATAGCATTTCAAAATTTTGATAGTGACTTAATTGAAATTATATTTTCGTAAAATGCTAATTAATTAAGGTTTCTTTCAAAGTTTTGTTCGGTGTCGCCCTGCCAATTCTTATACACCTTTTATGTATTTTTCTGTTGACATTTATAGAAAGGTATTTAATGTTTCGTCCACCAGAATAAATGGAGTTATACCGAAATGTTGAAATTAGTATCGAATGTCCAGTAATATTTGATATGCAAGTGTAATACTGCAATAATTCGATTTCAATTTCAAAATTCTAAGATTTTCGAGAATGTGCTTGTATGGATAAGTGGTCGGTGGTGTAGAGAAAAAGGGGAGCATTGCACTGGCGGCCACGTTTTTTTGCTTTCAATTAACGATAAACGGTCATTGCAGATTGCAGAGAAATATCTGATGTTTTGGAATCCACCTTCAGCCAGAGTAGATTTGCAGTAATTTGCCATCGTTGTCTAGCTTTAAGCCCTCAAGGGGTAACAGAGACGAGAATCACATCGAACTCCACTGATGAAATTTTCAAACTTGTAATGCGATGGGCAATGTGAATATTGCATTTATTTACGCTACAGTAATACTCGTATTTTGCGTTACTTTATTACTTACACATATCCGGCCTAAACGTAAAATCGAAGTCGGGTTTCAGGTGGTACTTAGTTATAATAATAATAATATATATATTTCAGGTTATAAGTACACAAGATATATAATCTTTCATACGCACTAAATACTAATCGGATGTAGACTTAATTAATACTTTGAGGAAAAAAATTTTAAAAATAAAGAAAATTGAAACAAAAATAAATGAGAATAATATACAAATAATTATACAATAGATTTAAAATATTTCAACAATGTATAACTAGAGACACGCAACTTGTAATGCTTCATGCAGGAGTGAAGACGAAAAAAAAACATTAATCAGAAATATGATTCTTTAAAAGCGACTTGAATGCACCAATGGTGACCGCAGTTTGAACATTTAATGGAAGACTATTCCATAGCCGAATGACCTGGACAGGGTAAGAACACTCCATGACTGATCTATGAAAGCGTGGCACCAACAAGTCCCTGTTGCGCTGCGAAGATGTAAAAGTTAGGAACTCTCTAAGATAATCCGGTTTATTCGAATTGAGCAAACGATACAGAAAGACCAAAGACCTGTACCTCTGATTATCACTCAAAGAGCAGCCCAGTAGTCGCAACCGAAAAGGTGAAATATAGTCAAACCTTTTTAGTCTGAAAACAAAACGAACACAGTCATTAAAAGCAGTCTGAATTCTACGAGAACAAGTGCTATCAAGCTTAGGAAATACTGAGCTACCATAAGTAAAATTAAGGCCTTGACCAACTTTAACAGAGCCCAACAACACAAAAAATCTGCCGAGAGCCACAGTCTGCGCAGTCCCCCATAGATTTTACCAAGCTTCGAGTTTACATCGTCACAGCATTTCATATGTTGTTTCAGAACAATTTCAAGATTGTTCACCTTTTAAATAATATCTAGGAATATCTAGGACACTCAGTGCACCATTTTTGAAAAAATTTTCAGTCTGGTATCTACGTCCCGGAAATCCGAGTGGTCCGATTTGGCTGATAGATTGACCTGCTGCATTAGTTTTGCTGGTATAGGTGAAGAATTCGTTGAGTTCATCCGGTTTAAAGCTGCAGCCAATCATATCCTTACTACATACTCCAGTCGTAAATTTCGCCATAATGATCTGGTATCAACACTTGGGTTTAGTTTGGAACTATAATATGGGTGTTTTGCAGACTAACAGCAGTATTGCCTTTATTACGCGCAACCCTATAGAGCGTTCTGGCTTTAGTAGTTCTAACACGCCGATAGCGTTGATACAAGAATTCACGTTCGACAATAAGGGATCGAACTCTTGAGGAGAACCATGGACAACTTTTCTGTCGTATAAATATCGTTTTTGTTGGCACATATTTATTAAATAGATACAAAATCATGGAAGAGAAGTGTTCGACTTTTTCATCAACTTGTGGGCGCTAGAAAATTGAATCCCAGGGAAGAAGTAAGCATTCATCAATTAAGGAGTTTGTATTAATGTTCTTAATGTCTCGATAGGAAAAACTGCTAGGGGAGGAGTTAGAGACAATAGGAAAATCATAGGCCAAGAAAAGAATGTCGTGATCTTAAGTACCTACTACATGGTCATGAAAAATAACTTTATCACAGTCAGAGACGAGAATCTGATCAAGAAGAAAAGGATTAGCTGAATTGTAATACGTGCGGTAGTAATTAACTGTGTTAAGATGGAGTGCCAGAGAGAGCTGTAAAGCCTGCACAAGATCACATTGAAATCACCTCCAACAATAACACTAGGGTAGCGTTGCGTCATACGCGACATCACATTCTCAAATTCACGGACATTATTACAGTCGAGACTATTAGGTGGGGAGTATACGGAGGATAATAAGCATTTTTCGTCACCGGTACTGACTTCAACACATAAAAATTCAACCAAGCTGTCCCTAGATGAAAATATCTGCTTTGCTTTCAGGCAATCCTTGACGTACATCGCTACACCACCACCCCGAGTTATATTTTAGATTATATTTTCATCAAAGCACGCCATTTAATGCAATAAATTAAATCATTCATCTATGTGCGCATAAAGTATCCGAACAAATCGAAATATAGTAAATGTTATCTAAATTTAATAATTTTTCGAAATGTTAAAGTCATTGCCTTCCCCGAACTTCCTGTAATTACGAAATAAGTATCTTCAGGTGTTTGTTAGTTGAAAGAACTTCGAAAGGTACTAGAAACTTTCCAATTAACTAGATAAGCTTCCAATTTTTTACGTAAATTCTATTCTTAAAATCTTATCTAGCAAAAGCCTAACACAAAGGCATTATTGTGTCCAAAGCCTGCAATCCAAGTAATGCCTATCTAATCATTGCCACAAAAATATTGAAAACCACCCATAGCACCATTAAAATAACAACGAAACCGACCTTGATGACAATGACCTCAGTGCGGCTGATAAATTGAACTTGAGCTTATCAATGTTCGTGGTTGTATAATATAGCAAAGCGAAGCGGTTTACCGTGCTTTCATTTCGAGTAATTACAGTTGTTGATATGATAATGAGACAGAAAAAACAGCAACCTCAAATGATTTAATTGATAGTGATAGTTGGTGAATTTTTTTATTAGACGAATACAGAATCGCGACAACGTTCCTTATCAGCCGCAGTTGGAAACTTATGTGAAAAGCAAAAGTCGCGAAATTCTTCTATGAATTTCAAATAATTAAGTTACGCCGTATGCACGGTATAAGGATAAAATGCCAGGAGCATATAGCTTGTTTGCCCTATGACCAGGACGTTGCACTGCTATCGATCCGATGAGTAAAAGTTATGTCGCTTCGCTCTATGGCTCTATGCATTCAGAATCCGCCGAAAACAAGAACGACTTTGGAACATTTCGTTGCCATTCCGATCGTTGGTCTTTTCAATTCCGAAGGGACCTGTAGCTCTAGCCTGTAGGATATCTTTGTTTTGCTGCGTTAGAGGAAAATCAAAAAAAAAATATCAGCTGCCAGCCGGGTGCCTTCTTTACTCTATTTTTTGTCCATGATGTGCAGCAGGCACCGGTACTATGGCTGACTTAAAGCAATACTATTCGCCGGTACACGTGACTCCCCGTCGTGTATTGTATTGCTGCGTTTGGTGTCTTCTTCGTTATCAATAGAGCCCCCCTCGATATTATATTGCAGAATTGCACAAAACTGTTGCCGTGGAAATATCTCAGTGGAAAATTGAATCAAAAAGTCATTAAACTCTGATAGGAGAGGGACAGGCGAAAAGCAACAAAATGAAGCTTCCGAATGCACACGCCAGGGGCCAGAAGGGTCTGGGTCGATGGATCAGTTGGTGGCGCATTTATGACATGCATGCAAGTTGTAATGCAACCCTCAGTCACAAAATTATCCAACTCTGCAGATAAGGAATAACAAGGCTGGGGCACATTATGCACCCCTAAAACTTCGACTACAGTAGCCTTTCCTCTAGTCCTTTCGGATTCCTTCATTTTTTCTCGTAATTTGTGTATTTCTAGTTTGGAAAGAAAACTTCAGCACGCGGTTTTCATGTAAACAGTTTGTCGTGGGTGTCAATGAACTTAGTACGGCCCGCCTGCCTATATGAGAATTGAATACAGTCATGCATGTTTTTCTTACCGACCGGGTACGTCCACGTTCACACAGATGTAAACGCTATAAAGGGAGAACGTTATGAGTGTACCTAGTAAACACAACAGTGATGTAAACAGGCCAAAAAACCAAAAGAGGACAACAAGCCAGGACTGACTGATTCCGTGCACTTATGCACGTGCAGTTGCATTCAGTTTCACAGATTCAATGCATTGAAGACTTCAGGTATGATGGCAAAGTGTTTTCTCTTTGCCGTTTGCCTTCGTCGGTTTCTGGAGCATTGTTCGAAAAGGAGAAGCGTTCTGTGTACACTCATACTCACTGTAAACGTATACATTGGACAAAATAAAATTTTTTCTTCCTTTGGTAAATTTTACAAGCTTGAAGTACTTTTTTTTATTTTTTTATTTGCCTGCGACTGTTGCGAAGGGAGTAATAATGTTAATACGTAGAAGAAAACGCTGGAAATCCGTGATGAGGTGTTAGGGGAATTTTTGCTTTCTTCATGACATTCAGTATATATCATGTCATTGTCCTGTCAGTGTTGGAGCAGGATTTAACCAGGAAGAAAATCGCATACATATCATGGTTAAGGGAGCAAAAGTCTACCTACTGGAATGGGCTGAAAATTTAGTGGAATTTTACCTTTGTTCATATCGCAAGTCTATGTATTTTGTAACAAAATACGAGAATGGTGAGGTTTCCGAAACAGGCAAGACTGCCCTTGTAATTTATATTAGAATGACTTTATGAAGCAATTGCATCGTTTATCAACCCCTGTTGCTTTATATATACCAGATTGCGTGAGTCGTTCTCTGAAAGTATAAGTACGACATCTATCATTCAAGCATAGTATGAAGTAGAACTAGAATTTTAATAGCCTGCTTTACAATTACTTTTAAATAGCACTGGATTCCGGGCAAAAACGAGAATTGAATTTGTACCAGAAGTGAGCGAAAAATGTAGTACAAAGATAAAACAATTTTAGTAAACAACATCTATCCTAGGACAATCCATTTCTATTTATTCCCTGGTCTTCAGTCAACAATATTATAAGCCGGAGCTTGAAATGGGTCAAGTCAACAAAGGTTTGGTATTTCCGTAAAGTGGCTGCTGTAAGACATATGCACATGCATTTTCTTCTTTTTAGTGTTCCGCAGAAATTAGAAATAGGTTTCGGTCTGTACGTCCGTCTGTCTGTTTGTTTATCACATCACAGCCCTGCCCTCCTCTCATTTATATACCTATTAAGATGAAATTTGGTACAGGGACGTAGATTGCTGATCCAAAAACAGAAATGATGAGATTTTTGGAAAAAAAATGTGTCGAACACCCTCCCATAGAGTGAAAAGTGTACTTAAAATTTTGGTAAATGTCTAATTTAGCAGTCACAGCTCCGATGACCTTGACATTTTGGTACTACTACTACTAGTTGTACTATTCGTAATATATACTTATTGGGCGCGGAAATCATAACACAGGCAAACACAAAAAAAATGTTCTGAACTCTCTGACCCACCTATGTATCCCTACGTATTTTTGGCCGCTGATCACGAATCCGAGGTCAGAATTGGCCCAGTACGTCTCAGTTTTTTGCAAATTGCAAATATAACCTCAATATTTGGTGATACAGAAACCAAGGGGTCCAGTTGGCATGAAGGGTGTTATTTATTTTATTTATTTAACAACAGCTTCGCCAAAACTGGCTACTAAGAAAATTACAAATAAACCAAGAAGACCACAAAATTAATACAAATCATTAAACTAATTTATTCAATAAGTATCCTCAGATGGCACTTCAGTTGTCGCCTAGAACATCCCAGCTCGATATAGGCGGCGTAGTCATTGTAGAGGCGGGACATAGAAGTGATAGGCTCGTGCATGCCGTAGAGCGTACGATGAAAGTGAACATGAAGAAAGTTGAAATTCTAGCCTAGCATGATATGATGGGAGGGATAAAGGATCACGCCAAGGAAGGTTGCGGAGAGCGAACCTAAGAAATCTACGCTGAACAGCTTCGATCCGGTTGATGTGGACAGCGAAATAGGGATCCCAAACCGGGCAAGCGTATTCCAGAATGGGTCTAACGAATGTGCAAAAGAGGAGCCTAGTTAGAAAGGGATCATCAAGCTCCCTGGACCACCTTTTCACAAAGCCCAGCGTGGAATTAGCTCTACTCACCACGAAGTCAATGTGATCTTCAAAGGATAGGCGGGAATTAAGAATAACCCCTAAATCTTTGACCCTATGTAGCCTACTCAAGACACTGCCATCCAAAGAGTAGTCGAAGAGAATGGGACAGTTTCTGCGGGTAAAGGTCGTTATCAGGGCCGCCGAGAGGGAGGGGGCGAAGGGGGTAAACCCCCCGGGCCCGGGCTTTCAAATGGGGCCCCGTCATCTAAGTCATCAACAGAAAATTTTTTCCATTTTAATTTTATATAAAAAAAATGTTTCACGATCGAAAAAGTGTAATATACTACACAGATTTTAAATTGAATGTCACTCATTCGATTGTATATGGGCCCGTAAACGCTTAGTCCTGGTCCCGAAATTCCTTTCGCGGGGGCCGTATGTGGTACCCCCCGGGCCCGAATTTTGTCTCTACGGGCCTGGTCATTATGGTACATTTGTTTATATTAAGAGGGAGACGGTTACTAGAGCACCAGTCGTGAAAAACGTGAATGTCGGTGCTCAAGAATGCTGCCCTGAGGCACCCCAAAAGAAACAGAGAATTCATTGGATAGTGCACCACGAAACATGACGCGTTGGGTGCGCCCAGATAGGTAAGTGGACAACCAGTTAACAAAAAGCGGTGGGAACCCGAGCAAATGAAATTTATGAACAAGAATCCCATGATCGATTCTGTCAAAGGCCTTACTAAAATCAGTGAAAATGCAATCAACCTGTAAGCCAGACTCAATCAGAGGCACGCAGTGATGCACGAATTCGAGTAAGTTGGTGGTGGTAGATTTACCCTTAATGAAGCCATGCTGAAAAGAGCCTAAAAAGGTTTTACAATGAAAACGGAGCACATCACTGATTAAGGCCTCAAACGCCTTCGCAACATGACACAAGTTGGCGATGTGTCTGTAATTGGAGATATTGGACTTGTCACCCTTTTTGTGAAGTGGAATAATCACAGGTTAAACAAATGACAAAGAATAGGGGACACAGATGAACAGCAATTTTTAAGGAAGGACGAAGGGACACCATCTGGACCACACGAAAATCCGTTGGACAAACTCGACAAATAATCGGTGACAGCACCATCGTCAAAAAATAAGTCCTTAGTTTCAAGGGAAGTATGAGGAAGCCTGGTCAAGTGGATAAAATCGGAAGAAACAATATCACAGTCAGAATCACAGAATGAGGTGATGAAGAAGTCGGTGAAATAATTGGCCACAATGACGGGGTCACAACTCTCGCAATCACCAAACCTAAGGGAGGAAGGGTAGCCATCACTATGTCGCTTAGAATTAATAAATCTCCAAAACTGTCTGGGGTTAGAATGAGGAATATGTCTCGAGTCGGACAGAAATCTGTTGTAGGACGTCTGAAGATCAAGAGAGAAACGAAGGTAGAGGTAGTAGCAGTATATCACTTTTTATGCTGGAATACACGTTTCGAAGAAAGTTCAGTGTGTACCCCTCTCTAAAGCAACACTTTTAATCAATGCAAGCCAAAAAACATAACCTGCAAAAGCCGAAGTAGTTGAAACAATGGGTTACTGGGTATTAGACGGGGTACTATACCCTTGGAATTGTATTTTATATTTTATTTCTTCTCTTACGTAGGGATACATAGGTCGGTCCCCGAGTTCACGACATTTTTTTTTTGTGTGCCTGTGTTATGACGCGTAGTTTTTTTATGTTGAAAATGTACGACATGATTGTCAAAAGTGGCCACAAGACAACACGTTCCGTCAAATTTTTATTAGACTTTTTGGGAGCAAGAGGTGTTTTAATCAGGCTTTTAGTTGCTTTATTAATTGGGGGGATGCCGCCCTCCTACCCCCGCCTAAGTTCTTGTAAACATCCTACACAGGAAGGTCCAAACTTATGATTTTGTAGTTGACCAGTAACTCCATTCCGTTGTCGTCTTCCAGGAGCGCAATCAATTTTTTATTCGACTTTCTGGGAGGAAGAAATGTTTTAATTAGGCTTTTAGTTACTTTATTAACTGGGACGATGCGAATAGAAAAACATTTCATGTAAAGAAGGTTTTCAAGAGCTCATACCGCTTTCACATTCAAAAAGTTATCAGATCTCATGTGGAGCCAAGCCCCTAACGCTACAAGGCCTTACTCTACAAAGCCTAACTTTAGAAACCCTACATCTTGGTCAAAAAGTATGGCTTATGGGGAAACCATACTCCACCTCCTCGGCAACTTTCCAGCCCTAGCCAAGCGTTGGAACCAGTTTTAGGGCTCCACCTTCTTTGAAGAGCTAACCGAATTAGGCTCCACTGACGTCAGAGACTTAGCTCGATTTATCAGGAGTTCCAAATGGATCCCGACGACGGGTTAAGGCTGAACACCCTTCCCATCCCAGCCAAATTTATTTTGACTCCCCGTTAACTGGTTCCACTGGAGACAGGAAACTGGCTCAGTGCACAGGGGTCCTTGGCTTAAGTGTGCATTCTTAGGCAACCACTTAAACCTAACCTAACCTATGTTTACGTATTGGTTGCGTTTTTTCATTCCTTTGCATTAAAAATTTATATAACTTCAGTACTAGTTCAATTGTCACTTTAAAATATCCTTTTTCCTAACAAAATATGGTAACCTTATAAACCAAATATTGAGTGCGTTAATTGTAGGCAAACAAATTTTGCACAACGTAAAACAACACTTAGGTAATCACTTGAAATAATCGCGAATTTCTAGCTGCGAAAGTTTATTGTGTTAATTCGTTTGTGTAGAAAAATAATGTAAGCACTTACGTCTATGCAAACAAGCCCTCAATGGAATGTGCGCAATCAGTAAAATTGACCTTAAACTAAAGGTCAAAGCTTCTTATTTACCAAAGTAACAGGCATTTAACGATTTCCGTATTTCCATTTTAGCATCCATAGTTTCGCTGAGATAATTCAACAATTTCTTTACAAACGATTTTTATTTTGCTTTAAAGTGGCAACACTAAGTAGAAACAGTGACAAAGCAAAGCTTTTCGTTAATCAAATAGCAAAGTGTTACACTACTGAGGTACACCGTTTGTGACATCGAAAAATAAAAGCCATCTGACGTCAGTGGATATTTCCATCTACCAAAAGTATCTTGATTCTACTACAGACAAGATGAACTCAAGAAAAAAAACGGAATCTCTTCCCCGAAAAAAGCTTCATAAATTAAAATAAATCGCGTGCAAAATTGACGTCCGAGCGTGGGTGTTGTATTCGAAGCATCGCCATTGTAAACAAAGGATTTCAGTTGTTGCGACCGTGATATAATCTTATTAGGTTGCCAGCAAGTTTCGGGAAGGGTTGAATGGTAGGAAGATAAATGACCCCTCCAGTGTGCCGGACAAACAAAGGGGTTTAAAATTTTAACAGACCGGCCGTGGACATTGTCCACTACAATTTGCTTTTCTTTGAAAAGTGCAACAAAGAAACCGGAAAAACAACGTGCAGTCACTGACACGCGACAAGTTCCAACACGTTCAAAAGTCATATACGTTACGGAACGGATCGCAAAGTGGCAAATGCAGTGATTGTCCGGCTGTTGTTTCTTTGTTTATACACCGGCATCAAGGTCAGATTGCAAATTAGTCATAAGCGCTAATTGTTGATATGAACCAATTCGAACTTTGTTCACAGATAAAACCAGTTTAATGCCTTAGTGACAATGTTTTGTTTCTTGGGAAATTTTAAGTAATGGCACTTTATTATCCAGAAAGAAAAAAAAACAATTTTTTTTTTGATGAGGACAAGTAGGCATGTGAAGGGCGGATATTTATTCAATTCAATCTTAATGTAGGTGAAATGAAATGGAATTTTGAGGTCGACAAATTGTACGGGCTGCTAAGGTCATTGTCATTATAAAATTAAACGTATATCAGTGAATTTCGGAGTAATGCGCCCAGATTAAAAGATATTTTTAGGGAAAAGCAAGTCAAGTATGAACACATTCAAGTTTAACTTTTAAGCTATCTAGAATAAATTAAAAGAAACTATTTAGACAAGTTGACGCTGCATTAAAATATATACTTTCAAGTCGATATCTTTATCTGGCACAGAGTTCAGATATGTTATGAATTTATATCGTTTTAAGGTTGCAAGGCAAAAAAGTTTATAAAATAGAAGGCGACGTTTATTTGCTTGCCTCCGAAAACGATGAATTAGGATGGTTGTTAAAATCAAAGTCTTTAAATTATATCAGGACACCTTGTTATTTAGTGCTCCTTTTTGAAAGAGAGGTCTTTGTTTTCTGAATATAACAAAACGAAGATATAATGACCATCCAAAAAAATTCAAGTTTTTGGTAAATGTCTGGATGGAGGGACCGATGGTCGAAGGATCCTGGCACGGGGTGGAGGGGGTATAGGAGGGTCGGATAAACTTCATTCTGTTGGTTTAAAAGTGGGGTGGGGGTGTCGATGAAAACTGGCATCTTTTTCGATTTTGGTGTTAAATGAAAATTAAGGGTAGGTTCTAGTCGAACAATTTAAAAAAACTGAATTTTTGTTTGTTTGCATATTTTAAATCCTTATAGTTTTTTTTTTTTTATATATATATGATGTTGCCAAAGCTCAGGGGATGCCCTATGATGCTAAAGCACAGCCTTGGCAGGAAAGGAATTAATGTTGAGGGAAATGGGTTAGGAGGTTGAGTGAAGGAGGTGTCGATGTACGCCCCGTTTGAAAGTTTCAGGCTCATAAGACGAGGGAAAAACAGAAGATGGTCAACTGTTCCACATTCGTGTTGTACTGCTAAGAAAAGATTCCCGAAATTTGACGGTACGTCTAAATTTGACCCGGAGAGTATAGGGGTGGGAGCGACTTGTAGATCTTGTATCGCGCGTTGTAATAAGTCTACAAGGAATCAGGCTAGCTAGACAACCGACATTCCGTCGATGCTCCAGAGAGTCAAGGCCCTAAGAGATTGAAGAATCGCCAATAAATTTAACAGACTTACGCTGAACTTTGTCTAACGCGGACAATGCGGTGTGTCCTGCCCCTGCCCAAATATGGGAATTATATTCAAGTCTAGGCCTAATGTGGGACTTGTAGATCAACGCTAAGTCGGGTGGGGTGAAATATTTCTTACATCTCTGTAGAAAACCTAAACATTTCATCGCACTTTTAGCGATTGCAAATATATGATCAGTCCAGCTAAGATTGCTGGATATCTCAATACTCAAGATCTTTAGGGAGGGTAAAATGGGTATATTCACTCCGTCGGCTGAAAAGGGTTGGGGTTGAACTGGGCGTCTTTTAAGGGACATTAAACAGCATTGAGTTTTGGATGCATTAAACGTAACACGATTTGCTCTGCCCCAAGCGAGGACCATAGAATGATAAAAATGATTAAAATGATTTAAACATGCGTTCCCGATTGACTTCTGTAGCATTTCCACGTGAATTCATTACAGAATCAAATGAGTACGCGAAATCAAGGGTGCTGTCGTCGGCAAAACTATGAATACGATTGAGATTAAGGGATAAGAGATCATTAATAAATATCATTAATAATATCTAGAATAAGCCTCTAAAACGATTTTACAAAGTGCGGAAAAATCTAAAAGTTACAGCCGATTTAGTGCGAACGCGTACCGGCCGAAAATTATGCCTACGTGGTCGGGTCAGCAGGTATAAAAATTCTTTTATATGTTTTGTTTGGACAAAATAATGTTTCTTGAATATAATAGTCAAAATCAGTTTCACGAGGAAGAGGAAGGATCGCTCTATAATCCAGGAATAGCTGACTAGCTGTAAGAAACAAAAATTATATGTTTTCCTCCTTTTTTTCTTTGTCAAACTTTAAACGCGTTTTACTCAAAACCATGTTTTTAGACCGTTCAACCGATTGACTTCTTTTTTCTTTTAAAATAAAGATTATTGAATTTAGGGGCCATGGACCATTTTCAACAAAACATATTAATATTTACTATTTTTTTAACCACTATGAACAACAAAAAAGGGCAAAATGTTCGGCTTTTTTCTTCAAACGGTCGTTATTTTATTAAAAATAACTGAATTTTTCTAAACTACTACTTCTACTTTGCAAATAACTTTAATTTCTTGTGTTTCAAATAAAAGAATAAGGCGAAATCCTGCACGGCGCAGAAGCGCGGGGATTCTCGAAAATTTTACAATTTAGAGAATTAAAAAACATTTTTTTATGAACTTTTAAGTAAATGTACTAATAGCTGAAACTATACATTATTATACCTTCTTCTGTGAGAAAAAAATTCATAAACTTCAGCCATTTTTCAGGCCTCTGGACTAGAACCTACCCTTAAATTGCAATGACTGAAAAATATTTTGGTGGGTGGTAAAGGATGATTTAGCCCCCCCCCCTCCCACTTAGGGGGGTCGATTACAAACTGTGTTTATTGAAGAATTATTTGCAAATATTATATTATTAGTTAACGTCCATTATTGAATTTCAAGGTAGTAATTATACACTTTCGCGGTCACCTGGTTTTTTGGCGATAGCAATTTTTTTTCAAAATTAGACCGATCTTCATGATTTTAAAATGTTCGTGTTTACGGCGGATTTACTATAAAAAATACGAAAATGATCTCAATTTAGTATTTGTAATAGTTTCAAAGCGTTAAATGTAAAAAAACGACTTTTTACAAATAAGTCTGTATAATTTTCTTTTATGAGATCTGATCAACTTTTTATATATTTTTTCGTAATCTAATCGAAAAAACGACTAAAGTAAGCGATCGATTTGTAAAAAGTAGATCTTTTAAAGCATTCAAACTGAGGGGAGGGGGGGCGGCAAGTAGTAAAGCAACTAATATCCTGATTAATACACCTCTTCCTCCCAGAAAGTCTAATAAAAATTTGACGGAACGTGTTGCGTACACGGATCCGTGTACTCCGTATACTCCGCGATGCGAATAGGCGCTGCTTAAAAAACATTTTTTTTTTAATTTCTGAGATTTTTAACGTAAATTCGCCATACAAACGAACATTTAAAAAAAATCATGAAGATCGGTCTAGCTTTGGATTTTTTACCGCGACTAATTCATTTATTAAAGAATCATTTGCAAATATTATATTATTATTTGACGCTCATTGTTGAATTTCAAATAATTATTTGTGATTCGATCGTGCGTTTTTGATAATCAAATAATTATTCGTTAATTAATGAACTATTCACAAATAATTATTTTTCATTCGATTATCAAATAATTGACCCTTGAGTAGACATAAATCTTATATTAAATAAACAAAATTCAAGACAGCACTGCTCAAAAGTCAAGCAACGTAAAAAATATTAATAAAATGTCTTAACACGGACATTTCGATAAAAGAAGAGTTAAATTGCTTTGGCTCTTCCTCATTAGTAGCATCAAAGGGTTAACTTTTCTTTATCTGCTGGACGCCTTCAGAAGGAACCGAAAACTAGATGTTAATCCAAGAAAAATAAATACCGATCTATACAGCTGTATCAAATTGTGATCACTTACACTGTCACACCAACTTGGCGGTAAAATATTTACTAAATACACAAATATTCATTCAAATTTAATTTGTTAGATCCGCCAGTCGTGTTAAGGGTTTTTTTTATATTTCTTACGCTGCTCAAGTTTTGAGCTTTTTTGAATTTTTTCATAAATCTCATATTTAGGAATTTTAGAAAATAAACGCCTTCAGATGCATTTGTTCTGTGAAATTCATATAAAATAACTCAAACCATAGGCAGGCCGGTTCCAGAAGCCTGACAATACACTTAACTTTTATAATAGTCGAAAAATGGAAATTTCCATTTATGCATATTTTGGTAATAACAATTAGGACGTCCCTATACACTATCCCCATTATTTCCTCTCTTTCGTCATTCCGAATTTAAATTGTAAATGTGTAAGATTTTAAAGTTAAGTAAAAAATAAAACAAGAGACATAAAGAGACATCACCAGTGAATAATTCATCAAATGGTTATTTAATTATCAAATAACGCACTATCGAATAACAAATAATTACTTGACATCTAAATAAATATAATAACAATAATAATAACAAATAACTGTTTGCGAATAACTTAAAGTAAATTTAAAATCAAAATTTATACTAATAATTTTTTATTCGATTTTATGAAAATTGTTATTTAATTAAAAGTTTTTTCAAATAATACCCATCACTGCTGATAGGAAAGGAATCTCATAGAGCTGGTATTGGAACTATACTTACTAAAGAAGACAGGCTCAGTAGTATTAGCTGTTTCACGGTTTCACGGTGCACGTCTCCATCACTACGTATACAATAATACAGGCAAAAAATCGAACACAGAAATCCGGAAGAGACCAATATCGGATATAACTCGTCGGTGATAACTACTAAATGAGTACTATCAGTTACCTCGGGAAAAGAAGTGCAGAAAAAACACATCACGGTCCTGAATAAAACATTAACCTTGGGATAGATCGAAAAAAAAAACACAGAAAATACATAGTCCAGAAGAGATAACACCCGCGTTACATTCAAGACAAAACTCATAACCGCAAGTCATGCAAGCTTTAGTTCCCGTAACTTCTTGTCGCCCCATTGTTCGAAACGAAAATGATTGCAAGTGGATCTACAATTTAAGGTGGATTCCACACCACTCAGCAATACCCAATGGTTTTTTTTCAGCGTAATCTGTTGTCAGTAGAATAAAAAGCCATGGGTCTACGCCGGTGGGGTTCGAACCTGGAACTCTTATGATAAGAGAATATTTATGGAAAAAAGGTCTGGCCTTCAAAAAGGTCGATTCAAGGCTCACCAACAAATGTATTACATACAATCCTGGAAATAGAATGGATCACGTATACCTTTGCGGAAGATTGGAAAAAAGGTATCATGGTTAAAATACCAAAAAGTGGAACTTAACGGTGTGCGATGGCTAAAGAAGCCTGTCTACTATCAAGTGGGGATAAAATTCTGTCCTACATAACATTATTAAGAGTTAAGGAGGCAGTCGTAGTCTAGGTTTAATTAGGGTCATTTCTGTACACATTAACATCTTAATGATCATTGTGGAGCAATCCACAGAATTAGGATTCCCTAACTACTCTTCGTAGATTATAAAAAGGAGATGTAGAGTTCTTCACAATATTAAATTATCCGATAACTTTGAAGTGATTTCCTGAATTAACTTTACGCTAACTAAATGTTTGCTGATATCATTTCACGCACTTCACTGAATAGTCAAGACTTTGTAGTGATTTAAAAATATTTTCAACTGTTGCGGTTATGGAATTCGAGGGAAATCTCAGCTAAATCTAAATAACGTTTGTTCAACCCATAAGGTATCCGCAGAATAATAATATGTATAAGCGGCCGCAACAACTGCGAGATCCTGGGCAGAATTTAAGACAGTCGCTCAAAATAAGTGTTTACACAATTGAGAGATTAAGGCGAATGGCAAGGTGAGGTAAAACGATGTTTGGCGATTGTATTTTATTTAGCATAAGAATTTGGTGGTGGAAGTGAAACATTAGGAATTGCCAAGTCACGCAACGGCTCGGGCTCCTTCTTCGCGTATTTCAATGTTGTCATTCCTGATGCTCTGTTCAACGCCTTCTTCGTCTTTGCTGACATTTGGCCTAATGGAACCACAGTCCGGGAATTTGTTCCAGGCACCAGAGATACTCCAAAAAATACATCAGCGAAATTACATTCTACTACGCTACGACGGTCTTCGATCTAAGACGACTAGCCTTTACACTGGCACTACTTTCGACTTGGTCTGTTTGACTGAAACTTGGCTTCGTGGAATGATCTCTGCTGCTGAGCTCTTTGGTCCGGAATACATCATCTTTCGAAGTGACCGACATCTGTCTTCAGTGAACGCCCCCTGACGGGTGTGGTGTTCGTCGCGACATCCCGTGCTCGATTATTGAGCTTTCGGACTCAAATAATTTGGAACTTTTAGGTATTGTTTTCAGATTTCCGGACAAGTATGTTTAAATTGCTACATCTTACATTGCTCCGGGAGCGACCAGGAATATTTCTGAATTTTCGTTAATTTTATTAACCTCTCTGCCTTGCGTCCGCAGGATGAGTTGTTGCTGCTCAGAGACTTTAACTTGCCAACTATTAGCTGGGTATCATAAGATGTTGACGGGCTGATTCCCTCTTATTCGCCAGCATCGCAGAATTCTCTATGTTTCATAGACAGCCTTTCTTCTTCAGTGCTGGTGCAGTGTTCCAGAATCGCTAATAATTCTGGTAGATTCTTGGATTTGGTGTTCAGCACTGACCCATTCAGAACCTTTGTTAGGCGTTGCCCGGTTTCTTTAGACACCGAGACTAAGACTAAGATTAAGACTGCTTTTCTTTAGTTACTTGATATTATTTCCTCCTTCTTTACTGAAAATGAAAGATCTGATATTTGATGACGATACAGTCGCGAAATATATTAATAATTTTGCAAAAAGTTTCTCGTGCGATCCTGATGGTATTTCTGTTTCCCTTATTTAGAACTGCTCTTCTTCTCTAGTTTATGTTTTTTGTTATTTATTTAATTTATCAATTTCTTGTGGTGTTTTTCCAAAATCTTGGAAATCATCTTTTATTACTCCTCTTTACAAAAGGGGAAAGAGGTGTGATATTTCTATCTACAAACCCATTCCTAACTTGTGTTGCATACCTAAGATTTTTGAGGCCTTAATTTGCGATTACTTTACTTTCATTACACACCTTTTCTTGAAATTTTCCAGCACGGCTTTATGAAAGGACGGTCTACCACTCCTAACCTTTTGAAATTTCCTAATTTCTGTTTATTTGAAACTGAAGCTTTACAGATTTCAGCAAGGCATTCGACAGAATAAACCAACAAATTTTGAATCACAATTCACAAGTTGGCTGTCCTCGGGTTCCGATCCTTGTTTGTAGACTGCGTTCGTTCTTACTTATTAAATTGCATCCACCGGGTGTCTTTCCGTGGATCCCTATCCAAGTTTATTTTCAATTGCGCTGGTGTGCCTCAAAGAAGTCATTTGCGCCCGATTTTATTTATTATTTTCATCAACGATGTTTTTGAAATATTCCAAAATTCTTTGTTTTGCTGACGGTGTTAAAATTTTTCGTGTTGTTTCTTTTGTACGCGATTGTGAAATTTTAAACTTTTACTTATATGCTTTCTACAATTGGTTTTCTATTAACTATCTCGCCCCTAGTAAATGCACTACTATGTCGTTTACTCGTAAAAAAAACTGTCTTCCGTTCCGCTGCACCATGAATGGTTGTGTGCTGGCTGAACTTCCGTTTTACATTTGACGACTACATTGATGAGGCAAATTCAACACTAGGTTTTATTAAAAGATGGGCTAAGGAATTTGACGACCCTTATATTACACGGCTCCTTTATTGCACCTTTGTTAGACCAATTCTTGAGTATGCTTGCTGTGTATGTGTCACCATTTTATCATGACTATATTGACCAAATAGAGGCAGTTCAGCGCCGCTTTATTCGCTTGGTACTTTGTGGGCTTCCTTGGAGTGACTCTCTCAGTTGAATTTTAAATAAATAAAGCCTGTAAGTATAATCTCTATCGTCACCTTAGACAACAGAGCTGAGAGTTGTACGATTGGTCTTTGATTTAACTTAGTATCACTGGATTTGGTCAAATATATCCTATATTTCCGTTTCAGGTCGTCAGAAGACTAACTTATAGATAGCTTTCCTAAGTTGGTCAGATCTTTTACCGATTTATTGTGCCTGCCTTTTACGTTTTCATACGCGTAACAATATGTTTATGTCAAACAAGTACTTTGTTAACCTTCCCCATTTTTAAGCTTGTTTCCTATCTTACAAAATAAAGGGATTAAGGTAATCTATATCAAAGCGAATCAATACATTCTGCCGATACATACACATTAATACGATATTCTGTTGAATTTAATAAATGTTTTCATGGACTAATTTATTTATAATTTATTCATCTAATTTCGTAAACGATGCAATCAACTCTCTTTCCAAAACTTAATTAAAGTTCTTATACTGGTAACAGAAACAACTCATAAAGATATAAAGATGCAAATGTTCAATTTATTTTGGTATTTTACCATTTGCACGTAATAATAAAAGCATGCAAATTAAAGAGGAAATGATATACAAAATAAGATGTTTGGACAACAATATAAGGGTCAAGAAACTATGAGCACAACAAATTCATCCAATTCTCCAATCGTCTTTAATCTGCTCTCAATAAATTTACAAAATTAGTCCATTTCCGCAATAAACTTGGAAAGATTCACAACAGAGAAAATAGATTTCTCGTACTATGGAACTCTGGGCAATGGCAGCCATAGTAAGTTTCTCCTCTTTCATTCCACCTACTGCAGATATCCTCAAATAATCAAAATAAACCACCACCACATAGGCCAACACAGCAAATGAGCATATACTCAGGGTTCTTTGAAATCGATAAATATATTTTCCCGTCAACGATGACGCAATTATTTACAGTTTGAAAGGACAGAAGAGCCATAGAACTATTTTCGCGCATTGTAGATAAAATGAAAAAATTCTTAAGCGAAGCTTACACTACTGCTTTTTGCAGAAAGTGATATTGCGCAGATTTTGGTTAAGTATCTACCAATTCTGCATTCTCTATGTGAAAATAGTGTTCTAAGGAAAAATTTTGGTAGCAAACATATGCCCGCAAGCTCGAAACCAGCACCGTATTAATAAAATATGCAAGAGTTGTTAGTAAACAATGAAAATGTAGGCTAAAATGCCGCTATTTAATGTGTGGGTGGATGAGCATGGCGGTCGCGGCGAAGTGGCAATGAATTTGCGCGTGGCCCAGAACAGAAAGCTTTACGAAAAGCTTTTCTAGGAATGATGGAATGAAACACATTCATACATAAAAGTGAACAAGATGCTATATCCGTTCAAAACGCAATCCGTTCTATAGAGAAGAGAAGCTCGTGATTAAATTGCGCTCTTTCAATTTGAGCAGATGTTATTCTCTAAAAAGCACAAACCTACAAGAGTAACGGTCATGTGCAGAATGTGAGTATATTTTCACCCCCCGGAAGTTTCTATAGCTTTTTCTATAACTGAGTAAAGCTTGTTTTTTTTCCTTATTTTTAAACATGGTTTTAATACGCGGGACTTTACACTCAAGCAGAAATTATGAAATTTTTTTTACAAATAAGGAACCAACCTCTATCTAAAATGTAAAAAAAATAATTTCCCTGACTCTTCAATATTATGTTTGGTTTTTTTTATTTATTTTTATTTTCAAGGTGCTGGCGCTGCTGATTTCCTGCGAATTCCGAGAAAGTAGGTCAAGGCTACCACCCAACCACCTTTTTGACATTGTGTTGTGATGGGATGCGCATTGTAGTCGAATAAATCGATTTTTCATGGTGACACTATTTAAAAAAAATCAACTAAAAGTAATTTTATTTAGTGCGAAATTAATAAAGGAGTGGATAGGGAAATTAAAACGTTTATTTAAATAGAAACCGCCTGAGAGAAAGAAACAATAAAAGATTTTTTTCGGAAAAGTCAGAAAACATTAAGCTTGCTGAAAAGTTTTTAACAATTTTTAGGTAGGGCACTATCCACAAGGTCAAAGCATGTTCTATTGCTAGCAAACTTCTATTTAACAATCTTGAAACTGAATGGCTTATTTTTCTATAGCGTTGATTTGTATTTAAACATAAGATTAAAGGCAATCAAACTTAATTATTTGCAGTCACTAATTCTCTTCGATTCAGAAGTACATGTAGTATTACTTTTGCTTTACTGCTTTTTACTATATTAGCAAGCTCTGTACAAAACCATTATAAAAATGTTGCATAACCAAAGATACAAAATGAGAGGTGAAATACATGTTGGTAATTCCCAAAGATACAAAATGAAAGATGAAAGACATGTTGGTAATTCTGTGAAAATATTTTATTAACAGGAGGTACAGCAGATACTCGCTTAGAAACCATTTTGGACCTTCTAAAGGTCAGTTCATTATGTTTATCAATTACGGCTAAACTTATGTCAACACATTCGCACATATTTTCGGTGATTCCTAAACTGTTTAAACTCGTCCTATTAGCAATTCCTTATAAATACGTAGTCACATAGGATAAGACATAAAACATAGGATAAACTTGCAAATGAGTGGTACATATTTGAGCATTATTTCTCCCCTTGTTCTCATGATAAAATGCAAAATGGCGGGTAGGTTTTGTCATAAATGGCGCCTACCGACCAAAAATCGATTATTTAGGGGTTTTCGCGATCAGAGGCCAACATTTAGAAATTACAAATGACAAATCAGAGATGGCTGACGATTTATATGTCATTAATGTTGCGATTTAACTGATATTTTGAGGTTTTCGGTTTCATAGATTAGGGGCCGTTCAAGTTTTACGTAACGCAGTTTGTTTTTGAAGAAGCAATGTAAATTAAACGAAGTTTCAGCCCACTTTGGCCCTAATGTGTGTGCATGAAATTCGTAAGTTAATGGCTAGTACTTTAGGGGGTTTTGCTTCGGACTCTTAGAGTCAAAACTATCGACTCGTGGTACACAATATGTGTAGTGTCGAAATACCATATAAACTGAGGCGTCAGTCACGCCCCCCCCCCGCTCCCTTTAACGCACCATAGTGCCAATCTGATGGATGCATTTTGTAATTAATTGTTCGACTTTACGCAAAATCGATACCTAGAGCTCAAAAGTGCAAGACGAAAGTATTTGGTCATTTATAATCTGAATTAACTCAAAAGCGATATTACGGCGTTTCAGAAACGCGGATTACAAACGTTGGGTCCAAATTTAAAACTTCAAAATGGCGGCATAAATATGGCGGAAATGTTTTGTTATTTACGGTCGGATTAGAAACATCTCGTAAAGCAACTAGTGGAGCGCGCAGTTTTTCAATATGGAAATACTTCGAAAACGAACATCATAGCGAAGTTATGGTTCGCATTTCTCAAAATATCGAGCTGGATTTCGATTCGAGTTGGATTTCGATTGCTTGCATTTGGGAGGAATATAAAATTATTTTAAAACCTCGAAGTTAAATTTTTGACGATTATATGTATTTTCGTCACTCGAGAGTAAAACTTGAATAATGCAAATGAAGATTTCAAACATACATGTAATACGTATTCCTGCTTCTTTTTATGTTTTTCCCGAAAAATCCAAGAAAGTCAGAGAGAAAATTTCAGGAAAAATTACGGTTCCACTCAACGTAATCGTGTTGCAAAGTTCTGCCAGAATTTAAGCATCCGCACTAGATAATTAACGATCCCTCTAGTAATTTTTAGGGTTCTGTAGTCAACAGACAACAACGAACCCTTATAGTTTCGCCATATTCGTCTGTCTGTCTGTCCGCGGCTTAGCTCAGAGACTCTTAGTACTAGAAAGCTGTAACTTGGCATGGGCATACATATTAATTACGCCAACAAAGTGGTAAAATAACATTTTGAAATCAAAATTGTTCAGGTATCTCCTGCCCGCGTAAAGTGGGGATGATTTTTTTTTCGTCTATCGTCGACGTCTCGTTCAAAAATATTGGGGGTGTGTGAAAACCATATTTCCGATTCAGGGATCCGTTTTAGCTTTAAAGTGCTAATTTTTGTTAGAGTCAAATGCCCCCCCCCCCCTGCCAACTAAACAGTTGTTTTGGGTATATGAGAAAATTCACGGCATTAGTATACATAACAAAGTTAAAAGGAAAACTATCACAGTTAAGTAGGCCTTGCAAGTTAACGAGTAATAGTCGACCAACTTGTAAAATGTACTTGGAGAAGTAAAAAAGAAAATTCCGTACAAATTCCATTGAAAATTATAGATGAAGTGTTGTTAGTTGTATAAGTTGTGTAAAACAGGTAGTAAATATAAGTTTATGAACCATGTAAAATTATTGAAAAATAAAATCATAACATCCTTAATAATAATAATTCTTAATGTTTACGTTCGAATTAATATGTTCATAGTATCAAACAAAAAGCCCCCTTTTAAGTCCGCATATTGTGACGGGCAACTACGGAACCCAATACTGCGCGTGGCCTGACACGCATTTGGCCGGTTTTCTTATTAGTGTTTTCATAGGCAACTTTTACGGAACAGCACCATAAAATTTACTGTGTACGTATTGTTTTCGCTAATACTGAAAATGATGAATTAAAGTGAAATTAATCAAACTTGAAGTCATATTCTTCGTTGTGTGAGACTTAGTTTTCTGTGTTTCGGAATTTTATTGAACTTACTTTTCTATATTTCTGAATTTCGAATACCCGAGTAAAAATAATAATTAATAATTAAAATTGGCATATTCACGCCCACAGCAAGTACACACGTTAATATTCTTAAAACCATATACGCGCCCGTTGTGAGTACGGAAAGCGAACAAACACGCCTGCTGGTATTATGTACGAATTTGACAAATTCGCCCGCAACACGGGTATGCGCACTCCCGCTACAGACAAAAAAAATCTGAAAATACGCCTGCCACAAATGCGCACTTCTGTTACGTATACTGAGTTCTGGCAGACATTCTGACATTCGAAACTGGTGACTCACCGTACAGACGCCTGGGTCATCCGCCATCGATATTAAAATTGGTCCCAATAGCTGATGACACACAAGGTGAGTCATGACAATAATAATGATTACAATTACCTAAAATTTGTTATTTTCACTCTTATATATTTTTCAGTTTCAGTTATAATCCTTATTAACCCGAGAAAAATAAGTTTCAACTGCAAACACGTTGCCGGCTGCTATCTCCGAGTTTTGTTATGCAGACGTCGGTCTCTAAGGAGTTATTGTACGAAAATAATTTTCATTTTAAATTTTAATTTGAGTGTACCGTGCTTAGTTTGGACTACTTCGTGCGTCTTTTATTGATACGTACCTGCTGCGGGCTGACATTTGGAAAAGTATTTTTTTATAAGTCAGACGTACCGTACCTCATTTAAGTGCCATTCAGGCGTATTGACGCTTGCGTGCATGCCTGTTTCAGGCTAGGAATAGGCTAGTGTTATTTTTATTCGGGTATGAATGATTAATTAGCTTTTAAGTAATTTATTAACTATTGAAAGTATCAATAAATAGTGAATTTATGAATAGACAGCTCGTTTAATCTCTTTGAAAGTAAATAGTGACTTACTGGTGAAGACGTTAGAGGTGCTACTGATTAGGGTTCGAAACTCAGACTGTGTGAGTGCTGAAGGTGGATATTTCAGGAAGTTTTGCGGTGTTTTTCCGTAAAAATTAAGGTTACTAACAGCTGCAACACGATAATAGTTGAGAACCGGAATTTTCGTGTAAACATTTTAGACCTTTTCTCTCCGTGTATATCTCTGTGCTTACAAATCTTCACCAATTCACATAGCTTTTTTATAAGTAATATTCAGAGAGTTGTATCAATTGTCAATTGAAATCCTTTCAAATGCGAGCATGCCAATACAAGCACTTTAAAATCATTAGCTAATTAAAAGGAACTAAACGAGCAAACAAAATTACGCTAAAGTTACGTTCTTCATATTCGGCCTTAGCTAGAAAGATTTCAATTTTTAGATCAAACAACCACTTGATTCCATTAAGCCATTAGCAGATATGATTAGTGTCTACTTAAATTGTTGTATTGTAAGGTGTCAGTTTAAACATATTTGATAATACATATAAATAAGTAAAACTTGATTCTTTTGTTTACTTTTCTTCAAAATGCTGTTTCAAATGTAAAGTTTTTGATTAAGAATATCCGATTTATTTAATTTTTAAATTAGTTGTAACAATTTTCACGTCGGAACGTTTAAAAAACTGTCAAGCTTTAGCAATTTTAACTAATATTGCAAACTATAGAGAAGTTAACAAAGCGTCACGTGCAACCACTATGATGTATTTACGGCCTCTGAAAGGGTAAATAAATACTCCCTTAAACTGACAATGAAAGATTTCTTCAAACTTGTCTTTATATTTCTATATTTGCCTTGCTAAGCTGTTTCATTTAATAGCATACATGGAAACTATAGAAACTGAAATAGCACCCATGCTTTTATATATAATGACTGCTGCTCTTACAGAACTCGACTCCAATGATAATTGCTTTTGAAGATGAGTATGCTATTCAAAATTCTTTCATATTCAATTGCCTATTAAGTCTTAATTATATAAACCCCTAGAAACGTACTCTAAACTTTTTCTTGCAGAAATACGTTTCTTTAATCTGTTTTCTACGCATATTTGTTTATCTGCTTTTTCAAATTTGTAATTTGTTCACCCCAAATAAAGAACTCTTATTGCAAAGTTGAATCCTTTCTTAGGCCTATTGCCTTTGATAAGGTTCTCTTAATTGCGACTTATGTGTTTTATCTTTGTGTTTCGTATTCAAGGAACAGGCTTCTTAAGGTACGTACGAGTTCCGTCTTAGTTCTATCTGCTCCTCTTTTGCTCACTCTGCTTTTGCAAAAATTCAGACAAGTCTTTTTGAACAACTTTGATCAACGTAACATGAGACTAATTTGTAGGGTTAGGGTAAATACCCGGACCTGTTTCGTAAGGAGTACTCAGACTCTAAAATTATATTACAAATGTGTGTTGCCGAAAATTGGTCCCTTGATAATAATTTAGAGCAAACAAATCATACTTTATAACTATATCCTGACAGAAACAGGTTTAATCACTTTTTTTTTATTATTATTATTTATTAAGGAAACCCTACAACTAAACAAGTAACGAGCAATCAATCAACCTTCCATTTTTGGAGGGAAAAATTTAGCTAAAATACAGCAACTATCAAGGAAGCTACAATACGCAAAACAGGCGGAATCCGAATTTCCCATTGAATTTATTTGATACCCAGCAGTAACTTTCCTCCATTTACTTCCTTATTTAGGATTAGCGTCCCCCTACTCTGCTGCTAGTGCTAATCCACAAACCCTCTTAAGTGGACCCCATTTACATCATCCCACCTACCAGCAGCAGCACGTGTGCTGCTGACGAAAGAAATCCTTTTCCTGGAAAAACCTTAAAGCTCTTGAAACAGAAAAGCTCTATAGTCTTCTTTTTTTAGGTTCTTTGAATGAGTTTAGCTTAACCCTGATACCACTATATCCCTAGAGGGGGCATGTTATAAACGTCGCTCGCGTGTATTAGAACGATTTCAGGGTGAATCATCGTTTTGTTCTTTACCGAGCTTTTTCGCCGAAATCCTACGAGCTACGACTTGGTTAAGCTAAATCGATTGGGTCTTGAGAATGTGACCCCGACATAGTAAACTTGGATCGATACTGGGCCAATTTTGAGACACGTGGACTTCTTTTTTTTATCTTTGTTTTCAATCGTGCAGCAAGGTGGAAATGGTATGAAAGGTACCTGAAAATTAATCATCCTTGACTTTTTTCGGTAAATTTCGGAAAGTACATAATAAATAAACATCACAAACTTGAAAAATTATACATGTTTTTAGACTAAGCATGAATCACATTAAATAGGTCACCTTAGAATTATTGGTTGTCTTCTATACCATTGTAAATTTGCAAAATCAACTAGGGAATCCCCAATATACAACAGAAAGCAATACTAACAGAGGCAGATTTGTTTACCTTTCAAGCTTTCAAGTTAGCGCAAGATCATAATGATACTCATATATAGTATTTTTGAGATAAAATCAAAGCTTGATCCAAAATCGTTTAAAGTATTTTACGTTAAAGAAACCTATACAGTTTGTACTTTATTGGAAATGCGTGTCCGTTTCGTCCTTGACATACAACCAGGATATAATCGGCAATCAAATAATACGGAAGTGAACGAGTTTCATTAAATTTTAACACGTTCGCCACGCAATGTTGCTTGTATGTGACACTATTTTTTCCCGTCAGCCCTAATTTTATGAAGGCTTCTGGGAAGCTCTCTTTGAATGCTTAAGGTACCCGGTACACGAAAATGGGTTACGTTAAGACATTTGTTATGGAAGAGAGGGCTTGTAATGGTTTCGGAGATTTGTAGGCTTATATATCGTCGCTCTAGAGCAAAATTATTGTAAGTCGATATATGATGTTTGGTGATAACCTTATGTTTGAACTAAATAAAAAATAACATGCGAAGTAATTTATAAAATGAATATTTTATTTGAATTCGATAATTGGTTAAAAATATGCCTTTTGAAAATAATGAAACGGATGGGACAGCCGTACGGAAACTAAAAGTTAATATTGATTTGTTTTTATCTAATTTAAAACAAATATGATTGTGCACTTTGCATAATCGGTATGGGCTCCCCTCTTCCCTTTTTACTTATTTAAATTCATTTTATATGACGATAATATTATCCTTTTAAATTGACGGCAGTATACTTTGAAGGAACTTCACGGATGGGACTAGAATTGGATCCATTTTGAATAATAAACGGACAGAACAAGTTCACAAGTTTTGAAGAAAGAATACTTTCGCTTGCAGTTTACGTTATCATAAAATGACCCACTAGCACTATGTTATACAGCGACAATTATTTTAGATAAGTTTCTTTTTAAAGAGTCATTAATCGTCAGGTTCAGGAAAATATTTAGAAATAAAAGACATAAAATCGAATGTGATGATGAAAACTTTACTATAAACCGAAAGAACAATCCATACCATTTATTTTTTTGAAGATTATGTCATTCAAATATTGGCCGTAGCTATGCAGGTATGCTTTAGGTGATTCATTCTATAGGTCCAATTTTGAACCACTTATTCTAGCACTACGGAATCTGGCCAATAACGCGAGTAATGTTTGCTTCCAATCAATCGTACTAATCGTACTTAACCTCAAAGAAAATAAACCAAAAGTGTGAGTTCACACGATCTAGGCGGCCAATTCACCGGTTCAAAACGTGATATCAGCTGTTCACCTAAAAGAGTTCTCAATATGTCCATTGCTTCACTTGCTGTATGGCTAGTAGTGTTCTTTAAAGGAGATATCACCAACATTACGGGCTTCAATTTCAGGTAGTAAATACTCCGTTATCATGGCGTGATAGCGGATGCCATTGGCGGTTACTTTACGGCCATCCTCTTTTTTGAAGAAATATAGACCGATTATTCCGTAAGCCCATAAATCACACCAAACCGTGGATTCCCGATAAACGTATAGACATGCGTAACTACATCATACACAAAAGGTTTGTTTAAAATGGGCCAATGAAAATTTAATATAAAAAGGCATTACTCAAATCTACTAATTCTTGGTTTGGAGCATAAAATCGATCGTGGGTATTGAAACAGAACAACGATCCCAAATATAGAACTCGTATATGTGCTAAAAGAAAAGAGAAGGAAAATATTAATGTAATGAAGTGGCCCTCACAAAGAACTGACACGAATCCTATTGAAAACGTGTGAAGGCAGGGCTTCAGCGCAAGAACTTACTTTGCCGACGAAGAATTGCCTTCGAAATATTGTAAAAAATTAATACTAAATACAAACAATATGTATAAGGCTGTATAATTGTATATCTCTCCAGTAGTGCATGGGGCGTGAAAAATACTTCACCCGATCCGAGATAACGATTGCAAGTGAACCTACAATTTAAAGTTGACTCCGAACCACCGACTTATTTTTTGCAACCCCCAATGGCCTGTTTATCGTATTCTGTTGTAAGTAGAAAACAACCATTGGTTGCCGCCGGTGGGATTCGCACCTGTAACCTATACCTATAATGGAAAATAATGGTGACTTTGCAAAATAATAAATATATTTCGTACCAGGAAATAAATGAAGATAACGTGTTCGCCTTCCATGCCGGAGGTCCTAGATTGGAGACCTCCCGTCGGGGACTCATGGTCGACTTCTGTTAAAAACAGATTACGATAAAAGGCCATTGGTTGGTTTAACTGGCGAGTTCTGATCGGTATGACTAGCACTCCATTTAGCGCTTAATCCGCCGTTTTGGTACCATGATCTGTAAGACCTGAATTGTTGGCCTCAGCGAGGTAACAGACCTGAGGCGTCGACAGAGCGTGTGGGCTATGTTAAAACCAACAAGAGGAGTTCAGGAATTGGACTAATTCACCGATCTTTACTCCTGAGATTGTTTGAAGTAACTAACTTCCTAGTAGTACCCGCTAAAGCTGGGTACTTGCACAGAAGGTGAGATACGGTTTCTTTTTCACTGGTATTGCGCAGCTGCGGCAATGCATTTTGAATGGAACGCTCAACCTGGTCGCATTAGGCAGTGGCCTATGCAGATCGATACTATCTTAGCAACGAGAGTACGAGACCTATTCTATTTTTGTCAAAGATGGCACGGGCTGAGTAAGAACTCCGTCTAAGGGTAGCTCTCGCAAAAGAGTGCTGAAGGAGTTCTATTTTAAGGGAATTCAGCGGTATGTGACTCACTCATTCCCTGGTATTCTCCTATGACCCGGAACCCAGAGAAGGGCGATATTGTGCCTATCTCCTAGAGGGTAAAATTGTTCTCTGCAATACCTCACTAGCTTCGAGGAGGTGGTAACAGAGTCAAGCGCCTTAATGGCAGTTCTACTGTCCGTAATGGTGCCAATGTTCATCATTGGCAATTCGCCGAGTCCCAGCAGAAGCACGCCTTCAGTATCGCAAATATCTCCGTCTGGAATACGTTTGCGTTTTCCGGCAGTCTATAGGTCTCCGATATATGTCAGAGAAAAGACCCATGGAGTCATCAGTAAATAAGTTGGTGTCGTAGCAGTTAAGCAGTTCAGTGTTCTTCCGTTCTTTCCTGGTTGAAATTCTTACACTGAAGCATCTCATAAAATTGAGGTTGGGTATTGTGTAGTCAGACATCGTAGAAAAGAATCCTCTCGACGCTTGATAGGATAGAGTTTGGCCACTCGGCATCCAGTTTCTTTTAGTCTGAATGCGCTACATGACGACTGGTAGCCGATGTGGACGTTAGGTTAACAGAATAATGTATTAGTCATCAAAATTCCATTTCAAATTTATCCGTTCAAAGGATTTCGATATTTTCCGGCTAGTAGAATACTTTGTGATCATTCCAAAAACGCAATAGCTGGAGTTAGTATATAATACACGTTCAAAGTAGTGTTAGCAATATGCCTTCCTGTCGGGTACCTCTAAATACTCTCCCTTCCCTACTTTGCTCGTCCAGTTTTACGAAGATTTCCCTGTCATATAGCTTATAGCTTCTATAGCTTGTTCAGTCATTGTATCAATAAAATCGTTTAAGATTCTCTCCACGGCAATGACGACGGACAGCGCAGATTACTTATCAAAAAAGTCTTTCCCAATTTAGGAAATCTTCTCAAAAAAGTATTATCTAAAGTTTTCCCATGTATATAAACATCATGTTGACATATTGTTTCTCGGTGTACATAAGTGCCCTCAATTTTTAAATCCGTTCTAAGGCTTTGTAGGCAAGGCTAGTAGGTCTGTAGTAGTTGGGTGTTGACCTTAACGTCCTGCCAAGACTCCAGAGTACAGGCCTTAAATATACTATTTAGACTGCCGGTGAGAGTATTTCTGGTTATTTGAAGACGGCGTGGGAAAGCGTCGTCCTTGTCAGAAGGTTTGTATGGTTTAACAGCTCGCGTGGCTTTAGTTTATTTAAACCATAAACTGAAGAATCCCTATGAAATTTGCTTGTAAAATATTTTTTCAGCAAAGGCACTATATACATTCTCGTCGAGATTTTCGTTGTCTCTTCAAAAAGAGTATTTGTATTGTCTTAGAGCTTCGCGGTTGGAGAGCCAGCTAAGTATTGTTGTTTAACTGTTTTCTTAGTGTGTTGCCTACTCATTGCCACTTTTGTTTTCGAACACCGATGACTATCCCGTCTTAGCCTATGTATACATTTCACTATTTGCTTCTTGTGAAAATATACTAAAAGAGTGTTAATTAAACTATACATTGTCAGCAAACTCTTATTAAGATATCCAAATCCCCTCAGCACAATTTCTGAACAATAATGAAATAGAATGATAAAAAAAAGGTTGGAGCGTATAAAGAAGCAAAATCTATTTACTTTTCTAACATTATACTTTGCGCCAACAAAGACAAAACAGTAAATTTAATTAACGAAATCCGATTTATTTGCCAAGACGCATAAGAATTGCCATTTGAAAACCCATTTTTTGCCCAAACAGAGCACGTTTACAAAGAGAGGATAACTTTTTTTTTTAAATAAACGACAACGAAGTGCGACATGATCTAGAACGACATAATTTCAAGAACATCGTTAATTTTAAATAGGTCACGATATTTTCACATATACACATCTAAATGTAAATATCTGCCATTGAATCCCAGTTCAGCATTCCTTTCCCTTGCGTTTTTTTTATCTCTTTCTGTGCCATGCTGGAAATCATCCCGGAACCCAGCACCGCACCCCATACCATTTGACTTGCTGCCAGGAGCGATCTTCCCGTTTTTGTCCTATTTTCTCCTTCGGGTTTGGACTGGCTCCAGCATTTTATCAAAACTTGGTTAGTACGTACACGTGCCGGCAGGGTAGAACCAGAACTTTATTGAGCCCCCAAACCATGCATCAGCGGGTGAGGGTAAACCAATTCCGGGTTACTAGCACGTTTCTTTTGCCGTTCAACAGAGCTCGAGTATTGCATAGTCTTATCGACTTACAAATACAACTAAGCCTCCCGGTTTCCCTTCCCTCCCTTAAAATCCTATCTAATGTCCGGGAATGTTTGCTCTGACCCAATTTTCATCTTAGCACTGCTATCCCATATTTTGAGCTTTCCCCAGCTGCTATCGCATTCGTGTTCCCGCTGAAAGCTCTTTGGGTAATTGTTGTGTGTAAATCATGGTCCTTGTGCGTTATTACCCCATCTCCTCCTTTTAATTTCGCCCACACGTTCTATTTTAACATGGGCTGTATGGGTATATGGCTTGCTAGGGACCTATACATGAATTTACGAATGTCAAGAATTAATCCTTGGATGTACTCTTCTTGGATATTTTTTGCTATTCAGGCTTTTTCACAAATCAGGCAGGAAAATCTGCATATCTAAAATCCCTGTGGGATTTTCCAGTCCTTGAGCATGTTGGGAAAGGATATCTATCCATGATAAAGTTGAAATAGTAGAGTGGTAATAAGCTCTGTAATGAAAATTATTCACTCATGATTGGAAAATCGAACGAAATTTTTTTAGGTCTCAATGTGCAGTAGCCATTTGCAATATGAATGTAGGTCACGACCTAAATATGTGTGTGCAAATAAAAGCAGGGCCATACCACGCGGGAAGTGCAGCAAAAAAAAAATTTTTGATAATTTTTCGGTAAATATGAATGTCAAAAAGTAGGCCAAGATAGTCATCAAATATGAATAAGCCTGGAAACACTCCAATAATATACATATGGCAGTTAGAAACATACTTTGCTTCAAGTGCTGCGAGTTATAGCAATGTTAACTCAAAATTCAATTTTTCTTTTGTTTTAAAAAGAGTAAAAATGAAAATGATATTGAAGAGCATCAGTTTTGCTTAATTAAAAAGGTATTTAAATAGGAATTAGGAATGATTACGACACGGCGTTAGTCCCTTTAATTCTCGTAATTCCTTTTGGTGCATTGATGGAACAAAAATTATATTGCATGTGGAGCCACAATTCAAGGTAGATTCCGAACCTATAATCTATAGTCGCTCCAGGCCTCTAAGAGTAATCTATTGTCAGCAAAAAACAATCATTGGTTGCCGTCGGCGAGATTCGAACCTGCAACCCTCATTAGGAAAAGCTAGGATATTACTCCTCACACTATCGACGACAAGTTATCTTGTACGTTATTTTCTACGAAACCGACAACAAGCTGCGATCCTTTTGTGCAAAAATTAACATTAAACAATTATTGTGGATTACAGAATACTCACTAATGACCCTTATTGCGAAGTCGATTACCATTGCAATTGTCTTTCCTATTCAAGCCGAACAAAAGGCTTACTATTGAAAAATTATATGTATCTTGTGATTCGAAATTCACCCTAAACTTGAGCTCTACCACAAAAAATTTGATTATCTTAAAACCCATAAGAACTCAACTTCCTCCTAATATAACCCAACAATATCTTTGGATATTACAAACGTTTTAATATAATAATAAAGGGAAATTTTTGTTTAGAGGCTCAAAATTGATTTTAAAAAGTAAAATGTTTGCGTTTCAATACAAAATTAATTAAACGAAAATATACAGCTTTTCCGGTGAATTCGTTTCGATCGAAGAGCGAACTTTTGTGACAAGCAAAATTGACTAATTGGAAAATATTTAGGGCTTAATCGAAAATAGTATGCAGTCATGAAAATAGCATAAGGGGTTAGGACACTTAGATTGCTCAAAAAATAGGCTGAGCTTATACTTGATTTGCGACTTTTTTGCAGTTGCTTTCGAAAAAATATAGGTACTTCAAAAGTAATGTATTTGAGAACATGAATTCAAATTTTGAAGTAAAACGGATCAAAATTGAAAGCGGTAGAGTGTACGCCAACATGAAACGCACAGTTTAGATAAAAAGGCATTTAAAGTTTTTCAAGACTTCGAATCTAAAATGCAGTACAAAATGTAGTATTTACCATTTCGTGCCTTTATACACTTTTTTCGGTCTGCATAACGCCGCGAAGAAAAAAAGCTACCAACTTTTCAGCGAAGCCAGCACGAGAATGGTTGCTTACTTCATTCAGACCCAGAGCAGAAATTCGACTTTAAGCGCATGCCGATACGACTATCTAAAAATCATAAAATGCCTTCGAATATCGGCTTGAAACTTTCAGGACACATTTTCAGATCAGTTAAGCCGAAAAAAATTCAAGTTTTCGAAAATTCCTAAGTGGCTCCACCCCTTAAGAACTATGCATTAACTTTAGCTGATTAGCAAGCGATCCTACAGCTTAAACTAAATTCTAAACCACCAGTGCACCTCTATGATTCTCAGTGGCTTTTTCAATTTAAGGGGTCCTCTCGTGTGATGGTGTTTTTTTTGGAATTTTTCAAATGTCGCTCCCAGAAAAACAATGAAACACAGAGACTTGATTTTTTCCAGCTTTTTTCGACTTGACATTTCGTTTTTTGTTTTGTCCGAAATATGCATGCCGGGTTGCCTAGCACAGAAACAGAAAAATCAAACGGCGTATAGGGGACACCAGTGACCATTTACCAAAATCTTGAACTCTAACTCGCGTGGTTTTCACGTTTAACTAAAGAATTACCAGCGAGACGTAATTTCTTCTGAAAGCTATGGAAAGGGTTTTAGAATCGTATATTGGAGAGAATCTTAGCCCTAGCCTAAAGCGAAAATCGGTGGACACAGCTCTGTATCAGGTGGCGTTCAAGATCGAAAAATCCCGACACTACAAAGAAAACACTCTGGGAACTTCTATTGAAAACGTAACCACGAAATGGGTAAAGGTGAACAGAACTGTCTGCAGTTGGATAGCCACGGTGCTAAAAAATAGAGCAGTAACCTACGAGTGAGGAGGTATCTCACTCCGTTTACACATCGTAACACCACAGGCTGAAGTCCTTTCGCCCCTTCTATGGCTGGTAGTCCTGAACGAGATACTTTTGAAGCTCGAAAAAGAGGACATAAAGGTGTTCGCATACGCCGGTGATGTCGTTATGTTAATGTCGGGTAAGTGCCTAAGTACGATTAGCGAACTCACGGAAAGAGCTCTAAGTAAGCTAAGCTTCTGGGCAGGAACTAAAGGGCTCAGTATTAACTTGCGTAAAACGGAATAGGTACTTTTCACAAGAAAATGCCAGGTACCTACTTTTAAAACACTAAGTCTGCACGAAATACAGATGGAACTACGTGGGACTTATTCTAGACTGTAAACTGTCCTGGAAGCTAAATGTAGAAGAACGGATTGCTAAAGCAAACAAAGCTTTCTACGTATGCAAAAGACTTCGGCACATAACGCACTGGGTTTATACGGCGATTGTGCGGCCAATCCTGATTTATGGCGTTACAATTTGGTAGATACAAAAACCTCTCTTCAGAATGGATCACACGCAAATATTAACAGGAATCGGAATCACAGGGGATAATCAAATACACTCCTCCCGTGCTCTAGACATAATTTTACACCTCCCTCCTGTGGATATGTACGCTGAGAACGTGGCGAAAAGGGTGATACTGCCACTTAAGGAATCAAAATTCCTCAAGTCGCGGAGGTATGGCTACTGCAGCCTGAGAGAAAGTTTCACTACTGACACTAAATACATGATTAGAGATTTCAATAGGAAGTTCAGAGTAGTAATACGGGACAGGCTATTCTGGGAATCTAGAACACCGAACCTATGAACTTCGCCAATATCTATACAGTTGCTCTAAAACTACATCAGCAGTAGGGGTAGTAGTATAATGCCAAGAGCTGAATCACTGGACAACAAGATTCTGTCCCCGGGCAGCTGAGGGTTACTTCCGTAGTAATTTGCTGCGTAGAATCCGAATCCGAACTCAGAATTCGGCCATCACGTCAGTATTTTCAGATATTTGAGGTTATGTACTCGAAAAATGGTTTTTTTTTGGCTACTTTTAGGGTTATGTACAGGATGCAACAAATTGTTTGGTCTTTTTTTTATAGATTCATAATTTAGTACTATTCTTACCCTTCAAAATAAGCTATGAAGAGGTCACCTACGATTTTTCTTGCAAAGTTACGACCATTTTAAGTTATGAGGTTCATATTGCATATAAACATATGTATCTATTTATATGAAATATGAACTTAAATTAAAATGGTCGTAACTTTGCAAGAAAAAATCGTAAGTGACCTCTTCATAGCTTATTTTGAAGGGTAAGAATAGTACTAAATTATGAAATTAGAAAGAAAAGACCAAAAAATTTAATGCATCCTGTACATAACCTCAAAAGTAGCCAAAAACCCCAGTTTTCGAGTACATAACCTCAAATATCAAAACATCCTGACGTGACGGCCGAATTCTGACCTCGGATTCGGATTCTACGCAGCATTTAACTTCGGAAATGACCCTCAGCTACCCAGAAAAAATCATGACTACATATTTTGTTGAACAGTGGTATTCCAGTGAGTTCAGCTTATTTCAAGCCGAAGCCGTAGCTGGAAATAAGGCGACCATAGTGGCTCAAAGTCTGATATCGATAGGTGCCTCGGTGAACATCCACGTGGACAGCCAAGCAGTTCTAAAAGTTTTGTGGTCCAACGAATTTAAATCGAAAACGATGCTCAACTACTACAGAGCCGTGCAAAGGTGCAACTTTACTGAGTACCACGACACAGAGGCATAGCTGGAAACGAAGCAGTAGATGATCTCGCCAAGAAAGGGACTGAATTGGAGGCTCAAGAGTCAATGCAAATACTACTTTCAATACAAGTCGCTATCAAACCTCAGTAACGACTTGCCGGACCGTTCGCATTAGAAAACTGATAGGTTGCTCAGCCTAACTAGAACTCAATGTAGAACTCTGGTAGGAGTCTACAATGGCCACTCTCTTACAGAATGGGGGTCTCGAATTCCGACCTCTGCAGACACTGTCAGGAACTCGACAAAAAGGAAACGATAGAACATCTTCTGTGTCATTGCCCAAACAAAAGCAAGACACAAATCATTAGACAAGTACTTCTTCAAGGATTTAGAGGGGGCGTCTAGGTGCAACATTGGGAGTATTGAATGAAATAAAGGAAGCCCCTCGTCGATCGCAGTACATAGAACACCTAAACATGGTAACGCTATAGACCTGGTGCAGTTCTGCGTGGCTTTCGAGGCCGCCACTTTAAAATTACCTAACCATGAATCAGTGACTATCGGTTGAAATTGTGAAAGTGATAAATAAAGTTATTACAGCTGTTTGAAAATAAAATTTTTTTTCGGCAATTTCAATTTCGATATCCGTAGGTCAAACTAGAAGTACTTGTGTTATTAATATGCAGTTCAAATTTGAACAACATCGCATGACTAGTTTTCGAGTTAGCCCAGCAGCCAGCATGAAAAACATAGTTTTGAGAAAAAGGCGATTGAAAGTTGAGACCCCGTACAGCGCGCGTCTCTTCACTTATGTATACTCCAATAATTGGAGAAATAATCAGAATTTTGAAAAATTCTCTTAAAATTAGGTTCTTCAATAGTTAAGCAATCGATCTATGAACAAAAACAATTTCGAATGTTTCAATCCATCAAACGGGAGGACCCCTTAACCATTAGTTGCTGCTGGTGAAATTTCAACCCTCAGCTCTAGTCATGAATAGCCATGAATATGCAACGCATAGAAAATGTTACTTGAAAGAAAATCAAAATAGTGATGGGAACTAGTCTTTCCGATCTTTGCGATCCGTCGTGTTTAGTGGATCCTTCTGCATATTTTAATCTTCGAAGTACTTTTCGTCTCCTGGGCTTTAATTTTGTCATAATTTTTTTAGCCATAAAACATAAAGCTGGGTTGGGCAGGGAGTGGAGTTTACGGAATGTTATATTAAGAGTACCTTAAGACTAGAGATGGGAAAAAAGGATCTATTGAGCCAACCGGCTCTTCGGATCTGCTTCTCTTAAAAGATCCGGCTTCAAGAGTCGGTCCAAAAGAGTCACTGAAAATTTTCAACTTGAGACCTTTTGTATCTAGATAAGTGTTGCGTTCGCTTCAGTTGTAGTTCTTGCAGAACTTTAAGTTCCAGGTTCTTATGTTTTTTCATGTCATTCTTTCTTTCATTCTCTTCTTTAGGCGTTATTTCTTTCTTTCTTTCATTCTTTTCATTTTGATTAGGCAACAAGAAGAATCAAATCAAACTGATGCAAATGTTGAGAAATGACTCTTCGGGTTCCGTCGCGAGGCAAAACTGAGATCCGGTTCACTTGACTCACTTTTGCGTGCTGGTTCCGATCTGAGTTGCCCATCTTTCTTAGTCAAAAATGAAATTTAAACGCAATCCCTTCTTAATGAAAGACAAACGCGCAGCTATCGAAACCACTTATAGCTAAATTAAATCCTTAACAATGTGTAGGAGGATAAGTAATTGATTCCAAACTCATTTCTTTAATTCCTTAAATAACTGAAAAGGTGTTTCAGTCGATACACCTGATATTGAAAAGTTCTTTACAAAACAGATACACTTTTTTACTAAATTACTTTTTTAACTTTTTACGAAAATGTTCTTCATCAATTTGGTAAAGACTGCCAATTTGCAAAATCAACGCAATAAATAAAAGTTAGCTGAAGAATTTATGTCTTTCTTTCTACACCTTTAAACCGGAAAGTCCGAAAAATCAAACTGTTTGCCTTATTTTTTATTTTTTTTTATTTTATTTTATCTTAAAATTTTTTTAATTATGTTATATGTTGTATTGGAAAAGTGACATGCTGAATCGCCACGGCCAATAAGCTAACCCTCTCTAGTTCTTAGGTCAATTTGCTCTCTCCAGTTCTTTGGCATCTAGTTCTTTGGGGCTTCCCAAGTATCGATATTCTCCACGTATTAATAGCCGGACACTCACATAGATGTGATGTTGTCTTTCGTTCTTATCCAGACACAATCTACGGATGTGGTCAGTTGCTCTGCCGATTTTTGCTTAGTGCTCTCTTAGCTGACAGTGCTCCATGATTGCACTGGTGATCAGTCTTATATCCAATCTGCCATAATTAAGGAGCTTCTTAGCTTTACTCGGTGATGAAGCTGAACACAAAGAATGAGCTTGTCCCACTCGGGATTCCCAATAGCATTTGTGATTTCCGTATATCGGTATATCCAATTGCGTATTCTCCCTTTAGCAATGCAGATTGAAATACTGCACGCTGGTTTCTTTTTGGAGGGGGAAAAATGCTTTATGCACCGTCAAGGCGGTGCCTTGCCTTGGTGTGTGGTACTCGCACCCACTAAAAAACCTCCTCCTTTCAGGCATGTCTCCACCCCGGGACTACTTTTCGTATTACTTCAGGGTATGGGCACCACCCACCCACTACGCCATAATTGGCTTCTTATGTTCTAGGTCTTATCCTACTACAGTTCGTCCAGTGCTTCTCGGGTTTCCTTTTTCTTTTGTTGCAGGATCATCTGGATAAATACTGCAACTCGGTCCCATTGTGCTTTACCTTTGAGCATGCTGTTCACTATGTCTTCGGGCGTGAATCCCCCGAGCTCTTCTTCTAGCTCCTGTCTCTCTGCGTTCCATCTTCTGCATTCGAAGAAGGTGTGTTGGGCGTCGTCCTTCTGGGAGTCGCCGTATTGGCAGGCTGCGCTTTCTATTTTTCCCATTTTATGGAGGTAAGCGTTAAAGTACCCGTGTCCGGTCAAGCACTGCGTCAGGTAGTAGTTTACCTCTCCGTGTTCTCGCTTTAGCCGCTTCTTTAGGTCTGGTATTAGTCTAGCGGTCCATCTCCCTCTTGTTTCTCTATCCCAGCGGTGTTGCACGCTGGCTTAGGGCGCACAAGTGTTATGTTAGGGCCCAGAGCTACCAGGAAAACCCCGGACTTCGAACCAAGTTGGCTTTATTTATTTTTCCTAGTTCATCTAGAGTTTTTCGACCAGACCACTTTTGATGTGGTTACGGAGGAACTGATTGTTTTGATTGGTGCCTAACCGTCGGAGAAGACAAATTTATAATTAGTTGAATATCAACGGTGAGACTATTATAAAAGGCAACATTATTTGCCAAACTATATTGTGCCAATACTTTGTCAGAAGTCTTTTACAGGTATATACACCATAAAAAACTATTTGATGTTTGCATAACATGCCATAGGCACTGATTACATGCATAGACTTAGAAACAATTTTCTCTCCTCGACAAAATTGGATCACCACATAGAATATCTGATTGTTCCCAAACAACACCTTTCATAAATAAATCCGCGTCTATTAATAAAAATAAGCCGGCCGGCTTGGCGCTAATTCCACATCCGTATTTCACCGAGAAAAAGCATGCAATGCACAAAATGTAGGGTGTTTCGATTTAAACAAGCAATTCAAACTACTACTATCAGGGTTGGCTTTATCTAATCTTACTTCCCCTGATCCAACATTATTTCCATTTCCCAGTCCCATTTTTCAGATCCACATTCAGCTAACATTTTTTCATTCTTTTTTTTTTATATCATATCATTTGACCTAATTTTGTTTTTTTGTTTTTGTTTTTTCATTTTCTATGCTCCCCCAAAAGTGACAATGTACATGATATTCAGTGTATGTAGTAGTATGATATTCAGTGTATGTAGTAGTATTGGGGAGGGCCTCTATGAATAAGTGCATGGCTACGAATTGGATGCACATCAACAGCAAATGCGGTCTTATGAGCTGATTAAACAGACAAGAGGTAAAAGAGGTTATAGGGGTGGCTATTTCCATTTATTCCTTACTAGCTTCAATCGACATTGCTGCTTAGTTTATTATTACAAGCTAATCTATTTAAAATGCAGTAAGGCAGGCAACAAATTGAGGTTATGATAAAAAGCAACAACTCTTGGACTTACTTTGACATTTGGCTGCATCGCATGACATGGCTACACATCAAGCACTTTTTCAAAGCGGAATGCACGCATCTGACCTAAATTGAAGCCGTTTCTCGTATCGACCTAGTTTATTTTCGTGGTCGCTCTATTAGTCACACAGAGGTAAATTGGACCACTGGAGCACGGTCCATTAGTTTTAGATAGTTTGAAGTTGTTTTCGTTTTCTACCTATTATAATTATCCAACAGAAGAATTCTTGTAATTGCTTTGAAATGACTGCTGCCAACTTCATTTGCATTTAAATTGTATGACTAATGGCGCCAAATTTAAATTTCTTGCTTACTAGATATGAAATATTTAGAATTCAGCTTGTTCCCTCTGCACACAGTGGCGCATTAAATTGTGCTTTCAGTTGCATTTTGGGCGCTACAATTAGAATCTAGGGCACAAGTAGAGCGAGGGATGTAGGTTAGTAGTATCTGGGGCTTCTTGTTTCCTTAGAAGGTTATGACCTACTTTTTTTAGCGCAAACATCTTTTAGCGAGGAACTCTAAAATTAAGGGTGGGCAAGAAAATCTAGGTGAAAACTTTATTGTATGAGATGCACTTCTCAAAATTTGTTTACACTACATAGGTACTTGGGTGTAGAAGAGCATATACACATGTGCATATCGCGTGAAGATTTATTTCAATAAAGTGGGTTAGTTTATATACAGAAAAATGTGAAATACACAACGTGTTTATTTGTGCAGAAAAGTAAGCGACACTTTGGAAAGGTTTTAAGTAATATCCACTCAAAAGCACTAAAGAAGTGCAGTTTGCACTATTTAAAAAAAATATTTATGTACGATATGCTGTTAATTCATGTTTTTTAGACGAGCCAGATGAGTAGGGTTGAAGAAAGCTTTGGAACACTTTTAAGAGAAATTAGGCAGCCTTAGATTTTTGATGCGCTGAATTTGAAACGATTCCTTCTGCTGCAAGCGTCTTCATCAATCTGTAGCAATAGTGTTCACTTCAATATTATCAGCAACTGATTCAAATCAGTACGTGAAATCAAGGATAGTATTGTCTTAAAAACTATGTATCGAATTCAATTTATAAATACAAAAAAAGTGTAATAGAGAATACGGATCCTTCCGGCATCCCGGCATTAATCAACGTGAAGAATAGTGACAACACTTTCCAATAAGAAACAAATGAAAAACCGTTTTGGGTTGTTTAAGCATAGTTTTATGAAGGGTAAGTCGACTCCTATCGACTTGTTACAATTCTCGAGTTTCTGCACACCAGCCATTGAAGCTGGTAATTAGGTTGATTTCAGCAAAGCCTTCGACCGGATACAGTATCCTTCTTCTTCATAAACTAATGCTTCTTGTTGTCCCTTTTAACTTTGTGAACAGTGTTAAATCCTACTTGTACTATCGCACTCGCAAGTTCGGTTTTATAAGTCATACTTAGATGTTGTTGAGATTACGTCTGGTGTACCGCAGGGCAGCCATCTCGGAACACCACTTTTTATAATTTACATTAACGACGTATTATTGATCTTACGCTGCTCACGAATAATCTGCTTTGCGGATAACGCCAACATTTTTTGGAGCATTTTAACTAAACTCGATTGTTCACTGTTAAATTCCGATATTGATGCCTTTTGTCGTTGGTGCACCATTAATCACTTACCTTTGAACGTCGAATAGTGTATGCCTATGGTCTTTTCAAATAAAAAGTGTGCCCTGCATTTTAATTTCACACTTAATGGTTGTTAAGTGTTTTCTTTGTTGACAGCGACTGATGGAAAAATGTAGTACTGATACCACGGTTCGACTCTATAAGATATACCGCAAATACCAAACTTGATTTAACGAATATTTAGCGGTACTGATACTTTTCTTTAAAAAGAAGAGAAATTTACGATTTTTTCTGCTGTTATTAAACTTCAAAACATTTTTCTGTACTTACTATTGTCGCCGTAGTTTTTCCTTAAATGCCTTAAATGACAACAATACCTCGGATTTCTTGCGGTAAAACAATTAGAATCAACATATATAGAAGATATTAAGGTTTTCAAACTTCTGTGAAATTTGGTTCATGCCATTAACTCAATTAAGTCGAATGGTATCGGTCCAGATGATATTCATTCCACCACGCTTCTTCAAGATGCTCATACCCATAGGTCTTCTTGTAATAACACACATCTTCAACACTATTCTAACAACTTCTAATTTCTCTTTCTATTGGAAAAGAGCTTTTTTTATTACTACTGCTACAAATAAATCGTCGAGCAGTATGTCTGATTATAGACACCTATAAGTTTGTTGTTTTTTCTAGCTAAAGTAATAGAGAAACTAATATTTTCTCAAATCCTTAAATATATTGAGGAACATTCACTATTACCATTTGGACAATCGGGTTCTCGGAGACATTATAATTGTGAGACTGCTTGACTAAAAATGTGCACAGATATACCAAAGACGATATGAGCATTTTCGTTCTATTGGACTTCTCCAAAGCATTCGAAAGTGTAGTGTAATAATAATAGTTTTGTATTGAAAGTAGCTAATATATTTGGTTTTTTGTCTTTTGCTATAAATATGATAATACTCTTTTGTCAGATCGTTCTCAGCATCGAATTCTGACACAATACAGCTTAAGTGCGGTTATACCACGAGGCTCTATCTTTTGCCCTTTATTTTTTAACCAATACATAAACCGCAGGCTAATTTAATCCGAGACGCAATGTTGCACGTATATGCTGATGATGAGCAGGTGCAGGTGCTGCTTAAATATGTAGTTTGAACGTATTTGTAAGGGGTTTGTTATTAACTTCTGGTAAATCAAATTATATGATAATTCATAGGCTTTATCATGTTTTAAACATGTTAGGAATCTTAGTGTGATGTTTAACTCAGATGCTGTGATTGTGTTAAGAAAATATTAAATAATGTGTATGGTGCCTTATGATAACTTTGGCTTTCCGGCTATCTCCTTTCAACTTCTGATACACTTAGGATTGTAAAAATTCATTATTATATTCGTAAACTGAATATGACTTTTGACTATTGTAATCATTTCATACATGTGCTACGACGTTATAACGATGTAAGACCTTACTGTAAAAAGATCCTAGGCTGTTCTCTAAAACCGTATCTCGTCTCTAAAACTTTAATATTCTTACAATAGCTGATTAATACTCGTGAACCCAAATACCTTTTGGAACACATACATACAACTTACACAATCATCAAGGCATGTAAATTAGCAACTTCGACTTCTAGTCGTTTCAATTTTGTCCATATACTTCGATTATGGAATGCTCTTCCAGTTGGGACTAAGCGGACGTGGATAGTGGGCATATCCTGGAAGAAACTATTAACTACAGGTGAATGAACATGGTAGTAGTATCTCATTGGGTAAGGATAATTTTTTAAGCGTTTAAATCCGGATCTATGTATGTTTTCCATTGACGAACGAGGCAATTCTAAGTTTTTGGTGAGTGGAGGTGGGGAAGGGAGAGGGGGTTTCTACCTTATAAAATGATTCACCATCAGAGCGTATTCGAGAATTTCGCATAATATAAAACCAGACATAGTGATAATAGGCAAGGGACTGGACGACCAAGTTTTTTACCACATATCTACAAACAGTCCATACACGAATATTTGTATCACATTTTAGTTACCATAAAACACAAGTAACCGTTGTTAATTTTGAAAATTGGATTGTTTTCTTATTAGGTACTACATTCTAATACTATAGCACATAATAAACTAACTTATATACCGTTCAAATCTATGTGATCCTCTTATCTCCGAAATATCAGCAGGAGTTTAATCTAAAATTTATTAGTCCAACGTTTCAAATACGAAAAGGGAGGATATAAACAAAGAGGCTAGAAATCCTCATGTTTACGTTGGTTGTACGAATACATTTTTTTGTCCTAAATTTAACAATATCTGGCAACGCTGACCGATGATGTAAAATACCTTAGAAATTTTCCCACCAGAAATTATCACATTGGAATAAAAGCATGGTCAAAGGGTTTTTCTGAAGGTCTTAGCCCTATTGCAAGAACATAGAGGAAAAGAAAAAAAAAATTGCCGCATATTCACAATTCTTGGCAAATTATTGAATTTTCTACCCTTAATAGGTACATACAAAAGGCAGTTGATACCTACAGTCGCGCAACAGAAGCCCGCGAAAAGCTACTCACAACAATGTGAGCAGCATTCACCACGTATAAAAGCTAACCAAAGTCAACATGTTCCATTAATGCCTACCAAGCTCAACGTTTTCCTTGAATTAGGTCAAGCTGAAAAGCTCAACACTATACAATACGATAATGGTGTTCCAAAGTACCATCCCGTTTACCACCCATCACCCAAGGCTTGCTTTGACACCTTAATATTCTTGAAAATAGCATTGTTAAGCTTCTCCATTCTCATCCAACCTAAAATGAAATAGCACACAACTTAGTCTGATGGCCAATGTGTTTTACAAGAGTAAATAGGATGGAAAATAGGACATACTCGTACATATAAAAGCCGATGTAGGGAAGTCACGTGTTTGCTCCAGTTGGTGAAAGCTTTCTTCCATAACAGGGAAGTAGTGAAAGAAACCCCTCAATGTCAGAGTGCCGGTATACGATCGATAGTGGGAGGAGGGAAACTTTTCCTTCGAGCAAAGAATGCTATACTACACAGTTTCACTATACTATCATCATATACATATGAAATGAAAAACTTTCTTTGGAAGTGCTAATTTCAAAATAGAAAAACCATTTCCGGTTAGCATTGCCAAATACAATAAAAATTTACTCATTTTTTTACTGAAAACTTTAAGCTTGCACACATTTTAAAATGTAAATAACGCATGAATGCAGTAATGCTAAACTGTCCTAATTTAATCCTCTGTGGAATATAGGACAGTTCTTGTTGCTTTCCACCAGACTCTGTTTTTTCGGACAGACTTCAGATATTTATATTTTTTAGTCCTTTTTGGAGTTGGTTTTGATTTTCACACTTTTACAAATGTTTGCGGATTTCTGTCGAGGTTTTCATTGGTTGCGTTGAGATAGATAACGTGTTCGCTTCCCACACGAGAGTCGCAGGGTTAAATCCCCCCGGCGACGATGCATAGTTGTTTTCTGCTGACAGCAAATCATGTTTTAAAGCGACTTCAAATTGTAGGGTCACTTGCAATTTTCGTCCTTGAATCATTTGAAGCTCTTTCCATGCAAGGAGTTACGGGAAGTATAGAATATGTAACCTGCTCAATTTCTTTCTTCTCAGCAAATTGTGAAGACTCAACTGACTCGCCATTCAATTTGACCTTTACAGAGTAGTTGGACATCCACAGTTTTGGATTACAATATACTGGATTTATCTTTTAAACCGAAATTTAGTAATGATATTATCGAGGTAATATAAATTCTCTAGTACGAGGGTTGTTCTAAAAGTAATGATAAGAACGCTCTACAGAAAAAATTTTTTATTCAGTCTTTCATACATGTTCTTTTTCGAAGTAATTAAAAACTTACCTCTATGATTTTTAAGACTATTGTAACCCTATTAGATTATTCTTTAAATTTTGTAATAAAACACTAACCAAATTTTAATATTCTCGCTCAAGATGGCAAAACCAAAATAGAGTAAAACTTGTTGCGATCTCACAACAAAACATTGCCAAATTTTGGCATCTCTAATTTTTCAACTCGAAGAATTTACTAAATTTTTGAAATCTTGATTGAGCCGAGTACACACAGTTCGAGTCTAGGTGCCAAATAGGGGCCCTTGTCATTAAATGATCGCAGTAAATATTGTTTCTAAGGATATTTCCAGCACTGCCGTCTCTAGGCTCTTGCTCAGCTGTTTTAAATTGCTACAGGTCTGTTTTCTGAAAGCGATGGCAGTTTTGTCAATGTACGCATGTAGGCGGTATCAACGAATACCCCACTCAAATTCGTTTAATTTTTTCAAAGCCCCTAAAGCTTTGTGTGGCCGAGAAGGTAAATCCTCTCATTCTTGTGAATTTGTGACAATTATGGCAGTTTTTATCACATAGTCTATCCAGCCTCTCACATTATTCTTCAGAGTTGATCGATTGATTGCAATGTGTAAAAGTTCATATAATACTACAACATTCACTTGTGAACAGAAATGTAGATCAGTCTCTCCTTTTGCCAAAAAGATCCAACCTGAAATAATGACCGCGTTGTTATCTTAATCCTCTTCTCCCCAAAGCGATAGCGTAAAATTGTTTTTTTCTGTTTTTTGTTATAGATATCTCTGTAGGAAAAATTGTCCCCCATTAATGGGTTAGGCCACTCTAGAATTTTTGAAAAGTCGATTTCTTTATTTTTGAGGTAAAGATTATGGCCGTGAAAAGTCTCTAAGTACTCGAATTTTAGTACAAGGACGCCTGGTTATTTATTCATGATTTTCTACTACTCAAAACTTCTAACTCGTTTATCTCAAAACTGAATTTTTCCAGTTGGCCCGAAACATAATTCAGACAATTTTCAACCGATTAATTTGAAATTTGAAATGTATCTTCAAAAATACATTGTCTATGGAAGTACGTAGGATTTTTTGTTTATATTGCATAGTTCATTTGTTATTAACAATTTTCTGACGTATTTTTAGGCAAATTTTCCACTTTCCAGTTTAGAAGTGCGCCATTTGGCCAAAAATTAATATATCGAAAAAATCCTACACACTTCTTTCTATAGCTTTTGTTATATATAATCGAAAAAAATTCACTGGCTCATCGTAATTTAAAAATTACAGGGGCTGTTTGTCCGGCCGTGGAATCTGAAAAAACGGAGACGTCATCGCAAAAACGCTGTACAGCCGCCATTTTGAAATTAATTGCTTCAAAAAAATTATTAAAATACATTCACTGATATGTATGATAAACACCTTATTTTGTAATCTTGAATTATTTTGTAGTCCTTTGGAAAAAAAAAATCCCCAAAAAAGCCTATTTTTTCGTCCTCTTCAGTGGCCTAACCCCTAAGGGGGTGTTTTCATACATTTTGGAGAAAGCATTTTGAAGCTGGAAATGGGTGATACGAAGTTTCAAGCCCTATAAATCACCGGGATTAGATGGCATAATCCCAGTTGAACTACAATTACCTTCCGAGATACTAATTCCGTTGCTAATGATAATTTATGAGACCTGCCTTAATCTCACCTATATTCCATCCTCATGGCCGAAGGTGAAGGTGGTCTTTATTCCAAAAGGAGGAAGAGCCTCGCACTATAGGCCCAACGATTTTAGGACCATCAGCCTCTCCTCCTTCCTCAAAACACTGGAGAGAATCTTAGATATCTATATTAAAGAGACAAAAAGTCCTTCCAACCTGTCTCTCTCGCAACACTAAAGGTAAGTCCGTAGAGACAGCCCTGCATGAAGTTACCAGTTATAAAACATTCGCTACTGCAAAAAGAATACTCACTTGCAGCCTTCCTCGATGATATTGAGGGTGCTTTCAACAATATTGGGTCAGAGGCGATAATGGCATCCTTGAGGAGGCTTGAACTCGACGATACTCTCATCAAATTTATTGACCTCATGCTAAAAAGCGGGGTCATCGTCTCTAGTTTGGGTGGATCTAATGTCTAAAGAGCGGTTGCTAGAGGTACCCCTCAGGGAGGAGTCCTCTCGCCACTCCTATGGAACATAACTCTGGATAAGTTACTCATAGACCTGGAGCTGTCTGGTCACAAGGTTATGGCCTACGCCGATGACATTTCCCCTGATATGTTCAGGAAAACACCCAAGCACACTCTCACACCCTCTCCAAATTATCATCATGGAGTGAGCGGTGTGGCCTGGCATAAACCCGAACAAAATAGAGTTAATACTCTTCTCTCGGAAACATAAAACACCTCCTATGAATTGCCCTACACTAGACGGAGTTAGGCCGAAACTGTGTAATTAAGTTAAATATCTAGGTCTAGTCCTAGATAGAAAACTTACTTGGAAGCCTAACATCCAGGAAAGGCTACAGTAGCGCTGTACTCGTGTAAGAAGGCAATAAGGAAAAGATGGGGTGTGGAGAAACGCATTGTGCATTGGCTCTACAAAAGTGTCGCACGAGGTATACTTATGTATGGAGTGATTGTCTGGTAGCCGGCACTAAGTATATCAACCCATCACAAAACAATGGATAAAGTTCAGAGGATGGCAACACTGCTGCTAAGAGGTGCCGTGAGAACTACACCTTCCAAAGCGCTGAACACTATTCTCCACCTTCTACCGTTATATCTCTTTGGTAAGCAAACCGCATCCTCAGCCGGCATTAGGCTTAAATTAATCCAGACCTGGAAATGAACCATCTTCGGTCACTCCAAAATCCTGGACAGAAGAACTGCCAGCAATATTGATTATACCTTGCTCAAGCCTTTCTTTGGAAATAAATTCGACTCCTTCTTTCCCACCAGATCGGAATGGGAAGAAGATCCTCCCCAATGGGGGGAGTCAGTGCATCTCTACACTGACGGCTCCAAATTAGAAGGTAAAGTAGGTGGAGGTATCTTCTCGGAACATTTGAACCTCGATGTATCATTCCGCTTACCTAACTACTGCAGTGTATTTCCGGCGGACATCATGGCTATAAAGATATCCGCGGACCACCTAAGGCATTTAACGCTACCTACAGACAATATTTGTATTCTCACAGATAGTCAGGCCGCTATTAAATCCCTCACGCGAGTATAAACCACCTCCAAAACAGAACTAAATGGCATAGCTGAACACTTGAAAGTACAGCTCATCTGGGTGCCTGGACATAGTAATATTCCGGGTAACCGTAGAGAAGACGAACTAGCGAGAATCGGTACCACTCGTCCTGATTCAGACATCAACCACCAGTTGGGCAAACCGCTGGCCACTTGAAAACTTTAAATCTTACAGGAATCTCTCAGGATTGCTAATATTAATGGGCATTTGGAACACACCTGCCTGATTACCTGACAGATATGGCAAAAACTTGACCCTAAACGGTCAAGAGAGCTCATTCTACTTTAACGTAAAGCAATTAGCAGTACCGTAGCCGTTATTACGGGCCACTGCCTCATAGGTAGACATGCCGATAGATTAGGCGCATCTTCGAACGACTTCTGTAGGAGTTGTCATGACGAAGAGGAAGAGGAAACTATACTCTACTATAGCCAACCGTAGGAACCGGTTTTTGGGCTCTCCCTTCTATGAAGAGCTAACCGAATTAGGTTCCACTCACGTCAGAGACCTAGCTCGATTTATCAAGAGTTCTAAATGGTTCCCAACGACATGTTCAGGCTGAACACAATTCCCATTCCAGCCAAATTTACATTGGCACCCCGTGATCTGGCTCCACTGAGACAGGAACTAGCTCGGTGCAGAGGGGGTAACAGGTACACCCTCTTCCTGTCAGGTATTTTAAGGGGTTTTTAAAATTTTTGTAGCCTCAATCTGTGGTATCACAATGGTCCTCTTTGGCCTGAGTGTGCCTTCTTCGGCAGCCTCTTTTAACCTAACCTAACTACCTTATTTGTGTTACTAGGGCGGAACCAGCTGGCGTATTTTGAAATTTTGTATAGGTTCAAAGCTGATAAATTGCTTGCTTTTATAAAAAATCTTAAAAATATATATTATAATAATAATTTACCCAATTTTAAATTCTTCCCTGAATCCGTTACGATGTAGTTCAGTTTTTGAATTGGTAAATATTTGACTTTCAGCAAATAATTTATATAATGTACAATTATCATAATTAGCAACAAGACTTGAACAAAAAAAAACTTGTTCTCCTTGCCGCTATTGCAAAGTAAAATTCTCTAATTAGAAAACCCCAATGATAATTACACCACAATAGAAGAAAAAGTCAAGAAGTACAGAGATAAGAAAAAAAATTTGCTCTTGCGAAGTCCTTTCTTACTGTACAGTTCATCATTGACCTATATTTTTCACTAAAAAAAAAGAAAGAAAGAAGAGAGTTCCAACAAGAGAAAATATCATTTTCCATCTTACGTGAAAATTAGGTCAACCCCAGAAAAATCATCACAACATTGGACGGATGAGAAATAGGTCACACTAACAAGTGGCCCTGCATCCAGGCCATATAAACTAGGTTACCTACACCCTGTTACTATAGCAACACAAGCTTTTTACAGTAATGGAGTGGGAATGCATTTTCTCGGTATCCCATTATGACTTAAAATTGGGGTACTGGGTCACTAGGTTGCACAGTGCCAAACTACATAAGTGCACGAAACTTGACAATCGCAATGATTGAATGCAGGGGAATTTACTATATACTCTATCTGGGGCACCTAAGTGCACTTGCAGTTATATCGATGTCTATCGTTTTGCTATAGTTACATTATTTTAGATATTTTACTTAATCTATAAATCGCGTTATTCAAATTGATATTTTATTTTCTTTCAGGCACATGGACCGATTTTCCAATGCACCTGGAAGGGATGCGGTGTGGTCGAGACTACTGTAGATAAAATTGAACACCACGTTCGAAATACTCACTTAGGGTAAGTAAACAATTTAACAAAAAAAATATGAGGAACTTTTCGACAAGAACAAATTAACATTGAAATTTCATGACTTCATTTAACATTGCAAAGTTCTTCCTGGGCGTGTTAAAAAAAACTGACAAACTTTTTTGTTATTATACAAACTTCGAGTACGCATCATATCCGCTTTTATAAAAATTATCAAACTTATGTAATCAGAAGCGCACACGTACATATATTATCCGTATTCAAAAATTCATAACTGCTTTGACATTAAACTGTAAAATGCCAATTTGTTTTTCTTTGCCACCGGAATACTTCGTCTTCCATTAAAAAAAAATGAAACGTGACTGCCACAATAAATTTTGGACTTCAAGACCGAGGAAGTTGACCTTTCCATTCTTGTTCATGTTGACAAAAGTCTACCTGTTTTTTAGCACGTGAGCATTATAGAAATAGCCGTTTTGTGTTGTATGTAAAAAATTCAGACATTGTAAAAATAAAGCTCAGAAATACTTTAGAAATATAAATTTAAACTTGGGTTGCCTCCGAGATCTTGTTTCAGTAAAAGATAAAATCATTTTCTTATGTAAGTTTTTTGCTGAAAAAAAATTTTTATAGTGAACCTCAGTCCTCACAACGCTATGACCTAGTCACTTTAACCTAAACTGTTATAATGATGTTAATTTTTTGTGGTTAGTTTGAAACTGGATTGTTTTTATTATTGTTTTAAGACATAACCTACAAGCAGTGGAGTTCATAACCTATAAAGAGAAATACAGGATATTACAAAAAAGTTCTTTTTCCTTACACAAGTCTGATATAGCCCTCTAAAGTAAAAGTATTTGAAATAATTTCAAAACAATTAATCTTTATGTACCCCAATGCTGTACGATAAAAAGCGTATATTTGGGATTGTTATCGTGTTGAAAATAAAATAGTCTTGCATTTACTAGGTATACATGACAGTTTGAATGGTGCGATGAGTAGGCTAGTTGGGCTTATACATATGCGTTTATCATGTTAAAAAATAAAGTCGAAATTTAGCTTATTTTGCTACCGTTTCATCGTGTTTTTTTTTATAAATTTTTCTTCACACTGTGTATTTATAAAAAGTAATCAACCTAATTGAACATACAAACCATAACGTTTTGGATAACAACCATTAAGCAACAAGACCAATGCCATAGTATAAATAGGAGAAGTAGACCAGCTTCGAACAAAACTGCAAAAATTTCTCGGCACTTAATTCCATTTTTCATTTAAATGGTAATGTCGCTGAGAGTAAATTACCCAAATGGGAAATTACTCAGTTATCTTGTATGTAGTTGTAAATGTCATTTTGTTAGAGTAAAAAGTTTGGTTATGCATCCAATTTGCAGGTGAATGTTTTTAGTCAATTATTAAGGCCATTTCCATGCCATTCAGATATAATCTAAGATATTTCGTAGTCTCGCGAAAGGAAAAACACTCAATGAAAGAATTGAAAAAGACTTACGGACTAATTTCATACAAAACTAACGAATTTTTAGAACTGCCAATTACTTAACCAACAAATATGTTCGCTTATACGAATTAATCGACAAAAAGGGAAATTTCTCATCTGAGAGTTACAAAATTGATTCTCGCTCACAGATATTTACTGTTTGACAGTTAGCATTTACTTTTCCAAACAAAATTGCTAGAACATTGCCCGACTATTTCGTTCACGTTTGACGAGGGAAATATAAGGAGATGTTCTTCTATTTAGTATCTATTCTATGCCAATGCGATGTAAGGGACAAGCAAGTAAATCCTACATAAGTGCTCTACCATTCTATAAGTACTTGTGTAGATTGGTGAGGGTTTTCGGTACTCTTTTTGAATTGAAGTATTGCTAAGGGTAATCAGATTTGATTGAAGCACAAATTTTAGGACATTTTAGATAAGGCAATGACAGCAACAAATAGGGTGTAATCAAGAATTTAGCACGGTGCACGCCACTGCAAAAGTGGTGCAACGAAGTGTCAAAAATTTCAGCGCACTGACAGCTCCACAAGTAACCCACGCAGCGTTTGAAAAATCGCTTCTTTAACGCAGCCGTTGAAACGATCAATAATGGACGAATATTTGTAAGTAATTTTTTAATTATACATATGAGTCCACAACTGCGATGTAGTCATGAATAGTCGGAATACATCTTTTTAATGCACATCAAGATTCAGCTAAAAGATGCTTAAAAATTAACAGCACAATACAGGCCGAAGAAAAAATTGTAATCGAGGGGCGTCTTCCCGCAATTAATGAAATTCTGGAGAAATCTATTTAAAAATGCAATTAAAAAGTAGCAATATTCATTAGACTTTTTCTGCACGTTAATATATGTTATGTTGAAACAGGAGAATTAACTAATTAATTTGCAAATCAGTATACATTTCAATAAAAACAAGTTGTCACCTATGAACTCCTTGCAAAATTTAATTACACCTCCGCCTTTTGTGTTGAGTTAATAATAAAATACGATCGATGAGAAAAGAAAGAAAAACTTAAACAAAGAATGATGAGAGCAAAAAAGTCCTAGAAATCAGAACACAGATTTTACACGCTATAGATACTCCATTTAGTTTCTTACTCGTAGATTTGTATTCGTACTTTGCAATAACGTTTAATCTTCTTCTGCTTTCCCTGCATCTTTGATGCGAAGCTCGCTGAATTCTTAATTTCACCCATAGAGTTACAAAACTACAATAGATATTGGTCTAGAGATAGTTGAATCACACGTCCTCAATTATTTTTTAAACTTCGATATTGCTTTTAGAGCCTTATCTGAAATTTGTTTGCCTATTATATTAAATTCAAGCCCTAACTAATGGAGGGCGCATGAGACTTGACCACTCTCTATCTCTCTCTTTCTTTCTCCTTTTTGTAACCCCTTGTGAGCGATGGGGCGGTAGAAGAACTTCACCCGATTTGACCTTTAATTTAAGGTAGATTACAAACTACTGACATTACTCTACAACCCGTAATATATTGTTAGCAGAAAACAACCATAGTACTCCGTCGGTGAAGTTCGAACGGTGTACCTGCGGAATGGAAGGCCAACACGTTATCACTTTCTCCACCGACAACTTAAGAACTCCTTATTCATTATTCATATGTGCTGTAAAGTCGTTAGTAGTGTAATGCAAAAAAGCCCCGTTTCTTACGTCCTTAGTTGTTTTTCTATGTTTGTATTTCTAGTTCTATGGCGGTAGATTTCGATAATTTAGGATGAAGGTAGCAATGGGAGTTTACACACGGCACAATTGACCTCTGCAAAAATGTTTATCTGAGTACACTTTTTCGTTATGTCATCCGCGATTTAATTGCCTGAAATATTCCTATATCCAGGCATCCTGCATAAGATCACCTTGTTACATCTGGAAATTTCTGCCAACTTACTTTAGCATTATCTCCGATTTTACCGTTATCGCTTATAGCGTTTAAATGATCCTTAGAATATCAGTATATACATATGTATATAATAATGTTCCCATCTATGTGTGTAAATACTAGATTAGGTTAGGGTGGTGGCTATCGGAAAGTCGATCAGCCTCACATAGACCTAAGAAACTGGCCACAGCTGCCTTGACATACTACATGTTGTTAAATTGCTCCAGCTTTCCTTTGCAAGCTGAATAGCCTTAAGGTCAACTTCTGTTCTGGCCGATCGACCTGTCCATACATGATTCCTTCAGTTGAGAACCTTCCTTTGCAAGCGTGTCAGTCGCCTCATTGCCCTGTATCCCACCATAACCAGGGAGTTACCTTGTGCCTTGTTCCGAAGTTCTGGAGATCATTGTGACAGCTGGCAGTAGCAACTGTGATATTATTACGTTTGAGTCCAGCACCTTTTTTGCCGCTTGACTGTATATATAAATTCCTATGCCGCTACCATTAGGTAGATTTGTCGTGATAATAACATCCTTGCCGCTCTCTCCCCATTTTTCCCATCATATTGGGAGGTTTTTGATTCAGGCATCGTAAAATGAAGAGGGTTGTGTTAGGAGCTAATTTCGCACGAAGATCTACACTCCTACATCGTCCTGGAATCGTTGTCCTCCAAGTGCTTGTTTTAGCTGCCCAAATAGCAGTAGTCCGGCAATCGATACTGACTACTTATGTTTAGGCATTCCTAGTACAACCCGTTCTCCACTTTCGATCCATCAGTGAAGACCGCTATATCTGCCATGGTGGTAAAGATGGAACATGGTCTCCAAAGCCGCAGTTGGCGTTGTCCTAATTGCTCCGGAGATGCTCAGACAGGCAGCTCTTTGAATTTTAGTTATTTGCTTAAGGTTGTTCTGCTTTCTATAGCATGTAAATACTGATAACGCCACTTGATAAATCGTGTGTTATCCCAGTCTTAAAAGTACACGATTTGTCCGTCAGTCTATACAATTTGTTTTTATACAATTTTCTAGAGTACTCATTTGCCATTGTACCCATCCTGGGTAGATATAATTGTATATGTATACAAAGTTGGCCAAATAATATTCGAATAACAATTACGAATAAAAAATTATTCGTTATTCGCGAATGACGGATAACTTCAGTTAGTTTGGAAAATTTATTCGAATAAATGAATAAATTTGGAACGCAGAATCAGAAACAGCTTCTTTTGTCCGATTCATACAAAATGGAGTCAGAAGTTGGATGGTGAATTCCTCATACGACGTTGCAGATAAGATAGGTAGGTAGGAATTAAGCAGGAAAGCCATAATAATGGTGACTAAATCTATAATTAAGATCGGTAGAAGGACCTTTGACTTAAAGTACGCTCACAGCATCTGGAAAAGGAAAAATTTGGAAATTATATTCGAGAAAAAGGAGTTTTATATCAAGTCGTTGGCCAAAGCAATAAGCCACTTTGTGTCCCAAAAGAAATTCAACCATAGCTAACCAATAGCGTACATCAACAAGATCATTTCGGATAAAGGAAAATAAAGCAAAATGAATTATGTTATATTCATATTAAAAGAAGAAACAACTGCATATTTGCAGAGAGAAAAGAAGAAAACCAAGGTTGCATGTTGCACCCAATCCCAAAATCGGTATGTAGGAGCAGCTGTGTAAAAATAGCACTTTAATACCTAGCGGAGTATTAATTTTATTCGCGTTGTTTAAAATAAATTATTCGAAGAATTATCTCTATAAAATTTTGTTACAATACGTCGAACTCTGCGTATTTATAGAGATTGCGGATGCTTCCTGTACTTAATTTCCGTTCCATTCAGCCCTTGTAGATAGCTTTGCCCGGATTGGTTCTCTTATTCGTTTTTGCCCGGAATCTCACGCGTTTTGTTTTTGCGTGGAACATTTTCTAAGTCACTTTTGCTCGGACCTTGTGGATAGGTAATTTTTACTCTCAGCCTGTCATATATCACCTCCTATGCTCGTTCTCTGCTTTGCCTACCTTGGTGTGGTTATTTTTTTTATAGTTATCACAGACTAATAAAACGACGGTCGGAAGAGATCTTCGGCGCTTCATTGACAGATCCAGATGGCTTAATAAAGAGTTATGGGGTAGATGGCTTAATAAAGAGTTATGGGGTATTTTACTCTCCTGGTTTAAGTGTTTCCTTTAAATTGACGTCCTATCTAGCTACTCATCACAACATCCCCTTATTTAACAAGATTTTCAAAAAATCTAATAGAACATTCTATAAAGAAATGAATATACAAACGCTGTATGAACTACTTCTGAAATTTATGAAGTCAGTACTGTGACTTATTTGATACATCGCTGTACTACTTTTCCAGTGCCGCTAATTATTTCAATTAATTAAATGACATACATAAGCTCGGGACCGAATTCATCCCGGTTAATCAAATGAAAAATTACTCCACAATTTAAAAATATAAAAAACTAATTTACATCAACAATATGTAAATGCTGCAGTTGTTTCATAATGAACCCGTTGCGAAGGACATCTTTTATAATGATTACGAGGGCGAATCAAATATAAACGAGACTTTATTTATAAAAAATGTTGACTTGGTTTAATACAATAGTGAAGCACGATTGGGAGGTTTTAGATTCAGGCATCGTAAAATGAAGAGGGTTGTGTTAGCAGCTAATTTCGCACAAAGATCTCCACTCCTACATCGTCCTGGAATCGTTGTCCTCCAAGTGCTTGTTTTAGCTGCCCAAAAAGATGGAAATCGTAGGGTAATAAGTCAGGGGTATGCTCAAATGGGATTCATCTCATCTCCTCTAATTTTTGTCAAGTTAAACGTGCAACGTTAACCGTTGTCGTGGAGGAAAATGACGTTTCAAATCGGTTAACGATAAGAGATCTTCACCTCACTCAAAAGCTCACAGTGATAAGCATTTATTGTGCGACGCTCAGGGAAGAAATTAATATACTAAACGCCACAACAGTCGAAAAAAGGAGTTGCGAGCACTACGCCAGCTGACAGCTGGTCCGAGGACGGCGAGCATGTTCTTCATGTTCAACCCGTTTACGTCCTTTAGCAAAAAAAAAACGCGAGCCTTTGACAGCGTGCATTCAATGGTGGTTTTACCCCTTCTTGAGCAAGAAATTTAATTATAATGCGTTGCGCATCGGATGGAAGCACCTGTGACTCCGACAGCGTTACAACTACTGGCAAACCGGTTTGAACCGGTCGATCGCCTGTTCTCCCCTTTCCTGGCATCGCTACCTATGCCCCCTCGAAGCGGCTGCTCGCTCTCTTCAAACTTACTCTCTCCGCTCTCAAGCTTAGAAACAAAAGTCTGGTTTATATTTATTTAAGTCACTAATGTAGGCATGATAACCTGCAAAATAACTGTGTTCGATGTAGTCATATATCTTACTATTAATTCATTTACATGTTATTGACTCCCAAAGTTAATAAAATCTAAATAAATTACAAGTATAGTAGAAGTAAGTAGTATATGCTACCTTATTGGTATTAGAAAACTGAGATTTTTTAAAATAAATTTTGGCCATAATTAACAAAATTTAATAAAGTTTAAAAATAAAAAATTATTCAAACAAATTTAAAAAATGGAATAAGATCACTGGAACTCTGTGTTAGATCATTTTTGAAGTTCTGCTCCGTCCTAATTTTCTAATAATGGCGTTTATAACTAGTACAGAAATGGTGAAATCAATCTGAAATGGATTACTGCCACAATGATGGAGTGTTTAGCTTATTAGTGATACGATAAGTTCAGCGCATTACCAGTTTGTGTGAACTCAATCCTCTCTTAAACCTTTCTGTGGTATAAGAGAGGATTGAGTTCATATTATTATGTTTTTATATATGTTTTTTTATAAGAACTTTGCTGCATTTTTCGATTGCAATTTCTGACATGTTACATCACCTAATGATTCAGTTTCGTTTCGGCTTTCTGTCTTTTGTTCTTTTACTATTGGTTGGTAAAACTATAGCAACGAATTAAAGGAGCTGTTCCCAAGTGTTCTTTTGGTACCAATTGGATCAAGAGTTTCAATATATAAAACGCGAGTCAGTACATCTATAAAAACGCCCCATGTATTCAAGGAAAATATTTTTTTTAAATAATAAAATCAAAACAATTTTCGCATATGTATATCCTAATTATTACTTAAACTTATTCGCCTTTTTACATGTTTTAGTTAAAAGCATCCTGGAAGTACGACAGATAGTGGTTTCGAGTTTACTTTATAAAGAATTCAGCTTACATAAGTTTTGCCTATTCATAAATTTTCCAATGTTGAAAACTTATTTTCGTTGTGTATGAAACTTCTAGGGAATTATATTAAACTTTTCCAGCAAAATAAATGTTTGAGCAAATTCCAAAACACATTGAATGCAAAATTCAACACAGTCAACTTGCCACGAAGTTTTCTATCACAGAAGCAATGATACGTTTTGGAACTTACCGTCTTTATTTAATTGGGAATATTGAAATTGCAAATAGATAGAATTTTGAAAGTGTGTTAAGACAAAGAGTATCTACCACCTTACGTGAGATTTTAAGATAAAGGACTTATTTTCGTACTTTGACGGGGCGCAGTCCATGAATCCACGTTATCTTACAATCGTGCCTCAAAAATTACCGAAAGCGGACTAAGTTTGAGATTCACTTAGCATAAAAATTAAAGGATACCAGTAGTTATGTGGAAAGAAAGATGACTTATTTATTTCGAATGTGAACTCAGTGTAGTCAACTGAAGCTGGGTTTGTGAATTTCTGAAATCGTAATGGCAACTTTACACAAATTTTTCTGTCTAATCATGAAATCGCTGCGCATTGCTCTGAAGTGAGCTAAAAAATTTTTAGTGCGAAAAAATGCTTGAGAAAAATTTAGTTGAGGTAAGCACTAAAAACTTCCGTGGTTTTTAGAAATAGGAATATAATAAAGGAATACTGAACAATAAACTTTGAGATATATTGATCTGTGCTGACGCTTTATGATGATTATTTAAACGCACTCAATCCTTCGTATTTAAACAAAACGAAAAACTAGTAAGTACAAATTTTCCAGAATTTAATTGAAACCTAGCTGACATGATTGCACTTCAGCTGCATGATTCAGCGATTTACTTTATTAAGCTGAATTGTGCAAATCTGCGTTTATCAAAACGCATGGGCAGTTTTCTTCTCGAACTAGATTGGCCATTACTTGGAATAGGAAATTACAACTGCTTTCATTACTTAAAATCAGTGTTATGTGTTCTAAAATCAACCAGTATGCATCATTTGAAATAATACAAACTATAAGAACTGTGACTCGAAATATCAGATCTTAGGTTTTAATAAAAGAGACAAAAGTGTAAGTGTGCCAAGCAATTTTACGGTCATTTGGTCATTTATTGTGTTCTGATGAACACGTCAGGTTAGTCGCACACTGAAAGTTTAATGACTACAGCTTTCGCATGTGTTACAGCAATTTCTGTAAGTGCCTAAAATTGTTCCTTAGATTTAACAGTGCGAACAGAAAAATGAAATAATCAGACATATTGAAATTGTTGGCGGAAAATGCAGCGATATTTTCGCTTCGCTTTAAATAATTATACCAAATACATCGTTGCCGATGTTTTCAATGATAAGTCAACATATATTTTTAGTAGGAATCTCACAGTTTTATCAAATTAATAACTTAGGCCGACGCAATTAAATCTTTAACAAATGCCGCGGTAAAAGCTTAAGCAATAAAGATGTAAACAGGCATTATCACTCTAATATACGTACCGGGGCACTCAGGAAATGAAAAGGCGAATGAGCTAGCGGAGAGGGGCGCAAATTAAGACACTCCAATAGTACTCGACCTGAGTATACCGATCCAGGAAATCAAAAAAGAAATCATGGAATGGGTAACGAGGCACAAAGAAAGGTGGGAGGAATGCAATATCGCCATAACAAACCGTTTTGGAGAACTCTCAATACACATGAATCTGAAAAGATCAAGCTCAACAAGGCCAAACTGAAACTTCTTTTTGGCCTCGTGACAGGACATGTAAGACTAAGGGTTCATGCCATCAAAATGGGAGTGGTGAACTCCAGTCTGTGTAGGGGCAGCAGGGAAGAAAACGAGACCGTCTTACACGTTCTCTGTCAATGCACAGTCGTAACGCAAAGAAGATTTAGAATCTTAGGAACATACTTCTGCGAAGATTTAGCAGAAGTAAAGAAATCGGGAAATAATCGAATTATCCAATTCGTTTACGGAGATCAGTTGGTTGGAGATTTTCGGGCGACTTTAAATTATCCTACTAGCTTGTCATTACTCTAAAAAAGTAGGGAAATGTGGCGAAGTGATGGTCAAACACTCTTACAGTATCAAAAATGTAAGCCGTTTTTAGGGTACCGTACCAAAATGGTTAAAAAGGGACCCTTACGGTGCCAGTTCATCTGTCTGGCTGTCACAGCTGCTTATCTCAGCAACTACTAATGCTATCGACTTGAAATTTACCCCTCTTTATTGCAAAAAATTTAAAAAATATTTTTCTTTTATTGCTTATTTGCTTTATTGGAACATTATAAAATTATGCCCCCCCCCCCCTTATCTCCAAAGTTTTCAAAGCGAAAAATCTGAAATAATTACAGATGTTAATATTACAGGAACAATAAAACGATCTATCTAGCTAGCAGTTTTAAAGAGATCAGTAACCTTCCAAGGTACGGAACCTTCGGCTTTTTAAACATGACATAAACTAAAGATGGTAAAATGGAAACGAGTAAATAAAAAGTTATATTTATTTGGCACCCATAGGGAGATGTGTTAGTGCCTGCGCGTTTCGTGAACGTTAAGTTTCCGTTGCGCTTTAAGTAAATTCGCCAAAACGTTTTGAATGTAAGTTATCTTATGGATTTTATTTTATTTTTGTGCAAGTCGGTAAAAACGAAAGCTCTTCTCATAAATGCAGGGATAGGATTACCTAACGCCATAGATGATTGTGTCTTTCACTTTTCATATCATGTTAGACGATATTGCGACTAATTCTGTCACCCATCCACAAGTGATCTCTTTAAGAACTATCACTTTGTGTTTCTGTACGCATTTAGTGAGGTTTTGTTAAGTAATTTTACAAGTGTGATAAATGTCGCATTGGAAGCACAATGGATATAATTTAAATATGATAAGATATAAAACCTACACGGTGATCATATGTTGATTTAGTTTGAAAAACTTGTCCTTACAAACCCGCAAATACATCTCTTAAACTAAAGCCGTACAAAATAAAGTAACTTCACACGTTTAGAAAGGAAGAAGGTAATTGAAATTAAATCTTATAAATTACCCGAGACACGAAAATACGAACGAATTCAGAACCCATTAGAAAAAAGAAAATTAAGTTATATACTAGCTTTATTATTTACAAGTGCAAATCTGACAAATATTGGTTATACTAAAGGTGACCGTCTTACGTGATATCTTTCACTTTATGTCCCCGAGTTTGCAGTATCTAATTCCCATAACTTCTGAGCATAGCGCTCACGAACTTCATCTGATGTGATGACTAAATTGCAAAAGTGGATCAAACATTCAAAATGTATTCTGTACCACTGATTATTAACTTTTGTCAGCAGAAAACAACCATTGGTTGCTGCCAGCAGGGTGCGAACTTGCGACTCTCGTGTGGGAAACTAGCACGTTATCCATTACTTTGAGGTTTGCATTATAAATTTCAGTAAAACGTTGTTATTGAATTATACAAGTTCATTCAAAAATTGCGTTTATGAAGAGGCTCATAAAAGTTACCAGACACTTCTTGGGTAAATTGATGTGAACTGAGAAACTGTCAGAAGTAAGTTTTTAGAATTTATTGAAAGAGATCTACGTGTTTACAGACAACCGTAAAAATAGCAAAAATGAATAAAAATTTACAAAAAAAAAGTTGATAGAACCCCTTTTTGCAGACTCTAGTAGTAGTGTAAAGAAAGTTCTAGTGATGAAAGTGAAATAAGTAAACGGCATACATCAGGGTAGGAATTCTCACGAAATTGGTTGTTTTCAGACAACCTGGTTGCCTTGTAAATACGTAAAAAAGTGTAGAGGTTGATTTTAACAAGTGTGTGTTCAATCGGTCGAAGGGGAATGCCAACCGTTTTTACCCTGGGTAGGAATTCTCAGTCAAATGGTTGCCTCCAGATAAACAAGCCGTTTCAATAAAGAAAGGGCACGCCCAAAATATGTTCTGGCAACAGAAAAAATTTTTATTGCAACGAATTAATGTGTAAAGTTAGTGCGCATGATCTGCAATTCTCCCATGCCGTTCCCCGGAACTTGCATCTAAATCCTCGGTCGCGTATTTGGAAGCTGGCGTGTGATTTTTACCCTTCATAGCGCTTGAGGTCTGTTCACGTACTTAGTTTTGGGTAAATGCATTATTATATTTTTACCCAAACGCGTTCACGTACTCATGAAATGGGGGAAAATTTGCTGACGTAACATTTCTCCTACTTAAAAACGTTAGCCCAAATTTACCCGAAGAAATAAGTTGAGCACTTTTGTTAAGCTTTGTTATAAAGCCACTAATTGTCACTTTGACAGTTATTGCTTTAGTTTTTGTCCAAGACTACTCAAACATGTTCACGTACTCTTGGTATTTGGTAACTTCTCCTATTTAACATTTTTACTCAGAATATTCTTGATCAAAAAGTACGTGAACAGACCTTTGGACTGCCATGAGTAAAATTTTTGTAAAACGGTTGGCATTCCTCTGCAACCGTTTGAACTTGTTAAATTCAACTTCTACACATTTGGTTGTCTGAAAACAACCAATTTCGTGAGAATTCCTACCCAGGTTGTCTGAAAACATGCAATTTCGTGAGAATTCCTACCCAGGTGTGAGTTGTTAATCACAGAAGAATTCTGCCGAACTTTTGTCCGCACTCATCATGTGTAAAATTTGGTTAAAAGGAGAAATTAGTTGACTGTAAAATCTCTTCAAGTCCAACAGGGGCCTTATTACTGAATACGACTCGATTGCAATCGATTGTTATTATAGGAAATTCAGAATTGAATGGACCTAAACCTAACAGACAGCTCTCGCAAGTTCAATATTTCCTTTTAGTCTCATTAGATTCCAAATTTCATATATTTACGATCGATTGCAATCGAATCGTATTCTGTAAAAACGTTCGAGTAAACAAACAGACCATGTGTTGGTCAAAAAAAAGCTGATTGAAAAACCTTTAATTGTATCTTTCGCATTACTATAGCACCTCCTAATTCTAACTCGTCACTTGGCTACAGAGTTTATTTTAAAATATGGGACCCATTCGCAAAACGCAAATTTGCGTTATATCTACACAAATTAGCTGAATAAAGTTGCAGCTGCAGCGCAAACCTGTGTCGGACATATCAAATCCTTTGCATTGCTGGGCTTTATCACAACTTTGGTTGTTTAATTGTTTTGCAATTAGTGCTGAATGTAAATTTTATAAATTTGCACAAGTTTATTTTACTTTATCGCGTTAGTTAGTATTGATTAGATCCTTGGTCGTATTGTGAGTAAACCTCAACAAAATAGTAGCAAGAAAGAAGTGCATGTTTTTCTTTATATATATCTTATTATTTTTAGTTACCGCAAAGGTAAATTTAGGGCCAAACCGTGTAGTTTAATACGATCAAAACCGATTATCAAGCTTATGGCTAGTTGAAAAGGTAAGTCAGATAGAGAAACAGAAACAATTTTTAAAATCGCTTTTCAATTAAATCTCATCACCTAATTTATTTTCGCAAGCTGAATTCTTTACGTTCTAAAATAAAAACAGAATTTATGTTCTAAAAAAATAAATAAAAAAAATTCTTACAACATAAATAATTATAAGTTAAATCGATAAAAATGTTTTCTGGCATTTCGATATAATTATAAACATGTTTTCTTCAGTACAAATTAAAAAAATATTTGCCAATTTTCTCCTCACAATCTTGAATTCTTACTTTTTAAATCTTAAATAACTAAAGCTTTTTAAAAGAACAAATGAGGAGAAAATAAAATAAACAAAAAAAAAAGTTACTTAAAAGCTGCATTGTCTGATTTCTTTAATAAGTGTCTTAGGTGGGAGTGAAAATAAAAAGTAAACAATGAATTTTTTTTATATAAGGTTAACAATGGCCAAAATATAGTCCATTGAGCTTTTAAACATAATCTTTTAAAATGTGATGAGTGGTCTTTTTGTTGTATTCATTAAGTCTATCTTAAAAGATTTTGAACAAAGATTTTAAAAATTAAAAGAGCTTTCCAATTTTTTTTGCTTTATAATAATTTAATTAGGCTTTCCTTTATCTTTTCTTGTTGCTAAACAAAATCTTTTTATCTTTTCCGTAAGAAACAGGAGTACTAAATAATTGAGATTTTCTTTCCTTTTCTATCCCCGCATCATTCATCAAAAGTTTATTGTTATCCTATTATAATTATTATTATCAGATGTTCCTCTTTGCTATAGTACGTCCAGTTATTATCAGAATTTCACAACAATTTTAAGCGGTTTGATTAATTATTGCATGTGTGATGTCCATTGAGGCTTCACCGATGCCATTCACAGTAATTCCATTGACTAAATTAACAGCTGTTAAAATTAATAATATAAATAGAAATCAACAAACATATAATATATGTACTGCTTACTTACCATTTCTAACGCCCTGTGCATCTAAGTGCGCCCAGTATGCTTCTGATGGGGATTGAGTATTTGTGCCGGGAGGAGCTGTTACTGGAGCTCCTGTGTATCGAAAGTACGGATTTTTCAAATCTAATGTATTACTCGATGATATATTTGTTCCTTCTATATGAAGATCGATTGTAACGTCATAACTTTGACGACGATTTGCTACTAATAAAACTCTTCCAGTTAACATTTGCCCTTGTTTTATGAAAATTGGTGTTTGCAGCAGACATCGCACCTGATACCAATGTGTTAAAGGTGCAGTAGGCGCCGTCGACAACCAGACCTGCTGAGTTGAGCCACAAAATTCGACATCAAACCAAAATGCCAATCCATGACAAATGCCTGTTTGAAGTGCATGGAATTCTAAAGGTATATCTAAAAGATATTAAAAAAAAGAACTGTTAAAAAAAAGGGCTTACGAATTTATAAAAATTATGAATAATTACCAATGTCATGTAAGTCGCTCTCATTATCCCTAAGAAAATCGCAAACATACCGCACCGATTTGGCCATACATATTCGCATATCAAAAGTATCAACAATAGGTTGCCTAAAGTATTCTTTCATTCCTTCTTTATGTAAAACTGTCAGATCAACGCCGTGAAATGATGACTGATACCAGAAATTGGCCTTATTATATTGTTCCGAATAAAGCGATTCATCGCTAAATGGTGCTATATGTAAATCACCATGTGTTGGAAACATTTTCCCACTTGGTTTCAACCATTTCCTTGCATGTAAATATGTTTCTAACATGCGTTCATTAAAAAGCATGTATCCCATAGGTTCGGATATTATAATATCTACCATTTGAGGTAACTCAATTTCTTCAATTTTTCCTGGTATTACTGTGATTTTATCCTGAACATTATTTGCGCCGACTAATTGCTGAGCATATTGTGCCATATTGCTAGCTTCAATTGCGTAAACTTTAGCAGCTCCAGCTTGTACGGCAAAGAATGATAGTATACCAGATCCAGCACCAACATCAAGAACAATTTTGTTCTGCAAGAAATATCGTTAGTGTGTTGTTATAAAATTTTAATTGTAATTAAAATACATGAAAATCTGATAAATTTCCTAAAATGGCTTTTTGGTAGGTGCTTGTCCGAACATAATCCTGCATCATGTTTTGCTGTTGACTTAAGTAGCCATAAAATTGAAAATACTGGGAGGCGGAAGACTCTTCGGTTCGTTGTGAAAATACTGATTTCGGGCGGAGTCGTTTGACATTTTCTATAATCTTACGGAAATGCAGTATATCTAAAACGAATTATATTATATAATAGTTTCAATTTAATGTTTTTTTTTAAATTATTATTATTTTCTAAACTTACCTGTATCTGAAGAAAATTTTAGAACAAATTCTTCATCGTCAACATTTACTACTTGCCCTCTGGAACTAAATTGGGCAACTTCTGTATCAGTTGTGATGAGATATTCTTTATTTCTTCTTACGTCACCATCTGAAATGGAACAAGTTATATTATAATGAAACTAGTTCCTATAAGATTTGCAAATTCGGAATAAATTTTTAAAGACCTGCATTTAATGCGAGTTGGAGTTGGTTTCAGATAATAGCCTTAATTTGTATAACTTTAACATATCCAACCTTAAAAACATGTGGCAATAATTTGTTCAGATAGTAATATTCTCAGTGGTCTATTGAATTTCTGCTACTTTTTACCCGAATGTCGAGGAGAGTAATGTTTCTTAGAACTACTAAACTGCATGTGTCGGTATAAGAAATATTATTTATTACCGATTTAGATTTATCAGATATCCAATAGTAATAGTCAAAAACATCAAAATTACTATTCAATTTACTTTTCTACTTACTTACTATTCAATGATGAGCTTCAACTACCACTAAATCTATGTTTTTCATTACTTAGGCTTTTAAGTAATGCAACCCGCAGCAAGATTGTACAAAAGCCACGTATAATTTGTAATCGAGAATTCATGAGTAATTTATGCAAACAGCTGCAGTTATTATATTCATACGTGTTGCAAAAAAGTAGAGAGAAGATCATGAAGGAGTTTGTTATAGAGCAAAATATCCGTGAATATATTTTATGACACGCTTTAAGCTCAGGTGGAATTTTATTGCAAAATTATAACCAGGAGGGGACTAAAGAAACAGGATTGAAAATTTCTGGTTCTAAAGTGAATGTATAAATTTGCATTGATGCGAGCAGATTAAATTATTGCAATTAAAGAAAGTTTTGAAGTATATGTGAGCAAGAATCGAACCATGACCTGCACGCCGTCATAATCATACCATTCAACCAGTAAATTGGCACTATCATAGGAGTTGCAATGGTTTGTTACGAATCTAACGATATTTTATTTATATTTATTTTGAGTTATATTTAGTTTGAAGTTGCTCAACATATTAGTACTATATGAAAAGAACGTTCTTGTATTTACATCTTTTTGGTAAGGAAACTCTCTGGAATAGCAGAATTTTTTTTTAAATTATTATACTGTGCCTTTACAACAACTGCTGAATACTTGCATAGTAATTTTTAAGACAGTCGCTAATTCGTTTATATTGACTCTCCTCACTTATACAATTTCCTTGTAAACTAGCAATAATTCAGATTTTTACTTGAAAAGTAATTGCTAGATCAGCCTGCAACTGAATAAATATGTCTTAATACCCTACAAGGCACGAATGTTTTTTGAATTGAAAAAATAATGGACAATTTTAGGTGAACTAGTTCACACTATTTTTCTACGTAACCCTCTTCTCTATCGATGCACTTTGCAAGCCCTGGAACGAGCTTTATTATACCTGCCTGCCTCAAAGAAGTCTCCCACCAATCCATTGTTTTACGCCGCTCTTGATATCATTGGCGATCGAAAACTTTTTGTTACCCATAAACATTTTCAGAGAGGTGAAAACAAGAATATGTGAAGGCGCCAGATCGGGGCTATAAGCTGGGTGGTTGATAATGTTCCAACCGATTGAGTCCAAGAGTTGCGTTGTAACATGGGCTGTGTGTAGAAATGCATTGTCATACAACAATCTCCTCATTAGCATTCCTTTTTATTCTGTGTGTTTTTGCATAGTTTTTTTAGGGTTTCACAATAACGTTGGGGATTAATTGTTTTCCCCCTGTGGAAAATACAAGTATTCAATGAGGAGAATTGCTTTTCGGTCCCAAACAACAGCCTAATGCTCATTTCAGCGAGTTTTGAACCGACTGAAGTGAACGACCATTCATTTAACTCCAAGCAGTGCTACTAAAGTAGTAAAAACATATCCCTTTAATCGTCGTCAGAGTCTCAGTACTTTCTAAATGTCCCTTGTACAATGAAAAAAACTTATTTTAGTATTATTTTGGAACGAACAGCAAAACAATATAAATATTACAGATTTTGATAAAAAATCAATTTCCAGTGGTTTTGGGGATAGTTCAGAATTTATATTTACATGATTTTGAATGTTTAATAATATAGGTAGTGTGTATGAAAAAGGGTCAATTACTCGACAGAATTTTACGATCCCACTGAGTTCAGTTTTTGTTATTTTGTTCCAAGATGGACTCATCATGAACGCACTTGATCTGTATTTTGAAACGAAACGAAAATTTGATTAGGTACATTAATATCTTGGCAGTTTTTTTAAAAAGTTATTGTTTTCCAACTAAATCAGAATATACGAATATATACGTGCAGACTTTTTATTATAAGAATTGTAAATTCAAGAAAATTTTGTTGTCGGGCTTCAACTTAGCTTTTACTGCTTAAAACAGTTGTTAAAATTTTGCAATTGTGATCCAGTAACTGTGATGGATATCCTTTGTTCTTACTTTCTTTCTATTTCGACTAGTAAAATTCTTTTTCATCGTCAAGCAATCAATCGAACTAGTATGACGACACGAGATGACTAATTTGTTATTGGGGATTGCAAAAAAACTCTAGTTGTCCGGGATCTTATAATTTTGGTTGAATTTGACCTCTTCCACTTCATGCCCTACAAGGGATGACTGGGCAACTATAGAGAGAATTCTTAGCATATATCTGTAGGTTGCACCTTTGTTACATTTCAATGTCAACGACGCTATAGTAAGCGATTCAAACAAAAGCTTGTGAAAAGACAACTTTTATTTAGTATTGAATTAAAGTAAACGTGTCTAGACAGTCGTTGGCTGTTTTATATTTATGTATACTAAAAAATTTGAATTGTTTCATGTTTCTAAATGTCTTCATGTACACGTTCTTCTCCCAACGATACTAGTCAATGCAGGCCAGTATAATTTACCTACTTAGCGTAGATAGAGGTGTTAAGTGGTAAATTTGCAACTATGACATTCGCTGGACTTTTTATGAGTACTTAGTATGTTTATCGCTGGATTGATTGATTTAAGGTTGGCAGATGATTCCTAAATGGCCAAGATTTACTGTAAGCGACGTTAACATTGCTACCGGGAGAGGACGGAAGACGAATATTATTAGTATTTTTGAAAATATTAAAATTTTGGATATACAAGCATATTATTGTTACGGAAAATAACACAATAAGTCGACATCATCCTCCTCAGTCAGCTAAGTTTTAAAGGAATTGCTCGCATTCGTTCTATTCGCAAGATTGGCGCTATCAGGGGACTATCATGTTTTTAAAATTAAAAAACCTTTACGTGCTTATTAAGCAACACGAGCTGTAAAGAGTGCATAAAAGACACCCCCAAAATGATTTAAAACACTTCTCGCAATTATATCACTCATTGCGTACATAAAATGTGTTAGGTTAGCCTAAAACAGCTTTCGCATTTCAGACAATAAAAGATTCATATAAATTTTACAATTATTTCTAAATTGAACGTGAACTATAGGGACGCAAAATTTTAAAACAGATAAGAAAAAATTAGCTAATTAAATGACAAGCTGCGATTCCCTAGCCGGGCAGAGCTTCCTTGGTCACTAAGAAATAAGTAAAAACATATCGGGCAAGCGCATGTGGCACTTCCCTTGCGCCCTAATCCACTTGTTTGAACAATTGCTTGTCTTTGGGAAAAATATTCTATCAGTTTTGTACCTTTTATTATCGAATCAAATCCGGAAGCCTTCTAATTTATTAAACTATTTTATCGACCACAGTATTTGGTTCACTGGAGTTTGGTTTAACTAAAATATTTGCGTGAAAATTGCTACGGCTTTACCTAATTAGTTTAGTATCTGCTAGTTGGAACACACCATTCCAATTAAATGGCAAGGTGTTTATTTATAATACGTAACAGGTTCAGTGTAAAACATAATTACAATTTTGTGGGTTTACGATAATTGTCATTGCCTAGTTTTTTTTTTAAATGAACTGCTGCATAAATTTCCCTCATTCGTTGTATAATTAAAGGCATCTCTGAAATATTTAAGAAAATAGCTTTAAATTGCAAGGTCGAAATTTCACAAAACGAGTACTAGTACTCTTGATTACCAGTGGAAGGGAAACCTTGAAACCAGTCAAGAAAGGAGCATTACGGCTGCTGTTGGCTCAATTCTACCTTTGTTTAGTTTTCTCGTGTGTGATTTTATTGATTTTTCGTTTCAAATTGAGGGATTTCGTTTTTTTCCGCCATGCACAAAACTACTCCAACTAAAATATTCGAATACCATCATTTCATCAATTAAATTGTTACGTTAAACGAGAGGCGCTTAAGTATCAAGGAAAGCATGCACAAATTAAATTATTTAACAGAAAATAGGTAAACTATTCTGCAGTTTATGAAGGTCACTATCACCTTTCCACAATTGCTAAAGGAGACAACAGAGCACATGTTAAAAATATGTTCGGACATATATTTTAAGATCACAAACTTTACAAAAAAATCTAAATAAACTGGGCATTAATAATAATTTCACGATTAATTACAACAAATTCGCCATAATCAAAAAAAAAAAGGTTGTTTAGGGCGCTTGCTTATCACTCATTCTCTGTTGCCGAGTAAACTCACCTATAGTAATTTTTAAAATTATTCCCTGAGGATCATAGCAACACAATGCACTACATGTTTTATCATATTTATTAACTAATTTAAGATCTTCGGTTATTTTATAAACAATCACGCCGTGAAATGTGCCTTCTACCACCGCCATTGTTGTTTTCATTTATTGATGTGTGCTACACAACTGGCTAGCGATAAATGATGAATTGAAAAAGTGTTTCGTCTCTTTTTTTACAACGCCTTTAAAACGTCTTTTCTGCACGAGTTCGACTGAAAATATCTATTTCTCTCTTTTCTTTTGCCAATTGTGCTTGCTCTCTTGGTCTCTTTTTTTCTTCCAGAATCTCGATGTGTGAGTGAAACATCAATGAGGTGGTTAATTTTAAGTTGCTGCAAAATGATATTTTCACTAATTTCGATTCTTAAAATTTACTGAAATCACGTTTTATCACTTCACCATTAACACTTATTAGGCAGATTTGTAGCTACTTTAACAATTTTGAAAATTTTAGTAGGATTTAAGGGAATTAATTCTGACAGCGAACTCGCGCGAGCTGCCCGTACTCATGTTTGCGTTATCATGTTTTTCAATTGAAACTGAAGCCAACTTCATCGGTCCGCTCTGAAAAGCACATTTTCCAACACATTTAAATCAATTGGAGAGCTTTCCAACAACAAACTGCCATACTAGACAGGTTAAGTTGGCAACAGTTCATTTTAAACCTTGAATTATTTATGATGTTTTTGCAGCACCATATATTTAAAATGAAATTGGTAGGCATTCGCACCATGTATGAAGAGGAGGACTACATGCCCCCAAATGTATTTCCTTCAATAAATGCGAATTTCATTTGAAAAATATCATTTAACTAAAATGACGGTTATTTTTATTGAACTGCAACCAACTTAACCTGCCTAGCATGGCAGTTGTTGGGAAGCTCTCCAAATTAAAAATTTAAGATTTAGTGAAGTGCGCGCTGAGGTTAGTAGATTTTTTCAATGAATATTTTCTTGTTTGTTTCGAATCTACTAATTTTTCCAAAACGTATAAATAAATAATAATGGCTAAGTTGCTACCTGTGCCGTTAAAAAAAACTTGTGAATGTGGATAGCGAAATGTGCCTTGGATCATATTGGCCTGGTACAACTTTTGTACTAGATGTGTTAAAGCTTTTTCTCTAAAGTTGAATATGAAATTTTCTTGTTATAATACTTAGCACGTTTTTTCCATGCTTCCTTAATAGCTAATAAGAATTTTACTATATTTTGTCCAGCTTTTTATTGAGTAATATTACAATGTGATTCCGTTAAATGGCGAAAAAGCTAATTTCAGAAAGAATGAATGTGGAAGGAATCGAGTGCGAATTTAGGGTGTGAACATTTATAAGGGTTTACAAAGAGCAGTTCAATTCAATTTTCGAGGAATAGCATCCAAAAGTGGTGCATTGAAATTTTTAAATTTTGTTTTATTATATTATGAATATATTAGAGCAGAAAATTAAAACTTAATAAATAAGGAATTACGACACTTGTGACGAGAATTTATTACTATATTATATTCTAAAATTGCCTGTCCTAAATCCTACCAAAGGTAAAGACCTCTTAGTCCCAATAATAAACCCCCTTAGCGCGGGTTCTATCTGCGTGGTTTCAGTTTTGCGCGATTTTTAAATTGTCACCAAAACTCGCATTGCGCGGTCTTGATGTCTTTGGCTAGCTGTTCCTTGTTAAAAAAGAAAATTTGATGCAATATGAATAATACTAGGCTATTGTTCACGTTTTATACCAATACGAGACTTCGTCCCTTAAGCGGTCTCTGCCTTTATTTTCCTTCTTCTAAATGAGGGATCCCTCGATTTGCGCGAGTGTAGTTAAGGATCATTGCTTCCTACTTATCTATATAAGCATTTTTGGTCCTACGAACAAAAAAGTAACAAATATGTACAACTGTCTATTGAACACGTAGTGGCAGCTTGGCCAAATCATCTTCAGCAACATGGAGAAGTATGGTTCAGTCAGGCAGAAAAATACTAATACATCAGTGGACATTGCGAAACAATAACGCAGTACTGGAGGCAGAGGACAACCCATCAGCAGCTAACATTTATGGAGATTCCTTATGCAATTACTTCATAGAAGACTTCTTTAGCAAAGTTAAGAAGTTATATGAAGGCGCCTCCAAAATGATCAACAAGCATTATCTGAAACAACTTCACATAGTAAAATCCGGATTAGTAGTTGGCACTCATCAGGACCAAAAGCCCATAAGTCCTTCTTCCTTGGTAACTACGGGGGCTGGAAAAATGTTTTGGACAGAAAAAAGTAAAGTGAGATCTTAACTTTGTTCTTGGGAATCCAGTAGGAAATATTTTGGAATTACTCATGTCAACGCTCATCCTAACAAACTTCTTGAATTATATGTCATATATGAGGATTGCAATAGAAATCTTGAGAAATAACGTTTTACATTTTCCGTTTATTTTACTTCTTTCAAAAACTGCGAGATAAAATTGTTTAGTTCGTGAGTTCCAACATGGAACAGTTAGGTGTTAGACACATCATTTTCCTCCAAATTATTCAGTTGGATAGGGTATGATTTGAAATGGAGTAATTCAATGAAAATTAAAGCAAAAGGACGAGCAGAGATAACATGAATTGATAAATTGTTCGTATTAACATTCAAAAAGTGCAAGGATTAAAATAAGCTATCATTTGGCAAATGTTGCTATTGTACTATTGAAAGTAATAGTCTGCCTAACCGGAAGTGCAAGTTTAAGTTTATATATTGCAAAAAAAACAAATATTCCAGTTACTGAAGTTAATAAATAATAAAAAAGATAGTATTGGGCGAAAAAAGATGCTGTTGGATGTACCAAAATCAATGGGTTGAGTTTTAATGAAAATAATAAATGCATGGAAGGAAACTTCCCAGAATCGTGGCAGAAATCATTGCAGTGAATTCAGACTTATGAATATGTTACCATTACAAGAAAAATTATTAGAAAAGACCGTTGTATTACAATTGCAGGCTTATCTAGAGGTTAATTTGTTTACGGATGACACCTTAATTTTTATAAGGCGGAAATGTTTTAGAGTTAAAAGAAAATATGAACGAGGACCTAAGTTCTCTCAATGAATAAAGGGAAGTTGAACGTAAACAAAACGGTCTGCAATTACGATTCATGCATGCATTCACCTTAAAACAAATAACGAAGAAATTGAGATTGTGGAAGAAAACAAATATCTGCTGGTGATAATAGACAGGAAGTTAACATTCAAAAATCATGCAGACAATACTTGGGAGAAAGTAGCCAAGAAGATAGGACCCGAAGAATATGAGTTCAGATTAATTGTAATAATGTGAACATGCTGAATAAAACACTGGTGGTGCCGTACTCCTATAGCTGACATGCATGGATAAGCTGATGAAAGTTAATCAGAGAATCAACTTTAACGTATTATTATTTGTTTTTAAATCGAAGATGAAACTATTACCAAATTATCTCAGTCAACATATCACGTTTGGTATTGAATGTATTTTTCAATGGTTGCGTTCCGTTAGACTCCCCAGATGAATCACCACACAAAATTCATTAATGTATAAAAATAGTGGAATAAGTGATAACGTGTCGGCCTTCCATCCCGGAGGTCCCAGGGTCGAACCACTCCGTCACCGACCTATGGTTGTTTTCTGCTGAAAATATATTGCGATAAAAAGGCTTTTCAGATGGCTGACTAATGTCGGTGGTTTGGAATCTACTTTAAATTATAGCTCCACTTGCAATGGTTGTCTCAAATCGGGTGGAGTTCAATTCCCGCCACAGGGTTTTGGGAACTAGAGAGGGAGAGAGAAATTTGAAATAAAATGTGGCAATAACGTAATTAGATTTAGGAGAAAAGTGATTGAATTTGTAATTAATATATTCTTTTTTATTTTAAGAACTTGTATAAGTAGCTTATCTATTGTTCTTATCAAAATCTTCCCACAAAATTTTATTATACACAATTTCATCGACTACTACAGTACAGTTACAGTGCGATGAAAAGGTAAATGAAAGCAGTCGTGATTCCTCAGGGAGCGAGCCGGAACTGATATATCAAAACATGCCAAAAGTACATAAGAGTCTATAGACCACCGAATGCAGTTTCTTACAGCGCAACGCAACAATTTAAGCCTATCGAAGTGGTAATATAAGAGAGTAATTCTAAGAAAGGCCGCGAAAAACCTTATCTAACAAACTCCAGAATAGATCTGACAGAAGTGCAATAGAGAAGCTTCATGATGTAGCTTCTCTTCTTGTACTCTCTATCTCTATTGCACTCCTTTGACCATCTCCTCACGAAACTCACAGTCATATTAGCCCTGGTAACTATGGCATAAAAATAATCTTCGAAGGTCCTTAGTCTTTGTAAGTCTAGTTAAAGGACAGTCATCGATGATTAAAGTAAACTGGAAGTAAGATCTTTTTCGAAAGAAAGACTTAAATATTTAGTGAAAGGTGATTAATGGAACACCATTTTTGAAAGGCGTGCAAGTCGGAATTTAAAAGTATAGAATCGGCATTGTCTGACACAATGCGTCGCCAGCGTAACAAAGAATATTTGAGTGAAACAGAATCGTGGATAAATCATTAAGGTAAATTATGAATAACAATGGCCCGAGGTGAGAGCCCTGTGGTACCCCGGAAGTTTTGACTATAATATTAGACAGAGCTTCACAAAAAAAAATCCGCTGTGTGCGAACAGATATTTTAAGCATCTGATTGTAGACGTACAACGATTTGTTCCATATTTAGGTGGTTGCACGTTGCTTTAAGTTCGGGTAGGTGTAATAGATCTTGAAGGTTCCAGTTTTCGTTCTGTATATCTCTTTTGCGACGATCATGGATTTTCCTAGACTTCTAGGGAATTCCCTGCACGAATAATGTTACTCCTCTCTCCATTCATACAATCGACAATTTTATCATACTAATACTAAGCACTAAAGGCAATCAAATTCTATTCATTACAAAACCGTAAGGTAGTAAATACAAGTATGGCTTTCAATATGGTCAGGTTGAATGTAGTAACCTAAGGCACTCGTGTGAGGGTTAATTTAAATTGGCCTTGTTTGGTCATATTAGTCGTAGAATATCCTAAAGTTAGTCTTACTTTCAAATATGTTAACATTGGTTCTTATACTACATCCATTTCTGATAATTCCTTTAAAGTTATACACAAATCTTTAGGCAAAGTAATTCTTTGTCTCAAAAGTCGAATTTTGTAATATTTCGTAAAAACTGAATAATAAAATATCTTTCTCATTATTTTTCAGACCGAAAAAACCACGACACTCATTCGATGATGATGGAGCCTTCAGTGACAGTGATCATGAGGAAGAATTCTACTATACAGAAATTGAAGAAGATGAAGGAAAAGCACCAAGTCCACCGTCTCCGCCCACGTTAAGCCATCGCGATATGGCTCGTCCACCACACGAAGATCCAGAATACCAAAGACAAATTGTTGGAAACTTCAGGTAAATTATTTTAACGTTTAGAACCATTTCTCTATGTATTTATTTATTTTTTTATATCTTCTCTTAGACAAGGACTGCTCGCTCTATCTCAGTCATCAACGTCGAAATCTTCTCACAGTGTTATTGCTGGTCCTATAAATATCCCAACGTCTCCACTAGCCCACCACAATTACACGTGGAACAGTAGTAGTCAAGTATCACCAATGAAACATGCTCGTTGGTCCCCACGTCCGTCCACATCATCAGCTCCTTATCCATCACCGACTTATGTGCATCACCATTACAATCCACAACAACATACCATTCACCAACAGCATCAGCAATCACAACAGCAAAATTTGTCAGTTGCCAGTGGGATTCATCATCAAAATGGAAATGGTATATCGAATTTGTCACATAGTGCGCCTTCATCAACTTCGCACCTTACGACAGCCAATCCAAATATTAATCAAACGACAACATCTGTCTCTACCACTACTCCTCAGACACCATCAACAACACAACAACATCTTCAGTCACCTGTACAACAAACAAATCGTTCACCACAATCTCCAAATCGTCGTACACGTGGAGAGAATAAAAAGTGCCGCAAAGTCTATGGCATGGACCACAAAGATCAATGGTGTACTCAGTGCAAATGGAAAAAGGCTTGCAGCCGTTTTGGGGACTGAAAAAGGCCAAAATCGTCAGGTGGTAGTTCTGGCGGCAGTGGTGGTGGACCGGGATTAGTTGGTGGGACTGTTGTTACCCATTTAGCAATAAAAACAAAAACAACAACAGCAACACCAACTGCCCCAGCATCATCTGCCAGTGGCAGTGGCTCGGTCGCTGCTACATCCGTTATTGTGTCAGCCACTGCGTCACATCAGACCCAACAACTGACGTTTTTAAAACAATCAATACAATCGCAATCTTAAATTGTTTTATTATTTTATTTCGTTTATTTTATTATTGTAATTTATTTTTAATATTAAAAACAAACACGCGCGCGTTTTTACATAATATATATGTATACACAAATTAGTTTAAATTTACAAAGAGATCTATTTTTTATTATTACAAGAAAAATAAATGCTACAAACAAAATATTTGTAATTCAGATGAGATGTTTTTGTTGATTCTATTTAAGTGATATTTTATTGAAATTTAATGTATTGTAATTATTGCTATTTTAATTATATTATTCTCGTCTTTTAGACTCTAAGTAGACACAAACACGTAAGAGAAAACAAATCGTTTTGTTCAGGCGGAAGTGAGGAGAACGATTAAAATAAGCAAGAATATGACTCATCATTACAACTGCTAATTATTGATGTTTACGACAATGAAAATTTAATAAATAGCAACAAAAATCGATCTATTTTTAGCTGCATTAAGTGATATAAAGTTTAATTTTTAAAGAAAAAAGCAAAGAAAATTAAATTATTGATAAGTGTTTATACGGTTAAAAAAAAGGAAGATAAAGATGAACGCAGTTTTTTTTAGGCTTTATTGAGAGAATTTTTTTTATCCTAAATGCGAAATTATTAACGAAAACGTTTTAAGGGACAAGAAAAAATTAATCTAAAGGAGTTTTATTCATTTAAGAGATAGGATTAACTGTCAGATGATAGGTGATGCAAAAAGCAAAAGAAAATTATTCGGAATATGTTTCACTTTCGTTTTCGCTTGTATTATTTTTATAACTTTAGGAAAAAACATTGTTCAAATAGATATTTCTTTTAAGAATTATGTACTTATAAGGTTGGTTTCAAATTTCTAATATTAAAATTTTATTTCTCGTTTTGGGAATTAATTGTCCAGGAAGAAGTATTTTTTTCATTTTAAATTTAAATTGTAACAGATCTCGACTTTACAAGTCTGTTTATCCTTATCCTTGGAAAATATAATTCAAAAATATCTCAGCTTGATTGATGTAATTGTTGCAAATTGACTGTTAGTAGGCATAGCTCGACCATATTAAAAGTGTAACTTCACATATACTTCCAATTTGACTAAAAAAAAGTATCCAAAGAGCTTCTTATTCATGTATACAGTGCCGAAGACAAGATCCTTACTTTGTGAAAGTGTAAACTTATTAAAACTCGGTGCGGCATTTAAGATATTACAGCTTTCAGAAAGGTAAATTTTTCACTTTTGTTATTGTGAAGTCTACATCGTTATTTTGAAGATATAATTTAAGGGTCCCACACTTGAATAATTAAAATCTGCTTTTAACGCAATATCTATTTCAAAAATGTACAATAATTTGTGATGGCAAGTGTTTTTAGGCAAAGTCTATTATGTCTTTTGAGCCCAAACGACTGAACCGATTTTTATAAATGAAATGAAATTATATATTGTCATTAAGTTTGTAATATTATTACTAAAAATCTATTAAAAATATTCAGGTAATCTTCATTAATAATTTACAGTCAGCTAGTAATAGCATTAATCCATTAAGTTTCGACAAAACCGCATCCATGCGTAATTCAGCGTAATAAGCTATGACGCTGGATTGTGCATCAATACGATTTTGATACATTTTTAAAATTACCCGATCTTAAGAGCTAAGATACATTTGTGTCCTTGAGTACAACTTAGAATTTGTTGCTATGAAGTTTATTTATGATATTTAAAACTTGATCCAATTGCAACACTGAATTCGGATTTCACTTCAGCTTAAGGTTGGCTTAGTGTATTTCCTTAAAAAGCAAATTCGTTTCCGACCGTCAAAATGGTCATTTAATATTTTTAACCGAAATGATCCTAATAGTTTCTGATATAGCATTCGTTGTTCTACTGTAGTTTTTAAATTTTTTTTTATGTGATTATCCCTGGAAAGGATGCTCTGCTGTTTAGTAGTACTACAGCCTCAGCAAATTTTTAAACTAACTCTGAAAAGCAATACTTAAGACTTAAAAAAAAATTTGATTAAGTAAGACTATGAAGCAATACAAATGTTTAAAGATTTGCTGTTAATTTTGTCAGTGTACAGACTTAGTTATTGTTTTGGAGCTTATAAAAGTTTTGGAAAAACTTTAAACTGTTTTAACTATTCTATTTTAATATGGAAATAAAGTAGTGCAATGGATGGGTCCTTTAAAAATCAAACAACTCAGGTTCCACTTGAAATGACTTAAGATTTAAATAGAAGTTTTTGCTTAAATCTTATTATTTTTGGGCTAGATTTATATAGGAATGATATGAGCTTAAAGTCCATTTATCTTAATCACTTTTTTATATGTATGTGGCATTCATGAAAAGAACTTTGGAATGAAAAATCAGTAACAGTGCTAGTAGCCCAGTGGTTAGGATGAAGGAGTATCATCTCATCAGTTGTTACTTTTTTTCCGATTCCTACAAAGTGGTATCATAAATGGGATAGAGAAGACCACATGCGACAATTATCTTACATCGGCAAATTAAAAGATGTCAAACACGGACATCTCAGGGTAGATGTCATTTCAGGACAGAGGAACTGTCGGATAGAGGCTTCTCCATGAAAAGAACTTTGGAGAATCAGCAGCAGCGCTAGTAGCCCAGTGGTTAGGGTCTATTATGTGCATTGTCATCTGTTCAATATTCGATCTCGCCAGTTGCTATTTTTCTCCGATTCGTACATATGGCTGGACGACAAAACCCAACTAGTGTGCGAAAAGAAGTTTTTAATTAAAATGCATTTCAAGTTTACAGAAAACATGTGTATAGCCAATGTAATTATATAGTTCTTCTTTACATTTTTTTTGTCCTATTTCATGAGATTATACATCATCTGAGGCACCCGAATCCATTTTTTTTACTGAAGAATGATTTTGTGATACACTCGGTAGGTTTTGTTGTCCAGCCACAGATATGATGTTAAAATCTTTATTATCAATTATTATATTTATGTTTGAGAAGGTTTATTATTATAAATGTTGTAAACACTTCTTTTTCATTAGGTCTGTTCCCTGACTTTCAGTGACAAAAAGTGCATTGATGTTGGTGGGGATAACACTTTACTGTGTTGAGGAACACATGGTGCTTTTAAGTGCCAAGAATGAGAAATGTCAACTGACAATTCAATGCAATTGACAATTCCTAACACGGAGCACTCAATAACACTAGGTTTGTTCACGTACTTAGTTTTGGGAAAGTGCATTATGATATTTTTACCCAAACGCGTTCACGTACTCATGAAATGGGGGAAAATTTGCTGACGTACTTAAAAATGTTAGTCCAAATTTACCCGAAGAAATAAGTTGAGCACTTTTGTTAAGCTTTGTAATAAAGCCACTTATTATCACTTTGACAGTTATTGCTTTAATTTTTGTCCAAGTCTAGTCAAACTTGTTCACGTACTCTTGGTATTTGGTAACTTCTCCTATTTAACATTTTTACTCAGAATATTTCTGATCAAAAAGTACGTGAAACCGACCTACTGAGAAAATTTTCAGTGACAAAAAGTGCTTGAGGGGAAGTTGATTTGACAATTCAAATAGGGCTTTCGGTGTCTTTTAGTGAGCACGAGTTATCACTAGTGCATGTTAGGGAACAGACATATTGATGTAAAATTTGAATGCACAACTAAATGTTAGTTCACGCTCTTTTATTAAATGCACATGAAAATTTGTTGGTATGATAGTCTGCGGCAAATAAATGTTAGAGCAAGTAATACTGCATTTATATCTAACCTGGCCTCTCTTTTGCTTATCAATTTGAACATTAAAATTCTGTTTAAGTAAGGTTGTTTGATTTTATACTCAATTTGTTGTTAATCTAGCCGAAAATTATTTCGCAAAACTAGAATCTCTTTCACATGGATTCTAATAGGCTGCCATTAATGTACTATACACAATTTTTTTTTTGAGCCATTAGGATTATAAATTTCACTAAATTATTTTATTATATAAAATTGCTATTGAAACTGAGTTTTTAAGGTCAGTCGGGTTAGACTACAATAAAGATTGCCATTGCTGGGTACACTTGTTATTTGGATAAAATAAAAATCTTTACAATGTACGATAAACTTTATTCGAGTTTTATTTGATTTTTTTCTGGTGATGAATCTTAATTTAAAGTAAAACTGTCGTGGAATGGTTATTTGCGATTAAAAACCTACTAATAAAAGTGGAAATAATTTAAATTATTGAATTAAAAACATCACTCGCTGATCTAGAAATCACAATATGTAAACTGAATTGCTATACTTGTAAAGAAATAATTTTCGTGTAAAGTTTTTAAGAATCATTTCAGTATTATTTCCGAAAAAATTAATTATACATTTATTAAATTATTTTCCCAAAAAAAAAAACTTTTTCCTGAACAACAAAATTTAATTTTCTATAAATTCAGTATATAAATTTACCATAAATTACTAAAATTTTATTTATTTATCACAAAAAACTATTTTGGATATTGTAAGAAAATCTTTTTTATATAAGTATTGTTAGGGAGACAAAGTACATCACTCTACGGTTATTGGGATGAGAAACAATAACATATGCAACAAAATTTAAAATAGAAAACACTAACTACAAAAGTCCTATTTGAAGAAAACAAAGATTCCTTACATTTTAAAATACGTACATACATGCAGAATGGAACAAGTGCTAGAGAACACGAAATTAATTTTGTAGGAACAAAGAAATGCAGTTAAATGGATGCAACTTGCAACATGATATATTTTTATAAACAAACTATAAAACAGACCATAAAGCCAGCCAATACAGATTATATATATTAAAAACAAAAACACAAAACAAAGAAATTTTTGAAGACAAGAAAAAAATAAACACTTGAGAAACAAATGTATCTATGAATGAATTCATCACGTATTTCAAAAATTGTACAGTTTAGAAGTAAGAAAGCAATTAAAATATAATGTATGTATTTGTAAGCAAAAATCAAAATTGCATAACTTTATATACATATATAGCTATCCAAGAAATATTTAAACAAAAAAAAAAACTTTGAAAATTACCAAGAAAAATAATAACATGAACGTTTTATTGAGGTTAGATGAATGAAATGAAAAGGAAGTTAAGTATAAACAGAGTTAAAAACAAAATTATCGCACTAAAATAAAACATTAAAGAGAATATATATGTTATTATATAAAATATATATTTTTAGAGCATGTAGTATGTTTAAAAGATATGCATAAATATTACATCAAGTAAATTTTAAAAATTAAACAAACAAAAAATCTGAAATAAAACCCATTGTGGCGGGAGATATTTATTTTTACTAAACAACATTTAAAAAACAAATGATGAAAATGCAAGACATAGCCTTTATATATTCACAATAAATACAGAAAACTTGAAAAAAAAAACAGTTTTAAGTTCGTTTCAGTTTGGCTATACATACTATTAAAAAAAACACATTTAAATCTTATTAATCTATTTATACTTTTTGTACACGTTTCTACCTTCATATTCAAATAAGCTATGTAATGTTATGTAATGCTAAAAAAAGGAAATATCTCTGTTAATATAAGTTCTTTAGTTTTTGGTTTTATTTTTCATATATAATTCGAAATTATATTTAAAATTTGTGTATGTTGGCAGTGTGCAATTGAGAGCAACAGAAAAAGTGATAAATGATGCTGTTTTGGTGAAAAGATGTTGTTGACTTTATTTTTGATGATAAAATTTAAAATATTAATAATTTTTGGATTGGTCTTTAAAAAAAAACAATTTAAGAAAAAACAATTGATTTTGGGCAAATACGAATACAAAATTTTACAGATTTTGCTTGATATGTATTGTAAAAATATCACAACAGTTTTGAGTGAAAAAAAATATGAAATTTTTTACATGATGAATAAAAGACAGTTTTAGTGTTTTACAACGAAAATTAATAACGATATTAAATCTTTGATGAGATAATTTTTGAACATTTCGAATGTTTACACTTACAAAAATTACGTTTGAACTAAACTTGTTAAAAGGAATAATATTTAGTTACCGGAACAAAAGAACCCTTAATGTTTCAAGCATTTATGCTTAACGTTATGTAAAACTTATAAGTTCCTTTCGTACCTGAGAGCAAGATACAAATTGCTTAAGAAATAACATATTGCAAGTAATCAATAATGAGAAATCTTTTTTTTAAATGATTAACTGATACCTGCGAATAAAATAAAGGTTCGATGACACTGAGGAGAATTTCAAATGTATAAATTTCACTTTGTCTCATTGTGGGGGTATTGAGAGCAATCGCTTATACCGTGTCAATATTTTTAAAGTTAGAACTCTGTGGTCACTGGTCAAATAAAACTCCAAAATTGACAATTTTGTTATATTTATGATTCTACTTGTTTTGATTAACTATTTTTTTCTGTATACTTATTATAATTCCACCTTTAATAGAAAAGCTGTAATAACAATGATACGCTGGTAATATCTTCAGTGTTTTAATTTTATATTTGTAATTTTGTATATTTAAACGACTATAATGAAAATTTTCAACTATTGGAGTTATTACTAGTTGACCCGTGGACACAGAACTGTACAATTGCAATTAGAAGACTATTAACTAATAATAGTTGTTTCGGTGGACTTCTGAAAATTTTACAAAATACTATTTCACGACAACAATATTTCCCTGATCACGTTTAGCTTTAAAAATTCAAATAAGTAAGTCCACCTCTGCATAACACTTTTGTTAGTTTATATTAAGGGGGGACCCCACCCTGACGGCTTTAAAATGACAGCAATTTTCACGAATTTTTTTAAGCGTTAAAAAACAATCGAATCATTTGGGGTTTTTTTACTTTATGTTTGCACGCATTTTCAACTGTATTAAAAAATTTTTTGTTAGTAAAAATATTGTTATTTGGAACCGTGGTAGCCTTCGGCGTCAGAGATGTTAAAAAAAGGCACCTCTAGTGCCAGGCGCGATAAGTCCTGAAACAAGTTAGAACAAAATCTTTTAGATTTCCTTAAACTATATAAGATTGGCTATCGTGTAGCATAGGTTTTTTTTGAAAATTCAAAAAATCACAAAAATTATGGCAGTTTGAAGAAAAAGTTTCAAAAAATGCTACTAAAGTGTTTATAAAAAATCGAAAAATTAAAATATCACAAAAAATCCTATGCTACACGATAGAGAAAACAGTTATACACAGTGTCGAAAAAGATTGAAGCGATTTCATTGAATGGTTCCCGAGAAAAATGTGGTTTCGAGAAAAACGCGTTTAAAGTTTTCGGTACTGATATGGTTCATTTGAAAAGTAAGCAAAATGCCTCCACAATTCTTCTTGTATCTTTGCAATGACTTCGACTATCAATAAACCATTTTAAAAGGTCATTTTAGACACTATAAGGAACAGATTTATGGAAAAAAAATTTTTTTTAAAACCTTCAGGGTGGGGTCCCTTAAACGATTTCCTAAACAATTTCTAGAATATTAAAGACAAAAACCACAATTTGAAATACTAATATCATTTTATTAAACAGTGTACAGAACAAAATAGTTTTTTTGCATAACATAATATTTTTTTTTTGAGAAAATTCTCCTTAATCTACACATGCAATAATACGCCTTAGAATATAATAATGATAGTATGTACTCCTCGATGAAAATATCGTGCCATGCCTTCATTAAGACCTTCTCGCGTACTCTTTATTGGATGGACTAAGTCTATACCTTCACTATAGCTTTCTTCACAGACTCCAAAGACGCGTATTCTTTATTGCCAAGGACTAAAATCTAGTAAGCTGTTTGCTCAAACCCGCTTGCGCTATACTCTGTCACAACTTAATAAGAAAGTCTAATCGTGGATTTTGCGGAATGTCTTGCTATGCCGAAACGGCCATGGTTCACTTCTAAAGTAATTAGTACGTGGTGTCGTTGAATTTAACCAGGGCCGCCGAGAGGGGAGGGGGCGAAGGATACCCCGGGCCCGGGCTTTCAAAAGGGGCCCCGTCATCTAAGTCATTAAAAGAAAAATTTTTCCATTTTAATTATATATATAAAAAATGTTTCACGATCGAAAAAGTGTAATATACTAGACAGATTTTAAATTGAAAGTCACTCAATCGATTGTATATAGGTCCGTAAACGCTTAGTACTGGGCCCAATATTCCTTTCACGGGGGCCCGTATGTGGTAGCCCATCCGGGCCCGAATTTTGGGTGCTTTCGTTAATGCATATTTGCGTGCGCAAATATGCGCAAATGCAAGAAATTTGCTTTCGTGACATTTGCAACAAGCTATTTTGCGCCTGTATGCATGCATGCATTAGTGAACTTCTTTGGCCATAATTACAAATGGTATTAATTATTTCTACAATTAGTTAAATTACAGTACCCATTTTAATATGAACTAAATACTAGTAAATAAAAGCAGAAGCGGCGTTTGCTTTCCTAAAATTTCATTCTTCTTCTTAAACATAAGAGCCACACGCAGTTAAAAATGTATGCAGAACTTGCGCTCATTTGCTTCGCATGTTTGAATTTATGAACTTTATGCAAAAGCAAATATGCGCAAACATGCATTAATGAAAGTACCCTTTGTCTCTACGGGCTTGAATTTAACTAATGTTCCTTTCCGCAGAAAAACTCTGCCGTTATGCCAGTTGTAACCATAAACCTTTTCACATCCCTTAAGTCGATAGCTTAATGATTGTATGGACGATTTTGAGTAGAATTTTCAGCATATCGGCAATGTTCTTTGAAGTTTTTCGTTTTTATTTAGAAAAGTTATTAAATATCGCGTTTTCCTTAACATTTGATTCTTATAGAACTAAACAAACAACTTAAATTTATTACAACTGTTGCCTACGTGTCATATTATTCTAATGGCAATTAACTTTAGTTTATTTTTTTTAAAGAAATGTTTCAAAGATACTTATTTCCATCAAAGATATAATAACAAAATTTGAAGTTGGAAGAAAGCAGTCAGATCTTATCTCTAAATGACAAAACGATTTAATAAATAATAAAATTCCATAAAAAACCTTAAAATAAATGGTAAAATAGAAAAAAAAACGCAAAAAAGGCTGACTTAGTTTTCATAAATAGTAATTAAATGAATAAAAACAATCGCAAAATGCAAAAAATCGATTGAAACGACAAATAAATATTTTAAAATTGCGTAATTAAAATATATATGCCATTGAAAATCATATCAATAAAAAATTATTGAAAAATTCTTTAACGAATATAATTATTAAAAAGTCGGACAAAAATATTCAATCCAAAAAAATAAAAAATGCATTAGGAAAAATATATTAATATTTGTATCAAAATTGACTTCTGTACACTACAATCCAAACAGAAGTCAGTAATTTTGATATTTGTAAGAAGAACAACAATAAAAAAACAAGAAACGAAAAAAGACTTTGCGAATTAAAACATAAATCAAATACCAATGCATTTTTTGAAACGAGAAATTGTTTATAACTTGTAAATATATATTATCCATGTAAATGTAAAACGAAAATTTAAATAAAATTGATTGTTTAAAATTAATTTCTTTTAAAGTGTGTGTTATATTTATTAATAAATTAAATCAAATAAGAGAAATTAATTAAAATCTATTTTATTTAACGATTGTTTTCTTATTTTTAAAATATTTGTTTTTAAAAAAGTTAAAAACAATTGTTTAAAAGAAAATTATTGAAACAAAATCACTGCCAAAACGTTAAATCTAACAACTCTTTTTTTTTTTTAATTATTTAATGTTAATTTGTTAAAAAATTATTGTATTTTTAATGATTGGTTATAAAAATCTCTATTATTAATTCGAGTTTATAAATACATATATATATATAAAAAAACAACAACAAATATGTGTTTTTCTTGAGTAATATCATGTTCTTACTATTCATAGTAATATTGTATTACATGTTACTTTATGAAAAATACAACAAACGTGAAAATTCGTATATTAAGATAAAATACAAAAGAACTAACATATATGAAAAGTGAGCAATTTTTATTCAGCAAAATGTTCTTTTTTTTGCAAAAGTAATTGTGCAAATTTATATATATATATATATATGAAAACCATTTTTGAAGAAAATGATATTTAGAAATCTAAAGGTGCATTAATTTTTTAATCTCTACAGTGTACATATATACATATATAAACTAAATATTAGAAATATTAAGTGTATAATAAATAGAATGACGAAACCAGAAAATTATTTTTAATTATTTATTTCTGCAAGTAAACTTGCAACAAATATTCCTACTAAATATTCTTCTAATTGTCCTTAAGAACTACTAAACTTTCTTATGTTTACTTCCTTTTTTTTAAAAAAGATTCCACGACAATATGATAAATATCAAATAAAATACTTAAAATTTTAAAACACAAGTTCAAAACTATGACCACAATAATATGGTTGCATTTTTATACTTAAAAATATTAAATTCATGCTAAGCCGCAGTGTAATTCAATCAAAATTATTGAACTACAATTAACGACCTTTCAAACAAATCCCGCTTTAATCCATTATTGAATTACAACTGATATACAAAGTGAAATTAAATTAGAAATTAAAATTTTTAAGAAGTTTATTTTGAATATACGTTGTTTCAATATCGAGAGATTTTCTGCAAGATAAAATTTAAACAAAAGGTTTGCCACGTCGCACAGTGGAGTATTTATGGTACAAACCTGGCCAAAAGTGCAAAAAAATAATTGTAAAAAGTGCATTTTATAATAGCTAACTAACTGGTTCATCGATCGAAGTCAATTGCAGGAGCATTAGTCATATCCGGTGAATGCTATCCTCAGGTTTCTTTGTGAAGTGATCTGCTTTTTAATTGCGTTTCAGCTTTGTTATTACAGTAGAACACCGATTATCCGAACGCCGATTAACCGAATCGCCAATTATCCGAATCGGTCCTAAGCGTAATATAAAAAATTAAAACCAAGTAATTTTTCAATAAAAACAAGTGATCGAGATGTTCAAGTGAACGTTATTGTAGAACTGTGTTTGTTGAACTTAATTAAGTTTATTCTACGTGTGACAGTCCGTTTTTCTTTATTACCAGTCTATGTCCGATTATCCGAATTTTCGATTATCCGAATCGACCCCGGTCCCAATTAATTCGGATAATCGGCGTTCTACTGTACGTTCAAATGTATATTTAGTGTGTCTTTATAAATTGATAGATTCAAATTGCATCTGGTTTACATGCTTAAGAAAGGCAATAGGTTTGTTTTAAATTATAAATTAATTTAAATATTTTTACTTTTAACATAATAAGAAAATTAAAAACTTAAAAAAAGCTTATTTTTTAGCCTTTTTAGCTCTAATTTAGATATTGTAAAAATTTTTTAAAGGTGTGTCAGGGTTTGTCGGACCTTTTTTAACTTCTTATCGTAATGGTTACAGTGTTGAGGAATAATGTCAATAATAAAAAATGCCGAATATAGTTGTCACTTTTATATATAAACACAAAATGGTGTGAGGGTACATATTTGTGTTTCTTCGTTCCTTATAAATCTAAACCGTTTGTCTAATTACACAGATCTACAAGATTCTGTTGTTGGGCAGCTAGGGGTCATATCCGAAGTAATTTCCTGCGTAGTATCCGAATATGAGGTCAGAATTGGGATTTTGAGATATTTGAGGTTATGTACTCGAAATATGGGATTTTTGCTACTTTGGAGGTTATGTACAGGATGCAAAATATTTGTTTTTTGTATTTTTTTTTCAATTGCATCATTTAATACTACTCTTACCCTTTAAATAAGCTATTGAGCGGTTACCTATGCTTTTTGCTTGTAAAGTTACGGTCATTTTAAGTTATACAGTTTATATTTCATATAAATAGATATATTGCGCTTATTTGAAGAATTAACTTCATAACTTAAAATGGTTTTAACTTTGCAAGAAAAAATCTTGGATGACCGCGCAATAGCGTATTTTGAAGGGTAAGAGTAGCATTAAATTAAAAACTGGAAAAAAATACTAACAAAAATTTGGTGCATCCTCTTTGCACACTTCTTCAGTAAATCTTTCAGCGACAACTCCCTACAACCTGACCTTAACTACTTTTCAATCTTGGACAAATGCACTCAAACGTCGTTTACGTCTTTCGACCCTCATACCGAACTAATCGCCGCCAATATCAACGGGCTTGAGGACGACTTCAACCCAGGTCCTGACGGCATTCCGGTGATCGTTCTGAAAAAGTGTGCCACCTCTTGGTCACTCAAGGGGTTTTCCTTCATTTATGGAAAAACTCGTATATTATTCCCATCTTCAAAAAAGGTTGCAAGAACGATGTGTCCAACTACAGACCCATCGCTAAATTATCATCCATACCTAAACTATTCGAAAAATTGGTCTATGATTTCATGTTCTTCCACTGTAAGTCTATCTTCTCCCTCTCCCAGCATGGCTTCCTCAAAGTAAGATCAACCTTACTGACTTGGTCTCTAAAACACTATGTGCCCTGGAAAACGGTAAAGATGTTGATGTTATCGCCACCGATTTTAGTAAAGCCTTCGACAAGATCTCCCATAATGTTATCTTGTTCAAACTTGATCGCCTAGGCTTCCCCTCCCGATTCATCTCTTGGATTCAATCCTACCTCAACAACCGTCGGTATAATGTTTTTTCAGCTCATCCATTTCTAACCCTATTGTCGTTCGTTCCGGCGTCCCCCAGGGCAACCACCTTCGTCCATTAATTTTTATCCTTACAATAAATGATGTTGAATGTGTCATCAAACACTCAGAGCTGTCCATTTATGCTGATGACATGAAAATAATTAAACATATCTCCTCCACAACCGACTCTCTTCTCCTGCAAAAAGATCGCGATTCCTTCACCACATGGTGCATGAAAAACTTTCTTGAACTCAATGTCTCCAAATGCCAGTGCATCTCTTATTCCCGCAAGCGTCTTACCACCACCCCGAGAGTCTACATGCTTACCGAAGTATCAGTCCCTATCGTTACCTCTTTGTGTGACCTAGGAATAATCTGTGATAGTGAACTCAATTTCCGTTCCCGCATTGACAGCATAATTAACAGAGCTAACTCCGCGCTAGGGTTTGTGAAGCGCTGGTCTAAAGAGTTCTCCAATCCTTATGTTTCCAAATCTCTCTATATCTCCTTCGTTAGACCTCTCCTTGAATATGCCAGCCAGGTATGGTCACCTACACAAACAACCCACATTAAAAGGATTGAATCCGTCCAGCGTAGGTTCATTTGCTTCGATCTACGTGATCTTCCGTGGGTAGACAGATTCAACCTTCCACCATATGAAAACTGTCTGAAACTGATAGAGTTACAACCTTTAAGTAAACGTCGTAATGTTTCCGACATTCTCTTCATTCATCAGCTATTAAGTGGTGCCATAGACTGCCCTTCAATCCTGCAATCTTTACCCATCTATACCAATCCCCGCAACCTTAGGTCCACTCCCCTTTTCCGACTCGACCGCCATCGCACAAACTACGGTCAAAGCGAGCCAATTACCAGGATGCTCCGAAAAGTCAACGACCTTTCCTCCTTTGACTTCCATCTGAGTAAATCATCCCTTCACAAAGCCTTATATCTTGATCCCACCCATCTTGATCGCCTTTCTTAATTCTTCTTCCTTCCAGCCCGTATCTACTTTAATTAGAGCTCATATTGTAGCTTTGACAATCAGCTGCCCAACAACAATTATGATCCCATTTTTTGTAGAACTGTGTTATTAAAGTTAAGGGGTTATAGCCACTTGTAAGGGTCGGAAAAATTAGCATATTCGTTAATAATTAACCTTCAAAAATATCCTCACAAAATTTTATAATGATCGGAGCATTAGAACCGGAGTTATAGGCATTTATAGTACGTCGCCTCGCCGCTAGGCCATACGAAAAATCTACAATCAAAACTTTAAACGCGATTATCTCAGAATCGTGTTTTTCAAAAAACACCTTTGCGGTGGTGGACACGATTTCGCAAAATCTAGTACATCGATCATCGCCAAAATTTTTTCTGCTTATTTGTTATGATAATAGCTTATGCTTGAACGAAGGATTTTCATTTTTTGTGGGAAAAATTGAAGACCTTCGAAAATGTAACTTTTTGTAAAAACTGCCGAAATTTCTCCAAAAATCATAATTTTGACAAATCCTTTGTTCAAGCACCAAACCTTTTTAAAATTTTTATTTTAGATGAGCTGTACCCGAATAATCATGTCCACCGCCACTCATGCTCAAAAAAAGGCACTTCCGGAGAACAGCTGCAGCTCCGCCATTTTGAAATATTTGTTTATGAAAAAATTTGTACAAATACTTGAAAACATGTACTAATCGACAGTGTTAATCGTTTTCAAATAAATATTTATTATGCTGCCGAAAAAATCGAGAAAATCTCGTCCTTTCGCTCGCCACAAGTGGCTATAACCATTATATACACTCCTGTGAAAAAATATAAACTCAAACATAAATTTTTAATTTTTTTGGAATGATAAAGAAACTTTAATGGTTGGCTTGCCCACACCAACTCAGGTACACTTCTTTAGTGGCTTAATTCCTTTTAAAATTCTGATCCCTTGAATTCTGAAAAAAGGACAATTTTACCTATGAAAAAGTATAAACTCAACATTTGTTTTTAAATACCAATTTATTTAATATGAAATGCTTTTTCCGTTATTTCGTATAATTCCCAACAATCTTCGTGGTAGACTGGAAATAAAGTTGTTTAAAGTACCTTCCTGTATATTTTCCCATGCTTCAACAATTCTTTGTTTAAGTTGTTCTATATTTTGGATTTCTGGCTTTTCCTGATCATAAACCGCCCTTGCCAGGGTGCCGCACAGGTTTTCTATGCTGTTTATGTCTGGACTTAGAGCTGGCCAGTCTAAAAGTTTAATTCCGTGTTCTTGTAACCAAGTTTTCGTACTCCGTGCTGTATGGATAGGAGCATTGTCTTGCTGAAATATAACATCTTTGTCTTCAGTTAATTCAATTAAGGGAAGAAGATCTCCTCTAACACTTCTTGGTATTGTTTTGCGTTAATTTTGCCAGAAATAAAGGCAATTTCTGTTTTAAGATTTCCGATGAAGCTGCCCACACCATATCTCCTCCTCCTCCTAAAGGTCTACGTGACATGATTTTCCTTTCTTTCCTCAGATCATGCCAATAGTACTTAAAGCCGTCTGGGCCGTCCAGTTTGAATTTCTTCTCATCACTAAAAATCACATGACGCCACATTTCGCTGTGTTGGATGTGTGTTTCGGCGAATTTAAGACGTGCTTCCTTATGCCGTTTTTTGAGTGCAGGTTTACTCAAACACTTTCGATATTTTAAGTTGCCCGAAGCTGCTGCCCACTTCCTGATAAGACTTGAATCGCAGTCGAAATTAAAACGTCGAACCATTTGCGATGAAGAAGCTCCTGATGTTGAAATTTCACGTAAAACAGCTCGTTTTACCGTCGGCGCAATTTTTATTGGTCTCCCAGATCGCCTCGTTTTTCCGTAATTTTCAATCCCAGCTTGTAGACAATTTTTTACCACTCCTTGAGAACGATTTATTTCATTTGCAATTTGTCTCTGTGTCATTCCACGATTTTTCAAATCAATTATTCTTTGTTTTTCAATGTCCGTTAACTGTTTCCCACGAGACATATTTTGAACTTTAAATTGAATCCAAAAATAACAAAAGTCACTTTATTATCACTTAAGGCTGCACTGCAATTTAATGAACAATTATCACACCGAGGTACACTTTGCAACTATGCGTGCCGTCGAACAGAGGGCTGAGTTTATACTTTTTCACAGGTAAAATCTTCCTTTTTTCAGAAATTCTGATCCCTTTTTCCTTTTAAAAGGAATTAAGCCACTAAAGAAGTGTACCTGAGTTGGTGTTGGCGGGCACCATTTCGGGGTGCAAGCCAACCATTAAAGTTTCTTTATCATTCAAAAAAAAATCAAAAATTTATGTTTGAGTTTATATTTTTTCACAGGAGTGTATAACTCCGGACTGAAATAAGGAATTTGGAATTTCTTATACATTTTTATTGATAATTTCTGTTTAAAATACTCAAAAAAGTCGGTTTATTTTGGATCAACCTTTTTTTTAATATTGCTAAATTTTGAAAAAAACGACTTTGGGCATTTTTAATTCTTTTGTTGTCATCACCAATCGTTTTATTGACCCCAAAACATGTGGTACCAAGTTTAGAGAGGGAAAGAAATGCGAGGGCGTTTTGCATTTTTAACAAGTAACAGGGGAAGAATTAAGTTTTTTTCAGGAAATTCATGAAAAAAATTGAATAAATTGATTTATATAAATAATTGAAATTTGATATATAATTTAATTAACTACATTTAATGAAACATTACTTGTAAATAAAACAAATCTATCAACATTTACTTTCCTCTTATAAAATTAATTAAAGCAATGGTCTTAACTTTGAAATATGAAAAATATTTTTGGCCAGGATTTTGCCACATATACTCCACTGTGCGTCGTTTTAATAAAATTTAGGAAAGTATGATTTTTTCTTATCCACTAATATAACACCGGGAACAATGTTTTCTCTCTTTTATGCTTTCACATATGGATTATGTAAGTTGTGTGGCTAAATATAACAAATAAATAACACAAAAACTTAGTAGATTCTTACAATAAGAGCAATTTAGTAATGAAGACTTTGCATTATTGTAATTTCATTAATTTTCAGGTTTGAAAACAAATTGAAGTGCTTAGTGCGAAGATAGCCTAGCCGAAAAATATTTAAAAATTCGATTGAAATTAATTTTGCTGTATCTGAAATTTCGACACTATCCGAATACTAATTCAAGTAGAAAATTTTAACAATTTGTTTAGCATTTGAAATTTGTCCTTATTGTGTATTGCTTAAGGCCAGGTTCTTGTCGAGAGGGACCGAACAAATTGAAATTGTGTAGATTATATCCCAAAACGATTTGGAATTATCTAAATTAGTTTCAGCTCTTTAAATGGAACCGTGTGTCAACCGAAAAGCAGGTAATCGTATTTGGCTGACGATCGTACATGTGCACAAAATATTGAATATTGAAAATATAAGAATATGCCTTCAAATGAAGCAACAAAAATTTTTCGAAGAGGAGGAGTGAATATTCTATGGAGCATGCATAGCTAATTAATCGTAAGTTTTCACAAAGTTATAATTATAAGTAAAACTTAAAACGTTTTTTGTTTTCGAAATCATGTTTTTCGGCACATCGCACAGTAGTCTAAAAACTGGAAAACGGGATTTTTAACTTTTCAGGCGTATTCCAAAATAGGCTGGTTAATAGCGGGCATGTATTCGAGGACATGTGCACAATTTTATTTCAAAAGTAACCGTCGATCACGACGCATTTGCGGCGCATTGCTCCTGCCAAATATTCATGCCTACCGGGGAATTGATTCGATCGAATCGCGTTTCTTCAACAGACTATAATGAGAAGCAGATTTGTCTAATTTGAAAATACTTAAGTGTTATCGAAAAAAGTAATAGGAAGAAATTTAAATTGTGAAAGGAAGTGATACTTTCACAAATTAAATTTCTTCCATTGAATCATGCCCACTGTTAGAAAATTAACGTTGGTTGGTTAGTCGGGCTGTTTGTTGCTAAGAAGAACCAAGTTCACTCGGAGGCCATGAAGCCCCATTGTGAATGCCCTTAAAAAGAAGAAGCATGGTCAGAATTTCAAAGCACCCAGATCTCTGTATGAATCTATTTAGGTCCATCAGTGCTATCTCAGCTAGGTCGTCCAGATTGTCAAAGAACCTTGCTCCCAAACAGGCGAGTCGTCTTTCTTTTAGAGCAGGACATTCGCAGAGCAGTTGCACTATGGACTCAATTTCTTCTTCATCTCTACAGCTTCTACCGAACTCATTCGATGGTACATCGAGTTTAATGGATATAGCTCCTATGGGGCAGTGCCTAGTGATGACGCCGACGAGTGTTCGAATGCGCTTTCTATCGAAGGATAAGAGATTTGAAGTTCTGCTATGATTCAGCTCCGGCCAAAGACTTCGTGTTGTGAAGCAGTAATTGATATTTTTCCACCGTTCCGAAGTCATGTTCAAGTAATGTCTATCAATTTGACTTTTTGCTGTGTTAAGGGGAGGGTGTACCCTTTCCACCGGCATATCTATGTCTGTATTTGAACCATTTTTGGCCAGTTCGTCGGCTTTTTCGTTACCCGCTATGCCGACATGTCCTGGAACACAGCAGAGTCTAACCGTATGGTATGAAATATTTCTTAGGGCTCTGATACAGTCTTTTACACATTCGGAATTTATCACATTGGAGTTCAGCGCTTTCAATGCTGCTTGACTATCCACACAAATAGTGATCTCAGTTGCTAACATCTGTTTTTCTTGGGCAGTAAGTGCAGCTTTCATTTTAGCGTATATTTCCGCTTGGAAGATGCTGCATTCGTTGGTGAGTCTATACGACTTACTTATTACAGCGCTTCCGAGAAAGCTCCAGCTCCAATCCCCTTTTCTGTTTTCGATCCATCTGTGAAGATGGCAGCTCTTTTAATTATGTTTTCAGGGTGCTTCCAATCTCTTCTGTTAGGTATGATAACGGAAAAGGGTTTTCTAAAGTCATATTGTGTCTTCATATAATCTGTTGAGAGGTGCAACCCATTTTGATTAAAGAAGTTCAGTATGACTGCATGTTCAAAACTCTGTGGTGTCAATTAACTGTTTTCTCTAAATCTGAGAGCTGCCAAGGTTGCCATTCTTTTTGTGTGGAGTTTTATGGGTTGAAGGTGTAAAATGGCTTCCAAACCAGCTTGTGGTATGGATTTTATTGTACCTGTTATTCCCAAGCAAACGAGCCTTTGCACCTTTACTAAAGAGTTAAGGTGAGATTGCTTGTTAATTGCATCCCACCAAACAATTGACCCATGGGTAAGAATAGGCCTGACGATCGCTGTGTACATCCAGTGTTCAATATGCGGTTTCATGCCCCATTTCTTAATAAAGGTTTTCTTGCATGCATAGAAAGAATTAAGTCCTTTCATCATCTTCTCTTCCATATTCCGTCTCCAATTCAATTTTGAATCGAATATGACGCCCAGAAACTTGGATTCCGAGGACAGTTTGAGGACACTACCTTTAAGTTTTTAACGTTAAAAATATTCAATTTCTACGGTAGGGCTGATTCTTAACACCTTAAGAACTAATGGAAATTATATGAGATATACGCGTAGGACCGCACATTTTTGAGCAAAATAGCTGGTTTTTCTCACATTAAGTAAAATTATCAAAACTGTACGACAGGATGCATTTTAAAACTACGTTTTTTTATATAAGATTTATTTAGAACCCAACCAATTTCGTTTAAATATTCTTTTGGTTTACCAATTAAAAGTTTCATTATTGTTCTATAATATGAAATTAAATAAAAATTTAGTACTTTTAGTAATTTTTAGTTGTAGTACACTTTCTTTGGCATGATACACATCAAAACACTTCCATCTGTGTAGTGGGACAACACAAAATTGACTCATAAAAAGTGTATCTGTGCACTTTTTGTTTGCTGTACACACTCAACAAGCTCTTCGAGCAGGTTTTCTAGTTTTGTCACTGACAATATCATTTATCATGAATTTATTAAGGTAATTAAGAACAAAAACAAGCCATGTATTTTAGGCTTCTCTTGCCTGTTAACGTCGGAATCACTCTAACCGAAACCTAGCTTCACAGTCCTATCAGATTTTTCGTAAGGATAGATACTCTGACTCCATGGCTCGTGGAGGTGGCGTGCTGGTTGCAGGCAAATCTCATTTGGATTGCGGCTTGGTAGATATACCTGCCTTTTCCGACACGCTCGCAATCGAGCTCTTAGCTCTTGAGATATCTCTGGTGAAGATGCACATTTTCCTGATCTGTTGTTATATCCCTCCAAACTTGATAAAATATGCTGCTGCAGATAGTTGAAGTTTTTACGATATTTTAATTCTTAGTCTAGATTTTATTAATAATCTGACAAACACAGAGGACGAAATCATCCTTCTTCGTGATTTTAACTTACCCAGCGTTCAATGGATATTCATTTTATTGACGCCACCTCCTCCTCTGCTTTACACCAAATGAGTGACGCAAAGAACTCTATGGGAAGACAGTTAGATCTTACCTTTTTTTCTGATTCAAGTAACACTATAGTCGAACCGACTTCTCGTAACTTATCCGCTATCGACAGTTTACATCCGCCCATTTTCATCTTTTTTGGCTACGATGGTTCTAATATTGCTGACCACAACGTAGATCAGTACGTCCTTGATTTGAAAAGGTTGGACTTCTCTGATCTTTCAAACAGGATCCTCTCAATCGATTTCTTATCTCTTTCCCATTTCTTTTTAGCGATATCGACGATTGCGTCTCCGTGTTTTACGATAGGATTTATGATTTGTTTAATTCGTGTATACCACTTAAACGGTCGAAATTATCCTGTCATTCTTCCCCGTGGTACACTAGAGCACTACGGAGACTTAAGAATAAGAAAAATAGACTATGAAAAACTTACTTATGCTGTAGAAACACGTCAGCTTATTGTGATTTCGTTTATTGTCATTACATCTTTTTAGCGTTATCATCATCTTTATACAGGGAATACCTTGATAAAATTCGCGATAACTTGCTTAATGATCCTCCTATCTTTTTTAAATTTGTAAATATGAAGAAGAAAACAACAATGTGGTACAATGGATCCTCTCCTTGTAGCGCGCCCGATATGGCCGACATCTTTGCATTGTTTTGTGAGGGCGCCTTTTCATCAAGCAATTGTGTGGCTTCCCTGGAAGAGTTTGGTCATATCCAGGATCGTCCCGTTGCCTACACTGCTTTGCCCATTATATCTCGTAATATTATCATGGATGGTGTCAAGGAACTTAAAATGGACTTTTCTTTTGGTCCTGATGGTGTTCCACCTGCATTCTTGAGATCCTGTTCTGACGCCCTACTCACTCCACTGGAACTCATCTTCGACAAATCTCTTCAGGCCGGTATGGAAGAGCTCCAGCTTCAGGCTATGGAAGAGCTCCTTTATAATTCCTGTTTATAAGAAGGGGCATAAAAACTTAATAACCTATAATTTGTAATTATGACAATCGCGAAGCTTTCCCGCATACCCAAGTTGTTCGAATCTGTTATATATTCACAGCTTGTTGGGCAGTGTAAGGGGTTAATCTCATCTAATCAACATAGCTTTCTGCCTGGTAGATCGACGACAATTAACATGCTTGAATTTACATCCCACATAATCTCTGCCTTTCAACAAGGTCTCCAGACTGACTGCGTATATACCGACATTAACAAGGCATTTGGTTAGCTCCCTCACTCTGTGATTATGCTTAAACTTGAAAAGTTGGGTTTTCCGGCTTTATTGCTCGACTGGATCTGCTCTTACTTATATCAAGTATGTTTCCGTAATACTCTATCCAGAGTCGTTAGGGCTTCATCTGGCGTACCGCAGGGTAGCCATCCGGGGCTGCTGTTATTTATTCTTGCCATTGACGATATTGTTCCTCTTATTAAGCACTTCAAAGTCTTAATCTACGCAGATGATATGAAGATTTTCTCATGCGTTAGAAACAGTTATGATTCTTCCTGCATTCAGAATGATTTAAATACCTTCAAGAACTGGTGTGGATCTAATGGCCTGCAGCTTAACTTTTTTTTTTTTTTTATATATGATGATGCCAAAGCTCAGGGGATGCCCTATGATGCTTAAGCAGGAAAGGAATTAAGGATGAGGGGAATGGGTTAGGAGGTTGGGTGAAGGAGGTGTCGATGTACGCCCCGTTTGAAAGTTTCAGGCTGATAAGACGTGGGAAAAACAGAAGATGGTAAGCTGTTCCACATTCGTGTTGTTCTGCTTAGAAAAGATTCCCGAAATTTGACGGTACGTCCAATTTGACCTGGAGAGTATAGGGGTGGGAGCGAATTGTTGATCTTGTATCGCGCGTTGTCATGTGTCTACAAGGAATCAGGCTAGCAATTTCGTTAGAACAACGGCCATGGAAATAACGATAGAAGAGTGAGAGACAACTGACATTCCGTCGATGCTCCAGAGAGTCAAGACCCTCAGAGATTGAGGGATCGCCAATAAGCTTAATAGCTTTCCGCTGGACGTTGTCTAACGGGGACAGTGCGGTGTGTCCGGCCCCTGCCCAAATATGGGAATTAAATTCAAGTCTAGGCCTAATGTGGGACTTGTAGATCAGCGCTAAGTCAGGTAGGGTGAAATATTTCTTACATCTCTGTAGAAAACCCAAACATTTCATCGCATTTTTAGCGATTGCAAATATATGATCAGTCCAGTTAAGATTGCTGGATATCTCGATACCCAAGATGTTTAGGGAGGGTGAATTGGGTATATTCACTCCGTCGACTGAAATAGGTTGGGGGTGAACTGGGCGTTTTTTAAGGGACATTAAACAGCATTGGGTTTTGGATGCATTAAACGTAACACGATTTGCTCTGCCCCAAGCAAGGACCATGGAAATGTCGTTGTTTACTGATCTAAACATGCGTTCCCGATTGGCTTCTGTAGCATTTCCACGCGAATTCATTACAGAATCAAATGAGTAAGCGAAATCACGGGTGCTGTCGTCGGCGAAACAATGAATAGGATTGAGAGTAAGGGATAACAGATCATTAATAAAAAGAAGAAATAAGGTTGGTGAAAGAACTCAACCCTGAGGTACACCGGCATTCATTTCGTAGGAATCAGATGTAACTCCGTCAATTACTACACGAATTGAACGGCCTGACAAAAGTGGATAAGTGTGAAGTTGTGTCATTCTCTAGGAACCAAAAGCAGCTCGTATTTAATTATACCTTTGCGGAAACTAATATCTGTTGCGTGCAGTCCTGGCGAATAGGTATATTGATTATAGGCTTCTGCCTGAGAAGTGCGCCTTCTGAGTTAGAAGGATTAATTCTATTATTAATTATAATGCACGTATCCTGTTGTATAGGTTCGAAAATTCAAGACTCTTGAGCGTCATGATCTTGTTAATAAATAATTTAGCGGCCTTTAGCAAAAAAATCTGATATTTTATTTATTTTTTGTTTGTTGTTTTCATAAAAAAAATCATAAAAATAACGAAAACGTTAAACATAATTGCATAAAAAGAAACCATTTGCTTGTTTTTCGTAGAGTTGTGTAAAATACCAAATATTGATCAACGCCTTTCATATGCCGATTATAGTCGATCACGCAATTTAGTTTTTTTTTATAAATTCTCCTGCAGTTCAGTCTTTTTTAGACGTATTCGCCATATTAGTGAATGGTAGATACCATTCTTATAATAGGGTTGGATTTGTTTTGAGTGCATATCAACATCCTCGTCAGAATCATCTTCAGAATCACTTGAAACGACTCGCATAACCCTCTCATTATGTCAGAATCACTATCACAGTCACTATTATCTTCGGTATCACTTCTCTCACTATCTTTATTATTAGGGCATTCACATAAAGCGTCATTATAATTTTCATTCGGCTTGTTCGGTAGAGTTAAGAACTGAGCCTAGTCTCACTTTGCGCTTATTTGTAGAATTATGATGCGAACCGAACGCAATTGTATTGAGGGAATTTAATAATAAATTTGTTATATATTAATAGCAAAAACCTTTTAACGTATTGTCTTACATAAAAGGAATTCAATTTAGATTTTAAAAACACTTCAATTTGTCGCTCGAAATAAATATGTACCAACAGCTGACTTATATCAAATTCAATAAGTTAGATAGTGAGGGAACAAATTTGTGGCTCACTTCCCTACTATTTCCCTCACTTAGGGCCCCACTTAGGACCTCACCAAGATATTTAACCGAACGCTACCTCTACGTAGACCCTCAGTATATCGAACGCGACCATTGTAAATGGTTGAATTTTCCTCGTGTTCCATTTTTAATCAGATTAGGATGTTAAAAACTGCCGTTACCCGTAATCCCCGTTACTACCATCTATTTCAATGGGATTAATGTGTATCCACCATTTTGTAAAGTATTGATCTTAAGTAGAGGTAACTAAAAATTTGAAATCAGCGACCCTGAAAACATATGAGTACCAATTTTTATTTTAATCAGACAACGTTTTCATATTTTGGCCACGGTTTCGAGTTTCTGGACCGCTGTGCAGTGGTTCAAATGGCCAAATGCATGGCCAAAACCCCTAAATGTACTTAAATTTTCAGACTATTGGTATATAGGAGTTTTCTAGGTCACTGATTGAGAATTTAATATTGTTTTTATAAACAAAATCGCCGAATCAAAATAGTGTTTTTCAGCTGAAAATCAATAATCAATACATGATGTTTCTTGATGTCGCTGATTACGAATTGCATGTACATTAATATGGAAAACATAGAAATACCTAACTTTTTGTAGAAGACAATGCAGAGGTAAGGGCTACTTAACAAAAGACAAGCATCATAGAATAGATACTAAATAGAAGAACTGATCCCTAAATTTCCCTGTGCAAACGTAAACGAAATAGCCTGGCAATGTTCTAGCAATCTTGTATGGAAAGGTAAATGCTAACTGTCAAACAGTAAATATCTGTCAAAAATCAGTGAGCGAGAATCAATTTTGTAACTCTCAGAAGAGAAATTTCCCTTTTAGTCGATTAATTTGTATAAGCGGATATATGTGTTGGTTAAGTAATTGATAGTTCTAAAAACTCGTTATTTTCGTATGAAATTAGTCCGTAAATCTTTTTGAATTCTTTCATTGAGTGTTTTTTTCTTTCGCGAGACTACGAAATCTCTTAGTTTATATCTGAGTGGGACAGGTTCACTGTCACTTGGCCTTAATAATTGAATAAAAATATTAACCTGCAAATTGAATGCATAACCAAACTTTTTATTCGGACATTTACAACTACATACAAGATAACTGAGAGATTTCCCATTTGTGTAATTTTCTCTCAGTGACATTACCATTTAAATGAGAAATGGAATTAAGTGCCGAGAAATTTTTGCAGTTTTATTCGAAGCTGGTCTACTATTTGGAAAAATGGAAAAATGCATATACATATAGCACTTTGTGAATGAAGTAACTCCCTCTGGAAATACATTATAAGCAACTTACTTCATATTACTTCAATAAATGTCCTAACTCTTAATTACTATATAAGATGTAAAATGCTAATAAACTATGACTATGACCCCGAGATCGTCTGTCAAGTTCGGCAAAATAGTGTATTTAAATCAATCTACAAATTAAGCTTTAACCGAACAGTTCAAGTATTATGAAATATACCAAGGAAAAAAGGAAAGATAAAAAGCAAAATTATTATAAGCATTAAAAATAAAAATAAAATATAATAATAATACCTACATTACTCGTAACCTAAAGTACGATAATAAAGAGAAGTGAGAAGACGTAGAATATAAAACAATTAAATTAGAATTAAAATTCATATACAGAAGTAAAAACACAATATTCATTAAGTCGATACAACCATAATAGAGAATCGTAACCTTTACAACTCTTTTGTCACTGTTTAGTTGGCTTTTTCACAAAAGTGTTGAGGAATAGTGATACGACATAACACTTTCAAAACAACTTTGCAACGCTGTTACGTTTTCGTGACATTTCTTTAGCTGCGTGTTATAGAAAAACTATAAAATAACTTTCATAAAACTTTATAGCTTTGCTAAAGTCAAATTTAAGTTGCAAACTCTCGGCATAGTATAAATACAAGTAGTAGACCAGCTTCGAACAAAACTGCAAAAACTGCACTTAATTCCATTTTTCATTTAAATGGTAATGCCGCTGTCAGTCATCTTGTAAAAAGTTTGGTTATGCATTCAATTTGCAGGCGATGTTTTTATTCAATTATGAAGACCAAGTGACAAGGATCACAGTGAACCTGTTCCATTCAGATATAAACTAAGAGATTTCGTAGTCTCGCGAAACACTTGTTGACAGTTAGCATTTACTTTTCATACAAAACTGCTAGAACATTGCCAGACTATTTCGTTCACGGCTGACCAGGGAAATTTAGGGAGGTGGTCTTCTATTTAGTATATATTCTATGCACACGGTACACAGAATACAAGGTATGCTCCATATGGTGCTGCTGATGAGAATGCCAACACGGTTCCTTCAATTGCCCCCATCGCTTTGAGACCTGTTGCTTCTGCTGATATCAATATGGCCCTCTCAATCGTCATGAGACCTGCTGCGCTTCTACGTTATGTCTTTGTGTCGTGAGTTCATCACGACACCACCGAAGCTGAGGTTATTTCTATGACTTCATCGCATACTGGAACTGACCGTAACTCGATTATCTGTAAACGGATTGACAGACATCGTGGACAGTGGTGTATGGGCTTCTTTTAAGGTCCTTGTGCCGGACAGCATATTTCATACAGTGATGAACCCCATTATCTCGCCGAGTAACTCTATCGTCCAGGAGTTTCTTCCGAGATCTCGTCTGAGTTTGTCTGCTGTTTCAAAATAAACTTGTTGCCGAAATCTTTCTCTACCACTCTAACGTAACCGGAGTACGCTCGAAAACGACTCGCCTTCTCTTGTGCCCGACCGAATCTTGTTTTGACGTTGTTTGTTTGACTGCAACTTGGGTTTGTGGGAGGATTACTGACGCCGAGCTTTTTGGCCCCAACTACTTGCTTTTTCGCCGTGACCTTGTGAACTTGTTGCCGAAATTTTTCTCTACCACTCCAACGTAACATAACTACGCTCGAAAACGACTCGCCTTCTCTTGGGACCGACCGAATCTTGTTTTGACGTTGTTTGTTTGACTGCAACTTGGGTTTGTGGGAGGATTTCTGACGGCGACCTTTTTGGCCCCAACTACTTGGTTTTTCGCCGTGACCGTGGTGGTGGTGTTTTGTGGGCTGTACGCCGTGATTTACCCTGTGCGATTGTTGACCTTGCAGATGGTGTTTTTTTGGAAGTCCTTTGCGTCCTTTGCAAATTACCCGTATAGAAGTAATGAAGGCGAAAATCACTGTAGAAAAATTACTATATTGAACCTTAGCGATGGAAGGAGTCAAATGTAGATTTACTTCGAGGAATAAATCCGTACTTTTTACAGTATAGTTAAAGAATTTACTTGATTCACGAATAAATTTTTTTAGTTATTCTGCAAAACGTATCGAACTGTCTATATCCAGTGAGCTGGCTTGTTGAAATGAGAGCGTGTTTACAGTATATGCAATCGGTTTCTTCTATAATGTAACTCAAATTTCATAATGGCAGCCAGATTGACAGTGAGAGTACGTTCTGAAATTTAAGTGACATGATACAAGAAATGGAGTGGATATGCTATAACACATTCTCATCTCATCGCGGTAGCTCACTAGGTAACGACAGTTTGACTTGAAATCGGAACTAAATAGTTCCGCGGAAATAGTTTCATGTATAAAAGGAAACGTTTCATGTTCAAACTCCCTTTGAAACTATTTTGCGCAAGTCTACTGATCATACATTTGCATTCATTTGGTTTGAGATGTAAGAAATACTCCTTCTGACTTGGCGTTGTGTAAATATCATACCCAATATCATAATTCTAAATTTAATATTCGGCTGCTCACCTAAAAACTTTGGAATAACTTGTCAACAATTAGTAAAGATAACACAAATTGTTTGAATAGGATTTTCAAGGAACTTCTGATGCGAATTGAAGGTCGTGACCCATCAAAGGCTTTTTGTTTATACCAGTTACTGATATTGATGTCTGCTCTGCGGTGATGTCTATAAAATCCAATGAAATTGCACTGCAGCCATCCATCAGGTTTATTTCCTATCTTAAGCGGGATGCCTCAGGGATCTATTATCGGCCTTCTTTTATTTCAATGTTTATTAATGATCTTCCACCTATTATACGGTACTGCAACTACAATCTTTATGCTGATATTATACAGCTGTTTATTTCTACACCTCTGCGCCTGACGGAGAACGCTATTTGTCGATTGAAGGATGATCTGATGAATGTGTCCAAATGGATTGGTCAAAATTGTTTAAATCCTAAAATATGTGGACCCCCACGAAAGCTGCCTTTATCTGCAACTTATACACCTCAAGTTACTCGACTTCTGCTTGTAAGATCCTTGTTGATTCCTTTGATTTTGTTTAGTAAATTGAAATCGGTGTCAATTGGTAAGTTGGACTATAACGATTCGATCATATATCTTTCTTTTCTCAGTCTGTTTTGGGTTGTCCTCTTGATTGTTACTTGAAATTATGTGCAGTCTATTAGAACTTGTTTAATAAATATTTGGCGTCATTCCTCTAAACCTAGTGATCGCCAGTTTTTCGATTAATCAATTAGACTGTGGAACCTTCTTCCTTCTTATTTGAATTGTATTCGTTTATTTATGTAATAAAAAAAACGTCTATCGTTAGCTCGTCCATCACTTTATTTATTATGAATTCTTGTGATAATTCATTTTATAAGGTAGACCAACAGAGTATTATTCAAATGCAAGTAGAATATGATGGATATTCAACTAAAGTATAATCCAATGTTGGTTTCATCAAACTTACGTTCAAAACTTATTAACTGATTCGTCAGATGTTGTAATATAATCAAATTCTATTAGTGTCATCATTATTTTCACTGTTTAGCTTCCACAGTATATCTTTAACTTGTAAGGACGTTGGGTCTCTAGCAAACCACGTTGGCTTTAAATAGATACCCCTGAGCCAACTGCAATCCTCAGCATGTATTTTAACACATCATGGATCAGTTTCATTAAGCCACATTGAATTAACATTATATGTAAAAAAAAATTCTTTAGCTATTTCATGGTAGGATCAGATTGGAACTTCTTTACTGGAAGTCAATGTCACTGATGGAAGTGCTTGTTTAGATAAATCCAGAGTTTGCGCCAATCCTGATGAATAGTTGTTATTCAACATTAACGATTCAGTCGGCACTGTTAGGTCAGGAAAAAGTGCAAACCTTTTTTTGTTTCATATACTTCGATTAGTACTTTAAAAGTATGGGTAGTAACCGAAATAAATTAAAGGTCATGAGAACAAGATGTGAGTAGAGTAGACAACCTAGTTCCGATTTATTAGCATACATGTTATCTTTTAAATAAAACATTTCTTATTCGAATATCATATAAGGGTAGACCGTTCTATGCCACACCGTCCTCTTCAATTCGGTTCAGCAGGGTCTCAAGTGCTGCAGTTGGTGAGGTATTCATGGCTCCGATGATCCTTAAGCAGATCATCCGTCGTAATCTGCTCTATTTGGCTTTAAACTTGAGCTTAGCACTATTCCACCACATAATCGCCCCATTGTTTTGGCTGTGCGACAAGCGCAGAAGGATTAGCTCACTTTGTCGGGATGGAATAAGGAATGAGTACGGTCTCGTAGGGTTTGACTTTGAGAGCAAACTCTCGGCAGCATTCTTTAACCATGCCTTCCCATGTAGGGATTGCCATGCTTGACAACGGGACATAGTTTGGCTGATTACTAGCGTGTCAATCGTTGGCTTCCCTTGCCTCGCAGAAGCCTTAACAACGGCTTAAAAACATACTCAGGCTTGTTAGTCTCTAACCACGGTTTGGCGAAGCCTTGGCTCAGTGATAAATGCCGATCTCGAGTTCTCTGGTATATACCCAATCCTAAACCATGCCTCAAAACCCAAAACTTGGTTTTTCAGTTCACGCCCAAGCATTAGCCAAACTTTAACTGTCTATCATTGGCGTTCCAGCCTTTGCCGCACTGTAAGGCAGTCGCTTACAACAATTAAAATTGTAATGTTACATACGAGTATTAGTAAACAAAGATCTATCTTTATTTATTCATTTATAAATTGTGAGTTAGGTATTGCAAGAATACTGTGCGCGTTAATCAGTACCATGGGGTTTTGGACTTCTGTATCGAAACTTATTATTAAGACATCGTATGTCTCAAGCTCTGATCTAGGTTTCTATTGAACAGGACGGGCGAAAGGGGAGTAGAATTATTTTAATGAGAGTTGCTTGAAATTCAAACAAAAATTGGGATAATAGCCACGGTACACGCCGTCCAAACCACACACGCTGTTTTTACTATACATCTACAAACAGTAACACATCAATATTGTATGAAACTTTAGTTACCATAAACCATTACTAACCGTTGTAAATTTTGAAGCTTAATGCTTTTCATTACTCTTTTTTACCTGCTTAAATTAATTTTTTATTAATTGTCAAAAACGGGAGAAGTTTCACGTCAACCGTGTGCTTATGTACTTAGATGAGGCTTAGGTTTTACGGTTTCGTAGCAACTGGGAATCATTATAGTTCAGGTCTGTCCATCCGTTCGTCAGTATGTAAGTCATAGCGCTCCCATCCTCCCATTTATAAACCTTTGGTATACGGACGTTACCAAAAAGAGATTTGGTGAGATTTTTGGGAAAATAAGACTGAACTGGCAAAAAAAGTTTATACGTTCAATATTTTGAATAAAATACTGTGTTATGTGTTCTTGATTTACGAGCTTAGAATAAAGAACTTGGGAAAAGGACATCACTCCGAAAAATGTAAGAATTTTTCTATATGTGGTTGAGCCCAAGCGATGTGTGCGTTTCGAACATGAAAGAAGTAAAATTTTTAATATAATATAACTTTGCCCTACTCTATTTTATTTATTTTACTATTTAAAAACACTTTGGGGGCATAACCAAATATCCCATTACTGTGGAGACGACTATGATCTCAAGGCAAAATAAACAAGATGAAAGTGAAACACCCCCTGCCACTTTGTCCGGAAGTAAAGTAAGTAGAGGGCTCTTACTTGAGATAGCCTTTCCTCTCGTTCTTTGTTCTAAGTATACGAGAGTAAAATTCGTAGATCACGTGAACGAACGTATAGACGCACGAGTTAGTTCTTGTGAAAAACTGTAATACGGAGTTGGATCAATACGTTGAGCGGCAAGACCAACATGCCATGGGTCCCGGGTTCGAGACCAGATGACCCCGTGAGTTTTTATTAAGAAATTAAAATAATCCACTCCGTCTCTGGGCTGTTGTCTAGCTCGCAGCAATGCACAAACAAGACTCAAGTTTCCTCACTTCCCTTACCCTAATTTCCTTCCGGCCAAAACCACTCTAACGCATCAAAGGGTTGTCCCCTAGGATTTGGCTACATCGTATAAAAAAAATATATATATACTATACTATTATTAATAATAAATTAAGTTCGTTGGTAAAAAAACTAATAATGTACATTATTATTTCTTACTACTTTAGCTTGTTGTAGCTTAATAAATATGTTAGTTGTATACTATATTTCTCCTAATATTATTGCCCAAAAAAAATCATAAAATTTTAGTTTTATTGTTTATATGTGTCTTATTGAAGTTTTTTTATAGTTAGGTCCGAAACAGTTTTTAACGCTGCCATAAGTTTTCACTGCCCCGAAATATTAAACAAAACGAGACATTCAAATTCCCTCACTTCCCTTACTCTAAATTCCCTTCCGGGAAGGCTAACGCATCAAAGGGCTGTCCCCTTGGCTTTGGCCACATCGCACAAAAAAAAAAAAAATTTAACAATATTCAACTTAACTCGAAAAAACTTTAAACCTTCGACAGTACGAAGTATATTTTTCTCCTTTCTTGTGGGATGTTTTTGTCTCAACTCTTACGACCCCAGCTAATGTTCAGTTTCTGGTGTAAGCTCTCTGACGGATAGGAATTTTACACTGTACAGTTTTCCCTCTAGTTTTATATTCTAAGGTTATAAAAGGTTTCTCAGCTGTGAAGTTCACTTGGTAAGGTTAACTTGCCAATTTTGTACAGGTCAGAATAAACAGCAATGAATTTATTTGAAGTTAGGTTAGGTTAGGGTGGTCGCCTAAAAGGGCACACTTGAGCCAAAAAGGCCCATTGTAATGTCACAAGTGTGTTCTCAACCATACTCAACCCATAAACTCCTGAGAAGAGCCTGCCTATAGCTCTCTAGGAGGCCGAGCTAGCTCACGGTCATCTGTGGAATCTAGTTCAAGGGAAGTAAGTCAATAGATATTATTGGCTGGAGCAAAAAGGTTTTAGACCTATCGCAAAGTCGGGAACCGACCGGGAATGAATTGCCAAGCTGGTGATTAATGTCCGAGTCGGGAAGGGTTGTTCCAATTCTCGCTACACTCTCGTAGGAATTTAATATAGCAGCCTGACTATCTGAGAAGATACAGATGATGTCGTAGGCAGCGTTAAGGGGTTATATACACTTAGGAGGCACAAAAAAAGCCATTTTTCAAGAATTTTTCCTGAGAAGACCTTTTAATTTATTAAAGTAAAAATTTGTACACATATTTTAACATTTTTAATTTTTAAAAATAATTATTTTGGAAGCTGCTATAGCTGATCTCCGGGAGCACCTCTAAAAAAAGGTTTCTTGCGGTGAGCACGTTTTCTCTGGATTGGATCATCAAAAATGAAAAAACCAAAAATATTTCATCAATATAATGTATTATCTTGTAATTAATCGAAGGAATAACCAAAATATTAATTTTTGACTAAATGGCGGCTTTTAACAAAAAAAATCGATTTTTGACTAAAATTTAACCCTTAAATTGTTTATAAAATGGAAAATATTTATCGATGAGAAAAAACCCTCGATTAATTACTAAAAAATATACTTAAAAAACTTGTGTTAAAATTTCAGACTGATCGTTTCAGCTATTTCCGAGAAATCTTGCTCACCAACTTTCAAAACACAGTTTTGAGAAAAACGCGTTTAAAGTTTCAAAAGCTGTTTACATATAAGCACTTTACAGATATAAATGTGAGTGTAACTTCGAGAATAATCGCCGGATTGACTTAAATATATGTACATTACGAAAAAAAAATCAAAAAAAAAATCGATTTTTTGAAAATTCTAAGTGTATATAGTAGAACCCCTTTAATGCTTCAGACGGTTAGCGGCTACCTTTATAGTCATGATTTCCGCCTGCAAAATGCTGCAGTAGTCAGGTAAGCATCGCCTTCAGCTCGGGTAACAAAAAAATTTTTTGTAAAAAATAAAATTTTTTAAATTGTTTTGTTAGAGTACTTTAAAAAAAAATTCTTTTACTCACTGTGGTGGCGCGCTATAGGCTGCATCCTACACCAGCCTATTGGTAAATCTGGCACTGAAGCGAAATGAAATGTCGAGGTCCAGGTGTTCCGAAAATATACCTCCACCCACTCTGCGTTCCAATTTGGAACCGTCAGTGTAAAGATGCATTCCATTGAGGGGGACCTTCCTCCCACTCCGACCTGGTAGGGAAAGAGGATTTAAATTTCCCTTCAAAGAAAGGCTTGGGTGTGGTATAGTCAGTGTCTATTGCGACTCTGCCGTCCAGGATTTCGGAGTGACCGAAGTCAGTGCGTTTCCAAGATTGGACTGTGTTTAGTCTAATGGCAGCACAGGATGCGGATTGCTTACCTTAAAGATCTACCGGTAGAAGGTAAAGAATAGTGTTTAGGGCTTTAGAAGGTGTTGTTCTAAGGGCACCTGTATTATTAGTAGTGCTCCATTCTTTGAATCTTATCAAGTGCTTCGTGATGGGTCGCTATGTCCACCATACGACCACCCCATAAGTGAGTATGGATCGTATGACACTGTGCACAATACGTGGCTCCATACCCCATATTTTTCCTATTGCTCTTTTACATGAATTAATATAAAGTTGTAGTCGTATTTGATATTTTTTCTATTTCTTAAAATAGTCATGTTAAGTTCTTGGTTATTTTTGTTCTTTTTAGAAGAATTGGTAGCAATATGAAAATTAGTAAAAGTTGAATTATAGTCAACTCATGTTTTCCATCAAACTAATTTGATTATAAACAAATGTATAATTGGATAAACCGCTAAGAATACCATCTTTACAGATTGCAGACTGAGCAAGTACTGTATCTCTCCAAGTACTGCAGACAAATGAAATCTAGGTCATAAGAAAGTATTTAACGAATTAAATAATTGTTACTGTGCAGCCTAAGGTGAAACATAAATAAGAGACAAGTTACTTAGAAAAAACAAAAAAAAGCAATCCAGGAAACCAGACCTGTGTAAGAATAGTAGCAGGTGATAAATTGTCGTCCCCGCTTCCCTTATGCAGTGAGAAGATATACGGGGTATTTAATAGGTCGTGTGCAAAAATGAAGAATCTGGTAGATCTAGGCGAGAAATAAAACAAAATGTATGGGAGGGGGGTCTAGCTGCATTCTCTGCAGCCTATAAGGGTTTGAACTTTTCTTACGATGAAATTAACCAGTTTTACATTTTAACGCATATTTTCTACAGTTTTAGTGTTATAGACTTTATTAATATGTATCTCATTTGATAGGTAACACAATGCTGTTAAAGATTGTGTTAGTTTTTTCTTACTGCCAATGGATTTAAAAAAATTTCATTAAAAAAATATAATTTTTTTCATTTCATATAATTTTTTATTTTCGGGTTTAAAATAGTTGCCAATGTGTTCTCTTTCCAAGAATTTAAAAACATACCTTTCTCAAGTTACATGACCAAACGAACAGCTCGAACCTGCCTTTCTAAGAAAAAATTATACCTGACGCCTAAAAACTCCTAAAGTTTGGAGGGAGGTGGAGATAGATCCCCTCTCCTTCCATACATTGTTTTTTTTCGTTTCTCGCCTAGATCTACCTGCACACGACATAAGAAACACTCTGTATATGTAAAAAAAACTACAGCAGCAACAATAATTTACATACAATTCATAGACCTTCTTAATAATCGATTATAACAGATATTAAAAATTGAGTTGGAATACTAATATTCCATTATTAATGTCATTGTAATAGCTCATCTCTACCTGAGCTCAGGTTTTAGGTCCCATAGTAACAGTTAGTGAGCTCATTAAGAATTCTTTCATGAACTAAATTGGTTAGATTAGGGTACAGTACATGGACTATTTTGCGCAGTCTCCTTTTGAAGACTGGAAAAATGAAAAAAAAATTAAATCTAATAATATATGACTGAAGTATTATTTACTTAATAAATATTAACTAATAAATTTGTGAAGTGTTGAAATATTTATTTCAAACATGAAAATGAAGTAAACAAAGGAAAAGATATGTTGTTAATAAGAAATTCTAAATTAAACTTATTGGGCTTATAACTTGCCTAGCATTGTACAAACGTATCGAAAAGTATAAAAATAATATTAATAATAAAACGAAAGCATTTATGTATATAAAACCGTATTATTCAAGTTAGAGCTAGAAAAGGGTATTCAATATAATAGTTGTTATGGAACAGATTTTTAATTGGTGTATATTGCAAAATAAAATGAAGAAAGTTAAGTAGTAATGAAAGGTTACGGAAAAAATAAAATTAACAATTAAGTAACTAAACAAAAGTAAAAAACAGCAAATTTGTTTAAGAGGAACAGAATTTTAATGCTCTGCTAAAACGTCTTGAAATTTGTAGTTGTATTACAACAAAATACACTTTTAAATTTATTTTTAAAGATTAAAAAGAAAATCTAATTCTAATTGAAACAAATGCAATCCTTGAAAAGCAACATTTCGTGTATGAAACTGAAATTTATTATTACATATAAATATAAATGTTGAGATGGCAAAATTAGCTTAGAAATAAAGTAGATTATGTATTTCTATAATATGAAAAGTGTAAAATAAAAATTCACTCTGTACATCACACAGTTAAATAAATAAGACATTCTTGAATAGAAACGCAACCGACGCGTTCGATTGGTCAAATTTAGTCTATAAAAAAGAGTACAATAATAAATGAATTTTTCATTCTATTATACTGTCTATATTTACCTAGTTTGCACATTCAATGGTAAGTTATTTTAATACAATAAGTATTAAAATATTAACTGATAATGAAACCAATTGAAAATGTGTAATATTTTAAAGAATAAATATTGTAGAGTAAGGCGTAGTGTAATACCATCAAGTTGTATACATACATGTGTTCTACAGGCTAAGTTAGTATTAGTATGTAAATAAATTATACATTTAAGAAAAAAATATAAAATCATTAATATAAGTGAAAGAAGAAAACTATAAATGAGAAACAGACATATTTTTGAAAAACGACAAATGGAATAATGAAAATAAATTTTTGGTGAACTAATCCCTAGTTCGAAGTATATTTGTTTCTGTGCTTCTGAATATGTATATTGAAATCTGTCCTAAATACGAATAACGATAAAGGAAAAAAATAAAGACTATGATAATAAGAAATTGATGTTGTTTTTAATTATCTACCTCAGTAGTAGTGTCCTTCATGCCTCTCTATCTGGGGTGTATTACGTATTATCAACATTACTCTAAAAACCCAATTACTTTTTTTTATCGTTATCTATTGTCAGCAAAAAATAACCATATGTCGATGCCGCCGGGGCAATTCGAACCTGGGACCTCCGGGATGGAAGAACGACGCGTTATCACTTCCTCCCTCACGATTATTATTTATTATTAGAGAATGGATCAAGGACTATCAGCTTCCTTTAGTCACTTCGACCAAGTTGATCTTTTATGACCTGAGGTTCAGTATTAAGCTACCCAGCCAATCTTAAGTTCTTTAATTAGACCTAAAATTTATTTGGGGGCTGGGAAAGCCCCACCAAGTTGTCTGAGCCTGATACGGCCGAGGGCCTCACAATGACAGAGGATGTGTTCCACTATCTCTTCCTATTCCAAACAGAAGCGACATTGGCCATCATCAGCCAGCCCTAACTTTTTTAGGTGGTAGCCCAGCGGGCAGTGACCAGTTAGAAGTCCTGTTATCAGCCTTAAATCTGGTCTGCTGAGTGAGAGCAACTCTTTCGTTTTCTGTTTTGAGTAGGGTATAAACCTCTTTGCCTGTCTTAACCCTGGAATATTTGTCCAGTGTGAGTGCTTGCGTTCGTCCTCGCATGACGTAATCGGCATTGCTAGTCGGCTCGGGTCCAATAAACTGAGAATCCGCACCTTTTTTTGCTAGGTGATCCGCCTTCTCATTGCCTTCAATGCCCTCGTTCCCTCATACCCATGCTAGCGTAATGCTGTTGTTGTGGGGGAGTTCTTTAAGATCAGTGAGACAGTCCCAGACGATTTTAGACTCAAAGGTGTAGGATCCCAAAGCCTCGAGTTTCGCCTGACTGTCGGAGATAATATATACTTTAGCACCTCGTATACATCTGTTAGTAATTTCACGTGCGCAGATTTCGATAGCATGTATCTCTGCGTGAAAGATGGTTGGTGCACAACCGAGCGATTTGTGCAGCCTTAATCTTGGTCCATGGACACCGGACCATTCCATCTTGGATCCATCCGTGTACCACACCAGAGATCCCCTTTCAAAGATATGTCTATTGTTGAGCCAATAATTTCTGCTCTCAAGGATCCAGTTGAATGGCACATCAAAGTTGTGCCTCTTCGGCATGGTATCTGAGATTGAGTTGATCATCGGATCATCCATGAATTCTCCAAGTACCAGTCCAATTACCTGCTGAGAGAAGATTGGTGTCAATCAGCCTTATTGCGCTTGAGGCAGCCTGCTGCTTTAGTTGTAGGTGTAAAGGGGGGAGGTCTAATAGAGCCTCCATAGCTGCCGAGGGGCATGTGCGCATGGCACCCGTAACTGTGGACTGCGCTGTCTTTTGTTGTACTTTTGGCCACCATACGAGAGCTGCGTAGGTGACCACGGGTCTTATGATTGTTTCATATGCCCAAAGGGCCATTTTGGGCCTTAGTCCCCAGGTTTTGCCAAAGAGTCTTCGACAGAACCATAGGGCAGTCATAGCCTTTCCTGTGACCCTATTGAGTTGAAGATTCCATGTGAGTCTTTGATCTAGAATTACTCTTAGATATTTGACCTCACTTGTGAATTCTATCCGTGCTCCTTCAAGAGTAGGAGCCTCTAACCTTAGCTTCCTTTTTCTTGTAAAAGGTACCATGGTTGTTTTACTAGGGTTGACTCTGAGCCGTTCCCTAGCACACCAGGATTGTACCATATTGAAAGCATTTTGCAGTCTTACTGATAAGGTCCTGTCCTGCTTGCTCATAATGGTAGTAACCAGGTCATCTGTGTAGCCCTGGCATCCGTAGCCAGCATCAGTGAGTTTAACCAAGAGATCATCAATAACAATTGACCACAGCAGTGTGGAAAACACTCCCCCCTGAGGAACGCCTCTGGTGGCCCTTACTGTTACCGATTTGTCCCCCAGCCTCGCCGTGATGTTTCGGTTACTCAGCATTGCCCCAATCCATTGGACCGTCGGCAGATCAATACCTCTGTTGATGGCCGCTCCCTCAATGGATGAGAAAGACGTGTTGTCAGAAGCACCTTCAATATCAAGGAAAGCACAAAGGGCAACATCCCTACCACTGAAAGCATCTTCTAGTTTTTCAACTAGACTGTGTAAAGCTGTTATGGTTGATTTGCCTACCTGATAAGCGTGCTGGTTGGCGTGTAGCGGCGTGTCTTTAAGACAGCCGTACCTGATGTTTGGGTCCATAATTTTCTCCGCTGACTTAAGAAGGAATGAGCCTTGGGTGGTCGCCCCCCCCCCCACTCTTGGGTATAAAAGCTACCCTTACCTCTCTCCACAGATTGGGGATATAGCTGAGTTGATATCTGGCCCTAAATATTTTTATGAGTATTGGCAACAGCTCATCTAGGCCCTGCTGCAGAAGAGCTGGGAAGATGCCGTCGCCACCGGGAGATTTGTAGGCTTTAAAGGAGTTAATGGCCCACCTTACTGTGTTACTCCCTCACGATGTGATCGGCCTATTTACCCCATAATTAGTGCGATGAAAAGGTATCTGAAGGAAGTCGTAATTCCTCAGTGAACAATCCGAAACAGATATATCAAAAGATGCCAAAAGTACATAAGAGTCGATAGACCACCGAAAGCAGTTCAAAAGGCAAAAAGATCCAGGAGTTACAGTTTCTCTTTTTGAGTGTATCTAATGGCAGCAGTCTAAGCCTATCGAAATAAGGTGGTAACTTAAAAGAGTTATTCCAATGAAGGCCAGCAAGAGCGAACCTAACAAACCTCCTTTAAACAACTTCAATGCGATCAATATGTGTCGCATATAGGGTTGACCAGACTGTAGAGGCATATTCCGAATAGATCTGACAAAAGTGCAATAGAGAAGCTTCGTTCATCAAACTCCTTTGACCATCTTTCCATGAAACCTAGAATCATATTAATCCTGGTAAAATTTATTAAAATTATCTTCCAAAGTAAATTGGAAATTAAGCCAGATGCCCATGTCCTTAGTCTTTGTAAGTCTATTTAAAGTACAGTCATCTATGATAAAATTAAATTGAAATGAGATCTTTTTCGAAAGAAAGACGTAGATGTGCATTTGCTGATAGTTAGAGAAAGGTGGTTAATGGAACACCACTTTTGAAAGACGTCCAAGTCGGAATTGTCTGATATAAGGCGGGATATCCTAGCTTCGTCAGCGTAACAGAGAATATTTGAGTGAGACAGTTCGAATGAATCCAATTTACAAAAACCCGCGAAAACCCAAGAAGAAAGAGTAAAAGAGTAAAAATACGGTCAAATTGCTTACCTCCTTCAATTGCAGAGATACAAAAATTGAAAATTTCCAATAAATAGTTGACTTATGAAGCCACGGTGGAATGGCTGCAAAAACACCTTACAGTGGAAGTAAAGAACATCGAAAATAACAGCCTCAAACATTTTAGAAATACAGCAAAGCTTCACAATTGTCTGTATTTGGAAATTTCGCATTTATCGAATTTTTTGTGAAGAGAAGTAATTAAGGAGATTGTACAAGCTTCCGAGTTGACAGATTAAATAATAAATGGTGTTCGCTATGTGTGTAGTCCTCGCTCACCCACCATATCGTATTCCGGTGTATAATCGACCTCCTTCCGGACTTTTGAAAGGTGTTTTTCCTTCCATCATTAGCTATCTCTACATCGCAAGCGATTCGATGAGGCTGCGCCACCTTACATTCGTGACTATGCTGCCCACTCTACAGCCCACGCGTTAAAGTCACCGGCAATGACCACCGGTGATCTAGCACGAGGATCGGCTACGAGTTCAGCTAGCATCTTTTGGTACTCTCCTTGTGACCAACTGGGTGGAGCATAGCAGCTGTAGAAGTGTATGCCCTTTATTTTCCCCCGTACGAAGCCATCCGCTTGTCCCATATCACTACCTTTTTTGTTTTATCAGTAGTCCAGGTGGGACGGGATAGGTTTTTGTAAGGCTCGCTGATTAAAACTAAATCTATCCTATGTTCTTCATTTGTATGTTTTAGGAGATTTTGGGATACCTCGCAGTGGTTCAAGTTAAGCTACATAAGCCGCATCTTTTATTGGTCAGGGATTTTCGAAACATCGGACATTTACCGCTGCCCGCGATATGTTTGGCATTATTTGCGTTGTCAGTTTTGCAGAACATGCAAAGGGGCTCTTTGTCGCAGTTTTTGGCAATATGACCTTCAGCCCCACATCTTCGACATTGTTTGGAGCGGTCTATTTCGCTTTTGCATTGACTTGCTAAGTGTCCATATTCCAAGCATATGAAACATTTGGTGAGCGTTTTCTGTTCTCTAATTCGGCAGATTACCCAGCTTACCTTAATATTTCCTGCATCCAAAAGCTTATTTGCGTTATCGGCGGAAAGGCCAATTATTGCTGTTTGTGTTCCTCCATACGCCTGTCTCAGGATTAACATGTCCCCAGCGGTGACTTCTTTAATTTTAAAATGTGATCTTATTGCCTCACAAATATCTTCTTTTGTAGTCACTTCATCGATGTCCTTGCACTCGACAGTTAATCGATGCTTTTTCTTACCTCAATTTGGTTACCATGTGCTTCACCAATTACCTCCTTAAAAGGCTCAGTTTTCTCCCCAGTATATTTTAATTGCAGCAAGAGTTTGCCTTTATGGGTCCTTCTAATCTTTGAGACTGTCTCTCCTAATTCGCCTAATTTAGGATCCGCTTTTACCCTGCGGAGTATATCTGCATAAGAAAGTTCACCTTTCGTTTCCATGACGATTGCATCGGGCCTGACTTTTTTATGTTCCGATTTTTTTCCGGATAGCTCGTTTACGGCTCACTTTTATACATTTATCCTTTCCACTTTCCGGGTTTGGAATATCTGATGTTGAGCCGGTATCCTTCTCTTTAAGTGCGGTGATTGACTTTTTCCCTCATTGGCTGTTGTATGGAATTCCTCTTACCGTCTTCCAGCATATCAACCAGTTTTTTAATTTATTCACCAGTCTTTAATTTATTCTTATATTTGTTGTACTCATGTTTTTTTGGGTCCCCACTCAAAGCCGTTATCTCGGTTCGTTATGTGTAGTCACATATACGATCTCATGGTTATCTATACAAGCAGAGAGGCTATGCGAGGGTTGACGGAGATCCTTATGGGGACTTACGTTCAGAGCCAGATCGGTGCTAGTCAGGAATGTTTCATCTGAGCCTACACCACCAACTTAACGGTGACAAACCTTGAGCGTTCCTTGAAGGTTTTAACGGGACGGAGGCGCTTGTAGCATTGGCCTGAAAGCCGTTTCTGCACAATTTCACTTTCCTTATCGTTGTCCAGTATACCATAATTGAGGCCTTACTGGGCTCTGAGACTACGACTGAGATGTTGTCGTCCTGTCCCAACTGGGAATTAAAGTTTCCGCTGCTCTTGGTCAGGGCTGTTTATTGATTTATGTTCGGAGGCCGACCATTATCCTTGTTAGGTGTGTTTCCGTCTTTGTCTGGCAAATCCATAGAAACCTTTCCGGCATGTGTTTCCTGCACGATATCGCGCGAACAAAAAATTATATCGACTTTGTTGAGATGCCGATCGAAACATATTAAATACAATATGATCTGAAAACATACAGTCGAGTCATTTTTTTTTGTTTAAACAAAAATAATAATAATAATAAAAATATCTCAGAGAGCTGGATTGGTCTGATTGCTTTTCTGTGAGAGACGTTAATAAAAGCACCGATTATATATTAAACATCCTATGGTTTGAAATGTATCGCTTTATTCCTCACAGCTTCAAAAACAACAAACCAACTAACTCCAATTGGTTCAATAATGAGTGTCTCGTAGCCATTAAAAACAAGAAAGCAGACTTCTAGGCATATAAATTGTGCCCTTCAGAGGAATTGAGACGTATCTATAGGGATGCGCCAAATATTTGCAATTCAGTAATTAGTCGGGCAAAGTTCAATTTCGACCAGAGCCAAAGGGTAGTAAGGGCTTCTGGTCTCTAGTAAAAACCGTAAAGAAAAGTTTCACCTGTTCGTCAACACCACCACCACTCATTTATAATGGGAATGTTTTACTGACTCATTGGACAAGGCCAACCTGTTTGCTGCTAATTCGTACTTGCTACCTTCATCGCAGCCACTTCCATCTCCAAGCTTTTAGGGTACTTTCAAAACTCGACGTGTCCAAAGCTGCTGGGCCTGATGGTTTCTCGCTCCTGGTTTTAAAATGCTGCGCCTCTGCTTTGACTAAACCTCTGCGCAAACTTTTTCACCTGTCATATTCAACAGGAGTGTTTCCAAGTGTATGGAAACTTGCATTGTCCAGCCGATATTTAAAAAAAGAGGCATGCGACCCCTCTAACTACAGACCAATTGCACTAACTTCGATCATATCTAAAGTTTTTGAATCACTCATCAACTCTCAATTGACGAAATATCTAGATAAAAACCACCTTTTCAACGATTGCCAGTACGGTTTCCACGCTGGCCGCTCAACTGGAAACTTACTAATGGCTCTAACGGAGCGTTGGAATCATTGTCTCCATAATTTTGGTGAGTCCGAAATCGTCACTCTTGATACTTCAAAGGCTTTCGATAGAGTCTGGCATGCTGCCCTTTAAGCCAAACTTCAAACATTTGTTCTGCACCCTACCCTCGTTAAATGGATAGAGATTTTTTCGTCAGACCGTTCAATCCGTGTAGTAATTGACGGAGTTACATCTGATTCCTATAAAATAAATGCCGGTGTACCTCAAGGTTGAGTTCTTTCACCAACCTTATTTCTTTCTATTATTAATGATCTTTTATCCCTTACGGTCAATCCTAGTCATAGCTCCGCCGACGACAGCACACTTGATTTCGCGTACTTATTTGATTCTGTAATGGATTCACGTGGAAATGCTACAGAAGTCAATCGAGAACGCATGTTTAGATCATTAAACAACGACATTTCTATGGTCCTCGCTTGGGGCAGAGCAAATCGTGTTTCGTTTAATGCATCCAAAACTCAATGCTGTTTAATATCCCTTAAAAAACGCCCAGTTCATCCCCAACCGATTTCAGTCGACGGAGTGAATATACCCAATTCGACCTCCCTAAACATCTTGGGTATTGAGATATCCAGCAATCTTAGCTGGACTTTGCAATCGCCAAAAGTGCGATGAAATGCTTGGGTTTTTTACAAAGATGTAAGAAATATTTCACCCCACCTGACTTAGCGCTGATCTACAAGTCTCACATTAGGCCTAGAGTTGAATATTATTCCCATATTTGGGCAAGGGGCGGACACACCGCATTGTGCGCGTTAGACAAAGTCCAGCGTATAGCTATTAAACTTATTGGCGATTCCTCAATCTCTAAGGGGCTTGACTCGCTAGCTAGAGCATCGACGGAATGTCGGTTGTCTCTCACTCTTCTATCGCCTCTCACGCTTCTTCTTCCACGAATGTGGAACAGTTTACCATCTTCATTTTTTCCTTCGTCATATGAGCCCGAAACTTTCAAACGGGGCGTGCATCGACACCTCCTTCACTCAACCTCCTAACCCATTTCCCTCACTCTTAATTCCAGCTCTGCCAAGACTGTGCTTTAGCATCATAGGGCATCCCCTGAGCTATGAAAACATAATTTAAAAAAAAAAAGACTAAAAATAAGTAGATTCTGGAATTTCTGGAAAAAGTTTCATCTGATGTAGGTGGTTCTGTTATGCATTGATATTTTGAAAAATCAGATATTTTCATTGATGTATATTTCATAGATGAAGAGTTTGACAGAGCGCCTTTGGATGTAAATTAAATTTTTTGATTTGCCCACCTTGCACACGCGCTTACGCCGGACCTGGTCATTGTTGTTAATATATGCATCAAATTCGATTTCTTTTCCATAAATTGTTTCCAGAATCCAAGAGCATCAAGTTGAGCTTCCGAAAAATTAACAGAGGATCAACTTGATACCTAGTTCTTTGATGATATTTTCAGTTAAGAGGCATTTGCTGTTCTTGAAATAAATAGCCCGTTGGACAAATTTAAATTTCATCTCTCAAAGGAAAATATCTTTAGTGTGATTTGATACTTTTGTGTTCTTTTATTTAGTTTTTATCTTCTAGATATTAGCCATTTAAGTTAATCACTTTTGGTAGCGTAGCACTTAGTAATAGTAATATTTTACATTTTTACATAATATTATTGAATTAACCCTTCTAACTCAGAAGGCACACTTCACAGGCAAAAGCCAGTAATCAATTGGCCTACCCACCAAAATACACAAAATATTAAGGTGGATGAGGCTCCCACACAACATGCATAAAATTATTAGTAAACAAAAGCCAAAATACACCCAAACACAACAATCAGAGATGCACAGGCAGCTTAAGCCAAGTCAATACAAAACATACAAGGAAGGCAACTTTACGCCTTACAAAACAAAACAAAATAGTGAGTACAACAGGATGATTACAAGTTGTAAAGGCTCCTCTTTAATGTTAACTTATCCACGTTAGTGCTGAAAACATCACCAACACCATTAGCAAAACTACACATGCGATTAACAGGCTCGAACATACCGTAAATGGTGCGGGAGAAAGCTATCTGAAAGCTCGAACGGTCTCGAAGGGAATAGGACAGTTCTCTAGGTGATATTTTGGAAGAAATTTCGGCACTGTCAATCTTTCCCTGCAGAAGCTGGTGAAGAAAAATTATATCGGCAACCCAGCGACGCTTCTCGAGATTAGCAAGTTGTAGCAGTCCCAACCGATAACCATATGGAGGTAGAATAAAAGGAACACTCCACGGCAAAGCACGAAGGGCCGATCTGTGAGATCCATAAAACGGAGACCAAAAGGGGCTAGCATACTCCAGCAGTGGTCTAACAAGGGATGTATAAAGATGGAGTCTTATGTGAGGGCTAGGAAATTCCCTAGACCAACGGAGGATAAAACCCCGCATAGAGTTGGCCCTGGCAGCGATATTATTAATGTGGGGGATGAAGTTAAGTTATTTGTAAAGATACACACCCAAATCCTTCACTCCTTCCACCCGTTGAATACAAGTATCTTCAAACTTGTACTGAAAAGTACAGTCGTTGCGGGACCTCGAGAAGGTCATAACTTGACATTTACCGATGTTTAATTTAAGATTAATTGGGAAATTGGGAAAAAAATCTTGATATCGTCCGCATAAATAAGAATTTTACTTCTTTTAAGCAAATAAGTAATGTCATCAATAGATAAGATGAACAATATAGGCCCAAGATGACTACCCTGAGGAACCCCGGAAGGAGCCACAAAAGCATCAGAGAGCTCGCCACGAAAACGCACTCTATAAGTCCTATTGTATAAATACGACTTAATCCAAGCAATGAGTGGGGCCGGGAAACCCAACTTGGCTAATTTGAAAACGATAATAGAGTGAGACAGCTTATCAAAGACTTTACTAAAGTCGGTATAAATGCAGTCAGTCTGGCAACCTTCCAGAAATCCATCCACACTGCCAGACACAAACTCTAATAAGTCGGAAACCGTTGACCTACCCTGAATGAATCCATGCTGCCTGCTAGAGATTAAACCCCTTCACCCAATAGACAATTGGGACTGGATCATCAGTTCGAAGAGTTTTGGAATGCAAGATAGTTTAGCAATAGGTCTATAGTTAACAATCTCTCTCCTATTGCCACTCTTAAAAATGGGAATAAAAATGAAGCCTTCCAGAATGCAGGGAAGCGACCAACCAAGAAGGATCGCCGGAAGAGTAAAAGTAAAGGACATAATAACACCGAAGAACACTTCTTTAAGACAACAGCAGGAATATGCTTGTATAAGCTCTCCTCCGTGATAGATGGAATAGGTACGGAGGATATATTACTATTATTAATGTGCGAAAAGTTGCTACTTTCTGGATAAAAACCGGATGATTCAAATGCGTCCCTGAAGTATTCAGCAAATAAATTACAAATAACCTTAGAATCGTTACTGGAACTTAACCCGAATTCCATAGTCGATGGATAGTTATCAACCCTTCTCTTCATATTGACATAATCAAAAAATGCACGGAGGTCAGAGAATAAGTTGCCTCTAAGGTTCAGTAGGATTTCTTCATATAGAGAACGAGAAAGACCTATGAAATGTTCGTGACAAAGAATATATTCACGCTCAGAGTCCACACTTTCCACTCGCAGGTACCTTTTCCAGAGTCTATTTTTCCTATTTCTGCGAGTTTTTAATTCTCTGTTAAACCAGGGGGGAGCGGATTCTCTACTTCTAATCCGGACATAGGGGACAAACCTAGCGAAAGCTTCGTATAAAATTTCATAGAAACCGGATACGTTCCTGTCAATATCGTCACAAGACAGACATGAATGGAAGTCTAAATCAGCAAGATATTCATTCATAGCCTCAAAATCGACCATTCTAAAGTTAAAACTAAATTCATATTCGAGATTATCGACACGCACGTCCGAGAGACAATGAAAAGTGACAAGCAATGCAGGATGAAACATGTCCAGACTCGTCAAGGGAAAGAGGCCAGGTTCCACAAAAGTGAGCGTGGAGTTCGTAGAGAACACTAAATCAAGCTGTCTACCCATATTGTTACTCACATTGCTCATTTGGCAAAGTCATATGCTAGCCATGGTGCCAAGGAACAGTGATTGTCCCTCAGTCAAGTTATGAGGAAGATAGCTATCGTCAACATCATTCACTACCCATCTCACGTTGGGTAAGTTGAAGTCCCCTACTAGGACAATTTCGTACTTAGAACCCATCTGGTCATGAATAAACTCGATATGCTGAAAAAGAATGTCGTACCGACGCAACCCATTATTATCGACGACATTCCCCATATCTGGAGGTATGTAACAACAAATTAAAAAGAGGTTGCCCGAATCGAATGAAACCTTTACTGAGACTTGTTCCAGATCAAATTGATCGGAAAAAGACGGAGCGTCCACAAAACTAGCATTTAGAAAATTTCTACATGCAATGAGAACCCCACCTCCCCGTACAGACGAATCCGCAAACCTGTCCCTGCGGAAAACCTGAAAGGAGTCATTAAAAAGCCTGAGATACCCTGGTGTAACCTCGTTTCAGATAAAGCTATCAAATCAAAATCAGAGTTAACAGATGAGAAATAAAAATTATTAGTTTAAGTCCTTAACCCTCTCACGTTTTGATAGTAGAGAGAGAGCTTTTCCCGTTTTTTAAATTGGCAGATTGAGCGACTATCGGCCTGGCACGGCGGTGAGAATGGGGTACGAAGATCTCATAAAAGACATCCACGGGCCAGAAATTATCCCCAAGAAGAGCATCGGCCACTGGAGTAGGAGCAGACAACAGGAAAGATGAATAGGGCCTTGAAGTACCGCTTATCCTCCTACATGACACCTCTGATGTGTCAACACCCTTAGATCCAAGGAAACGTAACATAACCTCACAAGAGGTACCAGGTGTAAGTCGAGAGACAAAAATCTGTTTCGCACGAGGAACGGCAGATAGCTCGACAATGTCACCACCAGGTTCACCAGCAGACTGACCTTCCGGCATGGGGAACAAAACAGCATCCGATGGGCATTGAGAGAGAGATGGAGAAGGAGAAACATCCAGCCCCGGAATAGCAGGATCATGGGAGGCAAGAGCCTGACCACTGACCAAAGGGTCAGTAGGCAACACACGATTCCGATGACGGCGTGCACGACCACGGCGCACGGATTTGCGTGGGGCAGGCTCGGAAACACTACGAGCCCCATCAGAAAGGGGTATGGAAGGAAAATTTGGGCCAGTCACAGGAGCAGGACCCGCCGGGTGCCCGGAAACAGCCAATGGCAGGGACGACAGTAGATCAGTAGAACCAGAAGAATACGGTACTGAGAAACTTTCAAAGCTGTTTGTGATCCTCCATACGCCTTCCTCCGGTTTAACATGTCACCAGCGGTGACTTCTTTAATTTTAAACTGTGATCTTATTGCCTCACCAATGGTCACTTCATCGATGTCCTTGCACTCGACAGTTACTCGGTGCTTTAGGCTTCTTACTTCAATTTGGTTACCAAGTGCTTCACCAATTACCTCCATAAAGGCCTCCGTTTTCTCCCCAGTATCTTTTAATTGCAGCAAGAGTTTGCCTTTCTGGGTCCTTCTAATCTTTGAGACTGTCTATCCTAATTCGCCTAATTTATGATCCACTTTAACCCTGCGGAGTATATCTGCATAAAAGAGTTCACCTTTCGTTTTTATGACGATTGCATCAGGCCTGACTTTCTTATGCTCAGATTTTTTCCGGGTAGCTCCTTCTTCCTTCGGTTTATTCCCGCCTTTCCGTTTTTGCTCCGCAGCCTTAAACCACGGAGACGTCTGCGAGGACTTGCTATTCCTACCCGCTTCCTTTACCTTCTCATCATGTAGTTCAATTGCAGAGAGTTCGTAGAGAGCTTTAATACTTTCTATTGCATCCCTTATTGGTGTATGGACCGCCTTTTACCGTCTTCCAGCATATCAACCAGTTTTTTAACTTGTTCTCCCAGCTGGCAGAAAACTGGTTGCTTGCTGAGCCTCATTGTATGTTAGAGACGGTGTCTCCGGGTGACCTCATAGTTTTTGAGCTCCTTTGGAAAGGGCTCGCTTCAACGCAGTTGGCGTTGTTGTCTCCTTTAGAATTTATAGTGTTTGTTGTGTTTGTTGTACTCATATTTTATTGGGTCCCCACTCAAAACCATTATCTCGGTTCGTCTTGTGTAGTTACCTATACGATCGGTGCTAGTCAGGAATGTTTCGTCTGAGCCTACATCACCAACTTAACGGTGACAAACCTTGAGCGTTCTTTGAGGCCTGCCAGAGTTTTAACGGGACGGGGGCGCTTGTAGCATTGGCCTGGAAGCCGTTTCTGTTAAATTTCACTTTTACATACTCGGGTAACAGAATACTACAATCGTCAGCCCTTAGCAATCTAATCCTTACCGTTGTCCAGTTTACCATAATTAAGACCTTACTGGGCTCGGTCTTAATGCCTAAATACATAGGCGTCCGTTGTTTTCTCCCGGAGATGTTGTCGGGTTGGGTTCGACTTTCTGCACTGCCGCTTCGTCTAGTGGGGTGGCATTGGCTCGTACTGTTCCCGTTGGGAATTAGGGTTTCTGCTGCTCTTGTGTGTCCATCTTTATGTGGCATCTCCATTGAGACCTTTTCGAAATGGGAGACCCTTCCAGTAGTACAGTAGTGAGACTACCGCCGGCATAGCCCTCTATGTCATTGATGCACGCACCCACGACAAGGTGCGGGATACGTCGAGTGTGTGTGTTTTGTTGTTGTTTTTTGGTGCGACCAGGAGATGAGTAATCTTCCAAAGATACCAGTAGCCCGTGCTAGTGGCATGCACGATTCACCGCCGATGCAGTGCCTACGTGCTAAACCACACCCCCATCCTCTTCAACCACTCTCCCCGCGGGACTACCGTTAGCAATTACTTCGCGGGGCTGGTTAGCCATCATGCTATCAACCTGAAGGGTTAATCACACGATTTAGTTGTATATTTACACGCCATGCCTGGAAGCGTGGGCAATGAAATACTGCGTGTTCAGCATCTTCCTTCTGATCTAAGCAGTTCGTACACATCAGGGAGCTGTCATGTCCAAATCCAAGACCCAAGTTTCAATGCATGGAATCAGTTGGTGCGTCCACCTTCCTTTCGTAGTATTGTCCCATCAATTTGGCCACATTAACATCGAGAACTGTATCACTTCCTTTTTAATCTCATTTTTTCTGAGGTTTCCCTGGCTCGTTGCGATTCTCGTGTAAATGCGTCCCATCTCGTCCGCGAGGATGTCGATCGGGATCATACTAGCGATGACACAACCTGCTTCGTCAGATACCGTTCTATAGGCACTTATAGCTCTTAAAGCACACAGTCTGTAGACTGTTGAGAGTTTTCTTCTTGACTCTGGCACTGCTAATGCTGTTGCCCAGATTGGGGAGGCATACAGAAGCAGAGCTCACCACTCTCAATAGCAGGGTTCTTCTATCTGGTTTGGGGTCACCAACATTTGGCAGCATCCTGGAGAGAGCCGCTTGTATGTTCGAAGCTTTTTTTGCTCTCATATTCCAGGTGCGATTTAAAATTTAGCCTTTTGTCCAGCATTACTCCTAGGTATTTCTGTGATTGTTTAGACCTGATTGTTTGATTGCCCACATTGACATTGACGTATTCCACCGTTTTCCGGCTTGTGATTAAGATCACCTCCGTCTTTTCTTCTGCCAGTTCAAGACCTGCAGACTCTAACCAGTTCTTAACCTTGGCGATAGCTTCATTTGTTGCCGCCTCTATTTGGTGGGTATATTTCCCTGTTGTAACGATCGCAATGTCGTCTGCGAAGTCTATTATTTTCGTGACTTGGGGTATCTGTAGCCTAAGAACTTCATCATACATAACGTTCCAAAGAAGGGGACCTAGGACAGATCCTTGTGGTACCCCTGCGGAGACGTACCGTAGTATTCCGTTCCTGCATTACTATTATATCTAAGTTTCCTGTTTCTTAAGTAAGTATGATCTTCAAGATGTATGTCGGGGCTTCCATTCTAACGAGGGAATTCTTTATGAATTCCCAGTTGGCCGAGTTAAAGGCGTTCTTGACGTCTAGTGTGACCACTGCGCAGTATTCCTTGGTTCCCCATCTCCACCTTTTACCTTCTGTGTGTGTGGTGTGTGTGTGTATGTGTGTGTGTGTGTGTGTGTGTGTGTGTGTGTGTGTGTGTGTGTGTGTGTGTGTGTGTGTGTGTACGATGTGGTTATTTTTTCCTGCACGATATCGCGTGAACAAAAAATGATATCGACTTCGTTGCGGTGCCGATCGAAACGTAGAAACGACAATATGATCTGAAAAAAAATTTCATAATATTCAGTTGAGTCATTTTTTTTGTTTAAACCAAAAGACTGAAAATAAGTTGATTCTGGAATTTCTGGAAAAAGTTTCATCTGATATGGGTGGCTCTAATATGAATCAATATTTGAAAAATTAGATATTTTTGATCTTCATGAATGTCACTCTTTATCATACTGGGAAGTTCTTCGTGTGGACCTAAAGGGTCGCACCATTCATGCGACACCCAGAGTGCAGATCCACTCCACGGCTAGTTTTATTATAAATTTAAAGTAAATAACAATAAATCATGAATTCAATTTTTTTTATCGATTATGAGTATTGAGGCGCTCTTTGTATGTGAATTCAATTTTGTAATTTGCTCCCTGACTGTACCGAGCATGAGCAATGCCCACCTTGGACACGCGCTTACGGCCTGGTGATTGTTGGTAATATATGCACCAGATTCGATTTCTTTTCCATAAATTGTTTCCAGAATCCAAGAGCATCAAGCTGACCTTCCGAAAAATTAACAGAGGATCAATTTGATACCCAATTCTTCGATGATATTTTCAGTTAAGAGGCATTTGCTGTTGCTAGCCAGTTAACCAATTTAAATTTCACCTCTCAAAGGAAAATATCTTTAGTGTGTTTTGATACTGTTATATTCGTTTATTTAGTTTTTATCTTCTAGATATGCCAATAAAATGTATCACTTTTAGTAGCGTAGCACTGAGTAATAGTAATATTTTACATTTTTGACATAATAAGAAGGAATACAAATTGACTAGCCATTCAGTACAAAAGATATCGGGTGTTATAAGACATTAAGCAGTTTGCATTGGAATTTTGCTTATTAAAGTCTTACCTTAATAAGTTAAATTCCAATGCAAACTACTTAATGTAACATTGCATCTTGTCTCAAATAAAGCAGCCGAATTTTTTCTAATTACTACTTTTTATTAACCTCGGCGACACAAAAACTACAACTCAAAAATATTAATCTTTGCTTCCTACTGTTATGGTAATTTACTTGTAATCAGTGAAAGTTGTTTTAAGTAGCTCGCATAAATGGAACTAGAAAAAAATTGACATGTACATTATCCAATCAAATTTAATTGATTATCTATGTTGCTACTGCCAAAAATTTGCCAAAGCCATAAAAAAATTGCTTAAAATTTCTGGTCTCTTATAATGATAATAAACTTCATGTGTCTGTTAAGATACCCACTTAAGGTAAGTAAGTGAGATTTCGGTCACTTGAGGAAGTTGAACTAATTAACAGACAACGTACAAAGGCTAATAAAACTTAATTAAAATGAAAAACTGAAGGTCTTGGCCAAACGTGAGCTAATTCCGTTACGATTTAGGAGGAAGTGGAAGACATATATTTCGTAAAAAGTAAATTTATAAATTTTTTAAAAAATAATTACATCTTTACCAAGAACATTCGACACAGTGGTTGCTTTTTCGTTTGTATCTCCCAATGGTTTTTCAGATTCATCGGAACGAAACATAGTTAAATAATAACACCTCATACGTCGATGGCATAATTCAGAGTGCGCTTCGCACAATTAATTACTAAATAGCGTAGTTATGAAAAAAGTTCTATTTTAGTTTAACTGATGGATAAAGGAATATAAGTTCCTCTAACTGTAGATGCGAATACGCGTGGCACAAGTACAACTCATGATTACAATAATTAATTGTTCCTCTTATTACAAAAAGTATCCAATAAGAGTGAATAGTTCAAATTATAAATTGCCAAAATTACATAAAAGAAAGTTCGTCGTTTCAGTGAACTTATATGAGTAGAAAACTGTTAGCATAGATGTTATTGTTTCTATTTATTTAAATATAACATTGTTTATTAAACCATAATCTTTAGAGGAATTGATAGAGATGTGAGGAATATTTGCAAGTCAGTGGTTTGTCGCCAATTGTACTAACTTCGATCTTATCTAAATTGAATCAGTCATTAGCTCTCAATTTATGAAATAACTAGATAAAATAGTTTTTAAAAAAAATTTGAACCGACTTCACAAAAAACGCGAAAAAGCATTAAATAATTTGTAATTTTATATCTATTACGACATTTTGAAGTCGGTGCAAATCAAACCAACCAAACAACTACAACAAAAGTATTTAGTCGTCCTTTCTTATGATCCCGTGAGCTGAAACGGTCAGGTAGTATTATGTATTATTTTCAATTGTGGTACTGTAGTTGTTTTATTTGTTTAATTTGCACCGACTTCAAAATGTCGTAATAGATATAAAATTAAAAATTATTTTATGCTTTTTCGGGGTTTTTTTTTTTGAAGTCGGTTCAAATTTTTTTTAAAAACTATTTTATTTTTCACTTTTTAGTGTCTTCGACTCTATACAACGAAGAAAGAACCATCGATCCACGCGTTAAAAAGTTAGGTTTAACCCCCTACCCCACTTCCATCCTACAAATATTTTTTTTCTCATGGTATCAATCAAGGAACATACTCTACCAAAAAGAAAAGGAATCATCGAAATCGGTCCACGCGTTACCAAGTTACTACACCACGCCCTCCCCCACCACCACCATAGTACCAAATTATTCTCATATTAGCAATGGGGAATCACACTCTATACAACAGCAAAAGAACCATCCAAATCGGTCCACGCGTTACAAAGTTCGGTTCCACACCCACCCCCACCCCACCAAAATTTTTTCTCGTGGTATCGGCCAGGGAACATACTCTACCCAATAAAAAAAGAATTATCCAAATCAATCCACACGTTCCGAAGTTATACTACCTCTCCCCCCACACTAGACCAAATTTTTTTCTCCTATTAGCAATGGGGGATCATACTCTGTACAACAAAAAAAACCATCCATTTGGATGGTTCTTTTTTTGTTGTACAGAGTATGATCCCACGGTCCACGCGTTACAACGTTAGGTTTCACCCCCACCCACACCCTCCCAAAAATTTTTTTGACACGGTACCAACGGTGAACATACTCTGCCCAACAAAAAAAGAATCATCAAAATCGGTCGACGCGTTACGAAATTATGCCCGGTCAGACATAGAAAAAAAAGTAAAATACACGTCGAACTTAGAACCTCTTTGTTTTTGGGAAGTCGGTTAAAAATAACCATCTTATCAACGATTGCTAGCACAGTTTCCGCGCTGGCCGATCAACCGAAGACTGTTGATGTTATAACAGAGCGTTGTAATCATTGTCTTCATAATTTTAAAGCCTTAAAAATCGTTGCTCTTGATATTTCAAAAGTTTTTGATAGAATCTGGCATGCTTGCTCTTCTAGCCAAACTTTAAGCGTTTAGTCTACATCCTCACCTCGATAAATGGATAGGCCTCTGCCTCTGGACACGACATAGTTAATATGCAGAGTAAAGTCAAGTCTTCTATCGAGTTTTACCCCAAGGTCAGTTACGGACAGCACACGACGAAGACCATTCCCCGCAAAGTTGTAATCCGAAACTTGTGGATTTGCGCTCCTGGAAAAAGTCATAGCCTCACATTTCTCAAAATTTAGGTGTAAGCCATTATGCTCGCACCACTCACGAAACGTATCTAAGTCCCTTTGAATAAGGGCGGCGTCCCAACCATCTTTAACATAGGAGAAGATCTTCATGTCATCAGCGTAGATTATAACACTAGATTACGAGATCAGATGGACAATGTCGTCAATGGCAAGAACGAATAATAAAGGGCCAAGATGACTGCCCTGCGGTACACCAGATAAGGCCCTGAAGATTCAAGAGGAAGCGCCACAGAGTGATACTCGATATGACCTGCCTCTTAGATAGGGAGAGATGCAGTCAAGAAGAACAGGGGGGAAACCCAGCCTCCCGAGTTTAAATAAAATAACGGAGTGAGGGAGTTTATCAAAGGCTTTACTGAAATCCGTGTATATGCAGTCAGTTTGCATGCCACGCTGGAAGCCAGAAATAACGTGGGAGGTAAATTCTAGTAAGTTAGTAGTCGTTGATCTACCGGGCAAAAACCCATGCTGACTGGGAGAGATTAAGCCAATACAACGCTCTATAAGCTGCGAATACACTATTGATTCAAATAATTTAGGTATGCAAGATATCTTCGCGATTGGTCTATAATTTTATATAATATTCTTGTGGCCCTTTTTATGAACAGGGACTATAAAAGAGGACTTCCACAAAGCAGGAAATTTACCAGCCTGAAGGGACCTATTGAAGAGAATCGCTAATGGAGTAATAAGGGCAGCGGAACAGGATTTGACGAAGGCTGGAGGGATACCGTCAGGGCCAGAGGAAAAGTCCGATTTGAGTTCATTGATTTTTTCCAAAATAAGATCCCGTGATATAAACGGCAAGAAATCGGATGAAGTGGGACGATCCAGAATATGATCAAAATTACTCACACAAGGCTCAAAGTTATCCGAAGAAAAGGCAGTCTCAAAAAATGAAGCAAAATTGTTTGCTATGTCGGACACGTTATTACTAGAAGACCCCTCATACCACATCGTAAATGGATAGTTGCATGAGTTATTTTTCGTATTGACGAATTTAAAGAAATTGCGAGGGTTATTATACATATTATCGCGAACACTAACAAGGTATTTCTTATAGAGCGAGGAGGATAGTGCCTTAAAGCTGTCATAACAGGACACAAAGTTAGAATACGCTATTGCGCTATTACAACGCAAGTAATTCTTCCAGAGTTTGTTTTTCCTGTTCCTAAGACTGCGGAGTTCGGCATTGTACCACGGGGGAGAGGAGTATGTAGACCTAATCCTTTTTAATGGAACAAAGGAGTTAAACAAATCATATATCTTGTTATAGAATAGGGAGGCGCAGACATCAATATCACTATTGTCAAGTAATGCCGAAAAATCGACTGAAAGGAGATTAGACGTTAGCTCAGAGAAGTTCGATCTCTTTTAGTCATAAGCATGATGTTCAAAATTGGGATCCAAAATACTAGTACCATCGTAACAGAAAGAGACAAAGATGGGGGGATGAAAATTATCAATAGTCGGGCGGTGCTTAGTTGGAGATGCAGCTTTAGGAAGAGAAAAATCAAAACCAGAACCAGCGGCGGCATCAGCACACGGAGGAAGAGAAGAGCCGAAAGAGCTTTTTGAAGTCATGTTCTTGATATTGGAGGCAACTGAGAAAATGAGTTCACAGTTCCTTTCAATAGCAGTTGAGCACGATCCGAGGTCCCGCTTAGCGTGTCGAACACCACGCCGAATGTCATCAATGATAGGCATAATTAACTCAGTAGATTGGCCAATAGAAAGCGAAGGCGAATCAGACGCAGTTAGCATCATGCGAAAATCATCTAAAGAAGCAACCATGTAGTCAAACTTAGAAGATAAGTTGCACTAAATTTTAAGTTCAGCTAAGTTTGCAAAAATGGCATTGACCTTGTAGGCTATAAAAGATTGATCGGTGGAGAGCGTTGCAGTAATTCCTTTCATGACAAGGCCTGATGTCAGAACAATCCTTACATGTTGAAAAGCCACCAATAGAACGCTGCAAACAAGCGACATAAAAGGTACATCCGCAAATGCCATCACAAGCTACACCGGTCTCAATTATGTGCGAAAAGTTATCACAGATATACTTTGAAAAGAAAAGAAGTTAAATAAGAAGTTTTCCACTTGACCGAGTTTAAAACAAAAGTACTTTACGGCAATGTACATAAACAAATGAAACTTGCATAACATTGCTAAATAATATATTTTATAATATCTTTTTAAATAAGCCGTCAAAGAGAAACTTGGTTTTTCTGACGCGATTTAACGTCCGTTAAGTTGCAAAACTAGGCTTAACGAAAAGAAAAATGATCTAAAAATTGGACCATGCATTGTTTTGTCTTAACGTTCATTTTGTAATCGGTGCTATCTCCAGTGTATGTACATATCTCAGTGGATGCAGTTCAATGCCAGGTTTACGTGTCGTATGTACTTCTGTTACCGCTTAAACAACGACATTGCCATAGTACTCGCTTGGAGCAGAGCAAATCGTGCTTCGTTTAATGCATCAAAAACTCAATGCTGTTTAATGTCCCTAAAAAGACGCCCAGTTCACCCCCAACCCATTTCAGTCAATGGAGTGAATATACCCAATTCGCCCTCCCTAAACATCTGGGTATTCATCCAGCAATCTTAGCTGGACTAATCATATATTTGTAATCGCCAAAAGTGCGATGAAATGCTTGGGTTTTCTGCAGAGATGTAAGAAATATTTCACCTTACCTTACTTAGCGCTGATCTACAAGTCCCATATTAGCCCTAGACTTGAATATAATTCCCATATTTGGGCAGGGGCCGGACACACCGCATTGTCCGCGTTAGACAAAGTCCAGCGTAAAGCTGTTAAACTTATAGGAGATTCCTCAATTTCTGATGGCCTTGACTCTCTGGAGCATCGACGGTTGTCTCTCACTCTTCTATCGCTATTTCCATGGCAATTTCTAGCCTGATTCCTTGTAGACACATGACAACGCCCGATACAAGAGCTACAAGTCGCTCCCGTCCCTATACTCTCCAGGTCAAATTTGGACGTACCGTCAAATTTTTAAGCAGTGGAACAGTTTACCATCTTCTGTTTTTCCCTCGTCATATGATCGCAAAACTTTCAAGCGGCTCGTACATCAACACCTCCTTCAAGCAACCTCCTAACCCATTCCCTCATCCTTTCCTGCCAAGGCTGCACTTTAGCATCATAGGGCATCCCCTGAGCTTTGGCTACATCATATACATATATAAAAAAAATACTCGCAATAGAATTATAGTGAAGTTACTTTAAAAAATACATGTATAGTATTAGTTTGTGACTTTTCTTTAAATTTAAACTGTCCTCTTAATCTTTCCATCGTTTGACGAAGACGGTTTCACGCAATAGTCCAAAGCCCAATCCCTGGTTGTGCCCCAAACAGTGGCGTAGCTACCTAGGGCCTAGACGGGGCTGTGCCCCGGGGCTCTCAAGCTCTGGGGGACCTCGAATCCTTACCAGAAAATCTCGATCGAACTGAACTTTTGAAAATTTCTCCCATTTTCAAAATAAATATGACAGGTTGCAACCCGACTTTAATCATGTCGAGAGAAATTCGACAGTTATACCTAGGGAATTCCCCTAAATTCTTTCTGTGGGTTGGCAGTGTTGTCGTCAATTTGACGGACAGCGATATGTGCGTTTTATTATTCATCAATGTGCGTTTTATTGTGAATTCGAGTCAAGATTTTTTTTTCGAGAACGGTTAAAAAATTAATGCTGTATCAGGAGTAAGTAAGTTGATATTAATAAACTTTTTAGTACTGGTCAATATAGTGGTTCAATTTCAATTTTATTTGATTTTAGTACCACTCATATTGATGTCCGTTACGTCAATAAATCATGTCAAATCTATAGATTTCGGCTACTCATTGTATAACACGAAATCGTGAAAAAAATGAAGGTCACCTGCAGTAGGTGCATTAATTCAGGCCCGCACGCAAGGAGATCGTTCTTGGTCTCCACCGTTAAGCGGTCTCCAGACGATGCAATCTGCAGATTGTTGATGGATTGTGCGATAAATTGCTTCAACAGATTCATCGTCTGTAGACCCTTTTAAATGTGGTAACACTAGCGGCGATAAAATGTTTGCCGGGGATTCCCCAACGACGTCTTTTAGCGTATCATTACGTTTCTCCTTCATTTTACTTTTAACGTCGTCAGTGAACAGTGAGTACCTTACTCGAGCACAATCTAATATAAATATTGCATAAATAAATTAGAAAACTAAAATTATGGACAAAAAGAAGAAACCCAGTGGTGCATTTAAACGCAAACAACGCCAAGAAAGAGAAGATAGTAAACAAAAATTGCCCAAAATTGACAAGTTTTTTAGTCAGCCTTTTGCAAGTACTTCTGGACAAAATATTTCTATTGCTAGTGACTCAAATAATGTGGTAACTGCAGCGTTGGTTGAGAAGCCAACTGAAGAAGATTCCACAATTATTGCAGTTGGAGATACCTCCGCCGCCGATCATATGAACGTGGATGATGTTTGCATGGCACACATAAGAGCGGAGGATTTGGAGGAACCACAGACCTCTACATTTTTCGAAAATGTGTACGATAAATCTTCTGATGACTTCGGAAACTTCACGAACAAAATATTAAGTTATAACGAAAAACGTCAAATTCTTGATATGGGGCCTTTACAGCCTTCAGGACCTTTTCCAACAGACATCAACCAGAACAATAGGTGTTTTTCAAAATCGTACTACGTTTCAAGTTCTAAATATGGATCATTAATCGTTTTTGGTTGTGTTATTCCAAAATACTAGACGCTGCCTATTGTCAACCCTGCTGGTTATTTGCTTCACAAAGGAATAATGTTTGGTGTACGGGAATTCGGTATTGGAAGCATTTATCAGAAAGAATTAAACAACACAGTTGTTCGAGTGGCCATACGGAAGCATGTGCTGTGTATGAATTTTGGAAAAAAATGATACTAATACTATCGACAAGGAACTTGAAAATGAAATTCGCAAAGAAGCATCATTTTGGAAAATGGTTCTTCAAAGGTTATTCGATATCATACTTACCCTAGCAAATAGTTCTTTGGCTTTGAGAGGACATGGAGAAGACTTAAGTCAGGAAGGATACCATAGAAATTTTCTGTCCTTTGTAGAGCTTGTCGCCCGATATGATCACATTTTGCGGCAAGTTTTGGATATGCCCAAAGGTAATAATTATTATTTCTAAGTTTTCTATCATTTTATTTTGTTTATAATTATTAGGACTTAATTATATCAGGACTTTTTTTGAAATTGTGTTTTTTTTAATGTTTTTGGGATCTACAAGATATCTGAGTCCAACAATTCAGAATGAAGATTAAGAGCTTGGGGACCAAACTCGAAACCCATCTACTAGAACAAATGAGGACGTCACCGTTTTTCGCCATCATAATGGATACGAAACAGGACATATCGAAGGTAGATCAGCTAAGCATTATTGTCATGTCATGACTAGATGGTCCAGTAGGGTCAATACGATATCTGCAATAAAACTTCGTTTTTTTTTTGATATTATCAAAGCATTATCAGAAATAGTTCTAAAGAGTCCTAATAAAGATAAGTGTAGTGAAGCAGAGAGTATTAAAACAAAAATGTTAAATTTCGAGTTCGTGTTGCTTTGCGAATTCATGCACAGTGTATTGAATGACATCAATTATGCATCCAAAACTTTAGAAAAATGCGACATCAATTTGGGCGAGGCAAGTAAAGCTTTAGCAGAGACCAAAGCAAAGTTGCAAATTTATAGAAATGATTTCGAATTATTCAAGTGCAAAGCCAGTGAAACTGCAATAAAATATGGTATAGATACCCATTTTCAAGAAAAAAGGCAAAGGATAGTTAAAAATCATTTTGATGAATTAGCTGCTGATCACCGATTTCCAAACAGAGAAGACAAATTTAAAATTGAGATTTTCAATAATGTACTAGACACATTAATAGCTCAATTAAATGCACGTTTTACTGGTATGAGTTCAGTGTCAAATATTCGATTTTCTAACACCAATATTTTTATTACATGTTGATGAAGCAACTTTATTACAAAAGTGTGACGAATTCCAAAGAAAATATCCAGATATAATAGGCCCTAGCTTTTCACTTCAATTTATTAATATTTACCACCTAGTTTTACCTCAATTAATTATTTACAGCAATGTTATTATTCTTTAAAATTCCTGTCACTTCTGCAGCAGCTGAAAGATCATTTAGCAAATTAAAAATAATAAAAAATTATTTAAGAAATAGTATGGGCCAAACTCGACTCCGAAATTTATCTCTAATAGCAATTGAAAACAAAACCGCATCAAGCCTGGATTTAACCGAAGTCATTAATACTTTTGCGAAAACTAAAGCTAGGAAAAGATTGTAAATATAATTGTTATTTAGTCAGTTGGTAGGTCCGACCTACACCAAGTATTAATTGTAATTTATGTTGTTACTGTTTCTTATTTTTATTACCTGCCCTGCAGTGCACGAAAAAGAGCTGATGATAAAGTAGCTTAGCATTTTTAAAGTATTTGTATATTTAATATTTTTACTTGATAAAACCTAACCAGTTTAGATAGCAATGGGGCCCCATTTTTTGATTTGCCCCAGGGCCCTTGGTTACCTAGCTACGCCACTGGCCCCAAACATTTATTTTAAGTTCAATAATATAATATTCTAAGCTCTTTATATCCATCATGAATTCTACTCTGTTCTATAATAATTTTGAATTTAATTAAAAATAAGATGGGGCAATAATTAGGCTACTACAATTTTTGGGTTTCAATTTACTCTGATATGTATTTGCCTGAATTTCACTACAGACACCTCTCATTTCATTGTCGAGTGTCCACATTATAATTTACTGATATCTGACACCTGGATGGAATACTTCGAATTTAATGACTCTTACATGCCTCAAAAATTAAATAATTTTTTTCACTTTACTGCATTAGCATATTATGTGAGCACCTTCTAGATGAATTATTAAGAAAACATATTGTCCTCTTGAATAATAAATTCCTACCAACATATTAAATAGCAAAACATAAGCGTTGATCCCAAATTTTAGCACGAACTTGCAAGTTCCTGCTTGGAATAGGAAAGCAATTACGAGGAAAGCGCTAAAAGAATTCCTTCTAAGGCCAATGGAAGGAATTTCTTGCTGACAAATAATTTACGAAAAAATCTGCTCATAAATAGAATGTTTATTTTTCAAATAAAAGAAACAACAAAACTCAAAACAAAAATTATTCTCGAATTTTTTACAGAATTCTAACATTAAGCGGGTTGAGTACACTTCCAGCCATAATGGCCACGTCCAGCTCTTTGTCGACGATGAAAAATAGAAATGGATGATTGACAGAGATTTCGATGGGCTTGCTGAAGGGTCCAATGTCCCCTGAAAGAAAAATGCCTATTGTTTATTGTCTTAAACACTAAGTAACTGGGCAATTAGTTTGTTATGTAAGACATGGACTTACTCTTTATTTGATTAATTGGTTTTGTTCGAATGCGAACGTTTATTGTTTGCTCAATGTGTGTCGCGTAGATTCCAGCTTCACCTGTCATTGGACTTAAATCAGCACGTAATGGTTCGAAGACGTCGGATATTCCCAACTGAAATTTCAAAATGTTAAAATATCATATTATTAAAAGAAAAGCAACTTACATATTGCATATCGTTTGTCAAGAAAGTTCGTCCCTTTAGCTGAAAATCTGGAATAATTGCTTGCACCCATTTTTGCTGCATACTGCGTCGGACTAGTCTTAAGGTGGGAGCGGACTTTATTGCGGATAAAAGAAAATCTAAGTCAAAGCCTTGATCAGGAATAAACAGCATCAAAGTATAGTCTTTTGAGTCTAACTCAAGTTCCAATACAGCTGACCTGAGAGTGTCAATATAGTTATAGTTCAGGATGGAGTTGTACACTTTAAAAGTAGTCTGTACAGTTTCCTGTGAATTCAGGTAAAAAATATGGTCAATGATGTGATCCCTGCCAATGTCTCTAGGAGCAAAGTACACAGGATCGACGTTAAAAATTTCCAGCTCTACGTAAGGTGGGGTGTCAGGAGCAAAAGGTACCTCAAAAATGTTATGATTATAGATTGACAGAGGATATGATCGTCTGCCTCGTTTTATAGATTCTGGGCGACGTCTATTCGGAAATAATGCCGATAGGTTCTCGTTTTGGGATGACGATACTCGGGAGGAGTCTTGATTTGTTTGCTGGGTTGTTATATCATCAGGAAAATTCGTAGTTGTTTCAATATTTCTAGAAGTCGTCACGCTAGTGATAGGACGGAATGTACGAACATAAGATGTCGTGGGAGGAAGTTGTGTAGTTGCTTCTGTTGGTGGTTCAAAAGTAGTCGATTCTTCAACGGTATTTACTGTTGACTCTTGAGATACTATTTCAGTCGTGGCAGTTATCAAGTCACTACTTTCTGTTGTTGTCGACATTGCTTCTTCATTTTCAAAATCTGTTGTTTGGTCTTCCTTTTCGGAATTAGTTGAAATACTTGTTGTCATGTACTCTTCATTAGCAGGAGTCGTTTCTATTTCTTTAGCTTCTGTGTGAGATTGTGATTTAGGTGCCTCCGTTGTGGATTCTGATATTTCACTTGTAGTTGTTAAAACATTGTTATTGGGACTTGTAGTTTCAATTCCACTCGATTCTGTTATTGTTTCTGGTTTAGCTGTTTCTTCATTAGCTGAAATCATATCTACTCCAAGATCGTAACCGTAAAACTTTAAAATAGCCTCATACTCTCGCGAAATAGTGACATTTTCCTTATTTAAACTTAGTCCGCTTAATGGATTTTCTTGTTCAAAGAAGTATGTCTGCAAAAAAAAAAATTGAAGTAAAAAATGTGAATAAACAAATAATGAATAAACAATAATAAAGCCTCCACGGCACAACAAGGCCGTATATTACTTATGACTTAAAACAAGAAATTAAACTAGCTACATGAAAAGCTACGTTGGCACAACAACTTAAAGTTAGCATGGCATGTGGTAGGTTGCAGGAAGGTGGGCGGAAGAGTTGAAAGCTTTCTACCATACGGCGATTCTCATCTGAATATTACCAAGTGTTAGTTACACCTCCAGGCGGTAGCAACCGGGCAATGTATCCTAGATCATAGCTAAGTAACTAACGCGGGGGGATATAACCTCTGAAAAACCCCTAACTCTACGGTTGTAATAAACCATGTCGAGTGAGTCTACAGTGATTTCACTCTCTGCGGGACCCAGGGGTTAATGGGGTCGTAAATAGTGTCTCCTTAGGAGCAGCTCAATCTCCTCTTGTATTCTAGTTGAGTAGAGTGGGAGTAGGGGATCTCTGGTTCTTTTATTTCTCCCCCAAATCGCAAGAACACAAATGGGTAAATTTAAAGAAAAAACCAGGAAATCCAGGCACTGGGAATGAGTGCTATGGGAGAGGTAGAGGGAAACGTAGATCCTAATAGGTTAGCTATCACCACGGTACCCACAAGGGAAGCCGCTTTGGAAAAATTACCTTCCAAAGTTTCGTGACGGCTATGTAAGCTGGACTAACGCCAGCTGAAAGCTTTAGCCGGCCTTGAAAAAGGTGCCATTGGCAAAATTATAACCAGCACTTCGTCACCCCCGCGGTAGCAGAGATTGTAGACTTTACGAGTTGGCTATCTCCGCGGTATACCAGTTGAAGATGCAGACTTGCCCCCCGGAGAATCAGCTCCAGCTAATCCGGAAGAAGGTTCTTGTACTGGCTCTGGTCCACAAAAGCACATCTTCTGTGCAGAAGGGCACTTAGAACCCTAAGCAAAAAGTGACCAGACCGGTGGCGATCCCTGGTGGTGGCGAATGACCTGCGCCTGCTGGCCATTGACGCGACAAGGGAAGGGGGTTAGAGCCGGTACAACTAGGGATCTTTAAAGAAGTCTGAAAACGCTGGGGATGATGAAGGGGTGAACTCGGTGACACGGAAATATGTTAATAAACAATTCAAGGTCTGGACATGCAAAACCGTCAGAAAGGTGACCAACCTTTGGCTGTCTGGTGTCTTATGGAATATTTTTACCTACTCCTACTAAAGCAAAAAATGACATTTGATACAAATATAAATGCAATTAAGTTAATAACCAGTTTCTTTGGCACTGCAAATAAATAAGCGAAAAAAGTAACAGTTGAACAACATTGGTTTTTTGAAATGTTCCTTACTTAAATTGCAAATAAACTTAAAAATTGATTCGTCCGTGCTATTTTCTCCTCGTGCCTTTTCGCCTTTCCTTTCTCTACCTTCCTCTTTCTAAAAGAAAAATCTAACGGCTAGCTCAATGTCGGCTACGGCATATACGTTCGCCCAATCATAGCCCAAAAGTAAATTGTTAAGAGTAGAGGAATCGACCGCTCTGAAATTAAAGAAACAGCCTCCAATGAAGGAAGAAAAACTGTCAGGAGCCTCGAAGCACAGTATAACTTGGAGTGCAGGATGGTGACTGGAATCCGGGATGAAGGGGACAAGACCATTTGCAAGTAAATTGAAATTGGCAGAAAAAGATATTTCGACATTTTCCAAATGGAGACGAATGATTTGAGCCTAATATCATCCATGAATATTAATTTTGAAGAAATATCTTTCTCAATTTTTTGAAATTCAGTTAAAGTTGCCACAATTGGCCGAATTGGCAGAAAATTAGTTTCCAATCACTTTTCAGTCACCTTAATATAATGTAACCATTTCTGCCATGGACATCGGGTTTTTAATTTTAATAATTTTTAGATCTGACGCCCACCACTGTCCTCCGCGATAGACATGGACCCTTCATGTACAAGGATAAATGTTATAGCGACGTATAATCTATCCAAAAACATTAGTTCACCCATGGACAAGACCCATTATTGCACTCATCTCTTTAACTATTACACTCATCCTTGCGCGGTTTAAATGTAGTATTATTAAAACTTTTCAAAATGTTCTTAAATACAAATTTTAACATTTAAATTTAAACGTTTAAGAAATAACTTTCTAATCTCATAATATTTGATTCTATTGATAAGTCTGACTTTTTTTAGTTTATTGCGGTTGGACTTTTCTATTGTTCGTAATTATCAGTTGACTGTGCCAACCTCTCAACATTTTTTCTTTTAGTCCTGAAGTGCTAAGAATCATATTCTTAAATAACAGCAATCTTCTGTTTTTCACAGTTAAATTATGTATATGTTATTGATTTTATCCTGGTAGATTGTGCTTTTATACACTTTCTTTTCGTCGGGAAAACTGCAATCCCACCAAAAACATTTCATGTAAAGAAGATTGCCAAGACTCAGAAGTTAATACCGCTCTCACTGTTAAAAAGTTATCATATCTCATGTGGAGCCAAGCCCCTAACTCTACAAGGGCTAACTCTACAAGCCCTAACTCTAGAAACCCTACATCTCCTCCCTCGACCGTCACCATCATCCCTTGTTCCTCGTTTTCTCCTATGAGCACCCTCATGCCGTTTCAAGCTCCGAGTCTTCTTTATCCTTCAATTTTGGTAAAGGCGACTTTGACAAATTAAATCACTTGCTCCTCAACTATTAATATATGCAATATCCCTCAACATCTCCCAATTGACGTTGCTTTAGAGGCGTTCTATTCGGAAAGACACGCATGTCTTACACAATCTATCCCTCTTCTTCCTCGTAAAAACTACTCCTCATCCCCCGTATGGTCGGACAAAGAATTACGCTCTCTTCGCAACAGGAGAAACAAACGTTGGCAAATTTTTCTTCTAACCCAGACTCAGTTTGACTATTCGTCCTATCTATCTGCTTATACCTCTTTTTCTGAACGTTGTGATACCCTCTACTATGAGTACCCCCAACGGATGGAAACTAGCCTCATATCCGAACCCAAGCGTTTTTATAACTTTATTAATTCCAAGAAGAAAGCCAATGGTTACCCTTCCACCCGAAAGCTCGAGAATACCTCTTCATCTGATCCTAAGGTTATCGCTAACCTCTTTGCACACTTCTTCAGTAAATCTTTCAGCGACAATTCTCTAATCGCAGCCAGTATTAATGGGCTTGAGGACGACTTTCACCCAGCTCCAGATGGCATTCCGGCCATCATTCTGAAAAAGTGTGCCATGCATCTAGTTCAACCCCTTACTTTGCTTTTTCGTCTCTCGGTCACTCAAGGGGTTTTCCCTCAATTGTGGACAAATTCGTATATTATTCTCATCTTCAAAAAAGGCCGCAAGAACGATGTGTCCAACTACAGACCCATAGCTAAATTATTATCCATACCTAAATTATTCGAAAAATTGGTCTATTATTCCATGTTCTTCCACTGTAAGTCTATCTTCTCACTCTCACAGCATGGCTTCCTCAAAGGTAGATCTACAACCACCAACTTTACTGACTTCGTCTCTAAAACACTATGTGCCCTGGAAAACGGTAAAGATGTTGATGTTATCGCCACCGATTTTGGTAAAGCCTTCGACAAGATCTCCCATAACGCTATCTTGTTCAAACTTGATCGCCTACGCCTCCCCCCCCCCCCCCCCCCCCGCCATAGATTAATCTCCTGGATTCGATCCTACCTACCTCAACAACCGTCAGTACAATATTCTTTTCAGCTCATCCATTTCTAACCCTATTGTCGCTCGTTCCGGCGTCCCCCAGGACAGCCACCTCGGTTCATTAATTTTTATCCTTACAATAAATGATGTTGAATATGCCATCAAACACTCAGAATTGTCCATTTATGCTGATGACATGAAAATAATCAAACATATCTCCTCCACAACCGACTCTCTTCTCCTGCAAAAAGACCTCGATTGATTCACCACATGGTGCATGAAAAACTTTCTTGAGCTCAATGTCTCCAAATGCCAGTCAATCTCTTATTCCCGCAAGCGTCTTACCACCACCCCGAGAGTCTATATGTTAACCGATATACCAGTCCCTATTTACCTCTTTTTGTGACTTAGGAATAATCTGTGATAGTGAACTCAATTTCCGTTCCCACATTGACAGCATAATTAACAGAGCTAACTCCGCGCTAGGGTTTGTGAAGCGCTGGTCTAGAGAGTTCTCAAATCCTTATGTTTCCAAATCTCTCTAAATCTCCTTCGTTAGACCTCTCCTTAAATATGCAAGGCAGGTATAGTCACCTACACAAACAACTCACATTAATAGGATTGAATCTGTCCAGCGTAGGTTTATTCGCTTCGCTCTACGTGATCTTCCGTGGGTAGACAGATTCAACCTTCCACCCTATGAAAACCGTCTGAAACTGAGCGACTTACAACCTCTAAGCAAACGTCGTGATGTTTCCGACATTCTCTTCATTTATCAATTATTAAATGGTGCCAAATACTGCCCTTCAATCCCGCAATCTTTACCCATATATACCAATCCCCGTTACCTTAGGTCCACTCCCCTTTTCCGACTCGACCGCCATCGCACAAACTATAGTCAAAGCGAGCCAATTACCAGGATGTTACGAAAAGTCAACGATCTTTCCTCTTTTGACTTCCATCTGAGTAAATCATCCCTTCACAAAGCCTTATATCTTGACTCCGCCCATCTTGATCCTGATCGCCTGCCTTAATTCTTCTTCCTTACGCCTTCTGCCAGTATCCATTGTATTTATAGCTCATATTGTAGCTTATACTTTTTATTTATTTATTATTATTTATCATTTATTATAGTTTGTAGAATTAGTATTTAGTTATAGCCTGTATTTTTTTTTTGTATTTTTATGTAATAGCTTGTATTAAGCTTAAATAAATAAATAAATCTTGGCAGTTTCGCAGCCGTCGCACAGTTACTCCTATGGACTTATGGTAAGCAATTAAGTCACTGTTCTTTAATGTTATCTCATGCATTAGATCCATGAAAAGCCAAGCCATACTTTTTGACCAAGATGTAGGGTTTCTAGAGTTAGGCTTTGTAGAGTTAGGGGCCTGGCTCGACATGAGATCTGATAACTTTTTAACAATGAAACCGGTAGGAGCTTGTGAGTCTTGGCAACCTTCTTAACATTAAATGCGATTGGTGGGGTTTCATTTCTTTTTGCAAGATGCTCTAGTTCTTTTTTTTTTCGGGCAGTATTTCTTGTGCGCTTTTAGACTTAAAATGCTTGTTAGTTTCTTAAATACGGTGTGACTATTTTTGCTTCATTCGAAAGATTGTTTTGTTAACTTCAAGTAGAAAAAACAATCTTTTCATAGAAGCAATAGATTAGGCACTAGGACGAGTTTAAAGAAAAATCACCCCCCGGCGACAATTCGTTCTGGCGTCGTCGAGTGAAGAAGGTATGTTTTGCACACCAGAAGTTCCTTTTTCATTTTTTAGTTGCTTATGTACTAATAACATCTAGCTTTGATATCAAATTTCAGCTTTCTAGAACTTTTCAAAGTACCTCCCTAGAAGAAATTTTATATACAGATCTGCAACCCCTTTATGGGGGTTAGAGAGTGAAAGTTACATATTTCTTAATTTTCTCGTCGTTGGCCTGCAGAACCTAGTCTGCATACCAAATTTCAGCTTTCTAGGGCTTTTGGAAGTTTGGAAATTATCTTATCTGAAATTGTTATATAATACAGAACCAGGGGTTGGAGGATGAAAGCTTAATTGTTGTTTGTTTGTGTGCTAGTCCTAGTGTGCATATCAAATTTCAGCTTTCTAAAACTTTTGGAAGTACCTACCAATAAGAAATTTTATATACAGACCTGAACCCCCCTTTATGAGGGTTGGGGGTAAACGTTACAGATTTCTAAATATTTTCGTTGTTTGTATGTTAATCCCAGCCAGCATATCAAATTTCAGCTTTCTTAGACTTCAAGAAGTACCCTAGAGGATTTGATGAGGAAGGTTTTGATGATCATGAGTGGCGAAATCGACGTATTTCAGGTATTAATAAAATCTAAAGTATAAAAGCTGGATAAATGAAACTTAGTGTGTTTACTGCATCTTATTCTAAGAATTTGCGCTCTCTGGTATTATCCAGACCGAAGTTGTGAGGGTTCGAAAATACGACGAAACGCTTCGAGAAAAGATATATGGTGCCTAGTCTTGCCCACAGATTATACTAATAGGAAACATTTTCTTCTGTTTCCAACTGTTATTCTAGAAACTTTCAAAACTTTTTTTACGTTGTGGCCAAATCCTAGTCGACAACCCTTTGATGCGTTATCATGGCTTTGGCCGGAAGGAAATTAGGGTAAGAGGAGTGAGGAAATGTCTTCTTTTTGCATTGCTGCGACCTAGACAACAGCCCAGAGACCGAATGAATTTTTTAATTCAAGTTTAAAATCCCGTCTCTTTTGTATCAACGGCTGTAATTTTTCTAAAATGACGCACATCTTTTAGAAAAGCTTGATTTGCAATATACGAACTGGCCTTGGTGATTGCTCAAAACAATTCTAGATTTGTTACGAATATATTCACGATAAGTTTAGTTTGGCTTCCTAGTCTTATTGTCTTATCTCCGGTGTGTTGCACTATTAAATTGTCGGGAATATCAGCTATTGTGAAATTATTTACATCCTCAGGTTCGAAAATTTAGTAATAATGACAAATGAAAATTTAATATAAATGACAATACCCTTGTTTAGTCAAGTCTGTTCAATGGTCTACCGTCTATAGTGAAATCACAAAGCAAAGGATTCCTTTTGCGAGAGAATCACATCACAGTGCACTTGTCAATGTTCAAAGGAAGGAAATTAATAGAGCACCAATTACGGAAGGCCTCTAACTCAGAGTTTAAAAGGACAAAGTCATCAACGTTTGAGACCACACGGAAAATGTTGGCCTCGTCAGCATAACAGAAGCTCTGCGAATAAATAAGATTTAAAGATGATGTACATACATGATCAAAAACAATGGTCCTAAATGACTACCCTGAGGCACCCCAGAAGAGTTATTAATTTCGCCAGAGAGCACACCAAGAAATAAAATCCGGTATGTGAATCATATGATTTATTCTGTCAAAGGTATTACTGAAATCAGAGAATGCAATCAACTTGCTTTCCAGCTTCAATGATAGGAATGCGACAAAATTAATGACATTAAACAAATGACAGAGAATAGAAACCAGAGACAGGCTACAATTTTTCAAGAAATACCTATAGGAATGCCGTCAGTACCACACGAGAGACTATTAGCGAAATTCGAGATATATTTTAAGACGGTAGCTGCGGAAAATACTAAGTCTTTGGATTGAAGGGAAGTCGGCGGAAGCCTCGTCAAATGAGTAAAATCCTAGCATCACAATTGGAATCCAATTGGAATCTTAAAGAAGTCACTAAAGAAATTGGTAATCATAAAAGAATCATTGCTTTGGCGGTCTTCAAGGCACAACGTAGAGGGGTATCCATCGCAATTGCGCTTAGAATTTAAAAAACTCCAGAATTGCTTAGGATCAGCACGTAGGGTTTGCTTAGTTCTATCGAAGAAGTCAATACAAGAAGCCTCGAGAGAAGATCCTTGGAACCTCTTCCAAGACTTGCTTTTCAAGTTTTTTAAATGTTTAGTATGTATATTGAGCCAGGGCTGAAAAGCCAGGGCTGAAAAGAACGCGAATTATTGGATTTAGAAATTGGAACATAGTCTGCAAAACATATTGACAAAATATCATAAAAAGATTTCACAGCCACGCTCATTCAGAACATTCAACCAATCGCAGGCATAAAGCCATTCGTTAAGTTTACAGAGAATCCCATGTTTCCAAATACCTTATTTCTTTCCTAATAAGGCTGTTCTATAGCATCATAACGCTGTTTTACAATCAAATTTGAACTGAAATGAAACTATCATTACTTAACGAGCAAATATATTTAGTTGTTTCTCCACTGTTAAATTTCTTATTGTAAATACGATGTTTTAGTATTAATAGGTTGTTCTATAGACTATGGCAGATGCTTTTGCGTCACTTGCTATGTAGTAATTTTGGAAGATGAATTAAGTAGCTCTCAAGCAGAACTCTGATGATTGAGTGCGCATCGAAACAATTGTAAACTATTCAATAAATAATTTGTGAAAGTAAATAAAAATAAAATAAAAAAGTTTCAGAAAATCGCACATAAAGATTGGTTTTACTTTATTATTTAATATTATGAAAATTACCTAAGTATTTCTGTATTAAGTAAACAAAACAAACACCAAAAATAGCATCAAAATATCCCCATCAGTGTTACAGCTATGGCGTGCAGTAAAATTTGAGAATATAAGTGAAAACCGTGAAAGGAGGTGGTTAAAGATCAGGCTTTTTTCGCCCAAAATTAAAAGATGCATTTATTTTGTATCCTGATAAGAGTTTAAGAATAGAACTTAACATACATAAAATTTATTCGAAAAATATTACAGTAAGTTACATACACAACCCCTTCAACGGAGAATGTTTGTTGATTTTTTGCCGTTTTTTTGAGACATTTTTGAATTTTTAGTGGTTTTATTCCCATGTAGCGCTGCATGAACCATAATTCTGTTTTACTTGAAAGGTAGAGTTGAAATACTTCTCAGTAGAGGTTTGTTTACTTTGGTTCATTGAGCGCATCTATATGATAGGAAAAATTAGTTTTCAAATAAAATAGTTTTTAAACAAAAAGTTGAACCGACTTTATATCTATTACGGCATTTTGAAGTCGGTGCAAATCAAGCACACCAAACAACTACAACAAAAGTATTTAGTCGTCCTTTCTTATGATCCCGTGAGCTGAAACGTTCAGGTAGTATTATGTATTATCTTCAATTGTGTTTCTGTAGTTGTTTTATTTGGAACAGAAAAATAATCATCGAAATCGGTCCACGCGTTACGAAGTTAGACTACCCCTTCCCCTCCCCACCACCCCACCATAGCGCCAAATTGTTCTCCTATTAGCAATGGGGGATCATACTCTATACAACACCCCCACCTCTCACCCACACTCCACCCAACATTTTTTTCTTGTGGTATCTGCCAGGGAACATACTCTATCCAACAGAAAAAGTTAGACTACCCCTTCCACCTCCCCCACCCTAGGCAAATTTTTTTTCTAATATTGGCAATGGGGGATCATACTCTGTACAACAAAAAAAACATCCAAATCGGTCAACGCGTTACGAAGTTATGCCCAGTCAGACATCAAAAAAAAAAAAATACACGTCGAAATTAGAACCTCTTTGTTTTTGGGAAGTCGGTTAATAAGAAACTTTGTGCAGAAAGGCTGAAACTGTGCGACAGTGTGACGCAGCAATGTGGCGAAAATTTTTGTCGCATACCTATTGCTATTTCTAAACTCTGGCAGTCGCACTCAGTACTGCCAACAATGAAATTGATATTTTGCTTGGATTTTCATGTTATTTTAGCTGTCAAGTTTCTCGTCGCATTAGCTGCGATTTCAATCTGTTTCAAAGTGCGACCAAATAATTTCGCATCGCATCGGAAAAAGAACATTCTGTTTCTACTGTCTAATACCTAATACCTTACATGACAATCTCAAAATAAGCAGAACTCCGTTTGAACTGAGTTCAAAATTTGGGTCTATTCACAGCCTACTCCAGATACAAGTCCGGCATACATGACATTCGGCCATTTCACCTCCACGCGTTTCGTCATTATTTCATTTTTCTTGTACCACAGATTAATCAATCCTTGTACACAAATAAAACTGCCCGCTTTCTTAACCAAAACTAAAGAGAAATGCTGATGTCATTGACGCATTTTAAGTTCAATATTTCAACAAAACGAGCACAAGAGAGAGTATTTGTAGGTTCACGTTAAGTAAATTACAAGTTGAGGCTTTAAAAATAAAAATACTACGAGAAAGTATAATTTCCCAACCTTTTTCGATTGTGTACTGCGCCAAGTTTCGGTTTGCTTATACCACCAGTGCTCAGCTGATCGTATCAGCTTCCGGGCTTGTATCTAGAGTAGGCATTGGTCTATTGTTACATGACGCATTAAATTTTAAAATGTCATATGAGTTTGTTAATTGTCAGTTCGGTAAAAATTTAAAATGAGTGAATTGAATATAAATATTTATGCGTTTCCGCATCTTGAAAATTGAAAACATAATTACGATTCAACAAAAAAAAATGGCCGCACGACCACCATAGCATAGGTCCCTGGTTCGAGACCAGATATCCCCGTGAGATTTTATTAAGAAATTAAAATAATCCACTTCGTCTCTGGGCTATTGTCTAGCTCGCAGCAATGCAAACAAGACATTCAAGTTTCCTCACTTTCTTTACCCTAATTCCCTTCCGGGCAAAACCATGCTAACGCATCAAAGGGTTGTCCCCTAGGATTTGGCCACATCGTATAAAAGAAAGAAACAAAATTTTACTGAACTCGGTTGACTTTCAGTGCACTTTTCCGCCTTAGTTTCTGATTACATGTCAGTTCGAAAATTGAAAAGTGTGCTCAGTTGCGACTCAGTTTGTCATGTAACTTCGGTATAAGTCATAGGCAGAGTTAAAAGTGTCATAGTTAGTACAAATGCAGTATATGTCATCAACTGCATCACACTCTCCTACACCTGAATGATAATAAAGATTTTGTTACTTCCGAATCGGGGCCACAAAATAAACAGGAAAACAATGTTAAATTTTGCAATGCATTAGCAACCTCCAAGTCATATTGACTACTGCTTTTGTAAAATTGCGCACTGTTGACGGATAAATTGAATTATTACGTGCGCTAATAGATAAGGATTAAACCGAATAAAATTTGGACACTTTAAAACAGTGATGTCCAAACCTATGCCCGCGGGCAAGTGAGCTTTTAAGCTTTTAAATTCGTATATGCACTGTTTGGGTGTATTCGGTTTTCTGTTTTTGCGTTTTTTAATCGTTAAAACATACGAAAGTTAAAAAAGTCGTCATATTTAAGTTGTTTTGTAAGCAATTATACAATATCTTGAAATATACAACCTTTTACAAACATTTTAATGTTCTAAATTAAACAAACAGTACGAAATCGTTCTAAAGCTTTTAAGCATTCCTCACATTAAGTAGTGTGAGTTTGGCCATCACTTTACACATTATTTTAATATTGCATATGTACTTATTTCATTTACTTTATAAGTTTTATTTTTTTAAATTAGTTATTAATAAAAAAATTCTCACTTTTTACTTTAGGTCCCAATCTTTTCTTAACTTTTTTTTAATGTCCTTCATAATATTTCTGACAGTGGTGTCCGCAATCTGTCTGAACGCTTTTCCATTTAAGACTAAAATCTTTAAGGTCATTTGCAGGCAGCTCACTTGTCCTCAGTTTTCTTTTCACCAAAGCCCAATATCTTTCAATAAGACGGCATTGTGGAACATTTGGTGGATTGGTATCTTTTAAAACAAAATCAATTTCTTTTTCGATAAGAACGTTTATTGTTGCATGGGCATATTGTGCGGAAGCTAAATCTGGCCAGAATAGTGTAGAACCCCTATGATTTTTCAAAATCGGAATCAAGAGTTTTTTAATGCATTCATTGATGTACACTTCTGCAATAATTGCTCCACTTGTGATGAACAGTGTGCTTCGGTTTCCACACTGACAAAGAGCCTGCCACACAAGGTATTTGGTCCCAAATTTTTCTATGCCAATTAATGTGTCCGATTGTGGATAAACTTCTCCTTCGAATAGAGTATAAAATTGTGAGCCTCGTCCAAAATCACAAACGCTTTTTTCTTTGCAATTAAATCATACAATTTTCTAGCTCTTGTTTTGATGACTTGCCGTTGTTTTTCCGTTACATTCGGTATTTTTTGTTTTTTTCGTGTTTTTCAAAAGCACGTTCTTTTACAACTTTTGTTCCACATTTACGAACCGCATCTCTAGAAGACATAGTCCGATTTTTAACATTTGCAGTCACTATTTTCTTGTCCAGCTTTTTATTATGTACACTACTTTTTGTTCCACTTTTTGCTTTTCGGGAAAACTGAATCCACCATACTCCGCACAGTTTTTAATTCTTTTGCCCGCTGTGGACTTTCAAGTCATTTGTCAATAATTTTTTGCTGACGTTTTTCTTGAGCCATTGTTTCAAATTATTAATGTTACACTACACTCAAATTAAAACTGAATTCAAATTTTAAATGTTCGTAAATAAATTCGCACATAAAACGGGTCCTGAAATTTTTGACGTTCAACGCACGGACAGCTTTGAGTTTTACAGGTTTTATTCGTTTCAGTCCTTACAGGCTCTTAAGCTACATTCATTTCTGAAAGTGCAGCAAGACTGCTAGCATTGTCAAAGTTTAAAGCAAAAGTTAAAGTGTCACGATTATTTGCAACCAAAGCTGGAAAGGTACGACATAAAAAAAAATAAAAATTTTGCTCTTCGTCTTTTACCATATTATGCAAATGATAAAATTTGCGAACTTTTCACTTCAGGAGGAACATAACCCAGAAATTTGGGAAAAAATTTTTTTTTACATTTTCGGAGTTTTTAAGATCTCCAGAATATTGGTGTGAAATGGATTTATGATAATAAAGTTATTGAATTACAGCGAGATGTTTCAGTGTTACTCGGAACTTTAAACGAGTTTTTCTAGAAAAGATCTTTTTTAATCTAGCCGCTAAAAAATTTCGGGAATTATTTCTCAATTTAATTTCTTTTGTGTAAATACCTAGAATTAACCCTTCTAACCCAGAAGGCGCACTTCACGGGCAGAAGCCCGGAAAATTAACCTATCCACCCGAATATAACAAAATATCGAGGTGAATGAGGCTCCCACACCAGCATGCAAAAACTAATATTAGTACCCAGAAGCACAAAATTAGGAGTGTAACAGGCATAGAGATCCTTGAGCCAAACACAAACACACACAAACTAATATAAAAAAACAAAACAAAATTAAAAAAGCCGTACAAAAACGAGTGAGTGCAACAGGATGGCTACTAGTTGTAGAGGCTACTCTTTAATGTAACCTTGTCCACATTAGTGCTGAAAACATCACCAACATCATTAGCAAACCTACACATGCGGTTAATCGGCTCAAACATAGGCTATCCGCAAGTTAGAACGGTTTCGAAGGGAATAGCACAGTTCTCTAGGTATAATTTTGGACGAAAGTTCCTCACTGTCAATCTTCCCCTGAAGAAGCTGGTGTAGAAAAATTATATCAGCAACCCAACGGCGCTTCTCGAGAGTAGTAAGTTGTAACAGACCTAATCGCTCTTCATATGGAATGAGAGGGTCACTCCAGGGCAAAGCACGAAGACCCGCTCTCACAAATCTACGCTGAACGGATTCAATACATTTAATGTGAGATCTGTAAAATGGAGACCAAACCGGACTAGCATACTCCAGCAATGGTCTAACAAGGGATGTATACAGATGAAGTCTTATGTGGGGCCAGGAAACTCCCTGGACCAACGAAGGATAAATTCCAGCATAGAATTGGCCCTGGAAGCGATATTATTAATGTGGGGGATGAAGTTAAGTTGTCTATCAAGGTACACGCCCAAGTCCTTCACCCCTTCCACCCGTTGAATACAAGTACCATCAAACTTGTATTCAAAAGTACAGTAGTTGCGGGACCTCGAGAAGGTCATAACCTCACATTTCTCAATGTTTAATTTAAGATTATTATTGCCACACCAGCTATAAAATATGTGTAGATCCGACTGCAAGATCTCGCAATCGCCAAAAGATTTAATTGGGAGAAAAATCTTGATATCGTCCGCATAAATAAGAATTTTACTTCTTTGAAGCAAATAAGTAATATCATCAATAGATAAGATGAATAGCAAAGGACCCTGGGGAACGCCTGAAGGAGCTACAAAAGCATCGGAGAGCACGCCCCGAAAACGCACACTATAAGTCCTATTAGATAAATACGACTTAATCCATGCAATGAGTGGGGGCGGGAAACCCATCCTGGCCAATTTGAAAACGATAACAGAGTGAGACAGCTTATCAAATGCTTTACTGAAATCAGTATAAATGCAATCCGTTTGGCAGCCATCCAGAAATCCACCCACACTGCTAGAAACAAACTCTAACAATTGGATATCGTGGACCTACCCTGAAGGAAGTCGTGCTGCCGGCTAAAAATTAAACTCCTACACTCCATGGATAACTGAGATTGGATTATCTGTTCGAAGAGTTTTGGATTGCAAGACAATTTAGCAATTTGTCTGTAGTTAGCAATCTCTCTCCTATTTCCACTCTTAAAAACAGGGACTAAAAATGATGTCTTCCAGAGTGCAGGGAAACGGCCCACCGAGAAAGATTGCCGGAAAAGTAAAAGTAACGCTGAAGAACACTTCTTTAAGACAACAGCAGGAACCCCGTCAGGACCATACGAAAAGTCACCCGGAAGATTTACAATATGTTTGGACAAGATCTCCTCCGTGATAGATGGAAGAGGTACGGAGGGTGCATATCTATTCCTAATGTGCGAAAAGTTGCTATTATCTGGACAAAAATCGGATGATTCAAATGCGCCCCTAAAATATTCAGCAAATAAATTACAAATAATCTTAGAATCATTGCTGGAACGTAACCCTAATTCCATAGTCGATGAATAGTTATCTACCCTTCTCCTCATATTGACATAATCAAAAAATGCACGGGGGTCAGAGAATAAGTTACCTCTCAGGTTCTGAAGGTATTCTTCATATAGGGAACGAGAAAGACTAATGAAGTGTTCATGGCAGAGAATAAATTCACGCCTAGAGTCAGCACTGCCCACACGCAGGTACCTTTTCCAGAGTATATTTTTCCTATTTCTAAGAGTTTTTAATTCCCTATTAAACCAGGGGGGAGCGGATTCTCTACATCTAACCCGGACATAGGGAACAAATCTCACGAACGCTTCGTACAGAACTTCGTAGAAACCAGATGCGTTCCTGTCGATATCGTCACTAGACAGACAAGTAAGGAAGTCAAAATTCATAAGATATTCATTCAGAGCCTCAAAATCGGCCATTCTAAAATTAAAGCTATATTCGCATTCGAGATTATCGACACGCACGTCCGAGATACTATGAAAAGTGACAAGCAGAGCAGAGTGAAATATATCAAGGTTCGTCAAGGGAATGAGACTGGGTTCAAAAAAAGTGAGCATAGAGCTCGTAGAGAACACTAAATCAAGCTGTCTTCCCATATTGTTACTCACATTGCTCATTTAGCACAAACCAATGCTAGCCAAGGTGTCAAGGAACAGTGATTGTCCCTCAGTCAAGTTATGATTAAGATAGTTATCGTCATCATCATTCACTACCCACCGCACGTTGGGCAAGTTGAAATCTCCCACGAGGATAATTTCGTCATTAGAACCCAATTGGTTATGGATATAGTCGATATGCTGAATTAAAATATCAAACCGACTCAAACCATTATTATCAACGCCGTTACCCATATCTGGAGGTATATAACAACAAATTAAAAAGAGGTTGCCCGCATCAAGTGAAATTTTTACTGAGACTTGCTCCAAATCAAGTTGATCAGAAAAAGAAGGAGTGTCCACAAAATTAGTATTTAGAAAATTCCTACATGCAATAAGAACTCCACCTCCTCGTGCAGATGAAACAGCATGCCTATCCCTACGAAAAACCTGAAAAGAGTCATTAAACAGCTCGGCATCCAAAATACCCTGGTGTAACCACGTCTCAGATAAAGCTATCAAATCAAAATTACAGTTAACTGATGAGAAATAAAATTCATTAGTTTTAGTCCTCAGCCCTCTCACATTTTGATAGTAGAGAGAGAGCTTATCCCGTTTTTTAAAACGGGAGACTGAGCGAACATATCTGAATTATAGCATAGGACTTTTTAATATTTTATTTTCGATTTTTCCCGAACATCACAATTTTTGGTATATTTAAAATTCACTGATATTTTTCTTAAGGACAGCGCTATAATTGAAGTCCTTTGAAGCACGCGTCAGTAGAGTAAGTGATAATGTGTTGGCTTACCAATCCGGAGGTCCCAGGTTCGAATCCCGCCGACCGCGACCCATGGTTGTTTGTTGCTGACAACGGTTTACGATAAAAAGTCCATAGCGGTTGCAGAGTAAATGTCAGTGGTTCGAAAACCACTTTAAATTGTAGGCTCATTTGCAATCGTTGTCTTGAATTAGGTGAAGTTCTTCTCAAGCCCCATGCCCCACAAGGGGTTACCGGAACTATAAAGAGAAACACGCGTAACACTAATCTAATCGCTTAAACACACGGTCTGGTCAACCATGAAAATAAAAATTAACACTCGAGCTCAAGCGATAATTAAATTAATTGATTGATTAAATATCGCTTGCAGCGTAACCGAAGTCTAACCCTAGGACTGAGTAATCGTGTGTATTCGCTAACGTGTTAAATTTGCGCTGGCCTTCCAATCGTTATTTAAAATATCATTAAAAAAAGAGTAAAAAATGTAAAAAAAAGTAATATTATAAGAATAAGCCAGTGCTCGAAGAACGGTCGATCTTTACCCACCTCCTTTGTCAGTTGACTAGAAATGTTGTGATAAAGTTGTGGAAAGAAGGAAAATTGTAGCATTACTGGAAAATCAACAATGTTGAACAATACAGTAATTTTTAATGAACAAAAAATAGAACGAGAACTGGACGTTGTAAAAAGTTTAATGAGCGCTCTGAACGTCGAATTTTGGTGAAACGATTCAAAAATTAGTGCTTCTAAAATAACTTCAGAAATTGAAAGTGAACTTTCTATAAACTGTGAAAACTGTGTTAAGGAAAGTGGAGTAAAAATACGAAGCCCCATGGTTTTTGGAACATTGTTATTTTTACTGATGAAACGGAAGTAAAAAATTTTGGAAGTTACAGCCTTCAGGATTCATGCCGGACAGTTAAGCCTGGTGGAGTTAGAGTAATGCATCAGGTCTGTATGTCTGCGGCTAAAGTGGAAAGTCTTTAAAGGAAAACCTCCTGCAAAGAACCTCAAAATTTAGACTAACTTCTATCTTCCAACAGGACAATAATTCAAAAAAAATCCCATATTGTAAATGAATAGCTTTTATATAACACTTCAAGTCAACTGCACTGCCCCACTCCAGTCGTCGAACGTAAATTTAATATAACATTTCTGAGATCAAGTTTTTTTTATACGATGTGGCCAAATCTTAGGGGACAACCCTTTGATGCGATGTCTTGTTTTCTTTTGCATTGCTGCGAGCTAGACAACGGAATGGATTATTTTACTTTCTTAATAAAAACCCACGGGGAGATCTGGTCTCGAACCCGGGACCCATGGCATGGTAGTCGTGCGGCTCAAAAAATTGATCCAACTCCGTCTAATAAACATAACGTGAAGAATTTGGCAAGATTTCACTTAAAAATAGCTGAACAATAGATTAAATAATAATGAGACCAGATATTACGAGAAAAAAACATCATCAATCCGATTGATAAATACCTTATTTTAATAATATACCAGAACTGATTGTAATATACAGAAGGACTTTTGTAATATTTTATTAAATGAAGAAATGTTTATTTTATTTTCGTAAGCAATCCTTATTTGTAATTGAAGTGAGTGTACGATGATATACGAAAACTTTTTTAAGTAAGTTTATATTTGTATGGCCATTAAGTAACAAAAAACAGTTATGCGCATTGATCACTCAACCATTCATTGGGAATCATATTATATTTAATTACATAATAATTTTATTTTATTAATTAACTTCATGGTTCCTTCAAATCTTTCAGCAAATCATGTTTAGAAGTAGAACTAATTCGACAGTTGTACTGAACTATCACTCAATTTCTGGTTGATTTAACATAGAAGTTGTGTTAGTTATGAGCCAAGAATAAAATCAATCAATAAAGTGTAGAATTTTAAAGAAAAGATTTTTTTAAGTTTTCACTAAAAATGTAATCAACAATTTTTAGGACTCTTAAACGAGAATATTTCCTAAATATTTATTCAGGAATTTTATAACCTACCCTTAATCTGCGGTGTATATCGCGATATCCGATTCTCACAATATCTCTACTCCAGGGTAGCCCAAGAGCGTTTTGGATTTGTGCACAGCTTCTTCCATTTGATCCTTCGTAGAGTGCAATTAAAACGCTTGCTAATGCCGTTGGAGAGAACGCAAAATTATTGCGATTTGCTATCGAATGATAGTAGAGTGTTCTATACGCTAGGTCATTAGTTACATCAACCATAATTTCGCATGGAACTAATTTTTTTGTCGGCCTTGGAATATCACCATACTCCCATTGAATGAACAGCGATTCGCAAAAAGATGCAATCATAACAATCACAACTATCACATGAGCTAATTTTGCATTTATACTTTTCATATTTACTTTTTTCACTTTAACCCGAACTGATCCGAATAACACTTGCACTAATTCTATTGGCAGTTAAGTTCACAATAAATCACCGAATCCAAATTGAAATGAGGTCAATCCCAATCATCAGTCATCAAATTATGGATCGTAAAGCTTTTAATCAATACTATAGGGTCTCACGTATGGTACCGTCCGCGACTGATCGTTAGCTACTGACCTGCCATCCAATATCGACAGGTATCTATATAACTTTTTTGTTATTTGCGCTCTCTGCTGATTCTTTGGACTTTTTGTTCCAGCAATTTGTCCGTCCGCCTCAGCGAAAGATGGACAGGTAGGCAGACAAATTGATCGTTCTTCAGCCCATTAGATGCGATCTTATGACCACCCCGTACTGAGAAGCATCTCTTCTTTACGGTACGTGATTTTTCCATGTTTACATTTTTTGTTTTTTAGGCATTTCTGGCATCCGGATGATCATTAGATACTTTAACAGCAAATATTTGCTAATCAAAATGAGTTACGTAGTCTAGTGACCAGGGTTAGAATTTGAAGTATTGAACGGTTTGGTAATATCGAACATCTTCAGTGTATTCTAGTAACCGGTTTACTTCATTTCGCAAAAAATTACTTTGTTCAATTGGGAGGCCATTCACCGAGGATTTGTATTGATTTTATGAATATAAAGAAGTCATTGGCAAGCGATCCACAGGCAATATGATGCTGCTCTTCAGTAAATGATGAAAGAGTTTAATTGAAATAAAGGCAGAATTATTATTATTCAAAATTAATTGAGTAGAAAAAAAGTTCTATATTTAATGTTACCAATGCTGTGCGACCTTTTCAAAACCTTCTCTGTACTTTACCTATTGATGTTAAATCTATTCAAAAATTACTTAACAAAGAATGGGTGTAAAATATTAGAATTTAGAAAAATCATATAATAGATAATAATTCACTTCAATAAGTCAGACTTGCCGTCTGCCTCATGTCGGAAGCATTTGCGTCCGCTACTTGGAAAAGGTTTTGTGCTTCTGGATGCCAGGATGACTACTTGGTTTATTCTGATTTCTGCCAGCGTATCTCCACTCGGATACAGGACTCCTACGCCGAATACTTGTCTAACATGAGAGCCAGTGAGCCAGGCTGCGTTACGATCCTAAACAGTTCTGGACAATTCTGGAACAATTCGAAGCGCAATTGTGATGCTTATCCTTCCTCCTTGAGGTATCATGACTGTGAGAGCGATGACTCGTTTACAATTGCTAATTTCCACGCGGAATTTTTCCGAATTTCTTTCTGTGATTCCACCTGTGATATTTCCACCTCTGATTTTACCCACTTGACGCGGCTCCCGCCTACTTCGCTTGAGTCTAAGGACTTAGTATTTGACGACGGCTTCTTGAGTGGTCCCGATGGCATTCCCGCCTGCTTCTTGAAGAGATGTCAACTGCCTCTTGCTGGTGTTCTCTGTTATCTGTTTAATTTGTCCTTGCGTTCCGGCCGCTTCCCCGAACTTTGGAAGACTTCTGTTTTGATCCCGCTCCATAAGAAGGGAAGTAAGTCTGACGTTTCCAACTATCGACCGATTGCCAGCCTGTGCCATGCTGCGAAGGGTTTAGAGTCCCTCGTCAGCAACGTACTCCGATTTCACTGTAGTCCTTTTTTGCGGTCTCTCCAGCATGGCTTTCTTAAGGGAAAATCGACGACCACAAACCTTCTTGAATTCGTTAATTATTCTCTGCCGACCATCGAAGCGGGTGAGCAGGTGGACTGTGTGTTTACGGATTTTGGTAAGGCCTTCGATAGGATTGACCATGGAATCCTAATTTATAAACTGTCTATTCTTGGGTTTCTTCATTCCTTCGTCGACTGGCTGTTCTCTTACCTGTCTGGTCGTACACAGCGAGTCCTATTTCATGGTCACCGACCAATGGTCCGACCAAATCATTGTCACCTCGGGGGTGCCTCAGGGTAGTATCCTTGGCCCGCTCCTGTTTATCATATGTATATATTAATGATGTTTCGCTTCTGCTATCCAATAGTAAAATTCTGTGTTATGCAGAGGATGCTAAGATTTTCGTACTGTTACCCGTGAATCAGATTGTGGTCTCCTGAACTCTGACTTGGCTTCGTTCTTCGATTGGTGTTCACGCAACCGCCTTCCTTTAAACACCGGCAAGTGCACCATTATGACCTTTTCCCGTATAAGATCTCCTTTCCTCTTCGACTACTTTGTTGATGGTGTTGTCTTGGGTAGGGTTGACAGGATGAAGGATTTGGGCGTTGTCCTTAACTGTCGTCTTTCTTTCGAGGATCATGTGGACTCGATCGTTGCTAGGGCTAGTTCGATGTTGGGTTTTGTTAAAAGATGATCTAAGGAGCTTGATGATCCCTACTTAACCAAACTTCTTTACTGCACCTTCGTTAGGCCATTTTTAGAATGCGCTAGCCCTGTGTGGTCCCCCTACTTTGCCGTTCACGTCAACCGCGTCGAGGCAGTGCAGCGCAGATTCCTTAGGTTTGCTCTCCGCGGACTTCCCTGGATTAATCCTTCACTTCTTCCCTCTTACGCCGATCGTATGTGTCTGATTTCTCTCGACTCCTTTGAAAAGAGGCGCAATATTGCCAAAATAGTATTTTGGTTCGATATATTGCAGGGAACGATAAACTCGCCCGAATTACTGGAGGCCGTCAACATCTTGATCCCGCAACGCTCCTTAAGAAATCGAGACTTCCTGTACGTCCCTGGTCTTCAAACTCTATATGGGATGCAGGAGCCCATCACGGCGATGTCCCACCTCTTTAATCAACATTTCGGCAACTTCGACATGGACTACTGTAGGCTGCGGCTGAAGGGTTACTCAGGCAGTGCCTTGGTTGATGTGGGTGATATGAATTCTGTAGACTGCTGCCCCACAGTTATTTTTATGACTTGTTCACTTTCACTTTTAATTTTTAGTTTTAGTTTAATAATTTATATATATATATATATATATATATATATATATATATATATATATATACTGCTACAAATGACTAATACCATTTGTGACGAACCCGTATCGAACAAATAAACAAATACACGCGACTGTCACGGTAGCGACCTTTGTAAAAGTACGTACGTGAAAGTCGCGTGTAGCTTCCGGCATGAGACAGACGGCAAGTCTGACTAATGAAATGTACACCCATGTCTAGTATTGTATACTTTTCTATGTATGCTTGCGGTGAGTACTGTATACTATACAGGTAACTATCGAATATCACGGTGCTTGGGCTTCATGAAAACATCTAATATCTTTCTAGTTTCCGTAATACCTTGTAGGGCATGGGGCGAAGAAGAACTTCACCCGATTCGAGAAAACAATTGTAAGTGAACCTACAATTTAATGTGGATTCCGAACCATCAACCCATCCCCGGCCCCCACAAAGCCTTTTTATTGTAATTCGATGTCAGCAGAAAACAACCACAGGTCGCTGACGTTGGAGTTCGAACCTGGGACCTCCGGGATGGAAGACCGACACGTCATTACTTACTCCACCGACGACTTATGGTATAATCTCGCAAATCAATTTTTGTACCCTTTGTTATTTTTTTTGTAAGTAAACAGCTCTGGTCTACAAGCTTTTGCTGTTGGTCAGCTGGGGGTCATTTCCGAAGTAATTTGTTGCGTAATATCCGAATCCGAGGTCAAAATTGGGCCATCATGTCACGATTTTGAGATATTTTAGGTTATGTACTCAAAAAATGTTTCTTGGCTACTTTTGAGGTTATGTACAGAATGCACACAATTTTTTTGGTCATGTTTTTCTAGTTGGATTATTTAATACTACTCTTACCCTTCAAAATAAGCTATTGAGACGATTTTTTCTTGCTAAGTTTTGACCTTTTTTAACCGACTTCCCAAAAACAAAGAGGTTCTAAGTTCGACGCGTATTTTTTATTTTTTTTTATTTTTTTTTTTTAAATTTTTTTTTTTTTATGTCTGACCGGGCATAACTTCGTTACGCGCCGACCGATTTTGATAATTCTTTTTTTGTTGGGTAGAGTATGTTCACCGATTGGTACCATGTCAAAAAAATTTTTGGTAGGGTGGGGGTGGGGGTGGGGGTGAAACCTAACTTTGTAACGCGTGGTCCGATTTCGATAGTTCTTTTTTTGTTGTACAGAGTATGATCCCCCATTGCTAATAGGAGAAAACAATTTGACCTAGGGTGGGGGGAGGGGGGAGGGATAGGCTAACTTTGTAATGCGTGGACCGATTTGGATAATTCTTTTTCTGTTGGGTAGAGTATGTTCCGTGGTTGATACCAGGAGAAAAAAAATTTGGAGGGATGGGGGTGGGGGGTGGGGGTGGAACCTAACTTTGTAACGCGTGGTCCGATTTCAATGGTTCTTTTTCTGTTGTATAGAGTATGATCCCCGAATGCTAATAGGAGAATAATGTGGTCCTATAATGAAAGGTGTGGGTGGGGGGGAGGGGTAGTCTAACTTCGTAATGCGTGGACCGATTTGGATAATTCTTTTTCTATTGGGTAGAATATGATGCTTGGTTGATACTACGAGAAAACGAATGTTGCTGAGGGTGGTGGGGGGGGGGGGGGGGTGGAACCTAACTTTGTAACACGTGGACCGATTTGGATGGTTCTTTTGCTGTTGTATAGAGTGTAATCACCCATTGCTAATAGAAGAATAATTTGTCCCATGGTAGGGGGTTGGGCGAGGGGAGGTGTAGTCTAACATTGTAACGCGTGGACCGATTTGGATATTTCTTTTTCTTTTGGGTAGAGTATGCTCCCTGGTTGATACCACGAGAAAAAAAATTGTTGGTGTGGTTGGGGTGGGAGAAGGGGGTTGGAACCTATATTTGTAACGCGTGGACCGATTTGGATGGTTCTTTTGCTGTTGTATACAGTGTGATCCCCCATTGCTATTAGGAGCATAATTTGGTCCTATGGTGGTGATGGGGGAGGGGGAGGGGTAGTAACTTCGTAATGCGTGGACTGATTTTGATGATTCCTTTTCTGTTCGGTAGAGTATGATTGATAGCATGAGAAAAAAAGTTTAGTGGAATGGGGGTGGGGTAGGGGGTTATAACTAACTTTTAACTCGTGGACCGATTTGGATGGTTCTTTCTGCGTTGTATAGAGTCGAAGACACTAAAAAGTGAAAAATAAAAACGTTTTAACAAAAAAAGTTGAACCGACTTCACAAAAAGCGCTAAAAAGCATAAAATATTTTTTCATTTTATATCTATTACGATATTTTGAAGTCGGTGCAAATTAAACTAAACAGAACCTCAATTGAAAATAACACATAATACTACCTGAACGTTTCAGCATACGGGATCATAAGAAATGACGATTAAATATTTTTGTTGTAGTTGTTTGGTGTGTTTAATTTGCACCGACTTCAAAATGTCGTAATAGATATAAAATGAAAAATTATTTTATGCTTTTTAGCGCTTTTTGTGAAGTCGGTTCAACTTTTTTTGTTAAAACGTTTTTAAATTATGAAGTTCATATTTCATATAAATAGATATACAATGTGTTTCAAATCTGACGTGCCAAAATGAGTGGGGTGATAGATCTCAACTAGATAAACAGTGGGGGGGGGGCAATCTCAACCGTTTGGGAGTTACAGGGTGATTCAAATTTCAGTTTTTCATGATATGCACATTACTCTTTTATTTTTATCTTTTGATCTATCCAACACAGCCACATCAAACAAACGCTAAAAAACTACTATCTGAATGACCTTTCCAAAATTGTCAACAATGTTAATCTAACTCCTATCATTGCAGATACAATCACTTCCAAAAGTAAAAAAAATGGTTTGCGATTACCTTAAGTTCAGAATTTTTTCAAATTTTCTCCGAAATTCAGGTAATTAGTACACCTTTTTTTTTTTATTAGATTACCCATCTTATTACCTCTCCAAAAAGGTGCAACATGTCCACGAAGAGAAATGTAGAAATTTATACGTAGAAATCCTATCAGAGAATATTATAAAAATCAACAAATTAAAGAAATTCAACTCAAATTAATTCTAAAATGCTTTTTATTGAATTTTAAAGTAATTACAGTTAATCTTGATAAGTAACAAAAGACGTTAAAAATGTCAACCGCCACTTTGGATGCATGTCAACAATCTTCTTCTAAGTCCCTGTTTAAGGCGTATTGCAGCCAGCCTCTCCTGTATTTTCGTCGCTGCATTCCCAATTCGGTTAACTAAATCCTCCATATTGTTAACTGAGCTTGTCCAATGGGGTAAGGTCTGGAGATCTAGCAGACCAAGGAATTGATGCACCTTGTCCAATCCAGCGGTTAGGAAATTTTTCATTTAGCATTACCTTCACAATGTTAGCCGTATGCGCTGGTACTCCATCGTATTGGTGAAACATTCCCCTAAGATTATCCATAGGGTTCTGCTCTATTAGATCTGGCAGTGCATTGTCCTAAAAGTCTGCATAAATTGCCCTATTAAGCACTTGCGGCAAAATGAATGGTCCTACCAAATGGTTGCCGATGATACCAGCCCAAACATTGACACCGAATCTCTGCTGGAATGAGGTTACCTTTGCCCTGTGTGGGTTAGTGCTCGACCAGGTATGGAGGTTATAGAAGTTCGTGATATCATTCCTGGTGAATTGACTTTTATCTGTCCACAGAATTCGGTTCAGAAATGATCTGTCGTCAATGTCGCGTTTTAGAAGCCAAGTGCTAAATTTCAGTCTCCTCGCGAAATATCCTTCCAGTAGTCCTTGGGCTGGGTGATGGTGATGTGGACGTAATCCTCCTCGATTAATAACCCTCCAAACCTTAGATGACGACAGTCCTAATCGCCTTGCGACTCGTTTCGTGCTCGTCTCAGGGTTCTGCCTCACGATGGTCAGAAGTTCCCGAAGTTTCGGGTCGTGTCTCCATGTAGTGTGAAGCTACACTTCCTGTTTCTCTCAGCCTTTGGAAACTCCGTGTAAATACCCTTCTTTGGGGTGCTCGCCGGTTAGGGAATCTCCTTTGGTATTCCAGTACAGCCGCTCGCTCTTTTCCGTCTACTACACCATAAATGTAAATAATATCCGCGTATTCCTCAAATGTAAATACTACCATTTTTTAATAATTTTTGGTTAAAAACACCCGTACTTATTGATTTGTTTTTCAACTATGATAGGTATTCTTGCTGACTGGCCCTTTTTTATAGCAAAATTTTCATCAGCTACGAGTAAGAGAACGCCATGATACAAGGGTGTGAATTCTGGCTAACACAAGGTAATGACGGCAATAAAACAAAATTACACTAACATTTTTATAACTTTTTTGCAGCAATAATTAAAATTAATTACTTATTAACCCAAAAGAAACACTTTCGACCCTTTATCTTAAAAATTTTGTTTGTTTAAAAAATTTCCTACCTAAAGTGCAATAAAATAATTAGGTAGTCAGGGATTTCTAAGGACGCGGTTTTTTTAATTCTTCGTCTACCTTGCCATGTTGCACCTTTTTAGAAAGGTAATATGATGGGCAATCCAATAAAAATAAAAAAGAGGTGTACTAATTACATGAATTTCGGAGACATTTTGGTAAAATTCTGAATTTTAGGTAATCGGTAAACATTTTTTTCACTTTTGGAAGTGATTGTACATGCAATGGTAGATCAGTAGTATTGACATTTTTTGAAAGGTCATTAGTTGTTTGATGTCGCTATGTTGGTTAGATCAAAAGATAAAAATAAAAGAGTAATGTGCATAACCATGAAGAACTGAAATTTATAAATCACCCTGTAACTCCCAAACGGTTAAGATTGTCCCCCCTCCCCTGCCATATAATTTTTTGTTTGTCTAGTTGAGGTCTATCACCCTACTCATTTTGGCACGTCAGATCTGAAACACCCTGTTTATATGAACTTCATAACTTTAAATGGTCGTAACTTTGCAAGACAAAATCATACAATTGGTGACCGCTCCACAGCTTATTTTGAAGGGTAAGAGTAGTATTAAATGATGCAACTAGAAGAAAAACGACCAAAAACATTTAGTGCATCCTGTACGTAACCTCAAAAATAGCCAGAAAACCATTTTTGAGTACATAACCTCAAATATCTTAAAATCCTGACGTGGTGGCCCAATTCTGACCTCGGATTCGGATTCTTAGCAGAAAACTACTTCGGAAAGGACCCAAAAACAATCATCACCTCATTTTTTGTAGAACTGTGTAATTGGAACCGAATATCTATTTGTATTTATACTGATCTGAAATATCAGATAACACGGTTTTAAATAACACCGAACCAATCTTTTCTGTTTTCTTTAACACCTTGTGGGGCATAGGACGTCAACTACACCGACAGATGCCTTAAACTCTTGCTGCTATTTCCGATTTGGAATTGTGATTGCTTCTGTACGAATCTTCCCCATATGATGCGCGGCGGTCCAGCGTCTACCTTGGCAAATTTTCTGACCAGTTGCCAGTACCAGTTACTGCCGGTCAATGTTTTTAATTCAATCTATTGGTAGGACTTGGATTGGAAATAGAGATTTCAATCCGAATTATCTAAAATCGAAAAATTTCGGATAATCATTAAATATATATGGAAACTGAAATCCAAGTCATTTTCATGTTTCATATTTAAAAATATTCAACTTTGTTTTAATTTCAAACCAAATAACTTACAATAATTGAAGAAATTGACTTCCTTGTTGGCACATGGTAGAACGCACTCGTTTTTAGGAACATTTTAATAAAACACTTGCTTTCTGTTACTTTAATTATGTTTAGATTATAAATTTGTCGCGATGCGTTTCGCCTTACTGGGGCATTTTCAAGCTACTACAATGAGAGTAAAAATTAGAGGCACAATCTAACTTGTTTTGTGATTTCTTTTTTATATATGATGTGGCCAAATCCTAGGGGACAACCCCTTGATGTGTTAGCATGGTTTTGGCCGGAAGGGAATAAGGATAAGGGAAGGGAGGAAACTTGAAAGTCGGAAAGCCCAGAGACGGATTGGATTATTTTAATTTCTTAATAAAAGTTCACGGGGAGAACTGGTCTCGAACCCGGGACGGATGGCATGGTGGTCGTGCGGCTCAACGAATTGATTCAACTCCGTCTCGAAATTAATTAATTAATTAATTAATTAAGATTAACTCATTTCTCTTAGTTTAGTACCTTGAAAATGCCCGAGTAAGACGAAACGCATGGCGACTAATTTATAATTTAAACATTTTGCTTTTTTCATTTTTTGAAAAACATTGTATTCGCGGGGGAGGGGGCGAGGTATCTATTCTAAGGCTGTACCTTTGGATAACAATTTTATTAAATAGAAAATACTTACCGAATGCATACTAAAAGTGTAGTCAACTATAAATTCATTTCTCATTCTATTAACGCTACCTTATAATTATTAATTAACACTATTAATTTAACGCAAAGCGAAATTTTAAGTTAATAAGAATATGCATGCGAACCTATGTCCCTGGGCCGCCGACAGGGGGGGGGGGGGGTCGAAGGGGGTAAACCCCCCGGGCCCGGGCTTTGAAAGGGGGCCCCGTCATCTAAGTCATCAACGGAAAAATTTTTCCATTTTAATTATTTATATAAAAAAAATGCTTCACGATCGAAAAAGTGTACTATACTAGACAGATTTTAAACTGAAAGTCAATCATTCGATTGTATATGGGCCCGTAAACGCTTAGTGCCGGGCCAGAAATTCGTTTCGCGGGGGGCCTGTATGTGGTACTCCCCGGGCCCGAATTTTGTCTGCGGGCCTGCTATGTCCTTTGCTGCATATTTTATACATTTAACCTTAAATTAAAATTGTCTGCACACAAGAAAAATTTAATCAATAGTACTGAATACAATTAATTAATTAATTATAAAAAGATTGTATTTTTGTACGCTCAGTTTTGAAAACAAGATTTACTATGGCTTTCCTTCGCTCGCTTAAAATTTGTTGCAATTCTTTACATAAAAGCAATGAAACAGTTTTCTACATGTACTGAAATTCACTTTTTTAAGTATCACTTGAGTTACAGTAGTTCTTGCAGTCTAGATAATTACCTAAAGTAACTTTAACTGTTGTGTAATGGACAGAACGCGGTTTCTTCCCACAGAGAAAAAGAAGAAGAATATTCACAGATGGATTATATGAATGTGTGTGTGCATTGTTTTTGTTTTCCCGCCTTTTCCAATCGCCTTGTCAGTTAATTTGGACCAAGTTATTCACTGCGATATTTATTTATTAATTAAACAAAATTTACAATAATTTCGAACGATGGCTGATTCTCCATGTATGATGTCAAATCTTCTGCATTTATAAAAGTGATCATATCTTCTAATTTCAGCTCAGCCAAGGGCTAAACGACAGAAGGTGGATAGAGTCGGTAGATTTGCTGCTTTAGAGAAACTAAAATTATTGAAAGGACAGAAAAATAAATATGAAGTGAGTGAGGAAGTAGACAACGTTTACGACGTTGTGGATGAAAGTGAATTTTCGAAAAAAATTAAAGAAAAATATGGTGATGATTGGATTGAAGATGGTAAGGTTAAGTAAAGTTTCCTTTAGACAAAAATTACTCATTCTTTGTTCAAATTCAGATGGCACTGGATATCTTGAAGACGGAAGGGATTTCTTTGAGGACGAGGATGATTATTCAGGTGATGAAGTAGAGCGGAAATCTAAAGAAAAGAGTTCAAAGAAAAGACCACGGGACAGTGATAAACCAGTTAAAGGCAAAGGTTCAATTCGAAATCTCCTTAGCAATGCAGTGCCCAAGAAGAAAAAGGAAGCCGAGGTCAAGTTGGCCGAAGACGACGTTTTAGCAGACATTCTAGGTGAATTAGATACTAACAATAGCTTGTCTAATGCACGGGCTCAGAAAGATCAATTGGGATCCAGTGGATGCGGTAGCAGTGTGGGAATAAAAAAGAGCGAAGCAACAATTGTAAAGGAATATATGCAAAATTTTGTTAATAACATCAAGAAAAAAGAAAAACCGAAAAATAAAGAAGACTTAAGCGATGATGAAATGATTGATAGAATATTGAAACCCAAGAATACCGAGGTGATACAAAATGAAAAAAGTGTTAAGCCATTACAAGAAAAATGCAAAGAACCTGAAGAAAAGAAAGTTGAAGTACAACCAAAGGAGGTTATTAAGAGTCTGGTGAAAGCAAACAAAGAGAAACCTACAAAAAAGGAAGAAAAGCATGCAGACGAAGCTTTTGAGGACATGGATCTAAGCATTTTAAATGAGGAAGAGCATCAATTCGAAGCTGAACTACTAAGTGCAGCAGTAGTTGAAAAACCAAAAACAGATTTAAAACCAAAAGTGGCAATTGACGATACCGAAATGTTGCTAAGCAATTGGGATAACATTTGTAAAATGGACAATTTTGATGAAGAAGTAGTTGTAGCAAATGATTCGGAAGAAACAACACAAAACGATGGAAATCTAAAATTTTGGTACTGGGATGCATGGGAAGATCCACAAAGGCGACCGGGTCAAGTTTTCCTTTTTGGAAAAGTTAAGGGAAACAAAGGAGAATATAAATCGGCATGTATTCACATTGAAAACATAAATAGAGTCCTATACCTTTTACCCAGGGAATACGTAAGGTTTAAGGAATTTTACTATTATTTTTTTCTAATGTGTTGCTTTCAGTTACTTGATCCCATTTCGAAAGAACCAACCAGAACTAAAGTCACATTTGATGATGTATACAAAGAATTTAATGAAGCTATTTCAACAGAGCTGGGGCTGACTTCATTTCGTTCTAAAATTGTAAAAAAATATTTTGCCTTTAGTTTGCCAGGCGTAGATGTTCCCGAGAGCTGCGATTATTTGCAGGTAAGATTTGCATTTCTTTAGGACAACAGAAATTCCAGTACTAAAAAATACTACCTCTGTCCCACAATAAGTGACCTCTAACTCTTTGTTAATAATTCTAAAATAAATGAGTCATTTGTTAAAGTATATTAATGGAGTTACATAGTTACAAATGACATTTATTGAATAATATTACAAGTATTACGATTAAGTATGTCTTTTCCGATATTAATTACTAATTATTAACTGAACACACTTTTCAATTTTCGAACTGACATGTAATCAGAAAGTAAGCCGAGTTCGGTTTAAAAATTTTGCTTGGTTGAGTACACTTTTCGGTTTGACGTCCATGTAACTAGCGACCAGGTAGTAAACTCAAACACCGAACGGCATTTATTTATTTAAGCATAATACAAGCTATTACATAATACTAATACTACAAGCTATAACAAATGATGACATAATAAATAAATAGTAAAAGCTACAATATGAGCTCTAATTAAAGTAGATGCGGGCTGGAAGGAAGAAGAATTAAGAAAGGCGATCAAGATGGGCGGGATCAAGATATAAGGCTTTGTGAAGGGATGATTTACTCAGATGGAAGTCAAAGGAGAAAAGGTCGCTGAACCTTCGTAGCATCCTGGTAATTGGCTCACTTTGACCGTAGTTTGTGCTATGGCAGTCGAGTCGGAAAAGGGAAGTGGACCTAAGGTTGCGGGGATTTGTATAGATGGGTAAAGATTGCAGGATTGAAGGGCAGTCTATGGCAGCTGATGAATGAAGAGAATGTCGGAAACATCATCGGCATAAATAAACAGCTCTGAGTGATTGATGATACATTCAACATCATTTATTGTAAGGAGGAAAATTAATGGACCGAGGTGGCTGCCCTGGGAGACGCCGGAACGAGGGACAATAGGGTCAGAAATGGATCAGCTGAAAAGAACATTGTGCCGACGGTTGTTGAGGTTAGATTGAATCCAGGAGATCAATCGGGAGGTGAAGCCTAGGCGATGAAGCTTAAACAAGACAACATTATGGGAGATCTTGTCGAAGGGTTTACTAAAATCGGTGGCGATAACATCAACATCTTTACCGTTTTCCAGGGCACATAGTGTTTTGGAGACGAATTCGGTAAGGTTGGTGGTTGTAGATCTTCCTTTGAGGAATCCATGCTGGGAGAGGGAGAAAATAGACTTACAGTGGAAGAACATGGAATCATAGACCATTTTTTCGAATAGTTTAGGTATTGATGATAGTTTAGCAATGGGTCTGTAGTTGCATACTTCGTTCTTGCAGCCTTTTTTGGATATGGGAATAATATAAGTTTTTCCATAATTGAGGGAAAACCCCTTGAGTGACCGAGAGGCGGAAAAGCAAAGTAAGGGGTTGAATTAGGTGCATGGCACACTTTTACAGAACGATGGCCGGAATGTCGTCAGGACCTGGGTTGAAGTCGTCCTCAAGCCCGTTGATACTGGCAGCGATTAGTTCGGGATCAGGTTCGAAAGACGTAAACGACGTTTGAGTGCATTTGTCCAAGAATGAAAAGTAGTTAAGGTCAGGTTGTAGGGAAGAAGTTGGCGATAACCTTAGGATCAGACGAAGAGGTATTCTCAAGTTTTAGGGTAGAGGGATAACCATTGGATTGGGTCGGATATGAGGCTAGTTTCCATCCGTTGGAGGTACTCATAGTAGAGGATATCACAACGTTCAGAGAAAGAGGTATAAGCAGGTAGGTAGGAAGAATAGTCAGACTCGGTCTGGGATAGAAGAAAAGTTTTTCCTGTTGCGGAGAGAGCGTAATTCTTTGTCGTACCAGCGTGTATTTCTGAATAGAACGCCTTTAAAGCAATATCAACTGGAAGATGTTGAGGGATAGTGGCAATGTTATAGTTGAGGAGCAAAGACATTTAATTTTTCAAATTCGGCTTTACGAAAATTGAAGGAAAGAGAAGACTCGGAGCTTAAAAGTGCATGAGGGTGTTCGTAGGAGAAAACAAGGAGCAGGGGAGGATGGTGACGATCGAGAAAGGAAAGGGGATGGTTGCTTTCCGCGACAGCCGAGTTAACTGGGTCTGAAGAAAAGATTAAGTCTAATTGTCTGTCCAGAAAGTTCCTGACTCCACTTACCTGAAAGAGACCAGAAACGGAGAGCTGATCGGTAAAAAAGGCTTCTTTGGCCGAAGATGCGTTAAGGGGGACAAAGTGAGAACAGTCCTCAGACAATGAACATTGAGGAGGCGTTAGCGTTCTCAAGCAGGGTGTCGATCACTTCAATTATGGGCTCGTAGGCAGCTAGAGGTTGAGAGGGACGAATATAACAACAAATAATGTACAGAAGACACTTATTTAGTGCTATTTTTATACATACAAATTCTGATATTGTAGAGTCGGAGGTCTTTTTCAGGGTTGCATCATAACGGTTGTGAGCAGCTATGAGAACCCCGCGACCTGGTGGATCATTGGTGCCTATACAACCGTCAGCACGGAAAATGGTATAGTTTGGAGGGAATAGTTCGTTGTCGAGAATTCCTGGTGTTAAATTGGTTTCAGTTAAGGGGACATTTACATCAGTTGGACCAAAATTTCATGCTTTTTTTGAGACCGTATATCTCGTGAATGAACAATGCTTATCAATTGAACTCTTTTTTATTATTTTTGTACATTTGTTAAGTAACATTTGCTACGTCGCCGATTCATCCCCTCCAAGTCCAACCCCCCCTCCGCGCCGTCAAAGATTGCCGTTCTCGGCGGACACGTCGTGTTCTCGGCAGATTTCCTGGGTACACACGTGACCTTAAAACAAAAAAGTCAACATTTTTTTAAAGTTTATACCATAATGCGTGGTATAGACGTTTGGCAAGCCAAAATTCCAATAAAAAACAAAATGGCGGCCATTTGAAAAAAAACCTCGTTTTTTGGTCATATTTTGGTACTATTTTTTTTATTAACTTTTGAAAAAAACAATCAAAATAAAAAATTTAAGGCCTATACCACAATGACATATGAAATGAATAATTAGAACGCTTTTGTGAAAAATCGCAGTAGCCGTTTGCTCAGAAACGCTGCCGAGAGGAAAAAATGTGACAAGCTGAGATATTTGGCCTTAAACATTTCAGTCGACTTTCGACTGCTTAGAAAGCGACGGGAGGCACGCCTCTTTAATGACCTGTAACTCGGAAACTACTCAAGATATCAATTTGGAATTTCGGCACATTATTTTTGATCGATATATCCATCGATTAAGCCAATAAAAAAAATATGAATTTTTTGATGTAAATGTCCCCTTAAGGCAAAGATATCGTACGGGAATTTGTGAGAGTTAAGGAAAATATTTGATGTTTTTGTGCGAAGTCCTCTTACGTTCTGGTAATAGACTGACAAGCTGTTGGGGAGAGGTTCTTGATCGGAAACCGCGGGTGCAATAGAGGGGAAGTCAGAAATAAGGAAAGCAGGGGGGTTAGGAACGAAAGTAGTTTAAGGAGTCGTTACGACATTTTTGAAGATGGGAAATACGACGAGAACTGACGTACGCAGCATGGGTGGATAGATCTTCTGAAACCTTATGGGAAGGTATATTGAATGATTCATGGTATTTAGTGAAAAGTTGGAGTAAGACTGGTGGGTCTGTGGGCAGGCCTTCTTGTTGTATACTTAACATGACGTTGGTGCTGGTTTTACCGTCAACACAGACAGAGTTCGGTTTATCGTGCAGATAGGCTAGAAATAGACGTACGTTGTCATAAATGCTACGGTCCCGTTAACGGGACAAGAGGTATCGTCCATCGCTGGAATCAGCAGAGCGCAAAGTCAATTTAACTGTAGGTGGGACAAGGGGATCGATAAATGAATGATGTTCGGATAAAGCAGTTTTGGCTAGCGGAATGGGCGTGTCAACCGAGGTAGAAGTTGTTTGAGACGGGGCGACAGTGTAGGAGGATGACGGCATGCAATTAGGTGGGCATGCGGAGGAAGTAGCGGGTGCGAGGTTTGGTGTATACAGAGGAGGGGTGGGACAGACGGAAATCGGAGCAGAGGTGGTGGGAAGAAGTTGGCTTGTGGTTAGGTGGGCACACGGAAGAAGTTGGGAGTGCATGGTTAGGTGGATGCGATGGACGTGTTCGAGGGCTTCGGTGTAAGTGGAACCGAGGGGTTAAGGGTGTGAGAATATATAAAGTTATGACTGGGGTACTTAGATTAAAGTTTGGAAATACTCCCATTTTGAGCTGCCAATTGAAGTTAGGATCACTAGGTTTAGGGCTAAAGGTGAGAGGTGCGGAAGAGTGATGAGATATTATGTTATTACTAGTGCTAATGTTCTTACGAATTGACTGAATACTAAATTTAGGTATGGGAGAAGGACGTTTGGAATTACCTTTGGGATAGTTAGTAGGATTTGGTTTATTAGTATTTAATGTAGGGTTAGATGCAGAGGGCTTAGGGTTAAACTTAATATACTTCCTAGTCCACTTGGAAATTTCGATAGCCCCTAGAGGGAAGATTTTGCTGGACCCGTCGCCATGTCGGGCTCGACCGGACCAACAGTAGCATCAACATCTAGGGCAGGCTGCGCCAAGGAGGAATGCTAACACTCATATGACATTTAAAGTTCATTTTTAAAGGTGTCATGTAACAAGAGACCCAAATTGCGAACTCCGTTCAAACTGAGTTCGGTTTACTTTCAGTTTGTCATGTAACTTGGAGCATCCTTGTTGCAGCGAATTCTAATTGGTAGTCGTCCCTCCTGACGAAGTTTTTCTTTAGACATGCTTCAGTTTATAGTTATAAAGTTATTTAACTCAACTACACACGAAAATGACTTGTGTTCAGAGGTAACTCGATCCATACCGAAATGAAAAGCATATCGCATTCCAGGACATCACGTGCTTCACGATTAAATAATTTAAGCCATAAATAGGAATGGTTCAATTATTGTGGGACGGAGGTAGTAACACATTTAAATATTGCATCAAAACTAAGAAATATCAATTTATTCATCCCTTTTACTAATAATTGCAATTGGAATTTTGTTTTTGCCCTCAATTTAAATGCATTGTCGGTCATTTAAAGTCAGCAAAATTCTGGAATATGCTTAAATTTTGCATTTTAGTCGCTACTCTTATTTCACAATATGTTGAGTAGCGACTAACCGTTGTTGTTGTAAAAAAATGTAAAATAGCAAATTCAAATTACAGACATGTTTGAAAATACTATACTTAAATAAATTAAAACAAGTTGACAATAACAGGACTCAGTTCATGCATGAAATCAAATTATATTAAAAGGATTTATTCAGCAGGAAGAAAAAAATAAGAGAAAAATCCGAAGACAATAATAGCACAAAAAGAAAATTAAGTAGAACAATTAAGAAAGTTGGTAAAAACTAATAATTTGGTGATAAACATGGAACATGCGTACGTTCTGGATGAAGTACTAACGACTGCTTACCATATACCTACATCTAAGGGGGGTGATTGAAAGTTTTCTAGTAGACTTACCAAAACTAATCTCTGAAAGATATCTTGGGGATTAAAGTTTTAGTATTTTGGCAAGAAATCCGACACACTGAAATTTAAGATATACCGAAAGATTTATTTATTTTTTCAGTTTCCTATTTACATGGTAATCTTACAGACCAGAAATATAATAATTATATCAGATAAAGCAAATACCAGAAAAAATTAATTCATATAATGGGTAATATGCAAAAAGTTGAGATGGAACTCCGAGCTGAGACTTTCGTGTTCTAGCTCAGACTACTGAGTTTGAGCAAACTGACTGAGGTTGAGCTCGTAACTGCATGCGAAAAGTGGTCGGGTCATTATTTGACTGCATAGTGCATTTCTATGCCGAAAAGGCTGTCCTCATCCAGGTTCGTTTCTCTGTCACCCAAATACTTCCCAACGCATGCAACGTTATGCAAAACAAAGTAGCTTCCAATAACACGTGCCAAAATATTTTCTTGAACTCTTACTTTATATTGCAAAAGAGGAAAACGTTGTTTCAATTGCTTAAAACATCGCTCTATTACAACTAGTTTTTAAATAAGCATCCTTTTCGATTAATATACTCCTCACTTTGTGTTGAAGGTTTCTTTATTCGAATATGCGTGCAATCAATTGATCCAGTTGTAAAAGGAAATTTATACTTAGCTTGCCATTTTCTTTGGGCAAATTGCTTTTCTTCAGCCAATTTAGTAAATTTTATCCATTCAGTAGAGTGGTTTATAAGTTTTGCTGAGACTTCTGAAATAACCATTAATACTGTGGATTATCATATTCTAAAAATTCCACCCTGTTTGTTTCACAGTTCTTCGATACAGTATGATTTATACCAATAGACAAAGTCTCATGATCACTAATTTTTAAATCTTTCTCCACCTTTACATCTACATCATACGTTAATCATAAAATTCTCCTTCAGAAGTTGTCGATTCTTGGTTTTCCTTCGGGTTTTGTTCAATGGCTACGCTCATTGTCTGAGCGCTCTCAGCGTGTTTTGTTTCGCGGAATTCTTTTGGATCCTATCCTCATCAATTCTGGGGTGCCTCAGGGTAGTCACCTGGGTCCTTTATTATTCAATATCTACATCAATGATGTATCCCTAATTCCAACGCACTCCAGAATTTTATGTTATGCTAATGATGCCAAGCTATTTCGTTCAATTTCAAATGATCTTGACTGCCATTTCCTGAACTCTGACTTGGACGCCTTCTGCAAACTGGTGTTCCATCAATTGCCTCCCTTTAAACGTGTCCAAATGCCAAATGTCATGTCCTTTTCCCGTAAAAGAAACCCTCGGATGTTTAGCTACTCCATGGATGGACACACTTTAAATAGACTTGACAAATCGACAGACTTGGGGGTCTTGCTTAATACTCAATTCTCTTTTGACGATCACATTGATGCTATTGTTGGTAAGGCTAATGCTGCCTTGGACTTCTTATAGAGATGGTCTAAGGAGTTTAATGATCCCTATATCACTAGATTTCTATATTGTACATTTATTAGGCAAATTCTTCAATACGCTAGCCCAGTGTGGTCCAGCGAATGTTAGCTTGTTATCCTTGGCCTCCCTAGAAACTAGACGAAATAACGACAGAGCTGTTTTTAAGCTCAAATGTCTGCAGGGGGCTATTGACTCTCTTGAATTGCTAAAATGTTTTAATATATCTGTACCATCACGCTGCTTGAGGAGTCACGACTTCCTCCATTATGATATGATGATGAGGGCGCTGTTAAATACTGAGGTTGCCCGGGTCGTATAAGAGTAATATAATGGAATGAAGTCTACAATCAGTTTTCTGATAAAGAATTCTATTCTACATTTTTTTATATTAGTGTATTTTTACTAGTTCGTAAAAAGGACTTCATTTTGGTGAGTAGCCTTTCATCAAAAATTGTAGGGAATAATCACTCTCATTTGATAGACTTGTGTATGAAATCGAGCTTACCCAGTTACAGTTACTTGGAGTAGTAAAAGAAGAAATACCTGCAGAATATATCATTTATAAAGCACTACTCAGATATGTTTTATATTGATATTTTTTTGGATATTTGTGCAGCTTCTAGAGCGCAAAAATCTCTCTTTTGAAGAGTTTTTAAGGGTAACAAAACTTTGACAGGTCAAACAAAATCGTTTTTTATTGCTAATACGTATATTCAAGATAATTCTCCCAAAATATTAAATTCAACTCGTAGAAATAACGATTTTTTCAACCATTTAAAAATCAGGATCGGCGGGTAAATCAGGAGTATTGCGAGGAGGGAACAGCGATGTCGTCGCCCCGCCGTGCGAGCAAAATTCGTTGCCGAAGAATTTGTTACAAAAAAAGTCGACTATCCACTAGTCGTAGCGACAATTACTAGTCCAAGTCCAAGCATTGATGACATTCGTGAGTTTTGTAATTATTGCAAACTTTAATTGCATTTTCCTAAAAAAACTGTTTTTGGGTGCGGTTATGGCATTTTCTTATATGATTTAAATCGAATGAACTTTTTTTAAATTTGCTGAGTCTACATTTGCCAGTTGTTATAAAAATATTAAATATGTTTTTTGTTTCGGATAATTATAATACTAGTAAGGAGCATAACCAGTCAGACGAATCATCGCTGCACAATTTCGGGAAAAAGAAAGAATGTCTAATCTATACCTATGTCAACGTATTAAGCCAGATCAATGTACTTTACCTTTAAATGGGCAGAAAAAATTCTTGAAAATTTAATTTTTTTGCCATCGCAGTGTTGTTTTTCCGTAAGCCAGTTGAAGTCGTTTCAAAAATTTTATTGAACGTTTTTATATTATTTTTATTTTATTTTTATTTCAGATTGTTTACGAAGGAAAAAAGCCTACACCTAATAATAAGAAAACGTACAATTCGATTGCTCATATATTTGGTGCCAACACACCTGCTTTAGAATCTTTTATTCTAGATCGTAAAATAAAAGGTCCAAATTGGCTAAATATTACAAATTATAAAATAAATGAACATCCCCTTAGCTGGTGTAAACTAGAAGTGATTTGTCCTACTCTAAATTCTATAAGCGTATCAGAGGAACGAAACAATAACCCCCCGCCAATGTCTGTCCTAACGCTGAACGTGCGAACTGCTTTGAATCCTAAAACACTAAGAAATGAAATAGCGATGATTTCATGTTTGGTGAACAACAGGTATCAAGTAGATAAACCACCACCAAATCCACCATTTAACCGTCATTTTTGCGGCTTTACGCGTCCAGCAGTACAAAATTGGCCTCTGGATTTAGGTCAAAAGTTGCAAAATTATAAGTCTACAAAAATAACAAAACTAGATACAGAAAGAGCACTGCTAAGCTGGTTTTTGGCTACTTATCAGAACATTGATCCTGATCTAATAGTAACTTATGATGCTAATGACTGCCAGTTGGATGTTATTTGTGATAGAATAGCACTTATAAAAATTCCCATGTGGTCGAGGATCGGCAGATTAAGAATGACGCAAATAACTAGTAAAAGATATAAAGATTTTTTCATAGGAAGGATGATTTGCGATGTTAAACTGTCGGCAGAAGAGTTGATAAGGTCCAAGAGTTATGACTTAGATACTTTGTGCACAAATGTTTTGAAACTAAAAGAAGGCGAGAGAGTAGACGTGTCCAATGATGATTTGTATGGTATGTACGAGTCTGCGGATGGCTTATTAAAACTGATAACTTTGACAATGCAAGATTGTTCTTATATACTTAAACTTATGTGCGAACTTAACGTACTTCCTCTTGCTTTGCAAATTACAAATATTTGTGGAAATCTCATGTCACGAACGTTACAAGGCGGTCGTTCTGAAAGGAATGAATTTTTACTTCTACATGCATTTACAGAAAGAGATTATATTGTTCCAGATAAAAGGGTAAGAGAAGTTAACTGGGATAATCCAGAAGCGAGCAAACAGTTGAATCAAACAGCTGGTGGAAGAAAAAAAGCTGCATATTCTGGTGGGCTGGTTTTAGAACCGATCAAAGGATTTTATGATAAATTTATTCTTCTTATGGACTTTAATTCTCTATATCCCAGCATCATTCAAGAATATAATATATGCTTCACAACTATTGTGGAGCCATCGAAAGAAGATGACTTACCAACTTTACCAGATTCAAGTGCACAGCAGGGTGTTCTTCCTCAGCAAATTCGCCGACTGGTTGAAAGTCGAAGGGAAGTTAAAAAGCTAATGGCCAGTCCAGATTTGGAAGCCGAGCAAAAAATGCAGTACAACATTCGTCAACTCGCTTTAAAACTAACCGCAAATTCAATGTATGGATGCCTTGGCTTTAGTCACTCGCGATTTTTTGCACAACATCTGGCGGCATTAGTCACTTATAAAGGCCGTGAAATCTTGATGAACACAAAGAGTTTAGTTCAAAAGCTAAATTACGAAGTAATCTACGGCGATACGGACAGTATAATGGTGAACACAAACTGCACTGACTTTGATCAAGTATTCAAAATCGGTCATAGTATTAAGCAAACAGTTAATAAAATCTACAGGCAAATTGAATTAGATATTGACGGTGTATTCAAGTGCCTTTTGCTTCTAAAGAAAAAGAAATATGCTGCAGTGTCTATTTCAAAAAGTAAAAATGGCGAACTTTCTGAAACACAAGAATATAAAGGTTTAGACATTGTTCGACGAGATTGGTCACAAATTTCTGTAATGGCTGGGAAGGTTGTGTTGTCTGAGGTTTTGTCTGAAAACCAGCTCGACGAAAAAATTGAAAGCATTCATACTCATCTAGAGAAGTTTAAGGAAAATATTCTTGAAGGATCAGTTCCCCTTCCACTTTTGACTATTACTAAACAATTGACCAAAGCTCCCAAGGACTACACATCTATAACTACCTTGCCACATGTACAGGTGGCTTTGAGGATGAATTCGACTAGAAATAAGAGATACAAGAAAGGTGATATGGTTAGCTACATTATATGCGAAGATGGCACGGACAACCCTCCAATGCAGAGAGCTTATCATATAGAGGAGTTAAAAGTCAACGAAAAATTAAAGGTCGATAACACGTACTATTTGGCACAACAGATTCATCCTGTAGTATCAAGACTGTGTGAACCTCTGGAAGGTACAGATGCCAGCCGAATAGCAGCATGTCTTGGGCTAGACCCGAACAAATTCAAAGTAGCTGCACAAAAGTAAGTACACAAATATATCATTTTTAATATAATTAATAAGAAATTTTCTGCTAACACTGAATTGTGTAGTATCGAGGCAAAAGTTAATAAGTGTCATAAAAGTATTTACATATCCCTTTAGGCTTTAGACTACATAATTAAAACAAGACGAAGTATGCATTAGTAATGACATATAAGATGTAAAGATGAAATTTGGAAAATATATAGTAAAACATACATCGCATAATGTACAAAATTATTAGGCGTTTGTTCGGCTTCCGTAAGTTACGCTCTAAGTGACATGAAAAGGCTTGAACTAACCGATGGTGCACACAAATTAAAAAAAAATGCCACAAAATCTTGTTCTACTTATCATTTGTACTTAGGCAGAAGGCAATATTGTCAATGGCAGCCTATTGATTTCTTTAATCAACGTGTTTAGTTTCATTTAAAGTGTTTTTTTCTTTTCTGTGCTGATTAACATTGCCTAAAAATATTATTTTCTAACACCTACCAAACTCGTAATCTTAACTCATTCAAACTTTCCATTATCTTACGTTGAATTTTCTAAAATTGAAAACATATGCCGACTTCTATCCACAGATTATTACATAGTTGTGAGATTAGTTCAATGAGTAGGTTTGTATTACTATTCGCTTTTAGTCATAGTACGGGAAATTTTTAGTAATTCGATATACTTTGAACCTTGAATCAGTGAATTCTCTCGTCGGTAATGCTCCAGGTGGAGTCACTGATACAGGATAAGTAAGTGTTCTCGACAACATCCTTTTTGCTTCTGAGAGCGCACTGACAGATCTATAGGTTCATCTAAATGTCGACTTGTCGTTTTCTGTCTAAATAATACCTTAGGTACGGATCCATACTTTACGGTTTTTTCAAATTTTTACATTTGAAATTATGTATGACTAAGCCAAGTTTTTTTTCTCACCCCGCCAAATACTTTTCCACGTATACACCAAGTTTCATGACTTTCTGCATTCAAACACATAAACGGTTTTTTGTTACAACTACTTTAACAATAAAATTCAGGCTTTATTAAATTCAGTACACTTAATTACTACACATTCATTTTAAAGTGAGAATGAAGCTTAAGTCTCCTTTCTTTCAGAAATTAAAAAATCCTACAAGCACTCAAAGTAGATTTTTATATGTAGCTTATTTTCTGTACCTTACGTAGGACGACAAATAAGTTGAAGCTAATAATGAACCGAACTTAGCAACTCCTACAAAATTCGCGGATTCTGTTGGTTTACAATGTGGCCAAAGCCTAGGGGACAATCCTTTGGTGCATTAGTTTAGCTTTGCCGGAAGGAAATTAGGGTAAGGGTAGTGAGGAAACTTGAATGTCTTGTTTTAGCATTGCTGTGAGCCAGACAACAACGCAGAGACGGAGAGGAATTTTTAATTCAATCTTCAAAACCCACAGGAACTCGCACTCGGGAACCATGGCACTGTGGTCGTGCCGCTCAACCAATTGATTCGACTCTTATTGTGTAACGTTAGCGTCTTTCGAGATGATAGCCACGATAACGCTAATTATATTTCGCTTGAGCGAGTTCAGCTCTTTTGACCGCTTTAGATCGAATGTCAGCTAGATCTACCAGATGATTAGGCATGTATCTATCGTCCAGCCTACGTGTGGCTAGGCAAACTGGTGCTGGTTCTCGCACAATTTTGATTTATTTAATTTCGCGAAAATTTTGAAAGACGTCACACATTAATATGCTTTGCAAACGCGTGTGGAAAAATTAAAAACTTGTTTGTGCAAAGCTTGACTTTTATCTTTCCTCCTATCTGAAGGAATATAAGAGATATCTATTAGACCAACCGATTTATCATATACATAGCAGGAATCGGTCGAGTATTGCAAAAAACATATTAAGCTGGACGAATTACTTGCTAGTACTGATTTAATATAAATCAAGAATAGTCGATAAGCACCTTAGAATAAAGAAAGAGAGGAAAGGCTATCTCAAGTTAAAGTGACGAGCAGGTTAAGTGAAGTTTTCCATTAAGTGTCAATTTGGATAGATTGGTTTGCTCAAATTGTGCTTTTTTTCTGGTGATAAATTCTGCATCTCGTTTATTGGCTCGTCTCTGTAGTACTGAGATATTTCGGGACATACGTAAAGTATTTTTAAATAGTAAAATTAATAAAATAGGGCAGGGCAAAGTTATATTATTTAAAAAATTTTATTAGAATACATGTATTTTTAAAACACCAAATTTAAAATATAATCAAAATGAGTTAACCCTTCTTGTTTACAAACAAAATTTTACTGCTTTCATGTTCGAAACGCACATATCGGTTGGACTCAACCAAATATAGAAAAATGCTTACATTTTTTGGAGTGATGTCCTTAGTTAAAAAAAAGATTGATGTTTGATGATTCGAAATAATGAATGTTAAAGTATTGCCGTGCTTAGTTGCACTTAAATACGTGTATCGGGTTTTGTAGGCACAAGTTAATTCTTTACATCACGATAAAACTGATCATGCAATTTTTATAAATATATAAATATAAATAATGTGTCTAAGAGTAAAAGTGACCTTTATACTCTAAAGACGTCTAACAGAAAGGTATGACAAGTCTATACCCGGTGATCTGTCCTTTTCCAAGAAATCTTCAGGTAACGCTGTTCTATTCTTTTTATTTCATCGGTTTTGGTGTAAATTTATTTGTTTGTTCCCATTTAGCTCGCTTCTAAAAAGTTGGTAGGATGCGTTTTTATGGATCAATCATGCTGCTTTATTTACCATTTTCTAATACACGCATCCAACTTCTTCAGTGCACTGCTGCCTAAATTTTATCTAAGAACATTCATTCAAATTTGTCCCCAAAACTTTTGAGGAAATATATGATAATATATACGTATATTTCCTCAAAACCTACACCAAATGTTCTACCTTTCCACTCACTTTATCATTTATTGCAACGGAGGACTTCGCATGTAAACACATCTCTAATGGTGATCATTGTCGGCAATTCAAAAGTTTCTACACTTGTTTCGGAAAAAAAGTACGCACTTGATTTTTTCATATAAATTTAATTTATTTCACTAAATTTTAAATTTTTTTTTGTAATGAACAATAAAAAAGAATATATTTTCACATAATTTAACAAAGAAATAAACAACATAACATTTATTTTTACTTTAATATTTAAACAAAATTTGAAGAAAAATGCCATTATTAGAAGGTATTTTTTAAATTTTTTTCTATTTTGTTTTTAACTGAAAACTTAAAAAAAAAGGATTTCAACAATATTAACACGTTTACGATTACGTAAAATGCAAAAACAAAAAAAATTATTCAAGGGCTTATAAATAATAATAAAGCTAGGCTCCTCAGTATCTGGTCGTTCCACCTTTGGCTTTCTTTACATCGGCCACCCGCCTGGGCATGGATTCGTACAGTTTTTTGGATTTTTTGTTTTTGAGCGGGGTAATGCGTTTACGCACCTAGGTGGCCAAAGCCACCCGTGTGCCGGACTCACCTGGCCAACGACCAGTCCTGCCGGCTAAAACCCACCTCCCCCCTCCAGGAGGATCACCACGGTACCGTCTAGGAGACATTACCTCGCGGTGGAGTCCTATAGAACAGCCTCCTACGAGGCCCGCGGGCCCCCTGACGGGAGCCCCCGCTCCCTCGCTGCCCCCGACAAGTTAGCAGGCGCCCCCGCTGGGGAGCCCCGTTGCTGTCTCCCTCCTTTTGGCGAAGGACTATCCTGACGAAAGAGGCCGCCAGTGGTCCTCCCCCTGCAGCAAATATTGTCTGGGGTCACGCTGCCCGTCTCCGCCTCCATCTCGGCCCTCTCCGCTCTCCAGCGATCACATTCAAAGAATGTGTGGAGAGCAGAGTCCGATGGAGAGCCGCAGTATACACAGCACGGGGTCGGGATCTTTCCTATGCGGCGGAGGAAGGCCCGAAAGTTCCCATGCCCCGTCAGCATTTGGGTGAGGTAGTAGTCCACCTCACCGTGCTGACGGTTCAGCCAAGTGTCCAGCTGAGGGATTACGTCTTTCATTTCTTTAACAGTCTGGTTGTTTAGCTCTAATTTTTTTGCCCATATAGTCCTAACAATTTTCGATAGGATTCAAGTCGGGGCTGATCCCCGGCCATGGGAGCGAAGAAATTCCTACAGAATCCTTATGCTTTCTAATCTGAAAGCAAAAGGAATATCAGGATTTCAAAATTAAAAAAAAAACGCAGAGAAACTTACCAATTTGGCCCGATGGCATGGCGCTGATTTGCTTATCACAATTTGTCGACCAACTTCAAACAGTTGGGTGTTCATCGTTCTTGAATTATGTTTGTCTTGCTATTTACTGTCTATATTTTTATAACAGGGCATAGTTTCAGCATTATTAAAATTTTTGGAAACTGTTCTTATGGGTAGAGGCATTATAAAATCTGTTTTGATATTATTTATAACGTGTTTTCGTCTTCAATTTTTTCTTTTAATTTTAAATTTTTTTAGAATACTACTTGTAATTTTCGAATATTTTGTGCCATTTTTAAGCGTTTTAAATTGAAATTTTTATCATTTGAAAGTAACTGGAAAGTTTTATAATTTTTTATTTTATGGTGAATGAACCATCAATTAAAGGGCATATATATATGTACATATTATAGTCACTCAAAGAAATGTTCCAATATTAAAAGGTAATGCGTCGTTAACATTCTCCTTCAACGGAAACGCTTAAGCAAAATGTGCTTAACCCATTAATTTTTGTCCAACGAATTAACAACTCTCATGTTCTCTAACTGTTAAATTAATTAATCAAAACCGAAAAATCTAATTTTTCGAAATGTTTTGTTTTTCTATTAGTATAGGTCTTGTTTATAGACCGATTTTTTTAGTTGTTGTAAGTTATTTCCACTTTTAGAGGGATTTCTAGCATAGAAGCCTATTTTTGATACCTAATTTCGCGATTTTTTTCTAAATTTAATTTTTTTTTTAAATATAATTAATAGATTTTTGTTTGTTTTTTATTTAAGATAGAAGGTACAACAAATATTTAAAAAAAATACTAACATGAGGGCCAAAAAAAACTCGACAGCATGGCGTGCAGTGTATCATCCCTTCTAGTTATCTGAAATAAAAAAAAATCGGTCAGATTCTTAATGTGGAGGCTTGTGGTTACCGATTTGACCTGATTGAAGTCAAAATTATATAAATTCTATAAATGGCCCGAAATTCAAAAAGATTGAACAAATTTTCAACTTTGTTTCGTCAATGAGGGGCCGTAACTTTGTCCTTAATATCGCGAAAAATCTGAATCAGGTCACGGCGAGAATCCACATGTCGCCGAACATTTTAAGCCCGAGCTTGTTCTATTCTAACAATTTTTACATATCGAAGTACTGAGGTACTTTCGTGTAACCCGACCGGCAGATATGATAAAAATGTTTACATAGGGTTATTCTAAAGGCTTCAGAATATAGTAAATTTTATAAAGCTGTTTAATACAAAATTAACCGACTTTCAAATTAACGTATGGAAAAATGTTTCTTGTTTTTTTTTTATGTCACAAACTTTACTGACTGTTTGATTATGGAATTTCAATAATGGAATGCAAATGTGCCAACAAACCCCGTAATGGGGATGGTTGACACGTAATTCAGCATCTAAGCAAATCAAAAACCAATTTTAAAAAAAATAACTACATATATATGTACATACATACGACAATATGTATACATAAGACATACATATTGTTTCCAAATACTTCGACTGAATTTACTGCCGATTCTTTTCTAGAATCGAAATATATCCGTACCTCAGAGCAAAAGGGTATTGAGTCAGAAAATGTAAATTTTACAGGAGAGCGTAAAATACAATAATTTATTGTGTCGTACAGGCTACAAAACAAGTAGAAATAAGTATTATTTCTATTTGTTTTGTAGCGGTTCTGTTGCAACGATTTGTTTTTATGGCTACCTTCCCTCTCTACGGACTTTCTCCATATGCTGCGTAGTCGTCCGATTCAACGTCTGCCTTGAGTCCCGTGCGAGCAATATTGTTTGGCTCTTTTCTTAGTGTGTGGTCGAGCCATTGCCACTTTGCCTGCGAATACTGGTGTTTATCAGGTCTTCGCCTGTAAGTTAAGTCTGTGTAGATCTTCGTTGGTAATAACTGCCGATCATAAACTTTGTACGGTAAAGATATTAGATATAGCGCACAAACGTAATTAAGTAAATTATTGGAAATTGTAAACTTTAAACTATAAAACGCTGTCACAAACGCTAGATTACCAGTTAAAACTTTTGATTGAATTTCTTTAATAAAATTCTGTAAATAGAATATAACAGACGAATAATTTCAATTACCTTTAATTTTTACAGGATCCAAAGAGAACGTATGGAGGAGGGGGCTGGAGTTTCAATAGCTAAGACCATTTTACAAAAGTTCCGGCATTGCGAAAAGTTTAAATTCACCTGTGTTTCTTGTAAAACACAAAACATGGTAGCATCCGCTTTTAAACCTGCCGAAAAAACACATATTGGTGTTCTTCAAAAATGTTCAAATAATGAATGCAACGCTTTGCCATTCCAGTATGTTATATCAATACGAAATGAATTAATACTGGCAATGAGAGGATGCATTCGACGATTTTACGAAAACTGGCTGGTTTGTGATGATCCTGCATGTAACTGTAATACACGGACGTATTCCCATGTGACTATTAATAATAGACCTATATGTTTGGCTTGCAAACAAGGAGTTCTTATTAGGCAATATTCTGAAAGAGATCTTTTTAATCAACTCAGCTACTACCAATATATGTTTGATCTGAGCAAGCACGAACAAAAGAGTAAGTAATTTTTTCATTAATAATTGTTTTGCTTTTTGCGTGTTTTTGATGATTTTTACCCGAATATGGCAAAGCCAAAAGGATGGTTATGTGTTTGGCTCTATATGTTTTTATGGTCTCTTCTAATTTCTAATTTCATATTTAAAAAAATCTATGAGTTTCACGTTGACAATGAACAAACATTTCTAAGAGGTCTTCTACCTTTCGACGGACTTTTTGATACTGTTTTTCGAGGATGAGTCGTAGGGACACCAGTATTGCGATTGGTATGCGGTTTTTCAATTCTTATACTTTGAACATAATTTTTTTTAAATTTTTATTGTTTCTGGCTTGACCTTTGTTCAACCTTTAATTACCCCTTACGAAAAGTTCATATCAACACGGTTGACACGATTCAGCTCATGAAAGCCGTCTAAAACAAAAAATCGAAAAAGATTTAGTTTTATTATCCCCTTGGTTATCGTTTGACGAACGGTATTTTCAAAATTCAAAAATTTCCCAAAATAGTTGACATTTTAAAAAAAATTGTTTTTTTGTCATGTTTTTAGGGTCAAATTGTTAAAATCAAAAATTTTCAAAAAGCCTTCGTCAGGCGATAGCGACATGTTTTTCAAAAATTTTGAAAATGATTTGAGTTATCAATTATTTTTCGAGATATGTCAACCAGTTGCAAGAACGCAACTTTTGGGGAATCTCATTTAAAGATGTTCTTGCATGAATCTTGGACGAAAAGTTACTTACGATCAATCAATTTCAGGACTGTAGAGTTCATCTTCTCGTTGGAGAAGAAACTCCGGTTGTGCTGCTTGCTGTTGTCATTGTTCAATCCAAGTCTTTTGCAGTGTCGGATGTCCATGTCCTCGTAAAACAAGTTTCCGGGTTGCCGCGACGGAGCTTTACAAAAACGGCACGCGGAGCTGTGCTTGACAGTCTCTGACATCCCGAAATAATAAGAATTCCGTTATATCATTTCCAGGGTATGTTTCTGACACGTTCTAGATTAGAAATATGCAAGAAAAATATATAGATTTTGTGAAACTAACAAGGTAGAAGACCCCCTTAAGGAATGGACTTTTAATGGGAGAAAATAACAATTGTGACAAACTTTATGGGGGGGATAAGCAAAAAAAAGGCAATGTATCTTTTTGTATGGTGTACAGCTATGTTGTATAGAGACATGCGTACCAAGGTGCAGAAGAAACGTTGGAGAAAAAATTGGTTATGGTTTTTCTTAATATAGGAGTATATACATATATTTGAAAAAAAAAATTTCTTTCACCCAAAATGCTCATGCAAATTGGAGAAAAGTAAAAATTGCAAAAAATCCTACGCTACAATTTAGATAATTCATTTTTACATGAAAGGAACAAAGATTGAACAAATCGGTTGAATAGCTACTGAGATTTTTTGGCGGTTTCACACCAATATTGTAGACATCCTAATGAATCAGAAAATAAAAAAAAATTCCAAATGAACCGTTTATTTTGAAAGTGGTGTCATTACATTTTGAAAGTAATTTAAGTTTTATATTTATCTTATCGGAAAAATTGATATCTTTTAAATTATATATCTGTGGCTACTGCTCCTGATAACTCCAAAATTTTTGTTAGGTATGTGATTCTACTTGTCTCGAGTTACTCTTTTACTTTTTTTACTTATTATAATAAAATTACAAATTAAAACAATGATTCGCTAATATATAATATCTTCAGTGTTTTAACGTTATATTTGTAATTTTATACGAGGGTCATTCAATAATTAAGGAGACAAATTGGTCTGAGAAAAAAACCTTTTATTTTTACAAAACTAAACTTTTCCTACTTTCCAACATAATCCCCACCAACATTTATGCACTTGTTCCAACGGGTTACTAACTTTTTTATACCGGCTGCAAAGAACTCTTTGTCTTGGTGTTTGAGCCAATTTCCCACACATTTTTTGACATCTTCGTTATCCTGGAACTTCTTCCCACGTAATGCCTCCTTCAATGGACCAAACAAATGGAAATCACATGGTGCTAAATCGGGACTGTAAGGAGGATGAGGCAGTAACTCCCAGCCTATTTTGTTGATGGTTTCACAGGTTAGTTGAGCAGTGTGAGGACGTGCGTTGTCTTGATGGAGAATCACACCTCTCCTCTGAGATCCACGACGTTTTTCTCTCATAGTTGGCTTCACTTTGTTCAAAAGCATATCTGAGTAGTATTGGCTTTTACCATACACTTTAGTGATTCTAGAGTATTTATTAGCTGGTTTTTCACCTTCAGCAAGTAAAAAACGAATCACAGAACGTTGTTCAAAAAATGCGGAATTTTCAAGTGGACTTGCCATCGTTAAACTTAATTTTGAGGTTATAAAAACAGCAATGTTGATCCAACAGCTGATCAGGACTCATCTCAGTGATGCCAACTTAAAGTCCTAAAAGTACCAAACTTGTCCTACCAACCATTTTTCCCCAGACCAATTTGTCTCTTTAATTATTGAATGACCCTCGTATTTTAAAAGACCGTAATGAAAAATTTGGAGTTATCACTAGTTGACCAGTGGCCACAGATATTTACTTTAACGTTCAATCATGTTATTCTTTAGAAGAAAAAATACAAACCTTTTTAACGTCGAAATTACTGATATTTTTTGTTGGTTTACAACTTAAATTTGGGCTTATTTTATGTGGACTTAAACCACTTTCTAAATAAAGTCCATATGTCTTCTTCCCGATATAATTAGCGAACGCAAATAAAAGGGCCCTTCTGCGGTACTTTCTGTAAATTAAATCAATACTCTCACAGCTTCTTTGGACCACATTTCATTTCATTTCATTTATTCATTGTAAATAAAAATTGTACATATAAGAAAATTTTCTTTACGTTTGTACATAGCAAAGGTTGGAAAAGGAATCAAATTCATAAATTTAAATTTAAAGAACTAATACAATAATAATAATAGGGCCTGATTTGAGCAGCAATCAGGCATAGGCTACAAGAAGATGACCAATAATTAGGAAAACAAAGAAAACAAAAAACAAAACCATCAAAAAGTTTGTGCAGCAATACAATCTATTCCTGGTAGTGTCATTCCAACCGCGCCCTGAATGCCCCAAGCGAACCCCGAACGTCCAACGGAAGCGAATTCCAGAGCGTGACAGCATGAACGAAGAATGAGCGTTTCGACTGCTGACAAGTGTATCTAGGTACTTGAATATTATTCATACGAGACGACCTTAAGAAGAATAGCTTCTCAGTCAAAAAAAGTGGCTTGCCTTTAAGAACTAATTTAAACAAGAACTGAATCATGCGCATTTTGGAAAAAGAAGGAAAAGAGCATCCAAGGCACAAATAGACGAACTGCGAAACATGATCAAATCTCCGAAGCCCGTATACATAGCGTACAATTGAATTTAAACATACGTTGAGCTTATTTCGCGAAGCCGAGTCGAGGCCCTGTGTATTCAGGGGAAGGAGCAGGGATTTTGCCAAGACAAAGCGCACACTCACAGGAACGAACGAGGCACCACATCCCAACCTTCGAAAACCACCATATACCCTGGCAATAATACTGTTGACATTATCCGCCCATGAGAGAGAATTAGACATGATAACTCCCAAGTTTCTTTCATTCACCACGAAAGGAATTGATGTAGAACCAATCAGTAGAGATGAGAAGGAGTCTGTGTTTATTGACCTTTTGAAAAAAACTATAGCTTGAGATTTGGAGAGATTAAGTTTTAAGTCGTTAATAGATGCCCAGTTGGAGACAACACGAAGGTCCTGATTCATGCGCCACATACAGTCTTCGGTCAGCCCAAGAGGGCAGCTTAGATATATCTGAACATCATCAGCATAAATTAAGATTTTAGAGAATTTGAGTACCTTGGGAAGGTCATTTATGTAAAGGCTAAACAGGGGCGGCCCAAGAATTGAGCCCTGAGGAACACCAGCCAACACTGAAAGGAAGCTAGAAGACTTAGAGCCGAGTGCTATTTGCTGTTTGCGACCTTCTAGAAAACTGCTGATCAATTTTACCGCAGACGTTTCAAAACAAAAGAGATTCGCTAATTTACGAAGAAGACGCTTGTGATTGACTGTATCAAAGGCCTTAGAAATATCAAGAAGAGAAAGAATAGTAAGCCTCTCCCTATCAATTTCCAGTCGAACATCATCGACTAATTTCAGAAGAGCAGTGGTGCAACTGTGGTTCGATCTGAATCCATTCTGCCATTCAGACAGCAGTCCTCGCTTATCAATAAACTCAATAATGTTAGCTGCCATTAACTTTTCAAGAGCCTTACTAAGGCATGCTAGTATACTTATAGGTCTGTAGTCAGAGTACTGAACAGGATTTAGCTTCTTCGCAATAGGAACCACAAGTGCATTTTTCCATATCGAAGGATAAAGATTAAAGATATGCATAACGACCGAAAGGAGACATGGAAGAAGGATTTTGATGAATTTTAGAGAGATATTGTCAGACCCGATGGAATCAGATTTAATTGAGTTGATAGCTGATAGAACTTCCAGTTGGGTTATATTGCGAAACGCAAAACTGCTGCCTGCCCCACCGATTAACTCAATGTCATCAACCATAAGGCTGGAGTTGGTTGAAGATATGAAGCTTTTATTAAGACTATGCAGCCACATCCGGACAAGAATCACGTTCCTTACCAATGCCGATTGCCCGCAGATTTTTCCTTTTTTCCTCCCTAACCGCCAATGTTACTCCATTTCTCAACAATCTAAACCGCTCCCAGTTAGAGAGACACTTACATCTCTTCCAATATTTATAGGCTTTGTCTCGTTTTTTAATTAGCTTTTCGACTGCATGAGAGAACCAAGGACATTTAATTTGCTTTGCTTTGACAGTTCGAAGCGGGACGTACCTCTCAAAAATATAGTGCACAAGTGTGTTAAAGTTATTTTATCAGGATTGATTTTTTTTTAAATTGGTCCATCGTCCTTTTAATATATAAATGACCCTAAATGGTGCCCATGTAAAAAGTCGCCTTAAATTTTTTCCTTTTTTTTACAACTTCAATGGCTTTGGAAAAAGATTTTATATATTTTTGATTTTTTCATCAAAAATCAATTTTCTCTCAATTGCAAAAACATTCAACTGAATCGGTTGATCGGTTGGAACACCAGACTGTATAAAAAATCATATTTATTTGGAATTTTGTCACAGCTTACGGTTGATCTGCTATGTCTGCTCCATATTTGGTTTTCCGCGTATAGTTCGGACGATAATTAGCGATACTTTTTCGGGTGCTTAGCATATTAAAAATATTTTTTGTATATGTCCGATTGTCACACAACTACCTATAATTTAGATAACGCGAAATCATTAAAGAGGCATATTCAACACAATTCAGGGCTGTAACAAATTTTAATAAAAAAATACATTTTTTGTAGTTTCCCGATTTATGTACATATGTGACAATTAACCTTTTTTGGAGCTTCAGCTTGGCTTATGTTATGTTTGTTAATCTACCGTAGTGGACAAATAAAAGTAACTACCTTTGGCCTTCTTTATGCAACACTTCAATAACACTTTTTTCTTCACTTGTAAGTTGGCGACCCATACTGACGATACAAGAGCAAAAGTGCGACTGGACTTCAAACCAAGCGATGATAACACAATAAAATGTTTTAAAACTACCGGTATTTACCAGACACATTATTTTCATCAAAGCAAGCCAATATGACATACTGCTCAGTTAAATTTCGGAAATAACGAAGTTTTTAACTTAAGTGTAGGGTGGTAACTTTTATTTGTCCACTACGGTGCATTTCCTTCTAGGCTGGTGTTCTTCTTTGTGTCATTCTTTTAGCTTTCCATCTGCTGCCAGGCTTTCTTTTCGAAGTTCTCCGCGCTCTTTTTTAGCATTAATATTTTTATTTATTATTAGTATGGTTTGCCATTTTAAAGAAAATTATATACAAGTTTTTTTCCAAAGTATTCTCAGATAAATAAATTCTTGAATGAATTGATCCATCTCTTATTCAATAATTACATTAACATGTTGAGATATCTCTCTGGGTCCTTTAACCGCTTGTGGGGCATAGGGCGTCTACATGGACTCTCCACCTGGGTGCCTTCCTTTTCTATGGATCTTCTCCATTTATTGCGCGGTCGTCCAATTCGGCGTTTTCCTTTTGTCTCGCGCGGGTTCCGATCTAGAGCCTGTTGAGCCATGTTGTTTGGCTCTTTTCTTGTTTGGCTCCATTTCCACTTTGCCTGCGAATACTGATGTCTATCCCGTCTTGGTCTGTAAATTTGTTTAGGTCGTTATTGCGACATATCTTAGCAAAAGTATTAAATGTAACTTTAGCCTTAGTGATGCGAGCCTGTATATCAATCAGCTTTAACTCCTCCGTCTGCTGTAACTGTGTTTTATCCATTTGCTGCTCTTTAAGATAAATTTGGTTTTGTCTCCTGGAGTCCAAGCTCATAAGTTTAGTCTTAACGTCATTGATTTTAAGCCCTGCTCTGCGACCTCCTCTACTCAGGGCTTCTGACGTTAGAGTTACATGACTTGTTTGTTGGAGGAGGAGGCATACATCATCGGCATAGTCCAGGTGAGTAAGGTGGTTAAAAAGTTTCTATTTCCAGATTTTCTGCGCCAGTGATGGCATCATTGATCCATGATTTCTATGTCGGCTAATGTATTTATACGAAATGGAAAACTTTAATGGATTCGTTCATGAGGGTTGGACTCGTATTAAAATTTACACATTCCACTATGAAAGTGAAGAAGAATTATATAAAGTATTTGCTTTGGTAAAATTTGTGTGGAATATATAACAAGATTGTTTTTGAGTCCATCCATAAACTTCGTAATGCTGTTTTTAACCCCCTTTCTGTGTTAGAAATTGTCACTTCGATTTAGACGTTAATATATTTTGAACATCCTATGCTTGGGATATATCGCTTCATTCCTCATACCTCAAAAAAAGAGATTAAATCAAATTACACCAATTGGTTTTATAATGACTATCAGACAGTTATTAACAACAATAAAGCAACTTTCCAGGCTATTTATTGTTACCAAAGGAATTGAAACGGATGTATAGGTTATGGTTACAGCTAATGCTTAGCGTACACAACGCTGCCATAATCTAGTGTACTACTTTTTAAAGGCCTCCTGCAGCAATCGTTGGGAAGTACTTTTTTTCGACTCAGAGGCATCCGCTATCGTTTCAAAGTTTAGAAGAATCATTCTGATTCCTGATATTAAAAGCTTTCAGATATTTCAAAAAGTAGTTGTCAAACAGTTTATATCTGATTTTGTAAGCGCAGTACAATAACACATAGCATTCATGCATTCAAATCAAATTAACTAAAAACACACATATATGTAGGTAACATACAAAATCATGTTCGTGGTATTTCTGATTAACAAATCAGAAATGCCACAACCATAATTTAGTATGGCGCCACAGGCGGACCGGAAAACTTTAGTTTTTCCGTCTGTTCATGATTTAAAAAATAATAATATTGCCATGTTTGTTTTATGTTGGAGACGGAGTTGGATTAATTCGTTGAGTAACAAGATCACCACCACGCCATGGTTCCAGGGGCCGAAACTAGGTCTTGCCGTGAGTTTCGAATAAGAAATTAAAAGATCGTCTTCGTCTCTGGGCTGTTGTTTAACTCGCAGCAATGCAAAAACAAGATATTCAATTTCCCTCATTCCCTTTACCTTAATTCCCTTCCAGTCAAAGTCATGCTAAACGCAGGTTGTTCCCTGGTCTCAATCATAAAAAAATAAAAAAACCGACAAGTGCGAGTCTGACTCGCGCACCGAGGGTTCCGTAGTATTTTTTCATGTGATAAAATTACAAATTAACAATTATCCGAATTTTAATTGTGCTGTGAGACCTTGTTTCTTGCCAAATTTCATGATTCTAGGTCAACGGGAAGTACCCTATAGGTTTTGATTTATTTGCGAGTGTCTGTCTTAACAGACAGAAAGACGGGCAACGAAGTGATCCCATGAGGGTTCCTTTTTTCGTTTTGAGGTACAGAACCCTAAAAATAAATGTTATATTCTTTTTTTATGGTTTGTTTAAAATATAAGTAGTGTAAATGTAAAATATATATCATACATATCTAAATCCGCATTCAAACGTAATTTTCCTGCTTAACTATACCTAATTTTCTTTCAATGTTAAAATTTTTAAATTATTCTATACATTTTTATTTCAGATGTAACGTTGCCATCAGACGTAGAATTGGCGTATAGTTTACTTAAGGAAACTGTAGAGAAGCAGTTGGAAAATTCGGGATATTGCACAGTTAGTTTGTCTAAAATATTTTCTCATCTGTCTACATATACAAGCCAAACATGCGACAAAACCGAGGATAAGTGATTTGCAATTAGAATTGAAAATGGTAATTTTAAGCTATGTAGTTATATTTTTATTATTAAAATAGCATATACAAATATTTACTGGTTTGAAATCCCAAAGATACCCCTTCCCAGATTACGTTATTCGAAAAATCAACCGTGAAAGTAATATCAACCTCACTGACCTGCGAGCTATCCATTAACATTCTAACAATTAAAAGCAACGGGCCTTAGATACACATACTATGTATAAGAAGCCACCATCTTCACAAAAGATAACCGCAAAGTTCTATTCCAATGTTCATAATGATGGAATTACAGGAGAGTTCGATGGACTGACTTAATTATGATCATTCAGAGAGAATGATGGAAGCCTTTCAGTACTTTTTCGGTTTGAAATCTTTTAGGTCTAATCAACTTCAGGCAATTAATGCTGCTCTTACCGGTCATGACTGTTTTATTTTAATGCTGGTGGTGGAAAGTCGTTATACTATCAACTTCCAGCTGTTCTAACCGAAGGTGTAACTATTGTTATAAGCCCCCTAAAATCGCTAATTCTGGATGAAGTCAATAAATTGGCTTTGTTAGATATATATGCTAAGGCATTGTCAGGAGAGCAAAGTGTACAGGAAACAAGAGGAGTGTACGTGGACTTAGAATGTACGCCCCCAAGGATTAAATTGCTCTATGTCACCCCGGAAAAAATTGCAAGTTCTCCACGATTACAGGATTTACTAGATAGCTTGTATGCAAAGAACTACATCAGTAGATTTGTTATTGACGAAGCGCATTGTGTTTCTCAGTGGGGTCATGATTTCCGACCCGATTATAAGAAACTTTGTGTTCTAAGAAGCAGATTTCCAAAGGTTCCAATGATGGTTCTAACTGCGACGGCTACACCAAGAGTGCGGATGGATATTCTGAAACAATTAAATCTGACAAAGTTCAAATGGTTCCTTTCCAGTTTCAATATTGAAAATCTCAAATATCTCGTTTTACCGAAAAAAGGCAATGCAACAATTGATGAAATGGAAGAATTTATCAAATTGAAATTTCAATCGGCTAGTGGAATAATTTACCGCCTATCACGTAAAGAATGTATTCAAGTTGCTCAGAAATTATGCCGTTCCGGTATAAGAGCAGCCAGCTATCATGGCGGACTTCCAGATAGTGTCAGAGAATCAGTACAAAGGACTGGGTTGTAAATAAATTTAAAGTAATTTGTGCAACGATTGCATTTGGTATGGGAATCGATAAGCCCAACGTTAGGTTTGTTTTGCATTTCTCTCTTCCCAAATCAATCGAAGGATACTATCAGGAATCTGGTCGTGACGGGCAAATTGCTTACTGTGTGCTGTACTACAACTATTCAGATATGTTAAGGTTTAAGAAAATTATTGAGAGTGAAAAATCATCAGATTATGAAGTGAAACAAGTTCATATTCAAAATTTATATCGAATCGTTGGCTATTGTAAAAATTATACAGATTGCAGGAGAGCCCAGTAATTGGATTATTTTGCAGAACATTTTACTAGTGAACAGTGTCTTAAGAACAAAGAAACTGCCTGTGATAATTGCCTTAAGAAAAAAGACTATAAGGTCATTGATGTTACTGAAAATTGCATTACAATTGCTAAAGCAGTACGTGATTTATGCAGTGGCAGTAATAGGATAACTTTATTACAATTAGTTGAAGTTTTCAAAGGATCATTAAATAAAAAAGTGGTATCGAGTAACCACGATAAAACTCAATACCATGGCTGCCTTGAGAGCTGGATGAAAGCAGATATTCAACGATTACTACATAAATTGGTTATCGAAGAATATCTTCGAGAAGATTTAATTTTTGTGCGCGATATACCGCAAGCTTATTTAAAACTGGGACCCAAAATAAACAATATTATGAACGGCAAAAGAAGACAAAGCTCGTCTACAATTTGAAGAAGAGGACGCCATATCAGAAGAGCCATCAGTTGATGTTAATACAAACTTGCAACTTACCGAATTATCTGAAAAATGTTATAATGACCTACTCGACTTAATCAGAAAAATTGCTGCGCAAAAGAATGTTAATATGGCTAGCATTATGAATATGCAAGCGTTGAAAGCAATGGCGGAGCGCCTGCCCGAAACAGACACCGAGATGTTATCAATACCTCATGTGACAAAAGCCAACTTTTTGAAGTATGGACAACAAATACTGCAAATTACACAAAACTATGCGGCACAAAAACTTTGCATTATAATGGAGTACGATGAAAATAATACAAAAACGGGTCAAAGTGAAGGCAGCAATAGTAAAAAAGTCGCTCATTTTGATAACACCGACTGGGAGTCACTTTCACTCGAACCATCTACTAGTGTTAAGAGAGCTTCTTCAACGAAAAGAAAAAGAGGTTGGAGGTCTTCTCAAAACCGAAGTCCTAAGAAAGCTAAAAGAAGTAAAGGTACTAAAAAACGTTCACTAACTAAGAAGACCGCAACAACTGGTGCCAAAAGCTCAACATGGATGGTCAAAAAGAAAACCGCAGCCGCGCGAAATAAACCGTCCACCAGCAGTAGAGGTTTTAACTTACTCCCTATCCCTGGAGTTCTGCGAAAAGATAGTTAGTTGTAGGGAATTAATTGATTCAAGGCTAGAACGGTTTTATTCTTATGAAGAATAGGATTAAGTTATAAAATATAGTGTAAATATAAATTAGATAGTTCTTTACTTTAATATTAAACGAATCCATTTGATTTAACATTAATATATAGAATACGTTCCTACTAATGTTGTTAGTTATCTGCATTATTTCTGTTCTGCATGGGATTTTTTTTATTTGTTTAAAGTATAATTTCAAGCCAACTTTAGGGAGGCTGTTGAAGGATGGTATGGTCACTTCCTGAGATGAACTGAACTGAAAAAAAGTATATATGCGCCTATATAAGTATCTGGATAATAACACTGACGGGTGATTCTATGCGAACGGACAGGACATTTTGTACAAAAAAAAATATTAAATATATTACTCCGGGTAAGAAAAAAGTTTACTAGGGATAACGAAATATACTTGCTAGGCTTTCTTGTTGCAAAACTTCATATTTATTCATTTAAGTTCGTTAAAATCTGACTACTGTAGAGGAATTAAAATTATTTAGTTGATTTATAATAAAATAAAACAGATACAAGATAATTAATAGAATACAAAAGCTAAGAGTTTAATAGTTACAGCTACAGGAAATATAATATAAGACCCTAGATAAAATGCATGGGAACATTCCTAATTTCATTTCTTCCTAAAAATAATTTAACACCTTACGTAAAATCACATTCCCACAAACGCGCAGACATTAGATCAGCATTTTCAAATGCCTGCGCGTTTGTTTATCAAAATGATCATATTTCAATGTGATGCTTAAATAATTTCACGGAGCAGTAAGAAAAGTTTTTGACTAGATTTTAAAATTCAGTCTTGAGGTCTCCGGGGTGGTGTTAAATCGTATTTCTTAAAAAGTCTTGTGATTTTCATATAACGCAATAAATTACCTTTTAATTCTAAAAAAGGGTGTTTTTACTTATTCCTTTTTTTTTGTATCACGAAAAGAACCAGTTGATACAAGTTTTAGTTTTATTCAATCGATTTCTTAAAAGATTATGGTCAACAACATAAAAGTGGCACTTAAATAAACGAGACATTGAGAAAATATGATTAAAACCATAGTTAGTACGGAAGGTCGGTGGTATAAAGTGCCTTACCTCGGTATGTCGGCTCTGCTTTGATGGACCGTATCTTCCGGACATACTAGTGGTACCCAAAATGGATTCTAAATTATTTCAAAAATCAAGAACCCCTTCAACCTCCTCGGAGATCACACCTTCGTCTGATTGCGAACTTTTGCCATCCATTCAGGAGACCATCACTAATATTAGGAGCTCAGTGAGTATCAGCCATAGTACAACTGTGTCGCAGAATATTAGCAAACCAGCCGCTAAGGCAATCGCCAGCCAAACCGACAAGCTGAAACCAGAAAAAAAGAGGACCAACGCCAAGGGAACGCAAAGGAAGCGACACCGAACAGCCTTATTTATTCTGAACAAGATTGCTCAAAACGAGGCCAATGGTGTTGTTAATGAGCGCCACCAGGCAGATAAGGTCAATCACTTCGTAATTGTTGCCGAGTACAATGCTCTGTTAGCCACCAGAAAGCGAACAGAGGATACAAAAAGCAACAGGTCTCAGGACGAGACCTCGGGCTCTGGTGCGGCAAAAAAGGGTCGAGCGGCACAGAGTATTGTTACTCATCTCACACTCACACCATCAACCATCGCAACAAAACTAACCATGCTGCTAAGCGAAGTGGTTCGCAACCATCTTCAGGTAGCGCTTGTGAACGAGTTTGTTTTATAGGGATTCGTTTAAGCTAGGCTGTCTGAGATGATCATGCACTATCGTTAGCCAACCAGGGAGGTCAGATTCGCTGTTATCATACCTCTGAGATGGTCAGCGTTTACCGAGTAATCAAGTGTGCAGACCACTTCTCTAGGGATTTCCTTATCAGCTGCGTGTCCAAGATTGGAGTATCGGAGATCCTGAGGAGGCCAAGGGCTCGCATTTGGTTTCCCAACTTGAAGCTGGACGGCGACAAGCTTATCCAGTGCCTGAAGCTTCACAATCCCGCATCCCTGGATTGTTATTAAAGCGGAGGAACCGCAGAAAGACAATATGTCTTTTCTGCTCAATATTAATGGGGAGTGTCTAGGGGCACTAGGAAAGAAAGACTTCGAACTTTGTTTTGGAATTGGGCAGGCCAAGGTAAAGGTCTTCGGAGCTAACAACCTAACCGCCGACGACGATGACTCAGACGATGAGGTCAACGATTTGTTGGACGAAATGAGGATCAGAGTTCATGCAGATTAATCCGCAGTACTCGAAACGTGCTGCGAATAATCTCATGGTCTTTCTGAAGGGGGATTTGGATACTTTTCAATTTAAGCCTGGTGATTGAGACTGGAAGAAATTCAGTAGGGTAATTAAATCTGAACTAACAGCTAGACCTACCTAATCTAATTATTGCAACTTCTTAAGATTTGGAAACAAAAGTTTCTACTTTTGAGAAAGCCATGAAGGTATCATGTCCAATCACATTTAGCAAAATACCCTTCCCCACCGTTGGAATGAAGAATTGTCTAAAAATCTATAAAAAATCCATCAAAGAAGCTAAGAGATAGGCTTGGATGGAGTATTGTCACTCGATAGAAAAACCAAGGAATCAGCCAGATTCGGCAGAATACTATCTGATTCTGAAATCTTGGAGCTGCTAATGCACATTCATTTCCCGAGCCGGCATCTGATGAAATTCACCATTGTCATCAGATGCCGCCATTTAACCCGACAATTCAAAGTATATCATGGAGTGAGGTCTTAACTATTTTCTATGCGGGAAAAAATCGCTTGGGCGATAAACAGCTTTGTTCCCTACAACTCACAAGGTCTGGATGGCCTCTATCCGATAGTGCTACAGAAGGCATCAGACATTGTGGTGCCATGGTTGGTAGCGTTATTCAGAGCCTGTATCATACATATCACGTTCGCCTAACATAGAGACTAAGTAAGGTGCATTTGATCCCGAAGGCTAGAAAGCGAGGCGACGAACCAGCAAAGAACTTAAGGCCGATTAGTCTGACCTCCTTTGCACTAAAAACACTAGAGCGGGTATTGCAAGGGAAAATCCGTGAAGACATCCCTCCATGCGGTAGTACGCACAGTTGAATATTCAACGTGTCATTCAAGCGGCGTGAACTTCCAACAGTTTTATTATTTATAAAATTTAACAAAGTTTTTTTTATAGTATTTATATTTGTAATTATTTGTCAACCAGTATCGAGTAAAAAAAAGATACCGTTTCATCGAAAACCAATAAAGAAATTCGGTTAAATTTGAAATATATGATCCAGAACACTCCCTTTAGAAGATGAACTTCATGTTTCTGCACACGTCCTAATAAGTTTTGACTTCCTTTGTTTTGCAGTACACAAATACTGTCCTTGAAGAGTTTGCGAAATAAATAAATTATAGAAGTTCAAGATGATTCTTAATATTATGGTGGATGATGTAAGGTAAAATCTGCTCTGTTGTGCGGCTGTTCAAAATAGAAAGTGTCAAATAACATCTAAGCTACAAGCCTTCGCAAACCGGTGTCTCCGACGCATCCTAAACATCCATTGGCCGGAGCTCAGAAGACCTACACAAACCTACAGGCCAAGACGGCAGTATTCAAAGGCGAAAGTGTAAAGGATAGGTCACACACTAAGAAAATAGCCAATTAACATTACTCAACAAGCTGTAGATTAGAACTCGTGCGGGACCCAAGGAAGACTCCGAATTGGACAACCGCACAACAAATGGAGAAGGGGAAGGCACACAGATCAACAAATCGTGGCAACAGTTAAATTCGTTGGCGCAGAACCGGACCAGGTTGAGAGTCAGTGTACTAGACGCTCTATGTCCTACAACGGATGAAAGGACCTGTTCGAAGCAGTCAAAACCAATAGCGCTGACATAACTGTACACAGATCCACGCTATCAACACTCTTGGCATATAGCAAAACAAAACGTTATCGCATTATCTACATTTTAGCTAATTACTAGCATTAAATGTTAAATTTGTTAACGGTTATATCTTTAGAATTTCATTGGTTTGGTACTTCCTCGGCTTAGATCTTGTAATGTGTGACAGTTTATACGCCACTATGAACGCACCTTTTTTCTCTGTAATTGCTCCCACTGCTTTCTACTATGGAGCGGATGTCATACTTCTGACTTCTGGGAAGAAGAAGACAAAACGTTCCGTGACAGCATCAGGTGCACGACAGCAAACAGAGGTAAGTAAAATCTATTTATAAATAATTTCCACGTTTATCGAAGCCATCCTTGCCTGGATAAACAGGTCATCCTAGTAATTTAAAATTGCAACACGTAATATTAGCGTAAAGTACTTGTTTTCGGATCGTGATATTCCGACGTGGAAATTCCAACGCTATCCGCGGAAACAAACAAAAATCAAAGTGACCTTCTTAATGTAAGGACTAGACTCTGTAGGAGACTATCACAGCCATTGCCAGAAATCTAGAGATACTTTAAAGGGTAAAATTTATTTCCACTTATAAACTTGAGTGAAAAATCACAAATTTGTCATTTTTGGCTTGTAGAGGAACTTTTATTCAGGCGTACAGAAAGCACATCGAACGCCAGCCCGGCCACCGCTTGCACATCACCATTATTAGACACAGGCCAGGCCAGACCCCTCAACATGTATACTTCCAAATTAACATGGAAGTGATAAGGTAACAGAATTCAGATTTGGTTACTTGGAATTCTCCGACGCTGTCATTGCTATAGTGAAATGGGAAAATTTTTTGTTTTCATGCAACAAGAGCATAATTGTCTTAATTAAGACGTTCATTTATAAAAACTAACGCTTGGTAATCCATGCCGATCATTTCGCCGAACTACGTTATAAAAATATCTTTTGGGGTTGTTCCAAAGCATGTAAACATAGACAAATTTTTTTTTTTCATTTTTATAATATTGCACTCAACATTTATTTAAAAAAAATAACAAAAGGAAGTACCTTAATTAAGTATTAGGGTTATAATTTTACATTTTATATTAGATTTGTGTATTGAGAGAGATTTTAAATTTAATTTCTGGAATGCTGTTCGTTTTTAACTGTGCATAGTGGTTTAGCTGTTGTATTCAGGTTAAATCCTAAGTTCTGACTCTTATTAGTATTAGTCTTATTAGTACGTAGTAATAACTCCCTATAAGTAGAGTGTTGGATACTAGAGAGATAAAGAGAGAAAAGAATTGTGAAATTGGTTCTATGGAGGACATATCAGAACGTCGTGTCATCCTGTCAGTAGTTAAGAGCAAAACTTTGAATATACGTAGTTCAATTAGTGATTAATTAGTAGGAAATAATTGTATCGAAATAATTATTTACTTACACCTAATTGGTAGATATCTTAATCATATCTAAAGGAAAGAAAAAGGAAAAAAAGAAATGTTCAATATTTACTTTAGAAATCGTACTTATATTCGTAAGAAATGTGAATTCTGCTCACCGGATAGGTACTTTTGCGTTCGCCAGTATAACTCTTAGTGAGACGTCTTGTACGTAATATAGATATTTTATTTTCTGGTTGGAAAATTAATGATATTATTGCTTTTATGACAGTCTACACTACGTTGGACTTTTGTGCTCAGGTATTCCCATGAAGCTTCTTGTCCCTCTTGTCCACCTCCCCCTCATCACGTCTCCCTCCTCCCTTATGTCTTAAATTTGATTTTTTTTATTTCTTTTTCAGCACCCTTTTTAGGTTGGGCCTAAACCTTAGCCAGGTGTAGGAAAGTGGTGGGTTAGTGAGCTGAACCATCGCAAATGAGGGTAAATTTTTCTTTGCGACTTTTCAAGATGATTCAGTATGACTAGGAGTAACAGGTGACACCAGGCCTGTTGCTCTTCCTTTTTGTCTGTTTCTCTTTGTTTTTATCCTTTGTGGCAGACCTGAAAGAAGGAGTCCACAACCTTCTTTCGCCACAGGCTCTGTTAGCAATGTGTGAATAAGATGTCCAAGAACCCAACCCCATATCGACGAGCTATGCACGTGCTGCCAGCTAGGCGTGCCACTTGGACATCTTGCGGCAACTTCACGTTGCTCACTCCGCACACATTACAATCTCTTTACGTTTAGTGGCTCGACTTTCATCACGTCCTTCGTTTCCTTGGAGAATTCCCTATTACTATAGTGACTCTCAACAGGACCCATTGTGGTATAGGTATAAAGGCAATAGAGGTATAGAGCAAATTGCTACTAGTAATAAAAAACACTTCTTTTTCTAATAATTTCATATATTAATAATAATTAGTACTAAAAGAGCTTACGTAGTTTATAAGACACAAACCTTTCTTAGGTCAACATTTCCTCATTTTTTTTTCAGATGACAATTTTTACAAACTGAGATGTCTCAAATAATTACGCAATGCTTTAAATCAATTTTAAAATAATTTTTTAATTACTAATGTGTTAGAAGACTTCTACCAAAAATAAATTTCTCTTTTCTTTCAAAATTTACAATATATTCAAATTTTACACCAAAACAAAGTGGATTAAGGAAAATCGTTAAAAGGGGATATTCTCCCTTGTGTTCTTATAAACAGAAACTTCTGTGTGTGTTTTTTTTTACTTTAATTCTTTTGTAGATTCTATTTATTCAAAGCTCTAGAAAATTTCCAAAAATATCCTCATAATATTCTAAATATAAAACATACAATTTCTTCGACTATAAAATAATATAGTTGTTAGTTTTTTATTCTCATTTTTATTTTTTTCTACCAAAGTGGCATGTTTTTTTTTTTAATAAATCGGTTTGTGTACAAAGTATTAAATGGGTTTTTGGTAGTTTCTTTTGAAAAAGGTCTTAAAATTTTATATTTAATCTTTTTAACATTTATACAGTATATTATTCAGTATATGCTTTCTTTATATATATTTATATATTACCTTTATATATTTATTGGTATGAATCGACTTTAAACATTAATTTTCTTTACATGCAATTAATACAGCAAATATTTATTTTCCTGTTTTCATATCTTATTTTGAAGTACAAAGAGCGAAGAATATTTGGAAAAAAATTATCTCAAATCAATGTAGTAGATTGTATAATAAAATGAAATAAAGTTAATTAAAATTGGAAGCAAGGCCTTTCCCATTATTGTTTCTTTAATCAGATATGAAGGAAGTTGGTCCTGGAAATTAGGATACCAAAACGTACCAACACTGTTGGGAAGTTATTATATTCTAATAATTTTCATCAATATTTTTGATACTTTCCCCCTATTTTTTCCGGTTCTCTTTCTTTTCTTCTTTTTTTCTTTATTCATTTTCAAAATCCTTTACATAAAGATATGCATTGAGCTGGAAATCTACTCAGTTAAAAGGCAAGTACCATTTGGAAATGGACCAAATCAAGCAAAAGTAAGGCAATACCAAAGTCATATCGTTCAATTCTAATGAACATTTAAATATATTATGTAAATAAATAAAGAGCATGAGAGGGAAGTATGCTTTTAAAGGATAATGTTTAACATTTTACATCATGACATATCATTTCTTCAGTTATTTTACAAAATTTTGTAGCTATCACTTTTGTGAAAATATTTTCTGTCACACTTTCCTGTTACAAAATTATACTTAGCGTTGTCGCAGTCAATATATCCCAAATTTTCGACGTCTTGCTAATTTGTTTTGCATTGGAAAAGGAGAAAGGAGTCCTTTGTCGGTAGTGCTTTTTAAGTATTACTGTAAACCTTTTTCGAGCTTATTTTAGATTGATTTTATAAAAAGAAAATGTGCTATTTTGAATTTTATAGAATTCTCCTCCATCCAGGTCGAATGCATTTTTACAGATCTTAGTAAAGCCTTCGATCAATTTATTCATAGGGCTCTCAATTTAAGTTATCTCTTCTTAGCTTATTTCCCTAAATCGGTTATATTGGTATTTATCCCATTGTATGCAGCGTGTTTGGTTTCGTGGTGCGCTTGACATACAGATATAAATAATATAAATAAACCTTCTGGCGTTCCTCAGGGTAATCATTTGGGACCATTACTTATCATTTACGTCAATGTATCTATTATGGACAAAGTGATCTTGTCTTAGGTGTCGTGCTTAGCACTTACTTGCAATTTGAGGAACACATAGATACTATAATAAATAAAGGTAACGCAACCTTCGGCTTCGTTAGAAGATCGTCAAAAGAGTTTAATGACTCACATATTATTAGGTCGAAGAATTCGCGAGCCCGGTTTGCTATCATTTCTATACTTTACATATTGGTCGTACTAGAAGAAGTCCAACACCGATTTGTAAGATATTTGTCCGTCGTGTGCATCCTTGGTTACCTCATCGACTGCCTCCTTATGAAAATCGATTTAAACTCATCCTTCAGAGAGTTTTGAGGCAGATGCGATAAATTTCGAGTCGCTTTTGGTTTTGATTGTATACTGCAAACAATCAACTTCCCTGAATTGTTAAGTGCTTTGTGATAATCGATTCTGCCTCGCCTCTTTTGGGGTATCAGAGCTTCTTTGATATTCCTTAACACAGCATTAAATATGGTATGCACGAGTCTATAACAGCAATAACTCTAACTTGAGCTTTACTGACTACTTAGAAATTCTTTAACATTGAAATATTTTACTTTAGTCTTCGCTATGCGTCTGTTTATTTTTCGAGGCTGAAAAAGAAGCGACCGCCGTCAAATCCTTACATGCTGCCTGCTCGGGTCTTCACATGTATATACAATATTATATATGTATTTTAAACTAATACTTGATTCGAATTTCGAATATGTGTTTTATTATTTTCAGATAGAAAGTGAAACTGGGCCGTCTCAAGCGGCTGCTTTTCAAAATTTAGAAGAACAAGCTTCTGAGCAGCCATGAAGGGCTTCTTTTCGGAATCTTCGCAAGCTAATTAGAATGGTTTTAGAATCGTTGACATTGACACGGTATTCCGAAAAATAACTGAACATTTGTCATCTCGCTAGTGTCGAGGACCAGCCTTGGAGGTGAAGTACACTGGATTTACCTTCATTCTCCAACTATAATTCAACAAATGTGGAGTGCTTTGCAAGTTTCAAAATAGTCAAAGTCACAAAGAAACTGAATTGAACAAGAGGTTTGTGTATGTTTCACAAATAATGGGATTCAAAGGAAAATGCTTGACAAAATTGCAGGAATAATCAATTTCCCACCGCCCATTGGTAATAAGCTTTACCTAACATCTGCAACCAAAATACATAGTAGGATCAAGGAAGCTATTAAAACTGCTCTCAAGGAAGAGGCGGAAGAACAAGCTTCTACAGACATTTACATTAATGGAAAACCCCTTCTTTTCCTCTAAAATCAGAGTGATTATAGCTGTGGAGGTCCAATCGACATTGTTTCAAAGGTGCTCCAATTAAGAAAGCCCAAACATAGGAATCAATATGAAGATTTCATGATATTCAAGATTCTCGTGGAATGATGGAACATTTTTTTGAAAGATCCGAAGCTGGAGCCCGAGTCCGCTATTAGAGATATATAGAAGACGGCGATTCGAAGATATTTAGTGATATTGTGCAATCAAAGCCCTATGGTCCTAATTTCGTTCCAACTAAAGTAAGTGATCTTTCTTGTGCAGCACTTATCCCATAATTTTCTGCAAACTTTTTCCTACCGTTTTGTTTTGTTATTTTTGCAGATCTAATATGTGGGCTATGTATAAAAAGGATGGGCACTTGTCTGAGGAAGCCAAAGATCCAAATGAGAGGAAATACATTAATGGATAGAAAGCCACTAACCGCCTGACCGATAGAATGATAGATTGCTAGTTTTTATGGCAATGCTATTAGAAGTAGTACAAATGTGAACACAGTGAAGGATAAAATCTGGGTAATCTTCCGATATTTCTCTCCAAGAAACCACATGACTTTGTAGTCCCCTTTAATTTACTATTGTAAAATTACTAATAATAACATTTACCCTGGAAAAAGATAAGACTCATGGTGCGAGTACCAAAGGGTCCTAAGCCAAGGCAAAGAAAAGGCTTTCAGATATTTACAACTTATGTTTGAGGACTTGATAGATGAAAAACTTTTTAAAAAATGTGTTGGTGGAAGACCCAGAAGCCTAGCGACAGTTTGAACAGAAACATCTGAAAGATGTTCCTAAAAATGTGTTCTGTGAGTGAAATTTGGTAGTAATAGATATTTATGATGCTGTGTTAGTCTTTAGTAGTGTGAATAAAAGCCGTATCAAAATTATGAGTAACTTTTGGAGTTACACCAGGGAGTTTGATAATTTACGTGTAAATAAAACTTGAAAAAGAAGAAAGAACGCTCAAATGACGCTAAGATAGCAAAAATTCCTTTTCTTGTGCTCTAAGCAACTGAGGAAGGTTTGGTGTACCTACGGTGCTATAGTGCTTTAATGTGTTTTACAGCTAAAGTAAATGTTTGAAAACTTTAAAGCTCGCTTATAAGAAAAGTAAGGTAGCAATATCATCGTCATTCCAACTATCGAAGTAAAGGGTTAAGAGCACCGCCAGACCCCCACCAGACTATAATGGGAGGATTAGTTGAGCAATTTCGGGAGTCTCAGTCCATCAGCTCAGCAATCCCCAGTCAATCGAGCGAACCAGTCGAGGAAGAAAGTAAGTAAGCTGAGCAATGAAATAGACGGTGGTCAAGAGACAGAACAATTGAGGTAAGTACATAAGCAGTATAGGGCAATCATCAAAATTTTGCCCCCCCTACCGTGAAATAAACAGTTTACAAAATAAAAGTTATTTATTTAAAAAAAAATATTCCTTTTATATATAAAAGTAAAAAATGTAACTCCAAAATTTATCTAATACAGTAGAAAAAATATTTTACAAAAGAACTTTGAGAATTTTGCGCCCCTCCTTGAATAGCTCCCAGGCCACGCGTACTACTTGCCCCTACCCTACTGTTGCGAGCCCAGCAGCAGTCAGAAATAAAAGTATTGTAACAAAAGTATTTTTTCTAGATTTCAATGTGATTTTAATGTGAGGAATCCAAAAAATCGATCCACAGATTTGCTTACAAATATTGTTTTTAAAACACTTAAAATAAAGAAATCTTAGTCACACCTCCTTTAAAGTGTAAGCCAAAATAACAATTATAATCCGTTAATTCTTTCGTCACTAATGTAACGACAATACAGCCCAATTTTAGAAAGGAAATTTATATTGAGAAAACAGCTGTGCAAATTCCTCGCGCTTATATTTTTCAATATTTTATCTTTAGTTAAAGAAATTAAAGAATTACATCTGCTGCAGCAGATGTAATTCTTTACTATTGCAAAGATTGGCGAACAGGGCTCTTCATAATGTGGCAGGGTGCGTGGGCGGAGTTGGGGCATCTCGACAAAGGCCGCATACTAGAATCTACATTATGTTGGTGAGACCAATTATATCATATGCCTCGGTGGACTGGTAGCCAAGTGCTTCAAAATCCACCGTAAAAAGGCAATTGAGTAAGGTGCAGAGGCTAGCGTGTGTGGCGATAATAGGGACCTTTCGAACCACGCCGACAATGGCATTAGAGACGATACTGGGCTTGCTGCCTTTAGACATATATGTGAAGAGAACTGCTGCATAAGCGGCTCTTCGCATGGATCGAGGCGCAAGCTGGTACAGGTCTCGTGATAACCAAGGGCATAGGAAAATACTGGAACTTGTCAAAGATGAGATACCGGAATTAGAAATGCCTATGGATGGTATAAGCAAAGTAAGGGTAATTGACAGACACCACGAAACGCTTATAAGGGATGGTTCCCTCCCTGAAAACCGTCTAACCGCAGTTACAATATCCACAGATGGATCCAGAATTAATGGGAGAGCAGGCGCAGGAATCTTCCGTGATGACCTGAATTTGAATACCTATCACTGGCAAAACTAGGAGCTGCTTCGAATTTCCAAGGTCCGGAGCCGTTCACTGCGCTAGGCAGAGGGCCTGTTAGGAACACGAGGGAGCACTGGGAACGGTGGAATGTCGTGGACTCGTGCATACAGGCTAAAATGGCAATTGCAGCGACCAGAAGTGCTGAACAGAGGAAGGTCCTGGATATGGATCGTAGGACCTTGAGATGGCTGGTAACACTACTAACAGGACATGGTAACTTCAGGTGTCATCTAAAGAAGATGAACATTCTCGAGGATGATACTTGCAGGCTGTGCCTGGAGGAGCAACAGACGGCGGCACACATAGTGTGCCAATGTCTTGCACTAGCAAGCAGAAGAAGAGAGCTGATGAAATAGAGGTGAGGGAAGAAAACTGGATTAGTCCGGATCTCTCTCGCTGAGATCACAAGGAGTATGGACGAAAAGGGACCCGGTAAAAGTGGTCTGATTCGGCAAATCCCTAAAGGGGTGTTTTTAGTGAGTAAAAATCTCATACTACCACAGACAATCGGGTCTCCTGGTGTCTTTGGAAGATTTTCATGCCTCACAAAAAAAAAAATTACAAAGATTGCTTAATTCTTTATGCAACAGTATTTGCTTCACTTGTTTTCTAAGCAATAACGCAGTATAATTTCTGTTACATCCAAATGTATTCATTTATTTAAAGACCTCATATCCTTTCCTTATTACTCTTGGGTTTAAATCTTTCATAAAAAACCTTAGTGGGACGTAAGCAGAGTTATAAACTTCATTACCCATTCCCATTTCAATTCCAATCTTTGGAATTAACATTTTTTAATTCCATTACTTTTCAAATAGGAATGGAATAAACCAATGGAATTAATATTCCAAGTAATGATGTATGTAATTGGAATTTCTCATATATTCCACCGAGATTGGCAAAGGAATAAAAAGTAATTGAAAATGAATTATTCATAATTTAAAACCAGGTTTTAGTTCCTTAAATCTTTTTAAATTCCTTTTCTGTGAAAACATTCTCAAACTGATTAGCACTTTCTGTTCATACAAATTTTCCTGTCCCAAAATACAAGACTGCAACCAACCGATTTTGGACTACACCTAAATTATTTTTCTTGCAAAGGAACTTTAGTGTTTTAAGTTCTTTATTATTTAATTTTTTCATACAATCAGTGAAAAAATTAAGCGGACACTCGTAAAAATTCGATACAACAAAACAAATTCATCTTTTCTCTAAATTGAGAGTAACAATTTGTATATTGCTTAAGTTTAAAAAGTGTATAAAAGTTAAGAAAAAGAGTTACTTTCATTTTATAAAAAAAATTAGTTTGTTGCATCATTTGGAAGTGTTCTCTTAATTTTGTCACCGAAGTTATAAGTTTTAGAAATAAATCAAATAACGAAACCTTAAATAAAATACTAAACAGTAATGTGAATAAGTAACAAAAAAGACAGAGTCTGGTCAAATCTGAAGTAATAAAGGATCTAAGGTGTTACAAAAAATGTTTTCGTTCAAGCAACAAGACAAAAATATATTGAGGTTTATTGCAAATGCAATCCATGTGGGTATATTCGATGTATCAAATGAAATGTTGTTTCCTAGACTTAACAAACCATGGAGAAAAAGTGTAAATACTGTAATTTGGCAGAAAAATTGTTAAAATCAAAAGAACAAACCATGCCACTGTTCTTAATAAGGGAGGTAGGGAGAAGAAAGGGGAAAGGAGTGATATGGATATTTAATATAAAGAACGTGTTATCTGAAATTATTTGGTATTTTAACTTTTGGCTTCGGGTGCATAATGAAACATTTATGAGCCAATAAGTAGAAACAGTAACCTAGAAACACCAAATACCCTTTACCCCCCCCCCCCCCCCCCCCCTCCCACAATTCAACACATTCCACAACCTGCCCTCAATATAAAATTCTTGTCTTATCGAATACAATAAAATATTATAGGAATTTCGCACTTTGCTTAAGCACTTTAAAGAACTTGCTGTCAAAAGTCTATTGGTAGAAGCATGGTTTATCCTGAAATTGAGGAAACGCATCATGGTTGTTTTAAGAGACGATTCCATATGTTTTTCTCAAACTCAATTTACCAGATTGCGTTTAATGTATTGAAATTTTTTTATTGCCCCATATTAAACGCGCTGATTTTATAACAATTTCGCTTAGTGTAGGAGTGCTAATAAATTTAAGAATGTTTTGATAGAAGAGGAATTTAAAAGGAATTAAGGAACTAAAACCTGGTTTTAATTCATGAACAATTCATTTTCAATTACTTTTCATTCCTTTGCCAATCTCGGTGGAATATATGAGGAATTCCAATTACATACATCATTACTTGGAATATTAATTCCATTGGGTTATTCCATTCCTAATTGAAAAGTAATGGAATTAACAAATTTTAATTGGAAGGAATGGGAATTAAGTTGGAATTAATTCCACAAAGAATGATTACTTTACAGCTCTGGACGTAAGGCACTTTTGGGACGTATTATTCAAACGGTTGTCTTTTAAACAGGAAATAAAAAAAATTAAAACATTTTTTTTTTCTGCAGATAAAGGTATTCCAAATTTTACGAGACCATAACATTTTAGGAAAAAAATCTCGCGTCAAAGGTTGTACAGCTTCTTCGACTATTAGGGAAAGTAAGAGTTCTGTAACTTCCACGTAAGTATTTTCTCACTATGTGACGTAAAATTTAATGAATTTGTTGTTGTAGGCAACAACAATTTCATTTACATTTACGACACATCGCGTGAGAAAATACTCACGAAAGTTACAGAAACTGGCTGCTGGGGCGAGCAGTTATCTTAGATAATATGCCTATCGCTACAAAAGAGCTTTGATTTGAAAAACTATTATGCACCTGATACCAAATAGATCCACTCACTACATTTCCTATTTACCAAAAATTAGCCCATATTTCGAAATATAGACTTTATTACTTTTTTGCAAAAATTGAGAAATGGTTTCTTATAAAGTTTTATAAAATATTTTAGTAATTCGCTTATCGCGATTCCTAGCTAGTTCCAATTTTATCTAAACAGTTCATTTATCTCACGTACTTTAAATATAAGACAGATGTCGCAAATAGTGTGTAAACGTATAAAACTTTTGTTTTTAAATACATATTACATCATCATCTGTCTTTCAGTTAAAAAAGTAAATATTTTTTAAACATTTATAAATCATTTTTAATTTAATATAATATCTTCCTCTCTGTACCTTTAATCAAGTCAATTAATTATGAAAGTACAATTATGTGTAAACAATCATGCAACAAATACACTCTTTAGCACAAAATTTATACACTTTAAAATACAAATTCGTTTAATTAAAATTTACGATAGTTTTTATTTCTATTCCTATTTTAATATGCAATTGTACACTTTACAAAAATACTACAAAATATGAAACTTTTAATATTCATTTGTTATCGGTAATTCTTATTATTTATGTTTCTGGAAAATGACTTTATTGTATTCTATTTTTTCGCATTTTATCTATGTACGAAAGAGTTCCGTAATATTTATTATTTATTTTTCAAATAATTTTTCTTTATTTAGAGATTCTATAGAAAAGTGTGTATATAAATTGATGGTAATAAAAATGTTTAATATGTAAACTGGTTTTATATGTGTTTTTGCAAAAATTTTTAAAAAATATTCTAAACTTGTATAACGTACGCCATAATATAAATTCTATTTTATGTATTTATATGCACTTTTTTTTATATTTCTACAATAAGAAATCTTAAGTGTTACAATAAAAGGCTGATTGTAATGCAGAAATATTAGAAACAGAAAAGTTAGCAAAACGGTAGCCATGTACACTGCGCTGCAGGAATTTATGTAATATTTAATATTATAAAAAGTCAATATAATTCTATCTACTATCCACCAAAATTAATTAATTAGTGTTGTAAAAAACAATAACAATCGCGGTAGGGTTTTCAAATACGTAGATCGAGCGAAAACACTGTGTTGAATAAAACTATTTATCGTTAATTCTGAATAGTTATTTATTACGTGAAATAAAAATTTGCTTGTTCGAAAAAACATTATAAAAGTAAGTGAAATATAAAAGTTTTGGTTTGTGAAAATTTGTCTTGTAGCTCTTTTCCGCTAATTGTATCTATTTAAAAGTTGGAAAAAAAAATTTAACTTATTTTATAACTTCACTTCGGAGTTCTAGGTTTAACTCAACAATTTATATAATTTTACATATAACGATAAGTACTACACATAATAAGGTTATTATCACTGTCTAATGTAATAAAAAGTGGCGGTATGTCACCAAAGATACCCTACTGGATCTACAATATGGTGGCCTGGTGAACAAAAACTACGCAAACAACTGTCAGAATACATTTGAGCACAGCCTACTCTAGATAAAAGCCCGGAAACTGACATAAACAGCTGAGCATTGGTGGTGTAAACAAACCGAAACCTGCCACAATAGCCATAACGAAAAGTTTGGGGAATTGTACTTTCTTGTAGTATTTCTCGCAATATATTTAAAGTCTTGAATTGGATTTTACTTGAGGTTAACCAACAAATGTTTTGAACATGTGAACAACGATAAAAAGTGTCTCTCTTATACAATTTTCATGTGTTTTAAAGGGAAATCCTCTTGTGCTCGTTTTATTGAAGTATTGAGCTTAAAATGCGTCAATGACATCAGCGTTTCTCTTTGGTTTTGGTTACGAGAGTGTGTAGTTTTATTTGTGTGTGTGCACGGATTGGTTAATCTGTGGTACAATAAAAATGAAATAATGACGAAACGCTTGGTGGTGAAATGGCCGAACTGTCATGTTTTCCGGGCTTGTATCTAGAGTAGGATGTGATTTAAGCAAGGTGCAAAGACTTACATGTGCGAATGTCATAGGTGCTTTTCGCATCACACCCATACCTACGAGGAAAGTACTGTTAAGATTGTTGCCGTTGGATCTACATGTGATAAAAACTGCAGCAATATTAGCTCTTGGATTAGACCGTGATGGAAACTGGCATCGGTCTGTAACTTGGACGCAAGAAAATTCATAAAGCATTGCGTAAAGGAACTTGAAATGCCCGTGAACGGAATAAGCAAAATAAGGGTAATCGAAAGTAGGGCTTCACGATACTCGAGATAATTCTCGGTGCCGGTATCGGTCTCGACACGATACCGAGACCGGCAGCGAGACCAATATGATTGGTAACAGTGCGATACCGAGAGCGAGATTGAATTGACGAGAGTGGAAGAGATATTAGTTTTTACCATTTTATTGTGGAAATTTTTTTTTAGTTGTTTCAGCTTTTATGTCGCTCCGAAAAATTTCAATTTTGTGATTTACTCTCCTTAATCGCTTCTTTCTACATTATTTACTTCTTCAGATATTTGCGCTTTATCCCCAATAGCAAACAAGAGCTTTTGCTACCTTATTTTGGCGATGGGAATATGAACAAAATGCATATATACATAGATATATCACTTGTCCTCGCTCCCCGTTATCCCACCGAAATACCCTTTTTTATCTTGCCGAGAGCGAGTTCGCACCGAGACTGGCCTCTATCTCGCCGAGATTTCGACGAGAGGGAGATCCTCTTCACCTTGACGAGACCAAGACCGAGATCTGCCAAAGTCTCGGTCTTGTCTCGGTGCCGTGAAGCCCTAATCGAAAGATATCACGAAACGCTTATCTCCGAAGGATCACTACCCGAGGATGTGCAGGCTGACGCCATCATCTACACTAGTGATTCTGAACCATTGTTCCGCGGCACTTTAGTATACCACGAGATTCTTGAAGTGTGCCGCCACTGATATTACCCATACATAACTACTTTTATAAAGCAATTATAAACAAATATCTTCAGGAAGTCAAATTACCAGCGAACAAACATTTTACAAAACATTTCCTCTTATTAACAGCCGAAATGGGAAAATTTTTGTTGTTATTGTTGGGTAGAGTAGGTTCCCCGAATTGGTGCCATGCCAAAAAAATTTTGTTAGTGGAGCGGGTGTGGGTTGAACCTAACTTTAAATTAAAGTGTACGTAAAAACCGGAGAAGTGCGAGTTTGACTCGCGCACCGAGGGCTCCGTAATATTTTTTCATGTTATATAACTACAAATAACCGATTTTCGTACTTGTTCCTTTACTTGTGCTACCTTTACTTGCTTCTTGCCAAATTTCATTATTCTAGGTCAAGTAAGTAAGTACCCTATAGGTTTTGATTTATTTGCGAGTGTTAAAATATGTGGCAAAATGGCCGTGTTTTTATTGATTGCGTTGACTTAGAAACTTGATTTTTTACAGCTCCAAGGCGCTGTAGACCTAAATATTTTATATTAATTTCACTTGATAGCTCCATGCGTTCCTGAGAAAAAGGATCTTGACAGGCAGACAGCAGACAGACAACGAAGTGATTCTATAATGGTTTTTTTTTCGTTTTGAGGTGGTACGGAACCCTAAAAAAGGTTAAGAATCACTGATCTACACGGATGGATCTAGATAAAAAGCTAACGCAGGTATCTATTCAGAAAAATTGAACCCATATCATCATCTGGCGCTGGCAGGTATACTTCAGTAAACCAAGCGGAAATGTTGGCCTTGATACAGGCACTGCACTGATAGAAGACCATAGAATGGGAAGAAAAATCCTCGTAGTGTCACGAACGGAGATAAACACTTCTCTTGGCATTCGAGTGTGTTCTTAAATTTAACTCAAGTGTCTCTGTGAACGAGTTAACACTCGTCTGGGTGAGAGGGCACACAAGAATCAATGAAAACGAAAAGGGAGATGATCTAGCAAAACTGGGCTCGGGCTCGGCCTTAAATTTCCATGGCTCAGAGCCCCTCACTTCTTTGGCCAGAGGGTTGGTGCCGGTCAGATTAATGCATGGGTCAACACCGGAACACCGGAAGTAGTGGAGCAACATGAACTTATGCAAACAGCCCAGAATGGCCTTAAAAATGACCGATGGTGCTACTAAAAGGGATAACATTCATTTCTGAGGAGATTAACTGCAATGGTAACATGCCACGGTAACTTCGGGTAGCACCGGAACAAGCTATGCATCTCTAAAGACTGTGTGTCGACTGTGCCTAAAAGAACAGGACACGGCGGCTCACATAGGGCCTATTTATAAACAGAGATTTGCGCAGCAACTGCACAACTCAGCTGAACCATGCAACTGCAGCGCAAACCTGCGTTTATGAACAGGCACATAATCTGCCAGTGCCCTATGCTAACAAGCAGAAGATCAAGCAGTATCCCACAGGAATATGCTGGCACTGAGCCAGGAAATCCCTCCCCGGGAAACTGCAAAAGGACGAAAAGGGGCCCGCAGGAGAGGTGTTTCTAGTAATTCAATTCTCACACTACCGGCGAACAAGGGCTGTCCGGAGCCTTCGGGAAGATTCCCCTTCCCCAAACCCGATAAGGGAAACTGGGAGGAAACGAAAATAGGCCTGCTCTAATATAAGCTGTTTCGATTAATCCCCGCAGAGGTGTTTTAGTGAGTCGATTCTCATACTACCGGAGGGCACGAGCTGTCCAGAAAATTTTAATTAATTAAAGTATGTGAAAATTTTTAAAATGATATATAATAAAGGAACCGAGAAAAAAAATATTGAAAATTATGCTGTTTTTTACCTTTATAACCGGTACTACCCCCTTACGAAGCAGAAAATACCAAAACGAACTGAGAGCAGAGAATAAAAAGGAAATATTTAGGTAGTAAATTATACGAGAAAAAATTTTCAAATAAAAAGCAATGCATTATGATTGACGACGAAACGTACTCAAGAGTGCCTGGAGAGGTTATCTCTACCAAAACTATTCCTTCGCCAAAAGGGTGGAGGCAAAAATGGGGCTCCCTAACGGAAGCACCTGCTAACTTGTTGGGGTGGCGAGAAGGCAGGGGCTCTCAGGGGAGTACCTGTTGGCTTGGGTGCCTTGGTGGAGGCTCCACCACGAAGTAATGTCTTCTTGACGGTCCCGTGGTGGTCTTCCTGGAGGGGGGAAGGGGGGTTTTAGCCGGTATTACTGGCCTTTGGCCAGGTGAGTCCGGCACACGGGGGACCCTAGTCCCCTAGGTGCGTAAATGCATTTCCCCGCTCCCATAAAAAAAATTCTCCTGTCCCAAAAACAATTAAAGCGACCGCTAAACGTATTGACTTAAAGGATTCGAATTATCGCGCTATGTTCAACGTGTAACAGCAATATTTATTGCCCTATCATCTTCAAAAAAAAATGCTTCCAAATGGACATTTTCACACAAAAAATACAATATAATCTGTCAATTTAAAGTTGTCAAACTAAAAAATTGATGAAATTGCAGCGGTTTATATATGTAGTTTTGTCTGGCAGCGGCTTTACTTGAAAATGACGCGTCGAGATACGTGAACCTTAATGTCGAAATATTGTTGAGAATGTCGTTTTCTAAGTGTCGTTGGACGAAATGCGCCAACTGCCCCTAGGTAAAAAGGCAAAAATGGTAAGAGATCCAAACTATCGAATTAACCCTTCTAACTCAGAAGGCGAACTTCACAGGCAGAAGCCTGGAATCAATTGACCTATTCACCAGAATATAACATATATTGAGATGAATGAGGCTCCCACACCAACATGCAAAGAAGAATATTAGTAAACAAAAAAGTGAAACACGTCCAAACACTACAGTCAGGGGTGCACAGATAACAGAGATCGTTTAAGCAAATCCTTTGTAAGAGCCAGGTCAAAAATAGGACACATATTCACGGCTCTACACATGCGATTAATAGGCTCATGCATACCATAGTTAGACCGAGAATGGACAACATGTAGTAAAGGCAATCTCCTTAAGCAATACCGGGTATGCCTATAAGTAACCAAACCTGCGAGAGTGCGAGAATCTATATTCGAGTTCAAAAGCTGGTGAATAAATACTAGATCAGCAATTCCACGTGCTTCCTCCAACGAGTGCATATTAAGCAATCGGAGGCGATCCTCATATGGAGGAAGTTTTAATGGATCATTCCACGGGAGGTCCCTTAGTGCGAATCTAACAAAGTTCCGCTACACCGACTCGATGCGTCTAGAATGAACCGCATAGCAAGGTGACCAAACCTGATACTCGAAAACCGGTCTAACCAAAGAGAAAAATAAGTGAATAAGGGTCAGTCAATCAGAAAACTCCCTTGACCACCGTTTAACAAAACCCAGAACTGAATTACTCCGAGACACGATATAGTTTATGTGCAGAATGAAATCGAGTTTTTTGTCTAGCTTCACACCAAGGTCAGTAACGGACTCAACACGACGGATAGTAGTTTCAGCAAAGGTATAATCAAAGACGAGCTGATTGGGGTTCCTACAGAATGACATAACTTCACATTTATCCAGGTTAAGCTGCAGGCCATTTGAGGCACAGCAAAGCTTGAAGGTATTCAAATCATCCTGAATGCAGGAAGAATCATAACTGTTTCTAAGATCTTCATATCATCTGCATAGATTAAGACTTTGGAGTCCCTAATCAGAGGGACAATGTCATCAATGGCAAGAATGAACAACAACGGCCCCAGATGGCTACCCTGCGGTACACCGGATGAAGCTCTAATAGAGCTAGATAAAGTGTTACGGAAAGATACTCGGTATGACCTATCTTTTAAGTAAGAGCAATAAGGGCGGAAAACCCAGATTTTCCAATTTAAGCATAATCACAGAGTGAGGGAGCTTATCAAACGCCTTGCTAAAGTCGGTGTAGACGCAGCCGGTCTAGAGACCCACTGGAAGGCAGCGATTATGTGGGATGTAAATTCAAGCAGGTTAGTTGTCGTCGATCTACCAGGCAGAAAGCCATGCTGATTAGATGAGATTAACCCCTTACACTGCCCAACAAGCTGTGAATATATAACAGATTCGAACAACTTGGGTATGCAGGAAAGCTTCACGATTGGCCTATAATTTGTTAAGTTCGTGGAGACATTTATCAAAAAAATTGACAGACAGTGTTACGCAAAATTTAATGGCAGGGGCCTTATTCACGAACACGAGTCGATAACTCACGGTACTCGAGTGTACCAATTTCGTATACATGCAAATGATATCGACTGTCACTCGAGAATTGGCCATCGAATCGAGTTCGTAAATAAGTCCTCAGGTATTACAAGAAAAACTCGACAGTATGGTCGCCTACGAAATTCAGAATAAAAAACAATTTTGTTTTCTATTATTTAAGCAGCGTACAGTAATTATAAAAACAAGGTTGCTGGAGAATGGACGGACGAGTTGAAGCCTTCAAGGAAACGGCGATCCTCATATGGACATTTCCAAGTGTTAGTTACACCTCCAAGTGGTAGCAACCGCGCAATTCATCCTAGAACGTAGCCAAGTAACTAATGCGGGAGAACCTCTTGAAAAATCCCCCCAACTCCAAGGCCATGCCAAGGGAGTCTGCAGTGTTGTTGTCCCCTCTGCAGGACCCAGGGGTAATTGGGTCGTGAATGGCTTTTCCTCAGGCACTTCTGTAGGAGTGGAGGTGCAGGGTATGGTAGACCCTAACAGGTTGGCTATACCCACAACCTTAGAATATATAACTAGAAGAAGTGCCCTTGCCTGTAAAAACCCCGTACGTGTTTTAAGCATTTCTCTTATGGGCAAGGTGAGGTAGGTGTCTAAGTGAGTTTTTTGAAGGTTGGAACATTTTATTTTGTATAAAATTAAAACACTTGTTTTGTTCCAAAAACTTAATTTTATTCGCGGTTTTTATAAACTTTGACGAAGCGTTTCGCCCTATATAGGCATCGTCAGGTTACTGACTGACTAACCTAGCTGATCTGACCTTGCACTAGTTATTTTGGTATGTTAGCGGCTCTAGTAACGGACTATTTGAATATTCATCTAGCTGATCATTAAAAATGTATTTATTTGATGCTATAGCTTTTTTTATCTCAAATTGTTCGTATTTATCTAGAATAATGCCTCCATTTTGTTGCTTGAATTATTTTATATTGTTAATATTTATATTACGTCTCATATTTTTTAAATGTTTAGATAAACCCGATTGTGCTCTGTCATTTTTGGCCCAGGCAACATGCTCCCTGTATCTTGTTTTGATTTTTCGTTTTGTTTTGCCGATAGGTAGGTGTCCCCTATCTCGATGACAGATCCCAATGCAAAACATTTGTCATTAGTTCTCTGTGAGTTTTGTTTTCAATTTATTTGGAATTAAAAGTTATTTCTGCAAATATAACATTAAAAATCGAGACATGTATTAGTGGAGTGATTTATGTATGTATATAAGTTTTGAGATAATTTATAGACTTTAAAAGACAGATTTTTAAAATAAAGTGTGCAGTGCATTATTGCACATCTTTTTTTAGGCAAGTAGCTATTAGAAATATGTTTTTTGATATATTTAATATTATATTATTTAATTAAAACTGCTAAGACTTAATGTAGCTAACTAGAAAAATGAAAGTTTTTGTCCCTGTTCTCAGTTCGTTTACATCTAAGCAATCGAAATTTTTGTCCCCCAACTCGATTTCAGTGGCGGTCAGCCAAAATGGAGTTAAATTTTAAAACTTATGTTTGCCCTGTCAATTGCAAGTCCGTTTTTTACTACTGCTATGGAGAAAACTACCACAAAGATACACTTCTAACACATGAAGAAAAATGCTTAACATTTCTGAGCGATGTGCACTTCCTCTAGTTATATATTCTAAGCCCACAACACAACAGAAGCAGCTTTGAGAAAATCACCTTTTGAAGGTTCTGCGGCGGCTATGGAGGCTGGTTTGCGCTGGCTGACAGTACTGTAGCAGTCCTGGAAGTAGGTGTCATTGGCAAAATAATAACTAGCACTTCCTCAGGTGCGGCATTGCAGAGATGGTAGACTCAGCAAGATTTTTTTATATAAATTAATATAGCTAGTCAAAATGTAAGTAAATAGTATTGTTTTAGATGCTTTAAGTGAAAAAAAGAAAATTCGTGGTAGCTGCCTTCTGCTACGAATCTTAAAAACAGCAAGTTCAAGATGGGTGGTTTTGAGCAAGATCTAACTGTTGGACTGAATTTGTCTTAAATTTCTTTAAGACTATAGATAAAAGCGTCCTTTGACAGCCGAAAAAGTTTCACAAGCCTAAAATATATTATTAATATTATTTTTCGATTTTGTAACACACAATCACATGTATATCAAGTGGATTTGAGCTTCCTTTCGAATAGAAATTAAATTTTCTTCTTCACTGCTGCTTTCAGAAAATAAAATTTCTACTGTATCTATTGTGCAAAAAAAAGATTAATAAACTTTGTAAAAAAATTTTATTTGTTGATATATTTGAAATATTTGATTTGTTTAGGCCGCTAGGCCAATTGTAAATGAGTGAAGTTTGTACCAGTTACGAATTAGGTCGTTTTGCTGCAACTGTACGCGGGCAGCTCTATTCTTCCTACTCGAACGAGTTCAGTAATACCAAATATGAACGTAATCGACTGACACTTTCGAATCGAGAACCTTTTCGACTCGAGTTCAGTAATAGGGCCCCAGGTTTCATTAATTTCTAATAAGTAAAAGTAAATGCAGGTATCGAGAACCATTACATTTTTCGCATGTTTTTCTAATCATTCTATAGCTACATAGAAAATTTTGTAAAAGAAACACAAAGTTTAATATTTTCACTACGATACGTATATTCACTTTATTTATAAATCGTCCATAGTAATTAATAATTAATAGTTGAGAAAAATATATTTTTACAAAATAATATACTAATAAACTTACTAAAAGTCGCAATAGTTACAAATAATGAAAAAACGATTTAAATGAGAAATAATTATAAATGTAAATACGAACTAATTGTTTGCTATATTAAAATCTATAAAAAAAAAATTAAGAAAAGGAAAAAAGAAATACTATTCAATTTCAACAATTCTTTCAAATTATTTACGAAAATCAGTAAAATTTCATGTGAACGAACTTCTCGGAAAAATCCAAATTTATTTATATTACGTTTAAATTAATTTCCTGCAGCGCGTGTATATGTTTTTTTTTTTTAAATTGAAAGGCGTTGATTCGCAACAAGTGATTCTTGATAAATAAAAATTCTTCTTTAGTGCTTTTATTTAATAAAAAAATTTATCCCGAAAGTGTATATTAAATGTGTTCCTTTATTATGCTTTAAAAAAATTTATCTTCTCGCATGTGTGAAATGTTTTTTTTTTGTTTCATCTTTTAAAATATACAATTTCATTTCTTATTTTAAAAATTACATTAATTACAATTAATTCTTTTGTTTTGTTTCAATATATGCATATTTATATATATATTATTTATAATCAATGTTTTGTTTTGCCATCTTGTTTTCTCCATGTTATAAAAAAATTAACAAATTTACACATTTAATTTACATTGTCATAACATTATTTCCCATTTATGGATATTTTGTTTTACATGTTATATTATATTTTCCAATCGTGAAATTTTGAAAAAAACCTTTCTTGGCAATTTCCGATAATTCTAGGAAATAATTTTTAGTTAATTTCATTTTTATATTAATTAATGTTCTCTACAATTCACCTTTCATTTCATGTAGTATAATATTTTGCTTATTCGATCGAAATATGTATAATTATAATTTATTTTTTTTATTAATTATAAATTTTTCCTGTTTTATAAATATTTCTTCCTGCTTTCATATAAAAATTTTTTCTTATTGTTCCGTGTAAAATAGAATGAGAAATTGTGTAAATGTGTTACAACTTTATATTTATAGTATTTATGTATAAATATAATTAGCTTTTTATACAATTACATATTGTTTAAACACAATTCTAGTTTTAGTTTTATTTTAAATATTTAATTTTTTCCTTGAAAAACACATTTCTGTTCTACATAATTACAACGTCATGTCTTACGTTTTATATGTGTAAATGTAAGAAATTAAAAAGTACAAATAAAATTAACTGACTTTCTCCATGCATTTCAAGTTAATTTGCTTCTCACAACAGAAATGATAGATCGAAAATCAAATCGATAAAATATCAGGAACAACATAGGTGTTTTATTTTATTTTTCTTATTTTTTGTGTTTTACTAAATACATACATATATTTCATCCGCACAAGATGTCCTATTCTAAAAACGTCTAAATGAGATGGAAAAATTCGTGTTAAAACTTTATTTCCATTTCATGTTACCTACTAATGCTTTTTTCTTGTCACTTTCATATATTACAATATACAAAAAAAAGTGTTTTATTTCAATGTTCACTACACTTTACATTAAATTAATAAAGGATACAACGACGGTCATACTTTAATTATTTATAAGAATTTTTTTTTACACATAGATTCAATGAGATTTCAACAATGCGTGCATGCAATCATTTTGGTACTCCTTTCAGAATTTCATCGAGTTGATTTGTTATATTAAATGATATGAATAACAAAATAAAAATACTTTTCTAGTCTCGTCGTCTCTTGGTTCTTTTTAGGGAGTATTTCTTTTAAAAGGGGGGGTTGTTTTCTTTTTACAAGTTGTTTTCCTTTTTTTACTTGCATTATATATGTTTAAACTGGAAACCTCTTGACTGTGTTTTTTTTATGAAAGGCGAGTTTTTGATTTTCACACTTTATTTATGTACACGAAAGGAATGAGAAATAGTTTATATACAGAACATATTTACAAAGATGATTATGAAATAAGATAAATGAAACTACTTGGAATTAAAGGTGGGAATTGCAGGGAGTGCCATAGATAATAACATCAAGGAACAGATCAGTCTTATGTACTAACGTGATTTTTATGTCAGCTAAAATGGAATAAGAATTTGGTATTTAAAAGTTTTCTTAGAAAAAAATTCAATTTCACTAAAGAGAATTGTGAAGATTTCACAATTCAGAATGTTTTGAAAAGCATTAAAAAACGCGTTCGTATTCTAGTTTAGCCTCATGTCGATTCGATTAAATAAAACATGCAACTATAAAATGACAAACAAATAACCAGCCGTAGATAAGTGCAGTTTTCTCTGCCGGAAATACTTAATAATCCGTTGATGCTCGTAGTTTTCTACCGGTCATATTACATTTTGGCGATCTTCTTTGTCATCATATACCGAAGATGATTAGTTATGTGCAATTACACTCTATGGGTGCTTTTATTCATGCATTTTTGCTTTTGCATAAAGTGCATTAAAGCAAGAACTCAAAACTTGCATTTGCACGAGGTTCGTAAATTCAGACGTGCAAACCAAATGAGCGCAAGTTGTGCATATGATTTTAACTACTTGCGGTACTGATCTTCAAGAAGAAGAATGAAATGTTAGAAAAGGTATTTTTGTTTAACAGTATCTAGTTGATATTTAATTATAAAATTAATTAATGCCATTTGTAATTATGACCAAACAAGTTCACTGATAAATGCATGCATACAGGTGCATTATGTTTGGCTCTGCAAATGTCACGAAAGCAAATTTCTTGCATTTGCGCATATTATTTGCATTAATGGCTGTATTCAGCGGCAGAGGTCTTAGAACAGAGAACGAAAGGACAATACCGTGTATAAACCGTGTACGTGTTTTCCGATTTTTTGTTCGTAGGAAAGGCGTGGAAAGGGAACCCAAAAGTACGCCTTCCGAAATGTCAATTTGACGTCGACTTTCTGAGTGTGGAAAATCATTTTTCAGGAAAGTTAAATAATATAATAAGCAATTACACAGCATTTTTTTTTTAAATATATGCCAAAGCTGTATAAATAAAAGCTAAATTACCAAAGAATATAAACATTTCTCTTGATGGTGCTCGTTTGTTTACATTTGAGATTCATCAGAGTTTTGGGTCGCCTTGGTGGTTTCAGCGACAGGTGACGGGAGTTTTTTCCTAGGGGCTCTAATAAAACTTTAAAAGTATTAAAATATTTTTCTTTTTAGGTTTCCAAAAGATAAAGACTTCAGAGAACTGTGGTTAAAATCCATCGGCAGAACTGATTATATACAATCCAATAGTAGTGATATTTGCGAGGATCACTTCGAATAAGTCACAAATTTACTACTTCCATGGTGAAAACTAACACATTCACACCTTTCAAACACATAATTAAAATTCGGAAACTTTTTGATCTAAGGGCCGAGGTATTCTGAATGCATTTTCTTACTTAGTTGCTAGCTCAGCCTCTTGTCATCTATTCTAACCCAAATATTTTGGGCTGAAGTAGGCTGAGTAAGAAGAAGACGCTTTTTGACGTTTGTTTGTCCCCTTTAATGACGTTTGATTTGATGTGTGCTTGTCATATAGCAACTAACTTAGAATTTTCATTTAGCGCAATCAAGCCGCTATAACATAGCCTGATGTCACACACATCAGCCTACACAGCTTGCAGCATTTCTCACTTTGCAGTGTCTGTGAGTGTCTAAAATTTTTTAAGAATTAAGCTCACAAATGTGCGCATTAAAAATCATATTGGTGTATAAAAGCTAACAATAACTAATTTGGTTTCCTAATCTGTAAGTCCCAAATTACACGAGAGGTATTTTACCCCATGACTTACGGCAATTCTCTTCTGTGCAAAAGTAGAAAAATCCTCGGAGTGTTGCTACGGACTTTGATTGACGTTAAAAAACCGGTTCATTAAATGTTTTGCAGGGTTGAAAATTTTTGTTCACCGGCTCAAGCAATACTAAATCAACCTGACGCCAAAAAATGTTCGAACCCTAATGAGGAAAATGGACAAAAGCAAATCAGGAAAAACTCAAGCAAAAACCCTACGATTCGTGATTGACACTCTCAGATGACCCTCTTCCTACCTCTCTTCTCTCACCTAGAAAAAACAGATTTTCATCACTCATGGAGTAAAATCCCCCTCGTGTAATTTAGGACTAAGCTAAAAATCTAACCCAATCTGTAAATCTATAAAGAACATTATTTTATACTCGGAATAATAAATATGCAGTGCTGTCTAAAACTCTGGCATCCAACGTTGCTTAGTCCGTCACTTGTTAAAAAGAGGGGCCTGTCATAAACGAAGGTTTGCACCACAGCTGGATAATTCAGCAATACACTCTGTTCAGCTGAATTGTGCAGCTGTTGTGTAAACTTGCGTTTGTAAACAGGCCCGAGAATAGGTGCAGATGAAGTTCGTGTTATATTATAATTCATCCAATAACAGTAGTAAAAATAAACTAAAACGAACTAATTGTTTCGGAAATTTAGAATCAATTCCTTTTTCTTTTCTTTTAAATGGAATTTACTTGTTTTCACGCTCACGTTCACGATAAAAATTCGAAGTGTAGCGCAGAATAGTGTTCACGTAGTTGGTGATATTGTGTTTCAAACTGTTGCACCTTAATTGTGGTAGGGATGAAACCTAATATTGAACTTTAATATATTTAATTTACATTTAGGCTACATTTTTATGGATCATAGCAATACGTGGAAATTATACAGAGCGAGAGCATAAGCAAAGTTTGCAGCCATTCGAATTGAACGGTAAGAAGAAGTCTGCAAAGATGCAACACAGGAAAGAAGACCATAAAAGTTCGTTAACCGATTCACAATATGTCTCATCAATTTATGTAAGTAAAACTGCATGGCTTTATGGGAAATTCAAAATTAGAAATTTTTTTCTCTCGTGACTACCGATTTAGAACGGCTTCAAACAAATTACACTAACCCAGCGCAACATTGGTGAATAATCCGTTGTTGTCACGCCCGTTTGGCTTGGTCTGTCTTTCAGCTGTGGAAAAAAGCACCTTCTAGCTTTTTCAAATCACAGATTCTTTATGGAAAATCATCCTTCAGAATGTGTGAATCCACAAAATAACAGTGGTGAAGGATAAGGGACAGGCTGAGAATAAAAATTACCTATCTACAAGGTATGAGCAAAAGTGGCTTAGAAAATGTTCCGCGCAAAATCGAATTGCGTGAGATTTCGGGCAAAAACGAATCAGATAAAAGTTTCGGGCAAAAACGACAACTACAAAAGTAATGCAAAGTTAATGCAATTAAGTAGTTAAGTCATTTTTGCCTGGAATTTTTCTCTGATTTGTTTTCGCTCGGAATGTCATGCGGTTTGTTTTTGCGCGGAACATTTTCTAAGCCACTTTTGCTCGGACGCTATAGATATAGGTGATTTTTGCTCTGAGCCTGTTCAAGTAAGGTCTGAAGTGAAACATCTTTCTTTGGGTTTACATCCGTTTTCCATTTGTTGAAAATAAAATGCTCTTATGGGAGTCTTTGTTTTTTTATACGATGTGGCCAAAGTCTAGGGGACAACCCTTTGGATGCGTTAGCATGGTTTGGGCCAGAAGATAATTAGGATAAGGGAAGTGAGGAAACTTGAATGTCTTATTTTTGCATTGCTGAATTAATTTAATTTCTTAATAAAAGCTTTCGGGGAGACCTGATCTCGTACTCGGGGCCCATGGCATGGTGGTCGTACCGCTCAACGAATTGATCCAACTCCCTCAGTGTTGAAATAGACCAATGTGAAGCCACATACTGCCACTGCTGATTAAAAAATGAAAACATCATTTGTCTGGAGTGGCACAATTAGGACCACATTTAAAATGCCACACATTTCAACAAGTTCGTTAAAATCAGCGAAGAGCAGCGAAATGAAGACTGGAATTAAAAAATGTTTTAATTGCCGAACTGAGAAGACTTGCAAAGTAGTTGGCGCATCATCTGCCGGGGCGAATGACGGACGTTATAAGAGCCAAAGGACAACATATTAAAGGATCAGAAAATTGGTCCCATAATTGTCGATGCAATTGGATTAAGTTTTTGTTAATGTTAGTGAATGAATTAAAATAAATTTTTGTTAAATAATTAAGCACAAACGGAGTTTTATCTGTCATCATCTCCATTTTTTTTTGCATACAAGTGATGGACTGAATCTGCGCAAAATAAGCGTTTGGTCCCAACATTTTCGACAGTACTGTAAAAAAATAACGTAGCTAGATGATTTAAACTTTTTCATAATTTTGTATTGTGGTTAGAGTATTAGCGTATGTGTGTAGATTTTGTGGCTTCGGGCATTCTTCCCAAGGTCCATACATATATCCGGCGAATTAATTGCTGCTTTGAATTACATAAGAAATATTTAAACTTCGAAGTTTGTTTAAGAAACAGCGCCTATTCACAGGTTCCAAGTGTAAGTATGTTTAAGTTTTATAAAAAGTTTTTAGATTACATACCTTCACACAAAAATGTGTTCACTCTACCACAGTTTTAATTTCCATTGATAAAGTTTAAGAGCACACAATATCGACGCATAACTCCAGTGCTATAGGGTTATTTCTTTTTAAGTTGAATGTTTTATTAAATCGAATCGATTATAGTGAAATTATGATACAATTAAAAATTATATAACTTCAGGTTAGTACTTAATACGTTCCCAAGGAAAATTTAATAAATTAGTAAAAAAAAAAGCATTTTCATTTCAACATTAAGACACATTTGTACACTTTTATGTTGTTTCGCTCCCTAAATTAATGTTTCATTAATAATTTTGTCAAGAAATCTCCAAGCTTAAACATAAAATCAAGAAGGTAATTTTATACAATGAAATTTACAAATAAAAAAATACAAAAATTTATACAAAAAGGCTTAAGTTCGTGTCATGAATTTGCGTCTTTTTTTTGTTGTAAGTTACCTTTTTACAAAATGTACAATTTGCCGTTTTATACAAAATATTTTTTCTCTTTTTGTTTTTTTTACATAAAAATTCCTAAGCCCCGTTAATTTTATGTTATTTTTAAAAATTTCTGGTCATAAATATACATATAGACATATGTGCAGACGTTTTAATGTCGTCAAATTTTAACCCGACATCCCTGATGTGTTTTGCATACAAATTGTTTTTAAAACAAATTTTTCACGTTCATGTATGCAAAGTTAATTTTTTTTTTAAAGTCTTATAAATCTTTTATTTACAAATTGTTGTGTAAAAATTGAAGCTTTAATTATTGTTTGTTTTTCTTCTTCTTCTGAAAGGAGACTAAAAGTGGTGTACTGTACTGTTTGCATACACACATATAATACATTTTCGTTCGTTTTCCAAAAATGCTTAAACATAAAAAAATTATTTTGATAAGTTTTTAGAAAGTAAGGCGGTCTAATAACAAAACGTAATGACAAATGTTTTGTTGTTTTTTGTTTTTAAATATCTAAAAGTTGTTTAAAATATTTTTGTTAAAAAAAATGCTTAAGTTGTTATACATATCATAAGCCAATTATAATAAATACCACATACGGTTTACGCGGACTTACACATAACATAAGCACAATTACATTAGTTAATAAACAAACAAAAAAAGCAAATGATAATAATAGAAGTTGTCATTAAATCTAATTTCTAATAGGTAATAAGTCTGTTACGAGTGTTTTTTTATTAATATTTGTTCACTTGGTTCTCTATGTTACCTGCTACGCTTTATAAATTATATTTAGAAAAATTAATGCTAACTATGCAAATAAGAAAGAATAACTATTGCTTGCTTTTACTGGTTTTTCTTTGAGGGTAAAAAATTGATTCCAAACTAATTGAGAATTCGCAAGTTCACTTCTAGCTAACATAAAGATGGAATTTAGAGAAAATCTAGTTGGTCAGAGTTACAAAGATGGCAACTCTTTTTTTTCTAATACAATAAATTATTAAGAAGGTGTGGGGTTGAAAGCATTGGGCTAGTTCGAAAATGTAGATGTACACTGCAGCTGTAAGTGTCAACCCAATCTATATTTATAATCCAACCCATTTTTTAATTGTGTTTATTTTAAAGATATTTTCCATTTATTTGCATATTTATGGTTGGAACAAATGAGGTCTTGAGTCTTGTCGGGTTTGCCTTGTGAGTTGACTTTTAAGATTACGTTCGCGTTGCCAGCCATAACCCTCGTCATTCCGAAACTGAAAAAAATTATTTTTTTGTTTACCTATGTCAGAAGGAGGTGTTATTCGTATTTGAGAGCAAACTTTCCCAAGTTTTCTACATAAAAAAAACAATTATTGAGGCAACACCTCCAAAAACCGCTCACGTTAGCCGCAATGATTAAAACTTGCTCGATGATGATATATTAACTCTATGAATCTGGAATGGTTCTATATTGATAAATACTGATGATTCAATGCATACTCATACAGCTATACTCTCTTTCAAACACATTTTTGCGACTTTATATACGTTTAAGCAGCTTTTTTTGACTGTAGATGCTTTACTTGGTTTTGCAAGATAATTGGATAATTGTAATTTCGATTGTAAACAGAAAGCAGTTTAAATCGAAATCTTATTTGCATCATACCCAAAACAAACGACATGCAATATATTTAAAACACTTAACTGCACCTTATATCGGATATGTGAGAATTTGCAGGGGTAAGATCATGTAACTCATTTCGAGCTGGACTATGCAATCAACATAGGGATAGGCGACAAATAAACTCAAAACAGCGTACCCTTGTCGGACAATTTATGATGATTTTGCCTATTTTTAGTAATACATAGTTTATTTTCATTTATTCCTATGTTACAACACGTTCGAACGAATCAACTTGATACGATTTACATAATGCCACACAGTGGAGATCGAGATCATAAATTTTGTATCAAGTTTGTATACAGGACACGATTTTAGTCTATCGATTTCGCCGGTAGGCATGATATTGCTCCTATCAATATTTATAATTCTTAGGGTTCCGCAGCCGAAGAGTCCAAAGCTGAACTTCATTGTTGTGGCAACGCTGCCCGTCCGTCCGTCTGTCAGAGCCTTCTAATCTTACTCAAAAAACACGTCTGCCCAAACACGAAAATCGTATTTAAAATTATCCTTGTGGGTTATTGTTGAAAAGGGATTTGCCAGCTGAGCACAAATATATTTGAATTTTTTTTACTTCGATTCCCGGTTTGGGGGGGGGGGGAGGGGGGCAATTAAAATCGTAACATAAATCATCAAAGTTATCTAAGAACTTGTAAGTTCTGTACAATATTGCTCACACCCTATGCAATAAATAAAAGTTATAAAATTAATTTTACTTACAAGGAGATGGCAAGGCGCTAGGTGTAACGGAACCCTCCGAGCGCGAGACCGATATATATTATAAGTATTTACAAATGTTTACAATTCAGAAACAATCAAGTAAGGCACCCAAAGATTATATTTTATTTTTTAGTTTAGTAGGCTAAAACCGTAATGTACCAAACTTATATATGCTATGGTTAACAGCAGTGGTGACAAGTCATGGTAACTTCGGGTATCATCTAAAGAAGCTATGCACACTCAAAATGACATCTGCAGACTATGCCTGGAAAAATAGGAGACGGTGGCTCACATAGTTTGCCAATGCTCTGCGCTAACAAGCAGAAGATTCCGTCTGCTGGGAGCTAACTAACTGCATTCTAACAGAATGTGGAACATGTTTGCACTGACCCAGGGAATCGAGGTTAGGGGAGTTAGTATGATGAACTCAGCTGAAATGGAAAGGGACGAAAAAGGACCCACTTTTATATGGTCTGTTTCGGTTTACCCCGGGAGAAGTGTTTTTAGTGAGTAGGAACCTCACACGGGCACGGGCTGTGCGGTGTCTTATGTAGAAAGAAAAAAAACCTTCAAAATTAAGAACATTAATAACATTAAGCACAGCTCTCACATACGTATGAGCACAATACCAATTCAGTGTGGACTGAAAAAGGTCAATCGTGTTGAGATTACAAGTTTATAGAGTTGGAAATAGAAATTTAAAAAAAGTACTAAAAGTGATACCATCAATCTTTTTTATAAGAATTATTCGAATATTGATTCAACTTTAGGAAGCTTTTACCACTGATTTGCGTTTTTTTCACGAAATCTTTTCAGTGTGAATTTACTATGTCCATACCTATTAGTCTTTGATATTTGCTTATGCTTTTACTTTGACTGAATTGGTTGGGTCGGGGTAAGAGGTGTTCGTACAATTTGTTACAAGTAAAGCTTAGTCAAGCTTAGTCAAGAATTCAACTGATTTGGTCTACCTTTAAATCACGTAGAATACACGTACATAGATTCGACGTCGAATTGTTTCGTAACTCTATGCCGAAAGTAATTTGAATTTTATGCATATTCGTTTACGAGGAAGTGTCACATCAACTTCAAAAGTTCCAAGTGGAACCCTTAGCATATATTTCGCGATTTCTCGTAAAGTATTTGACATAAAATTTTCATTTTTATTTTGTTTAGAGCAAATTAAATTAAATACTTTCTTTGCAATGCCTAAATCTATTGGATGTAATGGGTCTAATGGAAATTGTGCAATCATAGTAACATCAGACTTTTCTAACAATTTTTGCTCAGAACGAAAATGCGAATTGGGATGTAGGGCATCTTCTCTGTGGATGAAACTCTCCACATGGAGTAAAAGAAAATTGCTTTCTATGTTTCTCCTATATTATTGTCTAAAAGAGAGAAATACGGGCACACTTTTCACCAACTTTCCATGGAGAATAATTTTCTGTGGGGTAGTGTAATTTGTTCGACCTCGAATTCGTTGCCACGACATTTTCGATTTCGATTTTAAGTCGATAGAATTTGTCTCTAGATCAGAATGACTATGTATGAATGACAAATTCAGTATGAGGCAAGTGTAAAGAATTAAATTAAAGTTTATTTAATTCCGTTGAATTTATGTAAGATTCCAAAGGACAGACACTTATTACTCTAGAAGAGAATAAAAAGTTTTGTTCACGTACTTTGGGTAAAGTCTGTTAAAGTATACAACACAGCTACTCTCCGCTACTTTGCGAGTAAGAGAAGTTGTTTTGAATTTTTAACCCGATACTAAAATTTAGTGACAGAACAGAGCTCGTGCGATTAAAGAGAACTTGTAGGTTCAAGTACTTACATATAATTAAATGCCACAGTCTGTACAGTACCGAATCCTAAGAACTAATATTTTTGTAGGACTTGCCTAAAGTAGTATGTCGTAATATAAATCGGAGTAGTTTTATATTATCCATCCCATGTTTCACTATTTAAGTGTTTGCGGATTTAAGGCAATAAGTTATTCATATTTATGACAAAAATTCGAAATTTATTAGAACAGTAAATAAATATATTTTATTTTACATTGAGGAACGTAAAACACAAGATGTAAAAGCATTGAAAAAAAAATTAAAAGAAACAAGTTCATTACATTACATAGTAAAAGCAAGCTAATAGCAATAAATATAAGGACGACAAAATAAAATACTTAATATGTAAAAAGATTTTTAAATAAACATAAAAGTTCGTTTCTTGCATTTCATGCAGACAAGCTTGTGGCTACAAATTTAAGTAAAATGGGTTCATTGAAAACACAAGCTTAATATCGTCATTCCAATCGTTGTAATAGAATCAATCTCAAAGTTCTAAAGAATATTTTTGCTCATTTATTATTTGATTGCTGACAATTCCTAATTCAAAGACAAAAACTGGGACTTCCATCATGTAATTCTATGCCATCTTGTTGACAATCCAGCTTATAGCGGAATCAAAGTTAAAATTTTAATCAGAATTTATTCAGGTTCAAATTCGCAATTCAATTTCGATTATCGATTAATTCTACTTGATTTTTTAAATTTTTTTTTTAAAGGAGTTGATAATGTATGATGTTGTTTGTTGTAATGTGACCACAAACTTATTGATACTTAAATCATTTCATGCAACTTTGTTAATTATATTTCATGAGATTTGATGAATGTTTTAAACTTAACTGTTAATTTCATAAATATTAGTCGTCCATAGTAGGGTATCAAAATTTCCCTGAAGTTAATGTACTTAATCAAATAAATCTTTAATAATAGTGAATTTTTAGATACACTCGCATGAATTACACACGTTAATCGACTTAAAATAGCGAGAAATATTTTATCAAGTTTATAATATCGCTATGTATATATGTAAAAATGCATTATCAAAATTATCCAATTCAAAATTATATTAAAAATCATAAATAATTAATATTAAAACTAAAAATGTTTAATTAAACTTAAAGTGTACAAAAAAAACATAAACTTACGGGAATATATAGAGGCAAACGACACATACTTTCTGTTGAATATTAACATAACATCGATTAACATCTAGACGTTTACGTCAGCCATTTTAGTCGTAAATATTTCTCTTCCTTTTTTGTCTATTTAATGCTGCGTGCGTGTATTATTTGCATCTTTTTTCAGACCATTAAAACATTAAATTTATAATTAACATAGCTAAAAAAACAGTGAGGTGCTTATTAATTAAAAAAAAAAACTACAATTACATGATAAGAAAGAACTTCTCGTTTCGTCTTAAGAATTAGTAAGAAAAATTTGTTCTAATTTTTTTCTTTCTTTTCATTACTTTACACATTTTGCACATAATTCAGTGTTGTTGTTTTTTTTTTGTTAATTCTAGTCGCCATTCTTTCTAACTTGACTTAATTAATCAATTAAATATATATAAAAGTGGTTTAAAAATGCTGTTTTGATGAAAAAAAAAATGAACAAAAACAAACAAAAAAAACTGAAACAATATAACTTTCAAAGTAAAGGTCCGTTCATTCACTGCCTTAAAGTTGTGTATAAGCGAATGTGTGTCGGGCTGACCCGTTGAATTGTTCACTTCCAATGCTTTTATCCGGATTTTTAAAATATGAAATAATTTTTTACAAAACTCCATTTGTTGGTGGTCCAATTGGTCCAAGACCGCTGCTGCCCTCATTGGAATTAGTTGTCAGTGAAGCTCCTACTGGATTAGCGGATTTCATATAAAATTTTTCCAATTTAGCATTGATGTGTTTGCCGTACGTGTATTTCCTTAGTGAAGCCATATGTGGGCGAATTTTATTCATCAATTTTTTTAGTTGAGTTGGCTCTGATACGTCAATCATTTTTTGGACTACGTAGTTTGCGTACTGATCCTTCATCATCACATGGAGGGCACTATAAAAAAATATTAAATTTAATTTTAATACAATTTCAGAAAATTATAATCTGAACATAGATTAAAGTGGCTGCTTAAAAAGGCTCACTTAGGCCAAAGTGGATCATTGTGATAATCTGAATATAATACTAAGAGTTCTTGTTAGAATCAGGTTTTGCGATCAAATCCAGAAAACTCCACTCGAAGCAAAAGGAATTTCACAAACCGCAATTATAATGCCATAAGGATAATCTCTGGGGACAGGGTCAAGTGAAACAGGTGAAACACTTGAAACAGGGTCAAGTGAAACAGGTGAATATTGAACAGTGTACCCGAGGCGTGGAGACTAGCATTCTCCCTCTAGTTCTTGCAACCCATTGTGAAGCATGGGGCGGTCGAAGAACTTCACTCGATTCGAGACAACGTTTGCAAGTGGACATACAATTTAAGCTGGATTCAGAAACACCATCATTACTCCTAATCTGTTGTCAGCAGAAGACAACAATGGGTCGTCGATGGGTTCGTTCTTGGAACCTCTGGGATGAAAGGCCAACACGTTATCACTCCACCGATGACTTAAACAAAGCCTAGTACGCGTAGTCTTAATTGCAAAGGCGGACAATTGCGACCACGCCATGCCAAAGGATTGCACACCCATCAGCACAACGTGGGTGTTACTTAAATCTCTAAAAAAGGTTCTAGATTCGTCTAGGACAACCTTAACACTAATTTACTGTTTAAAATACAAAATGAATACATAAAAGGCAAATCGGTAATCACTGCTCTGCATTAAATGGTATTCGAGATCGAATCTGTACCAAGGGTGCAAGGGACGCACAGATGTGGCGAGATTATCTCTGTTGGCAGTGGGTTTGTAGAAATGCTTGAATAAAATATAAATTAGATTTTACTACTTTTATCTTTTGGTTATTATTGCACATCTGTTAATATTATTGACCATTAAATAGCAATTAATTTATTCACTTGACGTGCAAATAACAGATCCACAGAAAAATTTTAAAGTTAATTTTTATTTCCATTTGTTATACACAGAAATAGCAGTCGAAAAATTAAATACAAGATTTCAACTAATAAGTTTTACGAAATAAAAACAATTCAGACCATAAGATAATTTAAATTTGCAACACAAACTGACTTTTGAAAGGGGGCTGACATAGTCGGAGCAGATTTATTTCATGAATGGTAATAATTGTAACCAATTGTTTTTAATAAAGACATCACTCTAGTGGATGTTATCAATAATACAACTCCGGCGCTAAATATGCTGAAGACGTCCCTGTCGAAAGCTGCCTCCACAAAGAATATACTTGGGTACTCTTACTGACTTATTAGGGGCTTTAATTAACGTAAGTAGAGAGGCTATGGTGAACGTTTTCGAAACAGCAAGACACAATGCAACTATTTGCAGATGGATAACCACACTGCCAAGAGAAAGGCACACACAGAGTGAAGTCCTTTCACTTCTCCTTTGGCTGCTGGTACAGAACAACAGTCTCATGACAGTTGAAAAAGAAGGCGCGATAGTGGTAGCATATGTGGATGATCAAGAAAAAGAAAGAGCTCTTAAGAAACCAATTTTTTTGGTAGTAACTAAAGGGCTTAATATCAACAAGTGCAAAATGAAATTATCATGTTGTCATATAGTCTAAATGTCCGAAACGCTGAGGGCTTAAGGTGAATGTTGCTTAAACACAAACATTAGCTAGGACTCCAGAACACGAGATAAAATTTATCTTGAGGACCAATGCATAGAACTTGTTGTTTGCGGTGGAGTTAAAGCTAAGTTATAGGCGCGCATCAGCAAGGCTCGTGTTGTAACTAACACTGTCGAGCAATGATAATATGATCAGATGCACAAAACATCTCCAAAGGAACACGAATGTGAAATCTGCCGTGATATAGGTACGGGTGTGCAACATAAAAGTGACCTATTAAATAACATCTTAACTTCAAGCCTTTGTTTTCATCCCCAATGATGACCTACTTTAGACTCACAATCCAAGACGGGATAGACAATGGCAATGGATAGGTCATAGACTGAGAAAATAATCAAACAATACCGCTCGGCAGATTAAATTACCGCAACACATGGAGAAGGTTCGTAGAGAGGGAAGGTACCAATCCTAGATGGCATGCTAAATACTTGGGGCTAGTCTAGTACGAGACTTAAGTATTTGGCTTGTTCTCAAAGCCAAAGGACTTAAGCTCTACCTCGCGCACAGATACACAGCAATATTCCGATTAGTTCTACTTTATGGCGTCATGAGTGGGTAGCTAGCTGTGAAAAAGAAAACCCACTGAATCACTTAAAAACTCTTCCTCCCTCGCTCTTGACACCTTCCTTCTGTATTTCTGCTCGTAAGAAACACCATAATGAGGGCAATGTTTCGTCTTAAAGAAGCAAAGATCCTCAAGACGCGGAGATCTAGTAATATAAGCTTAAGAAAGAAGCACTACTGATACCGACTATATACTATCAATTAAGCGTTGTAGATGTCCTCGTCAAAAAGGAGCTGATATAGTTGTAACAAATTCTACTTTGTTGTAAAAAGATCGAATAACTTTGATGAGACATGCTTGTTGATTGCAAATTAAAACCACTTTTGATTGATTGCTCTGATAAGTGCAAGACTTCTAAGAAATAAGTCAAAACTTTGAAACCCAATTTTAAGGCGTCACCGTTCCGTTTTGAAAGCTAGGTTTGGTCATTTCATGATTAAAGCTGAACGCTACTACCGCACACCTCCCACTTTAAAGTTAGGCCACCTTGGTTTTCGAGTAATTTGTCATCAAAATGACAAAAAATGGACGCGTAAGAAATATTTGCCACTACAGTACAGTATTGTACACATGAAAATAAAAATTGTTGCACCAGATTTGGTCAGGACTCTAAATTCTTTATTTTTTCTTCAATTTTCGATTATAGCGCAACGGCCGGAAGTTTTGGCTGCCAGCGTAATTGGTAATTCGATTAAACTAAAATGTTTTTCACCCCTCTATCCGATCACCGTAACAAGTTTCCAAACAGAAAAGGTTTGGTATTTATATGGTCTCTTCGATTACCGGTTGGCAGACGGTAACCTTTCATGGATGAATTTGCACTATTTTCTAGGCTACATTTAATTATGACGATTGGCGAATAACAATTCAAATATCTCATTTAATTGTGGTTGGATAATAGATGTAAACATTTAATTGGCGAGGAAGTTATTGTTACATTAGATAATTAGAGAACAAAGTGTTATTGAAGAGATTGATGATTCTGAAACTAGGCTCAGAGCGAAATTTTCGTTTTGGGCTGCGACAACGCAAACAATAGAGCAAAATGTGTAAAATCACACTGTGAGTAATACCATTAACACGAAGCACTAATTGGAAGTTCTCTTATTAATTGAAATCTCCGAGCCCAGATCAACGTAAAAAAAGGCACTTTGGACAATGACATTATATTAGTTTTGTCTGTTTACTTCTGTGTAAAAAAGCGTCAGTAAAAATCAAGAAAAAATGTTACTGAAAGTTGCCAGACACTTCTTGGGTAATTAACTGTGAGCTGTCAACCACAAGCGAATTCTATCCAACTTTTGATTACTGCACTTATAGCATAACATATCATATTTTTCACAGTACATCACAAATCTGCAAGTACAATTTATGAAATGACAAATTTGACAGCGGCTCGAAGTAGTCGGGTAAAGAAAAAGCGTTCCATTGAGGAAGCACGCCGAAGTATTCTGCATGGCCCAATGGAACGCAACTATTGAAAGCATTCGACAACTTTGAGTACTCACTACTTGTATTGTCAAATCAACCCACCCAACCCTTGCCACTGAAAATTGTCTCAGTTCCATCCAATGCCATGTGTTTTGAATTGACACTGAAAAGCGTTCCTCAACTCAGTACAATGTTACCCCCACCAACTAGCACTTTCTGCCACTTCTGTAAGTGAACAGACTTCATGTGTAAAATTTGGATAAGGGGAGAAATTTGTCGGCATCTCCAAAAGTAAACAGCCGCAGTGTGGACAAAAACTTTTGGTTTTGTGTAAAACAAGCCTATTATCATCAGTGGACAATTATAAAACCAATTAAAGTTATTACTTGAAGAATAAAACCCTAATACGGTATAGTTTGCTTAATAAGCGCTACTCTGTAGTTGGTAAGTCGACCCAGCAAGAAAAAGCAAATGTTAAGTAATGTGAGACTTATATGTGGTTTGAACCTGATTTTACTCTTCAGATATGTATTGGAATAATCCAAATAGGATTATTAATAGGTCTGTTCCTCCAATTTTCGTGTAAGAACTTACTTGAGTGGAAGGGAAGAATTTGTTTAAAACCGAGAAAGCGAGGGTACGAATTTCATGCAAGTTCATTAAAAACGAGAAGATGCTAGAAATGAAATTCGATTAAACAGCATTAACCCGTGCAATAGCTAAATTTCTTGGGTAAGTTCGTGCTGCAGGAAAACATATGACGTCAACCTTATCTCCGTAATTTTGACTGCCAAGGAAAGCGAAGGAACACAAAATGTGTAAGTTCGCGCACATGTGGGTTCCCAATTTCTGATCAGGGAACAGACCAAATATTTGACGTTGGGCCTGTTTAAGCATTTTAGGTTTCGTATGTTACAATATTACTTTTATTGGCTAAAATTTACATTAACGATAAATTTCCAATTTTTTTTCTAAATAGCGACAGTACACCTAGTCCCTTTTGTGATTTATTTGATATTTTTTAAACGATTTACTTTCAATAGTTTCTTCAAAACCTACTTACTTCGCCTGCCTGCGTTTTTCTTTAATATTTTTGAATTCATTCCGATATATTAATTGTTACAAAATTAGGTCTGCTCCCTCCCTCACGAACACCAGTAATAACTCGTATTCACTAAATGAAACATTCCACAATCTACAATGCTCATTATTTCTATTGTGGAATCAACTTCCCCTCAAACATTTGTTCGCACTGAAAATTTTATTAGTAGGTCTGTTCCCTAATAAGAACTAGTGTTAACTCACTAATAACGTTTTTGATGAGAATTCAGGGCGCAACGAGTTTTTATTCTAGCAGTCTAGCAGCGAAACTACTAGACCCAGTGGACCACTGATTTCCCCTTCCTGGCACTGCGGTTTGGTTTTAATGGAGCCAGTTTTACAACTACAAACGTAAAATGTTTTGACAGTTCGAATTGTCAGACGGTTTTTTAGTGGTTTACAAATTGGTTTGTTGACCAGCTATGCTTAAAACGGTATGCAAGCAATATAATTTCATAAAACAATATTTTAAAATGTTTTATATGGATATAATGTCGTTTTATTGAAATTTTGTTTATTGGTGCGCACTCATTGACAAAGTCAAAAAGAAATGTTTCATTGATCAGTGGGCCACTACCGTGCTGAAAGAGTCCCATCGAAAACGTTAAAAATAACACTGAAAGTCTTCCTCATCTTTCAGTGCTCACTATTCGAATTTTCAAATCAACTTCCCCTCAAGCACCTTTTATCACTGAAAATATTCTCACTGCTACCAAGTGCTCTGTATTATGAATTGTCAATTGCATTGAATTGTCAGTTGACATTTCTCATTCTTAAAACTCAAAAGCACTCTGAGTTCTTCAACTCAGCGCAGTGTTATTCCCATCAACTAACACTTTTATCACCGCACTTTTTGTCACTGAAAGTCCTAAAACAGATCTATACCGTGTTTTGAATTGTCAATTTATTGAATTAAATTGTCAGTTGACTTTCTCATATTTGGCACATAAAAGCACTCTGTGTTTAGTATTTAAGTGGGGGACATTCTTATTAACTAGCACTTTTTAACACTAAGTTTTTGACACTAAAAATTATGGAACAGACCTATTATTTTTACATGACTTTTTGAAATGATTTGTTGCGCGGTACACATTCTCAGTAGGTCTATTTGTTTCGCTGCATGAAAATTGCAGAAGTGGTGTAGAGTGTAATCGATGTGACGTCAAAAGTGTAGGAATTTGCCCCACACTAACGTCAGCGAAACAAACATTTTAAGTGTAATTTGCTGTCAATTATATTTAACGGAACGTCTTTTCGTTAATACAATTTTTTAATATCACAAATAAAATAGAAAATAATATATTGCCGACTTTAATACAAGAAATTATGTGTGACTCCTCTGATAATTAATTAAAATCACTTCAATTAAGACTGGCTTTGTTTGACAATTGCCAATATCTGCCTGCATTCATTGCACATCATCCAAAGCAAGTGCAGAAATTTCCACTTTTTTGCAGCGAAACAATCGTTGGGCAGTTGCACTAAGTTTAAACCGAGAGCGAAACAAACGCCGTTTAACGCAAATTTTGCACACAGTGCAGAAAAATTGGAGCGAAACAAACAGACCTAGTGTAAAAATGGTAGCTGGCGCGGTAGCCAGACCTGTCCAAAATTAAAATTATGTAAATTAAAAGATGGCGGTCCAATGTGTAGCTGGCGCTGTAGCGCAAAGTTAACTTTTGACACGCGCCAAATTTGACATTTCCGAGTTAACTACAGCGCCAGCGCCACATTGTGTTCCAGCCTTAAAACTAAAATTTACTTTAGAATTAGCAAAATGAATTTGTTCTCTTTGAAAGGTTTTAAATTTATGATATAAAAATTAAAAGATGTTTTTGTAACAAATCAGAGATCTATAAGTAAAAAAATTGAACAAAAATAACTAGAGTAAGTACACACCTGTCATTAAACGTGCACACCTCATCAATAAGGGATGTTCGTTCAGATCGAGTAGCATGTGTAACGCACTTTTCAACTACGTTGGATGCGAACTTATGCTGAGACAACACTAAAACTTTACCACGTACACCAGCAATTAAAATGGACTTATCTTCAGGTTTTCCATGTTCTGAAAAATAAATAAAATAGAAATCATAGTAAACGCTTTAAAATTGAAACAATTTACCTAGTACATGCTGAATAACATAGTTTCCATACTGATCCTGAATAAGTTGATCTGTGTGCTGGTGAAGTTCATCAAGAATTGGAGAAGTCTGTTCAGGAGTACAGTGTTCAAGAATTCGTTGAATTACTCTACATCCATAAGGATGGGTACTCAGGGAATACACTTGCCCTTGGAAGGCATTTATTATGAATTGTAAAGCACTCGGTTCAACACATTCAATGCATTTCTGTACGACGTGGTTTCCGTTTTGGTCTTTGACACACTTAAGCACGTGTCCATCGAGTTCGCGTACAATTTCCTGTTGTTGTTCTGACGAAATACTCTCTAGTGCCTTTTGAATGACTCGACATCCATACATTTGCAAAGCCAATGGCAATACATGACCCTTAACTTGATTTGCCAGAGTTGATTTTTGTTCCGGAGTACCAAATTCAAAGAATTTCTGGATAACATAATTTCCAAAAACATCAGTCATAAGGCTATAGGCAGCTCCGAGAATCTCGTTGAAAACAATTTGCTTTTCAGCTGCAGTTGCTCGCTCCAGTTTCTGTTGAATAAATCTTGAGCCGTGTTGATCCTGTGAGAACTCTACGATATGATTGGTCAAATCGCGAAGCTGAAGATTTGGATATCTTTGATTTCTGAAGTCTTCCAAAAGGCGAGATCGGCCTGGTGGACGATCAATAGGAACAGTTTGTCGTACATTTGATGCAGTGGGGATGGGAAGATGTTTCGAGAATAGCGAACTATTCGAGCCAAACATTGTATTCGCTGCTGATAGTCCAACAGTTGCCAGCTGATTTACATTACGGAATTTGTTCTCGGCGCCAGGCGCTCGATTAGTTACTAATCCTGACGGTGGAGGTGTCAATGGAGCTCCTATAGGACTTGCTGATGCAGTCGCCACTGTACCCAGTGCCCCATAGCTTCCCACTGGCCATTTTCTAGCTGCCGCCGCTGCTGCTGCTGCTGCCGCTGCCGCAGCTGCTGTTGACGATGCCGCTGATGCTGCTATCGATGTATTATATTCCAGAGATGGACTAAAGGCTGATGTGTTGCGGTCAAATGAATCTCGACGGGCTGTTAGAGATGAAGTGTTTAACGCTAAACCAGCTGAAAATATATAAAATATTTTAATTTGAATAAATGTATGGAATTAAATTTTAAAACACTGAAAGAGTTGTGCACATCTCATTCTATAAGAGGAAAAATTATACTAAAAACTAAAAAGATAATTAAAGTGCTAAATTACCAAAGTGTTGATAGAACATTATACCAAACGGATCAAACATGGTGCAAATTGTTACGAGGCCTAATGAAAAATAACTTGATGCGCACAACACCAGCTATAAATATATGCAACACTCCCTCAGGAACTGACATAATTTAAAGCATCCCGCCACCTTTATCTCACACTTTATGAGTTCCACCGAAATAATTGCATAAGATGAAAGTAAACAAAAGCATTTTTCAATTTCGTCGGGATCGCAGACACCCAGTTTTCCCTCTTTTGTGTTTGTATGAAGATAATAAATTGAAAATGAATCCTTTTTAGCTCGACAAACAGACGGATAGGATTTAATATATCTACGGCTACAACACGTGCCGAAACACGATTCAGGTAGGCAAGGTTGGATACAGTAGCAAGCAATAGTATAACAAAAGAGAATACAATACTCTACGCGTGAACACGCATGTAAAAATATTTGCCAAGGGTCAAACTATTAAGTGAGAAGGATGACAAGTGGTAAGCTACCTGGAGCGAATGCGATTTAGCCTGTGGGTAATTTTTTGTAATCTCACAAACACAACATTGTTACATAGCCTGTAGCACTTTTTAAAAAGGTTTTAAGGGGTTTTGGCACTTATAACTGCTCTCTTCTGTTCTGGGTAATTATCACTGGAGCACTGAATAGATGCGGAAGTAGAAATGGAAGAGACTTTTATGATGGGTATAACCGGCTTTCCTAGAAATTCAAAATTTCTTTGAGTACCTCTTGAGCACAACACACGTCGCCAGATAAATAGCAATATTTTATGACATACATTATGGAGGAGACGTACTTACCCTAAAGCAAATGCATAGTATGCTAATTTACAAGCATTAATGTGTAAAAATTCTTTAATAGGTTGGAAAAATGGGAGTTCAAGGTGTGAATTAGCGACGATACATATAGGGTAATTTGTTTGTTAATTAAGTTTTTCGAAATTACCGTAATTTTTATCTTTGCTTAATAGGGAAAAAGGATTTTAGCTTAAAAATCTCATCTTGATATGAGATTTAATTTAAAATAAAACAATTTTAAGAGCATCATCCTAATTTCAATACATACATATGTACCTATGTAAGGTGAACAAAGTATGGTTTAATTTTCAATCTAACGCAGGATCGCAGACATTTTTCTTCCATTGTTTGAAGAAAGATCAAATAGGCATATTTTTCTTACAAGTTGATCGAGATTTACTATGTTTACATGGTGAATGGAACACATGAATTGAGATCTGGTTAAAAATAGAATTAATTCAAGTAACCACGTTTCTGCGATGAAGTGAGATTGAGATTTATTTTGTTTCAGCCTACAAACTCGAATTGGTGCCTTTAGTTTAAAATATTACAAAAGAAAATTTTGAATAATTTTAAGTTCGAGGTATATGTACATATCCGAAATTCGGAACTTTATTAATTTTTTACATTACATCAGGCCTTACCTATTTATTTTTCTTTACTTTCTCCGATACAAAAAAAATTAAATACATATATCATGTTTACTGGCATCAAGTATATCACTTCTGTATGAATTTGGAGTTGTAGTAGTCAGTAAATGTAGAATATCTCGAAAACTATTTGTCGGATTGACTTGAAAGTTTTAGGGAATATTTTCAAGATATCATACTTCAAGAAAATGCCAAAAAAACAATATCGATTTTATGAAAATTCTGACTAGACCTAACCCCTCCCTTAAAGGTTATTGTTTAGAATCGCTCCAAAATTGTTTTTAGGTATTTAGAGTCATTTTTAAGAGGGTCCTCTACTCTCGAGGCCTGAAATTGAGCGTTTTTTTTTTGAGGAATAAATTGCGAAGGATCTACTGAATACATTTTAATTTTTTTTTATTTCGAAGATACATGTTTTGACTTTTCAATTTTACTTTTGAAGATGAAAAAAATAACTCTCGCGACCTTGAAACGTCATTGATGACATTGATGTTGAAACTGCCTGGGTCCCGCTTAAGCAAAGTTGTGGCCAATTGGGTAATCTGTAATCTGAAAATTTATATTCTTTGTAATCATAGTTACGTTGGCTATGTTTTCCCGAGACAGATTTTTTTTTATTTTGCAATTTGTAAAAGTTATGCAACAATTTGTAAAAATTTCTAATTTTTACGTCATTTTTTGACCTATTAGAGGCTATAAAAATGGAATAAAATAAAATTTTGCAAATCGTATTCGGGAAAACATAGCGGTATGTTTTCTGAACAATTGAAAAAAAAAATTATTAAAATCGGACCAATACTTTTATGAGAAGTCTTAACTTGGCAGCTAAAAAAACACTACTTTCGGGAAAACGCGTTTAATGATTAATTACGGTGTATACCATGATTGTAGTAACTTACGAGTTAATCTGCTATACCGGGGCCGTACAGTTCTCCTTCCTAATCACGTTGATGTTTTTGGTTGTCCACATTCTTCTCAAGAACGGACCGCTAAATTCTTTGGACAATGATTTTTAACTGGACAAGCGCTTAGTTTCTCGGAAACGGCCGGAGACGGGTACCTTTCTGTTCCCAGAAACATGTAAAGGAATGTGATTTTCATGAAATCCTTTTTTGAAATCGATTTTTTGAAACCGCGAGAGTAGAGGACCCCCTTAAGTGTAATAGTAAATTCAAGGCGGGGAGACATAATTTTCTATCACAGCATGCTGCCCCCACCCCCCTGCCGGAGAATATATTTAAATAGTAATATATAAAAATATTTCTACGCACTTCCTAATTAGTTGGCATAAGAGATGTTTACATTTTTTCATTTAACTTGTTTTCTGATATAATTTTTTTTATAAATCCATCCCCGCCTTAAAATATCCAACTCCACAGAATCATTTTCAGGAGGTGAAAAAAAATTTGGAGCGATTTTGGTCTAAATATTATCCAGCAGATGGGGGAGTTAATAAAGCAACTAAAAGCCTGATTTATACACCTCTTCCTCACAGAAAGTTTAAGAAAAATTTCAAACTTTGGAGTAAAAAAAGTGCTAAGAACGGGGAGGACCGGGGGCGACATGCTGTGATAGAAAAAATATGTCTCCCCCGCCTTGAATTTACTATTTTAACATTTAAAAATGACTTTTTGGAGCGGGATGAATTGCTAAAAAATAATAATAGTTGATAGCTTGTGAAAACTGAAAATGGCCCTTAAGTTGAATATCGACCAGTTTTAGCAAGCGCACTATTACCACCTTCTTTTTGTGATATCTCCTAGTTACAGTCATGTGTATGAAAATAGCAGTGTTTGAAATATTTACACGCATTAGACAAAATTTTCAATAACGGTGATGTGCAAAACATTATATTGTTATGAAAATAATCTTTATTATATATTTCATCCATTAGACTTAAAACAACATAAAATTCTCCGCTGATAATTTAAATAAATAATTCTTCGTAAATTATATATGCTTATAAAAGTGTTCATTAAAATAGCAGTCTTTTTGTATTAAGAACAAAATAATGAAAAAAGAGGAACAAATAAGGATTTTTCAATATAATTGTTTCATAACACGTTAGTATTTTGTCCCGTAACCATTATTTTTAATAACGGCTGTGCATCTACGAGGCATGGATACCACTAATTGACGGCATCTGCTTACATGGATAGACTTCCACGATGACTGAATTATTTCCCATAATTGCTGAGTATTTTTCGGTTTTGCTATAGAAACTGCCTTTTTAACATCTATCCATAGATGCTCGATAGGGTTAAGTTCTGGCGATTGTGTATGCCATGCCATAACATTAATTTTGTTTTCCTCAAACCACTTTTTAGCCTTTCGGGAAGTGTGTTTGGGATCGTTATCTTGCATGTAAGTCTACCGTAAAGGCATTTCTTCCTCAGCAAATGGAAGCATTACATTTTGCAATATGTTTACATAAACATCTGCATCCATTTTTCCCTTAATGCAATGGATCGGACCCACGCCATACCAAGAAAAACATCCCCAGACCATAAGACTGCAACCGCCATGTTTGACTGTATTTCTGGTATACTTTGGATTAAATTCTGTACAGACTAGTCTCCGAACATACTTCTGGCATCCACTAGAATCAAAAAGAACTACTTTTGATTCGTCACTCCACAAAATATTACGCCATTTAGAAGAGGGCCACATTTCGTGCTCTCTAGCAAATAATAGGCGGTTTTTTATTTGTCTCATATTTAATAATGGCAACTTTCTAGGACGTCTCGATCTTAAATTAGCTTTTATTAGGCGTCTTCTTATTGATGAAGTACTGATTGAAAGATTCAGATCCTGCTTAATTTGTGTCGAAGTTTTAAACGGTTGCTTTTTTGAAGAATTTATAATATTCCTGTCTTCTTGAGGTGTAGTTTTCCTTTTTCCGCTCCGTTTTTCAGTCACATTTTCCCATTTTTTCGCATTACTAATCATTTTGGCTGAACACTTTAAAGTTTCTTGTATAAATTTGTACGTTTTGCAATCTCTAAGTAGCTGCCTGACAAGTGTCCTTTCCCCAGGTGTGCAATGCTTTGCCCGGCCCATTTTTTCTAAAGATAAACTTTTTTAATACTATACATTATATTTAAGAATAATCCTTACATTGAAATATACACCGATGAAAAAAATAAAGAGTCACTTTCGAATTTTCCAACAAATTTATCAAAGAAACCTAGTAACACTGCTATTTTAATGCACATAAAATTTTGTAGTTTGCTATTAATATAACGGGGAATACCCTAAAAGCATTCTTAATTGAAGTGTTGCCACCACACATTGGTTAAAAACAGTAAAGAGATTAATTACAAGAGATGTCCTTCCAATCACTAAGGGAGGGATGATTAAAATTCACTTTTTTTAAAATTGATTCCGGCACTGCTATTTTAATGCACATGACTGTATGTTTTTCAAGGCCATAAAACAGGATTTCACATTGATTATATTTAGAATATCCATTCCGTTCTATAAAGAGGTTTTATTAGATACAAACCAAGAAACAAGAACACAATGACGAATAAGGAATATGAGAACTTACATTCTATTGGACATTTTAAACACATATTTAACTCAATACAAAAGTAGATGGCATACCACGGAAGAGACCCCGGTAAGAACCCTTAGATATGGCATGACTATATTTCACACAAAAAACCTATCGCTAGTTTCATTAGCTGTCCATCAGATAATAAAGATGTTAAATGAGAATTAAAAAATAAACTCTATTCCAAAAAAATAAACATCTGCCATACATAACTATGCGGTTCTTATAATAATATGATTTTGTTCCCTTGTATAATCCTGCTAAAAAAAGTTAAACGCTCTAAAAATTTTTTAAAACCATTAACTTCCATCTTCCATCATAGAAGTCGGAAAGTAAAGTAAAGGTTCTAATAGAAGAGGTTCTTGAAATTATTGAAAGGGTTTTTTAATTAAAGGTTTCATTTGAAATTGCGCGCTATTTTTCATATGTAAAAGTTCCAGCTGTCATTCTTTGACATTTGATTAGTAAAAAATGTATAGTTATCGAAAATGGGGCGATACATGCTTCCACAGTGCCCTGAAATTTTAAAAATTCACTACAAGTCAGTTCGTAAACCGTATAGTTTTATACATGCAAAATAGTGCTCAATTTAAAATGACATGGCTTGTTAAAACACCCTATATTCCATCGAGAGATATTAAACTCGAGATATACATATATCCTAAGATTGGCACTAATAATAGCAGTCGTGAATTCATTGCTCGACAAGCTCATCCACGTAAATAGTGGTCTCCTCATAAAATACTGCAGCTTTCGTCAACTTGCTACTGGCGGTACTCTTTATACATAGGAGAGTACTCAGAGAGATCTAAGTATCAGAGGATGGAAGAACACGCATTTATACAAACAGGACACCCAGCCATGAATCGTATTGACAGAAAAACATTCCTTATGATTTCCGAAGCTTAAATTAAGTTTACGTTGGTGATGATCACCATAATAAAGGAATAAGTTAAATATGCCTGAGTATAGGAAAATTAAGAAACATCTAGCAAGAATCTGTAATATTTAAAATGACAATATCATTGACTGGAAAATATTACGATTGGTATTGGTTTGTTTGCTAAAAGAGGGAGATCCACACCTCTCATATACTAAGGCCCTAAGTGACCTATTGTACGCCCCTTGCTCGACACCGTTCCTTAAAGCCCACTGCCGAGCCAACTGATACCCATAAGGCACTGGATTATTGACTTATATCCCAATCTATTCTTTTCTGCTAGATCTTAGCAAGATTCTAAATCTCCTTTGCGTTAAGGCCGAGCATTCGCCAAGAACGTGCAAAACAATCTCGTTTTCCTCTCGGCATGCTCTACACAAGCTGGAGTTCCCTACTCCTATTCCCCTGGCATGAGCCCTTAGTCGCGCATGCCCTGTTACGAGACCTATTGAGAGTTCCCCCAGAACGCTATATTTTGTTTGGCTTTTCTGGATCCCTCCCAATTTTCGTTGTGCATCCTCGTTGTAGATATCAGGATTTTCTTTTTAACATTGCATTGGTTGAGCATTATTGAGTTTCCTCATTTGCGCCTTTCTGCACTTTTCATCTCCTTCGCTTCCACAGTGTCCTGGCGCATATATTAAGATGATTTCGTTTTGTTGCCCCAATTCCACAAGGGCCTGCTTACATCCCTCTACCACTTTACATTTCACCACTGCGTTTGTTAGTATTAATCTTAATCCCCTTTGCGTAAGCATTCGTGCTCCTGTGTCTATCGCGACAATATCACATTGAAGAAGGGAGCAGATATTATTTATCCCATTCCATATTTCCAGGTTTCATTTCGTACATGATACCTCAAAAGCACAGCCACGCTTGCCCTTTGAACCGTATTTGTGAATCGTGAATCACCCGATTGCTGATCTATTCACATTTAGTTGGAAAGAAAGTCTTGAGGCTTAAGTCGTCGGTGGAGTAAGTGATAACGTTTCAGACCATCAATTCGGAGGTCCCAGGTTCGAATCCCGCCAACGGCGACCTATAGTTGTTTTTTGCTGGCAACAGATTACGAATAAAGGCCATGGGGGTTGCAGAGTAAATTTGAATGGTTCGGAATCCACTTTAAATTGTATCGGGTGAAGTTCTTCTCCCAGTCCATGCCCCACGAGGGGTTACGGGAACTAGAGAGAGAGAAACCATGAGGTTTTCCTCCATATTGGGGATACCGAGTTGGAAATCCCAGCAATCTTCTTCCCCGTATAATCTCTTGATCGCATATACGTTGAAGATTTGAGCTGTCTGGCGTGCTGTCCACTTACTTTCCACTTACTGTGGCACTTAACGTGCGGCCGAGTTAAGTGCCACATATTTGACATGGAATTTCAGCGAAATAATTTTTAAAAAACAATAGAAGAAAATTTAGAAATAAGAAAAAAAAGAAAAGAAGCCCTGCTCAATGTAGAATAATAAAATTTATATCCCTAACCAGCTGAGACGTAGCAAACAAATTGAATGTCAAAGGAATTTTAAGAACTGCAGCGCGCACTGCAAAGACGATAAAAAATACAAAAAATCTTAGTAGAATGTACCATAAGGTAAAACATAGTAGTCAAAGTGAGAGCAGATTGCCAGATTGAAGATCTTGCCAGAAAAGCCAAAAATGCGGAAAGCAGTAAAAATAACAGGCAAAGAGTCGAGAAATATTCGCTCTTCCCTTAAATAATTGAGCTCAATGTCCTCTCATTTGAATCGTTTGGCTTTTAAGATGACTTTAAAAGCCAAACAAATTATAAAGGTAAAATAAAAAACCTACGAGGAAGTAACTAAAGGATAAGCCCTTTTCGTGTATATGTCATGTGTGTTAGCATGGCAAGTTTTTGTTCGGCGGCTGGGTCTGTGCTGTCAAATTTGTTCGCTTTCTGCTACGAGGAAGTAGGCTTTTTATCTGTTCCCTGGGTCTTAGCTGTCACTTAGTGTCACACAATTTATTATTTAGTTCAATATTTTGAAAATACGCGTCAAGAAATACTTTTCTAATCGCCTGCCTATCGCTTATGAGATTGTATGCATTGTATTGATACAAGAAATTGACAGTCTTGGTAACAAATAGCCTGTTAAGCTCATGAAATCATCTCTTAACAAGGCCCAGGACGTAATACCCTTATTAACAATGTCCGAAGTGTGGTCGTCGAAGAAAATCTTTCAGTTTAAAGCAGCCAATCCTTGGAGTTATCATTTATATTCTACAGCTCTACATTTCCAAGTACAAGATATCACCATACTTTTAGAAATATTAAGAGGAAGGATATTATCGAAAGGCTATGAGTACATAGTAATATAAAAAATAAACAACAGAGGTCCTAGACGATTACCTAGCACTAGCCCCAAAACGTGTTATAGGCTTACGTGTGAAAATAGAAAGTTTCACAAATCCTCTCACAACTGGAATGTTATAATGTTTGTTTTGTCTGTTCTATGATGGAGAAAAATCACCGAAAGTTTCTCGGCTTAGAGTTCGTAAAATCTTGTATTACCTTTATTTTCTTCCTTTGAACTTATTGCTAGCGCGGACTCAAATAAAGAGTTTTTAGAATCATTCTACGTGCTATTGGTATTGCAGAACTTTCTTACAATGCCCAGGTCGAATGTCAATACTTTCTGCCAGGCCCGTAGAGACAAAATTCGGGCCCGGGGGTACCACATACGGGCCCCCCGCGAAACGAATTTCTGGCCCGGCACTTAGCGTTTACGGGCCCATATACAATCGAATGATTGACTTTCAGTTTAAAATCTGTCTAGTATAGTACACTTTTTCGATCGTGAAGCATTTTTTTTATATAAATAATTAAAATGGAAAAAATTTTCGGTTGTTGACTTAGATGATGGGCCCCTTTCAAAGCCCGGGCCCGGGGGGTTTACCCCCTTCGCCCCCCCCCCCCCTCCCTCCCCGCTGTCGGCGGCCCTGCTTTCTGCCTTCTGAATGAACTCTCTTCACCTATACGGCATATACAATTGTGTAAGGAGGTCACAGTTACAATAGATAGGTCACCTTATAAGAACCAAAATAAAAACTTTCGAATTTGATTCAAATAAGACACAACGTAGGTGTCGGGTTGCATCACAGAGACAAATAAAGGCGGTAGACAACCCATTAAATGCCATCACGTCGCATTTCGTCGTGAGAGTTACTGGTTCGAATCTCTTTAAAATTACTTTTTGCATACAACAAGTTTAGGACGTTCAGAGTAAAATCTAATTGTAAGAAATCAACTTACAATATTTGTCACCGAATAAGGGGATGAATAAATGCTTTAGAGCTATTATAATACATACAGTGACTCCGTTAGTATGTTAAAAATAGCTGCGAAACACTCGGCGTAAGTACTCTTGCAAACTACACCTGTTTATCATCTAGTGTAGCTGAACGTAGTTTGGTGTATGCCGAAGTACTCTCAATGGAACGCAGCTCATGTTGTGCTAAGAATATTTCTAATGTATTTTTTTTTTTATATATACAGGCCATACAATTTGATTACAAAAAAAAAGAAAGAAAACGTATTACGGAAGACCACCCCAAAATAACTCTAAATATATTTTCGTACTATCTCACAAAGACGTAAAATATATAATGTCACGATAAGGTTGTATTTAAAGCCAATTAAAAGCTAATTTGTAAATTTTTGTAATTGCTATAAGTATTTAAAACACTGAATCTAAGAATGCTAATTTGTTGTATTTAAAACACTGAAGGAAAAAGATATTTTATCGCAGCATACAAAGTTCGAGTTTCCCACAGACTCTGTAGATCTCAAAAATAGTTCTTCTCCACTTGGCTTACATAAATTATAAGAGATATTAAATTCCCATAAAACAAGCTTTCAAGCATGTTTGCTAAACCCTCAATTTAATTACAAAAACAGCCTATCAACAAAACATGCAAATGAAAACTCAAATCGAATCAATTGCCGTAAATTGAATTAGCAGATATTTTCCAAAAACCGAATTTGTGTATTTTTACTACAAACTTAAACACAAATTTGTGGGGCTATAACAATTAATCATATACATCGCAGCTCCCGGATAAATGCCATTTGCCTATAAAACTTTGGTACATTCGCTCTGGAATGTAAACATAGCCCCAATTTCCATGAGAAAGATGAAACATATTGAATTATAGGTCACTTGCTCTAAGTGAGTGGATCCAAGTACACCTAATTTTATTATTGCTACGCAGTATTTTGTTGACTATGAATATATTTTTGTGTACATTATAACACACTTTTCGTTTATTTGTTGAAATAGTTTTTGCGTTGAGTAATGATGATAATTTTTCGATTTGATTTACTTTTATATAAAAAAAATCTAACCTACAGGTTTAACGTAAATTTTACATCATAAAATATTATCAGAGTTCTCAGAAATAAATAGGTATGTAAGTACATGTGTCATCCTCAGAAGTGTATTTGATTTTTTGGAGTAATACCCTCAATTCCGCACTTGCCCATAATCACTACGTAAATTACTACTATCGAATTTTTAGACCAAATTTTAAAAAAAGAATAAGTTGAACCGATGCTGTTTTGTTTTTGCAATTCATTGAGTAAACCTGTAACCTATCATACGAATGATTTAAATAAATATACTGTAAACTAAACTGATCCAATATTACTCTGCGGCAAATGATACCCTCATCTTATAAAATAACAAAAAAAAAAGAGAGGAAAACATGGAGCCTTGTGGTACTTCTGAATTCATATTATATGGACAAAAATAAGAAAAAGAGAGTTAATTGAAAGTGGTGAATTTAAGTGCAAATAATCCCATTGGAATAGAATAAATGAAACCTTTTGCCTTCAGATTTTCTACAAATTAACCATTCCTATATAGGGACAAAAACAACATACCGTCAGATCTGGCATATATGGACTTATCTTGGCTTGCAAGTATGCTTTGGAAACCGCACGCGTGTAGAAATGGAGTGATGTTAAACGGCGAGGGTGATGGTAAGACCTGCTAGCATGATTGTCCTTTCACTATTCAGAATTATTTATACATGATTTAATTGCGGCTGAAAGTAGGTAAAGTTTCGAACCAAAACTTTTTGTTACTTATAGGAAGAAAAGCAAATTTATATCAAATTTCATATCAACAGTTTTGATAGTGGGTGACCAAAAGAGGTTGTACGAAATGACACACTTGATAACAACTGAGAATACGTCAGCGTCAGCTTAATATTGTCTTCGAGGACGATTTCTATGATGGTTGGTTTTCGAGGGGGGAAATATGCGTATCTTCCTTGCACTGAGGCCTTTAGTGGCCCCCCTCTAGACAGCGTACCCTAAAGTCCACTGTCGAGCCAACTCATCCCCGTAACGAATTGGATAATTCGAGTATACCCTGATTTCTTAACTTCTGCTAAATTTCGCAGTAGTATGTTCCTAAGATTCTAGACCTTTTTTGCGTTAGGGCTGGGCATTGGCCGAGAACGTGTAATATGGTCTCCTCTTCTTTCCCACATCCCCTGAATAGACTAGTGCCTCCCTTCCCATTTTTATGGCATGAGCATGAGTCTTGAATGTCCTGTCACAATGTCGAAAGAAGTTTCAGTTTATCTTTGTTAAGCTTAATGATCTTTTCAGATTCATGTGCATTGCGAGTTCCCCAAAACGCCTTTGTATGTCTGGCGATGTTGGATCCCTAAAATTTTTCTCGTTACCCATTCCATGATTTCTTTTCTATCGTAATTATTAAAGCATTAAAGAGGAATTCTAAATTATTTTAAAGCAAGTCCCATGTTGATTTTCGAAAAATTCACAAAGTTATGGGAATTTTCTGTTGTAGCGTAGGGTGCGCGACTTAAATAGGATTCCCAAATTGCACATTTTCTGAAACACGATTTTCCTACAACTCTGATAGTTATTAACTGGTCGTTTTGAAACTCTAAATAGTCGCTAATCTATTTTAGCAATAATCATTATTTGTAAAATCCATTTTGTTAATAATCATTATACGCTTGTTTGAAAAAAAACCCCACTACAATTTTTCGTTTCACATAAACGCTGCATATTCTGGAGTGATCACCGCAAAGTGTTACAAAACAAAACACATTATTTTCAATATTAAGTTTTGTTCTTTTACAAACATTGCAAAGTTCTCCTAAAGAATATATAAATAAAAGCAAGAGTTTTTGTAAAGCTTGTTAAGTTTCTTCAAAACAAACAAAAGAAATTAAGACGGAGACGAAGTTGGATCAATGGAAGAATGGCACGATCACCACGCCATGAATGCAGGTTCGGGACTGAGTTTTTCATTTTCAATTGCAATAAAAAACAATCCACTTCATCTCAGGGTTGTTGTCTAGCTCGCAGCAATGCAAAAACTGGATGTATTGTTTTACCCCATTTCCCTTACCCTAATTCTTTTCCTGCCATAGCCATGCTAAATTTTAAAAATCGGCCAATAGCAAGTCGAACCCATGAAATGGGCTTAAGTAACAGCCCATTACTGTCAAATTTCATCAATCTGACGCAAGAGTGATCTTATAAGAGTTGGTATTATTAGTAAGAGCGGTCTTATAAAGTTAACCCAAAAACATTTATTTTTTCACCTGTAGTTTTCCTTTTATCTAAGGTTAAATAAATACTATCGCTAATATCGATACTACAGCTTTAGAAACGCTTAGCAAGTTAAGGGGGGAGGGGGCGGTGTTTTTTGCGTACATTTTACCAAAAATTTTGAAAAAAAAATATCTTTAAAAACCTTAAACTTTTCAAACAATACTTCACACGATAAAAAAACACAACTTTTATTTGAAGGGGTCCAAATTAACATTAAAAAAATATTTCATAGGCATAGTAGCGTGCGCACAGTCTACTCTACACCGGGGTAAAGAAGAACAGCTGATCATTGGAGGTGTAAACAAGCCGAAACTTGTCACAGTAAACAACAGGAAAAGGCTGGGGAATCCTATTTTTTTGTAGTATTTTTAGCAATACTTTTGAATTCTCAACTTGGATTTTACTTAAAGTGAATCTATAAATGTTCTGAACATCTAGTCACGAAGAAAAGTGTCTTCTTTACAATTTTCGCGTGTTTCTTTCTTGTGTTTGTTTTTCTGAAGTATTCAGCTTGGAATGCGTCAATGACATCAGCATTTCTCTTTGGTTTTCGTTAGGAGAGTTTACAGTTTTATTTGTGTGCAAGGATTTATTAATCTGTGGTACGAAAAAAAAAATTTAATAATGACGACATGCTTGGTTGTAAAATGGTCGAACTGTCATAATTTTCGGGATTGTATCAAGAGTAGGCTGTGGCGCGCATCACGTCACCTAATATAATGAGTCTTGACAGATAGACGAATGGACTCAAGAGTGATCTTATAAGGGATCTGTTTTAAAGATCAATGAAATAGACTATTGCTGACATTTTTAGAGCTCGGAAACCCGCTCTTGCGAAGGTGGGAACGGTGACCTTTAAAGTGCACATACCGGGTACAGGATGGGTTAATTATTATTGTTCTAAAAGATTATCCTTCTCAGAAAATTAGTTTCAATTGGACATGTTAGAGGCGGTTTTCTCCCCATCTTTCTACATTATTATTACTGCTGTGATTATTACTAGAGGAAGTCAATGCAGTGGGTTTACTAATTCCAGATGAGTTTTCATCGCCTATATGGACTGAGATAATATATAACAAAATTAAATTTGATTAAAAGCTGATGAATCCTCTTAAAGTACTAGAACTTTGCCTAATAAAGAAATATTGTGCTCTTGTTTTTTTATGCTGATGCCAAAGCCCGGGGGAAACCCTATGATGCCCGTAGCGTCACTTGAATATTACTTTAAACTATACTGCATGTGCCCGGCGTTGTTAGGAAATTAGGTGAGTGCGCCTCATTTTCGATTATTATTACGGGCACCTGTCACTCTCTTCTCCCTCAACCCTAAGGGTGCTACCTCCATAGTATTTAACAGAATCAGGGAGTGTCATTATTTATCTCAGCGACCCTGAAAACTATGGGTGGATTCGACACTAATATCGATGTTTTTCGATTACTTTTACATGTTAATTCCTTCCCTAACTCCATCCACTCATCCCCAGTTTTTTCCATATTGTAATGAATATGTATGTGTTTGGTGCAAAATATCCATCCACCCATTTATGTATACGTAGACGATCCCTCACAGAGTTCAGTTCTTCATCCTTCATCACATTAATTTTAATCTTCGAAACCCTTCAAGATATCCAGATGAAGCTGACAGACAGACAAAAATTTAAAGAACATCTATTTATGATTAGATATCGTGTAAATAGCACATCTCACTTAGAAATGTGCATTAATTTTGAAATCACAGACAGTCCACCCTACAATTTTATTAATGTATTTGTATAAAAAAAAAGTAAAACTTTATAACAGCAGTTGAACTCAAAGCATTGCTTCATCGTACGTAGGAGAGAAGTGCCAGAAAAAATTATCACTATCATAAAGGAGTCCAATATCACGTCCTATACAAGGGAAAACAGTCGGAGTCCTTCCAAGTGCTGAACGGAATGAGATAAGGATGCATACTCTCGCCTTTTATTTTCCTGATCGTCATTAATGATGTATTGTGAAGCGCCCTAGACGACCACCCATCGCGAGGGATTAGATGGCAACTTTTTAATCACTTTACGCACCTGGACTATGCCGACGATGTATGTCTCCAATCTAACAAACAGTGTCATGTAGCTATAAGTTCGAAGCCCTGAGTAGAGAAAGTGGTAGAGCACGGCTTAAGATCAATGCTGCTTGGATTCCAGGACAAAAAAATGAAATTTGTCTTAAAGAGCAGCAAATAGAACAAGTAAATAAATGTTGTTATCTCGAAAGCATAGTTATAGCTGACGGCGGAGCTGAAGCTGATGTACAGGCTGAGATCTGGCGCAATAACAACATCTCCAGACGCACAAAACTCCGGGTCTTCGAACTTAAGGTAAAATTTGTTCTGTTATTTGGCTGTTCAACATATAAAGTGACCTGTCAAATATCATCTAAGCTACAATAATTTATCAACCAGTTTCTCTGACACATCCTTAACATTCATTGGCCGGAGGCCACGAAGACCTATACAGACTTACAGGCCAAGAGAGGATAGACTGCAGTATGGTGGCAATGGATAGGCCAAAACACTAAGAAAAGAATCAAACAACATCGCACAACAGGCTCGAGATTGAAATCCTCACGGGATCCAAGGAAGACTTCGAATGGGACGACCGCGCAACACATGGAGAAGCTCCGTCGAGAGGAAAGGTACCTAGGCCACAGTTGAAGGCGTTGGCGCAGAACCGGATCAGATGGAGAGTCGGTGTAGTAGACGCCTTGTGGCCCACAAGGGTTTAAAGGAACCAGAGAGATAACACTTAACCATTTTATGACCGGGCGCGTCAAATGGCGCCTAACCAAAATTAACGTTATTTACATGGAACGTCAATTCGTGTCTGATTTAAATTAATCGTATTCTGATGTGTATTGATTAAACCGTTTTGGCTCTTGTTAAAATGCAGATGTATCGGAATCTGCGGGCAACGACAGATTTTTGTACAATATTTACAATATTTTCGTATTTTTATGTCGCTTTCCTGCGAGTTGAAATTTGTTTATTTTTAATTTCAACTTACCACTTCACCAGAACAAATTAAATATAATGTTTTATTGCAGTATATCTATAGATTAAAGCCGAGCGTAGTAATTTCTCAGTCAAAAGTTATAGTGATCAAAAATTTCCAAACGCGATGAAACGATGACAAAATTGCAGCACGCCACACTCTGTCCTTCGCGTGATTTTGCAATTCTCACTATGTTATATAAACTCTTTGATTCTTTAGCTATAATGTGGTATACTTTGATTTTCGATATAAACAGTAGTTCTTCAATTACAATACAAAACTGTATACCCCGATTTCGTTATCAGTGTGTTTTTAGTAAAGCCTCCAATTGGGGAGCAATTTTGCAGACGTATGTCAAAAGTGTACAAAATCGACAATCTAGGAAATATACGTAATCTTCGCATTATTTTTTATTTGGTAGCTTCATGCTACAGAAAATCAGTTTATGCTGGATCGATACGAGAATGAAAACAAACAGATTGATTTGTGGATATATTGAAAAAATTAGTGTAAGTGCAAGAACTTACTTGAAGTAGACTACAAGTATTTTTTTCTATTTTCTTAAAATGGCCCCAGTAGGTCATTGTGCACAACAAAGCGCCCAGTCGATTAAAAGTTAAGACATACGTTTGCTTAATCGAACTTTTCAAGTCCTGATTTGACCTAATGGGATTTAGGTTATGTTGAATAACCGAAGCGATGAATTCAGGCAGTTTTTTAAGCATCAATTAGTCGGTGTGCATCTCAAGATTAAAATAGACTTTATACAGATTGCGAACCTTTAAAAAAGCTATTACGCATTCTTTTGAATGTTTCTCCCCCATTGTCATTCCAAATGCATACATAAAGGTCTGAATGATGTTTCAGAAATTGCTTTTAACTTCCGCTCCAAATCCGAAAATTGCAATAAAAGAACTTTATTAAAATCACAAATGCATTCTTTTATAGCTTGGTTTAAAAGGGTTTAGTGTGCATGACAGGCAACGGCGTGCACCTAAAGTTTTATAACGAAGTTACTATACATATATACAAGTGAAGTCAATTGTGACTTCCAAGATATCATTAAGCCCTCAATTACGACAAGTAGTCCTTTTTTCAACATCTATAGAAAATAGAAAAACAGTAAAAGGGCAGGCAGAAAAGTATCATGTCACGTTGAGAGCATTTTGAAAGTGGTGTATGTTATGCAATTACTAGATATTCGCCCAAGCTAAACACAAAAGCATATTTACGGCAATAGATAGACGTAAGCGTTTATTTTGTTATATGCGCAACAATGTACTCTGCAATGAATATTAAATGGCTGCAAATGAAGCTTTTCAATTCTGTAAAACTGCAGCAGTCGTAACCAGCAACTTTTATGCACAGAACAGGGTTTGAGGAAAATTGCAAAGGAACTACTTCACAAACATGTGGCAGGATAATAAGGTCAATTTCAAAGCACGTGCTGCTAATAGTAAGAAATTCAACGCAATTTCGTACAGAAAAAACATAAAATTCAGTAACAAGCTAAATTACATAAAGAATTTATAAAGATTTGGTGTAGTACCAACAGGAAGGAGGCAATTTTATAAATAGGGTGGGGAGGAAAACAAAGAAGAGTTGCAACTTATCGAAAAGTCATAAAAGAAAGAGAAAAAAGCATAAATGGAGGAAAGCGCACTAAAATATTTTTGTTTTAAAAAATTGTTTCGTTACCTGAAGGTTGTGCGGGGCTCCCCAAGGTACCAAGACCTCCGCTGAACGCTTGGGGTGCAAATAACCCGCCACCTAAAGTTTTAAATAAATTTAAAAATAATATACACAAACACATATACAAATGAATGTTATTTTAGCATTAATGAGATAATTATTTAAATTTCATAAAATTAATGACTTCTTTAACTTAAAGCAAAATTGTAGCAATTACTTACTCTGGAAATTCTTTAAAAATTTTTATTCAATGCGATTGCAAGTATGAATACATGATGAAAGTACACAAAATAATTGCACAAGTTTCACCTTTGTGAGTTGAACTTAATATTATTTCAATTAAACCAAATTTTACAATTATATGAAAGTCACGGACTAAATACGTCTGGAAATGAAATATGAAAGCAATAAAATCACTTAAAAAGGACTTTTTGATTGTTTTTGTAGAACTTTGGCGGTAATACTTAATATTACGATTATATTAATCAAAAACATACAATCAGAAAACAAATTCCTAAACTTTGACCCTGCGACGAACAGTATAGGAATCGCAAAAATCTGAAAAACTGTTTTATTTAACATTGAATTCCTTCATTGGGATGTTCATTCCAGATCAGAACTAGCGAATTTTATCAAATTGTGTTTGGTCATAGCCTATTCTAGATACAAGCTCGGAAGTTCACACGAACAGCTGAGCATTTGTGGTGTAAACAAAACGAATCTTGCTACAGTACAGAATAGGAAAAGTATTTCTCGCAGTATTTTTAAAGTATCAACTTGGAATTAACTTGAAGTGAACCTACAAATATTCTGGTCACGATAAAAAATTTCTCAATTACAAGTTTCATGTGTTTTAGTGGAAAGACTCTTTCTTGTATACGTTTTGTTGAAGTATTGAGGTTAAAATGCGTCAATGTCATCAGAATTTCTCTTTTGGTTTGGTTAAGACAGTGTGAAGTTTTATGTATGTGCAAAGATTGATTAATCTGTGATACAAAAATAAATGAAATAATGACGACACGGTTGGTGGTAAAATGGCCGAACTATCATGTTTTCCGGGCTTGTATCTACAGTAGACTGTGGTTTGGTGGATGGTTTTGCTTCTGATTAGCACTCAGGTTCAAATTTCAAACGTAATCTTAGTTAAGGCACAAACTCTATTAATGTGATGAATTAGTTGTATCTAGTAGTACCGCTTACTTTAAGCGATGGAAATTATGAAAACAATTAGTTGGGATAGATGCACCCATTGTTTTGAAAGTATTCAGCAAGTAATAATCTGTGAGTTTAACGAAAATATTGTTTAAGGATCAAGAGAAACCTCGAGTTTTGCTAATTGATGCATTTTGTAAACACTTAAATAGTGCAGAAAGATTTGAAGGAATTTGTTGAAAAAAATAAAAAATAAAAATGAGAAAGCAAAGATATTAGCACTGAAATAAGTCAGCTATAAATACCTTATTAAAGACAAAAGAGTATTTCCATCGAGAAACCGAAAAAAGAGAGGAAAGTATCTCATAAAACTGTAATAAGAATGTTAAAAGCGCCGGACGCAATTCAGGGACAACACGCGTAAAAATAGTCGCAATAACAGGACAACAACTCGTCGAACTGACCAAGGAATTATCCAAAAAGCTTACAAAAATCATTTGTCATTCCTAAATAATTTTGAAGCGAGGCGATCCAAACATCTGCAATGATCTTAAGTAGACGGTTATACAAAACAAATTTCAAATCAAGGCGAAGGTAACAAACCCTTGCTTTAAGTCTAAGTTGATGCGAACTATACAGTCTTCTATTACCCATAAGTGACTTAAGTAGACATAATTATACGTCGTCAAATGCCGAAAATTAGTGGACCTACAATGGAGCCCTGAGGAACTGCAAATAATGTAAGAAATTTGAACAGCCTTGGAGCTCATTAGAAATTATAAATTATTTAATTTACTAACAATTTTGTTTTGGTCTATGGCACTTTTAATATAAGAAGTAAGAATAGCGTTTTCATATTAATGGGAGGAGCGAAGGACAAAGAATTATCAGGGTTTATCGAATATATATTTGAGCTAATTCAAAAATAAAATTTTTGCACCGTAGAAATAACAACTTTGTCAAACGTGCAGTAAACACCAGTAAGAAATACGGGCCGCGGCGGCGTGATGGGCCAAAATAACACAAAGAAGAACAATAGTAGAAACTACAGAAAATGAGAGATGAGATATAAATTTCTCCAAAGTTGGAAAAAAATTAGATACAAGCCGCGAAATACGGGTCTTTCCCAATATCTCGCTAACGGTAGACTTTTTGACAATAAAGGTTCGGTTATAAATTGTAGCTGAGTAAATTCTCTACAAAAAAACGGCTTCTAAAAGCTACTTCTAAAATTGATTATTCCTGAGATAAAGCGTTCTTAAGGATCACAAGTATTGCGCTACTCACTGTACGTACTTTCTTTCGCATTACCTAAAATGTTGAGCACCACAATGATTTCATAAGTATCCCACTAGAAATTTAGGCCCTTTTCTGTAATGGAATGAGATCTTGGCATGCAGCTGTCAAGTGTTCTTTTGTTAACGTTTCTATAAGCTGTCGTTCGTTCTAACCCCCACCTTACTCAAATGGAAGAGTATCGTTTCATTTGCAATAAATCGCTGTCAGGTGGTGACATTTTGACAGTTGAACGTGGAATGAAAACGTTAAGTGAGTCAAATGCTGCAAGAGGTGATGGAAATACTGATTTTTTAAATCTGAATCCCTTATATCTGTGACTTTTCACCGAAAGTGTCGTAGAGATTATACCCATAGAATCAGCAACAACAGAACACGATCAAATAAAGAAGAAGATGTTTTTTTACGATTTGGCCAAAGCGTAGGGGACAACCCTTTGATGCGTCAGCATGGCTTTGGCCGGAAGGGAAATAGGGTAAGGGGAGTGAGGTAACTGGAAAGTCTTGTTTTTCAATTTTAAAAACCCACGGGGAGACCTGGTCTCGAAGCCGGGTATCATGGCATGGTGGTCTTGCCGCTCAACCAATTGATTCAACTCCGTCTCCCAAGAAGACGAAAGGAAGATGAAAAAAAGAAAAAGATTGGAGTACAGTACGTATAGCGGGGCGGAATTCAATCTTTATCTTTTCTTTATCTTCTTTAGTAACCTCTTCCTCACAAAAACTGCATACATGCTGCACAACACAGTGATGATCTCGCAAAAGTTGTCACTCATCGCTTGATATAATGCAGTCAACTTAGCAGCTGTTAAGGTCAGATATCATTTAAATTGATGGGTTTCTTTCAAGCGATATCCGACTTAAAATAGAGTTGGTCGTATTACAACAGCGATGGAAAATATTTACAAATATATTGAGGACAACGATGACTGCCAGCTCACTATAAATGAATTGAAAGAAAGCTGCAGAAAGGACTCTCTCTATAACAAGACCATTAAAATCAAGTTAAAAGAAAAATATGGTCCTTGTATTATGATTACAGCAAAAAAAAAGGAAGTTATGCGATTATTTGTTTCAACAATAGGCTATATGAACTATGAAGCTAGCGAAAGGGTGTACATACAGTGAGTAGCGCAATACTCGCGATCCCTTAGAGCGATTTATCTCACGAATAATCACTATTACGGAAAAGTATCTCTAGGCCGTTTTTGTAGCTAATTAACTAAGTTAAAATTTATAACTGAACCTTTATTGTAGAAAAGTACACCTTTATCGAGATAAAGAACACCCGCATTTAGGGGCCTTTAACTCCGCGTAATTAATTGTGCGGCACTCGAAACGAAAGGGTAACTTTCGCACAACATTTTAAACACTACGTAGGTTGCTACTTAAGTTTTGAGATATGGCAACACCAGTGTGAATATGTCAAATCTGACATTGTCATCGTAAAGTTTGACATTGTTAATGGTAATCGTACTCACAACGTTTTGTCATCCGAGTGCTATTTCTGTTGTTTACAGGTACTTGAAACATTCATCTTGGTCAAAAAATAGAATTTTGAACATTTTCGTGTGATGATTTTCTATGACTTTCGACGTGGATTAAACCAACAACAGTGTGCCGTTCAACTCGCTTCGACTTTTGGTATTGAAGACCTATCTCGAGCCACCGTGTTTCGCTGGTTTTCCGAATTCAACCGTGGTCGCACTTCGCTACAGGACGAATTTCGTGAAGCTCGTTCTAAATCGGTTGTTGTGCCACAAAAAATCGATACTGTGCGGGAACTGATATTACAAGATCGTCATGTGACATACCGTGAGATTGAGGCATGCTTGAGCGTTAATTCCACTCGCATACATTCAATATTGCATTAACATTTGACGAGTTGTTCGCGTTGGATACCGCATAATTTAACAATGGCTCAAAAAAAGGCTCGTGTCGATTGGGGCAAAGAAATGATGAAAAAATTCAATCGCGGTGCTTCAAAAGACGTCTATAAGATCGCGACAGGCGACGAATCATGGATCTATGCATATGAACCCGAAACTAAGCAACAATCGGCTGTATGGGTCTTTCAAGACGAGCCAAATCCAACAAAAGTTGTTCACGCACGAAGCACTTCGAAGCAAAGAGTCACCTGTTTTTTTCGGAATAATTGGACATGTCGCCACCGTGCCATAACAGCAACGTAGAACGGTCAATTCTGAATGATACACCACCGTTTGTTTGCCAGAAGTGTTCGGAAAAATAAGGGAAACTAATCGCAGAAGACGAAACATTCTCCACCACGACAATGCAGGCTCTCGCACATCAGTTCAAACAAAAGACTTTTTTAGCATTCAAAACATCGAATTGATGGGTCATCCGCCATCCAGTGGTGATTTGACACCCAATGATTTCTCAGATCAAAAATAAATTGCGAGGTCAACGATTTTCGCCGCCTGAAGAGCGGTTGCTGCGTTCAAATCACATGTTTTGGATGTATCTCAATCGGAGTGGAAAAAGTGCTTCGAAAATTGGTTCAAACGCATGCAGAAATGTATTGATCTTCGTGGAAAATATTTTGGAAAACACTAAAGCCATTTTCGATTATAAATATTTATTTTTACTTGTCTATCTCAAAACTTAATTTTCTCAGACTCTAAATTTTCAGCATGTATCTAATTTTTTCCGTGTTAATTTTCAAGGTATTTAGATAGTTACGTGTTACAGCTAAGAGTTTAATGTATAAGATAAATTAAATTACATCAACCAAACGGCCAATTTAGCACTAGTACATATTTCAAATCTATGGTCGATTGTTTGCAATGTAATTTCACCAGTGTTAATTGGACAGTGGCAGCCGATTAAATGAACCTCAACAACCAGTCGTGCATGATTTAAACTCGATTTCACGCTACCCCCAAGCAAATCACACTAAATTTTCTGTCCAAGTAAAAAAGTCGGAAAAATCGTGAAAAACGTAAATTTTCGTACGCACAACTGAGGCAAATAATTTGCCATTGCAGTAAGTATCTGTTGCACCATAACTTAGAGTAATTTAGGTTTAAACTTAATTTCACAATTTTTTAATTCACTGGTTTTTCAGTTTTATGGAAAATAGACCGCGGGACTTAGCTACTGCTAATTGTATTTCATTAATCAGTTTCTGTTCAATCGGGCCTACTTGAAGTATTTCGGTGTGTCGTCGTGCAGTTTCGTTCCAATTACTAAAAAAAAATTTCTGTAAAAACGGTGATATGAATTGTTATGTAAATAGATTTTGAAATCGACATCAACGAAAAATATTAGTCAGCATATGATCTAGCGTTGTGTGTTTTGAATAACTTTCAAATAGTTCTATCACTGATTTCTCTATTGCATAATGCATGCGTGCTCATGGACACCTACGTTATTACGAATGGTGCATTACAGCGACTTAAAGATGGTATGCTTCAGTGACGGTAACCGAACTTCCTATTGTATAATTCTAAATTTTACCTGGACTCGATAATTTGCTATGATATATTTTCCTCCCGGTTTTGTTATATCTCCAAAATATATCTTGTACCCAGGTATTGCTGTTTTTTAAATAGAGTGGTTAGAAATAGTAACTTTCTTACAATATTGTAAAATACGGAGTGCAGCTAAAAAATATGACAACAATCCAGTATGTACAAGACTCGTCATTAAGAATCTACCCTTAGATACTGGCCTGTCGGAAGAAGTACGGAGAAGTCTAGCATACTGCCATCGCACAATTATTTATTATATAGAAGAGCGAAATAAATTCGCTTAACTGCAACAATTTTAATATTTTACAATCCAAATTTATTGTATAAGGCTTTTACATTAGATACTCAAAAGAGCATCATCTGCGAAATTATGCAAACAAACCGAAAATATCATGTCACGTTCAACCCTGCATTCTAGTCTAGCAGAGTATCGCAAAGCGGAATCAGAATTTTGCGTTATCGCTTCATTTTGTATGGTTATTAAAAAAGCATATTTCAGGGTTACCTTAGGGTTATTTGATAAGAAATTGTGCAGAAATTAAAGTTAGTTAGCAGTTATACCACCAAGTAAAAATTTGACTGCTAAAGCAAAGGTGGAAAGTCACTGATTATCACGGACTAAATGTGAGTTTTAGAGTAGAGGGAATGCAATTAACTTGTAAATTTTTTTCGTGCTTAGCAATTCTTTATCTTTCTTTATTATCTTACTTCATAATATATGTGAAATGTAAGTTTTAGTAGGCTGAACCGAGAAAAAATAAGACTCGCCTATTCCTAGCCTGAAACAGGCAAACGTCGCAGCATCAAAACACCTCAATGACACTCAAATGAGGTACGGTACGAGTATAAATTATACTTTTCCAAATACCAGCCCGCTGCAGGGACGTATCAATAAAACACGCACGAAATAGTCCAAACCAAGCACGGTATGCTTGCATCTTTTTCTCGACTAAAATTCAAAAGAAAACAATAAAATTATTTCCGTAGATTTACTCATTCGAGACGTCTGAAATAACAAAACTATCTCCGCAGTAGCTGGCAACGGTTGTGGAATTGAGTCTTATTTTTACTCGGGTTAATAAAGATTGTATCTGAAGCTGGAAAGTATATAAGAATAAATATAATAAATTTCAGGTAATTGTTATCATTATTATTGTCATTACTTGTGAGTCTATTGCTATTTGAAACAAAGTTAATATCAGGTGGCGGATGATCCACGCCTAAACGCATAGGTGAAGCAATATTTCTACTAGTTCTTCTCAAATTAAGCGTGATCTACGGGTTAACTTACGTTCGCTAAGTAATATCACTTTTGGGATGAATTTGAAAAATTCGACTTTAAATCTAAGACCACTCTGAGCCAGTTAAGGTGTATGCAGACAAAAGACAAATCGGACTAAACCCTGTCCACAATGAAGAAATTCAAGACTAGATTTTTTTGACTAAAAAGACATAAAGTCTGCGAAATTTTGACAATTTTGTCCCCCTAGACAATGAATAGTTGTTTCCGAAGTAATTTTTCCCGCAGAAACCGCATCCGGGCTCAGAATTGCTCTATCACGTCAGGTTTTTGAGATATTCTAACCTAAAAGTGCAAAAACACTGTTTTTTTGATATACAGGGTGTTTCAGATCTGACGTGCCAAAATGAGTGGGGAGATAGATCTCACCTATACATCTTATAGTACAAGTCTTCCTCTTTCAAATGTCGCTGAGTTTGCTCAAATTTCTTTTTTTTTCGCCGAGATTTCGAATTTTAAAATTTTCATGTTCATGAATTTCTCGGTAGGTATATGAAAAATGAATGGTCACTTTATTTAAGTGATATTTGATATTTGAGCAAATTCAACGGCATTCGAAAGAGGAAGATTTGTACTTACTATAAGATTCCAGACTTAGTGTTTTGAAAAAGGAAATACTGTTTTTTTTTAAATATATTTGAGGTTATCTCAAAAACCTGAAGTGATAGAGCAATTCTGAGCCCGGATTCAGTTTCAGTGGGAAAAATTACCTCGGGAACAACTATTCATTGTCCGGGGGGAAAAACCTCGCGGGTCTGTGTTATTAGTCGCGTTCTTCTGATTTCTTTCTGTCTACTTGTCTTGCTTTTGCAGTGTGGGCACACTTATTTGACTGTGTACGCCTATGTCTTTATAGTTTTGTCCTTTGCTTGTTTTCATTGACTTTAAAGGTCTTTAATTTTTCAGCGGGGGTAGTGTAATTAACTTTTGTGTAATTTTACGGTATAATACATCTTCGTCTTTTGGATTTTGACTTTTCAGGCTCTGTATTTGATCAAACGTTAATTTGAGCATAAAATTAAGAAAATGTGACTTAAGACGTCTTTACTAACTCAGTCTGAACTTAGCCTAAAGCTCGTAAGATTTGAATCTGTCCAACATCTTAGCAATGTAAATTATCAAATCGACTAAGAATATTTGCAAAGTTTATTTAATTTTATGCCCAGGAGAATCCAACAGGTCATTTTGAATTGCCAGTATGGATTATGAAAATGTTTGTATTAGGTACCACTAATAGGTCATCAAATATTTTTTTGCTTTTACTTCTGTACCGATCGTTGAAGAGGACACTAATTCTTTTTCTCTTTGCAATAAAACAGGTTTGTTGTTTTTTCCCGTAAGCTCTTGTGGGGCATTGGGCGAGAGTACCCGATTCGAGACAACGATTGCAAATGGACCTAAAATTTAAGTTGGTCGGCACCGGGAGATTCGAACCTGGGATCTCCGGATTGGTAAGCCGACACGTTATCACTTAGTCAACCGGCGAATAAAATAGCAGCGTTCGTATCTCTCGAGGATCATATTCGCCGTCCCATACTTTTTCATATTTATGCTGATTTTAATGTCATGGTAATAAAGAAAATTGGCTATAGGAAATGTATTGAAGGTTAATAAGTGTCAAAGTTGATTCAGGAAGTTTGCTGTTGGTGCATTGGATCCACATGGTCAACTATACACATGTGTATGTACGAAATTGGGAAGCAGATGTAAAAGCAAGGACATCAATTATCTGAGGCTAGCAAGGATCTTCGAGGCACTATAAATATAACTTTCTGAGGTCTCAGTAACACCTTAATTTCTTAACCCTTCAATTAGATTTTTTCAAGCATATTTGAACAAAACTCCAGAAACATATCCGTCAAATTGCGTTAGACGACGGTACGAGCCGGACGGCCAATCTTAATTCAAAAATTCCATCGTTATTTTGAAGTGCATTTGGAGAAAAAAAACCTGAAAGCATGTATGCATTTTTGTTCGAATATTATTTTGATTTACGCGCGAAAGTTGCCTTTAATCTGTGATTCCTACACTATAAATTACGCACTTTGCTATTTCTCAAAATCGACTCTTTCGATGACGATGTTGTTCACCGTTGCCTCAATTTGGCTTCGTATTTAGCGGGTTTAAAATCTTTAATTTTATTCACGGCATTCTTGTGGTATATCTAGGGCATGCTTTGGTGTTCTACTGGCAGTCGGCAGCTTAAAATCACCAAAGAGCTCATTTCATGACATGGACGGAACGCATTGGATTCGCATTGGTTCGTCAATGAGAGAGGCAAGCCTTTCGTAAGTGTTCGCAGTCGCCGCCGCGGGAAAGTACGCAGTGGCAACAAGAACGGATTTATGTTGTTCAAGACAAACAACGCTCAGAAACTCTAAACCATCCGAGGGCGAATGCTCCGTAATAGATTATGGAATGCTACAAAACTCCGCCACCAACATTCACCGGTCAAAGATAATGATTCACGTCGAAAAACCTTATATTTAGGACTAAAATGCTTAGCATCAGCAAACAGAGCCAAGTTTCGGTCAGACAGACCACGTCGAAACGTGAATTAGTAGAATTGATGTAGAGGCTAGTAGAAAAAGACGTTATCGATAAGTTTTTCGAATTTTTTGAAGTAGTCTTAGAGTCGGAACGATGACTTGGAATAAACACGCGCACCATGGCTCCAGTAAACCAGCTTCCAGCAGAAATAACAGAATTGAACAAAGCATCAGGAACGCCAGTTTTAAAAGATTTGAAGTAAGATCCAGCGCCATTGCGCAATTTGTCTATATCTGCAAATAATGCTGTAATATGTAGCCCCAAGGTGAGACGAGATATAACGCAAAACGTCATCTGCAGTTGTGTCAGAGTGAAATTTAGAGATGAAAACACCTCGAGGAAGCACCGTCGGCCTCAGAGCAATGGCATCAGTAGTCTCAGAGAGATTAGGTCTCAGTTCAGCAGAAGAATTAGTTAGATCGGTAAGAGCAACATCCACAGTGTGCGACGACTGTGAACCCAAGTCAGTGGAAGTGTTTATTTAGTTCAGTAGCTAGAGATTTCGGGTCGTTGGAGTTTGCCGCCGGAAGGGAAGGTGAAGTAGCTTTAACTGTAGAATCTCGTAAGGACGCAGGATCAGCAGCATCATGCAAACATAACACCAGGATGATGGAACAAACGAGCTTTGCATCTCTCCATGATCCTCGAAAGAGGCGGTGCCTATCCAGTTTAAAACTGAGCTAAATCACGTCGTTCGACAAAACACGAAGGCCAGCAAGATTACTAAAAACATAATTGACCTTTACCGCGATGAGCGACTGTTCACTAGTATTACTAAGCACATCCGTTATGTGCTTGTCCAGACGCAGAATATCTCTCTCTTTTCGTCGGTAGAGTAAGTGATAACGTGTCGGCCTAACAATTCAAAAGTTCCGGGACCGACTCCCACCGACGGCGACCCATGGTTGTTTTCTGCTAACAACAGATTACGATAAAAATGCTATGGGGGTTGTAGAGAAAATATCGGTGGTTCAGAATCTACGTTAAATTGTAGGTCCACTTGCAATCGTTGTCTTGAATTGGGTGAAGTTGTTACGGGAACTAGAGATGTGCTTGACGACGCATAGAATACGGAAACACTTAAACTTGGAACACTAGCCACAAGTGGTAAATCCGGCAGAAGAAACCTACCAAGAGCGTTTTAAACAGGAAGCATGAAAAGCATTACCGCAAACATCATCGCATTAAATTTTGTTGCTTACAAACTGGGTGGAACAAACCTTGCAGAAGGTTGCTGCAATATTGTGTTGTAGTAATGTTATTTGAATAAAGAAAAGATTGAAGAAAAATTGATTTCTCTTAAATAGTCCGCAAACTTCGTCATTAATCTAACTTAAGTGTGAAGCCAATTCGCTAAGCAGTAAATAAATAAATCCGAGAAACATTATGTACCATAGTCTAATAAGATCACATGTTCCTTTGTCGCTGTTTACGGAAAGGAATTTTACTTTTCCACCCGAATAGGCCAGTAATTAAGCCTGAGAAACATTTCAAACACTCCGGTAAAATTATGACATGGAGGAGTAGTTATTTCGTACAATATCAATAGTAAGGTGCACAGAGAACGTGACTTCATCACACTATCCAAGAAGATTGAATGAAATTGCGCTTATTGTGGGAAACAAAGTTTGCCTTGCAACAAGATATTAGCTGCATCTTCCAAATATATTTGCTTGTAATTTTCCTCCGCAAAACCTCGACCTAAATCGCATCGAGAATCTTTGGCATAACTTAAAGTTGAAAATTCCAAACAGAAATTGAAATTGAAAATTGCCAAACGAAACATGGAAGAAGTTATTACATGGCTTGAAGAGAGATTTCTACGGATAAGTTGCAAAATCTAATCGAGATATTGTAACATATACGGTTTGAATAGATTACTGAGTCGAAAAATAGGCTATTAGGCGAAAATTAATTATGTTACTTTTGCATAGGTTGAAATGAAAATTCGATGATTTTAGGTGGTTTAGGCAGGCAGTTCATTGTGTCTGATTATTTTATCCCTACACATGAGTGCCACAATAATTTTGTTATTTTGTATTTTTTTGATATTTCTTTAATAAAAAAAAAAGAACGTTTCCGTATTTCTACTACTTTCCTAATATAAAACTTGTAAAAGCTTGGAGTAAAATATATTAAAACTGGTACAATTGTGTGTTGCCCGAATAATTATACCAATGTCTGTACATACATAGGTATATCTTAGAGTAGAGGTCCTTACTATATCGGAACCCTATGTGACACATGCTAAGTCACGTTGACCGGGACTTTCTATGATTTCCATGGCGTACCTTTTCTCACAGTGGTATGGTAAGAGTACGCTGGTCAAATATGATTTGGAAATTGTCATATCCATGTAATATCTTAATGTATTGATATATGTGGAAGTACTTATTTATGCGGTAGTAACAATTAGATCAAGTCTTAGAACCAACAAGGGGAAACCAGTGGTGGACTGATTCCGGCAATGTTGTCAAAAGTCCCATCGAATATATTTTTACAGCGACACTATAAGACAACTGAGAAGCCCCTCATTAAATTTCCATCAAAATCATGGTTAAAGGATAAAAAATATTGCAGCGTAGTAAAGAGGTACTTACAGTGTGAAATTTATGATAGAGAGAGTGGCGCGAGGTAATATAAAATTAAACACTGTGCTCCTCCCTCACATAAGCTTTCCTACTGGAATAGCATAAACTATATCGTGTAAAGTATCTCAAAGTAGCAATAGCTCTTGTGTACAGAAGGCTGGAGAAGGAATGCGTAGATTTGACACCATTTCAGGAAAGTAGGAAGAGTAGTAAGAGTGAGAGGGTGTGAGGAAACATTTAATGTCAACGTAAATTTAATAAAAATACATCGATTAAAAATAACAAAGCTAAACATAAAGCTTACGACAATACTACCACATTGTAAACAGACAATCTAGCTTCAATAAAGAGGATTGTTTTTTTTAAATGAATGTCATTCTGCTGTTGTAATAGATGTAAAATACATATATTATATTAAGTTGATAATATCTGGCAACTCCTTGAAATACATATATGTAGAGTAAAGAAGACATCTTGGTTTTTTTCTTCTGCTATCTGCTGTCAAAGATAGACGTTCCTCTCTTCCATCATTATAAATTAGGATACATGAGTTAGAATTAAATAAGGTTAAATAAAATCGGGTTTCATTACAATTATTCCAACTTTTTGGTGTTCTAATACATCTTCTTCTTAAATTAAAACCTATACGTCTTTGGTTCTCTCTCGCAGCTCATTCGTATTGTTTTGGTGGGAAGTCGCTCAAATTTATTTTAGTGATAAACCATACATATGTGCTCAATAATGTGAACCTCTAAAGACTGGCTTAGGTAATAAGTTACCTTAAGGGATAGTCTTTTTTGGCTTAATATCTTCGACATATTCTTAAAAATAAAGTCGTCGGTGGAGTAAGTGACAACGAAAGTCCCAGGTTCGAATCCCACCAGCGGCGAGCCATGGTTGTTTTCTGCTGACAACAGATGAGGATAAAAAGGCCATGGAGGCTGCAGAGAAAATTCCACTGGTTGGGAATCCAATTTAAATTGCAGGTCCACTTGCAATCGTTGTCTCGAATCGGGTGAAGTTCTTCCAGTGAGGAACCAGTGAGGAACCAGTGAGAGAGAGAGATCCGTAAAGAAGCCTCCTTAAAAGAATTTTCGAATATTTATCGTTTCCCAGATATGCTGCTCGAAAGTCGAGCGCGCACGGTCGATTTTAATTCCCTCAGGTGAGCGCTTACCTAACAGGAATACAAGATTTACAGCCGTCAAAACGGACCCCTCACTTTACTTTCCTTCTTCATCGTTACTTTTGCAGATAATTTTCAAAACAACAAAGATGTCCCTTCCTAAAATATCTTCGGGAGTCGAGTTGAAGTATGAGCGGATTAGTGGTAAGTCGATAAGAATTAATTTTATGACAATGCGTTTTTTCGAAACTGAACTTTCGTCCTAGAGTGCTTCAAATGTATTTAACTGATTTGATTTCTTTTATTAAAAGTTACACTACTTTTTGGAGCAATTGAAAAATTCGTATATTTAATATTTTTTCCGGGCTGCAAAAGAAAAACACAGGCACAAAATTCAAAAAAATGCCGCCATTTCTCACAGAATTCGAAATTTGGAAAAACGCCACATAGAGATCTCAGAAAAGGATTCCACTGGCTGTGACTCTACAAACTACAATAACAAAGCAGAGGAAGTGGAAAATAGTTTCCTCCTCCTACTCGTCCATGCAGCTTCTGTAGAAGTCGTTTGAGAAGATACCCAGTCTCTTCGCGTGTAAGCCAATAGAGCAATGGCCTGTGATAACCCCAATAACAATACCAAAGTCAGATCTGCCCCTCGAAATCAGACACTTGGAGCGCCTAAGATCCAGGTTAGGATAGATCTGTCTGGACGTATGGCGTAGTGCCGTTTGCTCATCTGTGGTTCCACGTCTTGCAAGCTCGTCTGCCACGCAGTTTCCTGGAATATCCCTGTGCCCCGGGACCCAGCAAAGGTGAAATTGATGCCGCTCAGCCAACTCATTTAAGTGTGAGCGACAGCTATTAACATCCCTAGATGTCGATAGGACATAATCAAGGGCTAGTAAAGCATCCTGGCTATCTGCAAGGATACAGATGTCCTTTATAGGAGCTTCGTTCCCCTTCAACCAATTCAAAGCTTCCTGAATAGCCACGACCTCTGCATGAAACACACTGCAGTAGTCTGGAAGACGGAAGGACAGGCTAATGTTCAGTGCTTCTGCGAAAACCCCACCCTGCCCTGTAGTTTAGAACCATCCGTGTAAATCTGAATGGATTCCCCACAGGGAATGGTGTCCCCATCCCAGTTAAGCCTGGTTGGGATGGTCGATCTGAAGCGCTTGACAAAGGAGTAGCTAGGAGTGGTGTAGTCAAGATGCCCCACTTGGAGCGAAAAGGAGTCCAGAATTGTAGAGTGCCCAACTCTAGTATTGGACCACTGAGATGCGGCTGTAAGACGAACGGCAGCATTAGCAGCTATCTGTTTACCCACCACATCTAATGGAAGTAAATGAAGAAGTATGTCCAGAGCATCAGTAGGAGTGGTCCGTAGTGGTTCGCTGATACAGATGCAGGCCGACCTGTGTACCTTCCTCAAAACGTTGAGGTAGATTTTCAGCCTAAATGTCTGCAGTCATATGGTTAATCTTTAATACAGCGTTCACCGAATTTTACGATTGGTTATAAATATCGGAGACATTTACTATCTTCCTTCATACCTCTGTCAAGTCGCTGAAGACAACTTTTGACTAGTTGCCCCATATTCATTTTTAGTGTATTTAAACGATAATTCTTATGACGTGCAAATATGTAGAAGAGAATTTTTTAAAACGGCTTCCATGTAAAGCGTTCCTCTCCGCTACAGCCATATTCGGATAGTTTTAACAAAACCCGTAAAGTTTGACAGTAAATCCAAAAAATTTCCATATTTTAATGGTAAAATCTATCCTTTCCCTCAGAAAATTAAAATTCTCCTGGTAAAATTAATTTATGACGACTTCTGGCACTTTTGATCCGATTACTCTCCGAGTTGTTTCAGTCAACCCCCCCCCCCCCCTTCCTTCGCGAGGCAAATGACTTCTACAACTGTGCTAAAGCTTAAGTTAGCAGTTAGTGAAGAGACAGCAGTGACATAAAGACGGATAGAAAGACTCCAAGGTCTCACAATAAAGTTCATGTCACCTTTTAGGTACGGAACCCTAAAAAAGGGGACAGGAGTAATAAAGTAGTTCAAGATTGCTCATACGTACTATTATTCTGCGTATAACTTTCCGTACTAATATATTAAATCGCCGCCAAGGAATAAACTTGCAGTTACGACATAAACTCGCGACGTACTTCATAGGGAAGAACAGGAAAAATGAGGTACCTGTTCTATTTTATTTTGACTACAATCTTATGGTTTTTAAATTTTGTTTCTGATTTAGACTGAAAATTATTTATCATTGAAATGTGTAAAGACTTTTCCTCACCCATGCTCCACGAAAAGTTAAAAAAAGCTAAAGTGAGAGGGAAATTGAGTTTAATTTTTAATTAAATTCAACTTCCTGAATTTAATTACATCGTTAATTAAGTGATTCAATTAACAAAAGTACATATTCTATGTAATAAATTAAATATTATGATAGCGCAAACAATTTTATGCAATATTCAGGAGTACCAATGCATTCTTGCTTCCTAACAAATCTAATATTTACGATGGAAATGAAAATCTATAAGGTATCTCTCTAAAGGTATCGTTTTTAATTTTTATGGCTCAAAAAATTTTAATTAAAATGTTTTATTGAGCTTTTATTTCAGTGATATATTAAGGGGGTTTTTATCACTCGTCAAATTATATCAAAGCGGAACAATCAAAAGAAATTAAAAGTAAACAAACATTATCTTTCGTTGCTAATAGTATTTATACAGCAATAAATATCTTCAGGTTATCTTTATAACACGTACAGATTTTTGTCACGATCACTATTAGAAATTTACCACAGCTTATTAAACATTGTTTGAATTCTTATCAAAATTTTTTAAAATTGATAAACTTTTTGCTAAAATTAATTGCGTATTGTGATTTGCTTTGAAGTGTTTAATTAGAAACAGGAAAGAAAAGCAAATTTTAATATCGTAAAATTTTGATAAGCCTATGACAATATATACAGCCTTTGTACGTTCGTAACACGAATGAAAGTGTATTTGTGGCCTTCACGCGGCGTCACTGTGAATTACAGGGTTCCAGGGAGGGACTATCTGAATACGGGATTTCCCAAATCCAGATTGTGCTTTGACACACACGCACACAAGATCGTTACTGATATCTCCTCAAGAGCAGCTCACTTACCTGTTGTAATTTAGTTGGTATTAAGTATTGGAAAACTTTTGCTATACCGGCCTTTTTATTTCTCACCCAACTCGGGGGGTTTAGTTACGAATAAAATTAATAATAAAGAAAAAAATTAATTTGGCGGATTGTGAAGGTAAGATGATGCAGACAGTTGCAATACAAGCTTCAAGGATTGAGGGATACCGAAGAGGGTGACTATAAGATAAGCTGACAACGTGATTATTAATCTGGTAGAAGAAAAGGTGAGCTACTACTCGAAGTTTGAGACGCGCAAGCATCTTAAGCGGAAGAGAAAGAGAGATTGAAGAAAGTTGCGGCTAGCTTCAGTCTCAGGAAGGTGTGAGCCAGGATTTCAGGCACTTAGTTGCCAAACTAGAGTAAGCCGATAAGGCGGTCCCAAAAGAAGATGGATCATATCCATCAGAAAGTGTTCTCGGTGCCGAGTACAGTGGTGGAGGGAACTCAACTGCGGACTCGAGTTGGTCTTGGTCAAGTATCAGTCGGTTAACAGAGGTCAGGTGAAAAGCTTTTAATCGGTAAGCTGACAGGCAGTCAATCTAAAAAATAAGGAGAAAAAAGTAAAGAGGAAGGTGGATTGCACAACTAGATCCTATAGTTTAAATCAGGTGTGGAGTTCAGGCAGTGTCTTTACCGCAACTTAGTGTGCCAGTCCTTACAGTGGTTCGTGTGGGTTCCGGAGCAAGTACTTGTAGTCTGGCCCAGGGAAATATCCGATTTCGTCTTCAGTTAGGGAGGTAGGGACACTACTGAAGTACTACAAAGACAGAACTGAGGGACTAGTATACGATTGCAATGCGTATGCCCACAACACAGTGTGGGGTAGCACAAACGACAACCGTAGAGCGGAATATATTTAGAATTTGCGCTAGGTAACAGCCTAGCTATTCTAAACAGGCAGACAGAACAAACTTTGGTGGATGGTCTTACGTCTACTATTGATTATAGATGTAACTCTAAGCAACACTAAGACCACAGAGCCCTAACTTTTTGCATTCTATATGGGGCGCATGAGAGGCGCAAGCAGATCAGAATTCCTAAAAACATAAAGAGTCAAAGGTACCAGGAGGTGATAAAGGAAAAGCTGACGGCATGAACGTCTGGAATAACCGAAAATACACTGCAAGTCGAGAGACTCTACGCTCTAGAGAAGGCTGTTGAAGAGGTGTATCGCAAAGCTTGCACTCGAACTGAAATTGTGGAGCAGAACTCAATCCAGTTGTGAAAGCAAAGCAAATCATCAGTCTTAAAGATAAAGTGTTATTTGAAACTTGAACATTTTATTGTCACTATTTGAAGAGAATGCAAAATATTAAAACTGTTACTAAATAAAGAATATGAGAAGGAGTATATTTCGGCAAATGCCAGTTAGACGAATCATATAGATTGCCAGACAAATACAGTGTCTTTAAGGCAGAAATAGCTGCTATTTACCAACCGACTTTGCTAATACCAACCGAGGCTAGTGCAATTATGCAAGAGCAGCCTAGACATGATTTCCAAATGTCACAGGGAGACCCTATGCTAAGTGCTCGGACACACGAATATTCTTTGCAATGAGAGAGCGAATGAATTGGAGAAAAAGGGTGCTGAGATGGATAGCTCTGACGCGATCATCTATGCGAAAATTGCAATCAGCACTCTTAAGGTAGACATTACCAGTGATGCCTACAAAAAGGCTAGTCATCGGTAGTCAAACCGTCATGTTCATGTGTCATGCCAGACAACTGTGGCCTGAGTACACTAAGAGAACTAAAGTACTCCTTACTAGTAGCAGAGCCAACAGCAGGAATCTGGTAGGGGTTTTAACGGGACACTGGATCATAGGTAACCATACCACAACGCTGGAGTAGCAAATGATTTTTGCCGGAGCTGTACAGATCTGGAGGAAATTGAATCAGTTCGACATGTACTTTGCGAGTACCCGGTACTGCCGTCAAGAAGAAGTAGGCTACTTGATAGTTACCGAGCTATAGAGTAAACAGCTAAAAGCCTTACTAAAATTTCTTAAGGAAGCAGGATGGTTATAGAGCAGAAGCTTAAGTAAGGCCAGATTCTCATGAATCTATTGGACATAAGGGACCCTTTGGTGGGCTAAGTGATGCAGGCTGAAGATGTTTTCAGCAGCACTCCTCTAAACTAACCCAACTTTAATAAAGAACCACCTTATTTGGGAAATGTGTTGGATTTAATATCAATATCAGTTGCAAAATGTGCTTCAATGAAAACTGCTATATGAATGCCTATTTTCATGTGAGAACTATTGCAGGCATATTGGTGCATAAAAAGTTTTATTAGGGTATTTGCCAAATGATTTAAACATGATTACACTGCCATGTCGCTAGGGAGCGTTGCAACAGATTTAGGTGTAGAGAACTTAGAAGAAAGAGTAAGAAGAGTTTTTGCGCTCTTATATCAATTGGGGAAACTGTCTAAAATGTTATCATTTTATGATTTTTAATTAAATAGAGTAGGTACACTATAAATTAAAAAGTATAGTCTTATTCGTCCTACTGAAGTATTCATTTGGATTCTTAAGTAAACAATGTAATTAAATTTCTTGCTGGTGTGATAATTTTACCAGGGCCTGTAACACAGAAATTCCACAAGTTCAACCTCAGGAACAAGACATATATTTTCATAAATGTAAACGAAGTTTTGAAGGCTAAGGAAGAAGTAATAAAACACTATAAATTCAAACCAAAAAGAACCGTCTCTACATCAAAATAGAGACTATTAGATTAGATTTGAAGATATGGCCGACATCTGTATAATATTTAACCAGATATTTAGAAAATAACTATTGTAACCTTACGAAATAAAAGGACAACAGACACCAAAACTAGTACATCAATCTCTAACAGTAAATTTTTATTGAACAATACAAATGGACACATAACATGGAGCCCGAATAATAGCACGAAAAATAGAACATTCGATATATAAGGACTTACCGCAACGTTCTACATCTTCTTCATTTTCTTTCCAAAAGTTTTCAAAAGGCCATGTATAAGTAAAATTATCGTCATTCAAATCATTCAATTCATGTCCATTGTAATAATTGGCTTCATAGTTTGGTTGCAAATTTTCTTCATTCTTCTTCTTCCACTCAACTTCTTCATATTTGAAAACTTAAAAATATTTTTTATTTATTATAGACAAGAATGAAAACAAAATTAAAATTCAAGCAACATCTCGTAAAATAAGTGTAGTCGTGTCAAGCAAGATTGTGTAAGTAAAGAAGTTCGGTTGCTTCAACTTGAAACAGAGCAACGCGACGATCTAGATCTTTACTATTTTGAATATATTGAAAGGATTTAATAGTTCGCATATAAGTCGTTAAAAAAACATTGTCCCTAAGAATTTTAAATATACTTGCAATCTGCAACTTGACGAAGAACCTGCCAGAAGATTCATTTAGGAGAATCATTTCCATTATTATTTTACTACGCTCTCCGGTACTTTCATTTATTAATTTTGTGCAATTATTTTTGTGTATTATAACTAAATGCATTATTAACAAAATATGTCTGTAAATTTATGAATAACTGCTACCAAAATGTTAATTAATTGAACTTTCATAAGTCATCTTGAAAATTCTGCTAAATATACATGCGATATTAATTTTTAATATTAAATGCAAATACAAGAATTGCTCTTGTTAAAATTTAAAATTATTTGTACAAATTACATAAAATTGATGTTAACGTTAATTATAATTTGAATAAGTTTTAAAAAATTGACAAAATGTTTTAACTTTTTTATAAACATAAAAAGCGGATCAATAATGAAATGTTTAGTACTAAATTGAAATACCTACCTCCAACATTTGAACCATTCTGTGTTGAATACATATTTTGTTGGGCAGTTTGTGGTTGTGGTGGATAAATTTGCGGGGCTTGAGGTGCTCGTGCAGCTCCTGGAGGAACAAGAACAGGTGCCGGACTAACTAATCGCATTGGTGTACCTGTTCTTGGTCCCATCACCAACGAACCACTTTGATCAAAAAATGCCGGTATAACCTGCGATTTTAATGAGATTTTTATATATAAAACAGAATTACATACATACAAATTATGTACAAATTAAAAACATGTTTTTAAACAGAAGTTAGTTGCTTTTGTTACAAAAACACATTTTAAAATATATTAAATTTAGGTCAGCTAATTACATCAATAAGCATCTCTCAACTTTTATAGTTTTTAATGTAAGCAAATTAAATTTTGTTGATTTTTTACGGTTGTCTAAAAACATGAGAATATTTGAGAGATCATTGATGAAATCGTCGGTGTTCTGGTGAAAATGAACAAGTTCATCAATTGTTATATGAACTCGGTCACTTTTACAAGTTCTGCGACGCAATAATATGAAAATTTTGTTTTCTTGTTTGAACAATCTTATTTACACAACCAAAACAAACATGGTCTCAGATACGAAATCGTTATCATTACTTGGATGATAAAATGATAGCTTTTGCAATATTTAATTAATTGGCTCAATGCAATTAGAAGAGCTTTTAATTTTTTGTACAAAAATTTACATAACAGAAATATTGGATTCTGTTTAAAACAGATTTTTCATATTTACAATAAAAAAAAAAATTTGCAGTATAACTTCGAGATGGGTAAATACCATAAAAAAAAATATTGACATCATACCTGATAACTTTGGTTTTCCGCGCCCTGTTGTGATGGCGTTAATGGTCGCCTCGGCTGTGATCCCTGTTGTGGTATTAAATTTCCTGGATAAACTCCCCATGGTGTTACTCCATAATATTGTGGCATTTGTGCTGCTGCTATCAGCCCCATATATGGTGCCGCTTCCTGACCAGGATTAATAACATATGGAGCTGCCTGTTGAGCGGCATATGCAGCACTTTGCTGAGCCAAAAATTGTTGTGAAGGCAGCGGTAGAGGCTGTGGCAGTGGTGCACCATTTGGTGCTCCTTGTGCTGTGGCATTTGTTGCTGCTGCTAATCCTGGATTTTGTGATCTAAATAATTGCTGAAAAAATAAATAAATTTATTAATTATTTGTACAAAACCATGTTAAGAGATGTTTTTTAAATAATGTTTGGACATCCATATATTTGTTGTATAGTTTTACATAGTTAAAAATATATGAAATTAATTTACTAAATAATAGGCAGAATCATTTACATTTTTTTGTCGACAGAAGGAGTGTCGGAAAAACTATGTTAAAGTCGATATTACTATTTTGCATGTACTACCTAATAAATCTTAATAACTTAGTAACTGTAACATATTTCCAAGTAAGCAATAAGTAGTTTAAAAGAGCTAGGATTAAAAAAATCAATGGATGAGTGGCGCGGTATCCATGCCATGGATACAGTTTCGATCCTCGGCCTGCCAATAAGGTTTTTATTTGCAATTGCAATAAATAAAAAATGCACTCTTCTCTGGGCTTTTGTCAAGTTCGCAGCAATGCAAAAACAATATATTCAATTTCCTTCATTTTCTTTACCCTAATTCCCTTCCGGCCATAGCCATGCTAACGCATCATAGGGTTGTCCCCTCGGGTCTGGCTGCATCATAAGACTAGATATAACTTCGACAGGAAATTTATGCGCAGCCGAGTTTTTGGCGACAAAACAAATCACTTCACAGACTAATTTTTTGGAACACCCTAAATCACTTCAGTTGCATTTCACTATTTTATCAGTATTTCCATGGATATTTTTGACTCTTCGAATAGCAGCATTATTCCTTCGCAAAACAAACAAAATTCAATATGATCTCATTCTTAGGGGCTATGCACAAGGGAAAGGTAGAAGGGGGGGGGGGGGGGGGGGGGGAGGGGAGGGGGAGCGGTTATTGTTATTTGTGAATAGCCCCAAATATACATTTTAAGTCATATTTGATCGTAGCTAATACAATATCTACCAGCGTTGACTAAATCATATGCTAAATTCTGTGTTCGTAGAACACTAAAAAAAAACTTCCGTCTTTTGGCAACTGCTTATTTAGAACGTTTCAGTGTACTTCTACACGGCGAGTCCGGAAGGGTTGGAACACCGATTTCGATGAAACCTTGAGGGTAAGTCGGGGCATGGTTCTTCGAACGGGCAGTTTTTGCCGCCAACTCCCTTTAACCAACTAATTTTAAATTTGGGTTAGGGGTGGGGGTAAGGCAAACCTTCATATTTTCCACTTACTGCTTATAGTTTTTAAAAATAAATACTTTCCACAACATTGTGGCTTTTAATTGTATTTAGTGATTCGAAAAATTCTTGTTCCGGTGGAAAATATGAACGCTTGCCTTACTCCCACCCTTGACCTAACTTTTAAATTAAGGTGCCTTGGTGGGAAGAACTGCCCGTTTGAAGATCCCCCCACACTTACTATCATACTTTCATCAAAATCGGTGTTCCGACTCCACCGAACTCCAGTTGAACAGAATAGTAAGAACGTGGAAAAGTTTACCACATTCTGTTTTTTCCTTAGGCAGTGAAACTGGAATATAAATACCGGAAACTATTTAAGATTTTTTCGTGCCAAGGTTATGATTTGGTATTGAAGAGCGCCCTCTGAGTTGGAGTGACTTGCAACCAAAAGTTACTTCACGCGACGAATACCAAGTTATTGCTTAAAAATTGCTCTGCAAAAGCAAAGAAGAACGCCTTATTATTTAACTGAGTGCAAGTCTTCACTATTTCACATTGTCATTGCATTAACATGAATCAGACTGCACTTTGTTTTTGACATAGCAGTCAATAGCCTAAGTGGACTTTAACATATTGTGACAGCTGGCTCACCACTTTAGATGATCTAGATGTAAAACTTGTCATCAGTCTGTCATACATTATATATTGGAAGCAGCTTTAAATTTGCCTAAGTTGCCTTGCAAATGCTCGTCCGATACTTGTTAATCCACGTTTAAATGACTAATCAGAGCATACCTGTCAAAATTGCATCATAGCTTTCAATATACAGCGAAATTCCATTTGTCAATAATTCAATGAAACCATTTCATTTCTAGTTTATTTTTAGAAATATTTGTAACCAATTTGATACGTCTATCATTCGTGTTGGTCTAATAATTAATTTTGAGTATTGTATCATTAATTATTTGTTATTTATAGGTAATATATTATTCAAATCGTTTTGAAAATATTAATAGTTTTTCAATTAGCACATTTGTTTTGTGTTAAGCTACAAATTGAACATTGAATTAGGAAATTTTTCAGCATTATTTAGAGTGTTTGTCAAATTAATGATTGAAAGGAATAATAAAAAAATCTTGCAAGCATATTAAAAAAAATGTACGAATCTAAGAAATATGGATTTCGACAACAAAAACAAACATAAGACGAAAAAAAATAATGGAAATATTTCTTTTACATGTAAGTATAGGAGAAAAATATATTTTATGAATTATGTAATCTTTTCGATTTATCTCGCAATCAGTCTTATGACGTACATCCATTTGCAGTATTCGTCATGGCATGGAGTCAAGTTTTTCTCCCACCCTTGACCTTCAAGGAGATATGTGAAGGGTGCATAAGGGAATGCCTACTTAATTTACATAAAAATGACTAGTAGAATACACTTTCTTATTGTGAATGATAAAGAAAATATGAATAAACGGAAGAGGGGGGGGGGGGGGGGGGGGTACAGTTATTAAAACTGTAAGACATTTACGTCACACTGCAAAGCAGTCGCAAAAAAATTGAACATGGCTTCGTTATGAGCCGCTTGTTTTGGCATAAGTTACCTTGTAAAGCCTGCGGTCCGACTTTTAATAGGTTTTTTTTTATACTATGTGGCCAAATCCTAGGGGATAACCCTCTGATGCGTTAGCATGGTTTAGGCCGGAAGGGAATTAGGGTAAGGGAAGTGAGAAAACTTGAGTCTTGTTTTTGCATTGCTGCGAGCTAGACAACAGCCCAGAGACGGAGTGGACTATTTTAATTTATTAATAAAAGCTCACGGGTCTGGTCTCGAACCCGGGAACCATGGCATGTTGGTCTTGACGCTCAACGTATTGATCCAACTCCGTCTCCGTTATTATAAATAAGAGTTAAAGTTGTTACTCCTCGGATTCCCTCTTCGTTTCGTTGATTGGTTGTACTCTTACTTGTTAGCGTTTCCTGTTCCGGGGAGTTCCTTCCTCTGAGATCTCTGTCTCTTCTGCTCTTTAAGAAGATTCACTGTTTTTCGTCAATTCCAGAATTACGAAAATATTCCAAAACTATCCAAACCTCAAGCGGAGCAAGAAATATTAAAAAAATGTCTATACATGAGCGGCGTTTCCAATAAAGAAAATCTAAATTCATTTGGTTCTTCACCCACAGCACCACAGTGGTAGATTTCTTTCGCTTGATCCGCTCGACTTTTGAACGGTTTGTTTTGGATTTTGTTTTCGTAAATTTCACTCCAGTCAAGTGATTTTTAGTACATATTTTGAACTCCAGGATTGTTATGCCAACGATGCTAAAATATTTGGAATTGTGTCTTCTGATCACTGACCTACGTTTCATTATTGATGTTCTAGCAACCATCTTCGACTTAACATCGGTAAATGCACTGCTATGACATGCAAAAGTGGCGTTGCCGATTATTTTTACGTGTCACTTCCTTCCCACACCCATCCCTAGGAGTCCTAGATGTGTCTTAATATAATAGTATCCAGTATCATTTCCTCCCACCCTCATGCCTAGGGTTATCTTATTACCGCAATATCTACCGGGTGTGTCATTATGCATCTTATTAACGTTAACAATTAAGAATCCAACAATAATATCGATCGTTTGGATTATGTGCACAGCCCACCCTTCTCCATCAAGATTACACTGGATAACAAGATGTGGGGTCATGATTTGCCGTGGGTGGTCATTTCCGAAGTTAAATGCTGCGTAGAATCCGAATCCGAGGCATCACGTCAGGATTTTTAGATATTTGAGGTTATGTACTCGAAAAATGGGTTTTTTGACTACTTTTGAGGTTATGTACAGAACAAATTTGTTAGTCTTTTTTTTTCTAGTTTCATAATTTAGTACAGTTCTTACCCTTCTTCTGATCTCGGATTCGGATTCTACGCAGCAAATTACTACGGAAGTAATCCCCAGCTGTCCCCAGCAAGAATCTTGCTGTCCAGTGTTACTTGTTCATGTCCCCAACGAACTTTAAAACGTAGAAAAGTTTTCTGGTAAGCATATTACAAGACAGATTTCACAAATAATTCATTTAAGGGGTTGTTCTGATTTTTGAGGCAAAAATTGACGATTTTTTAATTTTTTTTCAGAAAACCTTTTTTATTTTTAGGAGTAAAATTTTTTACAAAGTATTAAGCAACTCTTAAAGATACGATTTTAGATTTCATTACCTTCATAAATAAACGTACACGACACCATGAAGTTGAAACCTCGCTTTTGGGCGGAAAATTGGAATTTTTTGATTTATTCAGTACGCGAGGAATTTGTTTCTGGAATTTTGACTAATTTTGACATTAACGAACTCAAGGACTTAATTTTTAACAACACTGGTTTTGAGTTTTGTGTTTAAGACCGACGTAGGGCGAGCTATCACTGGAACCGATTGTCATATTATTTTTGAGGTGTTAACTTCAGCGAGTTCGGCACATTTATTTATGACTGCAAAAAAAAAAAATTACAATTTTGTGAACTTTAGGAGTTGCCTAATACTTTCTTTGTAAAAAGTGTTGCACATAAAAATAATAAAGGTTTTCTGAAAACTCCAAAAAGCCTCAAAAATTAGAACAAGCCTTTAAGAAACGCAAAGAATTCTAAATTAGACAAACAATAAAGGGATAAGATGGTTTCCCTGTGGCACTCCAGTTATATTCCAGTTATAAATTGGATTTCAAAACTTCTACCATATAAATAAGATGAGATCTAATTAACCGAAAATCGAAAACACCAAGTTTAGTAATCCGAAACAAAAGCTCTCAATGGAATTGCTTATAAAAGGCTTTATAAAATCAAATGATCAGCCTGTTCCAATTTCTCAAGAGTATTAGTAATAAAAGATGCTAAAAGTATCAAGTTGACGTTACTCTATCTTTCGTAAAACCCAGTTGATTACAGCTAATTAAAGTTTACATGTTTTTAAAAAGCTTAAATACGCTTTTGACAAGGATAGATTTATTAAATGAAGAAAGAATCGGGAGCAAAAGACTATTAGAACAATAAAAGGAATATCCACCGTACCCATAGAAGAGTACGAATACAACGTAACAACGGAATGGTTAAATATTCTTAGATTCCCAATACTTTGATTTTATTGCAATAGGTATTAACAACCATAATAACTTGCTTCTATGTTAATAAATTAACTTTTGTTAATGAAAATATTATAGACCTGCAGATGTATGAGAACTTCTAATCGAATACCTATACATCAGCTTCATAAAATTTGCTTTTAATCCCTTTCTGTGCAGTTCTAGAAAATTTATTCAGAATCACGTAAAATACACACCAGAAAGGGCAAGTGATAGCAACTCTCAGCACATTTTGTTCAATCAGTTAAGGGAATCTGCTTTGTTGTGACCACCAAGGACTTAGGCAAGCATTGGGCGCTTATCTTTAAATAAACAAACAAAAGACAGGGACGTGGTACGGAGCATCATTGTCCTGGATTTCAACAAGAACGTCCGTACATAAATCTTCTATTGAGTATTCTATGCTCTGTCATGCACTTCGAAGGCTATACTACCCCGAGTAAACACAGTCCAGTCCTTTGTTTTGTGTTTTTTAATTAATTAAAATTTTAGCCAACATTGCTCTTCTGTGTGTACATAGCGAGGCACTTTTGAATCGGAACACCTATAAATTTCACCCTTTCCGTGAATATATACATGAAGACCTTTATTTCGAGATACTATCTTATTTGTGGTGCCAGTATGCGATCAATCTTTTACAATGTAGTCTACTAAATACGAGACCTACTTTTATCTAATACTTACCCTTTTAATTAGGCATAGTGGAAAGTGTCACATCAGCTAAGTAAGTATTTATGTATATGATTGGATTCTTAACCTAAAAGGCAATTTATCTTTTATGTTTTATCGCGTGACATGTTTGCGCCATTATTGCGAAAAACGTTGACAGCCAGTACCCGCGTTCGGGTAACTATTCGAGGGCACTAATTACACACAGTTCCTGATGCCACAAAAAAAAAACTGGTTAGGGGTGGGAAATTGCTTTCTCCTGTTGCTATTTTTACTGGAACTAACATAAGCCAACCCCTGCCTTTTAGCTTGAAATGAAAGGGAAGGAAATGTGATTCCGTTGACGTTTAATGTTCAACTATCCTTGGGGTGACATTTTCTTCCTGAAAGTGACTACAAAAGCACCAGCCACCGCAATGTGATAGTGTTGCCGATAATGGGCGGAGGTGCTGGAATAATAAGGTTATTGCGGACAAAACTTTATGAGCGAAGCTAGCCAACAGCGATTGAAGCATCATAAAGGACTCTTGTATCTGCAGTTATTGGACTAACTCATACAAACACACGGATGATATTCTGATATACTTGAAATCCCAAAGGAATGAACCATTTTGGTCAATTTTCCCTTTAATTAGTTACACATGGTACATGGAGTGTAAACATTCCAACGGTGATAACAGAACACAATTGACTGAAAGCGAAAAGGAAGGAATTACGTAACCGTCCTATGTAACAATGAAGAGTTAAACTATCGAAGAGCAGTAAAATGAAATTAACTTGGTGGTTTAATAAAGGAAAGGAAAATGCCTTTGCACCTAAATATACCTTCATGTGTCTATATATCACTATATACAGGGTGTTTTAAATCTGACGTGCCAAAATAATGATGGGGTGATAGATATCACCTAGCCAAACAAAAAAAATTGTGTGGAAGGGGGGGAGGGGCAATCTGAACCGATTGAGAGTTACAGGGTGATTCATAAATGTCACTTTTCCATGGTATGTACATACATCACTCTTTTAATGTTACCTACCCCACGCAGCGACATCAAACAAACGCTAAAAAACTACTTACCCAATGAGCAATCCAAAATTCTCAACAATGTCGGTCTAAATTCTACCATTGTAGGTACAATCACTCTCAAAAGTTAAAAAAATGTTTTGAAATTACCAAAAATTCATTTCATTTTCCCAAATTTTTTCCGAAATTCATGTAATTAGTTCACCTTTTTCTTATTTTTATTAGATTGCCCACTTATTACCTTTCCAAAAATGTACATGTTTACGTATTTTATTGCATTTAAGGTAAAAAATTCTTTAAATGAACAAAATTTTTAAGATAAAGAGTCAAAAATGTTTGTTTAGGGTTAACAAGTAATTAACTTTAATTATTGCTTCAAAAGAGTTATAAAAATGTTAGTGAAATTTTGTTATAATAATCACCCTAGTCGACAAGAACCTAAAACGAGCACGAGACGAGTCGCATTACTATAAGGAGTGCCTTCGGCTAAATTGTGGAGGGTCAATCGTCGAGAGGAATTACGTCCATATCACCATAACCCAGTTCTAGGACTACTAGAAGGAGATTCCGAGAGAAGATTGGAATTTAGAACTTGGCTTTTAGAACGCGACATTGGTCGGATGAATCTCAATTCACCAGGAATGGTACCACGAACTTCCATAACCCCCATACCAAGTCAAAGACTAACCCACAAAGGACAAAGGTGACCTCATTCCAGTAGAGATTCGGTGTCAATGATTGGATTTGTCGGCGACCATTTGGTAGGACCATTCATTTAGCCGCAAGTGCTCAACAGTCAAATTAATGCGGACTTTTTTGACAATACACTGCCAGATCTAATAGGGCAGAACCCTGTACATAATCGAACGGACATGTTTTACCAGCACGATGAAGCACCAGCGCATACTGGTAACATTGTGAAGGCAATACTAAGTGAAAAATTTCCTAACCGCTGGGTTAGAAAAGGTGCACCGATTCCTTGGCCTGCTAGATCTCCAGAGCTTACCCCATTGGACTTTTTCTTATGGAGAACAATGAAGAATGAAGTTTGTTCAAGCCCTGTTAACACTAGAGAGGATTTAGTTAGCAGAATTGGGGATGCAACGACGAAAATACGGGAAAGGCTGACTGCAATAGGTCTTAAACAGGGGATTAGAAGAAGATCATTAGCATGCATCCAAAGTGACAGTGAACTTTTTGAGCAGCTTTTGTAACTTATTAAGATTAATTATAATTATTTTCATGTTCAATAAAAAGCATTTTAGGATTAATTTGAGTTTAATTTTTTTAAATTGTAGATTGTTATAATATCCTCCGATTGGATTTCTACGTATAAATTTCTACATATTTTCAGAGTTGCTAAACAGTTTTGTACATAAAAATAATAAACGTTTTCTGAAAAAACGAAAATTCCAAAAAGCGTTTAAATGTTGCCTAAAAAATCAGAATAAGCTTTAAGAAACGGAACTAGTTCTAAATTAGACAAACAATAAAGCGATAAGATGGTTTGCTTGTGGTACTCCAGATCTGGTTTAAACCACACTTCTAAACTGGATTCCAAAACTTCGACCAAATAAAGGAGCGGACAATTTTATAAAAATAAAAAACGGATGTACTAGTTACATGAATTTCCGAAAAAATTTGGAAAAATGCTGAATTTTCGGTAATTTAAAAACATTTTTTTCACTTTTGAAAGCGACTGTACCTGCAATGGTATGAGTTAGAGCAATATTGTTGAACATTTTGGAAAGGTCATTGGGATATTAGTTTTCTAGCGATTTTTGTTATGTCGCTTCGTTAAGTATATCAAAAGATAATAATAAAAGGGTGTTGTTCATACCATGAAAAACTGAAAATAATGAATCACCCTGTAACTCGCCAATTGCAAAATATTGTGACGTGCTTAGACTACGTGATGAAAACGAAATGAGCACCTGCTAGGTCAAGATAAAGTAAACATAAATATTTGTTAAACAATCTGAAAAATTTACCAAACCATTTTGAAAGATTAAGTGTACCTTGGAAACCCATTTGGATAGGGGGTGGGGTGATATTAATACTACTACGCGCATTTTAATAAATACGACTACATCCTTTTTGGTTTCATTGAAACTGAAAAAGTAATAGAGGTAATACTTGCATAACCAAGAGGCTTCTTAACACCCTTATCTGTGCTCTATTGCCTTGGACGTGGCATTATAATTCGTAACAATCGAAGCTCGCGCTCACAAGTAACAACAAATATCATTAAGAAATCTGTCTGGTTTCTGCCTGATTTAAGAGTATGATAAATGAACGGTTGCTGATTGAAGCCTTCTAGGCTACGGCGATCCTCATCTGGACATTCTCAACTGTTAGTTACACCTCCAAGTGGTAGCAACCGGGCAATGCATCCTAGAACGTAGCCAAGTAAACTAATGCGGGAGGAGAAAACTTTTTGAAAAACCTCTCTAACTCCAAGGTTGTAGCAGGCTTTGCAGGACCCAGGGGTAATTGGGTCGCGAATGGCGTCTCCTCAGGCACTTCTGTAGGAGTTGAGGTGGAGGGTGTGGTAGATCCTAACAGGTTGGCTATACCCACGGCACCCACAACACAACAGAAGCAGCTTTGGGAAAATTACCTTTTGAAGGTTCTGCGGCGGCTATGGAGGCTGGTTTGCGCCGGCTGACAGTGCTGTAGCAGTCCTGGAAGAAGGTGCCATTGGCAAAATAAAAACTAGCACTTCCTCAGGTGCGGCGGTGCAGTTGGCGAGTTGGCTATCTCCGCGATACACGCATCAGTAGAAGATGCAGACCTGCCTTCCGAAGGGTTAGCTGCGGTTAATCCAGAGGAGGTTACTGGTCCTGGCTCTAAACTAAAGCTTTATGGCCTGGAATCCTTTAATGTCATGGACAAAGAACAGGTGAAGGTTGTAATTAGGAAGAAGGAACACTGGAGACGGTGGGATAGCATGGATTCCTGCAGATAGGCTAGGCTTCTAGCAGTGACTCAGGAAATCGAGGTTAGTGGAGAGAGTGGGATAACTGGATACTCAGTTGCCCCCACTAAAGGAGACTGGGAGGGGACGAAAAGCGCCCAATTCTATGTGATCTGTTTCGGCTAATAACCTGAGTGGTGTTTTTAGTGAGTAAGAATCTCACACTACCAGAGGGAACGGGCTGTCCGGTGTCTTTTGGCAAAAAAAAAGTCAGGATTAATCCAGATAATAGGGAGAAGACAGAATTTTCGATTGTGGATTATGGCGATTTAAAGTTATACTCTTTGAACTTTGTAAGGCCCCACATTCACATTCAAGCGCCAAATGGAATGCGTTTTACGAAGTTTAACGTGTTAAACCTTCCTGGTATATTTGGATGACATCATCCAGTCATTAATTGTAAGAGGCTTTGAAAAACACCAAGAATATCCGCGCGTAAACTCTGTAGAGAGAATATGATAACAACATACCGACTCACAGTACAGATCCTGCGAAAATAGCTGCAGTGGAAATCGGACTCGCCCCACAAGATAAGCAGGAGCTGCGAAGTTTTCTAGGACTAGCCACTAATTATAGGCGCTTTGTAAAAAATTTTGCCGATAAGGCAAGGTCTTATAAGATACATTAAAATCAATAGCTCTTTAATGGACAAAAAAAAGTGGGAATTTTTATACTTAAGTGTATAACAAAATTATTCAAGATTAAGGCTGTCACTAGGGGTGGTCCTCAATGCACTTGGAGAGTTGGGTTTATTTTTACAATTACTAGGATTTATTTTAAAAAAATACTTTTCTAATCATAAATATTTAAACAAAAAAAAATTGCGGAGTTTTTCTATTTTAATGTAGAAAAAAATTAATTAAATTAAGGGGGCAAAATCAAAGTCAACTTAGGAAACTAGTGAGTTTTTTGCCATGTTTATAGTGAAAATACATAATCCAATAATCAACGCACTCTTAGTCATGCCAGAGAACTTGGTATTGGTTCCTTGTCCGTAAATGATGAGGATACCTGAGTTGCAATTGACCTGATTTAAATTACACTGCTGACTAGGCTGAAATTTCTTTTCCTCTTCTTAAAACGTATTCGGCATCTTTCATATTTCCATTAACTTATATTTTTAATATATCATTAGGTTGTGGACAATTTCCTGACTGTTGAAAGACTGATGGTATTTCTGTTTCCCCTTCTTAAGAACTGCTCTTCTTCTTGTTCTTTATTATTGTATTTTTCCAAAATCTTGGAACTTATCTCTTATTATTCCTCTTCACAAAAAAGGTAACAGGTGTGATATTTACAACTACAGACCCATTGCTAACTTGTGTTGCATTCCTAAGATTTTTGAGGCATTAGTTTGCGATATCCTTCACTTCCATTTGAAAACCATTTCTTGAAATTTTCCAGCACGGCTATATGAAAGGAAGGTTTACAACGACTAACCTTCTGGAATTTTCTAATTTCTCTTTATCTGAAATTGAAGCTGGTAAGCAAGTCTATTGTATCTTTACAGATTTCAACAAGACATTCGTCAGAATAAACCACCAAATTTTAATGCACGGGCTGGCTGCCCTCAGGTTTTCATCATTGTTTGTAGATTGGGTTCGTTCTTACTTATTAAATCGTACCCAACGTCTTTCCGTGAATATACAAGTTTATTTTAAATTCCTCAAGGAAATCGTATGGGCCCGATTTTATTTATGATGTATGTTTTTGAAATATTCCAAAATTCTTTGTTATGCTGACCATGCCAAAACTATTCTTGTTGTTTCTTCTACACGCGATTGTGAAATTTTAAACTCTGACCTAAAAGCCTTCTACAATTGGTGCTATATTAACTATCTCCCCCTTAATATTAGTAAATGCACTATGTCGTTTACTCGTAAAAAAACCATCTTCCGTTTCGCTACATCATGAATGGGTTTGTCCTGGAAAAAATTAATAAGACCAAGGTACATTAATAAGACAAGGAGTCTGGCTGAACTGCCATTTTACGACTCTTATATTACACGGCTCGTTTATTGCACCTTTGTTAAGACAATTCTGGAGAATGCTTGCTGTGTGTGGTCCCCATTTTATCATGACTATATTGACCGAGTAGAGCGCCGTTTTGTTCGTTTTCCACTTCGTGAGCTTCCGTGGAGTGACCCTTTCAGTTTGCCTGCGTACTTAGATAGGCTCAATCTTATAAAACTGGAATCTCTTGAATCTAGGCGTAACATCTCTAAAACTGTTTTGGCTTTTGAGTGTCTTCAAGGCAATATTGACTACCCTGCCTTGCTTTCTTCCTTTTATATATCGATTCCGAGGCGCTCCTTGTTTTAAATGTTGCAACATCGCACAAATTACGATTTACACGAGCGTATCACGTTAATGTCTCGGGTTTTTAATTCAAATTTTGGCAACATTGATTTCAATCTTTCGAAAAAATTGCGTTAAGGCTAAACTTTAAACTTTTTTGACACCTTTTTAGTTGTTTTGTGAAATTTTATATTAATTTTTACCAAATATTGTTAATTTACGTTTAACAAGTAAGTAAAATCAGCATGTTGACGAATCTTAAATAAATAAATAAGGCTTAGCAACTATAGGAACGTAGCCATAATAATTTCAAGCCCTAAACTATTTGTTTGTTGAGAATAAATAGTCTTCGTATGCAGCGAGGTCACATGTTCTGAAAAATACAGGTTCAAAAAGAAAATTTTAACTCGATGCAATAATTTTTGTACGATGTTTTTTTCACCCAGACTTTGCTTAAGCATTCGACAAAGTCAATATTTTAATCCTTATTAAGAAGCCACAATATATAGGCTTTCATACGGTGTTCTTGCAATCGATGCCTTCATATCATTTTAATAGAAATCAGGTTGCAGTGGTAAAGTATGCGCGCGTTAGAATTATCAATACGAAATCAGGCATTCCTCAAGGTAGCCATTGCGGTCCACTTTTTTTTATAAATATCTTTCTTAATCTTCGCTACTTATTCACTGTTGTTGTCTGAATGGACTTCAATTAAATATCGCTGAATATTTTGTTATATCGTTGTATCCTTCTTAAGATAACTTTAAATACAATTATTCAATTAATGAAGTAGCTTTGCAGATTTAGGTATAGTACTCGACTCGATATTATTTTATAATCTTATAAAATTTTCTCATGCTCATGTCATGAGCGAGGCCAGGTGGATGCAATCGTCAGATTATCGAATACACTGATCAGAATGCATTACTAACCAGGCTGAATGAAATGGAAGGCGCTTCACCAGATGACGCTACGTTTTACTAAAAGCAAGAATTTCTAATAGGTTATTTGCAACAAAAGTGGAAGACCGTGGGCATTACTTCCATCGCCAGGTAACTTGTCGACACCATCAAATTAAGTTACAAAATGCGATCGCAGAACCAGGCGGAGTTGGATCAATGGTTGACTGGCACGATCACCAAGCCGTGAATGCAGGTTCAATCCCTGCCTGCCTTCGAATATTTCTTTCTCTCGGCTGTTGTCTAGCTCGCAGCAATGCAAAGGTGCCAGGTGGATGCAATCGTCAGGGTATCGAATACGCTGATCAGAATGCATTACTAACCAGGCTGAATGAAATGGAAGGCGCTTCACCAGATGACGCTACGTTTTACCAAAAGCAAGAAATTCTAATAGGTTATTTGCAACAAAAGTGGAAGACCGTGGGAATTACTTCCATCGCCAGGTAACTTGTCGACACCATCAAATTAAGTTACAAAATGCGGTCGCAGAACCAGGCGGAGTTGGATCAATGGTTGAGTGGCACGATGACCAAGCCGTGGATGCAGGTTCAATCCCTGCCTGCCTACGAATATTTCTTTCTCTCGGCTGTTGTCTAGCTCGCAGCAATGCAAAAATAAGTCAGTTAAAACGCATGATAGGGTTGTTCCCTGGGCTTCGGCTATATTATAAAACAACAGCCAGATCTAATGAATAATAGGAAACAGATACACAGTCACAGATACTAGCCATAAGGAGTATCAAGAAATAAAAAACAAGAATATGTAGTGAGGACGTTATTTGTTTAATTTCATGACAATTGTAATCAAATAACTTAAACTTTCGCTTACAGGAATAAATTTACTTTCCTGCAGTAAATGCCACTTTGTCGGATTATCCGTTTATTGAGAAAGTAAATAATATTTAATTTATTTTACTCAATAACTCTTCTAAAGGCAGACAGATAGCTGCTTTATGAGTTATATTTTAGTTAATTGGAAAGTCATTTTTAAGTAGCACATAAAGAACTCGTACATTAGGTAATTTCTTAAGTTTGAGTGAAAGCGAAATATGTCTATAACAAAGGATTTATAAATAGGATTTAAGTCCTGTTCAGAAAATTGGGCGCATGTTTCTGAAAGAGGTATCAAGCAGCTCCTGTAATTGAAAGGATCGCAATTAGAATTATCGATAATAACATTTCGGCTATTTATAAAATCCTTGGGTAATAACAACATGTTTAAGAAAAGAAAATTGAACTTCCAATACCAATTACAAGTAATTGCCAAAATCATGGCAGCTCTCGTCAAATTGTTGATGACGTAAATTAAAAAAAAATATTTTCCCTTTTAATCATGGTGTCAAGGAAATTAGGGGAGATCAATGTGAACTGGAATGATTTTCTCATTTCTTTACATTTTTCTCAAAGTTTTTCCTAAGTACCTCTTTTCGTGGCGAAATTGGGGACACAGCCTCAGCATTTCAATTGAAACCAATATAGTCTATACAAGCATTCATTGTTAAGGGCGGAAAACACCCGGAAAGAATTTTCCAATCGGACGACTAAATGGAAAAGTGGGTTGGCTTCAAACATTTTAAACGTAATTTCTATTCAGTATGATTCAATGGAAAACGGAAGCTGGGATCCGTTGGTATTTACAAGGTGCTCGGAAAAAAACTCTCGAAACCACACCGAGTTCAATCAGTGAGGCAACAGATGTCATGAAATATTTTACTCTGGTTAAAGGTCCATAGGTAAAAGCCAGTATTCCTACATTGTCAATATGTGATAGCGGAAGTTCGAGAATGCATTTTACCTCATTGAATTGAGAATTGGTTTTAGTGTAAATTATCGATTTCTAATGTGGTTTTCAATAGCCGGGGCTTACATTTCGCTGTCGTAATGACAAGTTTTAATGAAAACGTATTTTCTTTGTTAGATAGTATTTTCTTCTGTTCTTTTTCTTATACTTTTCTACTATAGAATCCAATAATTACATTTATTCTTTCCAAGTACGTGAAACACATGCGACTGAAGATTAAGGAGTGCATTAAGGAATGCGTAATCCAATTACACTACTTTATGAGCGTCAAAGTTGAAAAAACACCGAAACTATGGCCAGAAGTGGGTATATGTACTTCAATCAAAGAAGGCGAAAAGAGTTTCATTATCTCGAAAGTTGATGGCAACTAAGAATTGTTATGGATTGGTTTTATTGGATTAATAGAACGACGATACTAAAACCAAACGTTAATATTTAGTAAATGAAAAAGTAATTTTTCATCTTGACAACGCATACACTCTCTCTTCTTTATTCGCAGTCGCCAAATTATATAAGTTACATGTATTGTATTCACGAGATTTAGCTCCTCCTTCCTCAGAGACGTTTACACCCTTTCAAGACAATAGAAATGTATCTCTCTCTATATAGTTCCCATGAGAACATGTGGGCTATGGGGCGGAAGAACAACTTCATTTCGAGAAAACAATTGCATGTGGACCATGGTCTTATTATCGTAACCTGTTGTCAGCATAAAATAATCATGTGTCGTTGCTGGTGGGATTCGAACCTGGGACCTCTGGATTGATGGGCCGGACACGTTATCACTAACTTCAACTTCGACTATTATACTATAGTTATATACTATAGATTTTTTCTTTGAACAGGACAATGTTCATAGAGGTTTATAACACGTTAATAAACTTAAGTAGTCGTCAGTGGAGTAAGGTTCAAACCCCACTGGCCGTGACCCACAATTGCTTTCTGCCGACAACAGGTTACGATAGAAAGGCAGCGTAATGTCGATGGTTCGGAATCCACTACTACTACCTACTACTTCCAATTGTTCACTCGAATCGGGTAAAGTTTATTTTTTCCCGTCTCATGCCCCACAAGATAATTACAGGAACTAAAAAACAGAGAAGAATAGGCTTAAGTAAACGTCTGGAGATCTGGATAAGTCGTCGGTGGAGTAAGTGATAACGTGCCGGCCTACCAATCCGGAGGTCCCATGTTCGAATACCACCGACGGCGACTCATGGTTGTTTTGTGCAGACAACAGACAACGGTCAGTGGTTCGGAGTCACACTTAAAATTATAGGTCCACTTGCAATCGGTGTCTCGAATCGGGTGAAGTTCTTCTCCCGCCCCATGATACACAAGAGGTTACGGGAACTAGTGAGAAAAGAGAAACGTCTGGACAATTACAGCGAAAAGGAAATTAGAATTCATAATTTCGTTCAAAATTAAAGAAATATCATAGGAAGGATAGGTTATATTAAGGTGCTACCATATAAAGCTTAGGATAGGGTGCTGCTAAAATATATTTAAGTCAACAGATGCGACCATTGTGCCCCAATGATCCTTGGAAATCTACCGTACTATAAATTATATTACTTAAGATTTATGCTACTTTTAATATGAATTTAAGGACTGACCCGAGCGCTATGTTCTATGGTTTCCTTAGACCTGAGTAAAAGAGGCTACCAAATTTTCGTTCTGGTCGTCAGGTCATGAAACTCAACAGAGGTCATGCGAACTGATTTGGCTTCTTCTGGATCTTCACAGGTCCTACTGAAGTAAATAATGACTCCAACTAGTCTTCAAATATGTCTGTATTCTTATGGTCTAATGTCTCATCTTGACTCTTACTATCTAGTATCGCATCTACTATAAATAAGAAGTATCTTAGTTCTCTTCCAGTTATGCCTTAGCGCCTCAACTGCTTCTTGGTATAACATGTATTTTGGTTTAACCGGCGGTGATAAGCCTTTCGGTAGGCATCGCTAACGACGTCTCTAGGACCTAGGAGGTCTCTTGTGTCATAGCTTCCAAATACTACTGCAGAACACGCTCAGCCACCCTTAGATATGCAATGATGTTTTTAACAGTGGAGAATCTAACATTAGCCGGACTCAGGAATTCCCGACTGAAGATCCTCCTTCCCAGCATTGCCAGGGCCGGACAAAATCACATTTATACGTGATGGCTACATCGTCCTCCAGGCAGAGCCGAGACTTCGTCTCACTGGACTGGCTTATCCGGTGTAGATCTGCCTTACTTAAGGCAGTGACAAATGTTCTAACAGGCTGCTGACCCTTAGCCCAGTCTTCAATCACAGCTCTTGCCGACGATCAGGTACGGCCGCAAAGGAGCCATCATGTCCAGTTTATCGGCGGTCTCGTTTCCCTTGAAACCCGAATGACCAGATATCAAACAAAGCGTGACCCCGTTATGGGTGTCTAGTTGTTGGAAAGTGCACTCCTTAGTAAGCCTTGAGGAAAACCACCACGTGGATAGAGCCTTTAGGACTGCTTTGCTATTAGAGAATATAGTTATATTAGCCCCTTTCAATTTCGATGGCATCGATTTCGGCTTGAAATACACTGGGCCAACTATCCAATGCAATCGAAAACTTAGTGTTGTATCCAAAGAGATCAGTACCAGTACCAGGAGTACGTTGAAGGATATTCAAGTGACCCCTGTCACACGCCGGCATGTTTGGTGTAAGTTAGTACTCTCAGGTCGCTAATTGCAGACCAAGGCCGCGTAAGTAACAATTGGTGTTGCGATCGTATTATATAACCAGAATGTCATCTTCGGGGTGAGATCCCAAGTCCTTCGGAAGAGTTTTCGACAAGCCCATAGGGCCCGAATAGCCTTGTTCAGGGTGAAATCAAACTGAACATTCCAATAAAAACTTTTATCGTGCATTTAGCACAGTGAAATGTTGAAGTCCCCTCTATACTATTTGTACCATCACATCTTCCAGCGCCTTAATGCCCGCATAACTGTCAGAATATTTGCGAATGTTCGCATCGAACTCGATACGCCCTAATACTAGATATATGTACTTAGTAAATCGCTGTTATTTCTGCCTGAAAGACAGTACATTTGTCCAGCAGTCTGTACGACTCGTGCCAGTTCGACATGTATGTACATATAGATACTAAAAACTTCTTCCTAGTATTTACCGTCCTAGTGTAGTTCTTGTGTTACATTAAGGTGCCTGTTAAAGCTTATACTCGAAACAAGGTAATCCGTAATCAGAAGTTTACCAATATATTCCTATATCTTTCTTCGTCAGAGCAATCTTTTGTTTTCGAGAAACTTTTACACACTCAGACTTCCTCGAGAGAATCTTCAGCTAACAGCAAACAGAGTGCATAGTGTTATTGCTAAGAAATCTAGGGATCCCATAATACCTCTGGGGTCCATATTACCACTCTTTCATCTACTTACCATTTATATAGATTCGTCAATGATAGGCAGCATTGATATTATAAATAATAAAAAAAATAATAAAAATAACAATAAAAGTAACTTTAACTATAAATACAGACTAAAGTCTGGACAAAAAGCAAACAAGACTTAATCAAACAAGGATAACATGATATTAGGTTGGCACTTCAATCGCAGCTTGGAGAAATTCAGATCAAAGTTGGCGAAGTGCCCATTGTCTTTTTAAAGAGTCTCAGTTCCAGATTAGTAGGAAGGAGAACAGGATCGTTCGAGGGAAGACCACGAAGTGCAAAACTAAGGAATCTGTGCTGCAATCCCTTGATTCGTTTGATGTACGCATCGAAATAGAGCGCCTATACAGGGATGACGTATCTCAAAATGGGAATCACGAAGGTGATGTGCAGAAACTAAATTAAATAGGGATCTCCAAGTTCCCTGGACCATCTTTTGAAGAAGAACAGCATCGAACTAGTTCTGCCAACGATTCAATCCACATGATCCGCAAAGGAAAGACGAGAGTTGAGAACCACACCCAAATTTCTAGCCTGTCGACTCTGCTCAAGAAAATATTATCCACAGACTATTCCGAAAGTGAACATGTTTTCAACGGGGAAAAGTCATGGCAGTGAACTTGCTTGCACTTAATGGAAGGCTATTGTGAGAGCACTAATCGCAAAACGTAGCCAAATCAGTGTTCAGTAGATTGCAGCAGAGTTATGAGAAACAATGTCAAATATTTTGACATCGTCCGCATAACATAGAATTTTAGCGTTGGTGGTGACAAAAGATTTGATCGGAAAGAGAGAGATAGAGAGAGAGAATATTACACACTGCGTATGACCTATTATGAAACAGGACAACCAGTCGACGAAACAAGAGGGAAACAACAAGGACCTTGCTGAAATGTGTGAATAAACACTACACCTCTTTACTCCATTCAATGGTCGGCAAAAAATAATAATGAAAGAAGAATTCTCAAAGAACTCTAAAGTACAGGAAAACAGTCGGAACACTATAACAAATCGAATATATAACAGAGAACACAAACAAGAGAGAATTGGTATTTTTTTGAAAAAGAAGCCTCATGGCCAGCCAAAAAGGCGTCAGACCGATTAGATAATTGTTCAGTGTCATTAAATAATATGTGCTTGGGCTCAAGGGATAGAGGCGGGAGCTCCGTCATGCGGCTAAAATCGGTAAAAAAAGTGTCCAAATAAATTGGCAATTATAATGGAATCGTCACTCCCACGATTGCCGCACCTTAGAAGGATAGGCCCCATAGTTTTTTTTTAAATGCACATTTTTAGACATAAGTCAAAAACATTTCGAGTTCCAGAGCAGAAAAGATGGTAAACAATAAATAATCTAATAAAATTGATGTTCTAGTTTGTCAGTGTTCAAATTGCACATTTAAGAATATTTGGCTGTCTTTTATCAATTGAAAAATACATCCCCGATATCACTAACTTTCAAGCAATTGCTGTTCCTAAAAGAAATAATTTTATTTGAGTTGTTTGAAATGAACAAAAGCCCAATAAAATACATTCAATCTCCTCCTATCAGATGTAGTGTGTCACGTGAAAGTAACAAAAGATCTTAATCAAATCAAGCAAGGTATAAAGATATGTCGCTGCCAATCTATAGGCTCTCAATGGTCTCAGTGAATTGTTAAATTGACATTCCCTTGAAACATGAACGCAAACGTATACAGAACTGGAAACCCCCGAAAGAATCTTTTCACCTGAACAAGTATGACAGAAAGTAGCTGGTTGGTGAAATGTAAACAACGGGAAGAAAATGAAGAACAATGAAAGGTTCTTGACAGATTACATAAGTTCCTGTTACTTGTTATATCATTGTATTCCTGATAAGCTTTGAATTTCGTGTGTTTGCCGATGATGAATGGAGAAAGCGTATTCCAAAAGAACGATACGGAGCCCCTCCCGTATCCCGTGGGAGTCTTGAAGCTGATTCAGTTTGAAGAATTTATTAAAGCTGTTTGACACGTCTGTGTCTGTACTAGTGTTGCCTGCAAATCAGCTCCACCCCAAGGAACGTGATGCTTTGTTTAAATATTCCTCACATTATGCATGAGAAAGGATCTTATGAGTTGGCCCAGTCAGTATAGCAATATTTGAAAAACTTTCGGGAGAAGAGAGATTAGGTAAGAAACGTGGGTGACTTTCTTTTGCATGTTTCAGTTCTCCTTTTTTGAAACACAAGTCGTGGATTGCTGTTTGCATATAAACTAGATCCCTATGTTTTGCTGCTATGAAACTTTTTTGTCTCATAATCTTATTTTTCTTGCATTTATTTGAAAACTAAACAAGTTGCTCCAATGTCCAATTAGTATGCTTGGCTATGATCCATTTCATATTTGATTTTCAACCCTGAAAATTCATGCACAAGAATATAATTTTTATTTAAACGTCTCAAGCCACATATGTATGTAAAAAAATGGAGGGGATTAATTCATGTTAGCAAGCAAATATAACAAAGTAAAAACCAACAAAAGAGTCGAATTCGAATTTACTCAGAGTGAAATCCTTTTGCTTCGTTTGCTTCCAGCACATTTGAAGTGCTCTGTAAATAGGAGTAATAGCGGACAAGCATTTATTATCAGGCACAAAATAGAAGTGGCGGAGTAAGACGGGGTCGAAGAAAATTGATAGGTTGATAAAGGCAACTGCCTGACTAACTCTTACACTTGTGAAGACGACGAGGACGAGGACTAAAAGTGTTTTCTTTTTATATATATTTTTTCCCTTTCATCAATTTTGTTTGAACATCTCTGGATAAATAAAGAGCTCCCCGATAAGGACTATCAAGTAGAGAGTACTCCTTTTATGAAATTCAAGTTAAAAGCGATTTTTTCTGCCTTGGGTTGTTTTTAGAACTGGGTGGAAGGAAAATATTATTAAAAGATTTCAGCCACCTTGACTTGCTCTTTTTGAGAAAAGAAAAGAAAAGATGCCAGTGATTTTTCCATAGTACAAACTGAAACTGTATCACAAATTATCGGGATCGTACCCAGATTGAATGTCACCATTTTATTAGGCAGTCGGTCTCAAGCATAGAAATAATATCTTGTTCCTTAAGAACTAAATTATATCGTTAATAAAATAATATTATGTTTACTTTAATGCTTGTAAAATCGTCAATACAGGGTTCATAATTATCTAGTCTCATATTCCCAACCCTTTCTTTACAGCAACATAAAGTATTTCAGTAGTTTTGGCAAGCTTTCTATTTCCTAAACAACAGTTTAATGTGTTAAAGTATTAGAAAATAAAAAATATAAAATCAAAATGATTTTTGAAAGCGTGAAAAAAATATCTATTGTATACGTGTGTGGGGCTACGTCACCTAAAAAAGAACCCTTGTTCACCGCAAACACCCTTAACTGTTGCCACGGTTTTTTGATCTGAGTGCCTTCCTTCTTAACGGACCTTCTACGCGGTCGTCCAATTTGGCGTCTTCCTTGGGTTCCGTGCGGGCTTCAAATCTAAAGTCTGTTGAGCGATATTGTTTGGCACTTTTCTCTGGAGGATAGAGCAGGCGTGGGAGTATATGGAGCAACACTCCAAAAAGCTCTGTGCGCACGAGATACTCAATCGAGGTATTCGTGATGCCCAAATTTATATAATGTTGGACAGTAAAGCAGCACTTAAAGCTCTAAAGGCACATACCCTTTAGTCTAAGCTGGTCCGGGATTGTCTCAATGTACTAAGGGAACTGGCAACAACGAACAGGACAACTGTAGCCTAGTTACCAGGCCACGAAGGCACTGAGGATAATGAAATTTCAAACCACTTTGCGCTATTGGTGGCGCTCGAACAGTTTTGTCGCTATTCAAAAAGCTGGGTCGCGATGCTCAATAGAACAGTAGTAAACAAGCACGCTGGAAAATTGGTCCAGGACTGAGACAAGCGAAAAAGTTTATTAACTACTCGCAGCGGAGAACAAAAACATACTTCACAATCAGCAAACCAGAGTTAAGACTAAGACAGGTCTTTTGTCTGGATACCGCTCTCTAAGATATCACCTCAAAAAGGTGGGTAAAGCTGAGGACGAAACATGTCGCTTCTGCACGGAAGATGAAACTCTCTGCCTCTGTGAAGCTTTAGGTCGCTTAAGGCTCGCCAGATGATGTTGGAAAGGCGGCTCCCTAAGGTCAATAATAGGACTAATAAGGGGTCACAAAAAATCAAGCTGGTCGAAGTGAGATGCACGACCCCTTAATAATATAATAAATTATAATATTAGGAGCTTGACATCATATTGGAATTACCTTAACAGTTACCAGTGTACTTTAATCCCTTGTGGGACAAAGGGGGAAATAGTTGCCCCCAACGGACTCTATTTTGTGTGACAGCTTTCAGTTCCGTCTAGGGTCTCTCAGCTGCGGAGGCCTATGCCAACAAGGTCCTACTCCAACTTGATTCATGTCTTTCAACCCGAAGGGTTCCTTGTGGGTTCCAATCGAGAGCTTGTTTGGCTAGGTTTTCGTTGTCGCGTCGAAGGGTGTGGCCAATCCAATTCAAGTTTCTTCGCCAAATTTTCCAAATTTACGTTCCACCATATTCGCTAATAACACTACGGAGGTAACAAAATTTGTCAACCAGCTTCATGTGCAGTGGTGTTTACATTAATTCGCATTACTTAAGTTTTTTTCGGATTTAGCCTCAAACCTACCAAACTACTTTCTGTTGCTAGATTCTGTATCATGTTGTTTAGATGCTGGTGTCGATGGGCCAGCAAGCAGATATCATCTGCGTAGTCAAGGTCTTTGAGGCGATCTAACAGTCCCCATTGTATGCTACTTGTTCTAATATCGAGAGCGCTGACAAGGATGTTGTTTATTACTATAAGAAAGAGTAGTGGCGAAAGTAAACATTTTTGTGGTATTCCGGAGCTTTTTTCAAAGCTGTCGAACAGCCTTTCGTTGTAAAGAACTCTGTACTTAGAATTGTTGTATAGGGATCTTATTAATTCTATTGCTTTGTCTGATAGGCAACGTTTTCGCAAAACTTGAATTGGAATGGGGGGTAAGCAATAAAAATAGAAATACAAATTTATTTTTCCTTCTCAATATATTCACCTGCTACCCTAATACATTTTTCAGATCGTTCGATTTGTTTGTGTATACCTTCGAAAAAAAATGTTTTGTCTCTGTCCCGAAAATACGCTGAAACTTAGTCCTTCAAAGTTCTTTTTTTATCTTTGGGAATAAATAATAATCGCTGGGAGCCAGGTCAGTACTGTAGTGTGCGTGATCTAGAATATTGAAGCCCATCTTATGTAGAGCAGCTAACGCAATACGACTCTTGTGAACGGGCGCATTGTCGTGCATCACGACACCTCTTTGTCAATTTTTCTCTTCTTTTTTCCTTGATGGCTTCTTTTAACTGCTTCAGGATTGCAGCGTAGTATTGTCCGGTTATGGTCGCCACGATCTTTCCGGCCGACTGTGACACTTTAAACTTCTTGGGTGGTGGTGGGCCTTTTTTATCCCACTGCATGGAGTCCTGCTTAGACTCAGGTTCATAATGATGAACCCAAATTTCAGCCCCAGTAACAATTCGACTCCAAACACCATCCTTCCAATATGAGTTTTTCAACTTTTTGAATAATTTCCGGAGTGGTCACGTCGATTGGTCGTCCTGGACGTGGGTCGTCTTCAAGTGAGCTGCTGGCTTGTTTAAAGAGACTGTGCCACTTGTAACCCATGGTTTTACCCGGGCAAGAGTCCCCATAAACGGATTTCATCTCTTCTAGTCTGGTTTAAACAAACCTTTCCTTGCTTGGTAAGGAAATTTATAACAGCGCGGTACTCGATATCTTCATATTTCACACTTTCTTCCCGATTCGTTGCTTGGTCGGCGATAGTTCAAAAATTAATGACCCGATTGCGATAAATCTTGGTATTTATAATGAGTTAATTAACTCGTTAGGACTAAACAATTACTCTCATTAATAAATCTACTCTGACTTGGATTGATTGATTCTTATAGGCTGTGCCTTGTCCGTATTACTTTTAGGTTCTTGTATAAAGAAACAAATCAGGACGCTGAGGAAATGTTCTCTCCATCTTTGGATTTGTTCTTCGTCACTGCATAGCAGACTTCCATCCGCACTATTTACTCTTTTACTTTTTAGTAGAGTGCTTTCCCGAGAATTGTTTAGTTACTTGGGAAAGCACCTTACTGTTGCCTATGTTTGTCGCGTTATCTGCTTTTTCTGAGAGCTCGTTTATTTGCAGCCTTTTATCACGGCGGACACTTCTCTTTACCTCCCGGTGTAATTGGGAGTACTCACGTTCTCGTTGCCGACGTGGATCTAGAGACCTTGTTTTTTAAGTCTTCTGCGTTCTATTTTTTGCTAGGTTGAGTCCGAAAGTCATTGCCGTCGTTTTCTTTGGACACAACCGATGCTGTCCTCCATTTCTGTTATTATGGTGCCCTTTATTGCACTCCACACCTCTTCAATATCTGTCTCATCGCAAAAGCTCTGCTGATTTAGATTTTTATGGAACTTTCCAATATATACCAACCTTTTGGTACTGTCCCGAAAAAGATCTACATTAAACCGTCTGCGGTTTATGGCGTCGTGTTAAACGTTTCTGGTCGTGGCGATTTTAAGGGGAATAGTTGCTACTTCTTCAACAATCGTTCACCATCGGCATGGCATGGTGATCGTGCGGCTCAAAGAATTGATCCAAATCCGTCTCCCGTTAAAAGTTTAAAAGTTCTTTTATCGAAAAACATAATATATTTCGGTACACAAGTAGGGACACCATTTTTAGAGTAAGAAAAGGACGGTCCCTTGCCGGAGCGCTCTGCATTCGGCGTTCGAATGACAGCTATATTGTACTCACTTAGTCTATGCTGTTTCACCTTAACTTAGGTTGGTTTTGATATTAATCTATAAATCAATTTTATACCCAAAAAACAGTAATATCTATCTAGCCATTCGTATAAGTTCCTGAAACCATGGCTGTTATCTTTACGTAACACTGAACCTAACTTTATCCGGCATAATCCTAGAAAAGATACTCGTACACATTATTCAATGCAATATCTCGTAGTAGATCTGATTATCGACAACTCGAAATATCATACAAAACTAATTAATGTAATCTATATAAAATTATTGAATTGCCTTAAGATGCATTTTACGCAAGGAAGACCCTTAGCGGCGTTTTCCAATTTCCATTCAAGTTTTAAACTAAAACAACTATTTCGTTAGTTAAGTCTTCAAACCATATTTCAGTGCTCGGCTACATTCTTTCACTAAATTGTAATTACCGACGGATCACGTACTCCTATTGTGTGATTAAATCTTATTCAAGGTCTTGCAAAGAGCATAAAAGATGACCCCGAAAAAGCAAAGCTGAAGAGTTATGTCATCATCACTGGCATCACTAAATCAGAGCGGATTCCTTGAGCACTTCTGCTGAAAGTTATCGCAATCAAGCAACGGCATCAGCATGGTTTATTTGTTACAATATTATTCTCAGTCTCACTAAGTTTTTCCACAACTGTGCTGATAGAAGAAAGATCCGGATGAGCAAAGCATACCGTGCAGATCATATGAGTCAATGACCGTCTTAAGGTGGTAAAGAAGGGCTCTGCTAGCGAAGAGAAGAAGTGAATAAGATAAAGATGAAACCAACATCACGAAATTCAGTTTAAAGAGGTAGTCTATTAAATCTGCAGCTGTTATAAAATGCATAGACTGACTTCAGCTAGACAAACTAATACGGCAGCTCCCAGGCCGGTGTAAAGATGGAAAGATTCGCTTTAAGCATGCGAACTGGTCTTGGATTGAAAGGAAAGTGCACAGGGGTCAAGCAATTCATTTGATTCTATCGCAGTATAGTGCTGCCTTAAGCCACGTTAATTTTAAGAAATATTTCATTTTCTGTAATTTATGTCTCTTAAAATAAATCAAAAAGTCACTTTGTTTGGCCGATGGTACAATACAAAAGTTGTAAAACGAATTGGAAGGTGATTTATTACCTCAAATGAGTATTCAATTCAACGCTCGGGTGGTCATTTATCTATTTCACTTAAAGGAGTATCGGTTTTCATACTTACTTACGTACTTTTGGAACTCTAATCTGTTTTGCCAGAAATAAGAGCCCAACAATAAGTCGATTTCTACCGGTTCTTTAAAAGATTTAAATTTTATTTAAATTGAACATGGAAAGTGATCCACTAAATAAAATCTTAGTCAGAAGTGTTTGTGAACCATTGCCTAGCTCAACTTGGCCTAATAAATTATTACTCAATCCGCCTATCATTTCAACTTGGGCAAAAGAATATCGCAAAGCCCAGGGGACAATCCTATGATATGTTAGCATGCCTTCGGCCGGAAAGGAATTAATGTGAGGGGAAAGAGAGAACTTGAATGTTTTGTTTTTTATATTCCTGTGAGCTAGATAACAGGGAGGATCGAACCCTGGAACCATCATGGCGTGGTGATCGTACCACTCAACCAATTGATCCTACTTCGTCCATGAATTACTTCGCCTCTCCTTTAAACTTGGGCAGAAGACAGTCTGAATATATCCTTTCCAATTTCAAATACTTTTTAAATATTGATTGGGCCAATGCTGAAATGGTCAATTATAAAACAGTGGTTCAATTAAAGATTGGTTGGTTGGAGCAATATCTTGCCAATATTGAATCAGTATTGGTTTGAATTTGGCGGCCAAACGTTGGTTTGATAATCGGCTCAGTATTGGCACTGGTTTGAATTAACATTGGGCCGATATTGCAAACATATATGCATCTTTACAGACGTGGCTAAAGAATAATCTCCTTATAGAAAATTCTTATTAATGTGTAGGAATTGCAACCTAGTTGAGGGTCGTTCCCTCGGCTTTGGTCCACCTGAAACCCATTTTGGGTTAGGTATGAGTTAACAATTTTGAGCCGTAAACTGTCTTAATTTTATAACCACTAGGCATTATTTAAGGAGAAAGTGGTTTATGTTAAATTTGTAAAATTTATTATGATTAAAGCAAAAGATGATATCAGTGCTGTGACAAAAGCCAAAATGTCAACGTATTTAGAAGTAGGATAGTATACACCTGCGCAAATAGCTCAGAAAGAATCCTATCGAAAATATCTGGGCTTATTTTTAGTCCGAAGTGGGTAGAAAAGTGCTCGCGGACGAAATCAGAGTTGATTGCAGCGATGGAGGAAGTATGGGTGGGAAAATTATGGTTGCTGGACGTTGGACGGAAGAGTTGAACCCTTCTAGGATACGGCAATCCTTATTTTGGCATTCTAAAGTGTTATTTACTTAATAGTAACTTAAAATTTATTGGATAGGAAATAGTGTCTCCACAGGCACTTCTGTAGGAGTGCAGGTGGAGGGTATGATAGACCTTAACAAGTTAGCTATATCCGCGGTATGTAAAACAGAAGCAGCTTTGGGAAAATCACCTGGTCTTGCGCCGGCTGAAAGGGCTGAGCAGCCCTGGAAGAAGGTGCCATTGGCAAAATAATAACTAGCACTTCCTCAGATGCGGCGGTGGCAAAGTTGGCACCACATACGAGAGACTGGAAGGGGACGAAAAGGGAAATGCTCCTGTGTGGCCTGTATCGGCTAATCCCCGGAGAGGTGTTGAACCACATGTTTTTCAAAAATAACACCACGTAGAAGTTTGATGAAGCTAAGGCCGACTGAATGATAACGCCTTTATAACTCATTAATTCTGGCCGTAAGTACTTTTTTAGTTTTGACAACTAATTGCAGTAAACGCCTCAATCAAAAATTTTCCCCTGTAAAATTCGCTCGTGGCAGTCCTAAAATATTGAAATCACCACCTATTTCTCGACGTTTTCATATCTCTCACAGACAGTGACAATTAGGTACACAAATTGTTGATATTTAAACTTTTTCAGGAAATCGAAATACGAGCAAACAAAAAGGCCTTGAAAAGAAACATGAAACCCAATCATTAAAGCGAGATTTCGATTTTAAGCATTCAATTCAGAAATCTTAAGTACCGTGTAGATGTATCATAGATTTTCCTGAAGTGTTGTCAAGTACAGTCAGTGATTACAACACTATCAACTTTGACATACCCGACAAGCAACATTTTCTTCATGAAACCTCTTCAAATACTTCACTTTAAACTTTCTGATGCCACGAGTGTATTTGGTATTGTCGCATATAGTTTCTACTGATAAATTTGATTTTAGGCTACTACTACTATATGATTTTAGACATATGCACATGCCGCAATTTGTTGTATCTCAACTATAGTATAATTCTCGTGAGTGGGGCCAACTTTACGTTTTTTAGTGTAATCCGTTTTAAGCAGAAGACAGCGATTAGTCGCCACCGGCGGGATTTGAATTCCTCTTTGAAAAAATGTAGTTAATGTGCAGAGTGAAATCGAGCTCACTCCAAGGTCAGTGTCGGACTACTCACGACAGATATTAGTTTCCTCAAAGGTATAATCAAAGACGAGCTGATTTTTGCTCCTAGGGAATGACACAACTTCACATTTATTTAGACGGAGTTGGATCAATGCGTTGAGCGGCAAGACCAACATGCCATGAGTCGCGGGTTCGAGACCAAATGACCGTGAGCTTTTATTAAGAAATTAAAATAATCCACTCCGTCTCTGGGCTGTTGTCTAGCTCGCAGCAATGCAAAAACAAGACTGAAGTTCCCTCACTTCCCTTACCCTAATGCCCTTCCGGTCAAAACCATGCTAACGCATCAAAGGGTTGTCCCCTAGGAATTGGCAACATCGTATAAAAAAACAAACAAAAAAAAAAAACAACAAAAAAAGTTAAGCTGCAGGCCATTAGATGCACACCAGTTCTTGAAGGTATTTAAATCATCCTGAATGCAGGAAGAATCATAACTGTATCTAACGCATGAGAAAATCTTCATATCGTCTGCTTAGATTAAGACTTTAGAGTGCTAGAGTGAATCAGAGGAACGATGTCGTCAATGGCAAGGATAAACAACAGCGGCTCCAGATGGCTACCCTGCGGTACGCCAGATGAAGCCCTAACGAACCTGGTTAAAGTATTATGAAAACATACTTGATATAATCCAAATCCAGTCGAACAAGAAAGCCGGAAAACGCAACTTTTCAAGTTTAAGTATAATCACAGAGTGAGGGAGCTTATCAAATGCCTTGCTAAAGTCGGTGTAGACTGCGTATGGAGATCTTGTTGAAAGGCAGAGACTATATGGTATGTAAATTCAAGGAGGTTAGTTGTCGTCGATCTACCAGGAAGAAAACCATGTTGATTTGATGAGATTATCCCCTTACACTGCCCAACATGTGAATATATAACAAATTCGAACTACTTGGGTATGCAGGAAAGCTTCGCGATTGGCCTATAATTTCTTATTAAGTTTTTATGCCTCTTTTTATAAACAGGAAATATAAAGGTGCTCTTCCAAAGCTGAGTAGGGCTTCAGAACATCATCTCAAGAATGCAGGTGGAACACCATCAGGACCAAAAGAAAAGTACATTTTAAGTTCCTTGATACAATGATATCCATGATAATATCACGACACATAATGGGCAAAGCAGTGTAGGCCGCGGGATGATCCTGAATATGACCAAACTCTTCCAGGGAAGGCACACAATTGGCTGATGAAAAAGCGCCCTTAAAAAACAATGCAAAGTTGTAGGCTATATCGAGCGCGCTGCAACTAGAAGATCCATTGTACCACATTGTAGATGGATAATTAGCAGTTTTCTTTCTCATATTTGCAAATTTAAAAAAGGTACGAGGATTAGTATGCAAGTTATCGCGAACACTATCGCTAAATGCTAAATGGCTGTCATGACAATAAAAGAAATCACAATAAGCTGACGTGTTTCTACAGCGTAAGTACGTTTTCCATAGTCTATTTTTCTTATTCTTAAGTTTCCGTAGTTCTCTAGTATACGACGGGGGAAAATGAGAGGATGATCTCGACCGTTTAAGTGGTACACACGAATTAAACAGATCATAAATCCTATCATAAAACAGGGAAACGCAATCGTCGATATCGCAATAAAAAAAAATAGATATGAAATCGATCGAAAGGATCCTGTTTGAAAGATCAGAAAAGTCGGCCTTTTTAAAATCAATAACGTACTGATCTACGTAGGGGTCAGCAGTATTAGAACCATCGTAGCAAAAAGAGATGAAAATGGGTGGATCTAAACTATCGATAACGGATAAATTACGAGAAGTCGGTTCGACTATAGTGTTACTCGAATCAGAAGAAAAGATAAGATCTAATTGTCTTCCCATAGAGTTCTTTACGTCACTCATTTGGTGTAAACCATAGGAGTAGATAGGATCAAGTTGAATGTGCATATTTTAATTTTTATTGGACCCTACAAAGATTGTTATTTCTCAAGCTATCTTGAACGTTATAACGGTTGCATCTTTTATAGTACATGTACACTCTCCTAGTCGAGTTACGTTTGTCGAGTTGCGTTTGCGAGTTTGCGTTAGGTAGTTATTTTAGAACAATAATGGGCTTAGGCTTCAAGTTTTTCAAAAATACTACTACCGTAATCTATCAAATGTAAGTGGAACTTCCTTATTAGGACCCTCAGTCGTTTGTTAAATTAATATTTTGCGAGAAGTGTTTACTTAGAAGAATGAATGCTATTTGACAATCCCATCAATTACATATGATGGGATTGTCAAATAGCTTGACTTGTCTTTTTATCACACGAAGAGAAGAGGTCTGCAATTTTTAAAAGAAATTTCCCGTAAATATTACGCTTCTCAACTGTAATCACTTTGCAGGTGTCAGCTGCTTTAATTTTTACGGAACAGCACAGTAAAATTTAATCAAAACGATTAGTCCCGAGTATCCGAGATGAGTACTGGGAAAATTACGGCGGAGAACCGTAAAATTTGCCAGTTGAAAAATTGTATATTAGGCGGTCAATTTAGTAAATTTTTGAGTTAGTAAATTTTACGGCGCTGCTCCCTAAAAATTGTCTATCAAGACAATAAAAACTTCGGGAAGGTCGTTAAATTTATAGTGCGGCTGCTTGAATTTTGGCAAAATGTGTTACTTGCAACACGATTACGTTGAGTAGAACCGTAATTTTTCCTGGAATTTTCACTCCGTGTACTTTCTAGGAAGATAGAGATTACATTGAAAGACTTATAATACGATTAGTGTTATACTCCGAAAGTTAAAACATTTCAACCAACGTCGAACTTGTAAGTTCGATAGATTAGGCGCACCTTCGAACGACTTCTGTAGGAGTTGCCATGACGAAGACGAAGAGGAAGAGGAAACCATACTCCACCTCCTCGGAACCGCTTTTTGGGCTCCCCCTTCTTTGAAGAGCTAACCGAATTAGGCTCCACTCACGTCAGAAACCTAGCTCGATTTATCAGGAGGTCCAAATGGTTCCCAACGACAGGTTAAGGATGAACACTTTTCCCATTCCAGCCAAATTTACTTTGGCTCCCCGTGATCTGGCTCCACTGAGACAGGAACTAGCTCGGTGCAGAGGGAGAAACAGGTATTTTATGGGGTTTTTAAAAATTTTTGTTGCCTCAATCTTCGGTATCAGAATGGCCCTCTTTGGCCTGAGTGTGCCTTCTTAGGCAGCCACTTTAACCTAACCTAACCTGTAAGTTTTCTAAAAATAATTGAAATTAAATTGGATTTCTCACATTTATGGAATTTATAAAATAGCACAATTTGTAAAACCTCACAATCTAGTCCTATTTCAATTTTCAATAAATTGCACCTTTCGTTCGAGTAGCGTCAGCAGAATTGATTGCTGTTTGAAAAATTAAACAGAATTTGACACGAAAATTATTTCCGTTGTGCTTTTCTAACATTTTCACGTCCAATCAATTTCCAATCAAAAATTGTTAACATTTCCTGCCATCATAATCATCCAGAAATAACATGGAGTCACTTGTGCGGCAATATCGACATACTTGGAAGTAAAACCATTCCATAACTTACGACAAAAGGACCGCCACAAAGATTTTCAGTAATTATTATATTTTATGGGCAGATATTCGGCCGAGTGTTGCTGGAGAGTTATGATGGCTGTTTGACTGGCGACACAGGGAATGCAATTAAATGGTGGAAATTAAATTTTCCAAGAAAGTTTTAACGCTATGCTTGCAGGGCTAAGATCAGCATAATTAGAACAGCCAGAGCAGCGACGACTGAAGGTGTCAGATGCTTAGATGTTATAGACATAGTATGCAATATAGCTGCGAGCAAATTATACCCCGCCAATGTGCGCATTCATTGAATGTCACGCTTCTGTAATTTCATTAATTACGTTGGGAATTTAACTTTATAGTAGTGCGATGCCAAGTGGCAAAAAAAACATTTCTCTATGGTTTTCTGTTCGACTTAATTTCATCAAGGCTTGCAGTTTTTGTTAAAAGTTCACTGACTTGCGCTGACCGCTGAGAAAACTGCTTTGAAGAAATACCTGACTGTGAATAGGCTGAAAAAAAGAGATCCGCTGAAGAATTTCTTTTATGCTGTACACCTGAGTAATGAAATTTTATCGATTTGTTCTCGCGTTCGCGCTTCTTTTGATGAGGTAATCGTGTGGAAGTAACTATAGTCGGAAATTATCCATAACTGAAGAATTGGTTTAGAATATCAATCTATTCGCTTGGATTGGATATGTACATCTGCTTGGATCTTAATTTGTGCGCTTTAGTTGTATACTAATAGACAGGTAGATATGAGTGGATTAATTGTACTCGAGTATGTGTTGAGAGATTAATGTCAGTCTATTCTAGTTCAAGATGAGACGAAACTTAAGAACTATAAAGTTATAGATTTTCTAAGCAAATAAACTCGGACCTTGCCAACGAATTAACAAAATTAAAAGATTTCTTCCTCATCCCTACCATTTCCCTCAATTCAATTTGCTAACAGTTGAAAAGCTGAAAAAGTCTGCGGGAAACACAATACCAACAGAAATGAAAAATTGCCGCTAGAACCGCGTAATTAGGCTTTTCTCGAACATGAAGATTGATTGCGGGCAATTAAAAGTTGGTCCGTATGCGCACCAAAAGCAAACACACAAATTGCATTTAGCTAAGCCAAAAAGTTTTATTTTCGTAAACAAATCATCAGGGCAGCTATCCGCGCTAAGATGATGGGGATGAAGCAACGATTTTATCCCTTCGTAACAGCACCCACTCTCATTCCTTCATGGAACTGGCTCATCTCACCGGAAAACTGTTGGATCCCTCAAACGCTTTTTCTGTATTCGACGACCCCCTTTTGGAAATTTGCTTAATTTGTTTTACGATGAGGTGCGTAAAACTCTAATTGCACATAATCCGTGGTATTAAAATGAAATTTTTCAAAGCCCACAAAGTATCTAATTCGGCAGATTTACGCGAACTGACTGAGTTAAGGGAAAGTAAGACCTCCTGAAATAAATATGTTGCAATTACAGTCACCCTCTTGTTGGCAGGTTGTTCTGTCTAACGGAAGGTATGATGCCTACGATTTGTCAATGAAATAACTGACTTTTCCCAAATGTAACATTATAGTTTTAAGCAAGCTTAAGGTATTGCTGAGATTGGATACCATAAGAATGCCCTTTTTTGTAATGCTCAATTCAGTCTGATTTCGAGGGGGACTCATCGTTTCATTATGTTGGGTTTACCGTGGTTGTGCCAATAGAAGGCTTAGGATTTGTGTCCATTATCCTATTAATTAAATAATAATAAAAATCACTAATTTTATACTACTTGACCAATATTGCGTTCATAAAATTTTAAGTAGTTCAAAAAATAAAACATTATCTACCTAAGATTAAATAAATCTGGGAAGTAAGGTTAGAGTGGTGAATACCGATTATTGTCCAACAGCCTCACATCGACCTAAGACCATATCTGAATTATATAAAGGTTTATATGGGTACGGAATCTTATTTAGGTCACAGTTGTCTTACCATTCAATCGTATCATTCCCCCACAGCCAAGGTCTTTTCGGACCTAGCAGAGAGAGAGACTTTGTGTACTGACGCTAAGATTTGAAGACTATTTTGACCAGCCGTGACTTTATTATACTATCAAATGGTATGTGGAGGAAATTCCTATAAAACCAATATAAACAAAGTCTAACAAAAAGAAAAAAACAGGTGACGGATAAAGAAAATAATAATTAATAGTGATTGATTCTTGTTGCGAAATGACATCGAAAATCCGTTGAGGCATTGATTCAACAGATAAATGAACTGACTGCCATACTTCGTTTTATTGCGACTTTGAACTGACAAACGGTTTCATATTGCTGACCGTTGGATTCCCCAGAGGTTTTCTATAGATTTAAGACCAGAACTTCTCGCTAGCTAATCGATTGCACTGATGTTTTTCTAGCTTAACAAATCTCTTACTGTCCTGAATACGTAAACCGCAGCATTATCCTGCTGAAAAATGAAGACCTGACTAAATGAATTCTCGGCTTCTAAAAGCTCAATATATTCTTCTGAGATCATTTTCGTTGCAAAAAAATCCACTTCGTCTCTGGGCTGTTGTCTAGCTCGCAGGAATGCAAAAAAAAAATAAGACATTCAAGTTTCCTCATTACCTCCTTACCCGGATTTCCTTCCGACCAAAGCCATGCTAACGCATCAAAGGATTGTCCCCTAGGCTTTGGCTATATCGTAAAAAAAAAAATTAGTTTTTTCTTGAGCTGGAAATTCAGCCCAGACCATGAGACTTCCTCCTATCGCCGAAGTTTAAGTGCTTTGGAGAGCGTCGTGCTAATAAAATATGAACCGTCCAGATTAAATTTTTTTCATCATTCCTTGGCCCAATTCAATCACTCCGTGCGTCATCACATCGTCGGCAAATCTGATTCCGCCGCAATTTGCTTAGAAGACAGTTTGCATAACGCCACCGACTCTATCAAAGAAGAAGAAGAATTTATAGAATGAGAAATCGAATCTTACGTGATGACTCGATATAACCAAAGAACGGCAAACGAACCACGCTAAACGCGAATAAATTTTGCGACCCAATCTCATTCATAAGTGGAACTAGATGACGAGGATGTGGAAAGTTTACGTTACCGCCATTTGAAACCTTACTTCCCTATTTTGGCCAGTAAGAATCGAACACATCTCGCATGGCGGATGCGGCGTAATACTAACTAAGCTTGAATTTACTATTTCTCTTTAACCCATTGGCTAGTGTTTACTACACCTATCCTTCCCTGATGCGCTTTTAATTTCTGGCGCCATTTTTATATTTGAATACCTTCCTTCTGTAAGGATCTTCTACATGTGTCGCATCGGAACAGAGTGCCTAACTTCTCAATAATTGAGTACTATGCATAGACCAAGGATGCAGATATAACCACTAAAAAGGCCTTCTACGAAAATCTTAATAAGTGATATAAAATATATAGTAGAGATGATGAATTTTCACGCCACATTAATATTCACGGCAAGAATTTGTAATACGGGCGGTTGGACTCTGTAACAGGAACACGAATGAGGAGACGTTTTTTTGCCTTTTTGGGTCTAAAGGTCTGAATGTTTTGCTGACATAAGCAGCGATAATTTTCTAATAACGGCTTCACTTATACAGCAATGCATCCACGAAGTGCAATACCTAATGTGATACGACTCTACATACAGCGGATTAAAACACCAAGCATTCGCAACACATAGTCCAGCGCATTGCACCAAAAATCTAATGCACTCTATCGCGTTTGCTTTTCGAACTATGATACAGAAAACGTGGGACAATTGGAGAGCAAAAGATGTGACAAAGTTTTCAAAAGACATGACAAGTACTACTGCTTCAACACTCTAGCAAAAAAGGAAGAATATTTTGTTAAATAACACGTTTTAAACGTAAAACACCTCTTCATCCTGACCACCATATTTTAACATCAGACGACAAAGTTGAAAGTGGACGACACAATAAAATTGATGCATCTTAGTGTGGCCTCAGGGCAAGACGAAATACCACAAGATTATACTTAAGGCAGGTACTATAGGTGACTAATAATATTTTTTTGATTATAATACAAAAAGATTAGGACATTTATTCAATCAAAAAGGCGTATTTATGAAGATACCAATAAATTCGATCAGAAAAATTATAACATCAGTCTTGTAACTGCAGCCCCCAGATTAATGTCAAAAATCATTTTATCCATTGGTCGGAGATCATAAGTAACGAAGACCTAAAAATCCGCATAAGCCAACTAAAAAAGACATCGTTAATCGATGACGAAAATCACAATGGATACCAGATCTCCTTCAAACAATATCCTAAATAAGCTATAGCTTGGAACCCGTACAGGACCAATGAAAGACGACTGTCCGAAAAAAGAAGAATATCTTTTGAGAGAAAAGAAACACAATTAAGAGAATCTTAGCAAGAGGAATGGAAGGCATCTACACCTTGCCGTGATTTAGTGGCTTGCGTGCATCTGGTATAGATTGGGCTATGTTGGTGGTAGTTTTTCAAGCTACTGGCAGAGTCAATCTGACAGGTCAATCTGACGATGCCGGACAAAATAGATACAACCCTACTCCTTTCCCACCTGGGAACGACTCTGTATATTTACCTCTCCTCTGGACAAGATTAAGGTATTATACGACCCTTGCCAAGAATTAATCTTGCCTTGAACGCGCCCTTCGGGTTAACGAGCTTTGGCTCCGTATAGCGGATATCTACGCAGGTGGACGCTTTTTTCCCAACTTATGGGATCCAAGGTCGTCCTAGTCTCCAAAAACGTCTCTGTGGCAGCTCATCAAGAACGTTAGACAATTAGTGAGGTCAGAATAAGACTGGAGGCCGCTTGAAACATGGGTGTCCTACTTTTGCTTAAACAGTCAAAAGGCATGGAGGTATGTGTTAAGGCTACTTTCGAAGCTTCGAGCGTTACCCAAGAAGTACTTTACTGGCAAGGATAAGGCTTCCCTGGAGTGGGCATACTAGGTCATCTGGGAAGCGGCTTGAACTGAGAATCCAGACCGTATATCCGTGAGGCAAAGGTCAATAGATAAACAGTCCCATCCAACAGTGAAAAAGACCAAATGCTTGCATCCTTGCTCTTGCCATAAAGTGCGGTCCTGTGAGAACAGATCGTCTTGGCTGTGGTGAACAGGAGAGATGAGGAAGTCAGCGCTTGCCATCAACAAATAGGGGAAAGTAGAGGTTAAGTTAACCCAAGAGATTAGACTAACCCTAAGCCCTTCAAGGAGCTGAAGTATACGAAACCAATTTTGTTCCATATAAAATAAAAGAAAAATGGATTAACTAAAACTCGAACATAACTTCATAATTCTGTCCAATTAATAATTCGTTTGCACTCTTAACGTTGCTCAGGCAGGCTTCCCTGACAGTTTTTCCTGCAGCTATCACATCAACATGCCCCGAATTTTCATCGAGCAATCCACCCAATGAAGGTCACCTTTACATCTAACATAATATTCGTCGATTTCGACAAGCCGTTTGATAGTGTTGATAGCGAGTAGGTACATATAGCAAGCTTTACATAGGAGAATTATCCTAGCAAAAATTATTATCATCATAAACTAGTTCTACTCAGGAACTTAATATCACGTACTTCACAAAGACAAACCGTTGGAGCCCTTCCAGGTGCTGCGCGAAATAAGTGCACTGCTTGAAGTTAAAACCCATCGCGAGAGATTATATTAAATCTTTTGAAACATCTTACGCACCTGGACTATTTCGATAATATATGTATTATATCCACCAAATGGAGTCATGTAGGTCGCAGAGCAAAGCTTAAGATCAATGCAGCAAAACACCAAACTTATAAGCTTGGACTCCAGGACACAAGAAAAAAAAGGAAATTTATCTTGAAAAACAGCAAATAGAACATATGGATAAATTTTGTTATCTCGGAAGAAGAGTTACAGCAGACGGCGGAGCTGAAGCATCAAAAAGGCTTGAGTTGCATTTAATATTCTTGCTGAGATATAGCGCAATAACAACAGCTCCAGATGCACAACTCCGGATCTTTAAAATTAACCTAAAATCTTGTTTGTTGTACCTAAGGCTGTTTAACTTAAAAAGTGACTTGTCAAATAACATCTAAAGTAGAAACGTTTGTCAACCGTTGTCTTCGCCGCATCCTTAATATCCATTGGCTGGAGGTTATTACCACCTACATAGCCTAACAGGCTAAAAGGGGATAGAAATGGGAGTTTCAAGACGAAAGTGACAACTGACAGAAGCCAAACAACTTGCTCAGCAATCCATGAGGTATGGGATAAGAGACTAATTTTTTTGGTAAAGAATCTTACTCTGTTTGCACCACTGTAAAAAAAATAACACTTGCATGAGTAAGCGCTTAATCTTGTTGAAAAGTACAACCGCACTGCATGTGCAAAACGGGCAAAATTATGTTCCCTACAATCAAATTATAAAACTAAAATACAGGAAAAATATTGTTATTTAGAAGATGTATTACTTCGTAATAACATTATTGGTGACTTGTACTTTCACCATTATTCCATTTTCTGAGGTGTTCCCGCTAATAGGATCGTACACTGAATTAGGACTTGCGAGGATGTGTGCAGGCAGACATTTTGGGCGTTAAATAACTAAAGAAAGACTATTTTTGACTATTCGTACCAAGCGAGAACGCATAAAAACGCCAAGAATTCTTTTCAACCAAAATTACTAGAAGTGTTTTATCACTTTCATTACGCATAAGTCCTTGCACCAATTTCCTTTCCAAAAAAAATCATTTTGTCGCCAACTTTGCATGTCTGTTAAATAAGGCAGTGTAATTCATATCAACGACTTTAGCAGCTCAAGAAATCTTACACCAACAGTGAAGGGAAAACATATTCCAAAATAACTTGAGAAATATTTTTTGTTGTTTCTATGGAAAGGAGTGAGTGCGGCGTATCAGTAGTTCCTTAGAACTAAAATGTCTTTACCATTCGGTAGCACGAAATTTGAGTTTTCATAAATATTCTAAATGTGTAGAGCTGCACCTTGCCCCACCCACAACATCATCAGGTACTGTGCCGTTTACAGGACGACTTTTGTCAAGGATGTGTAAAGACAGGGCAAGACCTGAATCCGATTTTCACCAGCGAAGGTGAGGCTAACACGCAATTTTCGCCCGGGTAGTGTTGTGCAGAACCTCTGAAGGTTGAAATATTCATGTCTTGGGGAGCGAACTAACTTAACTAATAGCGTGAGCCAACGTCTGTATTTTGTATTTATTCCTTGCCAGGTATGCTTAGTAGTAATATTTCACGTTGTGTCACCTAAAAATATATGCACAGAGTCGTACAACCGTGTCAGAAATCCCTCTATTTTTACCATTCTGCTAAGTAGGGCTTGAATGAATTTTTTTCTTTTAAACATAAAGTTTACCACCCACTCGTTGTCGTAAAACAATTAATCTACAGCAATGTTCGGTTTTATATATATATTATGTTGAGCGAATTTAATTATTAATACATTTTGAGTGGAATTAATCCGAATTTCTGCTTAATAAAACACTCCGGAAATGAAAGCAAATAACTCAATTAAAAGTTACCTCCATTGAAATTGATTCAGTTACTCATTCAGTCGTCGATAATAATTGCTTTGTGTGCTCGAGTGATTAATAACTTTTTTCCCATCAATTTATTTTATAACATTTATTATGGTTTTCGCGAGCGTTTGCCGCCCCGCAATAGAGAAAAATCGGATATTTATTGCCTGCGACATATCAGGCAGCTTTTGAGAAAAATGGAAGATGATTGATGGCCATTTCATTACTCGTGTTAGCTAAGTGATTTTTTGTTGATGCTCTTTGCCGCAGAGAAATAAGAAGATAGATGATGAAAGTGAATAGGGTGGACACAGTGGACATTTCTCTATGGGAAAACACTTTATGAAACGCATTATGTGTTAGATTGATAGAGAAAACCGATTTAGATTTAGCTAAAGCTTTTCGAATTTCTTAATCAGAAACTTTTTGTGAATAAAACAACAAGTCTACGTTTGCGGATTTGTTCAAATGGACCCGTCCAATTAGCCGACGATGGATACTAATTAGGAGACTTTCAACGTAGGGAAAAATTGCTAACGTAATTTCTGAAATTGGCTGAGTTTAAGTTAAGGTTAGAGATGATGATCAAGGTCGTAGAATTTGTCCATATAATTTCCAAAAACAGAAACGAATTTACAACTCTTCACTACTTAAATAGCTTTGTTGGGGATAGAGGGAAGTTCGGTGGAATACCACTTCAAGAGCCGTAGGTTTGAATCCAATCTTAATGCAGTCCTTCCTTGAGACTTTTGGTTAAATGAACATCAGTGACAACAGCCAAGCTTCCCAGGACATATTATACTTTTCCCAAAACGTGACAAGTGATGGCAGTCATATTATTTACACACACTCGGCTTAAAGTGTGCGTCATATTTATACGGTCGGCTTCAACAGTTTTCATTTCTATCAAGCGGAATAAATAAATACTGCTATTAAGTTACTAACGTGTATTGCGTTCCACAAATGTGAGAAGTTAGCCACATTTTCTCTCCGCAAATACACCTGCCAATAAAAATTCCTTTTCAAAACCCAGCAACTCTTATTGCATTTTAAAGGGTATAAAAAAGCAAATTCAGTTCGCCTTCAGCAGTTGTAAAATTATGTTCAAAAATATTGAAAAAAGTTTTAAAATAAAGTTAAAGTATTTTCTTAAAACAAAAAACATCCTTCCTTGAAAGGACCCCGCAGTTTTTGATAGGGAAATGGTTTTCAGTCAATATCGTTGAAACCAACTGGAAAATATTCACCAAGTCATGCCGATCAAAAGTCTCCATGGTGACAAGATTATTGGATGCAGTCACAAGATGATCCCCGAGTGATAGATATGTAGATATTTCAGTCTCAAGATGAAACAGTGATGAAACAGCCCTTTTCAGGGCTACATGACTTGCGAAGTCCCATCTGCGACCTCCCCGCGGTGCACGTTGGGTAATGCCAACGCAGAGGGTATATATATATCTATATTCATCATGTCTATGCATATATTCATGAATCTTGCTATATGGATATGGGATGTATGGGTATATATCGATTTTTCCGATTAAGCACAGAACAACTTTCTGCGCGAGATCTTGAGATCTTCGGCTGTTGCTACGGTGTTACACTATCCACATATCTGAAGGATGTAATTATGTTTTATGATGTTTTATTTGTTTAATTTGCACCGACTTCAAAATGTCGTAATAGATATAAAATTAAACATTATTTTATGCTTTTTAACGCTTTTTGTGAAGTCGGTTCAACTTTTTTTTTAAACACTATTTTATTTTTCACTTTTTAGTGTCTTCTACTCTATACATCGAAAAAAGAACCATCCAAATCGGTCCACGCGTTAAAAAGTTAGGTTTAACCCTCTACCCCACTTCCATTCCACAACAATTTTTTTCATGGGATCAATCAAGGAACATACTTACCGAACAGAAACGGAATCATCGAAATCGGTCCACGCGTTACGAAGTTACTACCCCTCCCCCTCCATAGGACTAAATTATTCCCCTATTAGCAATGGGGGATCACACTCTATACAACAGCAAAAGAACCATCCAAATCAGTCTACGCATTACAAAGTTGGGTTCCACCCTCCCACGTACATACGAGGTCGTTTATCACAATAAGACATTATATACGCTGGACATGTAACTACTTCCTAAGTTCATAGTTTGGAGACCCTAGGCGCTATATCGATATTTTGCAATTTGATATTAACGTATTTTCCTGATCATCATCGTCGGCGATGTCTTAAAAACGGGTCAATATAACAGACGTGTAGACGAATAAAGAAACACTAATACATTACCGCAATTTTTGAGCTTCTTTTGCTAACTTTCAATTACACTTTCGCTGTGGCACTTACCTGAAAAAGAGAAAAAAATTTATTAGATATTTTTGAATTTTTGAAAATACTCAATTATTATTTTTTTTAAGATAATATTTTTTACACAGTAATCAGATATCAGTACCTCGATTTTACAAATGGGTATGTCATGTGAAACTAGATTGCATAATTCAGAAGGATTTCCCCAGATACCTAATTCAATGACTTAGTTAATTTGGCCGAAAACTGAACCCTGCGGAACTGAATTATCTACCTAAATCGCTTGGTTAAATTTAAATTCTTGCTCGTTTGTGTTGAATGGCATCTTTAAATGGTTTGTTTTTTCACAATGAGGGATTATGTGAAAGACTACTGTGGATAATGAATTCCTTCCCTTTACGATAAATTATTGCACCTGATAAACAAGATTCCAATACCATTGTACACCATTCATTTCTGTGTCCTTTTTGAAAAGTATAGGTCAACATACACACGTTCTAGTTATTGTCAATGAGTTTACTAAGGATACAATCTTAGAGATAGTCAAAAATCGTTTAGTCGTCAATTATCCGGTTGAAGAAAGGATAGGGTGCGTGACTAAATTCAACATGTTGAGTACCACTGTTAACAAAGTTATTTCAAATGTGTCTTTATTCACCATTTTAATGAAAGCAACTAAAAACTGTAGTTTGCGTTGAAACCAAGTTAGCCGGTGCTCTCAACATGTTGAATTTAGCCACGCACCCATACGTTTTGGTATCCCTGGAAGAATAATCACTAATCGGGGTACATGATTCTTATCCAAGGCCATTTAGAAGATATTGCGGAGAAAACGATATAAAGCACATCACGGTAGCGGACTAAACGCCTCGAGGAAATAGTCAGGTAACGGGTTACAACAGAGTTGATCTTAATGTATTATGGACTTTGATGAATTCCAATGAAAAATGGAATGAAGAATCTTTAATGAGGCAAAATCTCTAGTCGAAATTATACAACAAAATAATACTAGCGCTTCAAGACAATGATAGTTTTCTGCAACAGAACAACATATAATACATCAAGCAGCGAACGACGAATCGTTCACAGATGTCACAAAAACACCGATTTGATTTTAAAAATAAGCGATCTTGGACATTATGATTCAACGATTGATACGCCCCGCCGAAGACATCACTAAAGCCTTACATAACCAGAAGAAATTCTATACAGTAAACACCAACGATAACGATGGCGTGGTTTTTGCGATATTTTTCGACTTCCAAGGAATTCATTCCCAGGAACATTCATACGAGAATTCTCGACTCCCGAGAAGTTTAAAGATCGAAAATTAGCAGTCCTTAAGATAGCGGCTAAAGAAGTTCGTTAAACGATTACGACTGTTAACATTACACGTGCTTAAATTTCATAGGCTCCTAGTATAGTTAAGGATTGTCCGCAACTACGCCTTACTTGAGAATGTTCAAACTGAACTGTTTATTTATATACGCAAAAATAATTAAAATAATCTGCCTCGGTTTCTGTGGGGTATAAGCTTACAGAAGCTTTTGTTTTAAATAAATAATTAAAACAAAAGCTTCTGTAAGCTAAATAGGTACTTCAAAAAAGGATCAAATCATGTCTAATAGTAGGACAACGTTTTTAATGTTGTACCAGTAGTCAGGAGTCAGAAGGGTCAAGCACAATTAAATTATTAGACGACATGGATTATAACTTATGTTGCTAGATAAGTCAGAAAACACAATTCTGTTGATATACATATAATAATTCATGCCGAGAAGCATATAACAATGGATTCTTTGAAGTGTCCTGATCAAAATTTTCTTCCATACTCCCCCTTAAATGAACCCTTCCTTTCAAAATCGCGTTTGAAAATGTTACTCCTTCTTTTGTTGTAAAGAGCTTCCTGAAAGCCTCTTAAAGAAAGAAAAAAAAAATGATATCCTTGGTGTAAAAATTTTACAACACCAAGGATAACATACCAAAATTTTGTGCAAAATTTTCCTAATATTCACGTTTGAGACCCAAAAGCTCGAAAATTTGTAAGTGGATTATGGCATGTTGGGTACCATTAGAGAGAATAAAGTGTCCACTTTCAAAAAAGTTAATGTCCGTGGAAGGACTTACAAGCATTTAAGTAAGCACACTTTCTTTAAAGGAACTAAAATTTTCAAACGCGATTTTGAAGAGGAAGGGTTAATTTTAGGTGGTATGGGGGGGGGGGGGGGTGGTATGGAAGAAAATTTTGATCAATCACTAAATACCATTAATTTAACACGTTATACACGTGATTAAAAAGAGAATTGATACACGAAACAATCCCTTCATAGATACTAGAAGCAGACCATGTGGTCAGTGATATCAGAGACGTTTTAATTGAATGAAAAGAAATGAATTTAAACAATAAGCCAGATAAGTCTTTGCGAGCATATGATTTATGATAATTTGTTTATAAATATCATAATTAAAAGAGGGCGGCATAATATTTTCTCATCCCCAAAATGACAACCCCGCAAAGGAAATAAAAAGCATAACTACCGTAAGAGCTCTAATACGGTCATACCTGTTTGATGATATGTCCGACGACATCGATGTTTTAAGACGCGTCTCACTGTGTAAGGGGTTGTCAACATCAACAACATCTAAAGTATTACGACGAATACACTCTCGTAAAACAACGTAAACCAAAATATTTCGCGTTCTTAAGATATCGATTTAAATTGTCGGTGGAGTAAAGGATACCGTGTCAGCCTTTCAATCCAAGGGTCCCAGGTTCGAATCTCACCGGTAGCGACCCATGGTATTTTCGGCTGACAACAGATTACGATAAAAAGGCAATCGGGGGTTGCAGAGAAAATGTCGGTCAACTTGCAGTTGTTGTCTCGAATCGGATGAAGTTCATCTCCCGCCCTATTCCCCTCCAGGGTTACGAGAATTAGAGAGCTTAAGGGGTTATACGCAGTTAGAAATTGCAAGAAATCGATTTTTTTATTGCATTTTCGGAATGTACATATATATTTGAGTATATTCTCTGAAAATTTCAAATCGATCAGGCAAATATTCTTGGAGATACTCGCATATTTGTAAGGATGTCTCGGAGCGTTAGAAAGTAGGCGGCGTATACCAAACAAGTGAATTTCGTCTACAACAGTGAAACAAATGAAACTTTAAGCGCGTTTTTTCTCAAAACGGTGTTTTCAAAGTCGGTGAGCACGATTTCTCAAAAACGGCTTAACCGATCAGTCTCATAACCTTCTAAGAAACATATATTCTTAAAGGATTGATCGAAAAAATAAGATTTCCGATAATTTTTTTAAATAATTTAACGAAAAAATTGTGCTCGAAAATCGGAATTTTTTCATTTTGGAGCCGCCATATTGTCAAATGTCAAAATGTCGACTATTCCTTCGATTAATACCTAGATTTACCTATCCACTAATAGAATCTTTTTTATTAAGGAAGGACCTCCAGGAGGGATCTTTACCGAAGTTAGGTTACCTTCATGTTTTAACATGAGACCTCGTTAATGCGTTTCTTAAGGCGTTGTCTGTGCTAGGCCGACTGCTTGGAATGAACTCATGAACGATGGCATTTCTGAGCCAAAAGTCAGGCAAAAAAGCCAACTAAAGCGCATAATTCGAAAAAAAGACACAGGATGCTCTGAAACACAAGACCGCACAAACCATTTCTGCATGCGATTCGTTAGTTACCGCAATAAGAACGATCTATTTCACAAATAACTTAAAAGTGAACAACAGCCTACAGGTCAGTCTATTCGATGACAACGATTGCGAATGAGCCGATAATTTAATGTGGATTCCAAACCACCTATACTAATCTGAAACCCTCAGCCAAAGGTTGCACCACCGAGACGCGAACCTGCGACACCAACCACAACATAATCTTATCCTAAAACCAAAATTTTACATTGACTTTGGTTTTATTACTTTTACTTCACTTTATCAACAGTGTTCTAACATATTAATTCTGTTTAGTGCAACTGAGCCTAGTTTTCTTATTCCATTCGTGACGTCGTAGTCATTTGACTTATTTGAATATTATTTTTTTGCCATACATTTTAAACTCATTACGTCAAAGAAGATCAGCTGAAATGTTTCAAAAACTTATTTAGCATACCTTGTATTCGATAAACCGCGTTTTTATCTAATTGTCAGCTTTAAATGAACTTATCGGTTATCTGAATTCCTCCTTGCTTCAGTGGAAAAAAAATATTATTACTAATGTCCTCGTTAGCGTTATCCTTGTCGCAGTCTTACGTCACCTCTTTTCCTTACGATATTTTCACAATTCCCCATTGAAGTTCGTAATAAAGAAAAGACGTCAATGAAGCCAATGGAATGTGTCACCGCAAATAAAATGAACACAATACCCGAAGTGACATTGGAAAGGTTTCATGTTCCAGAAAATCCTTTTGTATATTGAATTTAGTATCTCGATGAAAGCAATGTCGGCTTTGAATGTCAACAAGACAGCAGGAACGGGCATATATGACGGGTTGAGTAATAATATTCATGAAAAGAATAGAACTCAGGTCTTTTATGTTGCCTTGCACAGCATTTTATATTGGATAAGATTATTTTTAAGGCAAGAAAATAAGAAAAGCCCACCAAACAATTCACCTGTTTCTGACACATGAAAAAATTCCGTTGTATTTATTTACTCGCCCAGTTGCCTTCGAGGACGAACAGAAGAAATAATCCGGCCGATATTGCAGCTTAATTCTATCTCTGTCGGAAAGATGGGATATACTAACCCAGAACGTTTGGTCCTTCCATGACTTTTCTTTAAATAAAATGGAAAATTTCCTGGTATTAGCTTAAATTCCCATCAAAAGAAATGTAACTTTAAATAATTGTTATCCCTGACGGCAAGAGCTGTAGTCGAGATTTCTTTTTTTTCGAAAAAAAGTTATCTTTTTCTCTATCTTCCGTTTTACGTCCATGGACGTTTCTATTAAAGGATGCAAACACCAGGATCCATCTGTTGATATGACTTCAGGACATTTCTTGGTCGCCCTGTATTTTTTTCATATTTCCCCCAACTTCTTGCCTTTATTAATCTGCAGATTTTCTGAGCACCCTGCACTGTGCGATTCTGTAGCCAGAAGCCATGTTTGGATCCTTTACACACTCAAAGAACCTAAGAAAAATGATTACACTTTGTCGAATGCTTTAAGCAGTAGCAGTTGCATGTTTTCTTTCTTTTTTTTTTGTATGCTTATATCAGAATCAGGAATGAGAAGGGAATTTAGGAAACATGAAACAAAAGAACTTCACAAAAAAAAAACACAATGTTTTTGTGTAATTCTTATTTCTGTACAAAAATGTAAATGTCACAAATTTTTCAATGGAAAGAGTTCGTTTGATGAAGTCCTTGTATTACCCTCCTTGAATTAACAATTTCCTTTCTTCTCCCTACGCAAATGGTAAATGGAATATGTAATTATCTCGTAGACTAATCGAAAGTATAATACTATAGTTGAAAGCTTATTAAGTATGCTTTTTTCTTAATTAACTTAGTATGGACAATCACTAGTATACAGTCTTTATAAGGGTTCCGTTGCAACTAGGGTACTATTATAATTTCGCTCTCTCCGTCCGCAAGTCTGTCTGTATTTTAGAGCCCTTCCATCCTATCATTTATATACCTATTAAGATCATATTTGGTATACGGATGTAAATTGATGACCACAAAGTAGAAATGAGCCATTTATTTTGAAAGTGGGGTAAGTTCACTTGTGAAATCTTCCAAATTCGAGACTTTAGTTAAAAAAAAGTTGTTAATAAGCGTAAGATCTTGAATAGAGTTGTTTTCATTCTAAAGGTTATTATGTTTAAAAGTTACAACGACAAAAATATTTCAAGCTTGTTAAATTTTTTTAATAAATTGGAAAATAAAATTAAAAGTACTTCCAAAATGGACTTGCACCACTTTCAAAATTAACGGCTCAAATAATGAATTTTTTTTGAAAAATAATTTTTTTTTTGGATTTTTAATTGTATAATTTTTTTTTTTTGTAAAACTTAATTTTTTTCATGACATATCCAAAACTTAGGAGACATTATCATGGCTTTGACCGGAAGGGAATGAGGGTAAGGGTAATGAGGGAAATTGAATATCTTGTTTTTGCATGCTACGAACTGGGCAACAGCCTAGATACGGAGTGGATTTTTCGTTTAATGCAAATTAAAAACCAACAGGGAGACCGAGGCTCGAACCTGCGTCCAATGGAGTGGTAATCGTGCCATTTAATTAATTAATCCATAAGTTTAATGTATGCTTAATATAAAATCCTTTACAAATCTAGTAAATAAACAAAATCACTAAACAAAATCGAGAAAAGGTGCCTTTTTTGGACCTCTCCAAGTGGTGTCACCTCTTAAGAGCGTGTGATACGGTTTCGTAGAGTTACACTGGTCTCCGTCCTTTATTTTGATGTTGCGTCACGAATAATGTATGTCATAAAATCTCATTTGCATTAAAACTTTTCGATTTATTTCATTATAACCATTATTAGCTCGTTACAAAGTTAGCCTACCCCCCTAGGCCAAATTTTTTTCTCCTATTAGCAATGGGGGATCATACTCTGTACAACAAAAAAAGAACCATCCAAATCGGACCACGCGTTACAAAGTTAGGTTTCACCCCCCCCCCCCACCACCACCTTACCAAAAATTTTTTTGACATGGTACCAATCGGTGAACATACTCTACCCAACAAAAAAAAGAATCATCAAAATCGGTCGATACGTTACGAAGTTATGCCCGGTCAGACAAAAAAAAAAAAAAAAATTATAAAAAAAAAATACGCGTCGAACTCAGAACCTCTGTGTTTTTGGGAAGTCGGTTAAAAACCTTAGACCAATGAGAAAAAGTTCAATGAGCTCATTACCAGGTTAATGGCACTTAAATAAGAAAAGTTGGATGACGGGGAAGCTTTTCGGAGACTGGGTTCAACCCCGAAAAAGCGAGACTCTCAATGACGGCCGAAGAATGGCTCAGCGCGACGAGTAAGAAGTCGACGAAGTCAATTCCATCTGACGGTGGCTAAGTTGAAAATACCAAACAGCAAGTTTGTCATGAGGTCGCAAAGCGTCAATTAGTTCGCTGATATATAGCACTTGAAGTGCTCCAGCGATCCATTTTCTGTGGGCAATTACAAAAAAAAATCAAATCATAAGCGATCGAGAGATCTACTACAAGTAGACAATAGTTCTGTAATTTTAATACGAAAATTCCGGTAAATATTACGATTCTCAACTGTAATCGTGTTGCAACTGTCAACAATCTTAATTCTTACGGAAGAGCATCGTAAAATTTCCTGAGAGATGAGCCATGAGTAGCTGTTCAGTTTCAAAGGATATTTCGAACATAGAATTCTAAAGGCTTAAAAGTAATCAAATTAATGCACCTTTAGCAAAAAAAAAGTAAAAATATACAAAGCCTGAGCTTCGAACCCTAGCCCTTAGCAACACGCTTCAATATATTCATCACTAAGCCAATGTTCTGATAGTGATTTTAAGTTTGTTTGATTTGATCTTAATTCATCATCATCAGTATCAGCGAATTAAGGTAGAGAACAGTAAAATTTTCCGGTTGTTCCGGAAAAAATTGTTTATTTGGCGGTAAATTTTTTCTAAATTACGCAGTAAATTTTCCGGTGCTGTTCTGGAAAAATTGCCTATGAACACATTAAATATTACTGGAAAGGTTGTAAATTTCATAGTCCCACTGCTTAAGTTTTAACAAAATTTCTTATTTACGTTCAACACGGTTACGGTGAGTGGAACCGTAATTTTTCCGGGAACCCAAATGAATACAAACGAAGAATTTTCTTTAAGTGCAGTCAAGTTACGTATTAGTAATGGTGAATTTTTTAAGACTCCAATCAGGGAAAAAAGGATGCTTGGAAAAGAATTCACGAAAAATTTTATCATTAGGTTGAATCTTAAGTTACAGGGACAAACAAAGCTTCCGGCACAGTCATTTTGGAAAAGGTAGAAACAAAAATCCAGTGCTCCGCTACAATATGACAGAATGTGGCTGGATGGAAATTTCCGGGTATCAACAAATGCTAGGGTGCAACAATTCAAAGATGAAACATCAGGCGCAGCAGCTGGTAAGGCAAACCTTAGGATAGGATTAGAGATGAACTGACTACGACATGTATTCTTAAGTTTGAAAAAGGAGGATGGCGCTAAGGTCGAGTTCAGTACAGATGACCGTTGTAAAAGACGATGTCCAAACTAAATTGAAAAGGAAGATGTAAATGCCGATAATTAAGAAAATGACTATATTACCGAGTGTAGCACTAAATGTCTCGGCACCTGAACTACAGGCTTTACTTACTTCGATTATATTAAAGAATTTTTAATCACTTATTAACTCTAAGCTGATAAAACTCAATCTTACGCTTGCGTGTACTGGAGAATTACGAGCATCTCGTACGAAGCAATGAATTCACTGTCTCCATAACTTAACTTAGTTCAAAATTGCTGTCTTGGATATTTTAAAGCGTCTAACACGCTCCTCTTTTAGCCAAAATTTAAACATTTAGTCTGAGTCTAACATTTCTGCAATTTATGTTTTTCTTGCAAATCAATTTACGTGATTTACGTGAATATAATAGCATCGGATTCTTACAAACACAACGCCATAAACCGCAAGGTTCAGTTCTTTCTCCTACTTTCTTTCCCCTTTTTATTATTGACATTTTATCTTAAAATGTAAATCCTCTTAATTGCTTGATAGATCCCAACGCCTTTGCTTGTTTTGTAGCGTAAACTTATTGAAACGCTTGATGTCAATCGAAGTCAGATTTTTAGATCTTTTATTTTTGTAATAGTGTGAAATAACACATATTTGGGATTCTTGTCCATTATAGTTATCTTAATTGGATACGGTATTTTATTACATTATATTTAAATTGTGGAAATGAGGTGCTGAAGCGATGTGGCCAGGCAGACCTATTGTGCTTACTCTACTTTCTACTCCTTAAATCATGCTTTTGCTATTAAAAAGGCACAACAGCTCGTGTAGCGAAATGCTCTCTAACTCACTGGGATTCAACAATGGCTTCACAGGGATCGATATTGTAAGCCTTGCAATGCCCGGGCACTCGTTTTGCTCCAGATACAATCTACCGGTGAAATCAGCTGCTCTACACATTTTTGGTAAGTGCTTTCTTTGTTGGCAGTGCCCGGTGATCAGTCTTCTATATGATTGGCCAAACCTAAAGAGGTCCTTTGCTTTGCTCAGTGATGGAGCTGACATTCAGCTTTTAGAATGAGCTTGTTTTCCCAGCATCATTTATACTTCCCGTATGTCCAGTTATATATAGCCAGAGCTGTTCAGTATTACAGTATTTTGATAGTGCAGTATTGAGACCAGTACCAGTACTTGTATTTGTAACATTTTCCAATATTAATAGCAGTACAGTTAAAAGTTCAAATACCAGTATTGGCATTGGTAATGGCAGCTATCGGTCTCATACCAATATTAACAGAATCTTGCCATTACTACCAGTACAAGCAGTACCATACCAACCTACAACTATTTCAACGTGTACCTCGAAATTAAACATAATCTGAAAGAACGAATGAAATCAGGTAAATTTATTGGTTTTAGTTATATTGGAGCTCGATTTTCTAATAGCCAAGGAAACAGCAAATTGATGATCTACACAACGATTGCATATATTATGCTATGTAATACAGTGTTACTTTCCGAACTTTCAAATATATTCATTTAATTTAGAAGTCAGCAGAAAATTCCGATTTATTTATTTATATAAAGATTTGCCAAGGCTGGCTACTACAATTATGATACATATTCAGAGCTTATATCTAAGATAAAAATAATCAAAGCTCGATGATTTGCTGCAGTTGGGCTTTCAGCTGCGACCTAGAAAGTCCAAACCCGATGTGAGCCGCAAACTCGTTAAATAGCCGGGACATAGAGGCGATGGGCTCGTGCATTCCATACAAGATTCGGTGGTGAGGCACATGGAGTAAGTCATGGTTCCTCAAGGTTCGGGCCGGGACGGAGATGCTAAGTAATTCGCCAGAGTTGATCGACCCCTGCAACAGTTGATATAAAAAAACAATTTTGTAGATCTTGCGTCTCTTTTCATGCGTGTCAAGGGAAATCAGAAGTCTGGCAGGATATGGAGGGAGGTAGGAAGGGTCGCGCCAGGGGAGGCCGCGAAAAGCGAACCTAAGGAATCTTCGCTGGACTGACTCAGTTCGGTTTATGTGCACGGCGAAATAGGGATCCCAGACCGGACTGGCATACTCCGGGATAGGTCTGACGAAAGTGCAGTAGAGAAGCCTCGTCAAAAAAGGATCGTCAAGCTCCCTAGACCATCTTTTTACAAAGCCAAGAGTAGAATTGGCTCGGCTAACCAAGAAGTCCCCGTTGGCCTCGAAGGAGAGACGGAAGTTAAGAAACACCCCCAGGTCCTTGATCAAGTTAATCCTACTCAAGGTGCAACCGCCCATGGAGTAGTTGAAGGAAATAGATCGAATCCTACGTGAAAAAGACATAACGGAGCTCAACAGAGCACAATCATCGTCGCATGAGACCCGATTCGATCAGGGGTAAACAGTAATGCACAAACTCGAATAGATTGGTGGTGGTTGACTTACCCTTCATGAAGCCATGCTGGAAAGAACCCAGGAAAGGTCTACAGTGAAAGCGGAGCACATCACTAGTCAGGGTTTCAAAGGCCTTCACAACGTGCGATAAATTGACGATGGGTCTGTAGTTGGAAATATCTGCCCTGTCGCCCTTTTTGTGAAGAGGGATTATCACAGAATCCTTCCAAAGCTTCGGAAAACGACCACAGTGCATAAACAGGTTAAATAAATGACAGAGGACAGGAGTGACTGTTGACAGGCACCTTCTCAACAACGAGGCTGGGATACCGTCAGGACCAGAGGAAAATAGGGCAGATTCGACAGATAATCGGAGACAGCTGTGCCATTGAGTACCAGATCTTTGGATTCAAGCAATGTTGGCGGGAGCCTTGTCAAGTGGGAGAAGTCGGTGGAAGCGACGTCACAGTAAGGATCACAGCGCTAAAGAAGTCAGCGAACAAGTTTGCTACCTCATGAGGGTCATGGCTTTCGCGGTCGCCCAGCCTCAGGGAGGAAGGGTAACGGTCGCTGCGTCGCTTAGAATTGATGAACCTGTAAAAATGCCTGGGATCATTAAGCAAAGTGGATCTCGAGTTAGACAAATAGATGAAATATTGGTCGTACTAGTAGTACTGGCAAGGTAAGGTAGAGTCGCCAAATTTCGTCCCCAAACCTAATTTCGTCCCCTTCAATATCTCCTTTTTTAAAAACCGCCATCTATTATCAGTGACCCGAACCGAAAGCTAGTTGCATCAGTCGGCCATTGTGTAGAAGTGAGTGCGCCACGACGTTCGTACAGACAGAAATTCGAAAATCAGAAAAAGGGTTCAAGGTAAGTTTTTCATTTAAATATTCTCTGATTCCATAAAATATTGAGATAACTGACTTATTGATACAATTTTATTGTCAAAGTTAACTATTAATATCTCAGATGTTAATCGATTAAGTAAAATTTTCAGGTTATGTCACGTTTTTTGCTTGAATGGATGCGACAAAATAAATAGAAATTTCCTAGTATCGTCCCCCTACGTGAACCTAATATCGTTCCCGGGACGGTATTAGGATCTATCGTATAGTGAACACAACGGTCATGTCACTTCATTTTGCATGTAACTTGAGAAAGTTTATTTTTTATTTTTTAGATGCCGAAACGAAAACTATGGGATGCTGCACTATTTGTATGGAGAATTAGAAGTACCTACCTACCTAATTCACGTACTGATTATTGTGATCTCAATATCGTCCCCGGGACGTAATTAGGAGCCCAAAAATATATTTTCATAATTTGAGTATTTTTGTTAAAGCTATTTTATAACTTTTTCTAACAATGTTAAACCATTTTCGATTATTTTTAAGAATAAAGGAATATTGAACTTAACGTTTGATGTTTCATTTATTACTGTAGTATTTATTTTTATTTTTTTAGATTTGTTTTACAAAAAAGGGACGATATTTGGCGACTCTACCTTACTGTTAGGATTCGTATTTGAACTTTTTACAGTACTGCTATTGAAATTGGAAAATTTTACAAATACAAGTACTGGTGCTGGCACTGGCACTGGTATTTATTTTTTACAGCTCTTTAAGCAATACAGATTGAAACCCAACACGCCGGCCCAGCGCACACAAGTTTCATGCCAAAGGCTTCTTTGGCCAGTTCATGTAGGTACTCTTTTGTTACCAGGGTGGTATCCAAACCAAGTTGACTCATTTGTTTTTTTTTTTTTTTTTGAAAATAAGGTGAAACCACTTGTTTTACTTCCACATAATCGGAGTGGCAAAAATTTTGGGATGGTGATCGCTCAAAAATATGAACGCTCAAAAATATGAACGCTCAAAATTTTTGATGGATGTTTCGACCTGAAAGTGTAAGCTCAGCGTGGTACTTACACTTTCCACCACGGACATCCATGACGGAAGGTCAAAACCTCAACTCCGTGGTGGAAAGTGTAAGTACCACGCTGATGATGACCAGCTTACACTTTCAGGTCGAAACATCCATCAAAAATTTTGAGCGTTCATATTTTTGAGCGATCACCATCCTAAAATTTTTGCCACTCCGATTATGTGGAAGTAAAACAAGTGGTTTTGCCTATTTTTCAAAATTAAATAACTTCCACCAAGAGTCTTTTGAAAGAAAACTTTCTGATCAAGTTGACTCAATTTGTTTTTCCCAGTTCATCTAGAGCTACATGACATTTCTAGACCAATTTTGATTTGGTGACGGAGGAGGGCATTGCTTTGATTGCAGCCTCTAGGTCATAGGGTAAAGAAGCCGAAGGATGCGCCGCCGACACTGATTTACAAAAGACCACGGGTTTTGTATTTTGTGGTTCGGAACTCATAAAATAATAATTTTGGTTTGTTATCGGGTGATACATATTCTACTCCCGCTACAAAAACGGGAAAGAGAGAGAATTAGCTAATTATTAATTAGATTTAGACAAACTTTCTGAATATTAACATCGATTTATTCTCTTCTTATCTAGCTATGATATATGTAATTACTACATCATGAAATTATACATGGCAACATAATCACACCTCGAATTCCAAAAATTTTTCCACTTCGGAGAATTTCTAAGAAATTAACATCTCTATGATATTATTAGACGCTTTCTGTCTTATTTCTGAAATAATACGATTCCACAAGGAACAAGGGGCGAATAACACAAGAAAATTGAAAATCCCTCGAATCACATTACTTCTACTAAGCAAAATCGCTCAATTCAGGATAAGGCAAGAACTGAAAATATTTCAATATTTCTCGCTCGTGTAACCCGGGGCAGACTTTAAAATATTTCCCTTTTTCACTCTAGTTCGGAAGCATATACAAAAAAGTGAATTTTCTTGTTTGGCACGTGAATTTTATGATAGATGAGATATGGCCGCAAAATTCGTATACACCATTAAGACGACGGATGCCGGCGGCACTGATAGAATTAGAGTATGTGCCTGACATTATAATCGACAAAAGTGTCGCCCACCCACAATAGAGTACCACAGGTTGTTTTTCAGATTCTGAGGCGGTGGATGAGCTGCTAGGATGTGACTTTCAGTTGGATGCTGGATGAATAGATGCCAATAACGCCACTGGGCGAAGGTCTACCAATGTAACAAATTCGTGGAAACGGAAGGTCGTTTTGTATCCAGATCAAAATCGTGTCTATCCGTGCCACAGGCATCATCAATAATACACACAGAGTTCAGTTGGCATAGCAAAATCTGGCTCAAAATTGAAAATTGCATTTATTTTTGAAAAGCGTAAATGTTTCGAAAAGCAAGCAGAAGAACGGATTGAAATGGAAATGTCTACTGTAGCCGAAATGGTGTTTGAGTTTTATTTTTAATCAACGAGAATCATAGTGCATCGTGTATCGTTCATTAAATTTAAATCGCCACAGTTACGGTTGTAAAATGAGATCTTCTAACCAATCATATTCGTGTTTGGCGGTCATTTTTTTCGGTTTTATTTAAATTTCCACTTGTTTGTATTCGATCCTTGACGCAATTACTCATGTCAGTAAAACGATGCGCGGAATGAATTAATTGGACACTAAATGAGATGCTCAAATTAACGAAAATCTTCTATTCACTCGCCAAACTGCCAGGCATTTTTTTTGTAATATTCAGAAACATTTGCGAGTAAAATAATTATGTGAACGAGCCTTAGACTTTAATAGCAAAAGGTCGAAGGTATTTGGTTTATTTTAATTGAATCTCAGCTAAAAATATATTGGCACGAAAATAGACTGAAACAAATTCGGTTATTGATAGAGCGTTCCAAACGCAACAATTTGCGATTATTTTTGCTGGCGAATTTATATCCGAGTAGGAGAAGAAGGCTATTTTGTTTTTTGCATTACATATGTTTTACGTAGCAATCTCGATCTGGTTGTTTATTATATTAACTTAACATCACATTCCTCTAATAATTTTTGTAGATATAAAGATCTGGCAAAGCGAACTTTTGCTGTTAATTGGATAGAAAGCCTAATTGGAGCTAGAAAGACTTGAACCATTAAATGATACAGAAAACATTGTTTTTGTAGACTTTTAATCCAATTAATCTCAAATTTATTTTAAATTACTGCAATAATGCAGAAAGACTATGTTTGTTTAAAAGTTTGGCTAAAGTGGAGACGTCCAACACTTATATTTGGAATTACCATTTTTGAGATGTCAGCTTGCAAGCACGCTGGACTACTATCCAAGAGCTCACGATTTTATTACACTTCTTTTATTATGTAGCCAAACCCAGGGGACAATCCTATGATTTCTTTTTCTATTTGATGTTATTTAGCATGGCTATGGCCAAAAGATAGATTCCGATAACGAATTAAAAAACAATAACTAAAACGAAATAAAAAAGAAGTCAAGAAGGCAAAAGCATCAATGCAGTCGTCCAATGGTTTCTTAGATCTAATCCTTCCATAAGAAATATTAGGATGCAGCCGAAGTGTTAAAAGTTACACATGAGTCTGGAGAGCTGGATTTTCATTGATCATAACATGACACCAGAGAAAGCTCTGTAGAATCAACCAAGCCATTGTTAATATCATTGTCCCGAGGGCAACGGGTAATCCATCGCAGTTGACCACACTTTCTTCTCAAACTTGTGGAACTATATATGGGAGATAAGGGAACAAGCAAAAATTAATCGGGAAAAAGGAGACACACAAGTGAGACTCACTCTAATATTACGAAGCCAGCTCAAGATCCAGGAAAACCCGGTAACGCGACATATGATCAGTCCAGCTAATATCGCTGGATATCTCAAAGCTGTTTAATGGAGGCAAATTCGCAACTCCATCGATTAAAAAAGGGTTGAATAGAAGATTGAATACATTTAGGGGATAGTAAACAGCATTGAATCTTAGAAGCATTAAATAAGACATGATTGAGGCTAGCACTCCAATTAGCATGTTACGTAAAACCCCGTTGTTGGTCTGGGCAAAAGAAGACTAACTCGCCGATGGATTTAAGAAAATGGGCTTAACTACCTAATCTGAACTAGTAAGATTAATTGAAGGTTTTCCAGTGTCTTTCTCCTGGCGCTCGCTAAAGTTGGGCACTTACGCAGATCTATTTTTAGCTAGTATTGTCGCAGCTGCGCAAATTCGCCTGACCTGTGCAGACCGCAACTATTTTAGTGACAACTACATGATGACTATTAAGCTGTGCCGATATTCTATTCTTATTAAAACTTGGACAGATCGCTCTAGAGATAGCACAGGATGGCGAAGCACTCTATCTAAGTTTGACCTTCACTAAAAAGTGCTAAAAGAGTTCCCTTTAAAGACAACTCAGCGGTATGTGAACGACTTCTGCTCTAAAGCAGTGGAGAGTAAAGCCAATTAATCGCGGGTTAATTTATCCCCTCGTTCACTCAGGGAAGGCTTATGTAAATTCAACCACCTCGAGAGATGAATTTCTGTCCACAGCCCTCTAACTAACTTCGAGGAGGTGGTAACTGAGTTAAGCGTCTTTCTGTCAGCCTGGCTAACATGCGTTGTTCGGCAGACTATAGGACTCCGATATATCTAATGTTTCGGAGAAAACTACCGATCTTGGAGCCGTCAGTGAACAGCACCTTATTTAAGAGCTGGAATGCTCCGATCGAAAGGTTGTCGACTACACTGATGACGTTGCAAAGCTAAGCACCCAAATATCCTACCTAGCTAAGGTGATGCAGCATGCCCTCTCGAAGCTATCCTACTGTAGTACCAATTTTGGACTGTGTATAAAACAGAGCTGACACTTTATTACGGAAGTATAAAGTTCATCCTTTCAACACTCCAAGACAAAAACTAAGTGAGCAAGTCAAATAAGAAATTTAGATAGAAGCCCAATATTTACGAAAGAGTACCCAAAGCAACGGCAGCCTTGTACTCGTGCACAAAGTTAATAGTCAAAAGATCTGGCATGGAACAAGGAATTGTGCACTGGCTCTATGCCACCGTAATCAGGCGTATATTTACATAGATGGTGCTGCCGCCTAATGATCTGCACTAGAAAAAGTTATCAATTAGAAGGCACTAGAGAAAATGTCAGTGCTATTGATCATAAGTGCTCTCAGAATAACACACTCCAAAGCCCTTAATATCCTCTACCTAATGCCGGTGGAACTCTTCCTCAAGCACACTGCATCCTCAATTGCTATATGTTCAATTTAGTCTCACCATGGACACGTACCGTCGCCTACGTAATCCACACTCCTGGATGCACGCATCCCAAAACCAGTGATTACACCATACCTAAGCCTACTTTTGACACGAAGCTCGACTCTTTTATCCCTACCAGGCAGAAATTACACGGAGGTGTGATCTAGCGATCGGGAATAGGTACATATATACGCACACTGATTGCTCTCAGTTGAAAGGTAAAATGGCTGAAGATGCCTGTTCGGAACACTTAAAATTCTCCTTTCGTTTACCATAGCATTGCAGTGTTTTTTAAGCTTAAGTCATAGGTATTCAGGTAATATTAGTAAGCGACATCTGCATCTTTTCAGATAGTAAAGCTCCAAAACTCCTTCAAAACTGCTTGGATATGTCGTTTAGCTTTGACCGACATAGTTGAAAACCTTAACGTAAATCTCAAATAGGTTATAGGCTATAATGATATTCCGGAAAACTGTAAAGCCAACGAGGAACTCGATACCACTGTGACGGACACGGAAATACTCACCAACTCTGCAAGCAGCTAGCTACATGCAAGCTGGACATTAAAAGAATATTTATGAAGCATGGCAAACGAGAAATGACAATCTACCGGGCAAATCTATCCTACTTTCGACCTGAAGCGGTTAAAAGAGCTTATTTCGCATAAACGATTAAGCGATGTTTTGGCGGTCATCACGGGTAACAGTTTCATAGGCTGGCACTATGACTATTACGCATCTGCTCTGCAACTGTTCGGATCTACCCAATTGCAGGGGCCGACATGTGTGTGATCTGCTGACATCAGGGTTTTAGTTCGGTTCATTAGGAGATCCAAGTGGTTTTTAGGTTCTTACTTATGGGGACGGGAATCTGGCCCCAAAGTGGTATCACAATAGGCCATCATGGTCTAGGGGAAAGAAAGTTCTAGGAAGAATTACAGTTCTACTCTCCGTAATCATATTGCAAGTAACACATTCCAGTAATTTTTAATGTGTTCGTAGGCAATTTTTACAGAACAGCACCGTAAAATTGTTGTGACTCATAAAATGTATGACCTAATAAGCAATTTTTTACGAAATAACCGGCTTTATGGTTCTCCACCGTAATTGCCCCAGTATTCTTTGCTGATACTCGGGGCTCATCGTTCTAGAAATTTTATGGCGCTGTTCGTAAAAATTAAGGTCAGCTGAGTTAAACACAAAACAATTTTCGCAATAATAACCGTAATGTTTACCGGAATTTTCGTTTAAAAATTACAGTCCTATTTTTTCCGTGTAGATGTGCCTTTCCTTTTGGGCGGCTGCCACTCTAATCTAACCTAACCCAGAACTTATAAGTGACTGAAGAAATGCATCGAATGGAGGCTCTATATTTTTAGGGATCGAAAATCAGAAGTACTTTTCGAGTGGGAATGATACAGGTTGGTTCTATAAATGCATTAAAACGTTTCCAAAACTGCTTGTGAGTATTGGGGCGAGAGAAGAACTTCATCTGATTCAACGACAACGATTGTAAATCGACCTAAGATTTGAGGTGGATTTGGAACCACCGACATTACTCTGCAAATACAACAACTTTATTTTATCGTAATCTGATGTCAACAGAAAGCAACCCTGAGTCGCCGACGGTGGAGTATAAAACTGGGATCCTTACGTTATCACTTACTGCACCGACGAGGAGTACACAAAAAAAACGGATAAATGGTTCTTAAGAAGTTTAACGAAAGGTAAAACGATTTTTCTAACCTTTTGGCTAATAAATACCTTTCGTTTAAGGTTTTGATTAAAATTGATGAATGGAAAATTTAAATGTTGGTATTCCTTAGTACCACTGATGGGCATAGCTTCTAGGCTTCGAGAGCAGTTTGTTGGTTTTTATAGCCGTGGAAAAGTGCAATTTCTTAATAAATTTATTTAAACTAACCTAATCATCTCGTCGAATCTGCAAAACTTATTTTTAAATGAGCTGATATTAGAGATTCTAACCACATGGCCTATAGTGTTAGGTAGCTTAGAGAGACCATTCACCAACTACTCTAAATAAAACGACGTGTTAGCAGACATGTATAAATAATGAAATTTAATTCTGGGACAATAGAAACGGCCATATTCTATAGAATGTACTACATCCGCTATGGAAGGATTCTGGAACCAAAACAACGTACGGGTCCCGCGAAGCGTGCAATCTTCTGTTCCAGAAATGTCGCATGGATGCATTTCTTCTTCCGCCGAAATATTATTTGTTTTGGATGCAATAAGCTTTCCAAAAATTATGTCAACTATTATCTGTATTGAATGATTCATAGTGAGTTTACTACATACGAGCTGTAAACTGCAGAACATCGTGAACCAGTGTATTTGATTAAAATATCTCAATTACGAAATAATCACTATCTCTACCCGAGATACCCATGCAGGTATAATCGGAGGCAACGGTATGTAACACATAAGATGTTCCATTTAAGCGGCATGCTATGAGCAAAACTATATGACAGAAATTAGATTGACTGATATAAAAGTCGTAATTAGGATTCTGTATCTTGTTTGGGATTACTAAGTTAACTATGTTAAAGCACACTACGGCAGAAAACAGGAAGGAATTGAAATAGCTTTCTTATCTAACTTAAATAAACATTCTATTTAAGAAAAAAGCAGAAGCAAAAAAAACAACAGTTTTATAAACCTAAAAAAACAATATAAACAACCTCTGTAGAAAAAGTTCTGACAGAATATTTCCTTGGTAAGTCTTTTAGCGATACAGACCACCCATCTATGTATCTACCTATCTAGGTATCTATGTGCAGTAAAAACCTGCATGTGAAAAAAGGTAACATTGCCGGAACATTCTAAATAGCATGGCCGCGAGCAAGAAAAAATTTTCTTTCAGTGTGGTTATATATCTTAAAAAATCCACTCCTCCTTTGTTATGTGGAAAAAACATTGTGACCCCATTTAATAGGTCGACGAATATCTCTTTAGTAATCCCCCTTGATTGATGGAGTAAACGAGGGCGGAAAAGATTGTTCATGAAAACTCTTTTAATTATTTCTTAAACTGGGGCGCATAATTGATCTTGACATTTTGACAACTGGAACAAGGAGCGCCAGATATGTAACCCCCGGTCGGTCGACCTTATCTCTTTGCTGCACCATTGTCCCACAAAAACCATAGGAAACGAGAACAAATCGATCTCATCTTAAAGATTGATTACGGCATAAATTTCACCGTAAGCTCTAGACATCTTGAGGAGTATAAAAATAAACAACAACAAAAAAAAAGGAAAAAAAGGGGGGGGGGCATTCTTTTGTATAGATGTGTCGTTGTAAATATTTATGGACTTAGAGTAAAGCCATTTGTTGATGGAAATCACAAAAGACTTCTTTTGGAAGTGAATTGATTTGGCCAAAATGGAGCATCAAGTGATGTCAAGTTTCTTGTCGCGTACAGGTTAACAACAACGACACAACGGGATAAACCACTGGTTATTCTCTTGCTGTTTTTTCCGTGAATAATCTCGAATGGATGTTATGAAAATATATTTCCGAAGAAAACATCCATGACGGGGGGCATAGATTATGGAGATTTGATGAAGTTGTATCTGCAAAACACGCAGCATGAAGCATTAATTCACATTCACAATTCACAATGTATTTTGTTTATTCTTGGAGCACGATTAAAATATACTTTATGCAACTTGGAGTACACTCTTCGAAATTTTCTGAAAAATTCACTAGAAGAAAAACAAATTAACGAGAATTTTGAATATATATGATTTTCAAATAAATACGTCAATTATTAAATCTTATCATGTAATAATTCACTTTTCGAAAACAAAAAAATCGCCCACTTTTTAACATAATGGGTGATGGGAAAGCCCCACCAAGGTGTCTGAGCCTGATGCGGCCGAGGGCCTCTTCTAGACAGAATTGACAGGTGTCATCATCAGCCAGCCATAACTTTTTTAGGTGGTAGCCCAGGTGACAGTGACCAGTTAAAAGTCCTGTTATCAGCCTTAAATCTGGTCTGCTGAATGAGAGCAGCTCCTTCGTTTTCTGTGTTGAGTAGGTTATAAGCCTCTTTGCTTGTCTTGACCCTGGGATATTAGTCCAGTGTGAGTGCTTACAATCGTCCTCCCATGACCGGATACGCATTGCTTTTTGAGTAGCCACAGAATGGCTCCGGTCCAATAAACTGAGAATCCGCACCTTTTTTTGCTAGGTAATCCGCCTTCTCGTTGCCTTCAAAGCCCTCGTGCCCTGGTACCCATGCCAGCGTTAATGTATAGTAAGTATCTACTGGAAGCGATTGAAGTGCATCGTTTAAGTGAATTATTTCTGAGGTTTTAGTTTATACTTCTAGCTCTAGGGATAATTTGCTCTACCCAATAGTACCGAACCTTTTCGGGAATTCGATTAGTAAAATTTGAGCCTTACAAAAATCGGTTCGAATTAGCATAATTTGTATAATTTTTTATATTTTTAAGTCTCAGAGAATGGAAGAACATTTTATCACCCCTAATTTTAGATGAATTTTTTAAATATTTTAGGATTTTCTCCAGCCAGAAGCAATTAAAATCAGACCCTACGGTAGAACGTTTCGTCCAGCTTCATAATTTCAGTACGTACAACACCCTCATATACTGGTAGAAAATAGATTCTAAAAAAACGGGGGTCAAAAGAGTACCTATGTCCATGAAGTAATCCTTCTTCGTAAAAGCTGTTTTTGTTTATAAAATTTACAGCTACAAGTATTTTATTTTTTTTACTACGGCTCATTACTGCCCACTTACAGCATAACATTTTTTTTTCGAAAATCCAAAAAAGCGGGGCTAACTTTAGATCATCCTTTCCCTATTAAAATAAAGCACAAGACGATTTTACGCGATTATTCGATAGAAATGTCCTTCCTTTTAGTTAATTTTAGCATATTACCTTTGTTCCAATGGAAAAATAACTTAATATTCTAAAAGAAGGGATATTGTTAGGAAGATTCAAAAATAACCACACAGAAAGGACCCCCACCCCCCATGAAAATAAGGCTCAAAAGATTTCTTCCTGTCATCCGATTAAAATTTCGTAATTTTCCGATGCTTTCAGGACCTTATATTTGTTCAAACTGTGATCTAAGATTATGTCCTGAAGATACCGTAGTATTGATTTAAAAAAATTCGGTCAAAAAGGACTTTTTTCCATTAAAATAAAGCTCAGAAACCTTTATTCGATTAAAATGTCGCCTCCGTCCATTATCCAAGCCCAAATTGAAATATAACTTTATATCCTGACAGAAGCGATATTATATCGTAGAAGTTATCTGGTCGAAAAAGGACTTTTATCCACAAAAATAAACATTTCACTATGTCATTCAATTAAAATTGCGATCTTTACGTTAATTTAAGGACGTCATCCTTGTCCAAATAGGGATAAGACTACAATAGATTGCTACATCCGGTCGAAAAAGTGCTTTAAACAAGGAAAATAAACTAACAACTTTCTCTAAAGAAATAGTGCTACATCTCTGTAGTTCCGGTGTGGTACTTCCTACAAGTGAAAATTCCGACTAAAATAGACGCTCTGGAAAGTGTGGCCATCTAGTGATGGCCCTTTAATCAATAACTATAATAATGACCCCCTCTCGTGTAGTTCTGTCCCAGTAAATCGGACAATTTCACTCTTGCAAAAGCAAATGGTAGGTGTCTTGGCTTCTTTCTCGTGGCCAATTAAAACGCTTAATTTGAAGTGGAAATTGCATAACCACAAGGCTAATATTGATAGAAGCTTCGTTTTCCAGCAAGACCGCCCCCCTCCCCTCCACTGGAAAACGAATTCATTTCTCTAATGGCAGAATTGTTTAGCATTAATTATCTTCAAAAAGCCTCTGGTATCCGAACCTACTTAAACACTACCACTACCACTCTCAGCAATGCAAAAACAAGACTCAAGCTTCCACACTCCCCTTACCCTAATTCCCTTCCGTCCAAAACCATGCTAAGGCATCAAAGAGTTGTCCCCTAGGATTTGGCCACATCGTATAAAAAAAATTTTAATTTGGCATATCTGAATAAAGCGGCACTTCACTGAATCTGCACGTTCGAAGTAAAACTTTATATGTTTGTTAGTATTTTGACTTTAATTTACTAAATAGATCATATATGATTATACTTAATCCAATTTATGTAATAGATCACATATGTACATACAAAATATATGGTCCAAATAAATGTTACTAAATCACACTTGATCCAATTTTTGATTTTCTTTTCCCTGAAATATGAGTGTCCGCGTTTGTGCACGAAACTGATGTAACTCTACAGGTTTTCTATCGTAATGTTTCGTGACGCAGAACACTTCTTAAGGTAAATATCTGTGACAGAGTCATATCAACTAATTTATGCTGACATAAACAAAAACTTAGTTAATAAAGTCAAAAGTTTTTGGTTCCTTTTCACTCTTCTGTCATTTGAAATTGCTGAAACTTCTAAAGTTAATTTTTCTCACATAATGGCCCAAATCATTTGTATAGTACCCTCTCTAGATCCTCATTCACTTCCTTTCTCCCTACTTGTCATTGTAATCCATGAGAACGAATTTCTTACTTTGTAATTCCAACCATATTGTCGTACCCTTCCTGAAATCAAACAATTTATCTAAATTCCTTTCTCAGGAGCATCGTTTATTCCAATTTCAATAGCAAATGAGAGCGGGCATGATATTTGTTGGGCAAATAAAATCAAAAATAAGTCTCAGTTCAGGTTGTTTTGATGTCATTCCCGTAGGGCAAAGGGAATTGTTACCCCTTGGTTTATTACGTAAAGAATGGTACACCACCCGCATCCTTTGAAATTTCATAAAGTAGAATGAGTTAAAATGCCAGCAGCCTTCTGATAGGGGTGGAAATAGTCATAGTGGTTAAAGTGTTGGTAGCAATATACTTCGCTCAGACCCAGTCACTGCTATTGTCGTTCCAGTGCATAACATAGAGACTTTTTATAAAAAGCAGAAGGATCAATTCGCAGAGCAACAGCAAGCCACAATTCTCGGAACATGTCTTCAAAATCACCTTATAAATATTCATTTTGGTATTCTTCAATGCAATATTGAGTCCTTCCACCTCTATCGCTTTCCCATGAGTGTTGTACGAATACTGCTTTTGGCGAAAATTTCAAATTCCAGCAGCAGACAAACATTCTGGACACGTTTTACGATGTATATAAACGTGCGACGACATAGGGTCGACAGCCGCCGAAATACTCACTTTACGGTTACCTATATATATGGATGTTCTCAAGGATCAAGGGTGGCCGGGAGTAGACACTGTAAAGACAGAGGCAATGTATAGCTTCAACCCAGCCTTTCAGATGAGGAAAATTTATCGATTTCCCAGCAACAAGGAAAAACGAACCAGTAGACGACGAAAATGTGATGAAATCGCTGACCACCGACTGAATGTTCTTATCGGTTTCTATTGCAATTTTATGCACCCAATGATGCCGCCCTATGAAGTTGTCAAAATAAAAGAAGTACTGCAATAGTGGTCTCTCCATCGCATCGAAAACTATCGTTTTGTCTGGAAAATCTTTGCATACAGCCATCACGGCTAAAATAACAATAGAAATCCGAACTTCGCTCCAAAAACGCAATTTCAGACATTTTTGTTTGCAGTAGAGTTTCGTAACAAGTCCACCGATGAAAATGGTAATCAAATTACACTCGTCGTCGCCTTAATTCATTTTCGTCGCGTGATTAAGTTTGTAATTCAACTGAGCAATGGTGCACGGAGATAAAATTGTTGACATTTAGGGCCATTTCCCACTCATTTGCAATGGAATAATTACCATTCCTGGGCTATCGTTGAACGTTTCTTGGATTCTAGTTTCTGAAAGATTTATAATTTGGACAATATGGACAAGCACGCAATGCTATTTGGGTTAATAAATTATTGCAGGAGGACTCGGATATGTAAATAAATAAACGATTTCGCGATTTAAGTTGTGTTTGTTAAAAATTAGAATGGCTCAACAACGGATGTGTAATTATAAAAGTGGGTTTAGTGTATATGTAGTACTGACAGGAAAAAATACCTTTCAGAAATCCATTTATGTCCATACAATTGATTGACAATACGAATCCTAACGAATAAAAGCCGAAATAAGTAGATATCCAGGCGCTACGTTCACTGAATTATTAATCTGACCACAGCGTAAAATTCAAGAAGTGTATTTAGAAGATAAAACATACGTATAAGTCGTCGTATCAAAATCGACGCGACGCAATGAGAATTTAAACAGTTTTAATTACCAAAACGAATTAGACAAAAGATTAGGGAGTGTCTCAGCAGTAAGGGCTATGTGCGGAAGTTTGACAATTATGGAATGTTGAACTTGAACTTGATTTGCCTGTCGAATTATTATGACCAGAAAATTTCAGTATTTCGGCGAAGTAAATGTGAACACGAAACAATTTGACTATATGGTAGGTACACCAAGAAAATTTAAACGTGACAAAATGGAAGAGGAGATTAGATCGATAATGGCGAATGGCGAACCTGAAAGGCTGGAGCCAGACTCCAACAAACCAGACTTCACAAAACTAGCCCCGGAGTAAGACAGGTTTCGGAGGCAAAAAAGGAATCCATCAGGAATAGTCAGGCAGAAGTGGTCAAGCTAAGAAGGGGAAAAATAAACCTTCTTCATATTGAACGATATTCCAGAGAGCCTGGATTCAGGCGGTTGTTAATTCCAGACATTACAGACCTGCCGTTCCAGTGAGAGAGTAAAACAAATAAAAGAAGTTGGGGTAGCGATATACTATAGATGCAAGACATCAATCTTACTGTTGGGATGCGACGCTTATCATGTCATTTCGAGTAGCGCAGACATCAACTTAAAAAATACGAATGGACGAAATAACTAAAGAAAGGATTATCGAAATATACCACGAAACGTTAATAACTGATGAATCACTGCCAGGAAGACTGATACAGATGATTCCAGAATTGACGAGAAAGTCGGAGCAGAAATCTGTAGTACGAAACTGAATCTGGAATATCATCTAGTTCTGGGGGAGTACATCTCGGTAGACAGGTATATGCTCTCTTACTTGAAGGAGAATCAAGTAATGGGCAAAAATGTGCTCATAGCATTTGATAATCAGGAACAAATGGAGCTCAACACATCTTTGGCTTCAGAGTGTGTTGTTAAACTCAATGAGTGTGATATGATAAACAGAATGACACTGGCTTTGGCCACGAGACATATAAGGAATGACGACAACTATAGGGTGGATAGTTTCTGACTAGAACTTTCAAAGCCAGAATCATACATTAACTTGGTTGGTTGGTTAGTCGGGCTGTTCGTTGCTAGAAGTTCACTCGGAGGCCATGAAGGCCCATTGTGAATGCCCTTAAAAAGAAGAAGCATGGTCAGAACATAAAATCACCCAGATCTCTGTATCAATCTAATTAGGTCCACCAGTGCTATCTCAGCTAGGTCGTCCAGATTGGCAAAGAACCTTGTTCCCAAACATGTGAGTCGTCGTTCTTTTAGAGCCGGATTCGCAGAGCAGGTGCAATATGGATTCAGTTTCCTCCTCGTCTCTGCAACTTCTACAGAACTCATTCGATGGTACGCCGAGTCTAATGGTCATAGCTCCTATGGGGCAGTGCCCGGTGATGACGCCGACGAGTGTTCAAATGCACTTTCAATCGAAGGATAAGAGATTTGAAGTTCTGCCATGACTCAGTTCCTGCCATAGACTTCGTGTTGTGAAGCAGTAATTGATATTTTTCCACCGTTCCGAAGTCATGTTCAAGTAATGTCTATCAGTCTGACTTTTTGCTGTGTTAAGGGGAGGGTGTAACCTTTCCACCAGCATATCTATGTATTTATTTGAACCATTTTTGGCCAGTTCGTCGGCTTTTTCGTTACCCTCTATGCCGACATGTCCCGGGACCCAGCAGAGCCTAACCATATGGTATGAAATATTTCTTAGGGCTCTGATACAGTCTTTTACACATTCTGACTTTATAACGTTGGAGTTCACCGCGTTGAGTGCTGCTTGACTGTCCACACAAATAGTGATCTCAGTTGCTGACATCTGTTTTTCTTGGGCAGTAAGTGCAGCTTTCATTATAGCGTATATTTCCGCTTGGAAGATGCTGCATTCGTTGGTGAGCTTATACGACTTACTTATTTGCAGCGCTTTCGAGAAAACTCCAGCTTCAATCCCCTTTTCTGTTTTCGATCCATCTGTGAAGATGGCAGTTCCTTTAATTATGTGTTCAGGGTGCTTCCGATCTTCTCTGTTAGGTATGATAACTATTACATTAACTTAGAACCAGATAAGGTTGGCGGGCTGATTGAGAAGAGCACCGTAGAGGAACATTGAAGACAGTGAGAAGTGATCTCGCAAAGACAGGCCAAGATGGCGCAGCCTAAAGGAGCATTCGGTATTTAAATCATAAAACCCTGAAGTGCTTGACCCTTGACAGGACATACTAGAAATTTCGAATGTCATTTGAAAAAAGATGGGTTTAATTGACCATACCTGGAAGATAAGGAGTCAGCGAGATTTACACTGCTAGGAAGACACAAGGACCTTGACGCCGTGTACTACAAACAAATGCTTGCACTTATCAAGGAAATTGAGGTGAGAATGGAAAACTGGAGAAATCCAGCCACACCTCGATAAACTGGTTTTCATGGGTATTCGAATAGACTTCCATATTCCTATCCCTATCTGATCACTGTTTGCGCCACCCACGACTTTTAGAAATCTTAACATATTGGAGAAGATTCTCGGAGGTGATCAGGAGCAAAATGGAGATGTCTGAACTTAACCGACTACCAAAGGAATTGGTAGTTGATTCAGGGTCAACACTGTTAAAAATGCGCAATAGCTCAAAGCAAATTAACACTACCATTGTAAAACTCAAACTTTGACAATCTTAGGGAGAATTTGCATCGGATTTTAAACGCTGCTAAACAAAGTAGAAATTAAATAGACTGATTCAGATACAAGAACAGTCTTATACCCTTTGATATGGCAATAAAACTACCGAAAGGACCCTCATAAAGTTTTAAGGGTTGATGAAAGCAAACGAAGAGGCATTTAAATTTTGAAGAATCTTTTCGAAAAACCCACTTACTCTGTGCCGTATTAGAGAGAACAGAGTTTGGATTACTACAAATGGGGAATTATATACCTTGGTACGCAATTCCCGAAGAGCAAAGACAAAGCCCAGACTGACACAGGTCCTCTCGATCGATCGGTAATAAAGACTATTAAATGCCTAGTCAACGCTAAGACCAGAACAAATTCATGATCAGTGAACTCGTTTGATCCTCTCAGGGGACATGAACTGCGATCGATCTTCAAAAGGCACTACAAAATATAATAAAATGGCTGTGTGTCACTTGTTGGAAGTTCACTGTGAACGAGAAAGTCAATCAAAACAGACTGAAGGAACTAGGACTTAATCGGGGTTTACGTGGTTACATTAATTCAATACTCGTCAGTGAAAATTGAGGAGCATTGAGCAGAACCAATTCCAAAGGATCATCACAATGTAGGGTGCAACTCCTCTATCAATGGATAATTATGGATGGTTCCTTAATATATTGAAGAAGGAAGTATTCATAGTTGCTTCTATGTGAATGTACTGTCTATTTTTAAATTTGACTATCAACGATTACAAAAAGGACTGAATATGTGCTAGACATATTCCTTATTTTCCTACTTACTAAGGTGAAATCTTGTTATTATACTAAAGCCGTTAGTAATATCATACTAGTTCGTCCGTCCCCCCAAATTTTATTCGAACATCCACTGATAATATTAGTTATTTTCAGCTGTGGTCTAAATTTGTAGAGAAATCCTACGAGCAACTAACCCGCCTACGCGACTCGCCCACCATCACTTTGGTCCAGTTACCAGGACACAGCGACATTGATGGAAATGACAGAGCCAGCTCGTTGGGCTAAGTGAAGTTATGGTCTTTTTGGTTTCTTTGCGGTGCCCATTCCGCTGGTTACCGTTAACAGTCTTCTCGCGCTTTCTGATAACTTCACAAGGGCAACGGGAGGGGGAGGGGGGGGGGGGGGGGGCACGGATTATAGGAAAATCGAACACCACGCGGTAAGGCTAAGCAGGGGTGAGGGTACGAAAGGTCTTTTTAATTTCTGTACAGGCCAGGGCAAATTATTGGGCATTTGGCAGCCTCTGTTTGAGTGAGTTTAGGGAGTTCTTGCGGAGAAAAATTGAGAAAGTCATTCATTTTTTGAATGCTACAGGGTGGATCTGATAGCTTTCTCTCGATCGCTGAGCTCTCGACTTTAGTCTATATCCTTAAATAAACGTGTCACAAGTTTCTGTGGAGTCAAAATGGCACATTGCGTGTTAATTGGGGTTCCGCTGCTAAAACTAACTAACGAATTTAGGCAGGCCCGTAGAGACAAAATTCGGGCCCGGGGGGTGATTGACTTTCAGTTTAAAATCTGTCTAGTATAGTACACTTTTTCGATCGTGAAGCATTTTTGTTATATAAATAATTAAAATGGAAAAAATTTTCTTTTGATGACTTAGATGACGGGGCCCCTTTCAATGCCCGGGCCCGGGGGTTTACCCCCTTCGCCCCCCCCCCCCCCCCCCCTGTCGACGGCCCTGAATTTAGGACATATGCAAAAATTAACCACAATTTTGGAAGAAAATAGCTAACTTCTGCACGATGATGATAAATCGTCGGTTCATACGTCCTTATTAGTTCGCAACATTTTCTCTAAAAATTTCACCAATATCATCCTGCAATTACCATATTCATTCGACTTGGCACCGCGTGACTTTTTTTCTGTTCCCGAAAATCAATTTACTACTCCGAGGACACCGTTTTGATTCGTTGGAAGACATAAAAACAAATTCGCTGTAAACTCTCAAAGCAAAAGTACTTTCTCAGGAACTTTTGACTGTCCATTACTGGTTCCTTCACTTTACTTATAATATTTAAACAATGTTTCTCAACAGTACAATTTTTGGCAGTTTTCAAAAAGGATAAGAATTTTCAAACGTCAAAATGCTCATCATTAAACCTTCACTTAGAACAAAATATGAATATCATAATCTATTCTGCACAAGAGGGAATTTTAAATAAGAAATTGGATATTTATTAATACCTTCCTACCCTGTATCAGTTACAGCATATTATAATTGGCAACGATCCAAGAACAGAGACCCGAAAGGTTATTGATACGAGAATGGGATTGAATAAGAGACTCTCAAAATAAAACTTTAAAATAAAAAAAATCACCGTCAAGCTTAACCTCAATCACCTGTAGCACAAAATATTCAAAGATAAAATCTGTAATTGTCCCAATAAAGTTTCCTTCAATCTGAAATCCTATTTAATTTTTTATATCTCGTTCGTTCGAATCCATTTGTTATTTCGCCCTAAAACTTTCCAATAACCAAATCTCAATGAAGTTTTAATGATTTGGCACAATTGACCCGAATTTCTCAATTCAACTTGATTAAAATTTTCGATCTCATTCAACCAATTTACGTATTTTGGGCCCTACTAATTCGCATACGTCCTCCTTTCACAGCAAAGGAAATTCCTACCTAGCCTCGTCGGGAAATCATTTAATTTTCATGTTCGCTCCAAAAAGTCAATTTTATTTCCATTCACATTAAATCGATTTTCAATTAATTATTTAAAAGGAAAAATGAGGAAATTTGGGGAGAAAAAATGTTGGGCACTAATGAATGAAGAAAATTACACCGGAACGTAAACGATAATGGAAATTTGTGGGCGGTGAAGACCTTCTTTTGAGCATGAGGGAAAGAATGAAAGCCCAAAAACGACCTAGAAAAGAAGAGAAACCTAGCAGTCACCCTATTTGTAGAATCTTGATGATGTCTGTCGCAGATTTTGTTGATTGAACCATCCTCTGCAGCACTGCTTGCTTAAGACTTACATATGACTGGTACCTCCATTAAAGCAACAGTAACACTCATTGCCATTACTTCCTCGGGAGAGTACTTAGACACAAAGAAGCAGGCACTTCAGGTAATAAACCACTCTGAAATTGTAGGTACCATGCCAACGACGAATCATTTTGTGTTTCCCTCATGGTCTTGGAATATTTCATACCTTTCCATCCTCTTCAGAGTATCTACTTTCCAGCTGCCCTTCTATCTATGAATTCGTGTAGTAATGCCAAATGGGGACTACATAAAATCACGTAAGAAATCTCAAGTTGATGTAAGCAAGCAAGCAACAAAAAGGTACACAAGAAATGAGGATGTCGGAAAAAAAAGGAGTTTGGAGAGGTAAATGAAGAAAACTGTCATGTCTTGGAGATCAAGATTAACTTTCAGAAATGATTCTGGCTGGCTCTATGCCGCACTGTTATGGATAAACCGCATGCAAGGAAAGAAATGAGCACACAAAAATTATTTCCGGAGTGTGCATGACATATCTAGTCCCGCCTATATAGTATAGGTTTGAGTAAACTTACCTTCATTCTCGGTAGAACAGAAGGAGGGGGGGGGCAGAGATTGGTTCTTTGCTGTTTGAGATTTTCTATCTAGGTACACCATGGACCAGAAGGCGTACATAATCATTAAGTCCTGTGGGAAATGAGCCGAGGATTATGTTAATCTCTTGATCTTTACCAGTTGTACCTATGCTTTTACTTTCTTCTTTTTTTCACCGTTGAACATCTTTTAAATGACTTTTTCCTTCTAGTTTTTCTTTGAATTATTAATCTCGTGAATATAAATGACATTCTAAATTTCATGAAGAAAATTAATTCGAATAAATCCGAAGATAAGAGTTACAGTTCCAGACGTTTCAGAGATTTTAATCGTTTGTAGATCGCTGTCACTGGCACTGACTGCACAATATTACTTGCAATCCATTTTTGTTAATGTCAAAAACAAGAGAACACTTTGAAAAGAAAAAAGGTTTCGGTAGAAAATGCCTTTATTTTCTTATTATAGATATCATGTATATTGATGTAATAAAATATATATTGCTTTAAAAAAACAAAGCAGTTTGTTGCGGATGAATTCAAGAGTCTAATTGCAGGATCAACGGCATCGTACACAACCTCTAAAGGAAAGGAAATCCCGACAGAAAACCGAAATTAGCAAAATGATGAATCGTCCATCAAGGAACTGGATAAATACCACGAGCTGCAGATTCATGGCTTAGGAAGAGGGTCCTGTCCAGCAAATGAGCGTAAATCTTGACCGGGATAACAACACCGACATTAACCAAGATATGGATCAGATGGCTGACAACCATCTATTTCTAAATGCTTATAATTCTCTCAAGAAACTTATATTGTAGTGCAAGCCAAACAATCCAAATAAACCTTCCCGATTTCTTCTTTGGGAAAAAAGGTGCTAAGTCTGCATAGAGCTGGAGAGCTAGCAGAGTTGAACAACGAACTTAAACGATACAAAATTTATGGTATTGTGGTGAAGGAAGTAAGATGGTCTAATAGGGGAATATTACAAGGACCTTACACACTATGTTTTATTGTTGCAACGAGTCGTGACACGAATTTGTCACAAATTTTCTGATAAGCGAGCGATGCAAGGAATCTGTTATGAGCTTCCCTACCGTGAAGGTTTGGTTCTGTGTAACTTGAATTCGTAGTAGGTGGTGTAATATTACCTTCACTAATATTAGTAGCATTCCTAGGCGCGATATTAAAATTGTCCTAGGCTACCTTAATGCTCAAATCGGCCGTAAACCACATCTTCGACCGAGTATTGGATCAACAAGCTCTCACAGGAACTCGAATTCTAATGGCCAACTGCTAACAAATATTATTGTTAGCAGTGCTTACTGCCCAAATCTTGAAATACAGGGAATACCTGCGAGTTTGATCACTAAGCGTACGCTTTCGATGAAGTCTTGCTAGTGCTTATACACAAAGCACAGCAATACGAAAAGTTTTCGATATAGTAGGGCTTAAAGACAGATGTACACAACAGGCTGGAAGAATATCAGGACTGCTGTCAGGGAGCTTGCTAATAGGAGCATCGACTACAAATGGCAAACAAACCATAACACTTGGTTGCACGTAGAGTGTAGCTCAGAATTTCGTATAAAGTAACTTATAAGACACACAAGAAACATGAAATAAGCATTCCGCAGGGTGCCTAAGGCCGCCACGAGACCAATGTTTAAAAAGCAAAATGAAACTATGTGGGCAAGTTTCTTTCAGACCAGACAATCGCAAAAAAACTAAAGTGATTCTAGCCAAGGTCTAATATGGACAAGAATGAAAACGGGGATCTTATCACCAACATACAAGGCTTCCTTGATAAGTGGTCAGCATACTTCCAGAAAATGTTAAACGGTTACCCGACAGTAAATGCAGAAACCGTGCCAACATTTCTCGACAACCCGGCTAGCTCCTATCACCCCGAATACTTTCAGTGAATACATGTCCTCCCTTGAAAACCTACAAAATAGTAACACACCTGAAGCCGACGCGTTCGAAGTGAATTAATTAAAGAAGGCGGCTCGTCTCTCTGGAATGCCCTTTATGAACTGACCTGATGATTGGAAGGAATTTGTTATAATACCTATCCAAAAAAAAGGCGATACGAAGGTATGTAGCAATTATCGACGAAGCTCCTTCCTAAGTGATGCGGATATCGTCGCTGGACGCTTCAAACCATATGCGGTGGAGGTTCTGGGCGAATATGAGCGTGACTTCAGGGATGAAAGATCGACCGCGACTCAGATCTTCACTAAAATGCAAAGCGTATAATATCCTAGTCTATCATATTTTTGTTGATTTTAAGCAGGCATATAATATCATCAAAGGACCGAAATTCACTACGGACTCTGTTGATCAGAATAGGAATACAGTCACAGTTTAAGGATACTTAACAGTAGTCCGTATTCAAAGTAGCACCTCGAGAATATTTTGAATAAACAAGGGATTTAGACAAGGAGATGTACTCTCAGACGTAGTGATGATCACAGGTCACTACCTTATTGGTAATAAAGCGAAGAGATTAGGACTCTACTTATATGGCTTCTACAGAAGCTCCAGGGACGAAGAGGAGGTGGAGATTATATCTCACCTCGGCTGCTCATGCTCTCTCTTGGTACGCACGCGGAACGCCTTTTTTGGATAGCATCTGCGATCTCGAGACTACCGACATAGGATATCTCCGGCGCTTCATCGACGGCGCCAGATGGTTTCACTAAGCAGTTGTGGGGTATATTATTCCCGTGGCATCACACTATTTGAGGTCTAAGTGTGCCCTTTACAAGACGGCTACAATACCTACCTACCTACCTACTTAATTTGCACCCAAATTAAATAATGAAAAGGTAAACATAGTCCGTGACTGTAGCGTAAATCGATCTGAATGACGTTATCAGCCAAAGCTTTGTGTTTAGTTTTCTTCTTGTGTTGTTAAGCTGTTGGTCGGGAGTTTCTAATAATTATAATTAACTTGCTTTTCATGCTTGAAAAACTAAATGATAGTTAATATGATCACACATAAAGTATATGTAATAATTTCTGAGAAATCATTAATTTATCATTGGAGTAAGTGATAACGTGTCGGCCTACTAATTCAGAGGTCCCAGGTTCAAATCCTACCGGAGGCGACGCATGGTTGTTTTCTGTTGACGACAGATTAGGATAAAAAGGCCGCAGAGAAAATGTCAGTGGTTCGGAATCCACTTTAAATTGTAGGTCCACTTGCATTCGTTGTCCCGAATCGGGAATATCGCCCCATGCCCCACAAGGAGGTATTGGAACTAGATAATCATTGTTTACAATTCCACTTATTGTAATTTAAAAATTTTAAGTTCGATTTCTATCTAATCATAATCGAAATGAAAAATGTTAATTCCTATGTAATCGTAATTGTATTTAACTCCTAAAATTATCGATTAATCTATAAGTATGCGAATATGTAAGTATTTAATTTCCATTCTTTATTTAAATTCTATTAATTGAACATGCTGAGTGTATATCAATGCTAAAGGGACCTAATGCTTATGACAGATACCATGGTACTACAATACAACCTGATATACTATATATGTGTCACTCCTTAGTATGTCAATACCATCTGAAACGAGATGGTATTCCCACATATTCGTGGTATTGAAATTCGCAAATTTGACTTGGAATACCACGAATTTAGTGACTTCAGCGCCATCTTCTTACTTATGTTTTGTATATATTGTCTACTTACTGCCGCGTGGATGAAATTTAAATTAAGAAGGTGAAAAAAGTAATGGAAAACATTAACTTCAAAAGTTGTGATATAAATATACAGACGTTTATTTACTGTCTGTAGATATCTGGTCAAAACAGCGTTTATGGTTTGGAGGTCCAGCACCCTGGCGATCAGGATCGATGAAACATTTAACATTTCGTAATTTAACCCCCCCCCCCCTCTCTGCCCCTTAAAAAACGGCTCTTTTCCGAAATGTCAGGGCAATAATTTCCTTTAACAGATTTTTTTTTTTCGTACACTTGTGTTGCGCATAAGAGTATTCTGTGTAAATTTTCTTAAAATTTATTTTAATATTTTGGTAGTAATTAAACTTTTGAGAATATCTTTTTATTAGATGACAACATCGAAATCGAGTAACTATCCATCTACGATGTGGTATGAGGGGTCTTCTAGTAATAAAGTATCCGACATAGCTAACAATTTTGCTTCATTTTTCGAGAGTGCCTTTTCTTCGGATAACTTTGAGCCTTGCGAAAATAATTTTGATCATATTCTTGATCGTCCCGCTTCATCCGATTTTTTGCCGTTCATATTTCGGGATCTTATTATGGAGAAAATCAATGAACTCAAATCGGACTTTTCCTCTGGTCCGGACGGTATCCCTCCAGTTTTCCTTAGGTTCTGTTCCGATGCCCTTCTTACTCCATTAGCAATTCTCTTCAACAAGTCCCTTATAGCGGTTAAGTTTCTTGCATTGTGGAAGAGCTCTTTTATAGTCCCTGTTCATAAAAGAGCCCATAAGAATATTATAACCAATTATAGACCTATCGCAAAGTTATCTTGCATACCTAAATTGTTTGAATCAATAATGTATTCGCAGCTTATGGAGCGGCAGATCAACGACTACTAACTTACTGGAATTTACCTCCCACGTTATTTCTGGCCTCCAGCGAGGCATACAAACTGACTGTATATACACGGATTTCAGTAAAGCTTTGATAAACTCCCTCACTCCGTAATTATATTTAAACTCGGGAGGTTGGGTTTCCCCCCTGTTCTTCTTGACTGGATTTCTTCCTATCTAAGAGACAGGACATATCGTGTGTCGCTCCGTGGTTCTACCTCTAAAATCTTCAGAGCTTCATCTGGTGTACCACAAGGCAGTCATCTCGGCCCTCTACTATTCTCTCGTTCGTTCGACATTGTCCATCTGATCTTGCACTCTAATGTTCTAATCTACGCTGATGACATGAAGATCTTCTCTTATGTTAAGTATGGTGGGGAGGCCGCCCTTATTCAAAGGAACTTAGATACGTTTCTTGAGTGGTGCGAGCATAATGGCTTACACCTCAATTTTGAGAAATGTGAGGCTATGACCTTTTCGGGGAATGGTCTCCGTCGCGTACTGTCCGTAACCGACCTTGAGGCGAAACTTGATAGGAAACTTGACTTTACTCTGCATATCAACTATATCGCGTCTAGAGGTTGTTTAGTCCTGGGCTTTGTTTAGCGTTGGTTTAGAGAGTTCTCGGATATACCAACATCGATACATTTATATTGCTCTTTAGTTAGACCTATTCTTGAGTATGCATCTCAGATTTGGTCCCCCTACTACGTTATTGATTCGAAGCGTATCCAATCGGTGCAGCGTAATTTTCTTAGATTTGCGCTAAGAGGGCTCCCATGGAACGATCGGCTGAGACTCCCGCCGTATACCGAACCCCTCCGGTTGCTCGGTTTGCCCTCGCTTGAGAAAATGCGCAAAGTCGCTGATTTGGTCTTTATTCACCAGCTCTTGAACTCTAATATAGACTCAGGTTCGCTTGTTAGCAGAGTTTCCTTCAGTCTCAATATAACCTTCGAAGACTTTCTTTGTTGCATGTTGAACCATCTAGATAAAATTATGGCATGCATGAGCCTATTAATCGTTAATGTAGGGCTGTTAATGTATGTCCTAATTTTGATTTAACTCTCAGCAAGGTGTCGTTTAAGAACTATCTGTTGTCTGTTCTCACGTGACTTTCTGTTTTGCATGTTGTGTGCTGGGTTCCCTTATTTGTTTTCTTCCTGCTCCTTTCATTTGCTTATTATTTTTTCCTTCACATGTTGGTGTGGGAGCCTCATTTCATCGTTTTGATGGAATAGGTGAATTTATTCTGGGCTCCTGCCTAAGAAGTGTGCCTTCTGTGTTAGAAGGATTAATTCTATAACAACAAAGACCTCTTTTGAAACTTCTCTCTGCTCGCTTTTTACTCGCTACATCTTCTACGCTAACCACGAATTTTTTTTAAATTTTATAAATAGCAAAATGATGTAAACTTCTGCTATAGAAAAAATTAAAATGGGCCGCATGGGGACTCTAATTTATTAATCTAAAACCTGCTCAAACCAATAATCCTAACCCTGGCAAGCATACAACCTCACATAATATCTTTCTAAATAAATAACCTAAATTCCGAACAGATTTTGTACTCTTATCCGCAGTTTTAATTAAACCGCATGTGCAAATTTTAAAAGAGTTAATTAATTAACCTCAAAAAACAAAGAGGAATATTTCGTTAAATTTTTAAATTACATTTGAAATTAATATTGGATTTTCATTACAGAAGGAAACGACTATCATCGCATAACAGCTTTTGTTTGCCAATAATTGAATTTCTAACCTGCAACGTAAATTAATACCGTGCTCTATGTATAAAGGAAGGAAAGAGACGGTATGGAGCCGGAAAGATTGGTTTTATGGTATATGGAGATGAATAACGTCATCGACTGAATGTGAATTTCGTACAACTAGCTACAATGGCTATTGCGTGAAAGATCAATATAAACTCTCATTGAAGTTCAATTAAATATTAAAACTGAAGCAGAATGCACAACAAATCCTTCCCGAAGGAAGGAAGCTTCGTAAATCTCCGATACTGATTAATGTTGTACCGTGCTGTGCATGTCCTGTGGGAGGGATCTATTTCACCAATTTATTGTGTATTTGAACAACTTTTGTGTCGACGGTCGATAAATTCCTCCATCTGGTGAACCGCAACAATTTGTTAAAACTGAATGCAATTTGCTTGTCTATTCAACCTTTCGACCATCATCACTTGATTTCCGTGGTGTCAGTATTGATTATTAACCTTTTTCACTCGCCGCTCCAAGTGGTGGCTGAACACAAATACACGATTTAGATTACAATTTCAATTAATATTGCCGCCCAAATCTGGTGGTCAATAACTATTTGGAGTCGATGCAGTCTTTATATGAATACTTTGCTTTGAGCTTTGCATCCTTAAATACATTATACCAGAATGAGTGGATTATTATGTCGACCCTATTGTGAATATTGTGACTGCCAATATAAGCAGTGGTTATGCATAGTCAGGGGATTCGAATAAATAAGTGAGAGAGCCTAGAAGAGGATTTTAGTCTATTTGGAAGTATTCAAAGCATCCATGCGAGGGATTTCTAGATTTATGCACTATTGCTGTTCCAGGACTTTAATTATGTTTTGCTTTAATTTCGGGTCTGAAATGTTTGCATAAAATGGAATTTCACTACTTTTTGTGGATTTCGTCCAAAGTTCAATTTAGCTGTTAGTTGCACATGCTGTGCATTTGCCAAATTATTTCTAGTTAAGTAAATTTTCATTTCTCGGAATTTAACGTTGGTAGTATCAATTTATCATTCCACAATAAATACGAAATTACGATAGGTTGCAGAAATTATTTTCAAACAACAACCTTGTTATTTACATAGGTAACCCTTGGGGCAACCCGGATCACGTTCGTGAAAAGTAATACGATGAAGGGAGGGGAAGAAACACTTAAATAAAATTCGGCTTAATCTAAATAGTTATTGCGGTGATATAGAATCTGAAGAAAGTTAAGGAAGGGGTGTGTTAGTTTTAAAGTGATAAAAATACTTTAGGAGATCTCACATCTCTGTTTTACATAGTTTTTTTTTAAACTTCCGAAATCTTGGCGAGGTGGGCGGAAATTCCTCTCAATAACTCGAATAGTCGACAGCAGAAAATTGCTTAAGCCGTAGACGGATAGAAAAGTTTTGTTCCACGAAAATGTTATACGAAAATTTTGGTAAAAATTACGGTTCTCAACTGAAATCGTGTTGAAACAACTGTCAGTACTTTAACTTTCACGGAGCAGCAGCACCATAATATTTTCTGAACGATGAGCTAAGCAAACTGGGAAAATTATGGTGCAAAACTGTAAATCTGTTTATTCCGGGAATTTAGAGTGATGAATGCGACTTTGTTAAAGAGCGTTCTCGACGTTTTCAGTCCAAATACCGATTTTTCTGAGAATACCCCTCCCCTCTTACCTTCTCCTTATCAGCATCTTTTTCGTCACTTTTTCGGGACAAACTTTAAACGGCGTTTTCTCAAAACCATGTTTTTCAAATTGGCATAAAAGATTACAAAAAAAAACTAGTGAACCGATTTTCTTCATCCAGCACTCATTTTAAAGGGCATAAAAAACTACTCTAGATAGACTACGGACATAGCCAAAAAATCATTTTAAGACCATTTTTGACGCGAAAATAATCAAAATTTTTGCAAAAAAAGCCAACTTGTTTTTTTCATGCCTGATTTTTATAGTTAATGTTCGAATTTCGAAAAGATCGTAGTCTATCTAGAATAAACAACCCCCTCGAGTATAAAAATGTTTGGTTTTTTGATTTCAGATGAAAATTGCGGCCAGGAGAATTTACGCTGATTTCGATGTCAGCCGCGACACGAGTTACGAAACCCACCAAAAGTAGATTAATTTTTTATTTTTCGAAATGTAAAAAATGTTTTTTCTCTTCTTAAAACATTGCCCTAAATACATATAATATCGATTTCATGTGGACCTTTTTCATTTTCCCAAAAATAAATCCCAAAAAAGTCCTTTTTTCGGCCTCTTCATGTACTTCCCCCCTTAAGGGATCATTCTGGTTTATAACTTCAAAAAATCGATTTTTTTGTTTTGAATTTTTCGAAAGTATATACATACATATATCCAAAAGTATTGTTTTAAAATTTTAGAGTGATCAGAGCAGTCTAACTATATTATTTTGCGACCTTTACGTTGCTACTTCTTCTACCTTAGCGCGCTTAAAAAAACTTTAAACGAGCTTCTTTTAAAACTATGCTTTTTCGGTCGGCGACTGCGATTTCTTCGGAACCATTGAACCGATCTTCATGAAATTTTAACCACATATTCTACACAGCAATAGTTTCAGCGCATTCTACAACCAAATCAACATTTTGATTTTTACTATTTTTTTGGGCCAAAAACAGTGAAAAAACCTAATTATTTTGATTTCTTTTTCCTTAAATGTCCGCAATTTTGTTATTTATCAATAAATATAAATTATTACAGAATGCGCTAGAGCCACTGATATACTGAACCTAAATATTTTTGGTTTTTGTGTTTTAGATGAGCCGCTATCAAGGTCGCCAGCGACATAATAACTTTTTTAACACTTCACCCCTTGTTTATGTATATAAAAAGTGTAAAAAACTGTAAATACAGACATTATTAATGTTTTTCAAAAGTGTATTTAGCTGAAAAAACCTTATATCAATATCTATAATAGTTTTTTCATAAAAAATTCATAAAAATAGCCTTTTTCGAGCGTCTAAACCAGAATGATCCCTTAATTCTTCGTAAATCACATAGTAAATTCTATGAGTCAAAACAATTTTACGGTCCTCTTCAGTAGAAACTAACTATGAACACATTAAAACTTAGTATCGTAAATTTTGTACTGAGGTTTTTTCAATCTTTTCAGAATGTATAACTTGTAACACATGCGGTATTAAATTAAAGATAATTGGGTTACCGATCGAGTCAAACTACTATTAATCGTATGAATTTCGTCGCAGACACTTCACTTCGTTCAAAGGCTATGTTTGGCAACTACTTTTCGAAACCCCAAGGTGGAGTCGTAGGGCCAATTTTTTTCAACTATTATCGAACTAACTATTATATCGAAAATCTGTCACCTTTCCCAAAAGAACCGCGACCGCGATGTCACGTCTTGTACGACTGAGCGAGGCATGCAGTGTGACTCTCGCCCTTGTATGGACACTGCAATGTTTGCGTTTCCGATGAGTTTTTGACAATTATCCTGCGTATGTACCTTTTGGAAATAACTGGACCTGCTCGTTTTTTGCGCTTGAGTCAACTCTTTCACCTGTCGTACTCAACTATATTGAGAACCAAGCCACTGTACTCCTTTTAATTGAACAACCACTCCCCCCTCCTTCCAACCAAATTATTATAATTATCTGTTGTTAGCAGAAAACAACCATGTCCCCGTCGGTAATCGAACCCGCGAATCTTTGCTGAATGCAAAGAGTCGGACATGCTGGAATGTGGATTGCACGATTTTTTGAAATGAATTGAACGTTTTTCGTATCCCCCGCCGGTGGATTCAATTCTTTCAATTTCTTTATTTCTCCTTTTTATTGACCTTACAATGTTTCTTAAAAGGAACCCAACTCACCTCCAACCTATTTTCATTGGTGAATATCCAATTCATCAGGTAATAAAATATCAGATTTGCAGGCGCTAAACATGCTGATTTGGTGTTAATTTATAAGTCCTATAGCAGTTTTAGATTCGAATATTCTCGTAACTTCAATGTCTGGGCAGCTGTAACTGTCGCTAGTTGCAAAAAACAAGACGCCGAAGAATTGCAGACTAAGCAACATCCTCATTGGAAAGAGCCTAGAGAGCCGCTACCCATCGCCAACCCAAATGGTTGTAACGGAGGAATCAGTTCGATGGAACTCAGTAATGGTAACGAGATAGATAAATAACCAGTGGAATTACTCAACGTAGACTCAACTGTCATGCCCATCACCCTACCAAATACAGGACGCTTGGAAAACTAAGACCTCTCGCAGCAGTTGATAAAGGTGCTTTCAAACTAATCGCATGAGTCACTTTAATAATAACCATGGAAAGAAAATAGTGTGCTTTTGGGGATTTTTCCTGCAGCGACGATTTTAAAAAGGTGTTGGCATCGGTAACTCCGCGGTAGCCCGATAGTGGAAGCCGATGGAAAACCCACGCGCCAGGAAGGATATCTCGGCTTAGAGAGAACCTATGAACTACAGAAATCCACTCTCGTGATTTTCAAGGAACACCCCTCATGAAATAGTATGTATAGGCAAAGATTACTTACTACTAGATAAACGGCTTCGAACAAAGTAGTGAAACATTTTTGGTTGCTTTTGTATATTTCCCGTATCGGGCAACCCTGCAGTCAGAATTAAAAATTTGTTTTCCGGGAGAGTTTGCGGATAAGAGACACGTATACTTTTCATATATGCATTTACAAATATCAAATTTACTTCGCTCATTAAAAGATCAGAATACATTGACAGTTTACGCACATAAGTAACTAACTCAGTCATGTGATTCACATGAATTCTTTTTATTGGTCGTACTTTTTGGTACATTTTTCTCTTCGACAAGATTTGGCGGTACTTTTTTGACAGGAGTCTGTGATTCTCTCCGGATTAGAACAGAATTTTGACAGGAATAAGTGATTCTCTCAAATAATTTTGACAGGAGTAAATGACTGCACTCTACCTGTACTCTTTATTTGCATGTATATTCTTATGACTTTAAAATCTCGATATATTTCTTTTTACTGTGGTGCCAGTGTTACTTTTTCAAGACTAGCTGGGTATTTTAGGGAGCCGGTTATCTAGGAGTAAGTAATCTTTGGTATAGGCTTGTAATCCGCTTATCTAAACCTCAATCACTACATACGAAACGTACTGATGCCCTATGCCCCACAAGGGTTTAAAGAACCAGGGAAACAGGTGGTTGATGAGAAGCTAAAAACATCATCAGCATCATAGACGAGACGTTTTCCGGAGCCATGTTACATTATATTCCAGCCATTTCAAGAGTTGAAGAGATTGAAAGAAGGATGCATGGCGTCAATTCTTGGTATTCATTAGCTACGTACCGCATTGCACTGTAAATAACCAATCATTGCAAGAAATTAGATGGAAATTCCGAAGTCTTAAGTACAGTCGCAAAGCAGGTCCGCTGAATTCAAACTAGGCCTAGAGTTAAAAGACAGAATGAATTTAATTCGGGAGTAGTAGGTAGTGCATGTAAATAAATTTTGATATGTAGCAAGCATAGAAACAGTAAATGGAGTTGAGGACAGTATCACATCAGCAAAACTCGAGGTGCATTTCATACTAATAATAACAGTTATGTCGCAATAACAACATCTTCAGATATACCTAATTCCGAAACTTTGAATTGTCCGAAAAATTTCGGTGAGTTGTGGACTGCTGAATAAACTTATGCTGAAAGTATATTTCTTTATTAACGAAGACCTATAGAGTGTTACTTGTTAAGACGATATGGACATCTTTCTTAACAAAAGACTGCTTACAAACCACGTCCGGGCAATGTATGGAGATTAGTCGAATAAGTCGTCAACGAAGTAAGGGATAACTAATTACGCTTAAAACCATTAGCCAATCCACCTTAAAGTGTAGGTCCACTTGCAATCGAAACGCTTGAATTTCTTCTTTCCGTCCTGCTAAACATCTCTCTTGGAAATTCTGTAATTTCAGTGAGATGCTGGTACCGACAACAGTACACTACAGTAGTAACTATCGTTGATATTTACATAATCAACTAGAGAGGTAACCATAAATATTAGCTATTGGGCAATGTCTGTAATCTGAAGTATTGGCATAACGGCTTAAACAATATTTATAGAAGGTTTAAATATTGACCGAGTCGTAGAAGATTTGAAAACAAGCAATCCAATAAGTGTTACGAGAAAAGCGTGATTTTATACCACAAAAGATTTACAAGTTTCTTGCGAAAGTATTACACCATTCCATTAAATAAAGTAAACCGAAAATATAAACAAGTAGCCATATGGATCGAATACAATAAAAACATTCGAGGGAGAAAAGCCAACGTCAAACTTCAACTAAGCAGCAAAATCATAATATAAAATTCGAATATCTTTCCCACGGGTATCCGAATTTTCTGATATAGAAATGGTCCACATTTGTTGAAGGTACGTAAGTACTCTTTCAAAAACCAGAAGAATGTATCCTCAACCGATTCATACAGACCCAATGAGCCGGAATCAAGTAACTTGCCCACTAACAAACAAGCTAACTTTACCATACTCCCGCAAAACAATAAAGGATGGGGATGTTATCATTTTATATATCGTTTCGGTTATTTGACTCTGTGTAGCCTCAGGATATTTTTCGTCCTTTCGTACATTGGATTTTATTTACCCATTTCCTTTCAAGATTGTGATGCTTTTAGATTTTTACTTTACTTTGGCTGACAACTTTTGCAAGGATAAGAGCAACTTCGTTCGGATAAAGGCTACTGGGGGGATTAGATGATGGAAAGGAAGTGATTGAAGTGAACGAAAATTTCAACTTAAATATTTCCAATTGTTTATATTTGTCGAAGAAATATTTATTAGAAACAGAAAGTTAAATGTATGAAGTAGTGTTCAAGTCTTACACACCAGTGTTAAGTGACACTAAACCATAATTTGAGAATTTAGTCTTTACCTCAGAGACAACATAAAAATAAAACAGTACAAATTTATTTGTGAAAAGAAATTATTAAAATTTTAGCTTTTATGGAACTTATTTTACAAATTTAAAAATTTATTTGTTTACAAATTTCCTTAAGGACTGACTACTACTAACAAAGCCAAGCTTACTTGATTGTGAAAAATCGTAGAACATAAAGCAAAAGAAAGCGAAAAAAATGCAATACAAGTAGAGGAAATTAAATTATAAATAGTTAACAAAAGTATGTAAGGTCACCTTAACGAAGCTGAACTCTCAAGAGGCTCTTGGACAACTGAAAATCAATGGAGTCAAAAGTGAAAATTAAAAAGCCGTGCCAATGATGAGATCGGCTCAAATTTACCATAATTAGTGCGGTCATTAGGCACATGGAAGGAGCCGTGTTTTCTCAAAGAAAGAGCAGGGATGGATTTGCTCAAAGAAGTGAGCAATTCAGGAGAGTCAATTGAACCCTGTAAACAACTGAAGGCGTGCATTACACAGGAGTTGCGGCGTCTTCCTTCGAGGGTATCCAGATGAAGCAACCAGACCCGGTCACGATAAGGAGGCAGTATAAGGGAATTATTCCAGGGAAGGCCGCGCAGGGCAAAACGAACATGATGTTTAATGGAAGTCGGTTGACGGAAGGTGTCCAATTCAGAATTTAAAGAAAAGTCAGGCGATAACGCTCGACACATTACGGAATATCTTGGCGTCGTCAGCATAGCACAGAAATTTAGAATAAAACAGAATCAATGATACATCATTAATATAGATAATAAAAAGCAATGGTCCGAGATGACTGCCCTGTGGAACTCCGAAAGTATGAAAGACAAAGCTCCACGAAAAGAAACTCGTTGAATACGATCAGACACATGTTAACACAACCAGTCCATCAAAACAGATGGAAACTCGAACAAGAGAATTTTATGATTTATCCGATCAAACGCCTTACTAAAATCAATGAAAATGAAGTCGACCTGACTATTACCTTCAATAGCAGACATACAGAAATTTGAGAACTCCATTAAATTCGTGGTAGTTGGCTCGACTTTCATGAAGCCATGTTGAAAAGATTGCAAGAACGGTTTGCAATGACAATAAAGGACTTCACAGACAAAGTATTCAGAAATCTTAGAGACGCAGCAAAGATTAGCGATATGTTTGTAATTAGATATATCGCACTTGTCGCCTTTTCTATGCAGAGGAATAATTAGGGATAGCTTCCAGGTGTTCAGGAACACACCACAGCGCAATAAAAAAATATAAATAAAATAAATAAAACAAAATTGGTGCAAGAGACAAACCACACCTCTTTACAAAAGAGGCAGGAATTCCATTAAAGCCAACGGAGAAGCTATCAGCCAAGGAAAAAATCTGCTTCAAAACCGAGGCTTCGTCAAATAAAAGGTCTTTGGATTCGATTGAAGTCGGCGGAAGTCTTGTCAAATGGGTAAAATCATTTATACTAATATCACATATATCATTCAAAAACGCAGTTTTAAAAAAATTTCCAAAAAGGTTGGCTATGGTCATAGGTTTATTGGTTTCACAGTCCTCAAAAGACAGGGAAGATGAGTAACCATCAGAGTTTCGCTTAGAATTCAAAAATCGCCAGAAACGCTTAGTATCAACACTCAGTCTTGACCCTGCAAATATAATCGTGAACGGAAGAGACTGAAGCCGAAATAGAGCTATCGCGTAAATTGGTATAGGTCAAGTAGTATGCGCCGCTCTTCTAGGAGCAGAAACTCTTCCAGGCCTTAATCTTAATATTTTTAGATGTCTCAAAGAGCTGTTAAACCAAGGTTGGTTAGTGACAGAGTCGTTAGCTTGAGTGACTTAGTTATTATTCAAGAACACTCACGAGAAGTGTAGAACACTTTTAATATAACACATATTTCAAATCAACGTGTTTTTCGTAGTGTTAGGTAAGGAATAAGAATATTTCTTATAGCAATAATTCGCTCACTAGTTGACATTGTAATAATGCTTTAGGCAACAATTCGACAGCTCAGCGATGTGTAAAAATTAATGGAATGTGAGCAACATTGTATTACTTTCTATGTCGATGTCAATTACTTGTTGAATACTTAAAAATTGTTTATGTAATAGACATATCACAAAAATTATAGAGGTGCAGTTACTTCTATTGATGCAAGTAATTTAACAAATGAATGAACAGAATAGTAGTCGTTCCTAAAGTTATATATTCCAAATAGACTTGAGTAAAATAATTACACAGATTTCAATTACAATTACAAATAATCAACCAATCAATTTAAAATAGTTGTAATTGAAAATTATTAAATTACAATTATATTTATTTGGGAATTCCAATTATTTTCTATTTAATTATTTGGTAATGAATTAAAACCATTCAACTAAAAAAACTGTGAAGAACGTAGTAATGATTTTTGTTTTTAGGTTATTATTTATATAAAATGTATTTAGGTATAAAGAAAATTTAATTAATGTAGCAAATATAATTCAAGTAACGAATAAAAAAAAATATTACACTTGTTAAATGACACGGATACGTCTTTAATATGCCTTAATAACTAACCAGTAAAGCAGAGGTATTTGTGAGATTAAATAATTCCTTGATATCTTCAGGAGTCGTAACAAAATTGTTTTTGCTTGTAGCTATTGTATCTACAACTGGCAACTAAAACTCATTGATAGTAATTTTAAAAACCATTGAAATAATTAAAAGCTTGCACGAAATAATAAAATTGAAAATAAAATTGAAGTTTTCAATTATAAGTAATGTTATTTAAAAATTTACGATTAGAATTATTTCTATTTGAGTTTTTTACATAAACTTGTGATTATTTTAAAATGTTACGATAAACCAAACCAAAGTCGTATTTGATAATTACATTAATTGGAGACAGAGTTGGATCAACGGATCGAATAGCACAATCACCTAGGCATGGATTCGACAGGTTCGAACTTTGGCCTGTCTATGAGTTTTTCATTTGCAATAAATTAAAAATCCTGTCCGTCTCTAGGCTGTTGTCTAGATTGAAGCAATGCAAAAAAACAAGATATTCAATTTTCCTCATTTCCCTTACCCTAATTCCCTTCCGGGATAGCTATTCTAACATATCAGAGGTTGATCCATCTGGACTTTGGCTACATCATAAACAAAATACCTCGACATTTTTCAACATGCACTTCATTTTATTGAAATAAACGACATTAAAATGGTGCCGCCCAAAAAGTGTCCAAAATTTAATGAGATAATAACGTTAGTACACCGATATACACGAAAAGTACACGGAAGGTACACGGAAAGTACACGGACAGATCATTGAAAGTACACGGAAGTACACGGAAAGTACAAGTACAAATTTCACGGACTACACGAACTACACGTAAGTACACGGTAAGTGCAAATAGTCACTTCCATATTCATATTACTCGTAGTTTATCACAGCCTGTTCTAGATACAAATCCGGGGGGAAGGGGGCGGCAGCTAAAGCCTGATTAATACACCTCTTCATCCCAGAAAGTCTAATAAAAATTTGACGGAACGTGTACGCAACACGTTCCGCCAAATTGTTATTAGTCTTTCTGGAAGAAAGAGGTACACAATACTTTCCGTCAAATTTTTATTCGAGTTTCTAGAAGGAAGAGGTGTATTAATCAGGCTTTTAGTTGTTAAGGTTTGTATTTAGAACAGGCTGTGATATACTATTACCAGTAATATGAATATGGAAATGACTATTTGCACTTATCATGTGTTTACGTTTAGTTCTGTGTACTCCGTGTAATTTGTACTTGTACTTTTCGCTTTTTTAAGTGAGCGTAAACGTGTTAAAATATATTTGTTAAGTCGACGGTAATGGAGCGACCACGATTGACATTGAGAGAGATGAGAGAGAATATATGACATATTTCGTTAAAAGTAAAGTAGCGAGGAGGACGAAGGATAGAGAGAAGTAGACAAAATAAAAGAAAAATAAACCGATTGAAGTAAACTTGGAAACTCAAGAATCATCTCCGAGGACAGCGTCAGATGGGCAATAAACTTCTTTGATCCGACGGATCAAACGGTATACTGTCAGTCATGTTGCAAGAGGTGCTTGAGCTGATAACCCCTGGTTAACGGTGATCTTCAAGAGGTTGTTTGAGGCTGAACCATGTACCCGAGTTCTGGAAGACTTCATTTAAATGCGGTCAAGAAAAGACCTACTTAAATCTCTAAATTCCAGCAGCATCCTAAACAACTGGGACTTATTCTAAACAACAAGTTGACTTCGAGACTAAACTTAGAAGACAGGATTGCCAAATTAAACAAAGATTGCAACGCCTGCAAAAGATTCTCGGTGCAAAGTGTGTCCTGCAAACCCTCCCTCTGTAAAGAACGCTGCACTGAGTGCAATGTTGCGCTTTAATGAGTCAACGTTCCTCACGTCTAATCGTATGGACATAGTAGCTCAAGGAATAATCTAAGCCCTGGTACTAATTACAAGCTGTCGATTAAGACCTTTAACCGAAAGTTCAAAGTAGTAATACCGGACTGGGAAACAAGAGCAGAAAAACCATCAGACATCGCAAACGTCTATATAGATGACTCTTAATTGGGGTCTTCTGCCTTGTTGGTTTCAAAAAATCGATTTGTTTTTGCATTTTTCTAATCTAGAACGTGTCAGGAACATACCCTGGAAATAATATAACGGAATTATTATTATTTCGGAATTTCAGATACTGTCACACACAGCTCCGCGTGCCGTTTTTGTAACGCTCCGTCGCGGCAGCCCGGAAATTTGTTTTACGAGGATACCAAGGATATCCGACACTGCAAAAAAGGGCGCGGATTGAACAACGAGAACAGCAAGTAGCACGACGGAAGTTTCTTCTCCAACAAGAAGATGAACTCTACGGTCCTGATATTGCAGATTGATTGTAAGTAACTTTTCGATCAAGGTTCATGCATGAACATCTTTAAATGAGATTTTCCAAAAGTTGGTTTTTTCAACTGGTTGACGTGATATCTCGAAAAATAATTGATCGATTAACTCAAATTTTTTATCAAAATGTTTGAAAAACATGTCGCTATCGCCTGACGAAGGCTTTTCGAAAATTTTTCATTTCAACAATTTGTACAGCTGTTTTTGGCCCTAAAAACATGACAAAAAAAACAAATTTTTTTTAAATGTCGACTATTTTGCGAAATTTTTGAAAAATATGCACAAAATTTACACTTGACCCGAGTGAATTTGCGAAAAATCCAAAATAAACTTTTTATAAACTCGAGCGACGTGAGAAATATAACAAAATTTCTCAACACGATCAGCGTTTCTGATAAAGAAAAACTAAACTCCACACGGTGGCAGTTAAGTGATCAGAATATGATACAGCTGTTGTCCAGATCGGTGTTTTAATTTGTTGGCTTAAGATTTAGTTTTCGGTTTCGTGTGAAAGCCTCCAGCAGCAAACGAAAAACTAACCCTTCGGTGCTGCTGTTGAGGAAGAGCCAAAGGAGTTTAGTTTTTCTTTATCAGAAACGCTGATCGTGTTGAGAAATTTTGTTATATTTCTCACGTCGCTCGAGTTTATAAAAAGTTTATTTTGGATTTTTCGAAATTTTTGATTTTGAAAATTCCGTTCGTCAAACGCTAGCCAAGGGGATAATAAAATTAAATCTTTTTCGGTTTTTTGTTTTAAGCGACTTTCATGAGCTGAATCGTGTCAACCGTTTTGATATGAACTTTTCGTAAGGGGTACTTCAAGGTCGAACAAAGCTCAAACCAGAAACAATAAAAATTTAAAAAATATTACTTTCAAAGTATAAGAATAAACGTGTTGAACCCATAAAACCGCATATCAATCGCATTATTGGTGTCCGTACGACTCATCCACGAAAAAGAGTATCAAAAACGGCGTCGTAAGGTAGAAGACCCCCTTAAACGAGCTCTGCAGTAGGAGCATCAGTGTTCTGTCAGAAGATCGACATGTACTCGACCAACGACTTCGCAGTCAGCATGCAACGGGCATTTCTATTAATAAAAACCAACTGAAGGAGGTCTTGCTTCACGAATAAATGACAAATTTCGCTTAAATTCTCTCAGTAATTTCTTCTGAAAAATATAGTATTAAATTCTTTAAGCCTTATGTCTAAATGATAACCGAAAAACATTGAGGACTCATCAGAAAGAGTGAAAAAAAATACATCATCCGGAAATTTATGAGTTATATTAATGTAATTTTTCACTTTTGTTCTCCGGCATCACTCTCTTTCGTCCTTTCCTCCTTGTATAATATGCTGCCAGTGTACTTATAAAAGTTCTTCTACTCTTTTTATCTCGCATATATTTTTACACACTTTTGTGGTCTGCCGATCCACCGCATTCCGATATAGAGTTTAATAAGAAATGAAAAATGTCACCCAAGGATTGACATGTCACTAAAGAGTGAAGACCGCTGTCAAACCATTGACAAGAAGATCTATAGATATGGTGGAAGCCGTTCATAATTGCTCAAGAATATGATTGCGCAACTGACTCTTATGATTGCTTTCTTTGCGCAACTTCAACGTCAGTAAAGCGTGCAACCGATAATAACTCAAAACACACAAAAGTTGTAAAACAGTTTTCGAACCAGCAGAATGACAAGATAATGCCATAATTGCAATCCAATTAAGAAGTTATGGGGCATTTTGGACTAGGATAATTATAGAAAAATACTTCAAGCAATAAAAGGCATTTGTGGTAGCATTCACTGAAATCATGGAATGCGATTTTAAAAAGTACTTAAGGGGGTCCTCTACTCTCGAGGCGTGAAATTGAGCGTTTTTTTTGGGAAATAAATTGCGAAGGATCTACTGAATACATTTTAAAAATTTTTCTTTTATTTCGAAGATACATGTTTTGACTTTTCAATTTTACTTTTGAAGATGAAAAAAAATAACTCTCGCGACCTTGCAACGTCATTGATGACATTGATGTTGGAAGTGCATGGGTCCCGCTTAAGCAAAGTTGTGGCCAATTGGGTAATCTCTAATCTGAAAATTGATATTCTTTATAATCATAGTTACGTTGGCTATGTTTTCCTGAGACAGATTTTTTTTATTTTGCAATTTGTAAAAGTTATGCAACAATTTGTAAAATTTCCAATTTTTACGTCATTTTTTGACCTATTAGAGGCTATAAAAATGGAACAAAATAAAATTTTGAAAATCGTACACGGGAAAACATAGCGGTATGTTTTCTGAACAATTGAAAAAAAAAATTATTGAAATCGGACCAATACTTTTATGAGAAGTCTTACTCGGCAGCTAAAAAAACACTACTTTCGGGAAAACGCGTTTAATGATAAATTACGGTGTATAACATGATTGTAGTAACTTATGAGTTAATCTGCTATACCGGGGCCGTAGAGTTCTCCTTCCTCATCACGTTGATGTTCTTGGTTGTCCACATTCTTCTCAAGAACAGACCGGTAAATTCTTTAGACAATGATTTTTAACTGGACAAGCGCCGTCGTGGCGCGCCGCGCTTAGTTTCTCGGAAACGGCCGGAGACGGGTACCTTTCTGTTCCCAGAAACATGTAAAGGAATGTGATTTTCACGAAATCCTTTCTGTGGCGTATTCTCAGATACATATAGATTGAAATTTAAAAAAAAATAATAAAATCGATTTTTTGAAACCGCGAATGCAGAGGACCCCCCTTAAATCTAAAAACTATATTTAAGCTTTTATCTAAGTTTGTAGATTACTTTTAGTTATGAGCTCATAGTAATATATGTATTCCAACTTGTTTTATAGCAAATGAAATCTTACATTATTTTTTAAGCCCCCCCCCCCCCCCAACATCATATTAAACTTTCCGACGGTCGTGTATGTACAACTAAAAAATTCTGTGTCATCTAACCGTTCGTTTTTACTCAAAAACTAATTAATAACCTAAGATATTGAAAAGCTGTTAAAACTTTTTAAATATCAAGTATTTTAAAGTAATGATGGATGGACAGACGGCGGATATTAGTCTAAGGATGCTTCCAATAAATTCGTGGTATCTTAAAATGGAAATCTTGATTTTGAAATTTTTTATAATTCTATTACTTTTGCCCTGTTTGTGTGTGAGTCGGAAAGTAGAAACATAAATCGAGTTTGAAATAAGTTCTTTTACTTTTATTTCTTCTAGAGTAAAATCAAATGTAAGATGTTCAATCTCCTAAACCTTCGTCTGGTGCAAATAGTCAGGCACCCTTAGCATTAACATCTAATAAATATGCAAATTGCTTGTCTTGAAAATTTGCTCAAATACATCATCACAGGTTCCATTTAAATCCCCACATGCCAGATAAAATTTAATATGAGTGCCTGTCAGAAGTTCAAGACTGTGCTGATGATTATAAAGAATTAATGAATCTGCGAAGCTGCCCGTTGGACCTAGTGATCTAAAGGTGTTTATTTATGGAGCGAGTATCATTAATGAGTCCTCCGACTTAAAATACTCAGGAACAAGATAACTCTGATGTTCGTCCAAGTGTATGATGGAGAATATTACAGTGCAGAGAGTGAAGAGGAAGTGATATTTTGCTATATGCTATATAAATTACAATCATAATTATTTGTGTTCACATAACATAAGTAAATGAATTATGTCCTAATTTTGTCACAAAGAGTCTTAAGAGTACTGCTGGTCTAGTTAGTGGCGGGTAAGGGAGGTGCATTTTCAAAAACGCTGAGCAGCAGCTTTAAATACTCGTCGATTAGGAAGGGCGAGGTGGATTTAAGGCAGTGCAGCTTGGGTAGAGATATAATTGTGAAGTAAACCAGAAAGCCACTAGGAATACACAGAACAGGCACACACCCTCTTAATTATGACTATGGGGTAAGCCAAGCCTTTTGTGTTCCATTAACTAGTTACCAGCCCCAGCTGAACTAACCACTACTGTTGCTGTCATTCGAGTCTTATTTGAGGGTAACTGGCAAGTTTATCGTAAGTTTTATGCTTTACCACAAAAGGTGCGGCTATCCCCGGGTGCGGTCAGTAAATTGTTTGTCTGCTCCCCAGGCTAATGAATTTTCCTACCCTTTGTAGCACTTTAGGGATTGAACTGAACATCGGCCAGAAATTCCTTTGAGCTCTAAATGTTTATAGACTGAAAGGCTTAAAGAGATAAGGATCTACAGCAACCCAACATTTTAATGTGGTCCAGGATTTTCAAAAATTCCAGCATGTTATATCATTCTTTTTTCAACAATGGAATATTTCGGGTAAATGCTTTTATCTGGAAAAAAAGTGTTGGTAGCAGAAATAGCTCTGACATTATCTCTCTTCGCTTTGTTGTTTTTAGTCAACTAAGCATGTTTTGGGCAGTAGGGAGTATTTCAAGACAGTGTTCGCCCTTATGTCAATTCCACCAAACTCATCTGCTTTAGTATCTTGTTAGTATCATGCTAATTTTTTTTTCCATTCGAGTTAACTAAATAACAACATCCTCCAACCCCCTTTCTAAACGGAAAACAGTAATGATGAATCCACCGTACAACAAAGTAAAGTTTATTCTTTCTACGTAGAAAGAGGTATTAAAGGGACCGTAATACCGTGTCTAAAAAGTTCTTTGAAATTTCTATGAAAAAAGTTTTCCCATCATTTCCACCAAGAGGAGTTGCATGAAAAATAACTGCATCACTTCATTAAGCTTTTCACGACACAACAAACAATGGCGATGACAACGCCTCCTCTCGTCACAAAATACCTTAAAGCGATGCTTTTCATGCTTTTTACCGTTGCTTTGTAAATTTTCCTGATGATGTGACTGCGCCATAATTCACTGAATCATGAAATCTTGGCAGAAAAAACTATCGCAACTTAATATTAGCAACTGTTTCTATGTGAGTGGAGCGGACGTAAGACAGCTATAGCGAAGAGCCAGTTCTTCAATTGATTGTCACACATGAGTGACGCAAAATGCAAGCGAGCGAAATTTATGCACAGAAAAACAGTTTCGACACGCGAGTGCTTATAGGCATCTTCTTTAGGTGTCTTGTTTGCACCCCCCCCACCTCAATACAGAGCGTCATCGACAATGGCGCGGAAATTCACCAGAAATGAGTTTCCCATTTTTCCATGTTGCGATTTTTTTTTTATTCAAAACTTTTTAAAGTGATGATAACAGCGAAAGGGTAATACCTGTCGCCACGAACGATAGTGCAAATATTGGGTGGAGCCAGAAACACATCAGACATGCAATCGACTATTAATTTGTCTGTCGAAGTAATTTCAGTCACAATAAATTTCCTTCTTGTATACAAAAAGGGTGGAAATGTGTAGAGTTTTAAAATTTGTGTTCCCACTCTTCACAGCCTTCCCACATTTCCACTGGGGGAAGTAAGCGTTACAAGCCATACATAACTGTAGAAAAGTAAATTTATTTAGTTTTCCTCTGCATTGAATATGCATGCATGGGCAAGCTAGGAAGCCCCCTTTCTTTTGGATTGAAATTTAATCGGGAAAAAATCAAAGCCCTACTAAATCCCCCTGAGTAGTTACTGAATGTTTTTCTATCGAGAAACATGATATAGTTAAATTGATTTCAGGGGGAATTGGTAGACTGAATATTTTCTCTTATATTACATGCACTCCAATCCGCTAGACACAGAGGGGACCATTGAACTACATAAGTTTATGGAGTTAAAATGTTAACCAAAAGTAGGAAAATATCATCTAATAAATATGTAAGATGCCGTAAAGGATAACACGACCACGTAAGACTGTTATTCTTAACAATCATTATTCTTAGAACACTGAATGACTGGTTTGCGAAATGTTCCATTTGTTACTAAGCCTTCTACAACAGATAGAGTAAAAGACAGATTGGGGAGAGTAAATTTGTCAAATCATATTGACAGTGTTATTGTTTAGAAATAAATTTATAATAACTGACAACAATATCTTCAGAGGAATTGAAAAATTTTTCAAAATACTAAGCATTTTGTTTTTAAATACGATGTGGCCAAATCCTAGGGGACAGCCCTTTGATGCGTTGGCATGGTTTTGGCCGGAATTGAACTCGGGTAAGGGCAGTGAGAAAACTTGAAAGTCTTGTTTTTTTTGCATTGCTGCGAGCTAGACAACAGCTCATAAACGGAGTGGATTATTTTAATTTCTTAATAAAAGCTCACGGGGAGACCTGGTCACGAACCCGGGACCCATTGCATGGTGGTCGTGCGATTCAACGAATTGATCCAACTCCGTCTTTAAACTTAATTGCACGAAATCGTAACATTTTGCAGAACCCTGGTAGAAAGCAAAGAGTACAGTATTTCTCAACTAACGTGAGTTGATACCAGGGGACAATCTTATGATGCGTTAGCTTGGCCGAAAGGAAGACGGAGATGATTTTTAAATTCTATTAAAAACCGACAGTGAGAACGAGGCTCGAACCCTGCAACTCGAAACCTTCCATATTTCAAAGGCCTTTGTAAAGTCTACATAAGCCAAACTTTAAGCTCTTTTTGACCTTGGCTTTCAAGTATTTTAAACATCTTAAAAATAAGGCTTGAAGGAGATTATATCTCTCACGTAATGTTAAAGAATAAATTATTTACTCGGATCTACGTTGTTGAAAAATTTCTGAGTCCTACGTTGCCTTTTCCGACTATCTTGCTGAGATTGGGCGATTCATCTGTGTTAATCACAAAAGATTCTGGAGTTTTGTTAAACGTAAGTGTAAGAGTGACGGCTACGCCCATATAATGCGGTGCAACGACCGCAGGGTACTGACGATCGCTTGACTCGGCTACTAACCTCTATGTGTGTTTCTTCGGAGCTGCGTTTTCGACAAATAGCTATGTTATTAGTTTAAGGGGGGATTTCTCATCCTAAGAGCATCCTTTAATAGAAAGCGCCCTAACGCCCTCAACATGCATAGGGGAAAAACAAGCAAAAAGAAGGAATAGGAAGAAAACAAGTAAGGTAACCCAGCACAAAACATTCATAACATATAGTAACGGTAGCACAGAGAATATATAGTACTTAAGTGTCTCCTTGCTAAGAGTTAAATCGGAATTAGGACATGCAATAACAGCCCTACATAAATGGTCAAACCTTGCTGACAAGAATATTCGAGTCTATATTTGAGTTTAAAAGCAAAACGAGAGCGGTTGGTGTAGGGCGGGAGCCTAAGCGGTTCGGCCCATGGGAGCCCAAGGGAAATGCATCGAATCGATACGCTTGGAATGAACAGCGCAGACCTGAAATGCATATTCTAGAATAGGTCTGAGTAAGGAGCAGTACAAATGAATCAAAGTGTAGTCAAAAACTTGCGTGTTGAGGCTCCTAGAGAAGGACATAGTCTCACACTTCTCAAAATTTAGATATAAGCCATTGTATTTGCACCACTCCAGGAACATGTCTAAGTAGGAGAAGATTTTCATGTCGTCACCTAAGAACAGAACATTAGAGTGCGAGATCAGATGGAACAATGTCATCAATGGCAAGAATGAATAGTAGAGGGCCGAGTTGACTACCTTGTGGCACACTAGATATAGCTCTAAAATTTCTTGAGGTAGAGCCGCGAAGCGATATGTCATGTCTCTTAGATAGGAAGAAATCCAGTCGAGAAGAACAGGATGGATACCAAGCCTCTTTAGTTTAAATATGATCACGAAGTGTGGGAGTTTATCAAAGGCTCTACTGAAATACGTGGATATACAGTTTGTCTGTTGCCTCGTTGGATACCTGAAATAAGGTCGAAGGTGAACCCTAGGAAATTAGTATTCGTTGATCTACAGGGCAAAAACCCATACTGATTGGGAGGGATTTAACCTTGACACCGCTCAATAAGCGACAGGGCCGAAGGAAAAGCCCGGTTGAAATTCTCTGACTTTTTCCAAAATAAGATCCCGAGATATAAAAGGCAAAAACATGGAATGAAGCGGGACGATCCAAAATATGATCAAAATTATTCTCACAAGGCTCAAAGTTATCGGAAGAAAAGGCACTCTCAAAAAATGAAGCAAAATTGTTTACTATGTCATACTACCTTGTAGATGGATAGTTGCTTGATGATTTCTTTTTCATGTTGACGAATTTAAAGAAACTACGGGGGTCACTATGCATATTATTGCGAACACTAACAAGGTATTCCTTATAGAGCGTGGAGGATAATGGCTTACACCTAACATAACAAGTCACAAAATGACAATACGCTGTTGCGCGTTTACAACGCAAGTAATTTTTCCAGAGTTTGTTCTTCCTATTCCTAAGGTTGCGAAGTTCGGCACTATACCACTGAGGAGAGGAGCAGGTAGACCTAATCCGTTCTAATGGAACAAAAGAGTTAAGCAAATTATAGATCTTTTTATAAAACAAGGAGGCGCTGACATCAATATTATTTTTGTCCAGCAATACCGAAAAATCTACTGTGAGGAGATTAGACGTTATCTCAGAGAACTTCAATCTCTTAACGTCATATACAAAGTGCTCTGAAGTGGGATCCGCAATACTAGTACCATCGTAACAGGAAGAGAAGAAGATGGGCGGATGAAAACTGTCAATAGCAAATGATTGGAAGCTAATTCGACTATAGAGTTACTCGAATCAGAAGTAAATACAAGATCCAACTGCCTTCCCATAGAGTTTTTTAGATCACTCATTTGTTGCAAACCAGAGGAAGCGATGACGTCAAGAAATTGAGAAACCCTAGCTGTGTGACAACATGAGGAAAGGAATTCGCCGTCATCGTTACTGGATTCCCATAGAAGTTAAGGGAATGAAGTCTAAGCTAAGCGTTAGATATAAGGAGGAATATAACTCACAAAATCAGTTGCTCTCAGACAACCTGGTTGCCTTGTAAATACGCAAAAAATGTAAAAATGTGTAGAGGTTGAATTTAACAAGTCTGTGTTCAATCGGTTGAAGGAGAATGCCAACCGTTTTACAAAATTTTTACTCATGGCAGTCCAAGCGCTATGAAGTGTCAAAATCACACGCCAGCTTCCAAATAGGCGATTGAGAATTTAGATGCAAGTTCCGGGGAACGGCAAGGGAGATTTACTGATCGTGCGCCAAACTTGACACATTTATTCGTTACTATGAAATTTTTTTCTCTTGCCACAACATTTTTTGGGCATGCACTTAATTTCTTGAAACGGTTTGGTTGTTTGGAGGCAACCAAATTGCCTGAGAATCGCTACCCAGCACTCCACCACCTGACACACGGAGTCGGAATATCTGTCCCCACGAGAAAAATCTGATAGGAGTAGTGAAGAATTTCTGCATCGCTAAATCCAAGATGAAGTCAAGTCTCAGTCAACATGATACTATAGTAGCAGCAACCAAGGGAATAGTTTTTAGCCCGCATATATTTCGATAGGAAAGGGTGAGAGACATTAGATTTTTGGAGCATTAGTTATTGCTCTGTTATGGGTACCACTGATAAATCTGCCTTCAGGCACAAATTCGTGTGCTATGGAATTCTCAGGCCAGAAGTCTGGAGAAGAAACTACCTCGAAAAGAGCAAAAACAACCAAAGAAATTATAAAACGAGAGATAATTTGTCATGTAATGATCCTTAGTTGAGAAAAAATAGTGACAAAAATCAAATGGCAGGAGATTTTTGAAAAATATGTACGAAAAAAAGCCTTTTTTCGACACTTAAGCGGGCAACCTAGTACAATACTTAAAACACGAATAGAACCTAAGCAATCTCAAAACGCCTCTCCAAAGTCTCAAGAGAAATGACATTCTACCTATGACGATATGGTGGGAGATGGATTGTATAAACCCAAGGTAGCGATTGCAGGCAAGGCGTAAGAACCTACGCTGAACCGATTCCAACCGAGCAATATGAGAGGAATAACATGGGCAACCATGGCTAGAATACTCCGAAATGGATGTAACAAAACAGAAATAAAGGTTCTTCAGTACAAAGATGTCAGTAAACTCTCCAGACCAACGTTTAACGAAGCCGAGTAAACAATTGGCTCTCTTGATAACTTGATCAAAATGTGCACTTTTAAATGTAACTCCCAAGTCTTTTGTTTGTGAAACTCTTGGAATAGAGGAATTATCAATGGCATATGAAAACGTGATAGTTGTTCTACGTCTACTAAAGCTCAGTTACTTTTGTTACAAAACATAATAAAGCGGGTGAAGTCAAGTTTAAGTTCAGAGCAATCTAATATGTTGGAAATGCAACGAAAGGTTTTAATATCATCGGCGTAAATTAATAATTCAGAATGGTGACTGCCCGATGTGACAAACATATATATTTTCAGAGGTTTACCAATGAAGATAACATTCTTGACTCTTCCAGATAAATAAAACTTTAACCATACAAGAAACCTTTTAGGAAACCCCAATACATTAAGCTTTTAAAGCAGAAGCCTATGAGAGACCTTGTCAAAGACCTTACTAAAATCTGTATAAATCTCATCCAACTGCTGTCCTTTTTCCATAGCTGAAACACGCAGAGAGTAAATTGTACCAGGTTAGTGGCCATACATCTACCTGGAACAAACCCATGTTGATTCGGTGTAACAATTCCACGCGAATTAAAACTCACAATATCCCAAAAATGGCCTCAAACACTTTAAGAATACAGAAAAGCTTACTTACATTAGGTCTTTCTGTTCACTCGAAAGTTTTTACACAAAACCGTAAGTTTTCGTTCACACTTCGTCTGTTTACTTTTGGACTTGAGGAAATTTGACAGTCGAGTAATTTCCCCTTTTGCCCAAATTTTACACACGCTGATGAGTGGCAGAACTCTTCTTCTTCTTCTTTTATGGCTGACAACTAACAACTGATTGATGTTTGGCAACTTACAGCTTAGAAATAAAAATAAAAATAAACACGGGAAACTATTAACTTCTCCAGCAAATTGTTATTCATTTTTAAGATTTCTTGTAAATCCTCTGATCACTGAAATTTACTTTTGACAGTTCTTCAGTTGCCATCAATTTACCAAAAAAGCGTCTGTTTCATCCCCTCCACCAGAAGAACGATTTCTACCCACGTTTTACACACAAAAGTAAACAGACCAGACCTAGTTTGATAATTAGAAACGTCAGTACGACTGCTCTTCTTCTGTAGAGGTATCAAATAGGAAATTTTCAAAACATCCGGAGACACAGCACATGCTGAAGGTAAGTTAAATAAATAATAAAGGACCTGTGACAAAACACTACTACAATGCTTACGTACCCTCAAAGGAGCGCCATCAGGTCCAAGAGAATACCCATCATCAAATTCTAAAATGGACGGTATCACAGAATCCGTACGTAATACTAGATCAGGTGCACTAGAAGTAGTCAGTCAGTAGTTGTCAGGTAATCGAAAGATTCAGTATAAATATGAAGATGATTGTATTTCAAGAGCTAACCGTCGATATCATCTGTAAGCTTAGAGGAAAAGCTCTAGCGGTGCGACTTTACATGCCTGGGAATAGCACAAGTAGAGACAGACCTTTTAGGATATGTAAGGACCTTAACATGTGAAATTTAGAAAAACAGCGTTAATATTTGGATTCACCTTCTTTTAAGCATCAAAAATATACGACAGAGGTGCGCCTTTTAGTATTATGTAGATATCTCAGGATGTCCTTGTCCACAACCACACACATCTATCCCTTTTTTTTCTAAACAAATGTCGGCTACTATGGAGTTTTTGATTTTAGGTCAACCATGAAAGTATGAAGGTGTGAACCACGCGCAATCATTTCAATCCAACTGTTGAAGCTTTTTTTCCGAACCCAATGCTTTGATAATATAATTTACGACATTGTTAAAACAAGAACATTTAAATGAAATTGTATATTAGAGAAGTACGATCTTACTTCCTAAAGAGAATTAAAAAACTTTAATTAAATTGAAAATTACATTCATATGCTACTAAAATTGTAATCGAAAGATTCAGTATAAATATGAAGATGATTGTATTTCAAGAGCTAACCGTCGATATCATCTGTAAGCTTAGAGGAAAAGCTCTAGCGGTGCGACTTTACATGCCTGGGAATAGCACAAGTAGAGACAGACCTTTTAGGATATGTAAGGACCTTAACATGTGAAATTTAGAAAAACAGCGTTAATATTTGGATTCACCTTCTTTTAAGCATCAAAAATATACGACAGAGGTGCGCCTTTTAGTATTATGTAGATATCTCAGGATGTCCTTGTCCACAACCACACACATCTATCCCTTTTTTTTCTAAACAAATGTCGGCTACTATGGAGTTTTTGATTTTAGGTCAACCATGAAAGTATGAAGGTGTGAACCACGCGCAATCATTTCAATCCAACTGTTGAAGCTTTTTTTCCGAACCCAATGCTTTGATAATATAATTTACGACATTGTTAAAACAAGAACATTTAAATGAAATTGTATATTAGAGAAGTACGATCTTACTTCCTAAAGAGAATTAAAAAACTTTAATTAAATTGAAAATTACATTCATATGCTACTAAAATTGATGTTATAACGAACAAGCATGTCATAAACCTTAACCCCAGTGCTAATCGTTTATATTAATCTGTGGTTTGTCATAGTTTGCGACTTCCAACTTCGTGCAATTAAAACACCTTTTTTGTTTCTACCCCTTGCCAATTTAACGAGAAGGACCTGGACTAATCCAGTTTTCTTTCCTAATCTCGATTACCTGGGTCAGCTGAAGCATATGCTTATGAGGCCTCCATCCATTGATGCAATATTAATTTGCGAAATTTTTTCAAAATACCTTACCGCATAAAAGCTAATTGCGTCTCCTGTGGCAGTATATAAACTCATCAAAATTTAGCCAACGAAACTTACCTGAAAAAGAAAAAAATAATAATATTTAGAAACATCATCAAACGTTAATTAAAATGGAATTAATAGGTATACAAGTAAGGGCAATTCCTACAAAACTAGCATATTTCGTTTCGCTAAAGCCATAGATAATTGAAAACGAAATTTTAAAGTACTTTTCCTAAAAGTTTTCACGAAGAAAAAAAAATATTTAGTTCGTTAAAACAAAATTTTCTCATGCACACCAGAAGCATCTTTTAAAATACCTCTTCCTACCTTGCTGACCTCATTTCTCTAATTAGGGAGTTCATAACTTGCCAGATATTCTGATTCATCTCAAAGATCTTCTCGTGTACCACAATTAACAAAATGCCATCAATTGACAACCTGCAGCTTGCTTGAAGGAATTAAAACTTAATTAAACACAGAAGTTGTAGTCATCAAAATTAAAACGAAAATTAAAATGCAATTGTAAAGGGTAGTTAGCTTCAGACAGAGAGAGAGAGAGGGAGTTCCCTAAAGCGGCAATCCAACAAAGGAAGCTCCCATACAGAACGAATAGAATTGGTTATCGCCCCCGACCTGGACCCGACGAACGTCAGGAAGACATATGTCTCGAGCAAATTATCCATCTCAGAGGAAAGCGAGCGTTAAAGTCAATGCATCATTCGACTCAGTGAATAGTTTAATGAAACAATTAAGCGAGATCCATCAGAAAACAATAGCAAGATAGGCGCATAGTAGAACGAACTTGAGTTCCGTGGCATTGTCGTGCTGAAATCTCTCCTATGTAAACTGGTGACGGCGGCACGGCACACAATTTTAGCATTTAAATAGCTGGCAATTACGCGTGGAGCAATTTTAATTGAATGCATCGACCTGTGCACATTTTAACTGCACTGTGACAATCTAGTAGACGACCGTGGTCTTGACAGCTGAAGTAGACCGCCCTGCGTTGCGAATCATTCAGTTAGTTGTTTTTAAAAGACAGCGAGCATCGATTCAATTGGCAATTTTCCGTTCGCTCATTAATTAATTAGTGTCATACCGTGTCACATATAAATCAAAGGCGGTAATGAGGTGGTAAATGATTCAGAGCTGCCCCAGGTTTCCCCAGCAATTTGCTTGGAAAGAAGGATGACATGAGTTAATCTATTTGCAAGTAGTGCCCGCGATATCACTTTAATGGATTTAATTGGAATTAATTCCGCGCCAGATTATGTCGACCCAGATTTGTGCTGACATAGTACCAAAAAAAAATTTATTCTCTCTTAACCAGACTCTGAATCCAGATCGGATGCATCACATGCACCAAAAATGAACAATTGTTGAACATTTTCTAAAATTAAACCAAGAGGAATCTGGAAAAATATCCGGGTCCTGGCAGAGGTGTGCTGGATTACATGACTGCATCCAATTGCAGACTGCAGACTCGTGTTTTTTTTTTTTAAATGTAATGGAAGTCTGATTGCCTTACTTTAGGTTCTAGCATGTGGCAGCATTCTCAGTTTGACCGGATTGGCACAGTTTCTAAAAATGTTCCGGGCATGTTCTTAAGACGATATTTTTGAACTATTTATCTGTCAGCATGAAGTCATTATGTTTACATTACGGTTCAGCTTTCTTTGTAATGCTTCTTTCTTGCGTCTTCACAGTTTGGAAGATTTCAACAAGTTGAACTCATTTGTTTTCGCCACACTTTTTCTTTGAAATATTTTTTTTCAATTTTTCATTCATTTAAAAAAAGAATATTAAAATTTGTTAGAAGACATCTGGAAACTGAAGTCAAACAAATTGAATGAGTGCTGAAGAAAGGATGTGTGATTACAAATCAAAAGTTTTTCTCAAAATAGTATTTTAACTTGTGAAATACTTTTAAAGTGATTGAATGTTAATATAATACGCAACAATACGTAAAATCGAAATATCAATATAAACCGTGAAAGTTTCAATTCGATTTGTATTGTGTTTAAAGGCTAATGGATTTTATACTGTTCGATCCTATTGTGTAGAAAAAAAATATATAGTGGTTGCACTAACATTTTGTTAACTTTTCCATAGATGGGAGCATAAGTTAAAATTTACATTTTTTATCAACTTAATCTAAATATGCGGTTACAAATGCAAAGGTTTTAATTAAGTATAAATAATTTAAAAATATGTCAAACTTAATCAATTATCACTAGTGCTGCCATTTATATAGAAGCTGATAAAAGGTCACTTGCAACCACTTTACAGATATGTAACGATGTGTTGCAATCATTTCCGGGGAAGACCATATCCATGCAAGTTCCTTTACTATTTAAGAGGCCATAGACTTTTGTAATATTCAAGAAACATTTGTCATGAATGGGATAAATAATGTGTTCTCAGAGGAGTAATCCAAAAGGGCAAGTATCTAACCAGTAACCATCATGCAATAAGTTTTGGACTTCTTAATTTTTTGGTAATTTAATAGTTTTGGGGGTAAACGAAATTGATACACAGTGCTGGGCACTTCTTAGTGTACGATAGAAAAGTCCTTTTAAAAATTTTAATACGTTTATTTCACATGCACAGACATTCCATATAATTACATAGAAACTTAAATACTTTGTTGGTTGGTTAGTCGGGCTGTTTGTTGCTAAGAAGCACCAAGTTCACTCGGAGGCCATGAAGGCTCATTGTTAATGCCCTTAAAAAGTAGAAGCATGGTCAGAACTTAAAACCACCCAGATCTCTGTATGAATCTAATTAGGTCCAGCAATGCTATCTCAGATAGGTCGTCCAAATTGTCAAAGAACCTTGCTTCCAAACAGCCGGACATTCGCAGAGCAGGTGCACTATGGACTCAATTTCTTCTTCATCTCTGCAGCTTCTACAGAACTCATTCGATGGTACATCGAGTCTAATGGCCATAACTCCTATGGGGCAGTGCCCAGTGATGACGCCGACGAGTGTTCGAATGCTCTTTCTATCGAAGGATAAGAGATTTGAAGTTCTGCTATGATTCAGTTCCGGCCAAAGACTTCGTGTTGTGAAGCAGTAATTGATATTTTTCCACCGTTCCGGGGAGGGAGTACCCTTTCCAATATTGGCCAGTACGTCGGCAGAGCGTAAGCATATGGTGTGAAATATTTCTTAGGGCTCTGATACGGTCTTTCACACATTCTGACTTTATCACGTTGGAGTTCAGCGCCTTGGCTTGACTGCTCACACAAATAGTGATCTCAGTTGCTGACATCTGTTTTTCTTGGGCAGTAAGCGCAGCTACACACGACTACACCTCGCCCAAGCCTTTCTTTGGAGCAAAATTCGATTCCTTCTTTCCCGCCAGATCGGAATGGGAGAAAGGTCCTCCCCAATGGGAGAACTCAGTGCATCTCTACACTGACGGCTCCAAATTGGATGGCAAAGTGGGTGGAGGAATATTCTCGGAACATTTGGACCTCGATGTCTCATTCCGCTTACCTGACTACTGCAGCGTGTTTCAAGCAGAAATCATGGCTATAAAAGTAGCTGCGGACCGCCTGAATCAACTAACGCTACCTAAAGACAATGTATGTATTTTCACAAATAGTCAGGCAGCTATTAAATCTTTTTCGGGAGTATACACAACCTCCAAAACGGTTATAATATGTCGCTCAACACTAAATGACATAGCTGAGCATCTGAAAGTACGGCTCATCTGAGTGCCTGGACATAGTGATATTCCGGGCAATTGCAGAGCCGACGAACTAGAGAGAATCGGTACCACACGTCCTGATTCGGACATTAACCACCAGCCGAGTAAACCGCTAGCTACATGCAAACTGGAGCTCTCACAGGAGGCTCTCAAGATTGCTAACACTAACTGGCAAGAGGAACACACCTGCCTTACCCGACAGATATGGCCAAAGCCTGACCCTAAGCGGTCAAGAGCGCTCATCCTACTCGGACGCAAAATAATTAGCAGTACAATAGCCGTAATCACGGGTCACTGCCTCATAGGTAGACACGCCGATAGGCTGGGCGTGCCCTCAAACGACTTCTGTAGACGACGAAGAGGAAGAGGAAACCATACTTCACCTCCTCGGTAGCTGGCCGGCCCTAGCCAACCATAGGGACCGGTTTTTGGGCTCCCCCTACTTTGAAGAGTTAACCGAGCTGGGCTCCACGGATGTCAGAGACCTGACTCGATTTATCAGGAGTTCAAAATGGTTCCCGACGACGAATTAAGGATGAACACCCTTCACAACCCAGTCAAAATAATTTTGACTTCCCGTGAACTAGTTCCACTGGATACAAGAAACTGGTTCGGTGCACAGGGGACAAATTGTTAACCCTCCTATTCCTTAGGTAATTCTATGGGGTTGTTAATTTCAAGCCTCAATGTGGTAGCACAAAGGGCCTCTTAGGCCTAAGTGTGCCTTCTTAGGCAGCCACTTTAACGTAACCTAACCTACATAAGTGCAGCTTTCATTATAGCGCATATTTCTGCTTGGAAGATGCTGCATTCGTTGGTGAGGCTATACGACTTACTTATTTGCAGCGCTTCCGAGAAAACCAAATCCCCTTTTCTGTTTTCGATCCATCTGTGAAGATGGCAGTTCCTTTAATTATGTTTTCAGGGTGCTTCCAATCTTCTCTGTTAGGTATGATAACGGAAAAGGGTTTTCTAAAGTCATATTTTGGCTTTATATAATCCGTTGAGGGGTGCAACCCATTTTGATTAAAGAAGTTCAGTATGACTGCATGTCCAAAATTCTGTGGTATCCATTGGCTGTTTTCTGAGGGATGCCAGGGTTGCCATTCTTTTCGTGTGGAGTTCTATGGGTTGAAGGTGTAAAATGGCTTTCAAACCAGCTTGTGGCGTGGATTTTATTGCACCTGTTGTTCACAAGCTAGCGAGCCTTTGCACCTTTGCTAAAGAGTTATGGTGAGATTACTTGTTAACTGCATCGCACCAAACAATTGGGGTCAAATACCCATGGGTATGGGTAAGAATAGGCCTGACGATCGCTGTGTACATCCAGTGTATAATATGCTGGTTCATGCCCCATTTCTTACCAAAGGTTTTCTTGCAAACAAAGAATGCATTGAGTCCTTTCTTCATCCTCTCTTCCATATTCCGTCTCCAATTCAATTTGGAATCGATCATGACGCCCAGAAACATGCCTTCCGATGAGAGTTTGCGGACTTTCCTTTTGTCAGCAAGACTATGTCGTCTGAGTACGCTACCCTTTTAATACCTTTGCTGACGAGAGATTTGAGGATTTTTTTAGAGAGATTTTTTTAAACGATATTTCCTATTGAACTTTACTCTCGGCAATGAATGTTTTTTTATTTATTTACGAAGTTAGCAGAATCTGTTGATAAAGAATCACCCAGAGATGATCAATGGGATTCTAATTGGATATTTGATTGGCTAGTTAAATATTTTGATGCCTTAATCTTGAAAGAATTGTTCTGCAAGGCGATATTTATGTTTTGGGTCATTATCCAACAAGAAAAGACAAAATCCCCTACACCCTGTTTTTGCGCCGATAATGGAAGCATTCCTCCAAAATTTGAACGTAGGTGGACACCATGAAGAGTTTCCAGCTTCTCAAACTCTAATGTTGAGAAACAGCGCCAAGCAAAACACTCACTGCCTCTACCGTGCTTGACAGTTTGTTGAAGAAAACGGTCCTTTAAGCCTTCTTTTGGTTTACTCGATTGCCTTCTTTGGATTCAGAATTTTAAAGCACAGACAACTTTTTTCCAGAGCGTACCATTAAGCAAATTTTTATAGCTTTATTTTATTTTTCTTGCTGATGACGTTATTTTTAAAGATTTTCGTGCCTTAGATTAGCTTCTGATAAATTTAAATTCTCTTTAATTTGTCTTGATGCTATTTTCTTCGGAAAGACGTGAGTTCTCACTCTAAATATGATTTCCTGTTTATACAATTTTATTGTAAAACCGATTGTTACTTACGCAGCCCTGGTTTGGTGGTGTGAAGTTCTACAGCGTCAAATGTAACAAGCTTCAGTGGCTTGCTTGTCTCTTCATTTCACGAGAAATGAGGACTCGTCCAACGGCTGCAATGGAAGCGGCTATTAGACTCACTCCTTTGCACAACTCTATCATAAAATTGGCTGCCATAAGATCTCTGAAAGTTCAAATTACTTCAAACATGCCGCCTAGTGACAGGAGTCACTTGGGCAATGGGCATCCCTCAGCGCATTCCTGGCATAGATGTGTGCACCGTATTGGACCACATGACCAAGGAACTGTGCTTTCGCAGAAAATTTCTTTTTCCTGAACAAGAGGATTTCGGCAGCGGTAGTTCATGTCTAGAACCTAACAGCCTGGTGGCTCAAAAATGGAGTATGGTACTGGTGCTGATGTCTTTGGACCTAATCCCAGAGTTCCCATTGCATTGGGTAGTTGGCCCAGTGTATTTCAAGCCGAAAACCATGCCATCGAAACTTTTGCGCTTATAAACTTCAAAAAAGGACTGAAAGGGGCTAATATAACTATCTTCTCTGATAACCGAGCAGCCATTAAGTCTTTATCCTCGTGGTGTTTTTCCTCGAGGCTTACAAGGGAGTACTTCGACACCCTCCAACAACTGTCCGCCCATAACAGGGTAACGCTATGTTGGATACCTGGTCACTCTGGTTTCAAGGGAAACAGGCCAGAAATGGTTCTTCCTAGAGATGCCAAGGTCGCGAGCCCTTCTTCGGCCCTAGCTGGTTGTCGGCAAGAGCTGTGATTGAAGATTGAGCTAAGGGTCAGCAGCTGTGTTACACTGTAGAAATCTCCCCGGGCTTATCCAGGCACTTTCTGGACCTTTTGGTTATAACGATACAACTGCCTCAAGTAAGACAGATCTAAGGTTGATCTGTCTGTTTATGGAATGTAAAATTTAAAGCGGGAAAAACAATGGTAACTTTCCCGACTTCCAACTTAGTGACATTTGACAGATCGACTTAAACACATGAAATCATGTTAGGCAAGAGATAATAGCAAAGTCGTCTACGTTTAACATTTATTTTCAGTGTGACGGTCAGCTGTTGAGTAGGTTTTCGAACGAGTTTTGAAATTTTTCTGTTCCAAATATAAAATGCCTATGGATTACTTCACGAATTTAAGCCTTAATCGGCAAACGAGACAACGCATACAGAAGATGGAAGCGTTTTCGACCAACTTTCCTTAGGGACGAATACTGTAGGCTGCGCAATAACGTTACCAATGCTATTTTTAAATCTAAAGTAAGTTATCATAGAACTAAATTTAACGTCAAGCTACCAACTGAAAAGCTCTGGAGAAATCTTAAGAGTGCTGGCATTGGGGCTCCAATGAGAGATTTGACTGATGCTGATCCTGATGAGTTAAATTCAAACGTTGCTTCTGCTTCCATGATTTCTGCCTCCATATCCAATTCAGTTAATATAGTAAATGTCTTTACACATACAATATAGTAAATGTCTTTACACATTTTGAGGGTTTCTCTTTCTCCGGAGTTAATGCTGAAGAAGTCACGGAAACTATTCGTTCCATTAAATCCAATGCAGTTGGTTTGTATAGCATTCACCCTAAGTTTGTTAAGTTGATTCTTCCTTTTATTATTCTTCCGCGTACCCATGTATTTAATACGATTCTGTTACCCTTCACATATCCTTTCCAATGGAAAAAAAAGCCAAGATTATCCCAATTAAGATGAATCCCCCGTCAGCTGTTGCTGAATACAGACCAATATCTATTCTGCCATTTTTATCTAAAGAACGTATTATTCACAGCAGATATTTATGTATTTGGATAGCAACAATCTTATTAATCCTTTTCACTCTGGCTTTAGATCTCGTTTTAGTTGTACTTAGGAGCGTTGCTAAAAGTTACTGATGAAATTCGCATCTCGATTGATAATGATAATATCACTGCGCTCGTCCTTTTGGATTTCCCCAAGGCATTTGACAAGGTTGATCATAACATTCTAATTAGCAAGCTAAGGAACATATACAATTTTTCAAGCCCAGCCTGTAAGCTTGTGGCATCCTACTTATGCGGTAGATTGCAAATGGTGAAGTGTAATAACTTGACATCTGGTTTTCTCGGAACTAACTGTGGTGTTCCGCAGGGATCCATCTTGGGGCCGCTTTTTTTTCAGTTTTTATTAATGATTTTCCAAATACTATTAAATTTTCGAGATTTCAACTCTATGCTGATGATTTACATCATTATATATCTCAATGCCTCTGGGGGTCATTGATAATGGTATAGATAAGCTTAATGAGGATCTCTCCGCTGTCTCGAATGATAATAACCTAATCCTAAATCATTTTTTTACAAACATGCATTGGACACTTCCTGTTTTCCGCAAATTACTCCTAATCAATCCCCTATTAAGTACAGCAATAGCGTTAAGAATCTCGGTGTCATATTTAATAAAACTGTGACTTGGAATAATTATATTAATCGTATTGTTTCTTGTTAATTACGTACAGTTGCAAGATATATGCTGGAAGGATGGATTCGACTTGATCACGTTAACTAAATGTAGCCTTTAATTCGGCTGTACGGTATATTTATGGGCTTCGTGGGTATGACCATGTATCCCCTTATATTTGTTCTGTTGTTGGATGTTCTATCGCATCTTTTTTGTATCAACGAATCTTAATACTAGTCGACAATATATTATACTAAAAAAAACCTGATTATCTTTATAGTAAGTTCCAGTTTGTTCGTTTTACACGCACCAATGCTCTGATCATTCCACGATTTGCCTGTGTAGTATCAGAGTGCCAGTTTTATGTCCAGGCGGCCAGATTGTGGAATCAGCTCCCACCTTCTCTCAGGGGGCCAATTAGCAGAGGAAAATTTAAGCTTGAACTGTTCACTCACTTATCTCAGGCATTGTAATTTATAAAAAAAAACTTAATGAATTGAATTGAACTGTCAAAAGCCAAGCCGGCGATGTCAAAAGTCGGCTAAATTGGAAGTCGAGAAATTTACCATTGTGTTTCCCGCTTAAAGGTACAGGCAGCATTAGGCGAAGTGCTCACTGAACACAGAAATTCGATCAACTACTTTCAACTGTGCGCCCTTAAGTTTATTTGAAAGCGCTACGATAGTGCTAATCAATATTTTTTACTAACGCGCTTTTGTAACATACCAGATTTTATTTTTAAACACTGGCTCCATAATAGTTGGTAAAACTAGGAACACTTACCTTTCTGAAGCTAACTGAACTCATTTTATTAAATAGCGTAAGTAATAGAGCTGAAATAATAGAAATCACCGAACACGTACGTGATTTATTGTTACACTACCCAAAAGCGACAAATGACAGCTTAAGTGCCTATGTTGCCAGATTCGCTTAAGTTGTATCAATTTGCGGTACCTAAATTACAAAGCTCCGCCGTTCATACAAATTGATTATGTGTGGTTCCAATAGCTGAGTTGGCTATCACCATGCGAGGGTACATGGAATTTAACCAATTGTTATTGTGGATTCAGTTTATAGGGCAAAACAAATTCTTTTTTTGTGTCAAAACCAAAATATTTAATCAACTGAAACCAAATACTCAGGCGGTAGTCAAAGTACCATTCTCATTATATCTGCGGACTCTAGTTATAGTCTATAAGAGATTTAATTAGAAATAGTTATTATCCAAAAATCTATTATTTACAAGATGGTTAGTGTGAAGGAAAAACTGAGAAAAGAATCATTCAACAAAATCCTGCAATAATAACTATTTTCATAGTCAGCGCAACACAAAACAAATGAAGGTTTCTCCTATATCCTCGTTTTCTCTTATCATTGCAAACGGACGGACGACTGCATAGAAATACTTTTTCTACCCATCTGTCCGTCTACAAATCGTAATAATTTTTCATTTAGAGCATATTTGTTTTAATAACTACTGCTTGGTTGAGAGCTTTATTAATGTTTAATTCATCATAAGTCGGAGTTGGTTTCAGGAATAAATGGCATGGTCATCACACCATGCTGGTTAAGGTTTAATTCCTTTTCCGAGTAGAAAAATAACTTTATTCCTCGTAATTGCAGTAAGTTAATCTACGCTGAGTTGATTCAAGGGCTTTATAGCTTCCAGCAAAGCAAATCAGTAGATTGAATTTTCTGGCCGTAAATGTGCAATAAAATCCATCATGGGAAAGAATCTCCCCGGAGCTAATACCATACAAAATTATTACATTCGCCTTTTACAAACAAATTAGTGTTTTCTAACCTTCTCGTTAATATAACATAAGAAGTCTTCTGGCTCGCTATCGGTGAAGATTTGTTATTTTATTTATCACTGCGGCCTTTGATTCCTCTGGCTTATTTTATGCTGAAGACAGATTATACCATTCCAGAATAAAATCGACTGTTTTTGAAATCCATTAAAACAAAATTTGCAGAATTGTTAAAGTAAAGTTTTTGTTTTGCTCGAGGTTATGTAAAACCTTTGGGCGAAAATTTCCGCATAAAAATTTCATCTGCAACAAGCTGACAAGAACGAACCTTAACTTCTACAGTATTACTAACAAAATTACGATAAGTATTTTTAAGTACCAGAAAAAAGAATTTAACATTGCGAGTGTTTGTGAAATCCACCATAAAATCTGGCTCATATAAATTATTTCTGCTACACAATTGGGTTCTCCTCAACATGAAAAGGAATTTTCCGGCGAAGTTTTAATAAAAGTTAACTAATTACGATAAAAGTTCAAAGGAACAGAGAACTTTTGTTAAACATCATCTGACAAACACAAAACACAACCATTTCTTTGGAAAGAAGGAAAACTGGAAGAGGGAAGAACAACTTTTTCACGAATTCCAAAACTCTTATTCACCTTAAAAACATCTTGTTGATTTCCGAGTGAAATAAGTAGAAAGAAACGTTAAGCATAAAGGAACCTGAGGCATTATGTTTTCAAGAGCGAAACAATACCGGCCTTCATAAGCTCCTTTTCATTGGAAACTTTGGAGTTCAATTCGAGAGGTTACTGAAGCGCGATAGGTAAAATTAATTATGAAAAGACTGATGCAATCTTTTTTCTGGCACGATTAACTTCCAACCAAGTGAGTGTTGGTGAACTACTTACTGAAAAAAAAAAATTACATAAACGGTCAATTGGCGGCATCTTTTCTGTTATAGCATCATCACAAGCAAACACCCTGCATTTTTGTACATTGTCGTGAAGTCAAGATGACTCTCATATTCATCATGTCATGAATTTAATTGAACTTGATTAGTTTTGATTAACTTTTATTACGTTTGTCCGTTCGATGTAAGGCCAATGCACGCACAATACAACTGAGATGTGGGACCGAACCCTCTTTCTTTTACAATGATCCCCTGAGCAATTTATTTCTTGTGAATTTTCACGCAATAGTCATTCGATGTTTGAACAGAGAAGTTATGCATAAAGATTAGTCCCTCGTCAACAAGACTTGGTCTAAGATAAACCCGAACGGCTATAATTACCATTATTAAATCCATTCAGTCTTCCGTCTGTCTATTGTAATTGTAAGGAAAGCTTTGGACGACAATTAAATGTCGATCCGAATCCATGTCAGTCTTAATGAAATCAACAGCTATAGAGGCAAGTTTGTCGAGAGGTAGTTGTTGTAGCCTATATGAATATGTAAATAGGCTTTATACGACCAAACTGATGTGATTATCTGTTTTTATAAGTGAATATTATTCGAACTTTCTTCTTGTACTCGGACTATAGGTGTATGCATCAGCCAGCAATATTAAATGGGGACATGTAAGGCGAATATGGGGATGAAGAACACAAATTGAAGGGGTGAAGTTCATCAATCAAAAATGTTGCACTTGATGGTGACGATTAAAGGGATATGAATTCCCTTGATATGGACACTTGACATGCCATCAACGAGTTTTGCTCAATAAATCATTTCGAGATTAATCCTGTCATGAATAAAGGTGGACCGGGGAGAAAAAGCAAGAGGATTTGTGGTAGAACAACTTTTTATGCTTTCTACTTTCGTAATTTCTTATTAGTTGCTTAGGGATCATAGAAACTTTTTCGGTACATAAATATAAGAAATGACAAATAGTCTTTCTTAAATCCACTTGTTGAGGGGTCTATTTTAGAATTCGTTAAAAAAAGAGGAACTCTTATAGTTTCGGTCTGTCTGTCTGCATGTCATAGCCCTCTCATCCTTTCATTTGTATGCCTATTAAGACGAAATTTCATATGCAGGCGTAGATTCATGACCTCAAAATAGAAATGATAAGATTTTTGGAAATATGTTTTTACACCCACTTCCATAGAGTGAAAAGTGTACTAAAAAAAATTATTTTCACTTACCTCATTGAGTGGTGTGTCTTTACATAGGTCTGCTAAATTGCAACAAAAAATGTTTTGGAACCTTTTGATTTTATTCACGGAATATTTGCTTTTAAAGCCATGTAGAAAGCGTCCATCGCTCTAATTTCTAAACTATCGATACTAAATATATATATACCTACAGCTGCGGAAACTGCAGCATCCTCAAAACGGACCCGGCAGGGCATTCAATTACCATTTCTTACGTGTGTGTATATGCCTATGATGGCGTTCTTGGAATTTTTAGGATCTTTGCAATTATAAAAGAGACTTTCCCAAATCATACAAACAATTGGACAGGTTTACAATAGTGAAAATTGGAGGCTGAGGGCCCTTCGGCGCGCCATATTTCTAATAGTATCACAACTCTACAATAGGAAGATAATTGTGAATAAAATAAAACAAAGCCCCTGTTGCCCGGAAGAGGGGCACAGAACGGTCTAGAAAAACGAATCCAGCAGATGATCGTGAAGGTTTTGCGAATCATATAAAAAGCTGTCATGTCAGTGCCGAAACGCTCAGACGCCGATAGCGAGAGGGGAGTTTATTTGGTAGGAGATCCGTCAAAAAACCGCTGCTTACCGATAAAATAAGGAAACCACGATTCCAGTGGGCCAAAAGTTTAAAACGTGGACATCCGAAGATTGGCGGAAAGTAATTTGATCCAACGAGACCAAGTTCAACCTGTTTTGCTTAGATGGCTTGCCGTATGTCCGACGCAAAACAGTGGAGCGGTGCAGTGATGAATGCCTGATTTATTAATTTTTTTATATGTAATGATGCCAAAGCTCATGATGCTGGCAGGAAAGGAATTAAGGTTGAGGGAAATGGGTTAGGAGGTTGAGTGAAGGAGGTGTCGATGTACGCCCCGTTTGAAAGTTTCAGGCTCAGAAGACAAGGGAAAAACAAAAGATGGTAAACTGTTCCACATTCGTGTTGTTCTGCTTAGAAAAGATTCCCGAAATTTTACGGTACGTCCAAATTTGACCTGGAGAGTATAGGGGTGGGAGCGATTTCTAGATCTTGTATCACGCGTTGGCATGTGTCTACAAGGAATCAGGCTAGCAATTTCGTTAGAACAATGGCCATGGAAATAACGATAGAAGAGTGAGAGATAACCGACATTCCGTCGATGCTCCAGAGAGTCAAGGCCCTCAGAGATTGAGGGAATTGAACGGCCTGACAAAAAACTCTCTATCCATTTAACGAGGGTAGGGTGCAGACCAAATGTTTGAAGTTTGGCTAAAAGGGCAGCATGTAGACTCTATCAAAAGCCTTTGAAATATCAAGAGCGACGATTTCGGACTCACCAAAAATTTTGAAGACAATGATTCCAACGTTCCGTTAGAGCAGTCAGTAAGTCTCCGGTTGAGCGGCCAGTGCGGAAACCGTACTGGCAATCGTTGATAAGATGATAATTTTCTAAATATTTCAACAACTGAGAGTTGATGAGTGATTCAAAAACTTTAGATATGATCGAGGTTAGTGCAATTGGTCTGTAGTTAGAGGGGTCGCATGCCTCTCCTTTCTTAAGTATCGGCTGGACATGAGCAAGTTTCCATACACTTGGAAACATTCCTGATGATTATGACAGGCGAGAAACCATCAGGCCCAGTAGCTTTGGACACGTCGAGTTTTGAAAGTACTCTAAAAACTTCCAGAGTGCGAACAGGTTGGCCTTGTCCAATGAGTCAGTAAAAACATTCCCATTATAAATGAGTGGTGGTGTTGACGAACAGGTGAAATTGTACTTTACGGTTTTTACTCGAGACCAGAAGCCCTTACTACCCTTTTGGGTAGAAAATACTTTCCGTCTGATGTTCTGGTCAAAATTGAACTTTGCCCGACTAATTATTGAATTGCAAGTATTCCGCGCATCTCTATAGATACGTTTTAATTCCTCTGAAGGGCAGAATTTATATGCCTGATAGGCTGCTTCCTTATTTTTGATGGCTGCGAAACAGTCATTATTGAACCAATTGGTGTTAGTTGGTTTAATGTTCTTGAAGCTATGAGGAATAAAGCGATGCATTCCAAACCAAAGGATGTTAAAGATATAATCGGTGCATTTGTTAACGTCTCTCACAGAAAAGCAATCGGACCAATACAGCTCTCTGAGATACTTATTAAGTCCCGCCCAATCAGCATTTTTATAATGCCACACTAATCTTTTGGTGGAGTTTAAGTTACTGGTTGTCAGAGAGGAGATGGAGAATTGGGCGGAGATAAGACAATGGTCCGAATTACCCAAGGGAGACGTCACCGAAACCGAGTATTTTTCTGAGTCGGACACTCAACCAGTTGCTGTAAATTAAAAGACTCACTAAATAACTCGACGTGTCTTCCAGACGGGCCTGTGGTAGAAGAATGCCTGAGCCACTGTGTATTGTGGACGTTGAAATCGCCAGCAAGAACGATTTCAGAAGTGGGGGGTATTTCCAAAATCTTATCAATATCGGAGGACAACTTATAAGAAGAGTTAACCAAACTGAAGGCCAAATAGCTTTTCATTCTTCCATAGTTCATACACCCAGAAGTACTGTCACGTCATACAGGAAAATGTAATACCACTGATTGAAGAGCATCATTCTTACACATGCAATGTCATATTCCAGGATTACTCCGCCCCGCGTCACAAATTTAACATCTTCAGGAACATAAAATCGAACATATGGAAGGGTCAAGAAATTTGCCGGATTTGAATCCGATTGAGAATTTATAACTAATTTATTATTAAAACCAAGGTATCCCCAATAAACTGAGAAACAAACGGGAACTGATTTTATGAGCATCGAAAAAAATGATTCGAAGAAATTTCAATGGAGGATGTCCGACAACTGGTTGACTCGATGCCGTCAAGGATACAAGAAGTAATAAAGGCGCAAGGAGCAGCACCCACTATTGAAGCCATATTACAATTTTAGTGTAAGACTAGCACTAACAACGTCCGAAATTTAATTAATTTTTGTGAAGCACTTATGTAAAAAAAAAAAAATTTTAAAGTGGTCAATAAATGGTAGAGAAAAAGTAAAATTTGACGATAATTTTTTCTATTTCAAATGGAGAATTTGTTTTGTAAAATCAACAGAAATAGGCATCCACTTCAAGTGAAAATCATGCATTACTTTTCACACGTGATGATTTTTTTCAAAAAAAATTTAAGTGCTGCAGCTTCTATGACAGCTTCTGCAGCTTTCGATGAAAACTGTAATGAACACCGCTCCGATTATTACAAAGTCAAAACAATTATGAAACAGTTAATAAAAAAAGAGAAAAAGTTGTAAACTAAGCTGATCCTTCATCCGATTTCTCGAAAGATGAAAGTCAATATAATCAAAGTTGTCATTGATAAGACGCGACATCGATGGCAGTGAATCTTCATACCATATTTAGTGCGATGATAAGGAACTTAGAAGATACTGTGAGTCCGCAGTGAACGAGCCGGAACAGAGATATTTAGAGGGCCTAGTAACCCCGTAAAGTTCATTGAGCCTGCAACAATCAAAAGCAAAAAAAGATCTATTACGCCCGCCTTCGAGAGTATTCAACGTGAATAATTTGAGTCTGTCTAAATATTGAAGCAGAATATGAGGGCCATTTCAGCGAAGACTCCTACAAACAAATCTCAAGAATCTACGCTGGAGGAAAACAAAAAATTCAAGGCAGTAATGAATTATTTATCTCTATTGTGAAGATAAATACAAGAAGATCTGCTGAAATCCCGTTCCCTTCCAAATCGGTACATATTAATATTAAGTCAACTAAGTGAATAAGTGAGTGGCCGCTCCGTTTTACATGCCGCGCTCACTTAAACGCTCATAGTATCAGAATAAATTGAAATCTTTATTCGAAACTTTGGAAAACTATTCTTGAATGGTTTTACTAATAAAACAAAATCAATTTTTTAAGTCATCTAAACTGGTTTCTTCCCTTCAGAAAACCCAAAGACTCGTTAGCCTTATTTTCAAGAAAATCTATGTGGTCATCAAAAGATAAGTGGGTGTCTAGTGTAATCCCTAAATCCCTGGTTTTGCCAAGTCTGGTTCATAACCTACCATCAATAAAAAAGTTGAAAAGCAGATGAGTCCTTTTGCATGAAAAAGACATAGTAGTATATTTGAGAATATTCAGGGAGTGAGAGAGAGAGAGAGTTACTAGAACACCAATAATGAACGGCGCCTAAGTCAGAATTTAAAAATAAAATTCCTGTTCATTAGTAACACTACGAAAAATTTTAGTGTCATCAGCATAGCAAAGAATAATCGAATTATAAAAGATGGTAGATACATCATTGATGAGTAATCAATGATATAAAGCAACGGCCCAAGATGGCTACTCTGTGGCACCCGGAGGTGTTAGGTATTTCATCAGAAAGCGCACCACGGAAAAAAACACACTGTGACAGATACGAAATCACCCAATTTCTAAAAACAGAGGGAAAACCTAGAGCGTGTAGATACTATGAATGAGAATTGTGTGGTTGACTCTATCGAAATTTTTATTAAAATCAGTAAAGATGCAATCAAATTAATAAAGATGTTCTCAATCAGAGAAATGCAGTACTTGGAAAAATCTAAAAAGTTGGTTGTGATAGGTTAACCCTTAATAAAACCATGTTGAAACGAGCCCAGAAAGGGTTTGCAGTGAAACTGAAACATATCACAAACTAAATATTCAAAAAACTTCGCAATGCAACAAAAGCTCGGTAATTCATTACATCACACTTATTGCCCTTTTTATGTAGGGGAATAATTGTAGAATGCTTCTGGGGCCTCGGAAAGGTACCACAACGAATGGATAAGTTAAATAAATAACTAAGAGCATAAACAGAAAGGACGAGTAACATGCTTTCAGAAAGCAAGCTGAGATGTCATCAGTGCCGCTCGAGAAGATCTTGGCAAAATTCAAGATGTGCTTTAAGATGTTCAAATATCATCTCCTTCAGTTGAAGAGAAGTTGGCGGAAACTTTTGTCAAATGAGTAAAATTCTTTATCGCTAATATCACAGTTTTTGTCCAGAAAAGCGGTTTTAAGAAAGCGATCGAATATATTTTAAATAAGCAGGCGGTCACCACTTCCACAGTCCTCTAAGTTCAACGTAGCAGAATATCCATCACAGATACGCTTCGAGTTACCAAACCTCCAAAGCTCCCAAGGCCTATTGCGTAAAGTGGACTTGATTCTAACCAAATAAATGTTGTATGAGAACTCTAAACAAACTTTAAATTGATTGCGTAAATCTGAAAAAGTAAAAATTATGAATAACAATTTTTGAAATTTTCAAATAAATCTATGCATTTTTTCTAACTAAAGAAAATAAAGAAAATCATAAAAAACGTAAACTTTTCAATTTGATAATTTATAATCCCACCCTCCCCCCTCCAAAAACCTACAAATGTCAAATCTCCGGTATAGTGGTATAGTGTGACTCCAAGGAACTTTACAGGTCTAGCTGGTATGACGTACTCACTTAACTTAACTACTTAACTGCATTAACTTTGCACTAGTTTTTGCAGTTAAATCGTTTTTGCCCGGAAATTTTATACGATCCGTTTTTGCCCGGAATCTCACGCGATTAGTTTTTGCGCGGAACATTTTCTAAGCCACTTTTGCCCGAACCTTATAAATAGGTCACTTTTACTCTAAGCCCGTCATATGTAGTTAAACAATTTGGGAAATCCGATGCTTACTAACAAAAAACCTAAAACGCCAGAAAAAAACCATACACCACCGACGACAAAGTGAGATTATGTTTAACAAAAATTTAAACAATTCTTTTGTTCCATTCAATCGTTCAATCTATTTCCAAGGTAATCCATTCAATTAAAGTTTTCGAAAATAATTGCACTTCATCCTGCAGCACCGTACGTGACATTTTCTAATTATTTGGATTTAAGCGGTATCATAGCATCTTGCAAAGAGGAATTTTGTGCACAGGAGCCAGTTTTATCGCACTCAATCCTTAAACGTTTTTCTGCGCTACCAGGGATGCCATTTTAAAACGTGTTCACTCACATCTGACAAATTTCTCGTTCCCCCTTTGCTACTTCTTAGTGTAAACAAATCAAACTACACAAAATTTATTATTGTTGCAAACAGCAAGGTTGATAAAAGCTTTGCGTGCGGGAGAGGGGGTGGTTGAAAAATTTATGGGGAATAATAAGAGTCCCACTGAGCCAAATAAGTCCATCATTTCTCTCCTTCTGAATTGCTGCCTCATATTTCACTATCAATGGGCGTGTGTACATATTTCGCGCAATGGATCCTGTAAGCAATTTATTTTGTTTTTTACTTTTGTTTATTTGCTTATTCTTCAAAATTAATTTAAGGAAATTGTATAAAAATATTGTGAAGCAAAACAGAGGCCATGGAAATTTCAAATGAGGTAAATATTATGGAATTAAAAAACTCCACACGCTTGCACTGAAATTAGGATCAAAATAGAAAGAAGACGTGTAAGTGAAAGCAGCTTGATGGTGGTTCCTCTAAGGAAGAGCAATGGATAATCTTCTAGATCACAAAATGGAGCTCGTACCGAACCGAACGAAATCCCTTAGTTATAAACAATTTAAGGCAGGACTAAAGTGCCACATGAATTTAATACAATGCTGCTGAAAACAATAATCACGCTTGCGTCGAAACCTTCGTCATGCCCGAGCAACGCGTTCGAGATATGAGTGGAAGCTCGGAACGTTGCAAGCTGCAATTATTTCGAACCTTTAGCCTGATTCTGTTCTAGGTCTAAGTCAATAGCTTACAGGACTTGAGAATTTGGTGTGGACTATGAAAACGGAAAAATGTTCTCTGCGTATTTAATAAGTTAAGAGATAAAAGTGTCTCGGCGACAAAACACTGTGCGCACCTGGAAACACCTGCTTTTCATCACTGCAAACACTAACCTTTCACTCAGATATTAATGTAGAAATACTGCTTTCGAAGGCCCAATATCTTCTACACTTAAAACTGCATTTTAGAATCTCACATATATGTATATAAGGATTAACAGTGACCATTTATAAAACTTACGTAAAACATTGCCACTTGGAGACGGAGTTGGATCAAATCGTTGAGCCGCACGACCACCATGCTATGGGCCCCGGGTTCCAGACCAGATCTCCCCGTGAGCTTTTATTAAGAAATTAAAATAATCCACTTCGTCTCTTGGCTGTTGTCTAGCTCGCAGCAATACAAAAACAAGACTTTCAAGTTTCCTCACTTCCCTTACCCTAATTCCTTTCTGGCCAAAAGCAAGCTAACGCATGAAAGGGTTGTCCCCTAGGATTTGGCTATATCGTATATAAAAAAAAGGAACAGAAAAGAAGTAAGGCTACCAGCATTTTTTTAACCTTATTTCGGCTGCGTCCTCAGAAAGCATCGAGTGTTCTCTGTATGAACCTTAAAATGCAGTCCCTAGCAATGTTTCAGTATTCAAAATGTGGACAATTACCTATACAACTACTAAATGATTACAAGCCGGTATTAATAAGAATTAATGCATATTTTTAAGGTTATATTTCAGACACTTTCTCACCATGACTCGTACTACAGGCCTAGATATTAAATACTTTGAGTTTCTACCCTTCATTTTTCTTGAATAATTCAATCACAGGTTGAACTCTAACGAGAGCTTCGTCCTGCAGCAGTAGGGGAACAGATTGTCGGTGTACGCTAGCCGTAGAGGTCTTATTCAGACGTACGACAACCGTACTGCATATTCTTACAAGTCCCTTCCAAGATTCCGCCAACAAAATGGGATTAACGGCTGCTTATAAAGTTCCATGGAAACTCTATCGTATCTGAGTAAGACTTTTTGCCTAGTAAGCGGTCAAAATGTAGTAATGACTAACACTAACAAAAGCCTACTGCAGAACAGTTAAGAAGATCATGTTTATTATCATGACGGAGCGACTATAACGTTTTGGGCATACAGAACAACTGCTTTTGGTCTAAAATCGATGAGAAATCTGAATTAGCTAAGAGTTACAAAGAACGCTGAATTTAAGGGGGGAAGTACATGAAGAGGCCGAAAAAAAAGTACTTTTTTTGGGATTTATTTTTGGGAAAATGAAAAAGGTCCACATGAAATCGATATTATATGTATTTAGGGCAATGTTTTAAGAAGAGAAAAAACATTTTTTACATTTTGAAAAATAAAAAATTAATCAACTTTTGGTGGGTTTCGTAACTCGTGTCGCGGCTGACATCGAAATCGGCGTAAATTCTCCTGGCCGCAATTTTCATCTGAAATCAAAAAACCAAACATTTTTATACTCGAGGGGGTTGTTTATTCTAGATAGACTACGATCTTTTCGAAATTCAAACAATAACTATAAAAATCGGTCATGAAAAAAAAAGTTGGCTTTTTTTGCAAAAATTTTGATTATTTTCGCGTCAAAAATAAAAAATGATTTTTTTGCTATGTCCGTAGTCTATCTAGAGTAGTTTTTTATGCCCTTTAAAATGAGTGCTGGATGAAGAAAATCGGTTCACTAGTTTTTTTGTAATCTTTTACGCCAATTTGAAAAACATGGTTTTGAGAAAACGCCGTTTGAAGTTTGTCCCGAAAAACTAACGAAAAAGTTGCATATAAGGAGAAGGTAAGAGGGGAGGGATATTCTCAGAAAAATCGGTATTTGGACTGAAAACGTCGAGAACGCTCTTTAACAGAGTCGTATTCATAACTCTAAATTCCAGAGCAGAAAAAAAATCCGGTAAGCGGAATAACGCGCGCAGCAGAGATCCTCGATCCCAGGCGCCCTGGGCCGGATCGGTGCCGACCACTTTCAAGTGGCATATCTTTCACAATTTTCGAGATAAGCTTTTGAAATTTTGGAATTATATTCTTAGAGCATATACTTATCGATTAAGACAATAACAAAAAAATCGATTTTTGAAAACGTCTTCATGTACTTCCCCCCTTAAGCTATCATAACCGGGATAAGATCATTTGTAGGATAAAGATTTTCGCACCACAGGTGGTAATGGAACCCGAAAGAGAAGATTTTTTCTCGCTGTCATATTTTGTCACGACATTCTAAGAGTAGAAACATGTCATGGTAGAAATAAAGGTTAAATTTGCTTTAATGATCTCTACTTCAATTGAGCGATCCAGTCCCTTTGAATAGATTGATTTCGATCAAATTGCGTACCAATTTAAATCCTTAAATCCAATCCTCTTTTTTACCATGACGAAAAAGCTGAACGCACAGACTTTGGAGAGACGCAGTCGAGGGAGCTTATAACATATGAGAATGCCCTGCAATATTTAGTAAGCTGATCCACATTTAGGTTCAATAATAACCTTTGAAGTTAGACGAACGCGAACAGTGCAGTGCGCCGGCTCTTGCCCATATAGCGAAGTTGTATTCGAGTCCAGGTCGGATGTAGAACTTGTAGCGCTGTGACAAATTAAAAGGAACAAGGTTGATATCTTTACTGTAAGAACAGAGTGGAGTGTTAAAAAAGATAGCTCCAGAGCAGCCTCACACAGATTTTAAAACGCACTGTTGCGATATCACAATCGCGGGACCTGTACCTGAAATTAGTTATAGTTAATTTGGACCTAGCCGCAGCTTCGAATAAACCCATAAAGCTTTTAATGATCGTGAAAAGAAAGGACATATCGACGTTTGACCCGTTTGCCGAACAAAGGTGGGTCAATTATGATTGCCCCAGTATTCCGGAATTCCATACTATTTTCCTTTAGCAGAAAAGTTGCCTTTCCATATAGCATGTCTTCAAATAGCTCAACTGCCGTTTTAGCTGCTTCAAGAGATCAGCCAATCGAATAGTCAATGGAGGAAGCACTCAATTAAGCGACCCTCATTTTAGATGTAAATTTGTATATTATTTCACGTATTGAACAACCAGATAGAAAATGTTAAGTCTATTAGAAAATGTGCTTGACTTTTGACTTATAGAAGTTATAAAAGCAATGATTCCAACCTTTAGTGCGACTAGTCCGAAAACCGTAATGCCACATCCCTTAATAGTGATAAGTAACCATCACCTTTATTTCACCAACTTTTAGGTGATTCGAAGGCTGGGGTTGAATACTGACTGCTGATAGGACAGACTTGCCGCTGGTCCTGCTCCCAAATTTATTTTAAATCGGTTAACGAGTGGAGATTTAATAAATCATTGAAAGAAGGGCAGTGTCATCTCGGCAAGGGGAAGGACCTTTTATGCTTTACTAGAGGTGCAAAACCGCGATCCGCCGTACGCCTTTTCGTCGTTTTGTTTCGAACATAATAAATTCAAACGGGAAATTGCGAGATTTCCGTTTGGATCTTATAAGATTCGAGGCTTCAAGAGTAACCATTCGGTTTATTGCCACATGTTCTCGTAAAATCTGCTGTGTTCCCTTATCACATCTCCCTCAACTCACTCACTACTGCTAATTCAGAGTTTAAATATGTTTGGATAAGATTTAAACCCCATCGACACATTATTGCTTTTTAAACTGCAGTCCGAAAATGTCTAACACTGAGGCTGTGTGCTTCTGATAAACTGTCTTCACATAGCGATAAGATTCTACAAATATCTCCTTCGAAAATAGTTCTTGCTGGTGACTTCAATGTTCACAACACACAGAAGTTCAGGAATTCTTCTAACAAAAACCCGTTTGACAGATACGTCGAGTTATTTAACGAGTCCTTTAATCTGCAACAAATAGTTCAGTCCCCGAATCGTGTTCTTTATACTATCGCATTTTATAACATCGCATCCAAACAAATACTTGGTTTCGGTCACGGCTCCATTGGGCAAATCAGACCATAATAATTAATAATAACCTCCGTCCAATTTTTCATCTGCTCTCTGATAACCAACCGCTAGTCAAAATTCCAGTTGTGGGGTTTACCGAGATATAGGTACTGTCTACTGGTAAGAAATCGGGTTGAACTAAGAGCAGTGGCGTCCTCTAGTGTCGGAGGCCGAGATCTACCTTGCGGCGATGCATCAGCTGAATAGGTAAGTAATTATGGGGTTTAATCAGACTTGAAGAAAACCGGGATACAAGTGATAATTAACTTTAATTTTTTAATTCAAATACGAATTAGAATTTAATTATCACTTAGCCTCCCCGGTTATATTTAAGTCTGATTAAACCCCATGATTACTTACTTATTCAGCTAATGCATCGACCCAAAGTAGATCTCGACCTCCGACACTAGAGGACGGCATTGCTCTTAGTCCAACCCGATTTCTTACCAGCAGACAGTACTTATATCTCCGTAAGCCCCACATCTGTAACCCATAATTATTTTCTAGCGTTTAATACATCATCTAATGTTAAATAAAACCGTTAAAAGAACACTGAAGGATAACTAAACTAGTTATCTGTTAGGTATCGCTCAGTATTCTTTAAAAGTCGCCCCAAGTACACGCCTAGTACGTGAATATAATCTTTAAGTGTCCGAATTTTCAACACATAACTTTGGAGAATTTGAAATCATCTCTTTGGATATTTCAAGGGCTTTTAATAGAGCCTAGCATGCTCCCCTTCTAGATAAACTTCAAAAACTTGGTTTGCACTCTCACCTCTTCAAATGGATAAAAATGTTTTTGCCAAGCAGTGAGACAGAAATAAATGCCGCTGTACCACAGCGTTCAATTGTTTCACCTATCTTATTTCTTCTTATTAATGACTTTTCACCACATCCGGCCCACCCTCAACCCATTTCGGTCGATGTGGTGACTGTATCCTATTCGCTCTCTCCTAACATCTAGCATGGCTCTTGAAATATCCAGTAATGAGTGATGGAGGTGGAATGACTGCGGTTAAAATGGTAGGTAAGCAGGAAAAAGAGTAGAAAATAGATTGGCTTTGTCGAATACAGACATTGCAATTTTAAATGAGTGGTGGTTAAAACGAACACGCGTGATTACTTTTGATAGTTTTAGTGAGAGAACCTATTGCTACCCTTGTGGTTAGGAGAAATTGTGTCTTGTTTGAAAAACTTGTAGTCGTCTTCCCTAGTGCATCTTGCGGCTCAGTATTACATAGCCATGTCTGAATTTTTGGACAGTAAGAACTGGCTTTGTTGACAAGATCAATGTCTGGTATCTGCTTTAATTGAAAGTCAACTCGATGAGCGACCGGATCATTAACTAATCAATATTCCACCACCGATTACCAACCTAAAGTTCAAAGATTTTCTCATTTTTCTGACTAATTGTGTGCGAAAACTGTAGCTATTTTACCTCAACAACTTTTGCTGAATCTAATATGCCGTCCACTGCTGAACTGATCGCTAATATCGTAAAGTGATCGCTCTTAGAGATATGGTTATAATTTTGTTTACACAACTCCAATTATTTCACAAAAGCATTTATGCTCCTCAGTTTCGCAATAATATAAATTTAGTAAAATCAGTGAATTTCGACACTAGAAATTGTGGAATTAATTATAGACAGTTACCTAAGATAACATTTTCTAATCATTACTTGTAATCTCAATTATCTGTCATATTAGAGAAAAGTTAATTTTAGTAATTAAATGTAATTTCCTACTTTAATTCACAAAATACATCAGAAATTGTAATTATTAAAAAAGACCTATCGCGATGACCCAGGTTGACGTCGAAATTAAATTGACCACACACCATGTCGAGATCAAATTTAGTGAGCCGCGAAATACAAAGAAAGGCGATAAGATTAAGAGTTCAGATAGTAATTATATTGTAATTGGAACACCATATACAGTTTTGGTACAAAAGTAATTTCGGATTACATCTTGAATGAATGCCGATAGAATGGAAATCCCGAGCTAACTGACACAGCAATCCATACGGAGTGCATCATACAACCTTACGAGAAATGAGCTAAGGAAAATTATCTCACACTTATCCATAACCGGACAAGTACTCTTCTAGAATACCAAAGTCTCAAGTGTTTTTAATTTCTTTTATTAAAACGGATGGACTTAGCTAATTCATTAAAAAAACTGGAACACGCACGGTGCCTGACGACTGTAATCCAAGTTAATCGCTTCATAAGCCTCAGTGATTACTTTCAATTCAATTACATAGCTTCCTCGGTTTTGTCCCCCCTTTCGTTTTAACATTTTCTCATTCTTTTTTAGGCTTAAGGCGTTTATTAAGGCATAAAATTACAATAAAATTTGACGTGCCGAGAATGACGAAGTGAACGTCGATGATTCGCAAGACGAGAGCACTCAAACATTTCTCGATTAAATTTTTCTGGTGCTGCAAATATATTGTATGAGTATCACTCACATCCTACTCGAAATGCAAACATAAAAGATCTTCGTAAAGGATGATTTAATGATCCGACGGGTTATGTTCGTCCTCGTCGTAATTGTCTAAAGACCATTACGAGCTTATATAAGTTCTAGAAGGGCGCCCTGAGACATTTTGTCGAGTGCATTAAATGAAGTAAGGATTTGATTGTCGTTTTGATGGTGATGATGATTACAGCGCTGATGAGGGCATTAAGTAAAGAAGATTGAAACGAAAATAAATGGAACTTGACTTAAAGAGGATGAGTATATTCACATTTCTCATTGAACTACATCACTTGTGGGAGTTATGCAGTATACTGCACGAAATTACATCATTATTTTTCGATTTGGTGTTAATGGCACAAGAAAAGCAAATATGAAAAATCAGTTTGAATCAAATTAATTTTAACATCTAACAGTAGTGCATAAAAAAGGATTAACACACTCGCATTCCAAAAGAGGGTCGTAAGTTTAAATACCGCAGGCGCCAACCTAGGGCGGTTTATGTTGACAACAAATTACGTTAAAACCTACCGAACCACCTTAAATTGCAATCGTTGCATCAAATCGAGTGAATTCCTTCACCCACCCAGTAATCCACGAGGGGTTACGGAAACTAGAGGAAGAATATTGCTGTAAGTACCTTAAGTCTTGATAAGTGATATCGTGTCGGCCTTCCATCTCGGAGGTATAAGGTTCGAACCTCACCTGCGGTGACATATGACTATTTTCTACTGACAATAGGAACTAGCTACTTAGTTTTGCAAAGAAAAATATCACTTGCGGCAATGTTTCGATTGGTAAGTCCAGCGGATTATTAAGGGTACTTTTCCATTATTGCACTGACGTTGGGTAATTCATCTTTTCACCATTGGTGCGATCGCCGGCTGCCAATTTTAAACAAATACTCGATTGCAATTGAAAAAGTGTTGTGACAATAGTTCCTTAATATGATTCATATTTTGAATTAGGAAGGTAGATTGTGGCACTATTCTAATAAGAGCAACCTATTCCGCTGAATCGAATATTTAAAAACTAAATTTACTTCTTTAAAAACATAGGTAAGAAATTGCCGACCAATGCTATGTCAATACCAGATCTGCAGCAATACTGACAACCATTACCAACATTGGCGGTCAACAGTGTTCTGTCCTCGTAGGGAGGCAATATAACTGCCCTGCATTGTTTCCTGAAAGGTTGCGAAGTGCGAACTTCAGAAAGCTCCGTTGAATCTATTCAATCCGATTAATATGAGCCGACTAAAATGGTGGCCAGAGAGGGAAACATGCTATCCGATCGATCCAACAAAAGATAATTAAAGTGTTTTGGTGATGAGGAACATCCAACTCACGAGATCATCTCTTTACCAACCCCAAAGTACCTCTTGCCTTATTAACTATGTTCGAAATGTCATCATCAAAGAAAAGCTTTGAGTTAAAAATGGCAACCAAATGCTTGGTGCATAATAAACGAAGAAGTTTGCCTTTACGGTGATTACTACACACTTGTCACCATAAAAATTTTAACTAGAATACCAAGAGTGCAATAATAACTGAAGGAATTAATAAAGATAATAAATAATAGAGGCCCTAGATGGCTACCTTGCGGCGCCCCAAAAGTCTAAAATCAGATCCCGCACCACGAAAGAATACATTAGGTTAGCTAACAGTGGCCTCGCATAGACTGCACCAAGTCCGCAGAGTTAGCATATTTCGGTATTGTACATCCCAGAGATCTTGAAACTTGTTATGATTGCAAATTTCAGAATATTTCTCAAGTTGCTCTTAGAAGTTTCCTTTAGATCCTTGAGGAAGTACCAACCTAGCAATTTGTCTTGTTCTTACAAGCGCATGGCAATAAAAGAGGTGTTCTGTAATTTTTTTTATCAGGCTCCTAGCATTGCCTTCACAGCAGCCTTATTACATAATACGATTCGATTGCAATTAACCGTGATATAAGAAATTTAGAATTGAATGAGGTTAAAAAGAGATATTTAGGTCCATTCAATTCTAAATTTCCTATATTTACGATCGATTGCAACGGAATCGTATTCAGTAATAATTCTCCAGGTCGGCGCTCTAAACAACAATCCTGTGTACATGCACGCCCAGTGTGAGACAGTGTCTGTTGTAGACTCCTACCGAAGTTTTACATGGAGACCTAGTTAGTTTAAGTAATCTGTCAGTTTTTCGATCATATGCTTTCCTCTTCGACTAAGTTCCCCTGTTATCGTTGACATATTAAAACAGCCAGCAATTAGTAGAGCGTCTGTAATTATAAACACATTTTCCTGTCGAAACTTCACGACGACCACCAGCAGCTCGAGACCATTTTTATAAACAACGTCAACTAGAAAAACGTTTATGCTTCTTCGAATAGTGGACAGAATCCCCCCGCTCCCTCTACCCTTAGACAGAATAAACAGAGCGGTTCAAACAACGATCACGACAGACAAATTTAGCACATAAACATAATTTGGGCTAGACTGAAGTAAGCACTTTAAGCTACGAGAAATACTTCCATCTCTTTCTGCTTTACGTCATTCTGTCCGCACAGCAAGTGTGTTTACAAAGTTCCTACATTCGGTTGTCCTGATCGTTGTTACCTGGTCTTGTAGTGTGTCACTTAAAGCAGACTGTAGTTCTTTGGGTCATAAGTATATAACTATAGTCTTTGGCCGAATACTTGTTACGTTGACGTAATAACCTGAGGAGTTTTTTGGCAGTTATTTTGACGTAGCTTCAGGGACATTTTTTCGGTTCTCGATGAGCAGAAAAATTGTGGTGAAGCGCTTACCTGTAGCGACCACATCGACACCCTCTGAATTATCATCAAGTAATACCTCGTCTGCTCTGCAGCTTTCCGGATGTACCCAATTGTAGAAGCCGATATCTAGGCTCGCCGGATCTAGCCGAACTGCAATTTGTTAATATCACTGATATATTTCGGTTCATAAGGAGCTCTAAGTGGTTTAAGGTTTCTATTCTTAGGGACAGGCATCTAGCCGCAATTTTATCACACTGGGCTATCACGGCTTAAATTTGCTGTCACTGTAACCTAACCTAACCTAATCCGCCAAATGGAGGCCGGCTTTCCATCTACTGTTTATCTATTTCGAAAAGACGTTTGACAACATTCATCGTATATTCATATGGACAGCTTTACGGAGGAGTGTCTCTCAATCTGGCTTCTTTAACCCCTTGCGGGACATAGGGCGGTCATTCCTTGGGTCCCCTGAGGCTTACAATCGTAGGAGGGTACTCGGGGAAAAATTATCACCATTATAAAGGTTTCCTACTTCGGAGTCCAGTGTCAAGAAAAATGACCATAGCTCTTCCAAGTGCTGTCATCTTTTGATTTTCCTGATTGTCACTAATGATGTATTGTGCAGCGCCTTAGATGACCACCTATCGCGAGAGATTAGATGAAAACTTTTTAAATATGTAGCGCACATGGACTATACCGAGCCATACATGCCTCTATTCAGCAAACACAGTTTTGTAGCTTAAATGACCGAATCACTAGGTACAGAATCAGGGCGTAATATCATAAAAAAATTATTATTTGACCTCCAGGAGACAAGATGAAAATATCCTGAAGAGCAAAAAAAAAAAACATCTGCATAAATTTAGTTATATCGGAACCATAGTAACATCAGATGGCGGAGATGAAGCTGATGTATATATTCGCATATTGCATTCCATACTGGCCCAATAACAATATTTTCATATGTTGTACATTTGTTAATCATTGAAGAAACCTGTCAAATAACATCTTATCTACAAGCATTTGTTAGCCGATGTTTCCGGCGGGTCCTTAGAGTCATTGGCCGGAGATTGTTACCAACGAAGACCTATATTGGCTATATAAGCCAAGATGGGATAGACATCGATGTTGGTAGACGAAATCGTCAATGGATAAGCCACACACTAAGGCAAGAGCTAAACAACATCGCTCAATAGGCTTTAGATTGGAACCCGCACGAGATTAAAAGAAAACGCCGAATTGGACGACCGCGCAACACGTTCGTAGAGAATGAAAATAAATCAACCCCCACAAGGGGTTAAAGGAGCAGATAGAAAGAGCTGTTGGATCCACTGCGTGGCGACGTCAACTTACTTTAAACGAGGTGGAAAAATGCGTTCACAAGGCAAAAAAGAATTGTCGTTTTATGGAATACAGAAGTATTCTACTCCATTGTGTCCGGATGCACTCTAGATAAGCAGGTCTAAGTCGTCGATGGAGTAAGCAATAACGTGTTGGCCTACCAATCTAGAGGTCCAGGTTCGAATTCTACCGATCCATGGTTGTTTTCTGCTGACAACAGATTACGATAAAAAGGACATGGGGATTGCAGAAAAAATGCCAGTGATTTGGGATCCACTTTAAATTGTAGGTCCACTTGTAATTATTGTCTTGAATCGGGTGAAGTTTTTCTACCGCGCCATGCTCCACAAGGGGCTACGGGAACTACACAGATGCAGTAAAATCGGTATTGCTAATCGAGGGCAGCGTGTGATCCCAACGGGAATAGTGAAATACATTGAAGAAGAGTCAGAGGAAACTTTCGGGGAATGTGGAAAGCATACCGTTTTTTCAACGTCTTCGTCTTAAGTGTTAAATTATCAACGGAGAAAGCAGGAGTTGTAACTGGTAGTGCTTTGCTTTCTGTATTCCTTTCGCATTATGTAGGCTGCCGAAGCCATCATCGTAGCACAAGTCACTATTTAATCGCACCTTCTTGTTTTCTACGTTAGCAAATGAACTTGATTTACGGATGGGAATAAGTACATACACTAACAGGCGATGACCACGAGTCCACATTCCTCCTAAGCTGCCTTAGGTTTCTCCTTATATGCTTACAAACGTTAAAAAGGGATTCGAATTTCAATTGTTAAATTGCTCAGGATTAACAATTGCTCCATATATATGTCAAGGCCAGAAAGTTATGTCTAATTCCACCGACAACTGTAGAGCATTCCTTTTTCTCTAATAACTGTCAAAAGCTTATTTTTCTGGATATTTCATTTATAAAGCAATTCTCGAAGCACTGATGTCAGAAACAAATCAACATTCATAAGCTCAACCAAAATTTGCTGCTGGCACAGTTTTGCTATAATTTTGGAGGTACAAAAAATATGTTCCAATTTGTGCCGAAAATTCTTTTCACCCCACTGAAGGACATAATGTTGATTTTGCAGGAATTTATGAAGCCACTTTCTAGCATCAGTGGCTTTAGTGAAATAACAATATAATTGTTCCCAGAATTGCAAAATGTAATCTCGGTAATAGCGGTATGTCCCCCGCTCCAAACACACCCATATTAACTATAAGGAGAATTGCAAATTGTGTTAGAACCAGGTGAATTTCTTAAAGAATTTATAAAACATCTTCAGGCAGACATTAACATTTCATACGTACAACTGTATCTAAACTTGCAGAATCCTCAAAGAATGAAAAAGCAAGTGACACTTATGCATATACCCGCTAGGAATAGAATGTGAAATTCGATAACTTCACATAATCGCGAATGACTGTGAATCCCATAAATAAGTTTGGATGTAACTTAAGTGGAACAAATCTTTCTTATCACTAACTTGGCAGTGGATCCGAGTACCTACGCGCACAAAATGCGCTGATTCTCCCACCGTATATTCAAGTTGTCACCGTAATCGTCTTTTGGAAATTCCACGTATACCCACCCCCTGTACTGCCATAGTGTATGTACATTTAACCCTCTTTTGCTCCAAGGAAGATTTTGGCTTCGTACATATTGTGTACAATGTGAAAACAGCAAAAACAGTTGAGATTGGCATAAATCACAGAGAAAAGGTTATGAGATCAGGGCTTGGGCTCGACTTCTTGCGGTGTAAGGTGGTGTTTTCAAGGATGAAATTCCTTTCTCAACCATCACTTAGAAAATTCCAAGCAAAAGGAAAATCCCTTTCTGAAAATTTGCAAAGGGACGAGTGTAGGAAAAGTTTTTATTCTCGAATTCCTAATGGTAGAATCGTAGGTCGGCCGTTTTGGTTTGGTGGTTCCTCGACTTGGGTTAGATACCGTTTTAAATATGATGGGGCAAATCGGCTTGCTTCCTGTTAAAGAAAATTTACAAAAATTCGAAGAAGAAGTAGGTAAAGTGTGCAAATTGAGGTTTTGATTTGATTTCATCCTTTTCAATTTCTGATTCGAAGAGGGGATGTAGACCGAGGGGGCCAGAAAAATACACGTGGATTTTTCCCTACGCATCAAAAAATAAATCCTGAAATATCACAGTTGAACAGTTTTTAATTGAATGCAAAGTTATTTATTTTCCTAGGAAGGGAAAAGGGTTGCTATTTTAAAAGAAAGATAGGTTCGTATTTTATTGAAAAGTTTTTGTATTTTAATAAGCGGAAAGAAGCTTTGCCAGGTTGATGGTTCGTTTTATTAAAAAACAAAAAAATAATAACGATTTTAAAGGGATCGTGACAAAACCCCTTAGGGTTGCTAATTTTTATGAAAGATAAATATTTGTTAAACAATCTGAAAAATTTACCAAACCAGTTTGAAACATTTTGTGTACGGATTACCTTTGAAACCCATTTGGAAAGGGGGGTGGGGGATATTAATACTACTACTCGCATTATTACTACACCTTTTATGGTTTCATTGAAATTAAAAAAGTAATCGAAGTAATACTTGCATGACCAAGAGACTTCTTAACACCCTTATCTGTACTCTATTGCCTTGGAGGTGGCAATATAATTCGTAACAATCGAAGCTCGCGCTCAAAAGTAACAACAAATATCATTAAGAAATCTGTCTGGTTTCTGCCTGGTTTAAGAATAGGTTTTGTAATTAATGTAAAATATCTACCGCTGAAGATATTTAGCTTCCTATTAGTGTTGCCTGGTGTTCCTCAAGGCTAAATTCTTGGACCGCTCCTGTTTAGCCTTTACATAAATGACCTTCCCAAGGTACTCAAAAATTCTCAAAAACTTAATTTATGCTGATGATGTTCAAATATATCTACATATCTGGAAATCTATTAACGATTTAAAACTTAATCCCTCCAAATCTCAAGCTTTTGTTTTCTTCAAAAGATCAATAAACACATACTCCGTCTCATCTCTACTGATTGGTTCTACATCAATTCCTTTCGTTGAAAATGTAAGAAAATGAGTTATCATGACTAATTCTCTTGCATGGGCGGATCTAAGGTGTATGATGGTCTTCGAAAGCTGTGGTGTGGTGCCTTGTTCGTTCCTGAGAGTGTGCGCTTTGTCTATATGAACTTCGGCGATTTGATCATGTTTCGCAGTTCGTCTATTCGTTCGTCTATTTTTCTTTTTCATCTTTTTTTAAATGCGCCTGATTCAGTTCTTGCTTAAATTAGTTCTTAAAGGCAAGCCACTGTTTTTGACTGAGAAACTATTCTTCTTAAGGTCGTCTCGTATTAATAATATTCAAGTACCTAGATACACTTGTCAGCAGTCGAAGCGCTCATTCTTCGTTCATGCTGTCACGTTCTGGAATTCGCTTCCGTTGGACGTGAGGGACATTCAGGGCGTGGTTAGAATCACACTACCGAGTATAGTTTGTATTGCTGACATACTTTCTGTTGGTTTTTCTTCTTGCTTTTTTGTGTGTTAATTATTGGTCATGTTTTTGTAGTCTAGGCTTGATTGTTTCTTAAATCAGGCAATATTATTGTATTAGTTCTTAAAATTTACAACCTTTGCTATGTGCAGCCATAAAGAAAATTTTCGTATATGTACAATTTTGATTTATAATGAATAAGTGAAATTAAATGAAATATATACCTATCTGGACGATTTTGTTTTTCTAAAAGAGTATATTTCCGAAGTGGCGAAGGGGGTGGGGGTTGTGTAGCCTAATTTCATAACGCGAGAACCGATTTCAGTGATTCATTTAATGTTGTCTAAGAAAATTTTATAAGTTATATCGAATCCGTCCGGACAACAACACGAAGAATAAAAATAAGATAGAGATGTCGTGTTCGGGTACTAAACCCTAATTTAAACCTGAGCTAGGATGCAGTCAGAATACTATCGCTAAAAAGGCAACGCAATGAGTATAGATAACCTATAATATCTGGAGACTAAACCTACATCATAGCAGAGCGGCATCAGATTAGATGTTCCGCTAGAAGCCGGAGAAGCTAGATTTAGCGCCTTGGATTTTTCTTAAGATTCGAGGCGTTCTGCATCATGCATTCTGGTTCGACATGGGGTCGAGGCCGTCCTACTGCCGCAACTCTGCACGGCGGACCTTAAGGTCATAAGGGTGGGAGCAGGCACTGGAGAATTTATTCTAACATGGCGTATAAGTCGGTGATAGTGATAGACAAGGGTAGTGACTTTGTTATCGGCTGTGATGCTAACTCCCGTCACACAGTATGGAGAAGTACCAGCGGTAACACTAGATGAATAGAACTACTGGAATTTACAGAAGGTACCTGATGTTCCTTAACAAGACGAATAGAGGTTGATGTGACTATGTGCAATAAAAGTTTGGTCGAAGGCTAGAAACTGCAAATCACTTCTGCGATCATGATGTCAGATCACAGAACCATTACTTCGGATATTTGATATGGGTCACGAAATAAGTGTAGGCATAAGATTATTAGGACGCCTAAGAACATTGATTTGGTGAAATACCAGGAGGTGTTAAAAGGAAAGCTGGAAACACTTGCACTAAGAATACCTAAAAATAACTAGAATTAGAAATAGAGGACTCCGACTCCATGGTGAGGAAGAGAGCTCGAATCTCTTAAGAAGGATTTAAGAAAAGCTTTTACCCATACTATGAGTATATTAATATAAGACCTTAAAAGGAACGACTCTGCAAAGAGAGAAGAAAGAATCGTGGAAATACTTCTGTTCGCGTACTAAGAAAATTTCTGAAAATTTATGGCTTTAGAAAATGGTCTCGAACGATCCGATTTCGGTTTTTGGACTTGTCAGGTACAGGTAAAATGACGGAGACCTGGCATCAAACAAAGGAGTTCCTGTTTGATGCTCACTTTCCTAGAAACTTCAAGACTGATATGCCTTGGCCCCTAAGAAAACAGGGAGCTAATAGACTGGAGCATTTTGAAGCATAAAGGATACTGATGTTGAATGATGTGAAATGTGCGATTGAATCGTTTGTCCCATTCAAGACAGCGAGGCCAGAAGATATACTCCCTGCAATATTACAATGGGACGCTGAGGTCTAGGATCGAAGCAAGTTAACATTGCATGTTTGGCCATTGGGTACATTCTCGTCTTATGGAGAGAGGCGAAGGTCGATACTGCGGAGAAGTCTTTTAGACCACTCAGCCTGAAATGTTTTATAATGAAAACAAGGGAAGGAATTACGATTTACTACATCGAGGAGACAACGCTGAAGGAATATTAGAATCTGCACGCCTATTGTGTTGATATATCGACAAAAACAGTACCAAGTGGTGCGCTTAGCAGAAGAGGAATTATCTACCGGAGGAATCGCAATAGCTATTGTAATGTACATTGAAGGAGCTTTCGGTAAAATACAACCGGGAAGACTGAAAACCGCCCTTAGCAGACGTTGCTTAAATCCACTTTTAGTGACAAGCTGTCTATGCACGTCAAGTATCTAAAAGTATTTCTGTATTCGAAGCTAACCTGTAAAAAACACCGTTTTGAGCACTCTAAAGGCAAGCAGCGCACTACAACAACGGAGAAGGGTGGGCAGAGGTGGGGTATTACACCGAAGTTTGCGTACAGGATCTACACTATCACATAGGCCTCGGTCCTCTGTAGCAAAAAACCGTTACAGATTACAGTGAAGAGGAAATTGAGTAAGGTGCAAAGATTGGCTTACGTGGGCATCACGGGTGCATTCCGCACTACACCAACATAAGCATTAGAGATGACGTTAGGGCTGCTGCTGCCAGATTTATACATTAATCAGATAGCAGCCATCACATCGCTGCGAATTGACCGTGCTTCAAACTGGTACAGGGCAGGATGTAACCATGGACATGAAAAAAACATAAATACATAACATAATATACAGTCTGGAAATGCCAATGGACGGAATAAACAAAGTAACGGTTTTCGAAAGATACAATAAAACGGTAATAAATTATGGAGAGAGAAGTATGACAGAAGTCACGGTTTTCACGGATGTAACGCCATCTAAGCCTGGGGGGAACTCACCACAGTATACCAAGCTAATATGTTTTCTTAAACTCAATGAGTGAGTAAACAAAGTGATGCTGGTCTAGGTTAGGGGACACGCAGGAATTGAAATTTCAAATGAAACCATTAGTGAAGCCGGTTTTTAAAGGAAAAGAGATGTCTGCGCACCAGGCAGAATCTTTCGGCTTAGCGGCGCTGCTCTTGCCAACCCTACACATGCCACCGAAAAGGGCTATTACTTAAAATTGGGATCCATATTAAAAAACAATTGCAATGAAGGGAAAATATAAACATTATGACATTGTTTCGGGAATTCAGATACCTTTGATTGTCTCTGGTCAGGACAAGATGGTAGAACTTACACGACGGGTTTTTAAGGTTATAATGTCATCTAAAACCTACAAACACATGAACAGCATTCAAATATTGCCTTAAGAAACTTATAAAAGAGAAGAAGAAGAATACAATAACAGTAAAATGTATCAATATCGAGTAAAGTTTTCTAAAATCACTTTCATTAAACAATCCGCTTTTAATTAACACCTACAACTTGTTCACTGTAAGGATTCTCAATTGCAATGATGTTAGAGTCAATTTTGACTTGATAAGACCCCCCCTCCCCTCTCATATTATTAATCATCATCGTTGCCGTGGAAAATTATTAAGTTTTGTGACGCAAAATTATAGGGAAGTATGTTCATAATCTTTGTCATTACGTCATATACGAAGCAACCGATGACCCTTCTGCTTCCAGTGATATGACGACAAAACGTGAGCCAGAGTGTTAAATGCATACTCATGGAAGGAAAACTTAAAACTCATTAGGAACTTTTTCGAGTTTACTGTCAACAAAACTTGGATCATTAGGTGGTGCTTGTGCTCCACATACATTGAAAAATTAGAACATTACTTGTTCTCGGTATACACAATTTTTATCACCTCCTGCACGTATATCCTAATCCCGGTTCGTTGAAATCTGTAAGCAATTTCAGGAGTGTAACAGTCCACAAGCCTGAATAAAAGAATCGAACACCCTTTCAGTACCCAAAAAAAGATTAAAAATTATGACAAGAAATAGCAAACATACTTCACGAAAGTACAAGGACTCAGTCAATCAGAGCAGCATTCAAGTTTTGTAAAAAGAAAAATTGAAACTAATTTAGCTCCGTCATCTCAATGTGCCCAGATTTCATCCACTTAATGTACCCGCCATTATATCCATTGTTGCTTTCCAGATAAATTCAGTGGTTCAAACAGTGACACATTCAACATGAAAGTTAACAAATGATTCTGTTCCGTGAGCGGGCCTGGACCCATAAAACTCTGCTTAAGGGGGGACTATCAAATTTACTTCCTTATCCTTTGGAATTGCTTGCCGCTATCTGTCTATATAATATCGGGCTGTTCATTGTCGACTTATAAGAGTTCATACGGAAGGACAAATGGTGTACCCTAACTCATTTTTTTCCTTTTAGTGTCCCACGCAGTTTCGTGGTCCTGCTGATAACAGAAAATTAGATCAAGGACAGCGCATGACTTTAATTTTCACATCATCTTTATAATTTGTCCTTCTTAAAGAATCATCACGCATTATTACTCTTACAAACACAGTTTCTGCCATAAAAGATGTCATCACCGAGACAACCCCGTATTCGTAGGGAGCGACATATTTACATCCCTGTAAGGAATGCTTCGTTCCATTTCACTACTTAACGGAAGACAGAATCCTGACATTTTAGCTGTTGTCTGTCTTTGAATGAAATTTTATGCAAATTTTCTTCTTCTTTTAATGTGCACAGGGAGCTAAAAAGTGGTGGGAGAGACGTGAGTAGTAAACTGGATGTGAATTTTTTTTGTTCGTATTTTGTCGACGTTTTAATTTAATTTTTTCATTTCCCTAACATTTTTCTGCCTCCGTCAAATAGGACATTTACTGTAAATAAATAAAATTCAATTTCACAAATTCGTTTTGCTTATTTCTTCGTGAAATTGGCAGAGAATTTTTTAAAAGCTAAAGGAAATGACGAGAGAGTCGTGATACAATCCTGCTAAGATTTACATCAAAGGCTGGCATATGAGATTACAAATATTTCTTGTATTGAGTTTAAAAAGATATTTATGAGGAACTCAAGCAATTTCTGTAGAACTGATATAAGATATATTCAAGTTAGTAAATAAAAAATGATTGTAAAGCGTGCCGACATTGTCAAGTTTTTTACAGACGGTATGCCGAATACAAACGGGGAATGCAGGGTGTTTCTTAGGTCGTATGCAATAATGAAGGAACTAATAAATCTAAGGGAGAAACGAAAAAAATGTATGGGGGTGGGGAGATGTTGGAAAGTTGTTTACGATGAAATCAACCAGCCTTACATTTTAACGCATATTTTCTACAGTGTTATAGACGTTATTAATATATCAGTTAACACAATGGTGTTAAAGACTGTGTAATGTTTTCTGTTACTGCTAATGGATTTCAAAAAATTAATTCTCAAACTTAAATTTTCGCAAATACTTTGAATGCATGGATGTTCTTCAATTGCACAATTTTCTTTTATTTTCGGCTTCTAAAATTCTTGTTATGAGTTCATCTCTTGTTGCAACTTCTACCATTTCTCTCATGGTCCATCCGAAATAAAAATTAAGTGGGATTAGGTCGGGAGAACGATCAGGCAAAAGGAAAAGTATCCCGCCGCCGTATACAACTACCCCCCTAATTTCCATTCAACTATTGGGGTACGTTTCTTCCGCAATGTGCTGTCGCCCTGTCATGTTTATGAAGCCTGTTCCTATATAGGTGTCACATGGAAAGCATAAAGTCCTTCTCTTCGTAACTGTCGTTCTGTCGATGAACTCACCCCTACGCTATACGCTATGCGCCTTGTACTTGTAATAGGGTCAGTTCTGCTTGCCTTAAGAATTCTCTCTTTCATTGCCCCTGAACTTGGCGCAAATCCGCTTGAGTCGAAATTGTATGAACGCTTCTAGTTTCTCGCGTCTAGTTTGAAACGCTTTTTGAAAAGTACCTCGAGATTGTTACCTTTAGCTCTACTTCGAGGGAATTTTCGTTGCTAAATCCGTAACGGAAAATTATTTCCGCGTACTCTTCATTTGTAAATTGCACTATTTTCGACTATTAATTGCAAATCATTGGGTCTATAACTTGAAAAAGAGGGCTTTTTTTTTGCAAAAATATGACTTTATTTCAATTACACATTAATGAGTATTGTCCACCGGAATCTATAACTTTTTCCCATCTTTCTGCTAATTTATGGATACCTTGAGGCCAAGAAAGAATAAAGTCAATTTGTTATGCCTTCAGTTGAAGTGAACCTTATTCCTGATAGAGCATTGCATTGGGGATCAGATCTGGTGAATACGGCGGGTTCAATAAGATTTCCCATCCACAGTTTTGTAAATAGTTTTTAACCGGTTTAGCAACATGAGGCCGAGCATTATCATGATGGAAAATTACGCACTCGTGTCTAGACGCATATTCTGGTAGTTTTTCCGCCAATCCTCTTTTCAAACGAATCAATTGTTAACGGTACAACTGCCCCGTGATAGTTTCGCCAGGTTTTAACAGTATATCACTCCTTTCTGGTCCCCCCCAACAACATAGCTTCACCCTCCCACGATACATATTCGGCTTGTTCCGGGTGGGCTGGGCTTCACATATGATTTCCTGCGTTTAAGGTTGTCATAATGGATCCACTTTTCGTCCCCAAATCGCCTTTCGCCTTCAACTCACATGGCACTCAGTTTCCTTGCTTTTGTATGAATGCCAACTGCTTTCAGCCGCTTGGAAATAGCTGCTTGTGTCACTTCCAGCGATTCTGCAAGCTTTTCTTGCGTTAAACACGAGTTTTCACTGAATAATTCCTCCAAATCTTCGTCTTCGAAACTTTTCGCTTCACCAGGCCATTCCTTGTCTTGGGTGTCAAAATTACCACTTTTATAGCGTTGAAACCCGAATTCGCATGTTCACCGTAAACTTCTGACACATTGGATGACTTTCAGCAGCACTTTTTTAAGTTGAAAAAAATTATAATGTTTACACTTCGGAGAATTGACACATACTGACTAAACTAAAGCCATACGATCAAGCTTTGTCATGAAAGTAGTTACAGAATTGTTCTCAGCTGTCGAGTACAACTTGCGCCATCTCTTTTAAATCCCTCATTCTCAAGTTATAGACCCAATATTAACTGGATTTGCATCTCATTTTATACCCGGAGATCTTAGGATTTATGATACTACTGTAAACGTTTTACTCCCACACATCGACTACTCCACTTAAATTAATGTTATTATCAAAAAACAATTTGAAGCCAGATAGAATTTTTTCTTAGATCCATCCAAAAAATTAAACAGTCTGTAACGCCATTGTGTAACCTATTAACTGAGATACTTATAACGTCCAAAAAAGCAAAACTGTAGAAAATATGCGGTAAAACTGGAAGACTGGTTAATTTCGCCGTAAAAAAAAGTTCAAACTCCTATAGCTTGGAGGGGAAGATATAGACCCCCACCCTGCCCATCCCAAGTAATTTTGTTCGTCTTTCGCCAGCAGTTCCTGCATTATTGTACACGACCTAAGAAACACCCTGTATATTAAAAGTTTACTTAAAGAATTTATGACGAGAAATGTAAACCACTCCCTTGTCGTGTTCCAGATGATGTTTATTTCTGAACATAAAATCTTAAGTTTCCTGTGTGATTTCCTTAATTGAACTGAAGTTTTTCCATCACCTAGTTTTAAAAAAAGTTGAGAGGTTATCCATAGCTTCTTGCATGGTGGTGACGGTTTGAACTAGTTTTATACTATGCCACAAGTTTTCAAGGATTTATAAAGTTACCTGACCACAAGTTATCTCTTTTAGTTTACGACACTTACCTGGAAAAGAAGGAAAATATACTGAGTTATTAAGACAATCAAATTAAAGTTTTAATTTTTAAAGGTAATTTTCGAAAAAGACCAAGAGGAATGACACAATATTATTAAGTATTATTTATTTAAGACATAATATTCAGTCCGGAATTTAACCATTTATTAAATATAAGATTAGCTTAGAAAACTGATGTTGCCAGACGATTTTATCCAGATACTGAACTATAGCTGTCAAAATAGACGAAAAGTAGATTTTTAGAGGCGGAGTTAGATTAGTTGGTTGAGTGGCACGATTACCACACCATTTATTTGTTTTATTTATTTATTTTAAATTAAAAGTTGTTTGTCTCGGAGGGGGACGATGATATCAAACTCGACCCCCACCCACCACCTCCTGGGGGGTGGGAGTGGGGGAAGAGAAACTAAAATAGGAATTCCTTTTTTTTATTGCAGATTCGTATTCTTTGCGTTAATGTGAACAACTTTTGTCTCAAAAAATTTTTTGAAAACGTCAACGTCGCTCTTTGAAGTGTCATAACTTCCTCAATGCCTCATATCACCGAACTAATTATAGCCTAAATGAGCCAATTAGAGCTATGTCACGTATTTTCAATTCAGCCTATGATCATATACTTATAGGCTGAATTGAAAATACGAGACATAGCTCTAACTGGCTCATTTACTCTATAATTAGTTGTGATGTGATGTGGGATATGGAGGAAGTCATGACACCCCAAAGAGCGCGGCGGAAGAGATATTTTAACATAAATTTCGTCTAGTTTTCAGGGAGTCCAAGGATACCAATTTAGGTCTGTCAGCGTGAAGAGGTCACTATTCTATGGAAGGCTATGAAGAGCAAACCTTTGAATGGACTCAATGCGCTTAACATCGACCACACAGAAGGGAGACAAAACTGGCCTAGCATATTCAAGAATTTTCTTAACAAATGTACAGAAAAAGATCCTAGTGATTTAGGGATGATTAAGCTCTTAAATAAATGAATGAATCCCAAGGTTGCATTCGCCTTACCAATAATATTATTAATATGATCATCAAAAGAAAAATAAGTATTAAATAAGAGACCCAAATCTTTGGTTTTCGTAAGTCTATTTAAGGAGTGTTTTCCGTGCAGTAGCTAAACAGCAGGGGATTTCTTTTACAAGAAAAGGACATGACAGTGCATTTGGTAATGTTTATAAGGAGGCATGTAATAGAGCAGCAGTGTCAGAATACGGTTATGTCGGAGTCCTAAAAGTGGCATTTAAGATCTTTCGAAATTAAATGAAATATATTGGCATCATCAATTTAACACAAAATGCTCGAGTGTGATGGAAATAATAAAAAGTAAATTACCAATGTGGATACCCTGTTGCACCCCCGAAAGTGTTGCGTATCGGATCCGAAATAACTCCACGAAAAAAAAACACGTTGAGAATGCTCAGGTAGATCCGAGCAAAGCTAGTCTACAAAAACCGAAGGAAACCAAGAATCAAAAACTTATGAAGGAATTTTATGATTTATTCGATCAAAAGCCTTACTGAAATCGATGAAGATACAATCAGCTTGTTTAGCAGTTTTTCAATGTGTAGCATAATGCCAATATATTAGTTATTGTAGATTTCTTCTTTATAAGCGCATGTTGGAAAGAAGATTAAAGGTTTGCAATGTGCTTGTAATTAGAGATATCACTCTTCTCGTCCTTTTTGTACGTCAAAATAATAATAAAGTTTAAAAGACTTGCAAACAAAACGCCATTAGAGACAGATAAGTCAAATAAGAAGGAAAGGACATAGACGAATGACATACTACATCTTCTTGAGAAATCGTCAGGCAAGTTCGAAATATGTTTAGTAACTATAGCGTCGTCAAAAACAAGATCATTGGAGTGAAGAGAGGTCAGCGGAAGCTCCGTCAAATGAATAAAATCACTAAATCTAATATCACAAAAAAAGATTAGCAATGGTCATAGGGTCGTTACCGCTCCTGGATCTGTAGCATTCGAGAGGGGTATCCATCAGAATTACGCTTAGAGTTGACAAACCTCCAGGACTTCTTAGAGATTCAGTGCACCTTTATAAGGTTAGGTTAGGTTAAATTGGCTGCCTAAGAAGGCACACTTAGGCCAAAGAGGCCCACAAGTTGAGGCTACAACAATTTTAAAACCCCATAAAATACCTGAGAAGAAGAAGGTGAACCTGTTACCCCCTCTGCACCGAGCCAGTTACCTGTCACCAGTGGAACAAGTTCACGGGGAGCCAAAATAAATTTGGAAGGAATGGGAAGGGTGTTCAGCCTTAACATGTCGTTGGGAACCATTTGTGATAAATCGAGCTATCTCTCCGACATGAGTGGAGCCTATTCGGTTAGCTCTTCATAGAAGGGAGAGCCCAAAACCCGGTTCATACGAGTGGCTTGGGCCGGTCAGTTGCCGAGGAGGTGGAGTATGGTGTCCTCTTTGTCATGGCAACTCCTACAAAACGTTTGAAGGTGCACCCAGTCTATCGGCGTGTCTACCTATAAGGCAGTGGCCCGTAATTACGGCTACGGTACTGCTAATTGTCCGAGTAGGATGAGCTCTCTTGATCGTTTAGAGTCAAATTTTGGCCATATCTGTCGGGTAATCAGGCAAGTGTATTTTACCTGCCAATTAATATTTGCAATTCTGAGAGATTCCTATAGAGTTCCAGTTTGCATGTGGCCAGCGGTTTGCCCAACTGGTGGTTAAAGTCTGAATCAGGACGAGTGGTACCGATTCTCGCTAGTTCGTCGGCTCTACAGTTACCAGGAATGTTACCATGTCCCCAGGCACCCAGATGAACCGTACTTTCAGGTGCTCAGCTATGTCATTTAGTGCTGTGCGACATGTTATAACTGTTTTGGAGGTGGTGTACAAAGACGGCTATAAGCTGAAAAGTAATGTGGGTAGAGCTGTCTACTCAGAACACTTGCGACACCTGGCCGCTATTAAACCTCTCACGGAAGTATACATCTCTAATACTGCCAAAATATGTGGCTTAACTGAGAATGAAATGACTGCCTGAATGGACGCCTCATATGGGTACCAAGACATAGTGAGACAAGCTAACGAGAATGGGCACTACTTACTAGACTCATGGCGTACAACGGGCGACTAAAGGCCTCAGTGCAAGCAATACGCAGATCTTCCTTCTCTTGCAAATCAACCAAGCAATTACATAAAGCGTTCACCAAGATTGCTAATGATAAATGGCAAAGGGAACATATCTGCCTAATTACCACACAGATCTGACAGACCTTCGACCTAAAGTGGTCGTCCTCGAATTATTGTTGTAGGAGTTGCCAAGATGAGAAAAAGGGGCTGGTGTCTAGGCTCATGATATCAGGAGTTCGGTTCATCAGGAGTTTCAAATAGTTTTAGGTATTTTTTATAGGGATGGGAATTTAGCACCAACGTGGTATAACAATGGACCATTATGGCCTAAGTATGCCTTCTCCTTGGGGAGTTGCCACTCTAACCTAAGCTACCACAAGGAAGCATTAACTATGTCACAAATCAAGTCTTCAAAGACTTTAGCAAAGTAATTTAAGAGAGACTAATTCCCTTTGTTTTGGTAAGTACAAGAGCAGTCAAGGATGATTTTCGAAAACAAAAATCGAAAAATGTGCAGCAAGTAATTCGTAAACCACCAAGTGAGAAAAGGAGGATTGCATATGCTTCTATGTGAAAATCCAAGTAGAACACATAAAAATTCCAGATCATTCAAGTCAGCATCTTCGACTAGATAACAGGGAATTTTCCGGCGAAGAACCCAGACAACTCTACCGCCGACTGGTACATCCAAAGCGACGAAACAAGAAGTATTTAGATCCAAACAAATAATTCCACATAGCCCGGTTTCAATGAGACCTATAATGCGAAACAAGATTCCAATAGGGCAAGGGAATAGAAGAAAATAGATGTCTTAAAGCGAAAACTAGTCACACTTGCGTAGTAGTCAGTTTTGCGGAGAGAAGGAAGATTCTGAGCGTGAGTTGGTTATAAACTCGCATAGTATTGATTTGTAGGCCAGATGGAAGAGGAAATCACTCCTTCATAAACAATCTGGGAGCAAAAGTCTTAAAAGAGAAGTATATGATATTTCGATACCGTCATTGGTAAATATTCCTGCAAACAATCTGACAACGCTAAGCAATAAGGAACATGCACCTAAGAAGAGCAGTCCGTCTTACAGTAAGCCTGTTAACGTTCTGTGTGATAAAAACGTTGACATATGCAGAATTTCGGATTCCAAATTGGTATGTTCAAACACAGATTATTTTGCATAACATCGAATAATACCTACATTTACTGACTGTATTTTGAACCTAAAGTTTACTTTTATATTCCATGTTTTGTTACGAACGCATATAGATTTTGTTATTTTTGTATCTGAATACACACATATGACAACATTTTTAATCCTCTTAATGAGAATCCCCATATTGTAGTTTCGCTAATTTCAATGTAAATTAAATCAGTTGTCAGCAAGCTAATTAATGTACAACAATTTTCAATTGTCTATGCCTTTTGGCAATTATTGCCAGCGGATATTCTTGTTGCAGAAATAGATAATGTCATATTTTACTTGCTCCATGTATTGTACCTCCTCTTTTTAGTTCGTCATTTCCGTACAACCTTTTTACTTATTATTACCATTACATTAATTGATTTCATAATTTAGATTTCATTAATTCCATTTTCCACCACCCCCTAGTTGATACATTTAATTTCTCCGATTTTTTTCCTCTGGAAAAGAATTTACCCTCCTCGATCGTTGCCTCCCTGTTCGTATAAAGTTCGAAAAGAGTTGTTTCCACCCTAAGGAGAATTACATTTCCACTTAAATAAACAATTCACACAGGAAAAAGGAAAAACCAATAGGAAATGCTCAGCCACTGAACTTTGGTTTCTTTTTTTATTCAGCACCATGCCGGATAAAGGCATCCGATGGTAGGAAAGGTAGCTGGTGTACCTTTACAATAGCAATAAAGGTTCACAGAAAATTGCTTTTTTCTTACGTAACAATAAAATAAGCTTGCTTCCAACACCACCAATAAGGAAAAAAAAAGAAGAAAAATATTCATCCGTCGACAACTTTTAGTTGAGTTGAGTTTGTAGCAGCTAACATAGTTGTTGCTATATTAATAGTTTCGTACACCCATGTTTTCACTTTTGCTTCTGACCCAAAGTCTTCCTTATATGTTTTATAATACTTCTACCATTAGACGAGCAAATCCATAGTCTAGACGTGCTGCTGCCAATGCTATTTTAAATATTTAAATGGATTCTCTATCGTTGGATCCCCGTACATTTATCAAAAAAGGGGCACAACGCTTTTCCTGGTGTTTACCCTTATAATACTTTGCTTTCCCTTGCGTTGACCAATGGACAAAGGTACTACCTACGCAGTTTGGTGTTTTTGGTCTCAAACAATTTTTTCATCATTTGTTTCTATTTTGTATTTAAAATGTCATGCAGTAATGTACAGGGTGAACGGGCATTAATATTACCTTGGCAAATCGATTCGAAAGAGTTTTATGGTAGCACGTGTAGAATTCGATTGTCAAAACGAGGAACTGATAGATTATTAAATGCAGAGGAAATATATTTTGCGCGAAAAAATCTATATTTGTAATGCTTTTTAGTTGCTAGTCTTCGAAAATATGCGATGGAAATGGATGGTATTCTAATCACTTTTTTGCGATACATTACGTTGTCGTAATTGATATAATCTAACCATACTCAAAATAGAACACGATACTTCAATCAACTAGGTGTGGAGTAAAGGAACAGCGGTTTTGAACAATGTGAAATGGGGTTTTCGGTAAATCGTACATTTGTTTTTTCACCCTTTTTTTTTGTTGTGGAGCAAAAAAAGGGGTACTTCATCCGATTTGATGACACATAGTTGTAGTAGGTTAGGTTAGGTTGGAGGCATTTCAATGCGAATGTCAGTCTCAAATAACCGGTGTCAACTAAAATCGGACCCGACTGTATGCATTATTAAGTATCTACATGGTGAAAACAAAATTCCCACACGATAATTTTTCCACCGAAGTTGTAAATTTTCACATGTTCTTTACGATATAGTGCTAAATTTATTAAAAAATATGCTTACGACGACGCCATATAAGACATCCTTAACAGGAAAGGAGTTAAGAATAGGGGAAATGAGTTAAGGGGTTGTGTAAAAAAAAGTGTCAAACCTTTGGTGCAAGGAAAAAACAGATATTTGTCAATCATTCCATAATCGTGTTGTTTTGTTTAATGATAGAAATAGGAAATTAAAATTCAACGTATACATATGTGGCAAACAGTGGAGGATAAAAATTATAGGCCAAAAAGTAGTTTCTATTAAAAAATATCGAGAATCCAAAGAGTAAAGTTTAAACTTTGCCTATACAAAATTTCTTCCGGGAAGAAAAGCGCTTTCCGGAACGTTGTTTAATAACGAGTACAAGAAATGTATAGAGGCGGCTGTAAAAATAGTAAATAAGGAATCGGTTATTCTAATTGATGGGTGGAAAAATACCTCGTGTAACGCCAAAACTGTTGTAACTATGCTGCACACTGCCGAAGCAAAACCAGTATTACTAGATGCCTGGGATTTGACAACTGATTCTGAAACGGCAGAAAAACTGGTTGAAATTATTGGCAATAGTTGCAAATTGGCCAAACAGTTGTACGATACAACTGCATACGCTATTGTATCCGACAACGCTGCACCTATGATTAAAATGGGAAAAATGATTGATTTATGGCATAGTACTTGTAATAGCCACACTGGCAATTTATTACTTAAAGATATCTTAGATAAAGAATTATCAACAAAAGTTACCACAATCCTAAAGGAGTTCAAGCACAAGGATTTAGAAGCAACTCTGGTCCAACGAGGAGGTACGCGAATAAAAACCCCATGTGATACGAGATGGTGTTCCTACCGTAATTCTTTTTCTTGTCTCATTCAAAACAAAGAAATTATGAAGCAAATAGCAGCCGATCCTAGTCTCAGAAAAATAAAACAAAGTGTCTCACTATTGTTATTTGATGATGAATTTATGAAGGAGGTTACAGACTCAATTAAGCTTCTCGATCCAGTATGTAAACTTGTCAATTTCTCCCAGAACTCTTCTGTTTCTATCGCAGATTCAGCATTATTGTGACTAAAGCTATAATTACCAGAAAAATTCAATGACAATTTAAAAAAACGAAAGGAAATGGCTTTAAATGTGTACTCTTTAGTGGCATATTACCTTCATCATTCATATGACAATGCGCTTCTGACCACTGAACAACAAGACGATTTTCTTTTCGACCATCTACATACCAGCGGTATTGAAAACTGGCATCATTTTCGGAAACAATCAGGGCCTGTTTTTCCAAAATTAGTAGAGAAAAATGTTGAAAAATCTATTGTATTTTGGAGCATGGCTGAAATTAACCATCCAGCGTTATCTAAATTAGCCATAAACTTCTGAAAATTCCAGCTTCATCGGCTGAACTGGAGAGGTCCTTTTCCAACTAGGCATACGGTCACTCACCAACAAAGGAATAGATTATCTTTTGAACATTCAAAAAAATGATTACATGTATACTTTTCTCTAAAACTCGCAGACTCAAATGTTACAAATGAATACTAATCAATAAAGTAAAAATTATGGGCTATATAAACGTTGTTTTTTATTAACGATACCTTTTCATGAAATCTTTAAAAAATCAAAATTATGCATTTACTTTACGTGTAGATGTAAAGTATCTGATGTAGAATGCGTGTAGATTACACGTAAATTATCATGTAGAGTACACGATGTAATCTACACGCACAACACTGGTTTAAAGTTGTACATAAGCCCGGATAAGACCGAGTTAATACTCTTCTCTCGGAAACAGAAGATTTTCATAATGATATGAATTGCCCTACACTTAACAGGGATATGATGAAATTGAGTAATCAGGTTAAATAGCTAGGTCTTGTCCTATATAGAAAACTTTCCTGGAAGCCTAACATCCAAAAAAGAGTACGGAAAGCCACAGTGGCGCTGTACTAGTGTAAAAGGACAATAGAAAAAACATGGGGTATGGAGCCATATTTCATTTCGCTTACCTGACTACTGCAGCGTATTTCAGGCGAAATTCGTGGCTATAAAGGGAGCCGCAGACCGTCTGAAACATTGAAAACTGCCTACGGATAGCATCTGTATCTTCTGCTATCAAATCCCTCACGGAGTAAATACAATCTCCACAACACATATCATGTCGGTCAGGTTTAAATGAAATGACTGAGCATCTAAAAGTACGGCTCATCTGAGCACCTGGACACAGTGAAATTCCGGGTATTTGCAGTGCCGAAGACTAGCGAGGATTGGCACTACTAGTCCCGAGTTAGCATTAACCACCACCATATGCCTGATCACACGATAAAAAGCTTGACCTTAAACGGCCAAAGGAGCTCAACTCACTTGGACGTAAATTAATAAGCGTCATCGTGGCCGTTATTTCGGGCCACTGTTTCATAGGTAGATACGCCGATTGACTCGGTGCATCTTCAAACGGCCCAATGCAACCGTAGGAACCGGTTTTTGGGCTCCCCAGTTTTGAAGGGTTAATCCAAATAGGCTCCAATAACGTCAGGGACCTAGTTCGGTTCATCAGGAGCTCTAAATGGTTCCGGGATACATAATAACGCTAAACCCTTTCCGACCCAGCCAATATTACATATTGACTCACAGAGAGTAATTAGTATGCTCTTTTCTTTTCCAACTGTGGTATCACATAGTGCCTAAGTATGCCTTTTTAGGCAGCCACTATTACCTAACCTAGCCTAAGTTCCTACCCTGGGAAATTTTGAAAAATAATAGGAGAGGAGTTGTAATTAGTGACCGACTGTGTTTTATCAAAAAGTGTTTTTAATTAATGAACAATAAGTTTTTCAATTGTGATTATATTTAGTGGTTTTACAGGTCATAAAGGAATCAACAACTATGCCAGTATCTGTAAAATTCAACGCCGTCCCTGCAAGTGCTTATAGGCCATCATTACATACTCACATATGATGAATTTAAGTTTAGGAAAAACGTACTAGTTTTCCAGATTTAGAATTTTTTTTTAAATTGTGAGAATCAATACCTTACGGCAGTATTGTTGTAGAGAGAGAGAGAGAGAGAGAGAGAGAGAGAGAGAAAGAAAGAGAGAGAGAGAGGGAGAGTTGTAAACAATTGAATTTGCTACAAAAGAGCTCTTTATAAAATTGTTGTACCTACGACTCAGGGTTAAAGAGATACCTTGAAAAAACTCTGCACTTTATTTTCAATATGGCAGGTAAATGGGGGTGGCAGCGACTCCGGAAACCGAGTGTTATATTTGCCGTTAACCCCCCAAGACATCAAAAAAAAATCTCTGCATACAAAAATGTTTCATTAAATTATCGTTTGTCTGGACAACTATTCAAAGATTTGTTCTCGGTTAATTTCTGTAAGGTCCCACCCACTCCAGTGAAATTATCGTACTGGCGTCAGCGAAACTGTAAATGCTACTTTTAGATGGAGTTGCATCGATGAATGAGTGATACGATCACTATCATCATAGGGTTGTCTCTTAGGCTTTGGCTACATCATAGTAAAAAGTTGGAAAGTGAGAGATAGAAGGCAATTAAGAAAAAGAAGAAATATGATTGCTGAGAGAAATGAACCCTGAGGTACACCGGAATTTATTTCGTAGAGATCAGATGTAACTCTTCTATTATTATACATGCTGTTAAAATGAGAAGTCTAGCTTTTTGATTTCATGTCTTCATTCAATAAAGGATTGCTAGACACTAAGTTCAACATTGGGAACCTACTTCTAGCGACGAGGGAAAGTGTGTATAAGTTCTATCCCTGTACCACTACACTATTATATAAATTGCATCAACTTATTTTAATGTCTACCTGTTCAATGTACATTGAACGTACTGACAAAAGATTTTTAATCCATTTTAGAAGTTGCGGATACACTAGAGTTATCGAGTTATCACCAAAATTGTAGAGACAGCATTTCGTCAGAGCAGTTAGTAAATCTCTAGCTGAACGGTCAGCGCGAAAATTGTATTGGCATATGTTAAGATGTTTATTTTCCTAATGTTTAATCAATTAATTGTTGATGACTGATTGAAGAATTTATAATAGAACAGAGCTGAAATGCAACTAAATTTTTGTTTTTTATGTATCGGCTAGACGTGAGCAACTTTCCACGCGGGGAGAAACACACCTTTTCAGTATGCTAAGTTAAGCCATTAAAGAGGCAGCCGCAAAGAGAGCAATAACACTTTTGACGTTAAAATGGGTCAAAGCGATGCTTAGCTGTCGGGAAATCACAGCTAGCATAGAAAAGGGATCAGTGAGTGTAAAGGCCACGAAGGCTTGTCCCTAAAGAAGGATTCGGTCCCCCCATTTCTAATTGACGAGCCCCGAACTAAGCTAACAAATGCCTGATTTAAAAATCAAGGATATGAAGATATCTCGATTATCAAAACCGATAGTAAGCCTGATGGGAAAATTTTTTAATTAATGCGAAAGGCTCTAGATAAAGTCAAAAATTGGTGCCACAGAAAAGCGTTCGCGCCAATGCCGACAGTTATCGTTCCACTAACGAGGAAAAGGAAGCTAAATCTAATAGCTCCGATCCTTGAGATAATAGAGCTAGATTTCTTCAGAGAGGTTAAATACCTAGGTGTAAGCCTGGATCAACAACTCACCTTGAATCCTCAGCTCGAAGTCGTCCTAAAGAAAGGCATAATGACCTTATGAGCATGCCGACATCTATTCGGAAAGACTTCGTAAATATCAGACTCTTGGTCACTTATGCAGCGCTGGATTACTCTAGCCTGTGTGCCAGGTCACGAACGTATTAAAAGAAATATAGCTCTGGACCGTCTTGAAAAGAAGAATCGCTCATTTGTCGGCCCGTAGCCGTTTTGTAGCTACTAGGAAAGCCAGATCGTAAGACAAATCAAGTCCTGGGAAACAGGAGTGAGCAAATATACTGGGAAATCTCTCAGGACTAAGCCAAGCGAAAAGGTTTATTAACTTCTCGCAACACAGAACAAAAGCATACCTCATACTCAGTGAAACAGAGTTAAGAGTTAGAACAGGCTTTCCAACTAGGCAGTGAGATATCATCTTAAAAAGATAGGCGAAGTTGAGGACGAATCATGCCGCTCTTGCACGCAAGAACATAAAACAGCAGAGCGCATCCTCTGCAATAGCCTTTGTACTCATAACGTTCAAGCACCGATGTTTCAGAAATAGGCGAATTTTCTGCGAATGCACTGCAAGATAGCCCTTCCCTTTGTCTCGCGATATACTTGCAGAAAATTCGTGGTAAAATCAACTTTCGCATGGACTATAGTAATAATAATAAAGATACATGAAAATGTTGGGCAGAGGTTTAGCCATAGAAGAATTATTTTAGAACCAGGAGCGAAAGTCCAATGGATTCGGAAGTGTCGAGTTTTGAAAGAACATTGAAAACATTTGCCTACCAGAGCATGGCGGTGGAAAAAGGCTACAATGAAGTTAGTAAAAATAAGAGATAAATATTAAGAGATATGACCGACAAAACCTTTAGGAACCTAACATTCTGTAATAAACCGATAGAAAAGAAGTGTGGTTGTATTGGATCATTCGTATGATGGAAGCCTTCATCGAGAAATGTCAATGCTAGGCTGCATTCAATGCTTATTGGCACTCAGTTGTATATTGAGTTCATTGTAGCTGCTATTATTGTGGAAAAATACTACTGTAGGTTTCGCGAAATTATAGATTAAAAGTCAAGGGAAATTAAAATTTTTGTTTTTCAACGCAAAAAGTAAAATAGAATGTTGAGTAGAATCTTGAATTTCCGGTTCTGACCTCGAAGTCTACAATTTTGTGAAAACCACTGTAGAGTCCGAAATTTGGGCATAAATTCATACTTAAATTTCTGAATGAATGACGGAGTGAGCACACGACATACTCACCAGGAGTAAAGTTCACCACCCTCTACAGGGATGGATTTAAATCAGAAGACAATGTAAATGCAAGGAACTGAGCATGAAAAGCTCTTGCGCCGCTTTCAAAAACAGACCACGGCCTTCTAAGCTAAGATTAAGGTCACGCTATAAAACAATAATTTTCTCTTAAAATTTGTAAAAGCGGGAGAACAGTGAACTAACGTATCAGAGAGCAGGAAAATAGGGTTCTGGACTGTCGTTTAAGCATTTCAAAAAATGTTTCGTCGCCAATCCTAAATAAATATTAAGACAGTAAAAATCTGTTTTTATTAACATCTTTTAATTTTTCCCCTAACATGTAAATTATTTATAATAAACCAAACTCTCTCCCTTCCCCTCTCTCACCGAATCAGCAGCACTAACTAAACACAATTTAAAATGACGTATTTGTTTCATACATGTTTTCCAAATGAAACATGTTTACTGCTCGGTTTGCTGTACATAAACACCAAGTGGTGTGGGCCAAGCAGGGGAGGGGGTGAAGTTGTGTGGGGATAACAAAGGCGAGAGGAGTAGATAGGAAGGGTGGTGGAAGTGAAGGGACATTTGCAACTAACTTTCGTCGGCGATCCCTCCAGCATACAAGGGTTAAATACTGCAGCTGAGAATCACAAAAAATTTGCAGTTTTTTGTTTTGCATTGAAGCTGGATCCACACAAATTTAGAGAGGGACTTAGTGGAATGACGTACAGTTCTACTCAAAAGACGAAACACAAAAAAATAACAAAATTTACACAAATGCCATGAATTCATAGACTGAAATATAAAAAGGGCCTCTAATTGACCCAAAAGGCAAAAGCGAAGTGTTTGTGCAAATAGCGTGCTCGTCTGAAGTGTACCCAAAAGCTGGAGACTATTTTTAAGGTCACAGATCAAAGAGAAGAGAACAAACTTTTAAGGGCGAGTTCTAATTGATTGGGAAAATGGTAAAGTGCAGGAAGCCAGAAACATTTTGCATCTCATGCATCCGTGCATATTTCAAAGAAAACTAAATTTTCAAAGGTGTACATTAATGCAGCAATTAAAACAATCTCACTCTTAAGTAAGTGCAATGATAATTTGCTAGTTTCAACCTTGTATAAAAGTTTTTGGGATGCGGATAGGCAAGGAAAAGGAAAGAACATATGCGGTTAATATAGTCTAAAACCATATCAGACTCATATGCAGCCATAGCAGCTTCCTGGTTACATTTCACCACAATATGAACAAATCCTTGCTGTACACATTTTCTGCTAAATCCCACAGCAACTATACAAAAACAGAAGCAGCCCAACTTGTTACCTATATGTTGGTAGAGGGCAAACGATTATTCATTAATGGGTGTCCTAAATAATAAACAAGTTCTGCGAAGCATTTAATGTGAGTTATGAGTATATTGCATCTCCTGGGCAGGGCTATCTCGGCAACTGGTGTATAACGCCTATAAAGGCTGATGTTACATAGCTAAAGTGTGCACAGTTGGAGGAGCAGACAAGCATTAATTTTCACTCTCGCTATTGAGGTATTCTGGAGGTGGAATAAATTTATAAAGGGTAAAGTTACGTTTGATGAAACAATAAGCTTTACATGTTTCCGTTGGAGCTTAGGGTGTATCATATAGTGTATATGAACATGGTTTCAAAAGCGCTGAATTTATAAGGAATCTGAACCATCAACCTTACTATGCCAGTTATTTTAAAATTTGAAATGTTTCATTCAACTTTTTAATTAAATATTTTCAGGCTAAAATAACTAACCAAACCTCATTATTATAATATGCCTCGGGTGACATAGAACGGAAACAGTAGGTCTTAAAAGGACCGGGTTCTACGATAAAACTTTTGTTATACTGCACGACTTTCTCATTTTTACTGCTTGTGGCAAAGTAATTTTTAGCGAAGTAGTTTAAAGCCTTCAAAGTCGAAAAGGATTTTGTCGTCTAAGATAGTCTTTATAGGAAATATAGTACTGGCTTTTTCTAACAAGAGCTGAAAGTCCGAACACAATCTTAATCTATTTAATCCTATCGGGCCCCGATACCCCTCAAATAGAGTTTACAAAAACTAGACAATGTAAGGCCTGCTGTGCATTATTTTCGCTCTCATAAGTTTTATAGAACCAGACCACGACAATTTTCTTCTTTATTAATTAAAAATTTCTTTTAAAATTAAATTTTAATAATTTTAAATTTAATTAAATATTATTTTATATCTTTTAGCGCTTTTCATGAAATTGGTTTACCTTTTTTTTAAACTGTTTTCTTTTTCAGTTTTTAGTGTTCCTACTACTAGAAAAATACTGCTCGTGTGAACTCAGTGATTGCAACAGTTCCAGAGGTAGTACAGTATAAAGGAAACATAATCATTTAAATCCCGCCATACATTCGTTGGTCCACGCGTTACTAAACTAGGTACTACTCCTCCTCTCAACACCACTCTAAGAACACAACTTTTGTTATGATAATAATGGAGCGAGATGCACTTTGACAAATTAAACGAATTATACAAATCTATGCGTATAGACGACAGGCTCTCCCTCAAAGAAGAGTTTTCCTCATATTAACAATTGATAAATATACTCTAGGTACGAAAACATAAACATCCAAATCGGTCCAGGTTTACCTCCCCCCAACACACATACACATAGAAGTAAAATCGTAAGTGCAACATTTATATCTTAGCAGTAATGGAGAAGCATAGTATATAAAACAAAAGAGAACATCCTGTAGTTCGCTCCACGGGTCCGAAGTTCATCTTTTCAACCCCCACCTTATCTCTCGTTTTTGGGAAGTCGGTCTTATCAAAATCGGTGGACAAATTACGCAGTTAGGCAAAACTCCTCCGTCATTCCATTTCAGCTTAACCCCACCGCAACCCAAGTAATGAAATGTTTATCTTGCTGCTAAATGGGTGACATACACTATAGAACAGAGAGAAAAAACCATTCAAAGCGATCCACGCATTATAATGTTAGGATATCGCTCCCTGCCTCGGCCTCACCATAGGTCCACAATTTGGAATATGGTACCTATGGGCCACAGACTCGATTCAACAAGAAAAGAATCACCCAAATCGGTATGCGCATTGCGAAGTTAGGCTTCCAAGAAGTCGTTTTAAAAGGTGATTAATTCAGCTAAGAGAAAATCTAAGGTTATAATTTACTGAGCTTATATTATAGTTCCAAGGATGAGAACCAAACTAGATTATCTATAATCTTTTCGTTTTCTCTATTTAATCGACAAGGAATGCAAGTAAACCTGCAATTTAAGGTGCTTTCCGAATCATCGCAGTACTCTGAAACCTAAAGGATTTTTTTACTGTATTTAATTTACCGAAAGCAACTATGGGTCGCCGACGGTGAGCCTTGAACTCCAACTCAACTATACCAATGACCAATATGACTAAAATGCCTAAAACCCGAATTATTTAATTTCGCGGATCAATTGTCACATTGTTTGTTTTTGTGTTGGTACACTGCTCACTGTCGTATCTTGACATTGATAGTAGCCATTATGGATACTCACTTTGCTGCCGAATAGCTAAGATGCGTTTTGGTGTGGTCGGCGACTTTTTACTTCAATTTGAAGAAACCTCTATGAAGAAAACAAAAATTGGTATAAATATTACCAAGAGTACCGTAAAAACGTTGAACAACTGATAACAACGTCAAAAAGGTACGGTAAACGATTGCGGAAAATCGAATCACTATCAGAGAGGTTACTGGTGATGTATTCAAACAGCTGGACAGCACAACAGAGAGGTGACAGCACTGACATTGAGACAATGAAAGACCTATGTGGCAGGGGCAAAAAACCTTAACTACTTAGAAGTTACAGTTAACTGGGCCCCCTATCTAAAGAGGTTGTTGTTCCAGTACAACGAGTTTCGAAGATTTTGGTCGAAAAATTTGTTAGTTCTGACTGGTGTAATTAAAATTCTAGGCAGCACAACATTTTGAGACTATGGGAAAATGACGCTGAAACTAGCAGGTTTTAACCTGGCAGATTAAAGCTTAACTTAAACTTAATGGACCATGAATTAAACCATAGACAAATATACTATAAATTTCAAAACTTATTTTTGCTTTATATATCTTTTCTTCCAGCCCTTCCCCTTCCTTATAATTTTAATCACCACACCTTTGGTATGAGGTATGATTAATACTTGCCAGCTCATTCAAATAATAAGTGATTTTCTCTAGATTTTGCTCACTAAAATAATTGTAGCATATGGTGCCCTTAGGCAGGTGAGCAGGGAAAACTGAACTTATGCTATTCACAGCAAAAACCAAGGTACCATACTTTGCTTTACCTAAATGAAACGGCCAAGAACTCTCCAGTGCCAGGTATTTCGGTTTAATCCTAAATCCCAAACTGAGCTGGAAGCTTAACATAGAGGAGCTAGTAAAGAAAGCATTTATAGCCCTTTATGCCTCCAGACGTACCTTTGGTAAAACATGGGGACTGCAACCTAATATGGAGCTAAATAACTTGGTTTGGTGCCTTGCGATGAGTAAGACATATAACCAAGCCAAGATAAGTAGAGTGCAAAGAACCGCTTGCATCGGCACTACCGGTGCCCTGCGCTCCACCCCAACCGAAGCTCTGAATGTGCTTCTGCATCTACTTCCTAAAGAATCTGAGTGCTGGGTTGCTTCACCCTATGGCCACAGCAACTATGATACCGTAATATTCACGGATAGTCCTAAGATGGTACACGGTGTTGTTGCAGGAGTCTTCTCTGAGACACTGAGCATAGAAGTCTAATCGTCTAACGAACACATCCAGCGTGTTCCAGGAGAAGGTGCTTGCGATTATGAAGGCGTGTTCGCTGCTTCTGTGTATGCATTCACCGAAGCAGAACATCACCATTGTTACAGATAGTCAGACGGCCACTAGGCCAGGGCACTTGAATCAGTTACCATATCTTCTAGGGTGGTGCAGGACTGTCGGGAGTTACTTAGCTCCTGGGGCAGTCTGCTTAACGCAACTTTGCACTGGGTTCCCGGACATAGAAACATTGCTGGGAACGACCAGAGAGGGCGTAGCTCACTGAGATGTATTAAAATGGAGTGAATTATAAGCTATCTCATATGGATACAATTTTACTTTCAGTGGCGGAAAACCATTTTTAATTTCCAGTCTTTACTGTGAATTTGCACTTGTTGAGAGCGGAATAAAATAACTAAATACATTTACATATAAAAATTTAATTTTAATCTTTTATATTGTTTATATTGTTGTAAGGAAAATGTAAATATCATTGGAATTACTGAAATAAAAATTACAAAAAAAGGTAGGATGTTTACCCAGAACGAGATATAGAATGATTGCGAATCTTGTCATCTATTTCTATCTCGGCTGTATTTAGCAGGCGACATGACATCAATGACGATCGACCCTACGTTCTTTGCCTTGGAATGACCCTCTAATTCTGCCACCTTATGAGGAGCGCTTGGGTTTGCTGCAACTTGCTACACTTGAGAGGCGACGTTGGGTTGCTGATTTAACATTTTTGCATCAGCTTCTGCAGGGAAAGTTGGACAGCGCTGAACTAGCTTCCAAAATATTGCCTAGAGAACTGTCCTATTCCCTACGTAATCGAGCACCTTTACATATTGCTTTTTCGCGCACTAATTACGGCATGTTCGCGCCTGTTAACCGCATGTGTAGGTCTGCTAATGATATTGGAGACGTTTTTGATATTAATGTGGACAAAGTGACACTTAAAAGGAGCATCTATAATTTGTGATTCGTTCTTTTGCTTGCACTGGTTTTGGTTTTAATTTTTCTTTTTTGTTTGTTTTGAATTTTGATGGAAACACTATTTTTATTATTATTATAAAACGCATGTATAGAGTCGTGAATGTGTGTCTGTCTTTTGACCTGACTCTTATTAAGGATTTGCTTAAGTGATCTCTGTTGTCTTTGCACCCCCGATTGTTGTGTGTGGGCGTATTTTAGTGTGTTAATTACTAATACTATCTGCATGGGCTTGGGAGCCTCATTCGCCTTAATATTTTGTGATATTGTGGCGAATAGGTCAAATGATTCTAGGCTTCTGCCTATGAAGTGCGCCTTCTCTCTTCTCTCCTTCAGAACAGCAGTCACTCCAATATAATATATCGCAGTGCCGCAGCTCTACAATGTGGCCAACTTTTTCTGCATTCCTTGGCGTTGGCAAATGCCAAATGAAGCACCCTGAAAGCATACAGCATATCAAGGGCAACGTGGTCAATTTATAATAAAAGTAGGACATCCGATCTGCCCAACAGACCGAGAGCTGTTATCGCAAAAATCACTGCGGTCTGTACAGGGCACTGTCCTTTAGGCGAGCATGCAGCTAAGCCGGTTGACTTTAGTTCGTTTTTTCCATAATAAACTCAGCCGACTTCAAGCATGATTTCAGGTTGTGAGTGAACTAAGTCCAACAAAAAACCGGGTCTTACTTGTTGTGGAATCAAGGAAGATCACGTAGAGCGAAGCGAATGAACCTAAGCTGGACGGATTCAATCCTGTTAATGTGGGTTGTTTGTGTAGGTGACCATACCTGGCTGGCATATTCAAGAAGAGGTCTAACGAAGGAGATATAGAGAGATTTGGAAACATAAGGATTGGAGAACTCTCTGGACCAGCGCTTCACAAACCCTAGCGCGGAGTTAGCTCTGTTAATTATGCTGTCAATGTGGGACCGGAAATTGAGTTCACTATCACAGGTCACACAAAGAGGTAACGATAGGGACTGGTACGTCGGTTAGCATGTAGACTCTTGGGGTGGTGGTAAGACGCTTGCGGGAATAAGAGATGGACTGGCATTTGGAGACATTGAATTCAAGAAAGTTTGTCATGCACCATGTGGTGAAGGAATCGAGATCTTTTTGCAGGAGAAGAGAGTCGGTTGTGGAGGAGATATGTTGAATTATTTTCATGTCATCAGCATAAATGGACAGCTCCGAGTGATTGATGACACATTCAACATCATTTATTGTAAGGATGAAAATTAATGGAACGAGGTGGCTGCCCTGGGGGACGCCGGAACGAGCGACAATAGGGTTAGAAATGGATGAGCTGAAAAGAACGTTGTACCGACGGTTGTTGAGGTAGGATTGAATCCAGGAGATGAATCGGGAGGGGAAACCTAGGCGATCAAGTTTGAACAAGATAACATTATGGGAGATCTTGTCGAACGCTTTACTAAAATCGGTGGCGATAACATCAACATCTTTACCGTTTTCCAGGACACATAGTGTTTTGGAGACGAAGTCAGTAAGGTTGGTGGTTGTAGATCTTCCTTTGAGGAAGGCATGCTGGGAGAGGAAGAAGATAGACTTACAGTGGAAGAACATGGAATCATAGACCAATTTTTCGAATAGTTTAGGTACGGATGATAATTTAGCGATGGATCTGTAGTTGGACACATCGTTTTTGCAACCTTTTTTGAAGATGGGAAGTTTTTCCATAAATGAGGGAAAACCCCTTGAGTGACCGAGAGGCTGAAAAACAAGGTAAGGGGTTGAATTATATGCATGGCACACTTTTTCAGAACGATGGCCGGAATGCCGTCAGGACCTGGGTTGAAGTCGTCCTCAAGCCCGTTGATACTGGCGGCGATTAGTTCGGGATCAGGGTGGAAAGACGTAAACGAAGTTTGAGTGCATTTGTCCAAGAATGAAAAGTAGTTAAGGTCAGGTTGTAGAGAATTGTCGCTGAAAGATTTACTGAAGAAGTGTGCAAAGAGGTTGGCGATAACCTTAGGATCAGACGAAGAGGTATTCTCAAGTTTTAGGGTTGAGGGATAACCATTGGATTTGTTCTTGGAATTAATAAAGTTATAAAAACGCTTGGGGTCGGATATGAGGCTACTTTCCAGCCGTTGGAGGTACTCATAGTAGAGGATATCACAACGTTCAGAAAAAGAGGTATAAGCAGATAGGTAGGAAGAATAGTCGGACTCGGTCTGTGATAGAAGAAAAATTTGCCAACGTTTATTCTTTGTCGTACCATACGAGGGATGAGGAGTAGTTTTTACGGGGAAAAAGGTGGATAGATTGTGTAAAACAAGCGTGTATTTCTGAATAGAACGCCTCTAAAGCAACGTCAACTGGAAGATGTTGAGGGATAGTGGCAATGTTGGAGTTGAAGAGCAAGTGATTTAATTTTTCAAAGTCGCCTTTACGAAAATTGAAGGAAAGAGAAGGTTCGGAGCTTGAAAGTGTATGAGGGTGTTCGCAGGAGAAAACAAGGAGCAGGGGAGAATGGTGACAATCGAGAGATTAAAGGAGATGGTTGCTTTCCGCGACAGCCGAGTTAACTGGGTCTGAAGAAAAGATTAAGTCTAATTGTCTGTCAAGAAAGTTCCTGACTAAACTTACGTGAAAGAGACCAGAAACGGAGAGCTGATCGGTTAAAAAGGCTTCGTTGGGCGAAGATGCGTTAAGGGGGACGAAGATGCGTTAAGGGGGACAAAGTGAGAACAGTCCTCAGACAATGATCATTGAATACGGGGGAGATTAAAGTCACCCAATAAAATAAATTCATCGGAGGCGTTAGTGTTCTCAAGCAGGTTGTCGATCGCTTCAATTATGGGCTCGTAGGCATCTAGAGGTTGAGAGGGACGAATATAACAACAGATAATGTACAGGAGACACTTATTTAGTGCTAATTTGATACATACAAATTCTGATATTGTAGAGTCGCAGGTCTTTAGCAGGGTAGCGTCATAACGGTTGTGAGCAGCTATGAGAACCCCGCCACCTGGTGGATCATTGGTGCCTATACAACCTTCAACACGGAAAATGGTATAGTTTGGAGGGAATAGTTCGTTGTCGAGAATTTCTGGTGTTAGATTGGTTTCAGTTAAGGCAAAGATATCGTGCGGGAATTTGTGGAAGTTAAGAAAAATATTGGATGTTTTTGTGCGAAGTCCTCTTACGTTCTGGTAATAGACTGACAAGCTGCTGGGGAGAGGTACTTGATCGGAGACCGCAGCTACATTAGGGGGGAGTGTAGTCGTGATAGTGATGCTCACCACTTAAACCAACCAAACCAATAAGAGATAATAAATATGTAAATGTTCTAATACTAGAAGTAATCGTTTTAACTTTTCTAAATGCATGTATTGCATTTTTTGCTCTCGCAAATAATAATAAAAATATTAAATATTACACAAACATACACAAAAAATCAATTTTCAAGAAGTTTCTACAAACACAGAGATTTCTTTAATACTCCTACGTCATTAAAACAACTCTTAAATTTTGTTTAAAATAATTAAGTCAAACATCCTTGAAAATATACAACCCAACCACCCACCATTTAAAGTCCCACGCTTTCCACATCTTTTTTGTTGAGATTGTACTTGTACAATAATTACGAAAGTTTTTAATTTCTCCTAGTTTTTTTAAATTATCCAATGACAGAGAAAAGTAAAGTCCTTGTAAGTGGACTAAAAATATGAAAAGGAAATGGACTGGAAGTATTGCATAAGTGAGATTGTCCTCCGTTTTCTTTCTCATTTACTTTAGACCGGACCTCCCTCCTTGTCTCATCAAAATGCATCGAACTCACACCGCTTTTAAGACTTGCTCCAAGTCCTTTCCATAGCCGTTATCTATCTCTGTTATAGTACATTTTCATGAATATTCAAAATTATTCCAACGTTTTATCTGTTTGTTTTAAGCTTGGTGAATTTTGTATAAAAAGGAGAGAAAAGAAATGGAAACTCATAGCAGTTGTGTTCGTATTATCATCGTTTCTACGGTCGTTTGCATGAGTCTTGTGATTTCAAGTGAATATAAAATTTAGTAAAAGTCAGTAAATTCCTTTTTTAATAATGTTAAGACTGAATTAGGTGGAGATAATGCTAACGCTGCTATGCGATTGCCTTTTAGAATTTTTAAATGTAATGGAAGATTTTAACGAATCACATCTTTTTAGCAGATTACTTTCATTCCTGACTTCATTATGGAAATTGTTTCGACTTTTTACAGAATTCTTCCAGGACGGCGATAGTTAAATTATAAAGTGAATTTACACTTGCTTGGTAAAAGAAAGTTATGGTAAGTCCATCAACAAGTTATGATAATAGAACATTCTACAATTTGTCTATATTAGAGGACCTTAAAATAGTACCGCAAAGTCAGAAGTCAGAATAAATTTAAAAAAAAACATACGGTAGAGCGTGAAGGAGTTGGTGACGTTATATTTTAAAATCCCAAGGCGAAGTATTCGGTATCTCCTGTTTACCACGTGTCGGAAAATACTAGGAAGACAAATTCTATTCAAACGGAGTTATCTTCTGGTGTTCTTTAAGATATCAAAAACGCACATTTGGTACATTCTGCAGTTTTCGATACCTAAAAGATACCTAGAAGATAACTACGGCGAAGAAATTTGTTGAATGATCCTTTAGAACTTTTTAAATATTCTTCCAGTACGTCACCCATATTCTTTCAGAACTTTTTTAGTGTTCCTTTGGTACGCTTCTCGCTTTTTTACTACTATTTTAGTGTTCTGTTAGTACTATCCTCGTGTTCTTTCAGTTTTCTTCTTGTGTTCGTTCCGTACTCTCCTTGTATTCTTCTTGTACTTTCCTCGTGTTCTTCCACTACAATTCTAGAGTTCCTTTAGTACGGCGAGCTTGCCGTCGGAATTTGGACCAGCTCGTAGGCGGTATGATGTTTTCTTTCGCCACCTTTCAACGCCCACAATTTTCGCCAGGCTAGTTTCGCACTGCCCGACATATAGGAAAACTTGACAATCATTTCATTTTGGAAGTTTCAACAAGACCGAACACTTTTCAGCATGTTCCACAGCATAACACTCATGTTTACACACTTTTTTCTTAATATTTTTAACTCCACGGAACATCTAAAGAATACTGAAGTATAATTAAACTAGTTATCAGTTAGGTATCGCTTAGTACTACAAAATCTTTAAAATAAGGCTTGGAGGAGATTCTATCTCTCTCGTAATGATAAAGAATATCTTATTTACTCGGATCTACGTTGTTGAAAAATGACTGAGTCCTACGTTGCCTTTTGCGACTATCTTGCTGAGATTGGGCGGTCCATCTGTGTCAATCACAGAAGATTCTGGAGTTTTGTTAAACGTAAGCGTAAGAGTGACGGCTACGTCCAATCGATACGCTTGGAATGAACAGCGCAGACCTGAAATGCATTTTCCAGAATAGGTCTGACTAAGGAGCAGTACAAATGAATCAAAGTTGGTAAATACGAAAATTCTCTAGACCAACGCTTTACAAAGCCTTGTAAGTATGTTTCCTATCAAGTTTTATTCCAAGGTATTTAACACACAGCACGCGACGGATGCCACTCCCCACAAAGCTGTAGTCAAAAACTTGCGGATTGAGGCTCCTAGAGAAGGACATAGTCTCACACTTCTCAAAATTGAGATATAAGCCATTGTATTTGTACCACTCCAGTAACGTGTCTAAGTAGGAGAAGATTTTCATGTCGTCAGCTAAGAACAGAACATTAGAGTGCGAGATCAGATGGACAATGTCATCAATGGCAAGAATGAATAGTACATGGCCGATTTGATTACCTTGCGCACACTAGATGAAGCTCTAAAATTTCTTCAGGTAGGGCCACGAAGCGACATAAGATATGTCATGTCTCTTAGATAAGAAGAAATCCAGTCGACAAGAACAGGGTGGATACCAAGCCTCTTTAGTTTAAATATGATCACGAAGTGTGGGAGGTTATCAAAGGCTCAACTGAAATACGTGGATATACTCTCTGTCTGTTGCCTCGTTGGAAACCTGAAATAAGGTCGAAGGTGAACCCTAGGAAATTAGTAGTCGTTGATAAGGTATCTACGCGGTAGAGTATCTTTTATTGTGTAAATTTACGACATGGAACATCTAAGGAACACTTAGTTAACTGTTAGGTATTGCTCAGTACTCTTTAAGATATTGTATGTGCCTAGGTATCTTCTTTTGTGAATTAACAAGAAGAAACACTAAGGGATAACTAAAATTGTAATCGGTTAAGTATCTTTCAATATTCTTTCAGGTATCGTACGCGTCTAAAAGTCGCGTCAAGTAAGTGTCTAGTACGTGCACGTTATCTGTAAGTGTTCGAATTTTCGATACAGATAACTTAAGGAGTGCCTCAGGATGGCACAAAATTTTGCAACTCGTTTTGACAATTTAAAGCGGTGGATGCGTCACTTCAGTTATACATATTCAGAGCAACAGGTAGAATTTGAAAATTTGGAAATAGATACATAAGATAGTTTTAAAGATGTACAATATGTCTGAAACGCATTTTGAGGTTAAAGTGGAGATTAAGAGAGTTATTCCTTGTAGAGTTACGGAATATGCTCCAAATGAGATCTGATAACTTTTTAAAAGTGAAAGCGGTATGAGCTTGGAAACCTTCTTTACATGAAATGTTTTTGGTGGGATTTCATATCTTTTTGTAAGATTCTCTAGCACTTTTTATTTTTTCGGGTTGTATTTTTTTGTGCGTCAGCTATTCATTTTATCATAGCCCACTCTCTATCGTTGCATCTTTTCTTTGTTGGCTAATTATTTGTAATAAGCGATAAATCAGGGTGGTACTTAGTTATTAACCGATTATATTCAACTATAGCTGACTGTTGTGTGTTATAGCAGACTAAATTATATTTAAAAAAAAGTAAAAACATGTACACTTTATTAACCGAAATAACAAAAAATCTCTGATTAAACCTGAAAATTTAGTCACAAACCAATTTTTCATCCAAAACGCAAGCAGTAAATCATGGTCCGACCATGGTCTGGTGCTTGTATTTTTTTTTTAAATTTCCCCTTCCGTACAATTCCGCGCTTTTAGGCTTAACAATGCTTGTTAGTTTCTTAAATACGGTATGACTATTTTTACTTCATTCGAAAGATTGTTTTGTTAACTTCAAGTAGAAAAACCAGCAGCAGTTCCTTTTTGAACAGCACACTCACTTTTTAGTTGTTTATGTACTAATAGCTATAATCTGTTCCAAAAAGATTGGCAGTACACGCTCCTATGGAGTATTGCTGTCTGCTTCATTTTCCTATGCCTCCATCTCTCTTCCTCAGCACGCTGTTGCCACGATTTCATCTCAGAACATTTTCTTATTTTTCCTCGTGGCCTACTCCTTAAAGATATAATCTGGCTACACTAAAAGTGCTTTCCGACCATTCCAGTCACTCGAATTCGTATTGCATCGGAACTTCGCATGTAAAACCACCTACCACCCACCACTGAGTGCTGATCCCGGACAGCATCTGGCTGCTGACACAATCAATGCCTCTTGGTTTCTCGACCAAGTAAGATCGAAAGGATGAGTGTACACGGTTTTTGGCGAGTTTGTGAAATTTGGCATCATAACTTCCCATTTACCGTGTACTGCCAATCTTTTTGGAACAGGGTATAGCTTTGATATCAAATTTTAACTTTCTAGAACTTTTGGAAGTATTTCCCTAGAAGAAATTTTATATACAGACCTGGTTGGTGGGTGAAAGTTACAGATTTCTTAATTTTTTCGTTGTGTGTGTGCTAATCCTAGCCAGCATACCAAGCTTTCTAAGACTTCAGGAAGTACCCTAGAGCTTTTGATGATCATGAATGGCGAAATCGACGTATTACAGGTATTTATAAAATCTAAAGTATAACAGCTGGAGAAATAAAACTTGGTGTGTTTCATTAGCCTGGTAACTACATCTTATTCTCTTATCCTGGGCTCGCTTAAATTGTAAATGTAAAAAGGAAGGAACCAAAATGGCGTACAGAAACTTTGGCATAATTCATACAAAAAAAACATTAGATTGTTTATACAAATATATTTATTATTAGGTTATCAGTAAAATTTGACTACGTACTCCTCTGCGCAAACTCTTGCACGTGTCATACAGGAGTGTTTTAGTCTGCATGGAAACTTGCTATTATTCACCTAATACCGAAAAAAGAGAGTTTTACTTAAGGTTTTTGAATCACTCATAAACTCTCAGTGGATGAAATATCTGAACAGCAACCATTTTATCAACGATAGCCAGTTGAAATCATTGTCTCTGTCAGAAATCGTCGGTCATTTCAAAGGTTTTTGATATATGACTTTTGAGGCTTTCGCGGTTGCTCACTGACATTTTTTATATTATATAAAAAATGTTTTTGATATAGTCTGGCAGGCTGCCCTTCTAGCCAAACTTCACGCACTTGATTTTTATCCCCACCTCTCTAAATGGATAGAGTTTTTAGTCACGCCGTTCAATCCGCGTCATAATAGATGGAATTACATCTGATCAATATGAAATAAATGCCGGGTTGTCCTTTTGCCCTGGCCCGTGCGCAGGATACGTGGGGGGGGGGGGGGGGGGGGGGGGGGGGATCTAGTTTCATAAAAAAAAAATAAAGGAGCAATTAAAAAATATGGTCATATACATTTTACGTTATTTTTTTAGTATTTCAGTCAAATTTTTCCTAATCAAGAAGTTCAGAAAATTTTAAAAAACCTAACCGTGCATACGGGCCTGCTTTCACCAACCTTATTTCTTCTTTTTATTAATGACCTATTATCTCTCACACACAATCGCATTCTTAGTTCTGTCAACGACAGCAAAACTGAATGCTGTTTAATGTTACTTCCTTAAAAACTACCCCTCCCACTTACAAACTATTTCAATTAATGGGATGTATACTCCTAATTCGCCGTCTTTAAACATCTTGGGTATTGAAAGATCCATCAATCTTAGCCGGCCCCGATCATATATTTGCAATGCGATGAAATACTTGGGTTTTCTGCAAAAATATAAGAATTGTATCACTCCATATGACTTGGCGCTAATCTACAGGTCCCACAGCAGCCCTAGACTCGAATATAATTCCTATATTTGGAGAGGCGTCGGACATACCGGTCTCATTCATTGTAGACACTTCACAACACGCGATACAAGAACTTCATGTCGCTCCTATCCTATACCATCGATGGGACGGAGGGTATTGTTATTGATTCTTATATATTTGGTGAAGAGACATCCGAATCTTGTTGTTTTTCTAAGGATGATTATGATAGACTGAATGAATATTATTAATATAATATAATAGCTTAGGTGCTACTGATCTGGAGTACTCACATTAAAATTTTTTTGGATATGGTCCATTTTGGCGTTGGTAGGTTTGTTCCTCATGTTAGAATCGGTCTCACTTGCCATGGTTTAATTGTGGACTTTCAAAATTAAATAACTCAAAAAACAATGCGCACACATTATACAAACGTGAGAGCAATCCTTATAATCTGTCAAATTTTCACACACAGAAGGAGTATGAGTTTTTGAATCGTTTCTTTTTTCCTGATAATATATCGATTGCCGAGGAGAATATTAAGAATGATAGTAGTTTTGTTTAGCTGTCAACACATAACCAACACTTCTTAAGTAATTCCTTAGAACAAGAAAGATCAAAGAGGCGCGCACTCGTTAGCAAATCTACACATTTCCTGAGAGAAGCAAACTGTAATTATTTCGAGTGTAATGAACACGCTATACAAGATGTTTCAGATCTCACCTAACTAAAAAAATGGGGGGGGGGGGGCAATCACCAACTGGCAATTTTTTTATTTGCTTAACTACAACACCATGTAGAGGCGAACAACTAATGTTACGAAGGAAACTCGGCGAAAAAGTCCATCGTAATAAAATTTAGTATTTAAAAATTGGTGACCATATCTACGACGCATACTCGAGAATAGGTCTGACAAGAGTACATTATGTATAAAAAAAAAATTAGGAAAATTCCCTCGAACAAAGCTTTACGAAGTCAAGTACGGAGTTATACATAGAAACAAGGTAGCTTAAGTGTGAACCAAAATTCAATTTTCTATAACCAAAGATCAGTGACGGACTCCATGTGACGAACTTCGGTATTTAAGCAAGTGTAACAGAAGTGAAGAGAATTCCGACGCCAAGAGAATGTCAGAACAAGACATTTGTAGAGATTCAACTGCAGACTATTATTGACGTATGAACCCCAACAGAGGTTGAGTTCACCCTGAGCGCGGACACAGTCGTCATCGTGACTGATGCTCGAGAAGATAATAATTTAATCTGCAAATTTAAAGATCCTACAGGTTTTTAGGAGGTTACTAATATCGTCGACAGATAATATAAAAAGGGCCAGATCAGTACCATGTGGAACCCCAAATGCGGCTTTAATTATACGTGAGGTTGAATTGCGAAAATAAACCTGGTTAGTTCTATCGGTTAAATACGAATGAAACAAATGGATGATGGCAGAGGTAAACCTAAGCCGGAGCATCGTAAAAACTATGATATGTAGAACGTGAAAGCTTGTCAAAAGTGTTACTGAAGTTCTTAATACTGACAATCGGCTTGTAGATTTATTTCAACGCTGTAACGTAAACACGGGTTGGTTCTCTCTAGTTCCCGTAGCCCCTTGTGGGGCATAACACGGGAAAAAAATCAACCTATTCGCCCGATTCACCCGCAAATTTGTTATATGTGTCGGCAGGAACACTAGTTTTTATGGCGTCTGGTAAAAGAGTTTAAAAATAGACATTTCATGGTGGGCACAAATATTAGTGCAACGGATTTTTTAACGCATTTTAAAGAAATTTATAATCCAATAGCATTGAAGACTATGCATTTTTTCGCAGAGCCTCTTTATAAAGATGATTTTTTAGATGGTCCTTTCACGATTGACGAGATGAAAAACGCGGTTTCATCACTAAAGGAAAATAAAGCTCCGGGTTATGACAGAATACCTAGCGAATTTTATAAATATGCCCCAGAAGAATTCTTGTTAAATATGATCAAAATTTTCAATAATATATATGACGGTGGGGATACTCCTCTTTCGTTTAAAAGGTCAATTATTTTCCTCTTACACAAGAAAGGGGAAATGAGTGAAGTTTGCAATTAAAGAGGCATTTCCTTTATTGATGCGGTTGCAAAATTGTTTTCAAATTTACTTCAAACAAGATTGACTGTTTGGTTAGAAAATAAAAACATACTTTGCGAGAATCAGGAGAATTTTAGGAAAGGCTTTAGCACAATTGATCATATATTCACCTTAACAAATATAATAAATTTAAAACTTAGTTAGGGTAAAAAAGTATACTGCTTTTTTGTAGATTATAAAACAGCGTTTGACAGGGTGGAAGAAGAGGGCTTTATTTTTAATTTCACAACGCAGGTGTTTCGTTTAAATTTATTCGTATGATTATAACGATGCATAAAAACACAAAGACTAGTGTATGGACTGGTAAAGTGCTATCAGAATGGTTCGAAACATCTTCGGGGGTGAAACAGGGATGTGTGTTGAACCCTACCCTATTCTCTTTATATATAAATGACTTGCCAGATTTTGTGGGTGGGGGAATAGATCTAGGAGGAAGTGTAATAAATGTTCTCATGTGCTGATGCTGACATCGTGCTAATAGCTGATTCTCAAACACGTTTACAAGAAATGATTAACGGATTGGCAAAGTACAACAAAATGTGGAATCTATCGATAAATTTGTCGAAATCAAAAATTATGATCTTCTGTAAGGGAGGGCGCCGAAGACAATCAGAAAAATGATTCTATGAAGGAGCTGAGCTGGAGGTAGTTAAAGAGTATAAATATCTAGGTATTATTCTTACGCCGAAGTTGTCATGGCAAAAGCATTTAAAAGCAAGATTCCAGATGGCGAGAAATGGAATAAATAGTGTATGGAGCAACCTTATAGGAAGTAAGGAAGTCCCTCACTCAGCTAAAGTAAAAGTATTTCAAGCTGTGTCTAGAGCAATATTATGCTACGGTGCTCAAGTATGGGGGTATATCCAATATGATATAGTAGAGAAATTATTAAGGTTTTTAATAAAAAAAATTATTGGATATACTTCAAAATACTCCTAACTATATGCTTTTCATAGAGACTGGCGTAGAGAAAATGTATATTCATACACTGAAATTGCACACAGATAACCTAGTCTTGCCATAAATTCTGTCACACAATTTCTAATGCGCGCTTTCTCAGAAATTAGCCTGGAATTGTACCGTTAAGTTGAACTTTATAACAAATGAACTGTACGGCGTAATATTCCGATCAGTTTGGTGGCAGTCTTTGACTAGTAATCATGGAGTGGGGCGTAAAGGAAAATCGTATCGCTGTAATAGCACTCCATAAGTAAAGAAAAAGATTCATTTATAGTGCCATAGAACGATTTAATGAAACCTCAGGCATAGATGATAGAGCAAGGACCGGTCGTCCACGTACCGTTAGAACAGTCAGTGCCATAAAAACTGTCCGAGAGCGCATCCCCAGAAATCCACATCGCAAACAACAAATTTTGTCCAGGGAGTTGGAAATCTCCACAAGATCGATGAGTAGACTCATTCGAGATGACCTTCATATGAAGGCTTATCGTCGGTGAACGGCCCACATGTTGACTCCTCGGTTAAAGGAAATAAGATTGGAAAGATGTAAACGTCTCTTGCTTTGGCACGCAACCAATGGCCATGAGAACATCCTCTTTACCGACGAAAAAATTTTTACTGTGGAGCAAGTTTTTAATAAACAAAATGATAAGGCTTATGCAACATCATCAGAAGAAGCTAAAAAAACGGTTCCCAGGGTGCAACGAGGCCATCATCTAGCTTCTGTAATGGTTTGGTGGGGTGTATCTCATAAGGGTGCCACAACACTCCAATTTTGCGAAAAAGGAGTCAAAACCGGTGCGGCGGTTTATCAAACCAACGTGATAGAAGGTGTTGTGAAACCTCTATCGCAAACTCTCTTCGGTGGATAACATTGGGTCTTCCAGCAAGCCTCTGCTCCTGCTCACAAAGCAAGAAGCACACAGGAGTGGCTTCGCAGCAACATTCCTGCTTTTATTGCACAAGAAGATTGGCCATCCGGGAGTCCAGATTTAAATCCGCTGGATTATGCATTATGGACAGGGTTAGAGAACAAGGCCTGTAGAACTCCCCACCGCAATTTAGACAGTCTGAAAAAATCTTTCGTTGGAATAAACATATTATCTTTTATTGTTTAGATTTCATGCTACTTTAAAGTTGTGACAGAATTTATGGCACGACTAGGTATATAGTCAAGGTGCTGAAACTTCCAAGTAATCGCCTTCCAAAAGTATTAGCTGAAAGAATAATAGAAAAGGAAATATCTTGGTGTGAAGAACTCAACCATCTGGCGGAAAGGTTTGATGTTAATATTTCTTTCAGCGAAACAGTCAGTTTACACAACTTGTTGCTCTGTCTGAAGCAGGACTAGGGATACATCATGACTTATACAGTAAAATAAGTTCCTTGAAGTGTCGTAATTACTTTGTTGATGCAAGTAGTTTGCACAAAATTAATTTAATTTTTAAAGCGAGGGGAGGTTTGCTACCATTAAGGGATCGTCTCAGTGTGACCTTCCGAAAAATCACTGATTTTCGGGATTTTTTTTTAATGTTGAAATAAACTAATCGGTCCGGTTTTTTTTTTATAAATAAATACATTCATGACGAATACAAAATAATTTTTTTATGTTTATTTATTGGGTGTATAATAGTTGAATAAATTGTTGAAATGACACGTAAAAAAAAAGGTCCTGTACGATGTCCACGATTGCGGCCGCAATTTTGATCTGAAACAAAAATTTCAAAAATATTATTAATCTGTAGGGAAGTCGCTATCGCGCTATGGAGGGTTTTTTTTAATTTGACAAAATGGCGGCGGTTTGAACAAAAAGTATCGAATTGGGCCCTTTTTTTCGACAGTTTTTCGTAAAAAAATAGGAAGATTTCAAAAAAAAAAAGCTTCCATAGCGCGATAAAGAATGACGTTAAAAATGTTCTCTCCAAATTGGAACTAGATGTCTTCAAAACTCTTCCTTTGAAAATGGAAACCGTTTTGAAAAACACCATTCTGAGAAAAACGCGTTTAAAGATTGAATATTGGAAAATTTTAGATAAATCGTTTCACTCGTATGTCTATCCGTGGTGGATGTCGAAAACGAACTGAAATGCTTGGCCAGTTTATTTTGGAAAGTTATAAGAAGAAACGCTGTAGCGATCGTAATAATTTGAATTTCGATTTGAAAATTTGAGAGAATGTTTATTACAGTGTAACAAAAAAAATCGATCTTTCGAAAATTTCACACTGAGACGATCCCTTAAATGGAATGATTTGGCAAAATAGTAGTAATACAGAATGCTCTATGTGCAATTTGGGGGAGGTAGAAAATACAGAGCATTTCATTGCAAGATGTCCTCTACTTATAGAATTTAGGCGTAGATATTTTGAGAAAAATGTACTAACACACGAAGAACTTATATCGTTCCTTACTGGTGGGAATTGGGATGCCCTATATGGTTTTTTGAAATCTGCGTTGATCTACAGACATTTGCTAATATCGGAATATAACGGATGACTTTTTATTTGTATTACTGCTTCGATTTGGAGGTTTTGGTTTCCCTTGTCTTTTTTTTCTTTTTCTTTTTTTTCCTTGTTCTTATCTATCTTTTTTGTGTGGTCCATTCTCTTCTTAAATAGTAGCGTGAATTTGGTGCAATTTTAAATTTAGCTTAGTAAGTTAGTAATATAATAAGAATAATGAATTACTAAAAATTATTTTTCAGCGGAGATAAAGTGTATTAACATTAGTGAAGGATTATCAACCTGGCAGACGGCATAGCCATTGTCAGCATGTTTTTGAAGTTAAAACTAGGACTAGTTATTTAATGTAAATATTTAATATTGTGAATAAAAACTTTATTATTATTATTATTACTCTATAAAGTCCATCTAAATGGTGATCTATACTGTATTAAAAACAGTTGAATCACATACAATGTGTTTTTAAGCACTTTTATTGACTTTATTGCCTTAACTCAAAAGTATGCATATAGTAAAGCAACCTATTTTCTAATTAGGTCCGCATCAAAAAACATGAGCTCAGTAAACTCGCCTTTTCAGTAATAACTTGTGCAAGGTTCTTACTTTATTCTTACTTTACTTTATTTATTTGCTGACCGAAAAGATCGTTGTGGTGGTGGGGTTGCGATTTATGTTAAAAGCAATTTAAAATCGAAAATAATTAAATCTTCGTCAGGTGGTATTTTTGAATATATTTGTGTAATGGTTGATACCGGAATTGAAAAATGTGTATTGTCGGCTGTTTATCGTCCACCCGGAAGATTTGTTAGTCATATTGCCGATGAGCTTGTAGGTTCATTGGATAATTTATTACATGGATGTAGTGATGTTATAGTGGGTGGCGACTTTAATGTAAATGTACTCAGCAGGGATTCTTCGGCTGTAGAGTTTTTGTCCGTAATGCAATCATTGCATTTAAATGCTGTAAATGATCAACCTACTTATTTTAATTGTTGCAATCCCTCGCTCCTCGATATCTTATTTGTATCTGAAAAAGACAATATTCTATTTCATAATCAGCTTAGTCCAATCAGTATTTTAGATCGTGATTTGCTCTTTATGACTTATAATATTCCAATTGGTGGTTGTATTCCTAGGAAGGTTTTATCTTACCGTGATTATAATAACGTCGATACTGGTAGTTTATTTACCGAATGTAGTTCGCTCTCATGGTGTAACATCCTTAATGATCTATCAGTGAACTCCAAGGTGGAAAAATTTAATAGTTTTATATCCTACTTGTACGATAAATATGTTCCGCTTAGAGTTAAGAGTATCAGGGTTAAACATTGTCCATGGTTTTCTCAAGAAATTAGATCCCTTATTGTGGAGCGCGAGTATTTGTACAGAGAGTGGAGACGACTCAAGACTATCCGCAGTCATTCCTTCTATAGGGCTGCACGAAATAGAGTTACTTTGTCTATTCGCAATGCAAAGCGTGATTATTTTGCTTCCAGACTAGACCCTACTCTACCTCCTAAAACCCTTTGGGGTAATCTGAAGAGGCTTAGCATCCATAAAGAATCTGGTGCGGAGTGTAATCTCGACCCGGACGAAATGAACCAGTTTTTTACTTACCCCACTGAAATTGCGTCCAATTCATTGCAGCTTGATACGTCTACCTTTACATATGGTGTGAGTAGTTCTTCTCGCGTTCATCAATCTCGATCTGATGCATTTTCATTACGATGTATTGATTATCTTGAACTTTTGCGAGCTATATATTCTATTAAATCGAATGCTGTTGGCTCTGATCAAGTGGATCCTCGTTTCATTAAATTGATATTGCCATGTATTTCACCATATCTGCTTAACATAATAAACTGTTGCCTAATGTCGTCTTCCTTCCCGGATGAGTGGAAAATAGCGTTTGTTTCACCAGTTGCTAAGAAAACTTCCCCCAGTATCCATTCTGACTATAGGCCTATTAGCATACTGAGTTTTCTTGGAAAAGTAATGGAGAAAATAATGGTGGTTCAAATTCAACAGTTTTTGAGTAGTAATGACCTTTTATGTAGATTTCAATCTGGTTTTCGGTCGAAGCATAGTTGTGAATCTGCTTTGTTGAAGGTGTCAACGGATCTTCGAATTGCACTTGATGCAGAAAATGTTGGTGTTCTGGTTCTGCTTGATTTCTCAAAGGCATTTGACAGCATTGATCACTCGATTCTGCTTGAAAAGCTTTATATGTAGTAAATTTGGTTTCTCTACTTCTGCTGCAGCTCTGATAAATAATTTTCTCGCACACAGGTTTCAGCGGGTAAGAATAAGGGACAAGTTATCATCGTTGTTACATCTACGTCGTGGAGTTCCGCAAGGGTCTGTTCTTGCACCTTTATTATTTTGTATGTACATTAATGATCTCCCTACGGCAGTCCAAAATGTGCAGCTTCATCTTTATGCTGATGATGTTCAGCTTTATTTGAGTAGACCGGTTGGATAATTGGAGGATTTATTTGCTAGAGTTAATGATGACCTCGAGGGAATTTCTGCTTGGTCATTGAACAATCACCTCATACTAAATCCTAGTAAGTCCCAATGTATAGCTTTATATGGCAACACAACGCTTAGGGTAAATGAATTACCGTCTGTTATTCTTAATAATAGTGCTTTGCCTTTTGTAACCAAAATTAATAATCTGGGGGTGTTACTGAATACTTCTTTGAGGTGTTGCGATCATGTCAGAGCTACTCTTGGAAGGATATATGGTGGATTGAGAAGGCTGTGGTTGTTAAAGTTTGTTAGAAGTCTTATTCTGCCTTATTTCACATATGGTAGCTTAATTTACCCAAAACTTGACTCAACTTGCAGGCGCAGGGTAGAGGTTGCATTTAATGACTGCATTCGGTTTGTTTTTAAACTGAGCCGATCGGATCACATTACTCCCTTGAAGCTTTCTTTACTGGGTTGTAGTATTGATGTATACTTAAAGCGTAAGGCCTTATTATTTTTGTTTAATTTAATTCATTCTGGAGAACAAATATATCTTGCTGAGCACATTCAACTTTTACAGTCGCGGAGAGGTCGCAGGTTGCTTATTCCTAGGCATCATTCGTCAGTCCTTGAGGGTTCTTACTTTGTCCGGCTCGCCCGACTTTGGAATTCTCTTCCTGCAAGAGTTAAGGATGCTTCTTCTTTCAATGAGTTCTAACGTCTTATTTCTCTTTGTGAATTATAACTTCTGGTTCGTGTGTGAAAGGTTCTACAGTATTTTTTATATTTAGATGAATTTTTAAAACTATACATTTAATTTATTTATAAGATTATTTTCTTATTTCTTATTATTTACAAATTCAATTTTCGCTTGCTTTACTTTCAAATTATTTATATTTGCTTTATGATATGTAGTAGACTTTTATTTGATTTAATTCTTAGTAGCTTCATTGTTCACCATAAATTGATTTATTTCCTAAATTGACTGTAGCGTACTGTTAAAAGATTTTTAAACTTGTGTATGTACTTTTATATTTGAATAAATGAAATGAAATGAAAATGAAGTGCTGTGACTATCTATCAATTTCCTCTATTATATTTAAACACAACTTTTCAAATTAGTAAAAGAAATCACAACAGTTTTTGTAGATACTGTCGTAGACGAAATCAAATCTAAATCAAATCACAATAAAGCAAAAATGATTGGCTGCCGTTTCACAAACAAATCTCAACTTGCCAAAGTATTTGGTCGTAACAATTCTTAACCTTAAATTGAACATCCGGTAGCCACTGACCAGGCGGACGGTATATAATTGTCGTGTTGTCATACAATTACCCCCAATGAATGTTATGGTCAATAACATCCCACAATAAGATGTTGCTCTGTGCCTCGAGGGCAACCAAACACCTTTCTTTGTCGACGACCAAATCAAGGTCTACCTGACGTCAATAAACTTTTGAAAGAAAAAAAAACGTGAAACCGCCGTTATTTAATAATTTCTTCAATTACCATGACAGTGACGAAGTCAATGCACAAAAAGACGAAAAGATACGAAATGTAGAGGAAGAATCTTTCATTTTGCTCTTTTGTTCCAGAGGTTACTCACCTCAAGTTATTCTTCTTTCTTGTGTTTCGTTGGAACTTAGATGACGAGACCACTTTCAAGTGTTTGTTCTTTCACACCACAGCTCTTTGGGTTCAAGACGAAAGGAGTTTGCTTGGTTTAAAAGTTTATTCATACCTTTTCTTACCGTTAGCTTGACCGATTGCATAACGGTATTGCGAACATAACTTGATGTGTTTTTTTTTCTCAAGATTGTTTTTCTCATCGAACGCAATCTTGTGTTCACTTAGCTGTGCTATCACTGAAACATGTTGTGCAACTCTTCACCGAGTCACAGACCGCTTTGAGTATAAAATTTCATTTAAGTGCACTCGAGAATTGCATATATGCAAAGAGACGTCATAAAAACGGTAAAATAAACCTTAAGATGTTCTCGTTGCAGTTTTGTAAACTCTCGAGGAAAAATACAGCAAATAAGCCAGAAACCGCAGCATCCATAGCTAAACGAGTGGCACACTTTGAAAAATCGTGCAGGTATTTACAGCCGGTAAAGAACGGTATTGGAGAATTGGGAATCGGCAGGTGAAAGGTGATTACAAGTCTTCTTCTTTATCCAACTGGTTCGAATCAATTCGATTTAAATTGATGTTAAAAGCTGTTATCTGGTTCGGTATACGCTGAATTTAGTCGAAGACAACTTTAATGTTGCCGTGCAATCCTTGCACGTTTCTATCACATACTTTAATAGGTAGCACCTCAAATTTATGAGAAAAACGAACATATTTTTACAAAATATAGGAAAGCACTAGACACTTTGGGAGGGGGGAAAAAAGAAATTTCAAAAAGGGATTTACGCCATCGTAAATTTTCCGTGGTAAAAGCTTCCAGCGTTTTTTGTAATCAGTTTACTCCAACCACCACTCGATTTTGTCTTGTTCCTATCTTGTGGATTGCTCGAGTAGAGTAATCCCTGGATCGCAATTTCTTTAGTCTTTCGAAAGGGGGAGGATATCTTTTAATGGCTCTCTTTACTGCTTTTATGCACTCTTGAAATGAATGTGACCTTCAGGACTTTAAGCTATGAAATCTAATTTTATTTTCGCTTGTCATTAGCGCCATTAGAGATAGAGGTTCCGTGTGGCGCCGGTCGGATATCAAGTGATTAATGTTAATGCAAGTTCGAGATATTCTGTCGGAAATAAGTTCTATTGCAGATAAAACTACATACAACAATTACCAGCTAAGTGCCCCATGAGTAGGATAAAACTGAAATTTAAAATTTACAGCATTTTTCAAGAAGAGTACATTTCACTTCTATTTCGATATGATCATAAGAATATCATTAAATGTATCACTCTATTAGAGCTCGAACACTACAGTATGTCTTACCAAATTTGTAAAGTGCCAAGCACGGAGTTGGATCAATTCGTTGAGCCGCACGACCGCCATCCATGGGTCCCGGGTTCGAGACCAGGTCAGCTCGCAGCAATGCAAAACAAGACTTTCACGTTTGATCACTTTCCTTACACTAATTCCCTTCCGACCAAAACCATATGCTAACGCATCAAAGGGTTGTCCCCTAGGATTCGTCCGGTCCGTTTCATTTAGGTAAATGCATAAACACAATTCGTTTTATCCTTTTTAAAAGTAGACAGTTGGAAGTGTCATTTTCGTAAAAAACAAAAATTCAGGAAAAATTGAAGTTTACCAAATTGCATCGTTTCGATTTGGTTCATTTCTATTCGTTTAGATTACACGTATGTGGCATATAAGCATAGCCTACTCTAGATACAAGCCCGAAAAATATGACAACAAGCGTGTCATTACAATTTTATTTATTATTTTTTGTACTTTGTTTAAGCCATAGATTAAACAATCCTTTCACAAAATCACAACTACGTGAGTGTGTAGTGTGTAGCAAAAACAAATACTGATGCCATTGACGTATTAAAGCTCAATACTTCACTTAATAACATATGAGTATAATTCCCATATTTAGGCAGGGGTAGGCAGTCTAACAGCACTGACTCTCTGGAGCATCGACGGAACGTCGGTTGTCTCTCACCCAATTATCGCTATTTCCGCGGCCATTGTTCTAACGAAATTGCTAGCCTGATACCTTGAAGACACACTACAACGCGCGATACAAGAATTTCAAGTCGCTGCCACCCCTATACTCTCCAGGTCAAATTTGGACGTACCGACAAAATTTCGGGAATCTTTTCTAAACAGAAAAACACGAATGTGGAACAGTTTACCATCTTCTGTTTTTCTCTCGCCTTATGAGCTCGAAACTTTCAAGTGAAGCGTACATCGACATCTCCTTTACTCAACTCCGTAACCCAGTTGCCTTGCCCTTAATTCATTTCCTGCCAAGGCTGTGCGTTAGCAACATAGAGCATCCCCGAAGCTTTGGCATTATCATAAAAAAAATATACAAAATAAAAGAGAATATTTATTTTGAAAGACCGCAACTTGAATAAAAATTTTAGAGAAGACAATCGTTTTTTTACCATATGTTCAGAATAGGGATGAGCGATGTTTACAAAACATCGATATTGACATCGATGTCAACATCGATCACTTAACATCGATGATCGATAATAATCGAGCTGTAAACATCGATGATCTTTAATATCGATGTTATTTACAAGGGGTTTATAGAATTGCGTAAAAAGACAATATACTTGAATGTTGTTTTTTTATGATGTAGCCAAAACCCAGGGGATAACCATATGATGCGTTTTTAGCATGGCTATGGCCGAAAGAGAATGAGACAATACAATGACAATAGCTCAGGGACGGACTGGATTTTTTATGAAAGAAAAACCTGTCAGCAGGCTGAGGCTCGAACTTGCATCTAACCACGTCTTCAATGGAAACTCTATGATTTTTCCGCCCAATAAGAAAATCGATAGGAACGAAGTAACTGGCTATCGACCTGTTGCCAATCTATTTGGAGTTTGCAAGGTCTTGTTTCTTATTTTGGGGGGGGGGGGCCTTCCAACATGGCTTTTCAAAAGTCTACAACTGCCAATTTATTAGAGTTTTTTAAAATGAGTAAACAAGTCGACTGTATCTACATATTTTAGTTACAGATTTCAGTTAGGTATTTGATAGCATTAGGTTTTCGGGCTCCTTTTGTTAATTGGGTTAGTTCTTATCTGTCTCACGGTACACACCACGCCACCATTCGTACATGGTTTATAAGGCAAATGTTGATTTGGGTTGAGATGGTCTCGTGACTTTGGTGATTCTTTTGTTAACAAGACCCTTTATTGCTCTTTTGTTAAACCGATTTGATAGTACGTTTCCCCGATCTGGTCATCATTTTATTCAGTTCATATTAATCGGATCGAAAATTTCTTAGATATGCCTTTCGTAGCCTTCCAAAAATATATATTTCCTCCCTACAGGAATAGGCTTAAGTTTCTTTCCGTGGGCATGTTAGATAAAAACGGCTCTGGGATTCTGTGCAATTCAAATTGCATAGCAAGCTTGTTTAATGTCATCTGTTTTTCTGATTTTATCAGTTTTTTATTCATTTGATTTCGTTTTTATATAAAGGTAGATTTTCTTCTCCTATAATTGGCAACGAATGCAAGTCTTCAATTTAAAAACAATATTCAAAATATTAAATTAAGTACGAGTCGTTTTTTTTACTAACATCGAAGGTCGATGTTCTGTTCTTAATATCGATTGTGCGATATTCTACATTCTTCAACATCGATAATTATTCTCTCAATATCGATGTTTCGCGAACATCGATGAACATCGATCATTCTTAGTTCAGAACAATTATGTTCACTTCACACAAAGTTCAAGTTGAAAGTTTAAAGAATATATAAAAATATATTGCGAGAAATTAGAATTTCTCAGCGCTTTACTACGGAAATGAGAGGAAAATGCAATATGTCCCCACCACCAATACCAAGCTGCTCGCATTTGCCTCTAGACTTGTATCTAGAAAAGGCTGTGATATTGTGAACATAATCACATTACAAAAAAAAAAGTCAAAATAAAGTTTTTAAAACTCGAGTTACGTAAGAAATATAAAATAGTTTCTCAACACGATCAGCGTTTCTGATTTCCTTTGGCTCTTCCTCAAAACGAGCACCAAAGGGTTAGCTTTTCTGCTGGACGCTTTCGTACAAATCCGAAAAAATTTTAATCACCGATCTAGACAGCTGTATCATTTTCTGATCACTTACACTATCATATCAAACGCTGATCTTGTTGAGAAATTAGTTTATAATTCTTACATCGCTCGAGTTTTAAAAAGTTTATTTTGAATTTTTTTTTTGCAAATTCACTCGGGTCAAGTGTACATTTCGTGCATATATTGTGTATATTTTGATAAAATATTTTACCGCAAAATTGGTATTCCTTGAAAAACGGTTTAAATCGACGACCCCAACCAGTCACAACTGGGACAGCGATGCCATGCATTATGGTGAATCTGTCTTTAACTATTTTAAACTGCAGGATTGGGTGGATTTTTTTAGAAAAACTGAATACTGCCGAATTACTGAATTACTCCTGAATATCTCTGCTCCGGCTTGCTCTCGTTGCACTCACAGTTTCTTTGACGTTTCTTATTATCGCACTAAATATCGTATGAATAAGTTCCTGTCATCGATGTCGCGTGTTTTTAATGACAAGTTTGATTATATTGACTTTCATCTTTCGAAAAATTGGATTAAGGATCAGGTTCCTAAGGTTACGATATCTGTTATTTATTGACTGTTTCATATTTGTATTGAATTTGTAGTAATCAGACTTTTGATGAATCTTTGAATTAATAAATAGATAAATAAGGTCGAACTCCACCATTGACGACTAGTGGTTGTTTTCGGTTAGAAAGAAAGACTCGATTTTAAAGATAAATGCTTCCACTACTTTTTTTAATTGCTACTGATCAAGGCGACAAAATACGCAATATCACACAAAACAATTGACGTGAAACCCATCAACATTTCTGCTAAAAACTGGAAAGAGGTTTAATATATTAATATTTAAGCCTAAACTTTGTAAAATGTATACAAAACAAGGTCTTTGTTAAATTGTCATTGACTCTTTCAATTTAATTCCTCAATAATATCAAATCGCTCCCCTACTGGGCTGGCGATTGCTAATTAACTCTGAACAGGACGAAAAGTAACTTTCTTCCTCCCTAAATGACGACGGTACTGATGGGTGGTCTTAATTACTTCCTTATTACGAACCCAACAACTTAATTCCCTGTTAAGATTCAAATCTGACAGGAGCATGACTTCCTCTCTGCCATTCTTACTTCCTTTTATTAAAAAAAAAAAAAAAAAAAAAAAAAAAGAGCGCAATTTGAGGGCGTTTTTGCTTGAAATTTTGACACTAATCGAATCGATTCCTAAGGAACCATTAAAAAAAAAACGACAACAATTTTCACGTGAGACGCCTGTTTTATTAAAAAAAATCACAATTGGAATTTTGTTTGTGTACACCTTGACAGGTAATATTTTTTGTGTGAAAACTGACGGAATTATGACAGGGCAAGTAAATGTTTTCCTTCTTCTTCACTGGATAGAGTTTGCTTTCACTTTTCCTAGACGTTCCTGGCATTGACAGGAACACACTTATGATTGATGATGATTCATGATTTTTTCTCTCTTTCTTTCGTAAAACGCCTTCGTAAAAATATGTCAGGTAAGGTGGTGTAATCTGAACGTAGTCTGCTCTAAATTAAGGTAATAAAGCGCTTTTCCTTCTCTTGCATGACAGCTTGTTTGGGGAAGTTTAATTGAATTATAGAAAACATTTTGTTGGTGTGAAAATTGTACAGTTCCTCGCCACAGAGGACAAAGTGATGATTTACAATTTGTTAAAGAATATCGTGAAACATTCTTGAAACTTTAATATATAATTAATTAGGCAGATTAATACTCAATCAACAGTGGTAGCACTCTCTCATAACATATTATAAGGGTGTGTTCCGGTGGTAGTAGTCTAGAAAGCCGTACAAATCCTTAGCACTTTCAACGAAAAACGTTATAAGAAATCATTACCTTGTACTTTAAAAATTAAAGAATCATATTGATAGCTAACCAGGTTATATTTTACATTACGAGACTTTAAAAAAATCTTAAAAATAATTGTCTATCCTTCAACTGAAGATAACCTTTTAAGTAGTAGTTGAGAAAAACAGGTACATTACCACATAAATGATGATAAATGAGATTAGTTAGAAACAAAATCGTCCAAGATCACTTACCTGGAAAGAGAAAAATAAGAAAATTATTTAAAATAACGAACTGCAATATCAACTAAAATAAATAAATATAAATTTTTCTTAAAAGAATTGTTAAAAAAAACTAAATACTTAAAAAACATTAGTTTCCCGAAACCAAATGAAATTCAATACCAAAATTTTGTGCAAGTTTGGGCCTTGATGGTAACTGTTGTTAACACATATGACTTGAAGAATCCGCTATTTAATTATTGATACTATTAGAAGTACTTCCAAAGCAGCTAATTTGGAGCGCTTCCTTATAACTTCCGTCTTGGTTCTTTAGGAGCAATGATTTCGAAGAATAAACATCATCTATTTGTTTAAACTGACTGACCCATCAGTTGACATTTTCTTATGCCCCATCTACCGTTCCTACGCTTGCAAGTCAAAAATAAACTAACCTAGAAATATTACGCCTCTCCAAGTCCAACGATATTATACCGAGTCATGGTAAGAACGAAGAGCGACGGCATTATTTCAGGGAAGGAATGTACGCTGCACCGTCTCGATGCGATTGAATTTCACCGCGAGGTAAGAACCCCATACAGCGCTAGCATACTCCAGGATTGGTTAGGTGCAATAAAAAAAGTCTGACTAAGTAGGGATCCTCAAGTTTCCTCGCCAAGCGTTTCACAAAGGCCAGCGGCCAGTAAGCTTTGTCAACGATAGACCCTACATGATCCTCCAAGGATAGACGGGAATTAGGAAGAACGCACAAATCCTTGGACCTATCCGGTATATACAAAATACTACTATTTAAAGAGTAGTCAAAGACAATAGGAAGTTTTTAAGGGAGAAGATCATAACAGTGCACTTACCAGCGTTCAGTGGAAGATGGATGCTAGAACACCAGTGATGAAACGTGGTCAGTGTTTAGAAGAATGCCGCTGAAGCTGGCAGCCACTGGCAGCTAAAGCGTGCAGATGTAGGGAAACCAATCAATCAGAATTAAGAAAAAAATAGTTAGACCGATCTAAAGGACGTTCAATTTTTAAGAAAAGATAAAATGTACTTTCTTGAACTTAATTTTTTATAATAAATTTTTATAAGGTCTAAATTATCTTTTCTTCAATATCTAACGCCTTTTAGAGCGGTCTAAACTATTGTTTACCTAATTCTGATTGTGTTCCCGCTGACCGTTTCGGCTCTGGCCTATACGCTTGGGCTGCAAGTGGCTGCTAGTTTCAGCACAATCAGTGTCTCGAGAAACGGTACGAAATATCTTAGCGTCATCGGCATAACACAATATTCTGGAGCTGAGAAGAAGCATCGCCACATGGTTAATATAGAATAAAGAAGAGGGTGCCAGGAATGTTTCCTTGTGGCACTCCAGACAAAATAAGAGAACAACTAATTAACAAAACGGGGAGGGAACCCAAACAATGAAAGTTTTTGAATTATGATGTCGTGGCTAATCCTATCGAATGCCTTACTAAAATCAGTGAATACGTATTCTACTTGTTTACCCGATTAAATGGGCCGCAAGGAGTGAAAGCTTACTGAAGCCTCGAACATTTTGGTACCATGGCACAAGTTTGCGATGGGCCTATAATTGGATATATCAAATTTATTGCCGTTTTTGTTAAGGACGGGTTTCACAGAATCCTTCCAGGGAAGTTAAAAACAGCCAATAGATAAAGACAGATTAAATAAATAACAAAGAGCGTAAGCAAGAGGCAGCAGGAATACTGTCAGAAACGCACGAAAAGTAGTCGGACAAATCAGAAAGAAGTTCAGTAACGGTTGCATCATCAAATATTAAACCCTTTAGTTCGGGTGATGCAGGCCTTCTCAAGTGATTAAAATCAGTAGAAGAAATATCATAGGAAGCAGAATTAAGGAAGTCAGCAAATAAGTTAGCGAATCAAAAAGGGGTCGCTGCTCACGCAATCATGGAACTTCACAGAGGAGGGTTAACCATCAAATTTGCGCTTGAAGTTGATGAATTTTCCAGAATTGTGTTAGTTGCAAGATAGTTGTATATGGGAATAAAACTAATATCAGAGCTAGGAGTAGGCAAGGTAATTGGATTCAGTTCGTTAGGCACATAACCTCTTCCAGGCCTTGTACTTTAAGTGCTTTAGATATATTGCAGGCGCATCCAGCCAGTGTTAAGAGTAAACAGAAGACTAAGAAAAACAGACGGGAACACGCTGGGTAAAACATGCGTAAAGGCTGTCGTAGAAAGCATTAACACCGTGTTCAATATCGCGCTTCGCTCGAACAGTCGCAGATTAACATCCAGTTAAGACAGACAAGAAACCTAGGCAATGAGATTAATTCAGCGAAAAACAGGCTGGGTATGCCCGATTCAGCAAAAAATGGGCTGTCTATGCCCGTAATTATGCAAGGGGCTGATCATGGTTAGAAGGTACCATAGTACGCCGACTTGGAGGCATGATGTATATCGTACAAATATGATCCGGTAATTGGAGGCGTCATTAAAATCAACTTAGACGTCGCCAATCGAAACTAAAAGATGATCAAGCAGTATCGGCAGATCGGTATTTCCTATCTGAAACAGCAAGCCCAGTGAGATGAACAGTCCAGGGTCATTAACTAGTAATTCAATCTTCTCGATGAGCAAAACGAAGGATGCCTCGAAAAGGGAGGGGGAGGTAATTTTGTAACTATTATCCATTTTTTTCAAAATTAACAAGGTAGCTGCATAACTTTTCGGTACTAGGTGCTATATTTTAAGGCATTACATTACAATTGATGGCTTACAAAGCAATTACTTAAAAAAGACATGTGGGTCACGGTAGTACCCCGCCAAGACGAGCCAATCGAAACCTACCTTTTCTCGAAGCGTTTCGTCGTATTTTCGGACTCTCATCGTTTCGCTCTGGATGATACCAGAGAGCTCAAATTCTCAGGATAAGATGTAGTTAGCAGACTTATAAAATGAACTAGGTTTCATCTGTCTAGCTTTTATACTGTAGATTTTATTAATACCTAAATTGCGTCGATTTCGTCACTGACTCACTCATGATCATCAAAACCTCTCTTGAAGTCTTAGAAAGCTGAAAGTTGGTATGCAGGCTAGGATTAGCACATAAATAACGGAAAAGTTAAGAACTCTGTAACTCTCCCTCCAATCCCTCATAAAGGGGGCCCGGTTCTGTAATTCATAACAATTTCTCATAGGTATACTTCGAAACTTCCAAAATAAAAAAAATAAAAGGAAATAGGGCATCTTACAAAAAGAAATGAAATCCCACCAAAAACATGTCATATAAAGTAAGTTGCCAGGACTCACAAGCTCATAACTCGTTCGCCATTAAAAAGTTATCAGATCTCACGTAGAGCCAAGCCCCTAACTTTACACGGCCTAACTCTACAACTCCTAACTCTACAAACCCTGCAAATTGATCAAAAATTAAGGCTTGGCCGTTTTATGGAACTATTGCATGACACAACATTAAGGACCAGATATTTCTTATCATATGTGCGACGGCCGCGAAACGGCCAAGCCATACTTTTTGAACAAGATGTAGGGTTTGTAGATTGAGAGCTTGTAGAGTTAGGGGCTTGGCTCTACATGAAATCTGATAACTTTTAAATTATGAAAGAGTTATGAGATTGGGTGGCTTGGCAACCTACTTTACATGAAATGTTTTTGGTGGGATCCGTATAACCGACAATGCTCTGCGAGCCTGACCTAAACGTTTTCGTAATATTAACTAAATGCAACTAAAAAAAATTTTTTTTAAACCGATCAAGTGTCTTTCGCTTACTACCTGTAATTAGTACCGCAGCGATGGACCCAGTATTAAGAATTCTATTAATTTAGTTTAAGTGTGCGCATAGTTGTATTTTTTTTTTTGTAACTCACTTGTGCCATATTGATGAACTATTTATTAATGTATCTACATATGAACATGTCTACTTTGTTTATGCCAATACTCATTGTAACTCACTAACGTTGACTGACATTGACGGAAATTCGTTACTAAGTGCTTTCGCTTGACATTCTTTCAAAGGGGAAAAGTAAATTTTAATTAAAAAGTCGTCAATTAAGTTCTTTCGTGGTTTCATTTCGTGTAAATATTTCACAAAAAGAAAACATTCCAATTCATGAAATTGACAGGTTACCCTAGTTCAAATCAATCTCAAAGCGTAACCGTCAATACTCTGTTTTCTGTCTATTAACGTCGAATAAATGCGCAAGAAGCCAAAAAATTTTGAGAGAAAATAAATGCACCCACACGCATACACACGTCACATAAATCACGGCATTTTTCTTAATAACGACTCCTCATTTCGTTGACAATCTATAGATAGCCTAAGCTTTTCCTGCTACCAATTTGTATCGCTCCACCAAACAGTCTGTCGCTTTGTCAACGAATCTATGACATTTCCTCCGAGTTTTGACACTTATCTGGCATTATCTCACTGTTTATTTTTGAAATGAGTTTCTGCGAAAATCGTAATCTTTATAAACGAGACTCCAGTGAAAATTTAGCCAAGAAAAATTATAGGAAATAAATTAGAGATGAACTTGCCCTGAAAAGTCTTATATATTTGTGGGTTACGGGAATGTCACACCAAAAAAAAGGATCGTTGGGAAATTCTCACGTTCACACTAAAAATAGCGAACCACAATGTTTGGCCATTCAGTAAACTCGACTTGAACGATAAAATTTATTCTAGTTCGCGACGATGTTTTGTGGCATGGCCGGCATATGGGCCGGGCGTACGTTCTTGTATAAAAAGAAAATTTATGGCCCATGCCTAGCGTTATACGATCAATTTTTGATCACTTTGAGGTGAAAATTTTCGCGAGCGAGAAAATATAGCCGCCGTTCCACAGCTACTGGTAAAGATTCGGCTCCGGTGTCTGTTTTTAATTTTACTGCACGGTTTTGGTATTTTTGTTTTTTTGGGAAAGTTATATGATTTTATGTGTGCAATTTGCGTTATTTTCGTTCATTTTATGATTATTTTGCAACAAGATTACGACTGCTCATGCGATTGTACATTGTCAGAGTATGGAGAAGCGACTCATGCGCGGTCTTTTTAAAGGGGCGTGATTTCTTTAAGTGAAACTTGATAGGAACATAAGTATTTGTGCAACGTTTCTTTTATTGTTTTGTTTTCCTTTAAGTGTTGGAATGCTTTTCAAAATTTTAGCAAAATTATGCCAGAAACAATTTCGGACAACTTTGTGACTTATAGAACACTAAAAGATTCTTGTCTTTGTTTTTAATGACTGAACAGGTGTGATGGCTCCTTGAATGACGCACGGCTGATTTCAATAAATTAAAATAGGCCGACACAAGGTCAGACATTTTAGAAATATTTTCCTGATTTTGATTCTGGTTATTGTATGTTGTCAGATTTTACTAAAACTAGGCAACAAAATAAATTAAATTTATGCGAAACAGAAAGATTCTAAATTTTATTCACGACAAACAATCAAAGATTACTGAAATAAATTAGAAACGTTGTGCTGTAATATTCTTGTAACGATATGCGCGAATAGTCAGTCGAAGTAAACAAAGTAGGTAAAAATTACCATTTCCTTTCAAAAATGGAAACACCGGAATTTCTTTCGAAGCTCTTCAAGGTCTCTGCTATCTTGAAAGGCGAACTACGTTCTACTTTAGCTGGGTTTGACATAAGATCAGATAACTATATAATCATTACGAATGATAAAATTAGCCCTATTATAAATTTCTGAAGAATAGCATCTGCTGCTCTGTCAGATTCGAAGACAGGGTAGCACCTTTTGAATGTGCATTTCTGGGTATTTAGATCGCATCTGATAACACTTTTATAAGTAGAGCGATGCTCAGCAGGTAAAAGATCAGCAAAGGTAACTGTCTGTGCCTGCAGAAAATACCTTTGGGGACGAGTCCTTTTCTCTGCTGTGGAGGGTACCCTCTTAGGCCAATCTACAAGGGCAGCTGAATCGGGGCCGTTTTTCCGCTAGCGATCGTTTTCTTCTACTGCTGTTATGGAAGCCATCTAGACGAACGTTTTAACTACTTACTCAGCTGATGGACCGCTTACTGAGGCGCTAAAACAGCTAGCGTTAGAATGAAATCATCTGACATAAAAAAACATTTGTGCTGCATTCACGTTATGAACTAGACAAAGCAAGATTGTCCATATTCTTCATGTAAAAGAGGCCATAGAAATATTTCATTTAATTTCATGGTATTTATTATTATTATTATTATTAGAGAGCGGATCAAGGACTAATAACATCCTATAGTCACTTCGATCAACATGGTCTTTTGTAACTTGATCCAGGTTGAGATCTAAGCTACCCAGTCAAGCTTTAGTTCTTTAATTAGACCTAAAATCTCTTTGGGGGCTGCCTTAGCTATATCTGATGGTGATTTGAAAGCCCAACCAAGATGTCTGAGCCTGATACGGCCGAGGGCCTTACAGTATTCCACTGTCTTTTCCTCTTCCATACAGAAGCGACAGGTATCATCCCCCAACTTTTTTAGGAGGTAGGCCAAGGGGCAGTGAGCAGTTAGAAGTCCTGTCATCAGCCTTACATCTGGTCTGCTGAGTGAGAGCAGCACTTCCGTTTTCGGTTTTTAGTAGGTTATAAACCTTTTCGCCTGTCTTAACCCTGGAATATTTGTCCAGTGTAAGTGCTTGCGTTCGTCCTCCCATGACCTGATACGCATTGCTAGTCGGCTTTTCGAAAAGCGGCAGAATAGCTCGGGTCCAATAAACTGAGATCCGCCTTCTCATTTTCTTCAATGCCCTCATGCCCTGGTACCCATGCCAGCGTAATGCTGTTGCTTTGAGCCAGTTCTTTAAGAGCAGTGAGACAGTCCCAGACGATTTTATACTCAAAGGTGTAGGAACCCAGAGCCTTGAATTCCGCCTGACTATCGGCCATAATATATACTTTAGCACCGCGTATATCTCTATTAGTATCGTATCTCCGTGTACCAAACCAGAGATCCCTTCTCAAAGATATGTCTATTGTTGAGCCAATAATCTCTGCTCTCATGGATCAGCTTGAATGGTATGTCAATGTTGTGCCTTTTCGGCATCGCATCTGAGATTGAGTAGATCGCCGGATCGTCCATGAATTCTTCAAGAATTTTCCTGTGACCAGTCCAATTACCTCCTGAGAGGAGATTGGTGCCAAGCAGCCTTATCGCGCTTGAGGCAGCCTCCTTCCTTCGATTAAGATGGTAACGATTCTGTAAATGTAAGGTACCTATGTATAGCAAATATTTAATTTATGTCACTTTAATTTCGAGAGTGTCATTTCGATGCTGTTGAAGCAACATTGTAATGATATTAAGCACATTGCCTGTACTTTAAAATAATTTTTATGGTTAAGTTGGCAGAAGTTACCTGACTTTTAAGCGAAGTTTAAGATCAATCGGATAATTTGTATGTTTGTGAAAGCTATTTATATCAGTCGACCTCGACGTTTCAGTAGTAGATACAACACCCCTAGACTTCCATGGTGGTCGAAGGAAATCACCACCTTTAGAAGGGAAGGTCGCAGACTATTCAATCAAGATAAAAGATCTAACGTATGCACTTTCTAAAAAGAATGCTTCAGTTATTTAAAAAAAAATTGATAAGGAAAGCTAACCGATCTTTGTGGGAAAGTTTTTGTAATAAAATCGAAAACTCTCTGAAGCGAGACGCTTCGTGGACAGCGGTTAAAGTAGTCTTCATTCCTAAAGGTGAAAACCTAATGAATTCAGGCCAATAAGTCTCTCATCCTTTTTTCTTAAAACCCAAGAGAGACTTATAGATGTATATATTAAAGACACAGTCGAGTCATCTGTCTCTTTCCCAACATGCATATAATAAAGGTAGGTCCGCCAAGACAGTCCCAAGTTCGAGTTGTTTTCTTCTGACAACAAATCACGATACAAAGGCCATGGGGGTTGCAGAGAAAATGTCAGTGGTTCGGAATCTACTTTAAATTGTAGGTCCACTTGCAACCGTTGTCTCAAATCGGGTAAAGCTCTTCTTAGAGATGGAACGATCAATACGGTAGAAGGAATTCACACTTGCAGTCTTCCTCGATACTGAGGTAACTTTTAAAAACATCAAACCAGAGGGGATAACGGCATCCTTGAGAAGTCTGGTTCTACATAGTTTTCTTATAGAGCCAATAGATCTTATCCTCAAAAGCAGGATCGGAAACACAAGCTTAGGGGGATCGGGTATACAAAGAGTCACAATCCGACCCCAGGAATCCCACTGCTCTTATAGAAACTGGCTTTCAAAACAGGGTTGATACTCTTCTCTCAGAAAAATTCCTCCTCTCAACTGCAGAACACTTAATGGGGACGTACTAAATTTAAACATTTAGGCTTGTTCTGGATAGAAAACGTAGCTGGAAACTTAACATACAAGAAAGGCAATAGGCAAAAGATGGGGCATGGAGCCGCGCATAATGCACTCTATGTCAGCGTTATTAAGCCTCTACATACGGGGTGTTCGTATAGTGGCCTGCACTGGATAAAATGATCCACGAGAGAAGGTTCAGAGAATGGCAGCACTACTGATTACAGGTATAGTATATTCCAATTTATGCCGCTCAACTCTGAACGACCTGAACGTGGCATAGTAACATTCCGGATAACTGTTACCCCGATGAGCTAGCGAGAATCAGTACTACTTTACTTGACTCAGCAGCAGATCTGGAGGTGAAGAGAGCTAATCTCGCTCAGCCGTAACTTTATAGCCGCTGTTGTAGCTGTAATTTCGGGCCATTACTTTATAGGCAGACACGCTGACAGATTCGGCGCGCCATTTACCAACTTCTGTAGGAGTTGCCTAGATGAGAAAGAAGAGAAAACCATCCCTCACTTAATCTGCAACTGCCGACTCTAATCAACCGCAGGAGGCGGCTTTTGGGCTCTCCCTTTTTTAAAGAGTTAGCGAAATTAGGTTCTACTGATGTCAGGGCCCTAGCCCGGTTTATCAGCAGTTCCAAATGGTTTCCAGTTACGTGACGCGTCGCCTCATGGTCTAACCAACCGCATTTTTGGAATCCACCGATAACGAGTTTCTAATGTTGACAGTTCTAGCTCGCCTTATCTTTCTTCTAGGTATTGAATAGGATTGAGTACATAGTTTCAATTGCGTTATCACAATGGGCCACTCTGATGTCCATTTTAGACTCTATTGCTTCTTCTGGCTTGGCTAAATGCTGTAATGCTGCTAACGTTTCGGGGAGGTACGATGATGAGAAGATGCCTGACTCTCTTAGTCCCGTCATTATCGAGCACTTTTAGTTGTGTTGAATTTCGATGCCTCTGACACGTCTTCCTCTTTGGCTCTTGTCTTGTGACTGGTCTGGAGTGCTTGTGGAGTGTGATGTCCATCTGGCTGCTAGCGTCTTCTATGATATCCTTTATCTATGCTTTACCCGGTGTATTCCCATTAGTGGCACATTTAGGTCGGGATCCCCGCATTTGACTTACCGGTGTCTCATGGCGTCTGAGGATCTTAAAGGGTAAGGCCTGGAAGAGGTTCTATGTTTCAGGGAGTCACGAGGACTACATGGCGTACTCCGAACTTTATCATAGGTTTTACATTTAGCTGCATATTTCCTAATCGGATTTCTTATCTGATATGAGAACCACCTTCCGTAATGATCCTAAATAGTTCTGGTTATTAACTTGAAGCGAAACTGCGATGCTTATCCTTTTCTTTGAGTTATATTGATCCTTTTACTAGTGAAAATTTCTTTGTTTATTTCTTCCGAACTCATTTCTGTGATTCTAGCTGGAAGTATTCCTATTCTTGTTTTACCCACTTGACGCGGCTCCCGCCTACTTCCCTTGAATCCAGTGACTTGGTATTTCATGATGCTTTTGTTGTGATGAAGATGATATTCCTGCTTCCTTCTTGAAGAAATGCCAATAATCTCTTGCTGGTGTTCTCTGTTACTTATTCAACCTTCTTGCGTTCCGGCCGCTTTCCTGAGCTCTGAAAAACTTCTTTGATAATTCCTTTCTACAAGAAGGGCAATAAGTACGATGTTTCTAATTATCGACCTATTGCTAACCTGTGTCATGTCGCGAAGGTTTTCGAGGCCTTTGTTAGCGCTATACTTTCTGTTCACTGGAGGCTTTTTATGAGTTCTTTCCAGCATGGCTTTCTTAAGGATAAATCGAAAACCTGCAACCTTTTCGGATTTCTTAATTACTCTCTACCGAAAGGCAGGAAATAGGTGGATTGTGTTTACGGATTTCAGCAAGGCTTTCGATAGGACTGACGACAGAATCCTGATCTAAAAATTGTCCCTTCTCGGTTTTTCTCCTCGGTTCCTTGATTGGTTGTCCTCGTATGTGTCAGGACGTACTCAGCGTGTCCTATTCCGGTTAGCTGTTTTCGACGTTGTCTTTGTTATCTCGGAGGTGCCACAGGGTAACATCTTTGGCTCGTTATTTTTTATTCTGTATATCAATGATGTTTCGCCTCTTCTGTAGACTGCTAGAATTCAACGGCAAAATATTTCGAACTGTTTCTCATGACTCCGATTTTAGTCTCTTGAACACTGGTCTGGCTACGTTTTGTGATTGGCATGGTCGGAATCGCCTTCCCTTAAATGTCGGCAAGTACACAGTGATGGCTTTTTTCCATAGAAGAAGTCGTTTCCTTTAAGACTACTCCGTCAATGGTGTTTTGTTGGTCAGAGTTGATGTGGTTAGAGATATTGGCGTGGTTCTCAATTCATGTCTTTAACGTCCAGCAAATTTAAATCTAAATTAACGCTTAACTGCTACAAACTGCCGTACAAAATCTCAGCACGAATAGAGAAGTGCAACTCTGAGTAGTACCAGGCTATATATGCATACCTGAGAACGAAGCGGCTGATGATTTAGCCAAGAAAGCGACTGAATTACAGGCTCTAGAGACCGTGCGAAGAAAAGATGGGAAGCGACCAAAACGTGTAGAATCACGAAAGTCATGTGGAAAACCTATGTTGGTAAGAGAACTGACAGGTTACTCAACCTAACTAGGACTAAATGCAAAACACAATAGACCGACCACTGTCGCACAGATGTGCGTGCCCACAGAATCGGGGTCTCGAACTCCGACCACTGCCAGGAACTTGCCAAAATAGAAACAATAGAACTATTCTATGTCATTCTTCCCTCTCCCTCTCTCTCTCTCTGATTCCTTAACCGTCTACTACGCTCAGTCTCCAATTGCTCCGGTTCTTCAACTGTGACCACAATTTGTTGATTTGGGTACCTTACCTCTCTACGGATTTTCTCCGTGTGTTGCGCGGTCATCCAATTCGGCATATTTCTTGGGTTATCTGTTGAGCGAGGTTGATTCTTTCATTATTGTGTGTCCCAGCTATTGTCACTTTCGCTGCGAATACTTGTGTCTATCCCGTCTTGGACTGTAATTCTATGCAGGTTTTCGTTCATAATGACCTACGGCCAAAGGATGTTAAGGATGCACCTCAGACTCCGGTTGACAAAGGCTTGTAGCATAGATTATATTTGGCAGGACACTTTTCATGTTGAACAGCCGTTCAACAGACACAGATTTTACATCCGAGTTTTGTTCTAGCAGTATTAATAGTTAAATGTATTTTAATTTTTGTTATATGGTGAGTGGATTCTATTCTAAGTGAATTCTACACATATTTTTGTTAGTTGGTAACACTGTCTGTTAATTGAAGGCTGCCATGTCAAATTTACGGCACTGGGACATTTCAAATTATTTTTGACGCGCGCGCGTGTTCGAAGTTTTTGTGGTTTCCACTGTGTTTTCAGACACTATTATTTGCACATTATTGTTGAAGTTGGGAAATTAAAAGGTAAGCAGTAAACTTTAATTGTTTATTTTATATTTTTATCAATTTATCCAACCAAATTCATGTGTATTAAGTTCTCACTTGACATTTTCAGCCATGGGGAAAAATGCGATATTACACCGGAAAAAATTGGAGAAAGCAAAGGTCTGCTGCAAAATACTCAATATTCACAGCGAGCCGTAGCAGTAATGGTAAATGTTTCTCACCAACTTGTGATGCGGGTGAAGAAAAAAATTTGCAATGGGGAGGAATTTTGTTCGAAGAGACCCCCTTCTAAACGAAGGACCACCCCTAGAGGTGATCGCAAGATTCGGAACATCTGTCTGCAGAATCGGAAGAAGCCTCTAACGGTTCTGACAAAGATTATTCAGGAAGCGGGAGTGATCTTTCGGACCGAACAGTTCGCAGAAGGCTGAAAGAGGAGGGGTTGACGTGTCATCGTCCAGCCAAGAAACCGAAACTCACTCCTACCATGAAGAAAAAGAGACTGGAGTGGGCTCAGAATCAACGTCACTGGTTTGTTGAACAGTGGGAAAAGGTATTTGTTGAAAATATTCTTATTTACACCAAATTTGTTCAATAATATGGCCCTGTCAGCTAAAATAAGTATTGTTCCAGGTCTGCTTTTCGGACGCGTCGACCTTCCAAGTAATGACGGACTAAACAGCCTTTGTTCGTCGTAGACAAGACGAAAAGTTTCATCCCGACTGCATCATTGAGACGGTGAAGCATCCTCCCTCAGTTATAATCTGGTCCGCCATTTGTGGGCAGGGAACAGGACGTCTCTACATAGTGAACGGTATGATGAGACAGGAGCAGTATAAAGAGGTCCTGGAGAACCAATTACTGCCCCAAATGGCGGATTGGTCAAGAAACGGGGAGAAACTTTTATTCATGCAGAATGGGGCACCTTGCCATACAGCCAAAAGCATTATGGCCTACCTTAAAGAAAAAAAAATCGAGGTGTTGCCATGGCCAGGTAACTCGCCGGACCTCAACCCGATTGACAACATCTGGGAGGTCGTAAAGCGAAAAATCGGGAAGGAAGCTTCAACAACAAAGCGAAACCTTATAGAAAAGATAACTCGAATCTGGCACCATGACCCAGAGTTGCCAGAAACCGTCAAAAAATCGATTTCTAGCATGCCACGGCGTATTGAAGCCGTGATTGCCAATAAAGGCGGTTTTACTAAGTATTAATAGTAATCATTTTACATTTATTTCATAGAAATAAATGTGTGAACATTGTTTTATTTTTTATATTTTATTAATTAAGCAATAATCTGTGCATGAAATTATAAGCTTCGAAATGAACTGTTGTTATCATACTTGCCTGAAAACATATCTAAATTTAAAAATCCAAAAAAATATGGCTGGTTCTAATGTGGTGGCCACCCACTGTAAGTCCTGCTTTGCGAACTTTTCTGCTCAGAGCTTCGAACATTGCCACATGACTCTGATTGTGGCATAGGAGAAATTCGCAACAGACAAAAGTTTCTCTAGTTTCAACAGATAGAGAGGCACCGCTTCGACAATGGCAGTACAAAATCTCTAGGATATCGGACACCTAAACGTGAACCCGGCGCGGTCTATGTGAGGTGCTCGAGGCCGCAACTATAGCTTAACCTAACTTATATCTTTAAAAGCCCCGAAATCCTTTGATTGATAGACAATTGATCCATTTTTGAATAAAAACAAGGATCTTAATTAATTATACACTCCACAATTTAAGATAAGACACATTAAGGTCATTGTTTCCTTTCAAAAAGCATTTGACAGTAAGAAAAAATTAAAAACGTTTTAATCGATTTGACATCTGAGTGATTGAATTCACACGGTATGGCGTGTTCCTACAATCATGCATCTATAATTGTAGAAAATAGGAAAACCGCACAATTAAATTTTAACTCCATTTGTAGCGGTTCGTTATGAAATTACAATCATACTTTTCATTAGTAAATTAATGAGTGACAATTATTCGTCGTGATCTACTTTCTTTTCCGCAGTAGAAGCGATTAACATTTTTTTATATATCCGAATATCAATTGCATTTCCTGCTCTCAAAAGCGTATTTAGGCCATTATTTTAGTTCAGTGCATTCAGGCATTACCACTTAACCAAACTCTAACGAGATTTTCAACAATTATTCATTTCAACTTCATTAATAACTAAAGCAATTTTCGCGCAATTGCTTTAAAGAGGAAATCTTTCTTCAAGTCAACAGTACTAAAATTAAGATGCACTCGGTATAAAATTTGTTTTATCTAAGTATCCCTTAACAAATTACTTAAAAGAAAGACAGCAGATATTCACATTGCGAAATGATCTAGAGACAGACTGACAGCGCAGATGAGGCGAAACGGAGAAGAGTATTAATTAAAACGACCAAAACGAAAATGTTCGTGGCTGTAACGAAATTAAGAAATTTATTTTCCCAGGAAGTTCATGGTGGATGAGAGTCGACAGAAATGAATGGAGGAAGCCTAAAGAGAAATATAATTTTTATTCATGAATTTTATTTAGATGGAGAAAGGATTTAAGCAATCCTGTGAATCTACACAGGTGTAGACCTAAAATTAAAAAAATATTATATGTAAGGGGAATAATGAAGTTACATTATCCCAAAGATTGAACCAATAGTTGATTTCGTTGGTCATAACATAGGATAGGAGTAGAGTATCTAAACAATATAGGGACGAAGTAAAGAAACTATTAATGGACATTTTTCAGAAAGTGTATTATTACCCTAAGCGATATCTTGAATAGCAAGATTATACAAACGATTCGACTCCCGTAAAGATTTTCCAAGCTTAAATCGCAAAATGATGCTTGTTAAAGTTGAATGACTTGCAGAATATTGAATATAGGTAGATACATTATATTATGTATTGACATAAAGTATGCCTAGAGCTTAAGTTTCTTGAAAATGTTGAAATACACATCTCACATCTCTGCAATTGCAATATCTTTACATATTGCGTGATCGAAGTCTGTGCAGTATTAAGTTACAGAAGCGTACCTTCAGTGACTCCACTGATTTGTGCTCTACGTCTTAAATGCTTCAAGCTGGCATAATTCAACAGATACAAATTACACAAATACATTGACCATTTGTAGAGGTAATAAAATCCGGAAAATGAACTTTGTAGACGCCTTAAGTCGTGTTTTCTTTATGATTCCGTGCAGAATCTTGTTGAAATATGCATTGCTTTTAAGGAAGGTATTGTTTTGTTGTCATTTGTCCACGGAAACCAACTAAATCAGTCTTACATGTGATGACGATACCGACTAAAGTCGTGACTACTGCATCGTTTTGGTATGCAAACATATGTCCTTACAAACATTTAAGAAAGTGCAAAATAACTATATATATACCCTATTTGCAGGAAACGGTGTCTGCGATGCCATTACGCTACAATAACTTAATGCAGATTTGTTGAACAATGATTCAGTCTCGAATAATTTTATGTACAGTCCCTGGACAGCCCATTGCTACCACCTGAAAATTTTGCCTTTATTTTAAATTTCACTTGGAAAAAATTTTAAAACGAAACTTTTTTTTTGTATTTTTTATAAATGTAGTGTATTTTTAATAATTATATACATTTAGAATGTTAATATTATTAATATTTTGTTATTCCCCCTTTATTTTTAAGAAGTGCCTCTAGTCTTCGTGGCATGCTATCAATGCACGCTTTGATGCAGGATCTTATATCCTGATCATTCTGCCAGACATTTATAATATTTTGCATGAATGCTGTCTTGTTAGGGTTTTGTAATTCTTTTACCTTGGATTTTAGACACTTCCACACGTTTTCTATAGCGTTGAGGTCCGGTGAGTTCCCTGGCCATGGAAGAACTGGGACCCGTTCATCTTCAAGGAATTTCTTTACTTTTTTCGCTTTATGGCACGGTGCATTATCGTCCATGAACCAAAATGGCTCTGCATTTTCTCGCAGAGATGCTATCGAGGGCAGAAATATATCTTTCAGGACATGTATATACTGATCCTGTCTCATGGTGCCGTCTACAAAGTAGAGTGGGCCTGGCCCCTGGCCACTTATTGAAGCCCATACCATCACAGCTAGTGGATTTTTCGTTGTCTTTAATAAGCAGCGTTCTTTATACTTTTCTCCTGGCCTCCTCCGTACGAATAAAGGCGTTTCGGACATCGCTTTGATGATGCACTCATCAGAGAAATGAACCTGTTAAAAATACGAAGAATAAGTAATTATAATGTTTATTTCTTTATGTGTTCTAGCAAATTTATTTTTGTAATTTACCTTTTGCCAGTCAGTAAGACTGAAGTTTTGATGCTGTCTCGCCCAAATTAATCTAGCCTTTTGCATCCTTTGCGTTAAAAGAGGCTTTTTAGCTGGTCGTCTGCAGGTTAGATTTACGTCTGCAAGTCTGCGTTGGATGGTCCTTTCTGATATGTCAGTACCGCACTCCAATAAAGCATTTCGAATAGCTGTTTTTGTTATAAAACGGTTCTGTTCTACTATTGAAACAATTTTTCTGTCCGTCCGTGGAGTTGTTTTGCGAATGCCTTTGCGATTCTCTCTTTTGTTAACCAAAGGGTCCATGTTTTCTTTTAGAGACTTGGAGATTTTAAGTACCGAAGGGTGGCTTACGCCTTCTAATCTAGCGATTTCCCTCGCTGAATGCTTTCCGCCTTGCAGTAAACTAATAATACTTGCTTTCTGTGTCCTAGACAAATCAGATTTTGAGCCCATTCCTATTAATATCAGAAAAGTATAGCGAAATTTATAGAAATTCATATTAATGTGGGAGCAAAGTTAAAACAAGATATAAAAAACACTTACTTACCTGTAATTTCAATTAAAAGTATAGAAATGGTCGCAGAAGGAATTAAACGGCACAAATTATTCAAATCTTTATACAATACACAAATTATTTTTAGAAAATATTCTCTTCTTTCACTTAACATTCTCACAATGAAGGCACTTGAATGGTACCATCGACATAAAAACCGTCCCTTTTGTAGCCGTATGAGGGATATTACAACAGGCAGGTCATCAATTTAGAGAAAAGGCATGTACACAACATTTAACAAGAAAATTATCAATAACCAAAACAATTTCTGGGTTTCCCAGACAGACAAGTAGACATTAATGTGAAATTTTCAGGTGGTAGCAATAGGCTGTCCGGGGACTGTATGTATTGCAGTCTTTGGATCTAAAAGTCGCGAACACTCTTTCATCTTATTTTCGTACGCAAAATTCTTCACAGTTATACCAACATTAGCCAACATAGATTCTGTGAAAAACCAAATTAAGGGGAATTTCTACTGTATTGGCGTCAAAAAATCGATTCTTTTTTTCAATATTTTGAAGCATCTCAAATAACCCTATGAAAACTTTGTTATCATATCTGTACTAGAAAATGAATTGTACGCGATCACTGGAAGGGCTGGAACTCCGCACATCGCGTTGTTTTCTGGAGGGTCCAAATTCAGTTCCCGGCAGAGCCAATAAGTTTGGGTTTTTTTTTTACTAGAAAAAAACTGTCTTTCAGTAGGTACTTTATGTCTCAAATAAAAAGACGCAAAAAGTTTCATAATTGTATCCATCTTAGTTTTCAAAAAAAAAAAAAATCGTGAGGTTAGGTATCAAAAACAGTCCATCGAAGTGGAAATATCCCTTAATGCGCCTATGATTTCATCTTTATGACTTATAACTTACTTGTTGAGCCCCATTCTTCCATCTTCTGATACAATTATCGTTACTTTAACAGCATTGATTATGAAGCATTATTTAATGAATTTTATTTATTTATTTAAGCTTAATGCAAGCTATTACATAAAAAAATACAAAATAACAAAATAAATACTACAAACTAAAATAAACAATAAACAATAATTCATAACAAAAATGATGAATGAAATGATAATACCATGGGAACTTATATGGAACTACCGTACATTGGATGAAAAGACTTCTCCCAATATTTGAATTATATGTGTAGAAAATACGTTCCTACTCGAATACCTACGTAAAATTGAATCTCAAAGCTGTACCTGGTTGATTGACTCAATCCAAATGACGATTGCAAAAAGAGATCCCTTTTATCGTCGATGTAGGTCTCGGACCGATACTGACTACAGGCGCTATAAAATTATGTGCCATAATTCGAACTATGCTTTTCGTCCTACAAAGCGGGTCTACTTTGAGACCAAATTAGATACTAATCTTCTACCAAATCAGTTATGGATAAACCTTGACAAACTTTGAGTATATAGTAGATGAGATCTACAGTTTTTTAGCTTCCGTAAAGAATAATACTGGCTAATTTTCACTGCGGTTTTAGGCTGACGTTGCATTTCTTGATCCGGATGATTTATCGTTCAGGTGTGCGCCTGCATAGCTTGGTGCATGTTTTCTGCTCTCTAACTAATTCACATTATATAATTTGGAAGAAGGACCCTGTAATCAATTCCTAAATCTATTAAATGCTCTGAACATTCTGACTATCGACTAATTAGTTTATTATGTTTCTACCAGTTAGCTCACTTGTATCAGCATAATGTTTTGTCATGTTGGCAGTCTGGCTTTAGATCCAGCAACAGTTGTATAAAAAATTATATGATTTATATAAAGCTCTTGACGATGTCCACATTGGTTCTCCTAAGCTTTAGCAAGGCTTTTGATTAGATTGATCGTAATTGATTACAGCTTAAGCTGCGCAGATGCGGGTCTAGGTTTACATTCAGGGGGGGGGGGGGGGGGCCCTCTTGTTTTATTAATATATTAATGACATTATTTCAAGGTTGGCTCATGTATCAGTTGATATTTATACGGACGGCGTTCAAATCTACACTTGGATAGTCTAAATGATTTATTTATTTCCTTCAGATTCATCACAAAGATTACTGCAGCATAAAATAAAGACTTATAAACTAAACTAAAAACTAGAAGCCAAAAAAAATAAATCAATAAAAACGATCAAAGGACAGCGGTTCACATCACCTACGACCCCGCATCAGCCAAGACACTGTCTGAGCATGCTCTTCAACTGCAGCCTGAAGAGACCAAGGTCGAAATTGGCGAAATGTTGGTTGAAGAGGCGAGATATCGATGTGATGGGCTCATACAATGACTAGAGACGTGCAGGAAGTTGCGATTCCTCAAGGAGTGCTGCGAAATGGAGATGTTCAAGGCCGCCAGTAAATCGGTGGAATTTATTGTTCCCTGCAATAAATCGAACAAAAATAATAGTTTGGAGATGTTACGCCTCTGTTCAAGGGAGTCAAGAGAAATCAGCCCCAAACGATCGGTATAAGAAGGAAGTAACCAGGGATCAGTCCAGAAAAGTCCACGGAGAGCAAACCTAAGGAATCTGTGCGGCACCTCGACGCGGTTGATTTGAACTGCGAAATAAAGAGCCCACACGGGGCTGGCATATTCCAAAAGCGGTCTGACGAAGGTACAGTAAAAAAGCTTAGTTAGGTAGCGATCATCGAGCTCCTTAGACAATGTTTTAACGAAACCCAACATCGCGTTAGCCCAACCAACGATCGAGTCCACATGATCCTCGAATGAAAGGCGAGAATTAAGGACCACACCCAGGTCCTTTATCTTATCAACCCTGCCTAAGGTAACGCCATCGATGGCGTAGTCAAAAACGAAAGGTCGTCTCTTACGGGAGAAGGTCATAACGGTGCACTTGCCGGAATTTAAAGGAAGACGATTGCGTACACACCAATCACAAGCGAAACATCATTAACAAATAGGATGAAGAGGAGTGGGCCAAGGATACTGCCCTGTGGCACCCCCGAAGTGACAAGGATTTGGTCAGAAAGAACTCCCCGAAACAGGACGCGCACCAGACAGGTAAGAGGAGAACCAGTTGATAAAGCAGAAAGGAAACCCAAGAAGAATTAATAATAGACCAGGATGCCATGGTCGATCCTATCGAAAGCCTTACTGAAATCTGTGAATACATAGTCGACCTGTTCGCCCGCCTCAACGGCTGGTAAAGAATAATTAATGAATTCGAGGAGGTTGGTGATAGTCGACTTCCCCCTGAAGAAGCCATGCTGGAGGGACTCCATGAAAGGCCTGCAGTGAAATCGAAGAACGTCATAATTTGGAGAGGGACATCCAGCGGTGACCTAAAATTCGTGGGTGCACTTTCTTTCATAACGTTTAGATCACTATTTTGTAGAAGTGCGCCCCACGCTTTTAAATTTAATTACCAATTTAAACACCAAGTGTTTTATAGTTTTACAAGTTAACAGAAAACCGGGGTACGTATGTGTGAGTATAGAGAGGTGCAGTTTGTTAGCTTTACTTTTCACACGATGCGTGCACTGTACACCCCGTTTTCTGTTGAATTATACAGCTATAAAAGGAAAATAATTATTTTTAGTTTTTTAGTGCTCTAAACATAAAAGCGTGTTTAAGTTTTTTCAAACTATGACTTATTTTATAATTTAAGGTTTAATTTTAATGACGTTACATAGCTAATCGCACCCTACTCGTGAAACCCTTCAATTTGATACCCATAGAGAGTTGTGAAGAAAAAGGAAATTCACTATCTTAGGTTCACAATGGCATCACATACTTTATCGTATTTTAATCGCCACCTACCTATGTCAAGCGGGTTGTGAAGAAAAAGATAATCCGCTATCTTGGGGCGTCCACTTAATTGGATTTAGAACTATATTAGATATACAATATTGCGTTGTCACCCGACTTAAACATATGTGCAAAATGTTAAGTCAATGCGCATACTGCAAGTATGTGAAGACTGAGTTGTAAGATTTTCAAGTGAAGCTAAAAAAACGTGTTCAAATCAGGCGAATACGGCGGATGATGCAACACACAGACTTGATTTGGAGTCCGAAATTGACGAACAATGATTGATGTGTGACTCGGTACATTATCGTGTAACAGAGACCAACTTTCACGATCACAATATTCGGGACGATTACTAGTGGCTTTGGCCATCAAAACTTCAAGGTAATACGCACCAGGTAGAACGAATTTTGTGTGGATCATTCCTTCGATAGCAGGAATGTGATGAATCTTGTCTTGATTTTTTTGGTTTATGGTGAATTTTTTGTCGTCCTCTCCGTACCTTGACAATTAGGTTTTGGATCATATTGAAAGCACCATATTTCATCCCTCGTAACACTTGTTTTCAAGATATTTGGATCAAAGTCTCTGGAATGCAGAACTGTTGCTTATTTTTTAACATCTGATAAAGTGTGTGGAACAAATTTACCACAGACTTTCGTTTTGTCTTGTGAAGAATGAGTCGAATCGTTTCTTTGTTAATTTTTAAAGCCTCTTCTACCATTTTTAGTGCAGCATTATTATGGTTATTTGCAATAAAATCACGTAATTTTTCAATATGCCTTTCAAAAAACGTTTATTGCATAGAAAAACATTTCTCCTACTTAAACAATTGTCTCTGTACACCGGTTGCATCAAACGGAACGTTTCTGATGCACTTGTGCAATGTTTTGGGCGGAAATTAATGACCGCTCTTTGTTCCATGATAAATTGGCAACACTGAATTAAATTTCGTTTGGGAAAAAATATCATATCTTTGTTATTTGTCAACTAAATGTCAAAGAAATTGGCATCGATAGTAGGGAAAAGTTGAAGCTTCAAAATGCGAAGGAGCTATAATTTAGGATCGATTTCGAACCACCAGTATTATTACTCTATAACCTCCAATTTTTATTTTTTTTTATACGATGTGGCCAAATCCTAGGGGACAACCCTTTGATGTGTTAGCATGGTTTTGGCTGGAAGTGAATTAAGGTAAGGGAAGTGAGGAAACTTGAGTCTTGTTTTTGCATTGCTGCGAGCTAGACAACAGCCCAGAGACGGAGTGGAATATTTTAATTCCTTAATAAAAGCTCTGGTCTCGAACCCAACTGATCCAACTCCGTCTCCTAGGGTAATCTGTTGTATGCAGAAAAAAAAACAACAATAGGCTGCCATCGCTTGAGGTTATGAAAACTAAATAGAGAACTTCCCTTTTGCAACAAATTTCTTTTTAGAAAGAATCGTGGGACGATAACTATTGCTAAATAAGCTCAAACAACCAACATACACTATGATTTTTCTCAGATGAGAAGAATTTGGACTGATGTCAAAAGTTGAACAGGAAGAATAACAGGGATAGAGGTCATTCCACGCCACCACACTTCTTTCCACAGGACCTTTACGTAAATGCCACTGCCTATATAGAGAATTTGGATGCGATTCACGAACCTGAAGAGACTCTCGGGAATACATAGCTGGCCAACAATTTTCTTAATCATGTGCCCAAACTCTTTTGATTTAAGTCGACTAACTTTCTCTGTCTAGGACGCAGTTGAGAAAAAATAAGCAACCAGCGACCACACAATTCACCGGAATCCTTGGATACTATGGCTAGCATAAACAAGAATTGCCTAGTCCGGGCAGGTATGTCATCAAGGCTGAGCGAAAACCAATTAATTCCAAATTCTATCTAAATAAATAATGTTTTGTTCTGAATTATACTGATTTTATCTAAATTATACTTTTGCTCTCAAATACCTGAGGCAACTCGGATAGGGATATCTATTCAAATGTCGGCAAAATTTGACGGCTTTCACCTGCTAAAAAATGAAAAAATCAACTGCATTATCTCGAAGGCCCAAATCACCTTAATACTTCCGTTGCCGCACTTAAATAGGGATTGGGATTCAAATTGTCGCTACAGTGAATAAGAACTAGCTTTGAAATTTTTTGGTCAAGGGAAGGATGTTTGCAGAAAATTGAACGCCAGATCCCGACGAAAGCGGAAGAGGCACAAGGCAAAATTCAACTCAACCTATTGAAAAAAAAGAAGAAATTGATTTGGATATAGAACAAGATTTTGGATTTCTTTTTATTTGGATAGGGCTTTCGCGGCCAATATTACGAGCTTCTACATCAAGATTTAGAAGAATGTGCTCGGAAAAATGGCCGCACAAAAATTTTTTTACTGTGTATTAGTTAGAATCTTAGCACACAACAGAAAAAGTTGACAGGACGAATATTTCGCTGGTTCACAAAAAGCGAAGGTTTTTATACCTAGCGTGGTTCTCCCCCGGATAATAAACTGAAACTCTTATTAATGCAAAATCCATTGATACCCGCGATTAACTGAAAACTGTTGAAGGTACACTAATTGGTCGCTTCGGACGTGGGCATTTGAACATCCTCGAAATTCCAGAGAGCGGAAGACCTACTTTACCTTAAATTTGGGAAGATGACGAAGGGCACATATTGCGTATTCATGCCACTCAAGAAATGTCTTTCCAAGTACTCGAACATAAATACGCTTGAAGTGGGTTAGGTCGAAAAGGACGGATGTGGAAACCGTCACCATAGTCACCAAACTGGCTCTATTTCCGTCTGCAGTAGTACTATCAGTGTCTACAGATGCTGAGGTTGATTTAGATGAACCTTATCAGAACAGTCCAGTCTTGACTGAAGGAAACATAAAACGGAAACCGCACTCTATGTATTAAGAGATTTTGATTCTTCTGAAAGTACTCTGATTGACAAGAATAAATTTTCGTAACATTACTAACTATTAATCCGACAATTATACATTGTTTACAAACAAAATTTTTAATCAATGTGAAAACTCGTTTTAATATGCGTTTCGTTGCGTAAAAGCGTGAAAGCAACTGACATGCCCTGCATTCCACTAAATTGTTTATTTTCCGAAGTTTCGTAATGGTTCAAGTAATAAGAGATTTCATCCTTGACATAACAATCACTTCTTTCGATTTTCTTTATCTTAACCCAATTACAGATCGGAAAATCAATTGAAACTCATTTAATGCGGAAAAAAACCAAGATTTAGTTAAGATGCTCCAACAGAAGTTTCCTATCATTGCCGCGGACTTATCCACGATCACATGGTTGGGCTACCCAAGTGCTCGCTGAGTAATTGCATATTCAAATAAGACGCCAAAGACGCTCGAATACCTTGAGACAGCAAAATGCCAATGATGTTGATCTTAGTATAGAAGACTTTACCGGTTTCACACAGCACTGGGCACCGATATTTGTTACTGTTGGCAAAATCTTGTTATTTTATACTCTTTGTTGTGTCCATCTATCCACCCATTGTGAAATCATCGTCATAAATTGGAGCCCCATAGATCCGTCACAATAACTTTTAACAGGCTTGACAAAGCGAGTTCGTACAATGAAAGTTGACCTCAAGGGTGATGATGGTGAAAATTGATGAAGACAAAGGCAAGACATTTCACACGGTGGCTTATTTTTGGATCTTGACAAGATAATTACTGAATTAATCGAGTATAAAATGGAAGATTTTCCTAAAAATATTCGTGAGAAAGTTGTGTTAGCTACCTTCATAAAATCTCTAAGCCAGTTACAATGTTAACGATTTAAAGTTTCTCTTTCTTGGACAATACTAACTGGAACTGCATACATAAATTGTCTTTATTTTCACTAAAGCTTAAATTTTTCAAGCTACACAAGAATATATCAAGATGTTTTCGTAAATGTAAATTAACCGTCCGCCATAATTCTCTTTTAAATTCCACAATTTGTCTTTGCTCATTTCTAAATGGAAATTTAAAACAAAGTCTTTGAATCCAAGAGCCCTAAAGTCGGTCGTTCTATCCCCACCACAACAATAAACTTTTCTGTCTTCAACCACCACTAAATGAATATTTAATTTTTCCGCAATCAAGGTAGATAGCTGGTGTGGTCACCGAGGAACTATTCACATTACTTCTTCCTTTTTATCAGCAACTCACTTGGCTCTCAAATATTCACGTAAACTTGAGATTTTTCCCAAATCTTTAAGTGATAAAAGTACGAGTAAGAAGTCCTCAATTGGTGCAAAGAAGTAGATTTGCAAAAATTCCTTACGATGGAGTAGCAGCAACACAGACGATACTTGACGTTAAGGAACAAACGATAAAGTCAGAAGCCGAAGGAATGAGGGGATGAAATTGCCTTTTTCCTAGACTACGAGTGTGCACAGAATAAGGGTGCAGTATGAAGTGAACAGATGAATACTTATAGTGAAAAAAATCTGTCATAAGATGACATCTTTATCCTTGTTTGAGACTGAGGTGGTTTTATCCGAAAGACATGGGTTCATTCAACTTTGCTTAAAAAAGACGAAGACCAAAAACCTCTTAGCGAAAAGAAGCTTCTTTAGAAGGATAAAGGGTGTAAGGCAGGAAAAATAGATCTGTCCGGAAGTGCCTTTCTATAATTTTTTAGTTTAATCAAAGCAGATTACGTCACTTCAGCGGTTAGGTGCTAGTCAAAAAGGATTGAAGTATTTAACACTTTTAAATTTTAAGACTATTAGAAAGAACTTTAGAGTTATGATGGAAGCTGGAATAATTCGCGTTATCTGGAATATTGCAGTTAATATGAAACCGTTCTAGAAAGTGGGAAAAATGCTAAGTAGTTTCATTCCAAAAAATCGTTTGTAAAGCGTATAGGGATGAGAACCACACTACTGGTTCTATTGACAACAAATATACAATATTTCCGAATAAAATGTGTTAGTTTGGAATTCATCTTAAACTGAAAGTTCACTTAAAAATTATTGAATTGGTTGACGTTCCTTCTCTGATCCAAAGGGTTATGACACATAAAATTTTACTTATATACGGAGAGAAAATTCGAGAAAAATCTACTATTCCACTCCCAGTAATACTGTTTGGAGCAAGTAATACATTGTGCCAACATTTAAGCAGCCGCACTATAAAATTTATAATTTTTTCGGTAATATTCAATGTGTTCATAGACAATTTTTATGGAATTGGACCGTAAAATTTACGTAACACATAAAATTTACTGCGTGAATTAGGAAAAATTTACCGCATATGTACACAATTTTTCCTAGAAAAACAGGCAAATTTGACACTTCTCCACCGTAATTTTCTCAGCACTTTTAATCTTTTCGGAAGTAAATTGTTGTTAGTGGTGAAGATGTTGGATCTCGCTGCTCAGGACTATCGTTCGAATCTCAGACTGTGTACTGTTTTGACTTAGTTTTTTCTGCTAAAGATGAATTAATTTGAATATTTTTTAAGCCTTTTGAATTCTATGCTTGGAAACTTTGCAACCGAACAGATACTCAGGACTCATCGTTCAGGAAATTTTACTGTGCTGTTCCGTAAAAATTAACCCTGGAACGCTAATCATGGGTAAAATTAACTCACTGGCTACTTTTTATGCGCATGTTTTTCAGGACAGTTCGCAAGTGCTTGTTCGATCTTGTTGCGCTCGGCGAAGTGAAAAACTATACAGCTTGAAATTGTGTGCGGTGTATTTAAACTCCTGTGAGTTAAAACGAGTTAGTATTCCAGGGTTAAAAAGAACTTACAATAAAATTATTTTTTTAAGATGCAGTAAATTGTATGAGTAGGAATCATACTACATAGATGAAAAACATTCTGCTTGAACAAAGTAATTAAATATCTATGTGACTGCGTCAAAATCGTTAGTGGAGTAAGTGAGAACGCGTTAGCCTTCTATTCCTAAAGTTCCAGCCACACCGGCTGTTTTCTCCTGACAAAAGATTACAATGAAATATCCATTGCGCGTTGCCCAGTATGTGGATAGTTCAAAATACACCTTAAATTGTAAGTAGTATTGTCATGCCCCACAAATAGTGCGATCATCAATAAATTTTGTTATATTTACTAACGTCAGAAACGAAAAACTAACAACGACTAACGATAACATGACCCATTCTCTTTCCCTCTCTAGTTCCCGTAACCCCTAGTGGGACATGGTGCTGACGAAGAACTTCACCCGATTTGAGACAATGATTGCAAGTGAACCTAAATTTAAAATGAATTCCGAACCACTGACCTTTTCTCTACAACCCCCATGGCCTTTTAATCATAATATGTTGCCGCCGGTGGGATTCGAACCTGGGATGTCATGCCGGTACACTTCTTGGTTGATTTTTATCCCCTGATCGACGAAAACCAGCTGGTGTAAATTCCACACCAAATCATGAGCTATTTGAGATTTTGGCGATGTTCAACGACGGACGGGCCGGAAGCTTCTGTGGACCATATTCTGTCGTTTTAGTGATTGTGAGCGTGATCCACAGTGAAAATCTTCTCCGTGAAGACGATTTTTTCATAAAGCTGAAGTTAGCAAACAAGAAGTCCAGCAGACTCTAGGAAAGCAGTGATTCTCTTGGGTACTTGGGGGGTCAGTCTGTTGGGAGGATAAAAGCAAAGAAGACTCTAAGAACTGTTTCTAATCATTGATAATAATGTTCTCTCTCAATCAATTGAACGAGAATGAGGGTTGCCTTTATTCATAGAAATTTTCCAGGTATGAAAGAAGACCGCCAAGAGCGTTAAAAGGCCGCAAAGTATTGATCAGTGGCTGGAAAATTTTTATGAGGAAAGAAAACCCGGTAATTTTTGTTTAGGGGACAACTCTTTGATGCGTTAGCAGGGCTTTGGCCGGAAGGGAATTAGAGTAAGGGAAGTGAGGAAACTTGAGCGTCTTGTTTTTGCATTGCTGCGAGCTAGAAAACAGTCCAGAGACGGAGTGGATTTTTACATTCAGTCTTTAAAAACCCACGGAGAGAATTGGTCTCGAACCCGGTAACCATGCCATGGTGGTCGTGCCGCTCAACCAATTGATTCAACTCCGTCTCCATTAAGAACATTGCTATCAATGATTAGAAACAGTTTTCAGAGTTTTCCTGGCTTTTCTCCTCCCAACAGACTGACCCAAAAACCCAAGACAACCACTCCTTTCTTAGGTTATGCTGGAATTAGAGTCTGCTAAGCTAAGAAGAATAGCAAAAAAACTCTGAAATATGTTTCTAATCATTAATAAATTTTCCAGGCATGAAAGAAGCTCGCCAAAAGCGCTGAAGCTCTTGGAGATCTTCTTTCATGCCTGCCAAATTTCTATGAACAAAGAGAACTATTATTCTCGGTAATTGTTGAGCCTTTCTGGTACGTGTAAGGTGTGAGGCTGAGCTGCACTTTTGTAATTCGACGGATTGCTTCATGATTAATGCTGGGATCACGGGCAATTTTCTTCAACAAAGGCTTCGGGTTTCGGGAGACTCGCAATTTGATGTGTTAGTGGTATGCTTTCTGCCGCTCCTGGGACTGTCACCATCATGCCCAAGCTCCTTGAACCGTTTAATGGTTCTCGAGATGGTTTCCGAAGCGACACCAAGCGTACGAGCAATCGCACAATTTCGTTTTCCAAATTTGTTGATCGCGATGATGGCGGGACGATTGTTTGACGTAACTAAAAAAACCGGACCAGTGCAAGTTTGGCTCGCCCACCGATGGTTCCGTACTATTTTTTCATGTGATATAACTACAAATTAACGATTTTCGGATTTTCTTTTTACTTGTGCTCTGAGACCTTGCTTTTTGCCAAATTTCATGATTCTAGGGCCAACGGGAAGTACCCTATTGGTTTTGATTTATTTTTTCGAGTATCTGTCCTGAGACACGGATAAGGAAGTGTTCCTTTTTTCGTTTTGAGGTACGGAACGCTAAAAAAGATGAAAAAGTTTAGAAGGAACATGTACAAAAAGAGATGGAGATGGTTTTGTACAAAAATGTGTCTCTGTGTACGAGATTAGATAGGTATTAGTGAAATCGTCTGTGTACGAGATTAGATAGGTATTGTATTGAAATCGCCTCAAGTAGGGAGCTTTGGTGATAGGGATAACATCGATAATATTTTAAAGAATCTAAATTTGATCTTCCGCAGGGTTCAATGTTTGAGTACTTACAGTTTAAGAATGTCAAAAATCAGTATAGACTGGTGGAAGAGTTACAAAGGAGCTTTGGAAAAATCCAGTCCCAGGTCAACAAAAAAATTTTTAAACCTTAACAAAGGAACACTAGTGTTATAATAATTAGACAATCAACCCTGAGAGATCAACTATTAAGCAAGAGCACAACTTGGAATGGAAAGATGCAGAGAAGAAGACGAGAGGGTGGATCAATTTGAATGTCCGCGGCTTTCACTCCTTTATTGTGACAAACTTTTTTTTTCATAGTTTGTAGAAAAAAAGATCTCTTATTGTTATAAGACTGTGCTAAAGTTTCTGAAAACGGCGAGTTTAATTGTGAACAACGCATCTACATAGTAGTGGCCTATGTGTATTGAGCGTTTCCTCCTGACTAGGCACCCTAAGCAAGTGCCTAAAGCTCTACTCTGGTTAGGAGTGCTATAGGATACGGACCGTCAGACTATAATTCAAGGGCTGTGTGCAATAGAGCAAAATATGTAAAAAAAGTATTCTTCAGTTTCAGTATTCTTTCCCGTGGAATTGTTCTTGTAAGCCAAGTCGCTCCTTAACGATAACCTTATTGTAAGCATGATATGCCATGTAACATGTTGAACTCATTTAATAATTTCAAGATGAGATAAGCTTTCCCACGTGGGTTTAGGATCCTTCATTTCGAAAGCAATATAATTAAAAGTTTGGAGTAAAGCTCTTACGTCAACAAAACTAAGTATGCGCTGATGTTACTTTCCTGGCGTGGGTCGCTATTGCCTCATTACCATTATCGTGATCAATATTAATTACAGAATTAAAATTAAAATACAAATGCAAACCTCACCCTTTTCAGTTAATTTCATATAAATTCAAAGTGCCTGTCCTTATTCATATGCAAATCCTTCGAGTTGCCTCGGTCGGGGAGACCTCAATTTTCTAACAGGTTGACTCTGTTCTTTCATTCCTTCGCTAAACAACACACAACATTTTTCCGCCCTTGATCTACATATGAAACAGATATGACCCTTTATCCCATCGTCCCGTTTATCTTCCTGGCCTGATGTTTTTCATTTACATACAAAGAAGTTGCTTCTCAGGACAGAATATGTAATACCAACGAACTGGGGGGGGGGGGGGGGGGGGCGGCGGATATATGCTGCTTTTGGTTTTCTTTACTCTCTTTTGCGTTCGGTCGGAATGCTTTGACTTCTGTTACCTTCTCGGGACACTATGGGTCCTGAAAGTAGGAGGCCAAGAAGAGATAAAGCAGTTTATATTATTTCCTGTTCAATATACCTACATCTACCGTTTTATGAAAATGTTATCCTTTGATCCGTGAAATGTTCTCCCTCCCGTTAAGGTAATACGATAACAAATGGTAGATAGAATGATTCCCAGCAAGTCTGTTTTTTTCTCGTTGACTACTGAGAGTGAATTATTTTCCCGTTTTTCGCAGTCCTTTTGGAGGAGTCATTTATTTGGTTAATTTTATGTGCCCTACCTGCCACTGGCAGCTCTACTACATAACCCATCATCAAATAGTTCACCACCCCACCACCGCCTGAGTAAAATTTGTTGAGCAAAACTGCAGATTCGTGCAATTTCGTGTCCGACCAACAGAAATAAATTTAAATCAGAACGAGATCCGCTGCTGTTTCGTTTTTTCCGCAGGCTAGATTTCTGTGCCGTAAAGTAATTTTCCTCTGTCGTTAGGTTTTACGATAGCTCCTGTATGCAGAATGTTTCTACGAGCTACAGGTAGCAAATATATTTGGAACGGACGCCAACGCTGTAACGAATATAAATAGCATTAATTACATCGAGCACCAACCGTGAAGGTTCCTAGTATTGCTGTCTCATGTGCCATCAGGGATTCGTTTCATTTTTTTTTCTTTCTAGTAACAAGTAACGTTACGATCTAGTCATAATACTAATAATACCGGTAATTTATGCTAGTAAGCGAAAAATCTGGGAAACCTACAAAATTACCTTCCCCTCTCCTTTTCGAGGATGCTAAATACGACGGCACCCTTGTTTTGCACGTACAGAAGAGTAACTACCCTCAATTAACTCAAGTTTTCGGGAAAAGCTTATTCGGAGATGTAAACTAAAGATTGGTGGAAAATTGTTTTCTTTCACTGTTTTGAGTGGGAATTTCGATGAAGGATTTCCGATAAGTGTAGGAAATGTTACGACCTCCTTCTACGGAAGTGTTAGCCATCACGCTTAGATGACGTCTGTTTTAAGCTGAAGAAGTTAATTGTTTTAACCGCCGCGTGGTTCTGTTACAATGAATAGAAATATATGGGCACAAAAGAATGGCTCCACACTCCTTTGGATATGCCCCTGGCTCAGATCTCTTCTTCCTTATCCACCCTCTACCATAATTGGCAAAAAAACCAAAAAACCACTTAGACTAGTTGCATCCCCTGTGGGCAAAATGAAGGGTGTCATCATGAACGAAAAGTTGGGGGGGGGGGTTAATTTCGTAGCTCTCGCCAATTTTTCCAAAACTAACATTGTATTGCATAACTTACCGGTACTACTATATATGTGCAAGTATCCTCTCTAGAGATAGGGAAAATTCAATATAACATAAATTAAAAGAAAATGAATTTTCTGGCTCTGTTGGAAATAGCTGCCTTTCTCGTAAATTCTGTGTGTGCACATAAAATTTTATACTAAATTGAAAATACATGAATCTGCTAGCAGCAGATATGAAAATATAAAAAAAAAACTTCTTCAGTGACAGTTTTTGCATAATTTTCACGAATAAAACGGCAGTCTTCTTTTATGGATAGGACAGAGGAATATTTTTTGGAAAACCGACTTTTGTATATTTTTCTTAAAGCTAAATGAAATTCAGTATTTGTAAGCTTTTTAAACTTAAGTCGGTTTCCGCGATATTTACATCGTATGCCGACTACACTGGTACTTCTTCACCTGTCAAAGTTAAGTGTTTCTTAAGGTTTACGCGTTGCCAAATGGTTAGTTGGTTGGCAACAGTAGCAACCTTTTGATATCACTCATAATTTTCCTGACCAGAACACGATGTTCTGTTCTCGATAAGGCTTGAAGGTGTCGTTCTAGAGGGGGCACATGCTCAATAAAGCATATATTACTATGACCCGTAACCCAGAGAATGATGATGTCGAGTACCATAGAGAGACGCATATCTCTCTATAGTATCTAACTAAATTCGAGGAATTAGCTGAGTCAAGCCCCTTTATGTCAGCCTGTCTGTCTGTAAAAAAACAAATATTCATAATCGGTGATTTACTGAGTCACAGCCGAGAACATGCCTTCAGCTTTGCTTGGAATACACTTGCGTTGTTCGATAGGCTATAGGACGTCGATCTACCTAGTGCTTCGAAGAAACCCCCCGCGCCGATACCATAGGCCATCATACAAACGGTCAATAAACAACGTCGTAACAATTAAGGAATTCTGTGTTCCTCCATTCACTTCTTGTCGGAATTCTGACACTGAAGTCGTCCACAAAACAAAGAGTCGAATATTGTATAACCAGACTCCGCAATAGATAGCCCTCTCGGTGTTAAGTAGAGAATATTAATGTGGCCATAAGATTTGGAAACCCACACTCTTTCAGTCTGACTACATTGCATTAGGTCAGGGGGCCAATTGTAATTGATCGTAAATATAGAACATTTAGAATTGAAGGAGTTTAAAAAGAAATATTGTACTTGCGTGAGTTGCTAACTCTAAGTTAATTCAATTCTAAATTTCCTATACTTACAATCGATTGCAATCGAGTCCCCTGATAGCTTATGTGTAGGTACGCAATGTAGAGCCGTAAATATGTGTCCTTTTTTTGACCTGACTCTTACGAAGGAGTTGCTGAAGCGTTCTCTGTGGTCCGCGCACCCCTGATTGTTGCGTGTGAGCGTGTTTTAGTGTTTATTTACTAACGTTTTTTGCATGTTGGTGTGGGAGCCTAATTCGCCTCAATATATTGTTATATTCTGGCGAATAGGTCAATTGATTGTAGACTTCTGCCTAAGAAGTACGGCTTCTGAGTTAGAAGGGTTAATTGTATATGTAAAAGAATATTGAGAGCATCCGGGCTCGTGCATAGCGTCCGGAAGCACCAATGGAGGCAGTATAGACAGGTTGGTCTTGTTATATTCTATATTCTGAGCTATTGTGAGTAAGAATAGGCCGTAACGCTGCTGTGTATATTTACAGGGCCATTTTAGAACGCAGCCCTCAACTTTTACATTTCTATGTTTTGTTGCCAGTTTAACTTCTCGTCTAAAATCACCCCTAAGTACTTGACTCTGGAAGATAATGAAAGTTGATATTCGTTTAATTTGGCATGGAAAAGTCTGGCACTTTAATTTTATTGATAAAGAGCATGAACTCGGTATTTTCTGACTTTATAGATAGTCCACAATCCTTGCATTACCACCTAATGTTGAAATATCCTTACTGATGGTTGGAAAATCCCCGATACCAGGATTACCATATCATCGGCATATACGACACACCGTAATTCCGTCCTGGTTATGTTTCAGCAACATTTTGTATATTACCATCCGCTAAAGCAGAGAAGAAAGTGTTCCGCCCTGAGGCGTTTTCTTACAGTCAATACGGCTGGTACCTATCTCGTAGTATACTATCTTTGATTTTATAATCGTTCAAATCCACCAGTCCAGCTCTTGACATTCGGTTTCCATCTACAGACTGTATAAGATTAACGTCAGTAACACACTCCAGAGTTTTCCGCAAAAAGGGGGTCAGACGAATAGGTTTGAAGTCCTTTCAGAGTTCGTGATCCCGTTTACCAGTCTTAGGGAATTGAAGACACTACAACCCCTACGCCATTTCAAAGAGCTGTCTGTCTGGGGGCCTCCGTAGCAATTCTTCCGCCACTTGACGCCCACTGTAAAAGTATAGCTGCACGCAGCGCCATAAGTCAAAGTCTAAATGTTGGCAAAATTCTGACCACTAAAGAACTATCCTGAGGCTATCTGCAGGAGAACACCGACTACACCACCCTTACAATAAGCATTTGGAAAATCTTTACTAGAATCCCAGGCAGAGAAGAGTGGCGGAAGTGGGGATAGTGTTGGATCGAAATGTACTCGGATTGCCTAAACATACGTAGTCATTATCGATTAACGGACTACTGCAGTATGTTTTAAGTAGATATGACCATAGAAAGAGCGACAAAGCTATTACTAGCACGCACAAATCTACCTAATAGTAGCGACATAGGAACTTATATCGACAGTCAAGTGGCTGGACTCAAACGTAATAAGGTCACAGTTGGTACGCAGATGTCAAAATAGTCTTCGGAACTTCCTAGTCAAAGTGGGATACAGGAAAATGAGGTGGTTGATACGCTTGCAAAGAATTAATCTCAATTCAATGCTTCCTGTATAGTCAGGTTGATCGGACAGCCTCTAGAGTCAGTAAAAAGAGAAGTTGAACTTCATCTTCTTAAGAAACGATGTAGCAATCTGCGGACGCACCGATCTCCGAAATATTGTGGCAGTCATTACTGGCCACTATCTATTCGGAAACACGCAAAACTTTTATACATCCCCACCAACAACTTATGTCGAAGTTGTATGGATGAGAATAAAGTGGAAATCATTCACCATTAACTGTGCGATTGTCGGGGCAATGAGAAGGTACAAAGCTTCAGACGCAAGGATAAGGTACAAAGCTGTAGAAAACTACTATGGATCATCGCCGGTGAGGTTCGAACATGGGACCTCTGGATTGGTAATTGATAAGTTATCACTAATTTCACCGACGACCTAGAATTGCCACATATTAACTGTTTACAAATCTATTGATGCGATGTGCGGACTTGATTGTCAATTTGGGAATTGCAGCTAGACCATCGATATATCGTCAATGACCAAGACAACTAAAAATTAATAAATAAACTTTGGGATTAAGGAAACAGTGAAAGAGAACACTAAAAAAACACTTGTGCTGTACATGAAGAGAAAAGTTATGGAATTTTTGTCCAAAAATTCCTGTAAATATTACGGTTCCCAACTGTTTTTACTGCGATTTTGCAACTGTCACCTGCCTTACTATTTATGTAAAATTTCCTGAATAGTGAGCGCCGAGTATAACAAAGAGTATTGCGAAAATTACGGTTAAGAACAGTAAAATTTGCAGATTATTCCGAGAAATATTGTGTACTAGGCGGTCAATTTTGCTAACTGACACAGTATATTATTTTATGGGTACGGTGCTGTTCGGTAAAAACTGCCTATGAATACATAAAAAAATACTGATAGAATCGTAAATTTTATGATGTGGCTGCTTAAATATTGACAGAACGTATTACGTGCAACACGATTAGGTAACTAGAACCACAATTTCCCTGGAATTTTCTATCCGTTTTTAAATGGTAAGTTAAAATGCATTTGAGTTCGAAATTTATAGGAAATTGCAGGGTATTGGTGACAGCTTTTATAGCTAACGTTTAGAAATTATTCAGTAAGATGGAAAGAATGTCTTTAATGCAACGACTCAGACAGTTAGTGCACTAAAATGAACTTATATCCCATGGAGTGATATAATGGATAGCCTGAGACTTGTTGTTTTTTATATATCGAATAAGATCCTACCACTAAACTATGTTTGTAAGTTGCATCATCTCTCAAAAATTATGTGAATCATTTCCTCGCGAATGCAAGTCAAAATCCCATTGCCAATCCTGTATTTGAAATTTACGGAATTTAACAGTTACTTTAATAAATACCGCAGAACTGTAAATGTCAGATGTAGATTGTATTTCAAGTGTCATAGATATGCAAATAAGGAAAAACCGAAGATTAACTTGTCTCGACAAAGCAATCTTCTGATTCTTAGCTTATTAAATTTTGAATAACATTTTAATGGATTCGAGAAGGTGTCGTTAAAATATCATCGAAATCTAAGAAGTGAATTCAAATAAAACTTAATACAGGTGACATTGAAAAGTTGATATCTTTGTTCATTTCTTTACAATTTGTCCGGATCAAGCTTGATCACCGAAACCATTCCATCATTAAAGAAATTTGCTTCCTGTATGGATCCGTGCCACTTCATCCGCTAAGTTAGCTGTTTTCTTGATAAGTCGTAATCAACATTTTGTTAATTCTAAAAATACTTAAATTTGCCAAGTGATAAAAACGTATGCAAATTTCAATTGGACAAAAGAATGACGCGACTGTTCACACTGCAAAACATCGCAGTCTGGCACCATTTCTACAATGATAAATCATGCGTTTGATGTCTAACAAATTTCTCTTGGATTTTCGACACATGTCAACGTTGGAGATTTGGCATTTTATCAAAACAATTTTCTGGTAATTTATGCTATAAGACGCTTAAAGTCAGTTGCTAAGAAAATTTATTCTGTTTGGTTCAAAGTGACTACCTACAATGACCTTTGGCACTATCTTGTTAGACTTACTAATATAAGATTCATGGAAAAGAGATTTGTGTGGTGTAGCATGTCATATTCGAATGGCTCTTTTGGTTTTATTTTATAGAAAGACATTTGGATGGAATTTGTTGGATTTCAAAAGATATTAGCTAACCAGATAAACCGGTAGAACTAGGCAAGACTGCAATGAGGAGCCAACCGAAGAGGTAATAGGTGAAGCCATTAAGAAATATACAAAAAAAAAGGTAATTCAAAAGTGATGTTAGGCAGAATTTAAGTAATTTTGATAAATGTCACAACATGTGAAAGCAGATAAATTTGGGATTGCGCGACAAGTTTGGATAATTATTGCTTAATTAAAACAATTTGCTTCCGAGTTCAATTACAGATCGGTCATGTTTCCTGTTATTCAAGTTAACTCGCAAGTTAAGCTCAATTTCCTTCCTTGTATCATAATTCATATCTCATAAATGTTTTACAACGTTCCACAACCAATTTGATATACACGACAGGCGTATGTTCACGAAATGATTGTCAGGTCAGCACAGAGTTTCACAGTCCCACCCAGAAGGATAACGATGTGATCCAATGGCAAAAAGACAGATAGAACGAGCACTTTTTATTCGTAATTTCCTAACCCTCGGGTAGAAAAGTTCGTAGACCAGTTGGTAGGGTAGGTACTCTCCAGAGGATTCATATTTTATATAACTTTTGCCATACCACTAATAAATATTAATCTCGTCCCTGTTGTTCTCTAATTTATTCATCGTAATACGATATTAGTTTACAGAGGAACGTCCATCAAAATCCAACTCTATGAATATTGCGGAAGTTACTGTGACAGTCATGGCCCCATTTACGAAATAAAGGGATTGCAAATTTGTGCTAGTGTTAATGCAACAAGGGATAGAGGGATTTGAAAGTTTATGGGATGATTTAATGCCTGTTTATTCAACTAGTGTCTGATGATAATAAGAGAGATTAGGAACTAGGTCGGTTAATATTTGCATTGTTTTTGAAATTTTTATGCAGACAAATGCTTACAGAAAATATCAGAATAAAAGATATTTATGAAATGAAATTTTAAACGATGTTTACAGAAATCTAACTTACTCAGGAGGTTAAGGGGTTCACAAAAGAAATTCCATTTCCTTGCACCTATCAAAATATGATAACTAGTTGGCGCATCTACTTTTCTCTAGTTCCTGGAACCTGGAACTTTCGAAAATTGTCCTGCAAGACCTAATGTCAATTTAGCGTTATCTATTGTCAGCAGATAAGAACCATGGGTCGACGCCGGTGGGATTCGAACCTGGGCCATGATGAAAAATATACTTCTACTATTAGCTCTGATCTATGCACTTGATCGCATACTAGAGTGTCGAGTGAGGGGCAAGAAGATAGTGGTGGCACTCGATAATCAGGCGGTGATCAGGTGTATGGATGGTACAGAGTTCAACACAGCGGTGTCATTGGAGTGTGTTCGTAAACTTAAAGCGTGTGCCTCATCAAATTAGTTGACACTGGCGTGGGTCCGAGGCCACGCGGGGGTCGAAGGAAATGAGAAAGCAGACGTACTGGCAAAACTAGGGACTGCTTCGAGTTTCCAAGGTCCGGAGCCGTTCGCTACGCTAGGCAGAGGACCTGTTAGGAAAGTGGGCCACGAGGGAGCACTGGGAACAGTGGAACGTCGTGGACTCGTTCAAAAAGGCTAAGATGGCAATTATAGCGACCGGAAGTGCTGAACAGAGGGAGGTCCTGAATATGGATCGTAAGACCTTGAGATGGCTGACGGCACTACTAATAGGACATGGTAACTTCAGGTGTCATCTAAAGAGGATGAACATTCTCGAGGATGATATCTGCAGGATGTGCCTGGAGGAGCAGGAGACGGCGGCAGAAGAAGGAAGCTGATGAGACACCACCGCATTTTTTTATATACATATATATATACATATATATATATATATTTTAGGGTAAGGGAAGTGAGGAAACTCGAGTCTTGTTTTTGCATTGCTGCGAGCTAGACAACAGCCCAGAGCCGGAGTGGATTATTTTAATTTCTTAATAAAAGCTCACGGAGTCATCTGGTCTCGAACCCGGGACCCATGGCAGGTTGGTCTTGCCGCTCAACGTATTGATCCAACTCCGTCTACATGAAAGAAGGAAGAATTATTTTTATTAATAACTAACTAATGATTGTTTTTAACTTTAAGGTCATCTTTAGCAACGAGACTCAGCTGCAAACGATAACGGAATCTTGTTGTTTTGTAAGGAGGCGTCGACGAGAGAGATAAAGAAGATTGTTTGGAAAGAATGGTCAAACACCCATTTTTCTGTAGAAATTTCTGGCTCTGTATACTGTGTTGACGGAATAATGAGACAGAATTAGTACAAGAAAGTCTTCCAGGATGTTTTTATTCCATATAGGAATTCAATTCTGTTACACTTTCATGCAGGATAAACCTCCTTGCCATACTGAAAAATCGGTCAAGGACGGGAGAAAATTGAGGTACTGTTATCAGCCGGCAATTCTCCGGATCTGAATTCAATTAAAAATTGCTGGGCCTTACTAAAAGCGAAAGTTTACAGTCTACAGAATTACACAATGTTTTAGATGCCTGTCTTGTCAGCAATCGCGCAACAGCTGTAGTCCGTGCGAAACGGGGCTTAAAGCTCGTATCTGCTCGAATCAACGAATTGATCCAACTCAGTCTCCTGTTTGCCTTCAAATTAAAGGTCTGAGGCTTAAATATATGTGATTATTGGGTTTAAAGCCAAACCAGCGATCATAATACGAATAGGACAACTGCGTGCGAAAACCCTTCGCGTCCGTGTTTAGATTAGTTGTAAATTTCTGGCAGATTTCCATCGAGGGTAAGTATTTCTATTTCGCAGAGTGCTTCATCAATGTAGTGAATAATAATATAGTAGTAGGCTCCTTCAATATATATTACTAAATTATTTAATATTCCCAAGCTTTTTAATGCTGTGGTTAAATGTAAAAAATTTCAGCTTATAAGAAATGTAATATCTGTACATCAACATACATACATCAACATTGATTTATTGATGGAACATCAACTGTAACAACTTTTGTAAGCTTTGCTCTAAACTGAACCGATTTCTCGAAGACATTCGATAGGTTCATTGATGGAGAAACTTAAGGCTTTAGGTATACTGGATATAATCATTTCTAGCTTACCGTAAATTATCTGTACAGCTAGATGTATACTCATCTTTGTGGATTCAGGCATAAAATGGCTTCCTCCAAGGCAGTCATTTAGACCCAATATTATTTCTGTTAGACATTAATGAAATGGTAAATAGACTCTAATTTTGTAAATGGTGAAATTAAATCTCTTTTTCACTGAATAGTATTTCAAAAAGTAATGTGTGAGTTGCTATCATCGTACTATATTATATTCTTGCAATATTCACTGATCTATTGCAAGTCACTGATCTAATGAGGGTTTCTGAAATAACGGATCTAGGTGTTTGACGTTGAACTCTTTTTCCGCATATATTACGACTTTACTGCGGTCAAGGAATGTAGAAATCTTGCGTTTATACGTCGAAATTTAAAGGATTTTTTTGACCAGGACACGCTTAAAACTCTTTCACTTTAATAGTCCGCTAGATTTTGGAATATGCCACTCGCCCCACCTTCACTGGCAAGTTTGGCGCCATCTGACTATCTGTAAAGATGGAGATGTTTTGTTTCGCTAAGTTAATACACAGAAGCAGTGATCACGCCTTCATAATCGCAAGCACTTCCACTTGGAAGACGATATCTTCATTGTCTGAGAGAACAAAACTTGATAACTGCACTTTGAACCTAGATGACTTTTTTTCGATTCGGCATTTTCAACCATCACCGGATCGACTGACCTAATATCGCGGATTACATATTACTAAAACAATGGCTTAATCTTAACACTGAATCATTTTTTATAATTTATAACAGGCGTAATCTAGTCAGTTGAGATATCGGCTAGTCCAAGTTGAGGATATTGCTGTGACCAGAGGGCTTAGCAACCCAGCACCCAGATTCCCTGCGACTGACTGCACTACATGACGCCTGGAATTTGATCTGGTGATCAGGTGGAATCAAATGTAGAAGCACATTAGACGCACCACAGTGCTATGCATACCCATAGCATTATCTTAGGTTGCAGTCCTCATGTTATTCCAAAGGTCTGGAGTTTTAGAGAGCTGCTATACATGCCTTCTTTACTCGCTTCTCTATGTTTAGCTTCCAGTTCAGTTTAGGATCCAGGATTTGACCGAAATACCGCTGCTGGATAATGAGAGCTGTTGCCCGCTTAATTTATGTAGAGCCAAATTCAGTGCTTTGGTAAGGTTTACCTGGATTCACAGCCAGTCCACAATCTTTGAACCGACTGCTCACCTTTTTCATAGCATTCTCCATTATCTCGGTGATCACACAGGCGACGACCTTGACTTCGTCATGCTCAAGTCTTAACAAGTCCTTGTTCCTTTCGAATTTCTTTCAGATGTATAGTATTTGTAATGCAAAGGAGGTCAGAGTAATCGGTCTAAAGTCCTTTGCTAGTTCCTTTCTGCCTTTGGCTAGTCCTCGTTTGCTAGCTTTCGACAAAAAATGTACCTTATTTCGTCTCCATGTGATAAAGGCCCTGAATATCACTACCAACTACGATACAACTAGGTCTGGCGACGTCTGTATCATAACCGGGTAGATGCCGTGTAGACCGGGTGATTTGTAGGGAGCAAAGCTGTTAATCACCCATTCGAATTTTTCCGTGAAGATAATAGGTTCTACTTCATTCCAGGATATATTTGAAATTGTCGGGATACTCGGCGGCACCTGATGGCCTTCATCATTGGTGTTCGGAAAATGAATGTTCATTAGCAGCTTCAAGGTTCCAGCGAAAAAAAACTGTCCAAGAGCCGTTTAGCAATTAGTGCGTGGTCTGTAAGAGATTACTCTGAAGACAATAATTAAATAAGGTACTGAGAGAAATTCATATTTAGCAAACCTTATCCAATCCAACATCTGTTCATACCTGGATCAAAATATTTCACATATGTGGGTATAGAAACAAAACTCGTTTATTTCACATTTGATTATTGTAAGAAAATTGAAAGGAATGTTTAAGTCGTTTAAAAATGCCAGGAAAACATGTGTTTTTGTAATTTCTGGTTAACTAGTTTGAAATAGGCGGCTTCAAAGTAAAATCTCCCATCGTAACTTTTTTAATCTAAAGTGTATTCTATACTCCTCATATAGTAATATTCGGCAGGGCACTTATAAAAAGATGGTATAAAGAAAAATTGGACTAGGAGAACAAATTTTGGACTTTTATATCTTGGATGTAATTGAGACAAAAAATTTTAATTAATTTTACATGTATGTTTATGGAGTCATAGCTCCAGAACGGATAAACCGATTTTAATGCTGTTTGTTTGAACGCTGATATTTGCTAGATGGTTCGTATAAACAAAATTAAAATAAATAATAAGGAGCTCAAGAAATATCCGTGTTAATTTAAGGACTAACCATTGCTGTTTTATGAATTCGTTATCATAAAATGGAGCGTCAACATTCAATACCTGTGAGGGAAGTGATTCAGTGAGAAACTTCACATGTTAGTTCATTTAATGACTGACAAATCTTGATGCCCACTCAAAAACAAAAAAGTTCAGTTATAGTTATCTAATCTATATCTAATTTAATTGGGTCTATGAATATTTAAACATGAAATAGAGGACTATTTTCAAAAAAAGCTATTTATAACACTAGACATGTACGACGTACGTACCTGACTAAGCTTACTTACATAGATACTTTTAAATTAATATGTAGGTGGCACTTACCTGTAAGAAAAGAAAATTCTATTAGAATTATATACAAAAATAAATTTGATAAAAATAATTTATTGATTTACAATGTCAGTATAGGTCAGTGATATTGGATATGTTACTCCAGAAGTCCACCTCTTAATATAGTTTACTTGAGAAAAAATTTAAATAGACCAAAGCACCAATTTATGGAATACTTAAGGAAAACAATAATGACGTGTAACTTTAAAAAGTATTCACTGCACAATCTGGAAAAAAGGTCCCCGCATTACACGCAATATAAAATGGAGGGAAAACTTTAGTTCCTTTCTTTAGTTCCATCAATCAGTATTTGTCAAAATTTGAGAAGACATTGATTAATCGTAAAAATTATCTGCAGAATTTTGAACTAAACCTTTCAAGGAAAAAAGTTTGAGAAAAATTAGAAGTCAGGAAAAAGAGAAAGTAGCTAAACTTTTGATCTAGCGATTGTGTTTAGACATATGTTTTGTTCGCAGTTGAATATAAAAAAGTATATTCGATCCTACAAGATTGATACTCAGTGGACAGTGATTTGATTTGATGTTCAACACTTTATTTTCAAACAGCATAACAACTCCGAATTATACTAAATTCAATTCAAAGCAATAAGAATATATGACGGGCTGAGAGTAAAAGTGACCTATTTATAAGGTTCGGGCAAATGTGGCTTAGAAAATGTTCCGCGCAAAAACGAATCGCGCGAGATTACGGGCAAAAACGAATCGCAGAAAATTTCCGGCCAAAAACGACTTAACTACTTAACTGCATTAACTTTGCATCACTTTTTGTAATTAAATCGTTTTTGTCCGGAAATTTTCTACGATTCGTTTTTGCAAGGAATCTCACGCAATTCGTTTTTGCGCGGAACATTTTCTAAGCCACTTTTGCCCGAACATTATAAATAGGTCACTTTTACTCTCAGCCCGTCATATTAGGTGCGCAACTAAGTCCTCGCTGTTTTTCTGATGAAAATGCAACTTTATTGAAAAAAAAATGGTTAGAAATGAATCATTCAAAGTTTTGCCCATCGCTAGTTACAACTTTTTCCCATCTTTCAGACAGAGCTGTTCAGCTTTTGAGGCTATCCACGAATCAAGCCATTTTTTGATGTCTTCATATGAGTGAAACTGCTGATCAGCCAGACCATGTGCCATCGAACGTAACAAGTAATAATCAGACGGCGCAATATCTGGGGAATATGGCTTGTGGGGTAGGACTTCCCATTTCAGCGTTTCCAGGTAGGTTTTAACGAATTTGGCAACGCGAGGCCGAGCGTTTTCATGCTGCAGAATTACTTTTTCGTGCCTCTGATCGTATTGTAGCCGTTTTTCGCGCAATGCTCGACTCAATCGCATCAATTTAAGTTGATACCGTTCTCCAGTGATGGTTTCGTTCGGTTTCAACAGCTCATAATAAATAACACCGACCTGGTCCCACCAAATACACAGCATAACCTTCGCAGTGTGAATATTCGGCCGAGCCGACGACGTAGAAGCATGACCAGGCAGTCCCCGTGACTTTCTTTTCTTTGGTTTAGTGTAATGAATCCATTTTTCATTACCCGTCACGATGCGATGAAGAAAACCCTTCCTTTTTTGCCGCTGGAGCAGTTGTTCACAGGTGAAAAAACGACGATCATAAGGAACCCAAGTTCCTTGCTTGTGAATCATTCCCAACGCATGCAATCGCTTGAAGATGGCTTGGCGGATAACTCCTAATGCTGAAGCAAGCTCTTCTTGAGTTTCGCAAGGATCCTCATCGAGCAATGCCTCCAATTCAGAGTCTTCGAAGGTCTTCGGCCTTCCTTCACGCGGGCGATCTTCAACATCGAAATCACCGTATTTGAAGCGACGGAACCAATCACGGCACGTTGTTTCACTTAGAGCAGCATCACCGTAAACTTTTTGGAGCTCTCGATGCGCTTCAGCCGCCGTTTTTCTTCGAATGAAAGAAGAAAATCAACAGCCATTTTCACTCAACTAAAAGTATATCACGGCAAAAAAAAATCATTAATGTGTCAAAACGGTTTTTTTACCATATGTCATGACGTTTTGGATATGTCAAAATTGACCAGCACTTACTGCTGGAGCCATCTATTGACAAAGATCGAGAACTTAGTTGCCTACCTAATAGTAGTGTATCAGTGCAGGAATCAAGGAAAATGTGTTGTGATGAAACATTTTAGAATTCATTTAAGGATTGGGATTTCTGAATTAAGGTTGTCCATATTAAGTTAAGAGTATAACGTTACGAGCTTTACACAGCCCTAAAACCCTCCAAATCTAATGCTAGTAATGAACTCAAAACTGTATCAAAAAAAAATATTAAAAAAAAACTGATGCGAGAGAACAAAACACCAACACTACTTTTCAAATCAGCACACTTTATTACTTAAGAGCAAAGGGGAAATTATTTAAATTAAATTTAAGTTTAAATTCGCAGGCCTACATATGTTATCTATGTTAAATTGGAATTGTAACAGCAATTTCGAAGTTCCTCCACTTAACAGAGCTATTCCAGTATTAACAAAAATTGTAGCTCGAAATTGAGATGTGTAACAATTGTATACTGTATTGGTGGAAGTCTTCCATAAGTTTTATCAGATTTTTAAAAACCTTTCGATGCTATAAATTATGCTATTTCTCAATTTCTATGGTGTTCTTCAGGGATCCACACTTGCTCCTTTAATACTTTCTGCATTTATTAATGAAATTCTTTCCAGGCAAAGTTTAGTCTTCAAGGAAAGCTAGTGTTTTAACGAGCTTATTTGAAAACATTTTTTCGAAGATGCTACTAAAACACGTATTTTATTATTATAAAATCATCAAAAACATCACATTATAGTGATGTTTCCGGTAAATTTCGAAAGAACGGCTGTGCTATGACTAGAATTGATTTATGCGGAATCGCCAATTACTTGTCGAAATTCAAATTACCTATGTCCTGGATATTGTTCCTGGACACCCTTATTGACTCCTTAACTTCGGCCTATGTCATTCTCAAATTCCATATTTGTCAATCTCAATTTCCATTTATGTAAAAGAAATCCAAATGCCACCCATACGGTAGAACTATTCGACATTACAAAGCCAAGGTGGGATATAATGTTAAAAACATTCGTTGCTTCTCACCAGCTGGTTCAACGGTCATCACATTGATCAATCATATATGACAGCCCTTCTGCATCTCATGGAGGCTTGTGTACAAGTCCTGCTGGTCATGACTGTCATCATAAACATGTACAGTATTATTTGTAAAAACGGTTCTTAGTTGTTCCAACTTCCATTCCTTTAAGAAAACAGTCAAGCTTATAAGAACCTTAAGGGGTTGTTCTGATTTTTCAGGCCAAAAATTGACGATTTTTGGATTTTATTTTAGAAAACCTTTTTTTTCAAAACTTTTTACAAAGTATTAGGCACCTCTTAAAGTTCACAAAATTAATTTTTGTTTTTTGCCGTCATAGAGAAATGGACAGTTTGACTATTGTAAATTCGATAAATCGAAATTAAAATAGTCAATTCGATTGACCACCAAGTAACCACTTTTGATTGACCAGCGGTAATTTCGATTGACCACCCTCCAGTCACGGAATATGCGAAAAAATATTTTCAAGGGTATCATCATCGCTGCCCCCCAATGCCATAAATATTTACTCATTTTTATTACTATTACTACAGCTATTATTACAGCTATATCGACTCTTCTGACTTTTTTGTTGTATTTTGACCGTTGGTCAAACGTTAAAAGCAGTTCGTGTCTGTTGTAAAGATACAAAGGCACTCACCTAAACCGATTTCCACGTTTGGCCTCCCCGTCAAACATTATGGGGATATTTTTTTTATTTTAGTGGAATTAAAACTACTGCTGGTTAATAGTGTTGGTCAATCGAATCCAGTATTTTAATTTTGAATTATCGAATTTGGGAAAGGGGGTAATTTCAGACAGCTGTTGTTGACACCTTAACAAAATAGATGAGACTGGCATAACAACCGTGCGAAAAAGGAGATCAAAGGAAAGAAGCAAGTGAGTACTGTCTCTTCTGTAGACCGAATTGTTGGATGGCGTACCACCTGGGGCCATTGCTGTATGTCATCCTAGTGGTTAGATCAAAAGTGACATTTTTATTCACTGGTTAGCCGACTTTATCGCCAACGTCAAGCGTACCAAGAATAACTAGACGGTCAAGCTACACTTACAAGAGAAATCTTCCCTTGATAAAAATAGCACGAAACAATTGAGTGGTTATAGTCAGTTTCTATCCATGTTTTACACACCCGCCTCCAGCTTCTTGACGTGAGCATCATTGGACCATTAAGTACTCTTATAGCTAGGCATTTATAACATGATTACGTAACAACCCAGGTCAAACAGTATCACAATACTTTTAGAAATATATATGCTAAGGGGGCGACGCGACGCTTCAAAATGATATTAGTGTCTTCTGAAGAACTGGAATATATCCTTTTAATCCAAATACATTCTCCGAAGCAGAATTCGTATATTCTTTAATAACACAACCGCAGAACAATCAGCAATAGAAGTATCGCGCAGTAGTCCACAACCCAGCACTTCGATGGATATAGTATCAAACTCGATTACTTAATCCTCTGATGATATTTTGTCGAAGCCACATGTTGTTCGGAAAAGTCAGTTAGGACGCCAACATTTTTAGGTACAATTTCAGATATAGGATTGAAATATACCTGGTTCTACCCCAGCGACAGAACAAAACCGTAAATCAGTATATTTTGGAAAATAATTATTTGTTTTTATTTTTAATTAAAGATAGTTGAGTTACTGTCTCCTCAAACAACGTGTTTTTTTTATAACTATCGAATCCTTTTCGACATCACGACAAACTTTCACTTCAACGTGAAAAGAAACTCTAGTAAAGATACATCAAGAAGTCAATGTTTCTAAAGCTTTCTATAAGTCCGTTCACGGCGTCTACGACCGGTACTATCTCTGACTGGTATATTATTTAGTTAGATAGCTCACCAACGACACTTTAGGCAGATTTTCCAGAGAGAAATTTCGCAACGGCGCCAGCGTCGTGATCCACCCATGCATGCAGTCGTCACAACCGTGTAATACACAAGTGTGTGAAGATCCTCAGGGGCCATTTTAATAGAAAACTGAGCCAGAAAAATAACGTTCGACTTCCAGACAAGCAGTCAAACTAAATACTTACTCAAAAAACCAGCTTTTCGCCATTCAGTAACACTGAAGGACATCGTGGTTAAAGTCATCGGTTCATGCGGATCCCATCCCTTGCCTTCGCTTCGACTGTTCTTGTGCCATTCACCAGAAGGCATCATGTGGACTTGGTTCAATTTCAATCCAAAGGCCAATAACTGGCAATACGTTCGATAAAAGACTTAATTGGAACTCTTACCTTGAATCCACCCTCAACAAGGCTACACGAGCCTTCTGGGGGTGCCAAAACCCCTTCAGAAGGACTTGAAGATAATATTCGGGTTATTCAATACGATTGTCAAACCGATTGGTTCCTACGTCACCATGGTCTGGGTGTCTTTAAGATCAGCATCGGGTGACAATCGCTGAATGCAACAAGCTACGGCAGCATGCTAGTCTCTCCGTAGCTGCCATGGAGGCGGTAATCGGTCTTACTCCCCTACATATCTCTATCATGAAATCCGCTGCAATTAGTGCCCTGGGACCACATTCTGGCAAAAACCTGGGTAAGACTTCTCGCAAAATTGGTTGTTTTCAGACAACATGGTTGCCTTGTAAGTACGTAAAAATATATAAACGTGTAGGGGTTGTATATAGCATGTATGTGTTCAAGCGGTTGAAGGGGAATGGCCAACCGTTTTACAAATTTTTAACTAATGGCAGTTCAAGCACTGTGAAGTGTCAAAATCACGAGCCAGTACCCAACCAGGCGGCTGAGGATTTAGATGAAAGTTACGGGAAACGGAATGGGGGAATTAGAGATGCTGTGCACAAACTTGCTACGTTTTTTCGTTTCAGTAAATATTGTTTTTGTTGCCATAACAATTTTGAAACGGTTTGGTTGTCTCGAGGCAACTAGCGTTTGTCAGAATTCCTACCCTGAGAGTGTAGTTCACATCTAGTATATCGTTTAGGCTCAAGGGTTAACTGGAAACCCTTCAACGCATTCCTGGCTTAGATGTGTGCACCATAACGGACCACATGACCTAAGAACTACGCTTTGACAGAAGCTTCAGGACTCTCTTTCCTAAGCGAGGAGACTGGATCAGCGGTGGCCCAAATGCTCAAATGGAACAAAGATTACTCAAAAATGCAACACGGTGCTGGTATCTTTGCACCCAACAATATGATATCGATTGCTTCGGATAGATGGCTCAGTGCCATTCGAGCCGAAATCCATGTATTCGAAACTTGCGCCCTTATCACCGTTAATAAGGAACTGAACGAAGCTGATATTACTTCTTTCTTCTTCTGATATCCAAGCAGCGCTTAAGGCTCTACCCTCGTTGAATTTTACGTCAATACTTATGAGAGAGAGTGCTTCGATGCCCTCCACCAACTCCTCACTCAGGATCACGTACCGTTAGTTCACTCGGGAATTGAGGGTTACGATACTGATGAACTAGCTAAGATCGTTGCCAGGATCCCGAGCTATATTACAGACTCAGCTGGACATTGACAACAGCTGTGATAGATGATTGCGGTAGAAGCTCACATCTGCTATAGTGGAGGAATGTTGCCGGGCTTATACAGGTCAAGGTCCTCGTTATAATGATGCGACCGTCTTATGTCAAGCGGATCTCATTTCTATCTGGCCACTCTAGGCTAAGGTATCACATACCCACATAGATCTGTCTAATTTTTAAGCAGACATTAGACAAAATTAAAGTTGCTTAGATTTGGTGATTCACTCCGGGTTCAAAGATGCGGTAGTCGTTGAACTCTGATCTGGGATGTAGTTATTCGATTATCAGTGATCCCATTTAGATGCTTTAATTTAATTACCCGCTAGAGATGGTAAATATTTACTCCCACACTTCACCTTCGTCACTTGTACCCACTGTTTAAACAAAGTTGGACGCATTACAACCGCTGCTTACGCTACGAGTTTAATATTTAACTCTCTCAAGGGCAATATATAAAGAGTTTCTTTAGAACTTCTTTCAGCTCCCCCAACAGTCCGTAATCGAACAAACCGTTTAGAAAAGTTGACGTAAGACGTAATTACCATCATCAATTATTTCACTGGAATCCGTCCTCCATTGTCGTCCAGCGATCAAGGAAACAAATAGAATAAACAAACTATGAGCCCTCACATAAATAGTTATCCCTTCATCAGCCTTTTTTCCGGGCAAAAAGGGCGGTCGAGTTAATTAAGAGTGCTTAATTCATTTCGCTTTTCATGTTTATTAGCTCTGCTTGCTGCGTAAGAGTGCAAAAATGCTTAGTACTTAAGGTATCTTGATGAACGCAAGGTGAAAAGGTAAGAAAGACATCGCAGGAAATTTTTTTTCCAGAAGATGAAATAGGTAAGCTACTCCCTAGAAAGCATCTGGGTCAAAAGACCGGGAGCTGAAATCGAGGGGAATACACCTCGGATGCGTCATGAACGAAGAAGCCAAGGCAAGTTAATTACTTTTACCATCAAGGATCACACTTTTTCGTTTGTCCTGTGATTTTTTTTTTTTTGCTAGTATGATGGTCATCTGGGACCGGTGCTGAGGGTAATTAAACGCGATATGAATCTTAACGCTCTCGCGAAATGAAAGGTTTTAAAGTCGCCGGGAAATAACCCGCGCCAGCCAACCCAGTTTACGGCTCATGAATTTGTTGACTTTTTTTTTTGCAAAAATCTTTGAAATATTTTTTTCGCGAAAAATTATAAAAAGGGCTTTATGGGCAATAAAAATCTCCACAAATAATTTTCAGGGGGGATAATGTACAAAATGAGAATCAGTTCCGCGAACCGGCGTCCAATGTCCGTGCATCGAAGCTGTTGTCCCTCAGTTGTTGAGATATCATCACAGTGCCATGACAAATAGCCTGAAATGGTGTGACATTGTATTCATAACGAAACGAGAAGAAAAAAAAACTGCCCTTCCACTAACAAATAGGGTTCTTTTGTTTCAGATGATTTATTTCCGTCAGGGCCGCCCAACAAGGGGCTTTCCACAAGACTACTGGGAGCTGGTAAATGGGACTGGTGCTCGCCCAGTTGGGCTCAATTAGAACGTCTGTTAGCGATGATCCTATCTCGTTCGTGTTTTTGATGCTATTCCAGCGATGTCATCATAGTTTGAGAGTGGGACAATTCCTATACGAACGACGAGACGGTTTGAAGTGATGATAAGTTATTTCATGCTGAAGTTCCCTCAGTTTCTACATTGGTACTATAGGGTGTGCCCTAAGAGATGCGAAGAGAATCCTTATCATTTTAAATAAATGACGTTCATCTTACCAATTTCATTTAATGAACACTGTGAAAGAGGCGACGAATATTTTATAGCATTCATAATTTTCTGATGGTAAGCGCTGGAAGGAACGTGTAGATATTCATAATTTGCTTGAATGGGATGAAAACGAGTTTTACATTTTCCTTCATTTCTTGTGAATTGTTGGTCAAATTAGATAATTTTATTGAAGAATTTCCTCATTTTATTGTTGCATGATTACATTGTATATGATCACGGTTGTAGCATTAAGAAATGAGTATATATTTTGGCCACATTTAATCCACCTATAAAAGTTGTATTTTTTAAGTTTTGATTAAAACTTAATTCTTTTACTTAACCTTTTCCATCCCTAATATTATCAACAAATTTTGCAAGAAAGTTATGTAAGATAGGGCGTACCCCTTGCATTGTATTCAAAATATTCTGAACAGGTCGCTCTTTAAGTCTAATTGCATCCTAGGAAATGAACAATTGATACTGACTGGTGTCAGTGAGGATGGTGATACCAGAAAATGTGTAACATGTATTATTCCGCAGGAAACAATATATTAAGATTGTGAAGTATAGTTTATATGTACGTATATATAGAAATGTGTCATGTTAAAGAAGGTATAAATGGAAGAAGGGGTATCACCGAGTAACGGGGTAGAGCGGTTGCTGGAAGATGGACGGATCAGTTGAAACCTTCTAGGATACGGCGATCCTCATCTGGACATTCTCAAGTGTTAGTTATACCTCCAAGCGGTATCAACCAGGCAATGCATCCTAGAACGTAGCCAAGTAACTAATGCAGGGATAGATAACCTCTTGAAAAACCCCCCTAACTCCAAGGTTGTAGAAGGCCATGCTAAGAGAGTCTGCAGTGGTGTCCCCCTATCTGCAGGACCCAGGGGTAATTGGCACTTCAGTAGGAGTGGAGGTGGAGGGTATGGTAGACCCTACCAGGTTGGCTATACCCTCGGTACCCACAACACAACAGAAGCAGCTTTGGGAAAATTACCTTTTGTAGGTTCTGCGGCGGCTATGGAGGCTGGCTGAAAAGGCTGTAGCAGTCCTTGAAGAAGGTGCCATTGGCAAAATAATAACTAGCACCTCCTCAGGTGCGACCGTGCAGAGATGGTAGGCTCTAAGGAGTTGGCTATCTCCGCGGTACACGCCTTCCGAAGGGTTAGCTGTTACTGGTCCTGGCTCTGTACTAAAGCTTTATTGAAGTGGACAACGGAGGGGTGAAGGTTGTAATTAACGCATGGGCCCAGAAGGAACACAGGAGACGGTGGGACAGCATGGATAGGCTAGAATAGATAGAGATAGCAGTGATAGCAGGATACCGTGATAAGTGGCGACAGTGGAATAACTGGATACTCAGTTGCCCTCACTATTAGAGACGAAAAGGGACCCGATTATATGTGGTCTATGTGGGCTTATCCGCAGAAAGGTGTTTTTAGTGAGTAAGAATCTGACACTACCGGCGGGCACATGCTGTCCAGTGTCTTTTGGAAGACTTTGACCTCTCCCGCGAAAAGAAAAAAAAACGTTGCCCACACCTTTATTCCAAAAAAATATTTTTATTTTTACTGAAAAAGGGGACAAAAAGTGGGGTCCAGACTTTAAAGTGGGGTCCACATTTTGACGTGGGGTCCAGATTTCAAAATGGGATTAGTGGAAGCTTGTACAGAGTGTCGGTAAATAGATACGCCTTCACTGTTAGTAAAGAATATTTTTATACTTTCATCACAATGATGGGGCAAGTGAAGACGATAGTCTTATATCAAGATACTTTCATTTAGAACGAAGTGGTAACTGTGAATAATAGGGTAGTCATAGTATTAACCCCGACCATACATCCCTACCTTATCATAACTTACCTACCTGTTGGGTATTCTTCCATGTTATATTTGCTGTGGACCCAGCCCACGACGTTCAGAAATAGTCGTAGCATGAATTGAGAAAGATTATCGGAGGTGGTCGTGAGCCAGATGAGGAGTCTATACCTGGCAGACTGACAACGAAATTGATAGCAGGTACTACGGTCAACTCTATTGCCAATGTACTACATATGTAAGGTGAATTGGGCAAGCTGCTTGCGCCGAGCAAAACGGAGATGAAGCGGACTGGTTTACACAAGGTAGTCTTAAAATTTTTAAGAAAGTGAGAAGTTAAGATTAGCAAAAGGATCCTTATGAAGAAAGTTTTGTCAGTCTATATAAACAAGGTTCCCAGACTCCGGATGGCTTTTGTAAAAGACCAGTTCATTCCAATTTTTCTTTAGAGGGAAAACGGAGTTTTGACTACCACAAATGTTTATTTTTAAAACACTCACTGATATCCACTGCCTAGAAAGCGTAGACGAAACCCGAAATGCTTTAGGTTATCCCGAGGATAGGATGTTCTCCGATATTGGCATGTTAGTAAGTCGATGGTCAACGACAGAATCCTTTTAAGGGCACTGAAGCTTGTTATAACATATTTGGTGTCGAGGTACAGAAGCTGTATGTGGCTCGGATATGTACCTGTAGCTTGAAGGGAAGTGGAGATAGTCTTATTTCCGGCGACCGATAAATATAGAGCTATGCAACAGCGAAGGATTACGGATCAATTAGCTTTTTCTTAATGCTTATGATCCAGAAGAAGCTATTGGATTCGTACATAAATGGTAAGACAAGATTGCTATGCTTCAAGAAAATCCCCATGTATATTTAGAGAAAATGGATAGAAACATAACTAGTAGATGTGTGTCGAATATTGAAAAGTTTCTGGGAGTTTAAGGATCTACGTTGTGTGCCTTTTTGGACATTGAGAATGAGTTTAGTAATGTAAAGATGGAAGTCAGGATAGAAATTAGTCAGTAGCGAGGAGTGCAATGTGGGGGGGTAAATACCAATCTCTTTTACACAAGATGTCTCATTGGTGGCGATTCTACCAAAAGCAAAACTGATCACAAAAGCAGAATTGCATTAGAGACTGAACATCTCACAATACTATCAACTCAACGACGACTTTCAACTGCTGGCGACAAATAATTTGTTTAACTGGTCTAAATTCAATCCACTCTAGAACAAATATAATTCTTTTTCGGTGCCATACTCTACTTCGCAGTCATAAAATATCAATTTAAAGCAACTTTTTCCCGACCCGAAGTAAGACAAACACTTTCCGTCGTTTAACTTATCCGTTGAAAACGTTCCAACAAATGTTCACTTTAAAGTACACCACAGCTGCCCAAAGCTGTTTTTCTTCTCCATAGATATAATGGCCAAAAAGGCGAGGAAAGTGGTAAAGGCTTTTCTATTATATCACCTTGCCATAGTCGTTATCCTCATTTTCTCTGGTGCTAAAAGAGAGCAACCGGGTAACTTGCCTGCCGTAAATTATGTTTTCTATATCTTTTTATTTTTCGACCAAATGTTCGATGGATATCGATGGCACATTAGTGATGCAATTTTATGACCGTAATGGGATTTTTGAAAAACATCATAAAAGTGTATCTCTTAGGAACGATATTGAAACGGAAAGAGCAAAAGGAACTACTATTCGATGGATGAACGGAGCCAACGAACCAGCATTTGCTGCTCTACTGCTGGGAAATGAATTGAAGTTACATTTGTGATCCGTAAAAAGAAGGAAAAATTTAAGATAAATTGAAGAAAAATATAAAAAGGAGGACACATTTGTAGTCTTCCTGGTGATTTCTATTCCTTTTATGCATTTATTGGCACTTTTTCGTTTACGAAATTTTCCAACTGGACAAAGTGCACAGTTGGCGAAATACATCAACTGGAATCGTTATAATGGTTCAGTTGTAAAGTGCTGCTTGAATAACTTTCTCTGGATGAGATATAATTTTCGGTCGTTAAAAGTAATATGTACTTTTATTGCAATTGTCTTTTAGACGTAGACTACTTTTACCTTAAATTAAATTATAAACAAATGTTGGGACAATGCTCGTATAACCTGGTTGCAGAAATTAATTATGAAACGGATCAGGTTTGTTAGATAATTAAAAAAAGAATTTTATTTCATTATTATTGTTGTAGAGGCTAGTTGTATTTTAAATCTTGTGAAGAACTTACAAACTTGTAATTTTACAGCAAAAACATTCACTATATTTAGTTAAGACAATTCTTGTGCATGACAAACCTGTATTTCTTAAATTCATTTTAAAAGTGTGATTAGATATCAAGTTGTTTGTGAAATCTTGTTCTCCAAAAATCAAAGTAAAATTTAATTGCATATAATAAATTTTCTTACGATTATGCCACAGCTTTGTGGAAGAAGAAAATAAATACTTGCGCACGTTCTCATTGTCGGTCCACTCGGATTGGTCCCGCCAGGCCAAACAGTGTCTTTCCACCAGACTCCAAGGAGGAACCTACCAACTGTTGGCCTCAGAAACCCCGACAACATTTAAAGATATTGAGGCAAGATTAAACGCCCCAGAAAAACTTACCAGGAACTGGTAAACCGACTGATCACGGCTCGCCAAAACACGTGCGATGCGCTCACTGCCTTCACGGCTAGAATGAAGCAGTCGCTGGCTCTCTGTAAAGAGGCCACTAAAACCAAATACGCACTCCGCAGCGGCGTATTAAATCCTCACCTCTGCCACTATCTTGTCACCGTCACCGACGACACGCTCAAGGAACTGTCTCAAAAGGCTCTCGACATTTTTTTTTTTTTTTTTTTTTATATATGATGTTGCCAAAGCTCAGGGGATGCCCTATGATGCTAAAGCACAGCCTTGGCAGGAAAGGAATTAAGGATGAGGGAAATGGGTTAGGAGGTTGAGTGAAGGAGGTGTCGATGTACGCCCCGTTTGAAAGTTTCAGGCTCATAAGACGAGGGAAAAACAGAAGATGGTAAACTGTTCCACATTCGTGTTGTTCTGCTAAGAAAAGATTCCCGAAATTTGACGGTACGTCCAAATTTGACCCGGAGAGTAAAGGGGTGGGAGCGACTTGTAGATCTTGTATCGCGCGTTGTAATGAGTCTACAAGGAATCAGGCTAGCGATTTCGTTAGAACAATGGCCATGGAAATAGCGATAAAAGAGTGAGAGACAACCGACATTCCGTCGATGCTCAAGAGAGTCAAGGCCCTCAGAGATTGAGGAATCGCCAATAAGTTTAACAGCCTTACGCTGAACTTTGTCTAACGCGGACAATGCGGTGTGTCCTGCCCCTGCCCAAATATGGGAATTATATTCAAGTCTAGGCCTAATGTGGGACTTGTAGATCAACGCTAAGTCGGGTGGGGTGAAATATTTCTTACATCTCTGTAGAAAACCTAAACATTTCATCGCACTTTTGGCGATTGCAAATATATGATCAGTCCAGCTAAGATTGCTGGATATCTCAATACCCAAGATCTTTAGGGAGGGTGAATTGGGTATATTCACTCCGTCGATTGAAATGGGTTGGGGGTGGACTGGGCGTTTTTTAAGGGACATTAAACAGCATTGAGTTTTGGATGCATTAAACGTAACACGATTTGCTCTGCCCCAAGCGAGGACCTTAGAAATGTCGTTGTTTAATGATCTAAACATGCGTTCCCGATTGACTTCTGTAGCATTTCCACGTGAATTCATTACAGAATCAAATGAGTACGCGAAATCAAGGGTGCTGTCGTCGGCAAAACTATGAATAGGATTGAGAGTAAGGGATAAGAGATCATTGATGAAAAGAAGAAATAAAGTTGGTGAAAGAACTGAACCCTGAGGTACACCGGCATTTATTTCGTGGGATGCAGATGTAACGCCGTCAATAACTACACGGATTGAACGGCCTGACAAAAAGCTCTCTATCCATTTAACGAGGGTAGGATGCAGACCAAATGTTTGAAGTTTGGCTAAAAGGGCAGCATGCCAGACTCTATCAAAAGCCTTTGAAATATCAAGAGCGACGATTTCGGACTCACCGAAATTATGGAGACAATGATTCCAACGCTCCGTTAGAGCCGTTAGTAAGTCTCCGGTTGAGCGGCCAGCGCGGAAACCGTACTGGCAATCGTTGATAAGATGGTTATTTTCTAGATATGTCAACAACTGAGAGTTGATGAGTGATTCAAAAACTTTGGATATGATCGAGGTTAGTGCAATTGGTCTGTAGTTAGAGGGGTCGCATGCCTCTCCTTTTTTAAGTATCGGCTGGACATGAGCAAGTTTCCATACACTTGGAAATATTCCTGTTGAATATGACAGGTGAAAAAGTTTGCGCAGAGGTTTAGCCAAAGCAGAGGCGCAGCATTTTAAAACAAGGGGCGAGAAACCATCAGGCCCTGTAGCTTTGGACACGTCGAGTTTCGAAAGTACTCTAAAAACTTCCCGAGTGCGAAAGTGTAGCGGCTTTTGCCTACTAATGCACTGTGATAGAGATGGAAGTGGCTGCGATGATGGTGGCAAGTACGAGTTAGCAGCAAAATTAGCAGCAAACAGGTTGGCCTTGTCCAATGAGTCAGTAAAAACATTCCCATTATAAATGAGTGGTGGTGTTGACGAACAGGTGAAATTGTTCTTTACGGTTTTTACTAGAGACCAGAAGCCCTTACTACCCTTTTGAGTAGAAAATACCTTCCGTCTGATGCTCTGGTCGAAATTGAACTTAGCCCGGCTAATTGCTGAATTGCAAATATTCCGCGCATCTCTATAGATACGTCTCGATTCCTCTGAAGGGCACAATTTATATGCCTGGAAGGCTGCTTCCTTCTTTTTAATGGCTGCGAAACAGTCATTATTGAACCAATTGGTGTTAGTTGGTTTGATGTTCTTGAAGCTATGAGGAATAAAGCGATGCATTCCAAACCATAGGATGTTCAAGATATAATCGGTGCTTCTGTTAACGTCCTTCATAGAAAAGCAATCAGACCAGTCCAGCTCTCTGAGATATTTATTAAGTCCCGCCCAATCAGCATTTTTATAATGCCACACTAATCTTTTGGTGGAGTTTAGATTAGTGGTTGTCAGAGAGGAGATGGAGAATTGGGCGGAGATTAGACAATGGTCCGAATTACCCAAGGGAGACGTCACCGAAACCGAGTATTTTTCTGGATGCGATGTTAGAAATAGATCTAAAAGGTGCGCGTTGTGCCCCGAAGTGTCAGGAACACGAGTCGGACACTCAACCAGTTGCTGTAAATTAAAAGACTCACTAAATAACTCGACGTGTCTTCCAGACGGGCTTGTGGTAGAAGAATGCCTGAGCCACTGTGTGTTGTGGACGTTGAAATCTCCAGCAAGAACGATTTCAGAAGAGGGGGATAATTCCAAAATCTTATCGATATCGGAAGACAGTTTATCGAAGGAGCACACAGTGTCAGTGTCAGACATATTCGGGCTGCGGTATAAAAAGCAGATGGAGAAATTGCAGCAGGGCGTCCAGTTCACGCAGCCCACAACAACTCAAGGCTTTCCTACCCCGGTTGCTATACACCAAGCCTTTCCTTCTCCGGTTGCTGTAGACTCAACAACCAGGATACGGTTCCACAGAACCTCATCTATGCCTGTTCGAACACTCCAGCCTCAAACATTCTACATGAAACTAACACCAATAAATCTCCCCAGCCAGATTCCACCCTATAAGACCCAAACTCAACGCTCGTCTCCTCCACAAAACTACTCCAGATACGATGACCGCTGCCAGAACCTCGACCAGCTAAGGTAAACCATCACATGTAATTTTTTGCAATAGAAGGTAAAAGTGAAAATGGGGAACCAAGGAGTACTGCGCAGTGATTACACTAGACGGCAAGAACACCTTAAACTAGGCCAACTGGAGATTCATAAAGATTTCCCTAGTTAAAAGGGAAGCCCCGACATACATCTTGAAGATTATATCAAGTTCAGGAAAAGGAAACTTAGATATAATAGTGATGCAAGAACAGAATACTCCGCAGGGGTACCACAAGGATCTGTCCTACATTCTTTGAAATGTTATGTATGATGAAGTTCTCAAACTACAGATCCCCCAAGAGACGAAAATAATAGGCTTCGCAAGCGACATTGCGATAACTACAACAACGAAATATACCCACTAAATAGAGGCGGACAAATGAATCTATCGCCAATGTTAAGAACTCGCTGTAGTCTGCAGATCTTGAACTAGCATAACAAACGACAGAGGCGAACTTCATCAGAAGCCGTAAAATGGTGGAATATATCAATGTCAAGGTGGGCAATTAAACATCATCCCGGACGAGATGAGACGCATTTATAGGAGAATCGCAACGAGCCAGGGAATCTCAGAAAAAAAGGAGATTAAAAAGGAAAATAGGCAGATATCGATGTTAATTGCCAAAACCGAGGGGACGACGCTGCGAAAGGAAGATGGACGAATCAACTGATTGCATGTATCGAAAGCTTGTCTACCGCAAGCTTGGAAAAAGCAACTACCACTTGACACAATTCTTGACCTGCACAGATTTGGATATAACAGCTCCCCGATGTCCACGAACTGCTTAGATCAGGAGGAAGATGCGGAACACATAGTATTTCATTGCCCACGTCTCCAGGCGTTGCGTGAGTCCATCGGTAATTATTGAATATATGCTCCAAAGTGACGAAAATGAGAGGGAAGTGACTGAGTTTATAATAAACGTTCAAAAGGAATTGAGAAGACAGGTTAATAGCATGATGGCTAACCAGCGCCGCGTAGTAAAACCTAACGGCAGTTCCGCGGGAAGCGTGGTTGTTGAAGAGGATGTGGGTGGGTGTGATTTACTTTCCACATAAAGGAATAGTGATTCCCCCCGCACCCCACCCCACCCCTCAAAATAGTGATATTCAGGCAGAAATAACAGTGATTTATCAAGCTAAGCTACAGTTTACGAATACAAGGTCTATGCAATAAAGCCAATTTTTTGCAAGAAGTCACTTAAAAAATTATAAATTAAAGGAGTAAAAGGAGTACTAAGTTGAGGCACCGTGTGCTGGCAGAAATTTATTGAATTCCTTCTTAAAGAGTCTGGGAATTAAAATGTCACTTAAACAATATTTTCAGTGAACTTCTCCCTTCTAACTATGAATAATTTTTTCCCTTCAGCGTGTCAATTTTGACCAAGCCGACGTCACACCATTTGACATTTCTTCGTGCACAGACTTTGAATTCTCTAGACCGTACCGACAGTCAAGCTGCAATTTAAGCGCTAGAACCGTGATTTATGGACGTAACGAAGAACATTAATCGACAGTTTTAAGGACATTATTAACTATGATGCTTACATATATACGTCGGTATACATGCTCGTGTGGCCTAAGTATAATAGAAAAAGGACTAAGGTAATTAGTATAACCAACACTGTAGGTAAGTATCTTTACAATCCGCCACGTATTAATCGTATTTAGGTACTTTGTCGCAGGTTTGTAAGATTTTCTCTTCGTGGTACTCCCTGCAAAAATTGTTTTTAAAATGTCTCAAGTTTATTTCCTTAGAAATTCTCGAAAGCAGACACAAAATACATTAATTTTAGAATCTATTTATAAACTTTAGGTTATCATATCAAAAATACTAGAGATTATATTGAAAAGTCACAATTCCAAGAAATATACATAGGAATACAAACCAGTTAATCCTTCAGACTTCTTAAGACATTTCATGTCTATATTTGCGAGAAATTCTTGTTTTATTTATAAAGTCTTACAATTTGTAATGCTCACAAAATAATTATTTTCCCCCTAAGAACAAAACAGTAGTAAACAAAAGAATTTCATTCTGTTGTTATTCTTTGAATATTTTATTTGTGTTTTGTTTTTCATATTTCATCCGACCCTGTAAACATAAAAGTCCTTCAAATGTTTCATAAGAAAAAATGAAAAATACTTGAAATACGAAATAAGCATCTCTGGAAAGACGATAATGTGAAATGACTGTGACGAGCCTGAAAATTACATCTTCACTGGTTTGAAGTGGAGATCTAAGAGATAACAAAAATTTAAGGAAATCTCCCCGCCCACTGAAAGCAAAAAAAAAAAATTACAAAAACAAGACGTTCAATTGTAATCTTGTGAGTTGTTAAACAATTTCTAAATTAAAACCGAGGAAGATACCTTTTTCTTTAATTTTTTTTTTGCTACAACCCACCTGTACAGTAAAAGAGGGTCTAAGTGGTTTTGTCTAAAAGATGCGAGTAAAGTACATCAAAAAGAGAAAATTAAATGAAAGGATACGGTGAATGAGGGTAACTGAAATATTCAAAAGAATTTTAAATTTAGGATAAATATTTCCGCTGCTTTTTTGTGTCCTTATTTTTAAATACCGAGGAGAAAATTAATTTTCAGGTTAATTGAAATTAAATATACTTTTGCGGGGGGAGTGGGTCCGTATCAAGAGGTGATTAATTATACAATTGATACCGTCGTCCGTTCGAATTAATCTTGAAAATTGGGGCAAAATTTAATGAAAAAATATGTTACAAGTATCGAGGGATCATATCAACCCAGAATAATTTAAATTTTGCTCTTTTGGACCGCTTTTAAATGGCTTCGAAAAAGGGAGATTCTCTGTTTGAACTGTATGAATGTATGTATATGAAATCTGTTGGCGATTTACTCGAAATTTCTTTGACAGATTTTGATTCCGTTTTTTACCGTCTTCATAAGGGTTTTAGTATGTACAATATTGTGCTTTGTCTTCACATGCTGAGTAGAAGCAAACACACCTTCGCGAAAGTGTTATATTGTACCTTGCCGTTTTAACTGTTATACAATTTTTTTTTCATTAACTATTCCATCTAATTGCGATATTTCCTATTTGTTAACATCGAAGTAGAAATTAAATGCGTATATCATTAACAATCTATTTATATAATAGTTAGAGACATCACAAATAAATCAAGGCCAATTTTAAATAAACACATTTAAGAAGAATTATGTTCAACAAGAATTATAAATGACCACCGGTGTCATCGGTGGAGTAAGTGATAACGTGTCGATCTACCAACCCGGACATTCCAGGTTCGAATCCCACAGACTGTTTTCTGCCTACAACAGATTACGATAAAAATGCCATGGGAGTTGTACAGAAAATGTCAGTGGTTCGGAATAAACTTGAAATTGTAGATCCACTTGCAGCCCTTGTCTCGAATCGGGTGATGTTCTTCTCCCACCCCACGCTTGTGAGATCAGAGAGAGAGAGGGGTGAACTTTATGATGACTTCCTCATCAATACATTATAACTGCCAAAACTGTTATACTACAAAATATTGCGTTTTAACAAAGAATAAAATCCGATATCTTTAGTGGAGAGACATTGGATGCTACTGTTGAACAAATCTGGATGAAAATTGGTTTTTTACTCTAATTTGGATATAAATTGGAAATAATTGATATGGTTCCACTCCATCATGCTTACTCCCTTATATGTATATTTATAAGCAATTATAGACTAATGGCATAGTTATTCTGTATGCCCAAGTTATTTGAATCAATAATATATTCGCAGTTTTTTGAGCGGTGTAAGGGTTTAGTCTTTTCCAATTAGCATGTCTTTTTGCTCGGTATATCAACAACTCCGAACTGAATTTTGAATTTTTCTCCTACACAATATCAGCCTTACAATGCGACCGGCAGACGGACTTTATCTACACTGACTTCAGTAAGGCCTGACAAGTTTCCTCAATCCGTAACTTTGTTTATTCTTGGGAGCCTGGGTTTTCCCCCTCTGCTGATCAATTGGAATGCTTCCTACATAAGAGAAGGACCAATGGCAGATCTACAAGGATGCGGGAGGGGGTACTAACTTCTGTATGTAGAGCTCAAGGGCCCATTGTACTTGCCTCAGAAATAAGATCTGCAATCTATTTTAATTTCTTTCCCCAGAGTGGCTCACAAGGCGTGTAATTCGGCCTAGCGAAACTCACTATTTTGGGTTACCTTTTACTTTGTAATTCCGCCGGGGTACGAGTTAGAGTCCAGAAAATATTAAATCTTTCGTTAACATTACGCTTGTTATGTCAATTGCTAGCTTTATGATGCTTTAATTATTTTTCATCAACCATACGCCTTTTGTTACGGCTACTTTAGGTAAGAGTAGCGTCTCTTTTTGTGAACTTTCTTTAGCGAGATTGTCTGCTCTCCCGTCAACTTCCATTCATCTCGAACCAGGAACCCAGCAAAGTGTAATTGCGTACCGGGTAGAGAATGGGTTTAGATTTTCCTTACACTTCTTCACTAGCATGGAAATTACTATATTAGATAAGAAAGTCGTTACTATTCAAAATTTTCCATCAACAACAACCTTTGAACTTCTCGCCTAAGAGACGTTTTTCCATATTTTAGGAAAGTAGTAGTAAAAGCCTTACTGACCGCACTCCATTTTCACTCTACAAAGCCCGCAATTTTCAAAATCGAACAAAAACTATACTCCCCAAAATAGAAGTACTTTATTATTGTTATAGTAAAATGAATAATTGGCTTAATAAGTTTCGGTGTAAAAATCCAATCCTAAATCAGCCACTGGACAGGACATATCAAGTATCGTTCCGTGACACCACCTGAAGCATTTTCAGGACTTTATCTGGTGCGCCGGAAGGTGGCCCTATTGGCCCACTAATATTCTTTCTTTTTTGATGACATTGTTCATCTGATCTCGATCTCTGATATTTTAATATACGCAGACGACATTAAGATATTCTCCTTTGTTAAGGATAATTGTGACTCTGCCCTTATTTAAGATAACTTAGACACGATCCCGGGTTGGTGCGGGCAGAATGGCTTGCAGCACAATTGCGAGAAAGGTGAGCTTTTTCCAGGGGCGTCACTCTAAAAGTCTTTAATTACACCATTGCGGTGAATGGCGTTCGCCGTGTACAAGTCGATAACTGATCCTGGGATTTAACTCGATAGGAAACTAAAGTTTACTTTTTTATTTATACTATCGGGAGCACATCAGATCGAACATACAAGAACTCGATGACGCCCCGCTAGAACCCAGGAGGAACTAGAAAGGGCCTCAAACAGTAATCATGTTGGACGCAAAGAGGCAGCTAGAGATGTGCCTTGGTGGAACAGGACACTAAGCAAACTAAGAGCTAAATCTTCAATAAAGCCAAGCGTTCAGGAGCCTGGGACGATTACAAGCAGGCCCTGACTGAGTACAACAAAGAATTAAGGAGGTCCAAGAGGAAAACCTGGTGGAAGTTCTGTGAGGAGATTGACGATCTACCTGCAACAGCACGCCTCCAAAAATTACTCTTAAAAGATCACTCCAATGGCATAGGCCTCCTCCAGAGGACTGATGGATCTTACACCACTGACTCTGAGGAAACAGAGCCTCCTGTGAGAGCTCCATTTTGCATGTAGCTAGCGGGTTACCCGGTTGGTGGTTAATGTCCGAATCAGGACGTGTGGTACCGATTCTCGCTAGTTCGTCGGCTCTGCAATTGCCCGGGATATCACTATGTCCAGGCACCCAGATGTGCCGTACTTTCAGATGCTCAGCTATGTCATTTAGTGTTGAGCGACATATTATGACCGTTTTGGAGGTTGTGTATACTCCCGAAAGGGATTTAATAGCTGCCTGACTATCTGTGAAAATACAAACATTGCCTGTAGGTAGCGCTCGTTGATTCAGGCGGTTCGCAGCTACTTTTATAGCCATGATTTCTGCTTGAAACACGCTGCAGTAGTCAGGTAAGCGAAATGAGACATCGAGGTCCAAGTGTTCCGAGAATATTCCTCCACCCACTTTGCCACCCAATTTGGAGCCGTCAGTGTAGAGATGCACTGAGTCTCCCATTGGGGAGGACCTTTCTCTGACTCCGATCTGGTGGGAAAGAAGGAATCGAATTTTGCTCCAAAGAAAGGCTTGGGCGAGGTGTAGTTGATATTGCTGGCAGTTCTATTGTGCAATATTTTGGAGTGACCGAAATCAGTTCGCTTCCATGTCTGGATTGAGTTAAGCCTAACGGCGGCTGACGATGCGGTTTGCTTACCAAGGAGATCCAACGGTAGAAGGTGGAGAATAGTGTTCAGGGCTTTGGAAGGTGTGGTTCTCAGGGCACCTGTTATCAGCAGTGCTGCCATCCTCTGAACTTTGTCCATTGCTTTGAGATGGGTTGCTATATTTAGTGCCGGCCACCAAACAATCACCCCATACATGAGTATAGGCCGTATGACACTTGTATAGAGCCAATTCACAATTCGTGGTTCCATACCCCATCTTTTCCCTATAGCCTTTTTACACGAGTACAGCGCTACTGTAGCTTTTCGTACTCTTTCTTGGATGTTAGGCTTCCAGGTAAGTTTTCTATCTAGGACTAAACCTAGATACTTAACCTGGTTACACAGTTCCAGCCTAACCCCGTCTAGTGTAGGGCAATTAATAGGAGGTGTTTTATGCCTCCGAAAGAAGCGTATTAACTCGGTTTTGTTAGGGTTTATACCTAAACCACACCCATCACTCCATGATGAATTCTTGGAGAGGGCGTGTTGTAAAACCTCAGCCAGTGTATTGGGGTGCTTTCCTGAACATACCAGGGTAATATCATCGGCGTAGGCAATAACCTTGTGACCGGATAACTCCAGGTCTATGAGCAACTCATTCAGAGTTAAGTTCCATAAGAGTGGTGAAAGGATTCCTCCCTGAGGGGTGCCTCTAGTTACCACTATTTGGATATTGGATCCTCCTAAGCTGGAGATAATGACTCTGCTTTTTAGCATGAGGTCAATAAGGATGCCATTATCGCCTCTGATCTAATATTGTTAAAAGCACCCTCAATATCAAGGAAGGCTACAAGTGAATATTCCTTCTGTAGTAGCCAATGCTCTATGATTGTGGTAAGTTCGTGTAGGGCTGTCTCTACGGACTTACCTTTAGTATAAGCATGTTGCGAGAGAGACAACTTGGAATGATTGATTGTCTCTTTAATGTAGATATCTAGGAGTCTCTCCATGGTTTTGAGCAGGAAGGAGGAGAGACTTAGTTAGCCCTATTTTCGAATATGAATCTCAGGTTTGGTCGCCCTACTACGTAATTCATAATAAGCAAATCGAATCAATACAGCGTAAATTTTTTAGTGTTTCATTAAGGCTCCCGCCCTACAACGATCACCTCCTTTTGCTTGATTTGATTTTAGGGAAGGCGTAAAGTTGCCGAATTGGTCTTTATTCGCTAGCTTTTGAATTCAAGCATTGACTCAGGTGCTGTTGGTAATTTCCTTTAGGCAAACCCTTTGTTTTGTACCTTTTTCTTCCTATGCATGTTGGTTTAGAAGCCTGATTCCATCAATATGGTAGAATAGGTTAACTTTTTTTGGCCCCGACTAAGAAGTGCGCCTTCTGCTTAAACGTTAGAAAAGATATTTTTTATGTTGAAAAGTTCTTATTGTGAGCTTTAAGTTGATTGACCGTGGTTTTCCTTTCCCGTTTATTGGCTGGGTTTGCCCATTTACATCTTAGTACTTCGTAGATTTTTATTAAATGAAATTGATAATACTACTGGCATGCCACAGAGAAGTTACTTTGACCGTTCTTAATTATAAATTTATATATGTGGTAAGTATGGCGACCAAGGGGATTTCCTATGAACAAATATAAATTGAGCCGTTAATTTTGAAAGTGGTGCAAGTCCATTTTGGAAGTACCTACTTTTAATTTTATTTTTCAATTTATTAAAATAATTTAACAAGCTTGAAATATTTTTGTCGTTGTAACTTTTAAACATAATAAACTTTAGAATGAAAACAACTCTATTCAAGATCTTACGCTTATTAATAACTTTTTTTTTAACTGAAGTCTCAAATTTGGCAGATTTCACAAGTGGACTTACCCCCTCAAAATAAATGGCTCAATTAATGAATCAAAATTTTATTTAATCTCAAAATGAGTGTGTAATTAATATCTCATGAGTGTGTAAATAGAACTCAAAAATCACACAACAAACAGGCGACTGTTCCGTTCTCGGTTCACCTTATCGTACAATTTATCAAACTAGAAATATTACATTTTTCACCTGAATTAAATTAGATACCGTAGAACGGGATAAAATTACCGTCCGAAAGATTCTCACCTGCCAACCTCCTGTGCAAAGTCAACATGTTAGACCTTAAACCACTGTCGACTTAAATGCTATGTAGAAAACTTAAGTTCTACCTGAGGAAGTTAAGCAGTTAGCTAGATCGCAACGCAAAACCTAACCATACAGTAAGAGTTCTTAAATTTTTTTTTTCAAAAATGGAAAAATGGCGATTAGATGACCAATTCTTAGATGGATTACTGTTCTTTTATCTGATCGCAAAGTCATTGCTTCATCATCGCATGGAGTTCCACTAGCTGCCATGGGGGTTGCAGAGAAAATGTCAGTGGTTCAGAATCCACTTTAAATCGTAGGTTTACTTGCAATCGTTGTCTCGAATCAGGGTAGGTTCTTCTCCCGCCCCATGCCCCACAAGGGGTTACGTGACCTAAAAAGAATCCACTTCTACTGCAAAATCGCAACATTTATAGAAAACTAGAAAGGTGGGTTTCAGGGTAGGGAATAAAAGCAACTGCCAATGAGGATATTCAAAACATCACTGGCAGTGGACAGTTTTCAAGACAAAGGAGGCGATTAAAATGAACGCTAAAGTTTTATTAGGTATACAGGATATATCACCGAATAATATTATACATTTCGCAATCAAGAGCTTTACCCCGCCCTTTTTTTCTAATTTTTCGAAAAATGTGTATTCGTTTAAATTCCGTGCTTTTTTCGAATATACAATGAACAATGTCCAATGCAAACAATGGTACAGGGTTATTTATAATCTGTTGTCAGCAGAAAACAAACATGGGTCGCCGTCGGTGGGATTCGAATCTGGAACCTCCGATTTGGTAGGCCGACACTTTATCACTTACATTTAATAACATTGTGAAAAGAGTCAACGATCTAATTTAACAAATCCAAAAACCTCCTAAACTGTATGCATTATACACGAAATGCAATACTGTGGGCTCAACAGGCAGGTCGTCCTCGTGCTAGTTTGCGTCTCGTCGTGATGATATTGTGGTTCGTGTGTCAGGAAAATCTTAAAGCGCAATTGTAGGGATGTGACAACAAGTGCAAGCATTTTTTTCAACAACCTGATTACAAACAAAATTTTTGTGTTGTGTGATCTGAAAACAAAAAAATTTTAAAATAAACAGCTCTCAGCTCTCAGATCAAATCCATACTCATCTTCAGGTTCAGTCAGGCAGATTTTCTATAATGAATTTGAGCTTCAACCATAAACTGCATTACAAATCCTGTGATGCTTGAAGATCGTAATTCACCTCATCACACGGCTTTTTTGTGATTGAATTTTTACAGTCAACGATTTTAGTTTTCGAATTTCAGCGCTTCGACGAAAAGTGGAAACTATTTTGAAGAGAGATTTTTAAAATGAAAATAGCTGACAATCCAGCAACTCGTATGCACCCATTCTACGCGGAGAAAAATATCCAGTAAAAATTAAAGTTTTGTAGTTGTTTTGCAAGTAACACATTCTACCACAATTTAAGCAGGCGCACCATAAAATTTACGATACTGTAAAATTTACTGACTCATAAAATGTGTGTGTGTGCGAGGAAATGATAGGCAAATTTTACCAATCTCTACCGTAATTTTTACAGTATTATTCTCAAAACTCACGGTTTAGGAAATTTTATGGTAAACGACAAAATGATTACAGTTGAGAACCGTAATATTTACTGGAATTTTCGTAGTTTCCCAGAACTTTTCTCTCCCGAATTTCACAAGTTAAGTTCACATCAGATCTGATTAAGGCCTGCCTGCATTTGTATAAGATTGATAACTAACCACTTATTTGGAAAACATAGTAATATCTACCGGAATGATATTGATGACAATCTTCGTATAGCAGACATAAGCAGCTTTTGAAGCTCAATTTAAGGTAAATCCGGGAAAACCACCGACCCTGTCTTGATTTTGCATTCCTGCGAGCTAGACAAATTCCCAACGGCTAGATTTTTAAATTGTTACTAAAAACTCAAGAATTGATGGAGGGTCTAACCGGGAGCCATCGCATGGTATCGTGCCAATCAATTGATCCAACTCCGTCTACTTCTGAGAATAACAGATTATTAGGTCTATTTGCAATTTTTGCCACCACTTTCTAAAAATGATTACGTGGATTAGAGAGAGAAAGAGTAAAATAAAAACTCTTATATTAATAACAATTTCATTGACTATAGACATTGATTATTTTCTATATATACGACAAAATTCCCACTCCTACTTTTTTCGGACAGAGTTACATTTTTATACCCAGTGAAGAGTCTTACAAGTTTTGTTCAACAATGTCTCGGAAAATGTTCGTAGAAATTCAATTTTTTTTGGGTATAAAAATGATTCCACGATATAGGCAGACCTAATGGTTGTAATTGGTACCCCCGAATTGAACGAGTATGCTATATTTTAACTAACTCCAGTGTATACAACCACAATAACGTATTTAACCGTCTCATTTACAACCTCAACCTTGTTACGACTTCGAGTTCCTTCTCTGGTCAACCGAAAATAAAAACGTTGTAATCAGATATCGATGACGAACAGACACATATTTTTAGATCCTTTAAATTGCCCTAAATTTCAAATATATCCATCCACATATTTTTCCCGCTAGTAGCATATCCCCCCCCCCCCCCCCCCCACCCACGTTCTCAATCGTTTCCAGTCTTTTAAGCAAAAAATCCAGTTAGGCTTGTTAGCACTCTCTATCCACTTTCATGAGACTGTCGTTGTAAGATACCCAAAAATCGCATTATATGTCATTCCGTGACATTTAATTTTTATATCAACGTCCTCCTCACACCCTTGACGAATTTCGCCCCTCGTTTCATCCGGCAGACGAAAGAAGAATAAGAAAATCGCTCCCCGAGGAGGATTTTCAAGAAATCCAAAGAATTTTCATCGCCGCTCGCGCTCCCATCTACACAATACCTTGGACGTTTCTTAATGTTTTTTTTTTCTTTCCTTAACATCAACGATTCCATTGAAAGTGAAATGGTTCCGAAAATTTCGATTAGGCGCTTTCGCTCTATTTTCTGACTGTAGGGCGGGATTGGTGGAGAGTTTTTCTTTCCCGAACTCTTGTTTGCAATCTGTGTCAACGTAGAAGAAACTGTCTACAGAAAAACAAGACAAAATTTATGATCCACCGATAGATCTAGGAGAATCAATTTGTACCGGTAATTATCGAGAAAAAAAACGCTTTTAACAAAGAAAAAGTTGTCGCTGCGAAAAGAGGGTGTCTATTGCTAACCACAATATCTTCGAAACCAGCTGGCATCGGCATCCAGATTTCCGCCACACAATATGGTGTTTGGTTTATTGATTTTTTCTACCTATAGCGACGGCGGCATTGGTGATGTTCATCTTATCTTTTTGTGTTTTGGGAGGGCCCAAAGTCACTTACAGGTGATTAGATATTCCCACGCTTTTTATATACATATAAATTTATATGTGAATAGTCACGTGTCATTATTGTGTCGACTCATAGGGACTAAAGGGTGATATATTTTATGCTAATTAACCCGACAGAAGATGCTAAGTTAGGCATAATGTTCAAGGCCTTGGATATTTTTTTGTCATAATAAATTATTCAGATGAATTCGTGTCAGGTGCTTGAAATGGGGCGGAATAAAGAGAAGTCAAAGGTAAAAATACTGAACGTAAGGAATGAGAAATTTATCGATTTTCTTTTCAACGAAGAATTCTATATCATTTAGCATAATATTCTTTTATTTGTGTAATATTAAGCGATTAATGCGAAATAAAGTTACAGATTTTAATGAGAAGTCGAATTCGCTAGACAGATGACATTTCAACTTATTATTTAAAAAATTTATAAAATGAGTCTACTTCAGTTCGGTTTACGTCAAATGTAAAGAAAAAAGTTAAACTAATTTCATATTTAAATTTCGAATTATTTAAGAAAATCAAAGGTGTTGACATTTAAAATGAAGCCATATTGGCAACATCGATAAGACCCTTTAATTTTAAAAACAAAACTACAACAACTCATTACACAGCTACATATATTGGAAGTATGTAGGTAAGATAGGTGTATGGGCGGCCTTCCAACGAAAGAATACGCTTTGACCTGGAATAGTTTCGTTCTGATGCCATGCGAGTAAGATAGCCCAAAATTTCTCACTGAAATCACCTGGAGCTGTCGATGAAGCGCCGGAGATCTTTTACGTCAATCATCTCAAGATCGTAGAGACTATCCAAGACATGCCAAGGCATATCACAATCAGAGGAGGTGAAATATAATCTTCTACTCCCCTCGACCCTGCAGCTCTGTAAAAGAGTCCCAATCGCTTCACATATGTACCAATAAAGCAGTGACCAGCTATCAAACTAGACGCTTCGAGCGACTACGATCCAGCATAGGTCAAATATCTCTCTCTCTATCTCTATCTAGTACCCGTAACCCGTTGTGGGGCATGGGGCGGGAGAAAAATTTCACCGGATTCGAGACACCGATTGCAAGTAGACCTACAATTTAAAATGGACTTCGAACCACTGACATTTTAAACATAATCTGTTGTCGGCAGAAAATAAACACGGGTCCACAACCGATGGTTTTCGAACCTGGGACCACCTGACTCCACTGGCGACTAGGGCATACCTACAGAAGGATTTCTAGTGTAGTGATATGTCTAGCGAGCTCATCTGCCACACAGTTTCTGGAATATCACTGTGGCCTGAGCCCAGCACATCTGGATATAGTACTGCTCTGCCATCTCATTTAGGTATGATCAACAGCTGTTAACAGCTTGTGATATCGGTGAGACAGATTCTAGGAATAGTACCGCGGCTTGTCTGTCCGTCAGGATACAAATATTCTTTTCAGATATGTTGTTTACTTTCAGTAAAATAAGGTCTTCCTGAATTGTGATTACACGGACGTGTATCGGGACACCTATAATAGGTTCTGTGGAATACTACAATGAAGATGTATGTCAACTAACCTCTCTAACATTGTGAGGATTGGAAATAACTGCATCTGTCGTTACTGGGTGGTCAAAAGTGGTCAATCGATGGTCAATACTAATAAAAAACTACTAGAAAATACCACATTTAGTGGGACATTCATAATGTCCATTTCCCAAAACCTGTTTTTCGAACATTTCGTCGCTGGAGGGTGCACAATAAAAGTTACTGCTGGGCAATTGTGGTCACCCAAATGAATCTACAGTTTTAATTTTGAATTATAAAATTCCTTTTGCGTGCGACAGGTGAAAACATTTTTTTATATGACGACAGCCAGGAGCACTTCCTACCCTGTTAGCTTGAAACTACTTTTCGCCGAGCTCCGCGAAAAATAACACGCTAAGTGTGATCATTCAAGGAAAATGATATTTTTAAAAGCGATTCGTTAAAAACTCTTAATTCGATCAAAAATATTTTGTGATAATTTCTTTCCCTTATTCAAAAATATCTACGAAAGTAATAATATCAGGCCGCCATAAAGTCAGTCTTAAGAAATTCTGTTCTTTGCACGGAAATCTCTAGACGGAGTTCGATCGATGGATATAAGTGGCCATGCCCATCCTCTTTCTCCCGCTGTTGTCCAGCTCCCAACTGTCTCTGGGCTGTTGTCTAGCTCGCAGCAATGCAAAAACAAGGCATTCATGTTCCCTCATTCCTCTTATCCTAGTTCCCTTCAGTTATGCTAACGCATCATAGGGTTGTCCCCTGGCTATGTCCTGCCTCGCATAGACTAATAACAGACGAGTACCAGTTACAGTTACTTGAATTTTAAAAAAAACAGAATTGAACGACAAATTTCACTATTCCGACATAACCATTGTATTCTTTATACTTTCAAGTTAGAGGAGCACTGATTGCGAAATAGTCAATATCACCTCTTGAGAAGAAAAGCCTATTTAGACCTTACCTTTCAAGTACCTTACGTTAAAATTTAACCAGCACACAAAGACGAAAGAGCCTTATCAAATTAGATAAATCAAATTTCAAAAAGTCATGCCTCCAACCAGTGATTAACAGATGAGACGGCTTAGGAGCCAAAGGAATAAAAGGGCGATTTATGAGTGTACCATTCGGAGCAGAAGAAAACTCCCTGTCGCAAATTTTGCCGAACTGATAACACGCCCACAATAGAGCTCTATCTATGAAGGAAGCAATACAGCTGGAGAAACAGAAAAAGATGACACAAGGCTTCGTTTTCTGATTGACTCTACTGACAACGCATTAAACTTCACTTGCAATATGAGCAGCTAGATTAGAGACACAATAATCACGAAAGACGACCAAATCCAAGGCTCGAGAAAATTTGCATAACGTCAAAGTCAATAGCAGTCGATTCAATTTAGATCGAAGTTTAGTCGTAATTGCATAGTAGAGAAACACCTGACTGATCAGTTTTATTATTTATAGCTAAAGCAGCAGGACGAGAACGCCATTTCGGAACGAACTAACGGGCGAATATTTTTATCGGCCCAAATATCAGCAGACACCTCTTCAGGAACAAGAACCTTGAAGAAAGCTGAGAAGAAATATTCGCTGTAACCATGTTGTCCACTGAGCTTTCTGCAAGGAGTGACATACCTTGGCGATGACATTTGTGGTGCGTTCTCGTCCTCAGTAGAGTTGGGATGAATTCTAAAAGCAAAATTTGAATTTCATACTGAAGAATCAAGGAAAGCTTCAACCAGTTCGAAACTAGGCCGAACAGAAAGAGAGTCGCCGGTGTTATGAGATGCAAGACTTGTAACGTCAGATGAGACAGATTAAATTATCCCTGAAATATTAGCGAGAGGTTTCGTCTATGTGTAAAGTTTATCCCGTATCTCTCTTTAAATCCATAATTAATTACGTCGATGACTAGAGCAAACCACAAAGTAGCGATTGTGTTGAGAGAAGCTGTGTAATTGTTGAGAAAAAAAATACAATTGGGTAGCGAACGGTCAGGACGTTCGTATGAATATTAAAATTAATATTGATTTGTTTACTTTTAATTTAAGACAAATATGATTCTTAACCTTATGGCCTTGCCTACTATTTAAATTTATTTTAAATCACAATAATTATGCTTTTGGGTTACCGACCACATACTTCGAAGGAGCGCCATGGACGGGCAAAAAATGGAACATCGTTAGATGCTCTTAGAGATTGTGGAATCACCAATAAGTTTTGCAGCGTTTCTTTGAACTTTGTCCATCGCGGACAGTGCGGTATGTATGTCCGGACCCTGCCCAAATATGGGAATTATATTCGAATCTAGGTCTATGCGGGACTTGTAGATCAGCGCCAAGTCAGATGAAGTAAAGTATTTCTTACATCTCCGTAAAAAAAACTGAAGCATTTCAGCGTATTTATAGTAAAAGCAAATATATGAACGATCCAGCTAAGTTTGTTGAATATCTGATGCTTTTTATAGTCCCCGTAACCACTTGGGTGAGAGAGGCGATACTCTGCGATGCCCAATGACCGTTTTATCGTAATAAGTTGTCAGCATGGGATGGTGGAGTTCGAACCAGGGACATCCGGGAATAAAGGCCGTTACCACTAATATGCATAAACATGGCAAATTGCGTCGACGGAATTATTTTGAGGCTCGTCTTGGTGTTTTTAAGAAATATAAAACAGCTGTGAGTTTGGGATCCGTTACACGGAAAAAAAAATTGTCTCTACCTTAAGCGAGGATTGTAGAAATGTCTTTCTTTAATCATCTCAACAAGATTGATTTGATCTAAGAGAGAGAAAATCTGACAAAATCAACAGAATACACGAAGTTAAGAGCGCCTATTATGAATATAATTGCGTGTGAGAAATAAAAGATCAATAATAAAAAGAAGAAAAAAGGTAGGTGAAAAAACTGAACCCTGAGGAACACCGGCATTTATAACGTAGCGATCAGATGTAACTCGGTCGATTATTACACGGATTGAACGGCCTGACAAAAAAAGAAGCTTTTCACCCAGGATTTTAAAGCCTCAAGATTTTGAATTGATTGACCATTCAAGGAACTAGTGATTAATAATAAAATAAGTATCCACAGCATTCTGGAGAATATCTAGTAAATACACAGAAATGTGAAGAAAAATTCGTTATTTTCAAATCTAAGTAGTGTGTGAGCGTAATGGTAGAGGTCACGGACGTAACCAGCTCATACTGCTTAAGGGGACACACATCAGTTTTTGCAAAGGTTAATGACTTCCGAATATATTTCCAAAGCCGCTTAACGGAAGGGGGGGGGGGGGGGGGGTTGGCTAGATAAACATTTTTCTTTAAAGAGCAATGTGTACACTTTATGCACAATAAACCGTATGTTCTTATCTTTATTAATTCAGAAGATAAAAATTGTTGAAATTCAAAGAAAAGCACGGCAGTTTAAATCGCCTCTTAAAATTATGTCTTAATTGTAAGAAAAAATAAATTTTCTTTTAGTTGTTTTGCTAGCATTTTACGTTTAGTTGAATTTATTTAATATTTTTATAAAAATTGACGAAAGAGATAATTAGAAAATGTAACTGCTAGTTCAATTTCAATAATGATCTATAATTAATACTAAAAAAAATATAATTAATTACTAAAACAAAATTTTACTTAACTAAAAAGGAAAAATTTTGTTACATAGAAGAAAAGAGCAAAAAAAAATGCGATGTGACTTATTGGCTAGATAAGGAACAAGAAAAATAAGTTATCTATCAGGTGTAAGGTATTTCAAATATGCTGATTTAAAGTTGGGAACGGTACCCGAAAATCTAATACCTATGCAAATCATCTACAAAAAGCCGAGATGATAGAGACCTTATATGCAAATTCATGAGAATAGTCCAGCAAAGGGATCCCCGGCAGCAGCAAGTAATTTTTCGACTTTGACAACAATTGATCTAAAGTCATCTGATAACATCTGAAAATTTGCCCAACATGTCAAGAATCAGTAATAAAAAATATCTACCCTCACCAGTGAACACAGTGAGCACACAATGTGACAGGATTAAATATTAACTCTTATGTCCGATCGATAGCGTTTGTCTTTCTAATTTTCTTGCGGCCAAAACCTAAAGCCGAAACTATAAAATTTTGCAGGTGTCTAAATTTTTTACTTTCTAAGTTTGTTGTGTAGTATAATAGGTATGATGAGTCTTCGATGTAGTAAGTGATAACCTACCAGCCTTCCATTCCGGGAGTCCCAGGTTCGAACCCCACAGAACGAAGACCGAAAACAGAAATTGTCAATTTGTCGGCCATGAAAAAGACTTTGTCACTTTCCTACTATTCTTACATTAAGACTTAAATATGACTTTTAAGATATTAAAATGGTATTTTCTACCTAAAAAGCGGAGGGTTGTTTTACAAAGTCTGCACTCATTTCAAGAACTTTAAATATGAAACTAAGCTCACGCTGACCGGAGCATGTACTAGTACTGTTAAAAAATTGGCCGGTTTGGGTTGCTTTAGGGAGAAACCAAACTTTAGCGACCACTTTGCGTTGATTTTCGAGAGCCTTTACTCCTCGCAATTTTGCACCTTCCCTGGAAGAGTTTGCTCATCTCCAGGAGCGTCCCGCTGCCTATATTCCTTATTTATTTATTTATTTATTAATAACAGTGAGGTCCTGCTCAGACGCCTTGCTCACTCATCTTCAGCAAGTCTGTTCAGGCTGGTAGATTTCCCACGCTGTTGAAGAGCTCCTTTATAATTCCTATTTATAAAAAGGGTCACAAAAATGGATTAAAAGTTCTTCGAGTATGTTATATATTCACAGCTTATTGGGCCGTTTAAGGGGCTTAATCTCGTCTAATCAACATGGCTTTCTGCCATTTCGACGACGCTTTTTAACAGGGTCTCCAAACCGACTGCGTCTACACCAACTTCATCAAGGCATTTGATAAACTCCCTCAATCTGTGATTATGCTCAAACTTAGAAAGTTGGGTTTCCTGCCGTTACTGCCCGACTGGATAGGACATATCGAGTATCTTTTCGTAATACTTTATCTAGAATCGTTAGGGCTTCTTCTGGTCTATTCAGGGTAGCCATCTTGGTCCGCTGCTGTTTATTCTTGACATTGTCGCCATTCTCCCCCTGAATAAACATTTCCAACTCTTAATCTATGCAGACGGTATAAAGATTTTCTCTTGCGTTAGAAACAGTTATGATTCTGCCTGCAGTTACGGTGATTTAAATGCCTTCAAGGTTTAGTGTGGATCAAATGGCCTGCAACTTAACCTGGATAAATATGAAGTTATGTCACTCTCTAGGAACCTCAATCAGCTCGTCTTTGATTATACCTTTGTGGATACTACTATCCTTCGCGTGCAATCCGTTACTGATCTTGGTGTGAAGCTAGTCAAAAAGCTCGATTTCACTCTGCACATAAACTATATTGTGTCTAGGAGTAATTCAGTTTTGGGTTATGTCAAGGTAGTTTTCTGATCGACAGACCTTAATTCACTTAATTTTTTTTCTTTGGTTGGACCAATTCTCGAGTATGCATCTCAGGTTTGGTCACTGTAGCAGTAGCTACAAATTTAATAATAATTTGTATTATTAAATAATAATATCCAATCAGACTGTACTGTCAAAAATATTTTAGTCAACCTGTACACTTCGATAAATTTTGAATAGTGTGAAACACTACACTTTAAAAATTATCATAATAATTTATTCATTGACAATAAAATACTGTACTTAATACAAAGAAAATTTTAACAAACTATCTATGTATATAACGTAAAGTAGGATACAAAATAAGTTGTAAATAATTTTAGTCTAGCCAGAACCGAACTGGTAACTTAAAAAATATTTAAAAAATAAAAGTTTTAAAATAATAAAAATATATTTTTTATTATCAAATAAAATGTACCTAAAGTATTTATAGGTACAAGGAGGTTCTAGGATTGGGGACTCCACAACGAAAGGGACTACAACCTGATATATTTCATTACAACCAAGGAGCCCCATACATCCTATCAACACCCTCAGTCACCTTGCTATGGTGTTCATTCTAGACGCATTGAGTCGGTTTTCACTAAGAGACCTACCGTGGGATAATCCATTAAGGCTTCCTCCTTATGAGGATCACCTCAGGTTGGTTAATATGCACTCTTTGGAAGTACGACACAGAGTTGCTGACCTGGTCGTTATTCACCAACTTTTGAACTCGAACATAGATTCTCGTTCCCCCGCAGTTAAGACTTCTTATAAACAAACCCCGTATAGCTAAATTAGACTCCCTTTACTACATGTCCATGTTTACTCTCAGTCTAACTATGGTATGCATAAGCCCATAAATCACATGTGTAGAGCCGTGAATATGTGCCATGTTTTCGACCAATCCGTTACTAAAAGATTTGCTGACACGATATCTGTTCTCTGTGCACCCCTGACTGTGAAGTGTATGTGTAGTCTAGTTTTGATTAGTAGTCATTATCTTGCTTTATTCTAGGTGAACTGACTCCTGCCTGAGGAGAGCGCCTTCTGAGTTAGAAGGGTTAATTCTATAAGTAAGAAATAAGACCAAAAGTTCTGTAAGTCAAAATAAATAAGAGAATTCGGAAATCACAAAAGTACTTAAGATACTTTAGACGATCGTCTCTCTCGATCTCATCTCTTGCAAACTCAGTGTAGCACACTTCGCAGGCAGTATTAGCAGGCAAAAGTTTCAAACGTCACAAAAGCAAAACGAACTAATAAACCAAAACAAATAACAATAGACGATAAACGATAAAAGGGACAGAAACAATATCTGCAAATATTGTAATCTAATTTGTTGACAACTTATAGTAAAGTTTCGGAAGGAAGAAAAGGTAACATTGTACTCGAACAAAGCAAAGGTCCGAAATCTATCTATAGTTCAAGATCAGAAATTTCGTATCCAACAATGATTGGGAAAAGCTCAAAACATATGCAAATCATCTGTGGAGTTATATTAGGATATTCCTATCTTGTTACCCTAAGTCACCTAACGATCTCTTGGAGTGGATGGAGAATGACAGTCCACAAACAATTGTTTCGAATTTATGCTTAAATAAACCAAAAAAAGTTTGCCAATTAAATAAGAATTAAGTAAAATATTGACAGTGCAAGCAACTTTTATTTTTTTAAATTATTTTAGTTTTAGCAGATATTTGGATCAACTCAGATCTATTGCAATGGACACATTTTCTTAACTAACTTTACTGCTTTCAATCTGTCATGGGTTCAAAGATCTTAGAGACTGCATAAATACAACTTGATCGTAAGTATCCGTATACTTTCAGAACAGTTCAATGACATAGTATTTAATGGAGAATCGATTATGCCAAGGGCTGCGTATTGAACTAATCTGTTTTCTAACTCCTATCTGTGACTGAGACTAGAACATATTTTAGTTGAAACTAACTTCCTCTTAAAACTTCTCTTAATGTTAAGTGCGTGTGGTAAAAACTGTAACAAACTTAATGCATATGAACACGACTAACTTTACACTCTTCAGCTGCGTTGGTGCAATAACATGGGAAATAACAAAAAGGTCGCTAATTACGCATTTAAACGCATTTTAAATGCCAATTAACACTAATTAATGCAATTTCCATACATTTTAGAAACATTGCAATCCTCAACTCTGATGGGATGGAAAATAAGAAAAATTGCATCTTATTGCAAAATCACATATTCCAGGTTACACTACCTGAAGTCGTCGACCTCTTCAGAACTTCATTTTCTTCCCCCCGCTGCACAAGAGATTCTCATATTACAGCAAGTCTGAAGCCAAAGCGTGTGTGACTTTAATTTCATTCACTTCTCGGGGGCAAAAGTGAGACGTACACAGCCGAAAGCAAATCAAATAAAATGAATGAATCAACAGATTTCTTCCTCAGGTATTATCTTTCCTAGGCAGTTTGCGCAAAATAAAATAAATTTAATAGAAAGGTTTCTATACTTACAATATGTTCCTTAAGTTCTTTGGTTCGTAGTGGTCCCAACCATTGATGTAATCCAATATAACGTTTTTGTACCATTTTTAAAGCTGGCGCCCCTTGGGCGTAGGGGCCACCCAATAGGGAGCCCCCGATGGTGGCAGTCTCCAGAACTACCATTATTGTTTATTTACGATTAATTTATTTAAATAATTTATTTATAACAAAAGGAAAACTTTATTGGGAATATAACACAGATCAAGCAACACTTAAAAGCCGCTTATTAACGATTATTTCAGCATTGGGTATTATCATTATTTACTTTATGATTTTTTTTTATATATCACAGCACACTATTTATTTAATTTTTATTACTTTATTATTACAAATAGAATAAACAAATATTTTTTAGGAAAATATTATTTCAAGAGGAAAATATACTCTTCACTTATATATTAGAAAAACAATTTCGTACTTTTTTACATTACTGCACTGATTTACAATTATTTTACTAATTTATTTATTATATTATTACTTTATCACACATTTCTACACTTAATAAAACAGTAAAACATAAATTTCGAATTTTAAAGAATTTTTTTTTTATAATTTTATTTAGCAATAAGAAAGCACTTCACTTGTTGATTTATTTTTCATTACACGTAAAAAATTCGATCATTTTTTTTTTAATATTTCCTATTCAACAGAAATTCTTACGAGAAAACATTGTGAAAAAATATACGTGAAAATCGGCGAATCATACTTCACTTCTTAGATGAAAAAACAAACCGACCGACCCGTAGTGAATGAAGTACCACCGCGTACTGGTTGGATTTCTGTTGGATTTTCCTCATTGGAAAAGCGAAAAAAGATAAAACACAAAACTGAGCGAGGAGTATACCTTACTTAACCATGGCATGGCATGGCACGATAGTATATCTAGTAGAGAAACGAATGGGGCTCCCCAATCTCTCATACAGTCGCATGAACTGAACCTATACATGCGTATTTGCCGAAAAAGCCGCATATAAAATTTGATTGTAGGAAAACATTTCAACGAACAGCAGTTGCACTGAAAGGGTATACCACCCAAAACAGAAAATGTTTGGTATACATCGTCATCGTTTGATGTGAGTCGAATCAAGTTAAGCCAACTTGAGCTTTTTTCGTTGAAAAGTTTAGGAGGCACATATGGGGAAATGGAGAAAACAAACAGTTCATCGCTATCCGATGAATTTCGATATAAACATGCCCAGTTATTCTACTCCACTTCGTGTGGTGTATCTTGTTCTTGTTCATTCTCTTTCTTACTTTTCCTTACATTATTTCCGATGAAGTCACTCTCTGTCGGTTAGGTAGTGTGAACTCTAAAGAACACCGAACATCTGAAGAAGAGAAGTCAATGGCATTGCGCGCCCGAAGTACTGTTAGATTTTTGTAGATTAAATAAGCAGGACAACAACAACAAAACACGCGGCTAAAAAGGTAAGTAAAGCAGCAAAGAAAGGTGAGCGTGGAAATGAATATTAAATTAAGAAAAATAAGAGGCAAACACAGCCAGCTATGAAGTGAGTGAGCTCGATTTAGATAAAAGATTGACGGACTGAACGAACACAGGTGTACAGAATAAACGAAAGGCAGAAAATTGATGCAACAAGCCCCCCAAGTGTATTAGATTTTCTCCTTTTGTAGGTGATATGTTTCGTACAAGATAGAGCGACGTAATCACGAATCATGGAGACAATTTTAATTAGTCTTTGGGGGGGGGGGGGGGGGGGGGGGGGGGGGAAACGAATTAAAAGTAGGTTGCACTTAGCAACACAATTACCTTACAAAACGGAAAACTGACGGATGCCTGAAATTTTGAAATGAGAATTTCGAAAGTCAAAACAATTTCTTTTCCTGTGCGAGACGAATTTTAAAGATTATTCCGGTTCTATATTTGATGTAAGGTAGATATTTAGATATTTTACATGCTAAGTATATATTACGTCACTCTCATGACTTTGCATGCCCTTTTAGCTTGAAATGTTCTGCCTACGACGCACGAGTGTGTTTAAGGTGTTTATTTTCAAGCTCTCTTTTTCACGTTCGTATCAAAATATTACAACGGAATTGCGGAGTAATATTTGGTTACGTTACGTTCTATATCTACGGTTTTTATAGTTACTTCGCTTTTGCGTTTATATCCGTCATTACGTTGTTCTATATGACTCTTTTAGTACCATTTGGTATCATTTGATTTTTTTTCGTATTGAGGGGATATAAATTCAAAAAGAATATTTCCTTTCTAAGATTTCAGAGGTAGAGAAGCATATGTGAGAAAAATGAAGCAAAAAAAATTCTATGAAGATAACGAGTTCAAGGTACGGATATTATTAGGCGACGTGTGAAAATATAAGCCCTTTCCACTTCTACTCCTTTACGACACCTGGTGTTCCAGTAAAGTCGTTTTTCAATATAGAAATACAAAAAAAAACAGTATTGCCCTCAGAAAAAGAAGTGAAGATTTCACGTAATTGTATGTAGTTTGACGAATTAAAAAAATGTCACAAGCAAAAGGTAAAAAAACGTATCGTAATGTATGGTCCTATATTGGACCAAGAGAAAATATTAGCTTCAAACGAAAACGCAACAACTAAGAGTTGCGGATAAAAACGAAAGAACTGTTTGTTTCGTTTTTAACCGAAAATTTATGTTATTCCTTTGCCTGGAAACAAAATCTTCATGGTCCGTGCCATTTATAGTATAAGGTGTCTTGTACTAAGAGGGGTCTTAGGAGTGTGGTAGGAGGAGGAGTGGTATAAGGTACGGAGGATAATAGGTGAAATTCAATGCAGGTATTGCTGGGGAGGTGGTGAATAAGGTGAAGAGAGTAAAGTTAAGGTCCAGGTTGTGATCGAATATCAGATCGCGGTCGAGGTCGCTGTTGTAATGAGGGTCAAAATTCGGGTCGAAGTTAAGGCCGAGTTCAAAGTTAACTTCAATATTCGCCTGGAATTTTATTTCAACATTGAATTACAGTTCGACTTTGACTTTTGATCTCAATTTAATCTCGACCGAGCTATAATTCTACTGCGAACTCGACCTGGACTTTCGATTTCGACCTCGAGAACTTCTTCACTTCTTCAAACGCCCCTTTCACCATATACCTCTTCCCTTCTTTTTGCAACCAACAACCTTTCATTACATTCCGTTAATACACCCCAATGCTAGCCTCAACTTTAAATTTATGATTAGAACAGATGCCTTTCGTACAACACCGATTTTGGCGTTATAGATGTTGCTGGGACTTTTGCCTTTAGACTTATACGTAAAAAGGTCCGCGGCGTCAACAGCTCTTTGCATGGATTGTGGTGTAAACTGGAACCTGCCAAGTACTGAAGCGCTGTGATGCAAACTGGAACAAGTCAAGTACTACGGGCATATGAAAATCCTGGACCTTATCATGGCTGTCGGCGAAATAAACAAAGTTAATCACGAGATACTATAAAACGCTTATAAGTTATTGGTACCTTTCTGAAAACAGACTACCTAATGTCACAATTTTCGCAGATGGCTCCAACATTTATGGAAGCGCGGTCTGTCAGGCGAAGTTGTAGGTTCTGGTCTATGCGCTATATTGCCTACTGGAGAGTTGTGTGAGGGGAAAAAGAATAGTTTTAATGCTTCACAATACTGCCTAACAACTGGGCAGTATAGGTTTCAATACAGCTTAGGCATTGGAGTAAGTCCACAAACTCAACGAGTGTGCCTCGTTGAACATGGTGATACTGGTTTGGAGTAGATAAACTGGCAAAGCTAGGAGCTACTTCGAGTTACCTAGTTCCGGAGCCGTACACTGTCACGGTCATGGGCCGCGACTCGGTCGCCCAGAAGTGCTGAACAGAGAAGGGTCCTAAATAAGGACTGAAGAGGTTTGAAACGGCTAACGTCACTGGCAACAGGACATGGAAACTTCAGGTGTTATCTAAAAAAGATGAACATCCTTGCGGATGATACTTGTAGATTGTGGCTGGAGGTGAGAAAGGAGGAGGGAAATCCACACGCCAGCCAAAACACCTTGGCACCCCAAGGAACAGCCCTCCTTTTGTGATAGGATAAGAAGGCGCGTAGCTCACTTATCTGAAAAACAAAACCACACACTAAACGTCTAGTACGCCTTGGATACCTCGGACGATTCTTTTTTATGATGTAACCAAATAACAGGAGAGAAACCTATAATACGTTAGCCTGGCTTTTCCCGGAAGTAAATTAGGGTATAGGGAATGAAGGAACTTGACTGTTTTCTTTTTGAATTTCTGCGAGCCAGACAACACAAAGGGAGTGAAATTTTAATTTTAATCAAAAACCCACGGGGAGACCGAGGCTCGAACACTGGAACCATGATGTGGTGTTCGCGTCAATCAACCCACTGACCTTTGGATATAAACATTGGACTACAATCGGCATGTTTAGGCTTGTTGCTAACCAAGCTTGCCTACTACTGAACTAGTCACCGATATCCCACCGAATTATCATCGCCAGATTCCGGAAAAAGGTACGTAACATCTCTATTATATAATGCTACGCGTCGACAGAGAAAGCGGATATAGCAACTAAGGAAGCCTTTTACCAGCTCCTTTGTTAAGGTTCCTAAAGGAGAATGCAAGGAATGCAAAGTTCTTTATTGTATTTTGCAACTCGCGGAAACTTGTCTTCGGCAGATACTTATTCAAACATAAAAAATGCCAAATGATGCACTGCGTCATAACACACCGACGACTCCATCGACTTTAAATGGGAAAGGCCGAAGGAATGCTTTGTAAGTCGTGGTATAGAACACGTGGAGCGATTAGAGAGCGGAAGACGACCATGGATACAAATAAAAAAAGGGAAGCATATTAAAGGTCACTTCAATTCTGCTACTGACGTTCCAGTTAAAAAAACATCTCAGAACTGCATAGCGATCTTTACAGAAAGGCGTCCACAGAAGTGTGAGACGTGACAAGCGCAACTACATCAACGCGCTAGCAGAAAAGGCAGACGACGCGGCCTACCGCGGTGACAGTGGGGATCTATACAAGATTGCCAAGAAACTGGCTGGAAAGACTCCTGCAACTGAATATTCTGAAAGAGATACTAATGGATCTCTTCTTGTCACGGAGGAACATTAACTGCGGAGGTGCAGAGAATATAATAAACAGCTTTGGACCGACAAATACATCTTCATCTGAGCTTAAACATCCGCCGGCTGCGGCCAACATTAACATCACAATTAAGTCGATGGAGCTTGGTACGACCCCATGTATTGATGGAATACCAGTGGAACTACTTAAACCGGATCCCATTGCTGCGGCTGATATTCTTCTTCCCGTAATCCAGAAATGTTGCGAAACCGAAACCTATCCCACTGAACGGAAAACAGGCGTAATTATCAAGATTCCCAAAAAAAGGCGAGGAGTTGTAGCAATTGGTGCAGTATCTGTCTTTTAACTGCAGTCTCCAAATTGATGGTAAAAATCATCTTAATGCGAATCAAGGAAATTGTCGAGCGCACTCTAAATGATGAACGGGCAGGTTTTCGTTAGGGTTTCTCCTGCAGCGATCACATCAACGCCCTCCGAATTATTAACGAGCAATCCGTCGAATGGAGGTCCCACTTTGCATCTAATGTTCGTCAATTTCGGAAAGGTTTTTGACAGCGTTAATCGCAAGTATATATGGGCAGGTTTATGTAGGAGAGGCATCCCAGAAAAAAAAATATTACCATCATAAAGGAGTCCCACTCAGGAGTCCAATGTCATGTCCTACACTAGGGAAAACTGTTGGAGCCCTTTCAAGTGCTGAACGAAGTGCGACAAGGATGCATACTGTCACCTTTGCTTTTCCTAATTGTCATTAATGATGTATTGTGCAGCGCGCTAGACGAACACCCATGCCTCGTATCCAACAAAAGGTAATGTAGCCCAAATTTCCGAAGCACTGAGCAGAGAAGGACACAAAGCAGGGCTTATGGTCAATGCTTTTTTTTATACGATATGGCCAACTCCTAGGGGACAACCCTTTGATGCGATTGCATGGTTTTGGCCGGAAGGGAAGTAGAGTAAGGGAAGTGAGAAAACTTGAAAGTTTTGTTTTTGCATTGCTGCGAGCTAGACAACAGACCAGAGACAGAGTGGATTATTTTAATTTCTTAATAAAAGCTCACGGGGAGACCTGGTCTCGAGCCCGGGGCCCATAGCATGGTCTCCAAGAGACAAAATGAACTTTATCTTGAAGAGCAACAAATGGATAAATTTTGCTATGTCGGAAGCATACTAACAGCAGACGGTGGAGCTAAAGCTGCTGTACAGGCTGGGATCAATAAGGCTGGCTCGAGTTGCATTTAATACTCTTGCTGAGATCTGGAGCAATAACGACAACCCCGGACCTTCGAATCGAATGTAAAATTTGTTTTGTTCTTCAACATGGAAAGTGACCTGTCAAATAACATCTTAGCTACAAGGCTTTATCAACCGGTGTCTCTGACGCATTCTTCACATGTATTGGCCTGAAGTCATTATTAACGAAGATCTACACATACCTACGACGAAGACGGGACAGATAGATATCAGTGTTCGCAGACGTGGCAATGGCTAGGCCACATACTAAGAAAATAAGCAAACAACATCGCTTAATAGGCTGTAGATTGGAACCCGGACGGAATCCAAGTCACAGAATTCAACCACCATGTATGCCCGTAGAGAGGTACCTAGTACAATATATCTTGGCAATAATTAAAGGAGTTGGCGTAGAATCGGACTAGATGGAAAGTCGGCGTAGTAGACGCCCTATGCCACACAAGATGTTAAAGGATCTAGAGAGAGAGAAAGCCATATTTCATTGGCCAGAGGGCTATTGCGAGAAAAATTGTATCATGGCAATTCTAAAGCCCCATCAAAATCGCTATCAAATTTGACAACTGTCTAGCTGGGGAAACATGTTTTAATTGAAATGAATTGAATGAAGAATAATTCGAAAAAAATTTTCTAGTGTTATATCTGAGTTATAAAGAAAAAAAAAGAACATTTCACGTGTTTACTAGGTTATGAAATATATAACTAGACAATACATATGACAATTAGGAGCTACAGCATTTTGTTGTAAAAATAATTGTGTCCCTTTATTTTCGCTTGCAGTTTACGTGTGTTGTTGATCTATTCAAGTGGTGCTAGATATCATCCACAGGAATATTCAAAGCTGAATAACACAAATGCCATTCAGTGATATATTGATGATGAACATATTTGAGGGTCTAAAGGGATACATACACAAAGGACGAATAGATATGAATCAAGTTTACCTGCCAACACTTCGCGAAGAATAAAAAAAAACTTCTTTTAATTATACTCTTGTTTGGCTATTATTTGAAATAAATTGAATCAACTGACAAGGTAGTCATCGGGATGGATATTCCCTCTCCCCCAACCATTCATTCAATTCATTTTCAGAGTATAGACCTCATTTTTCGTTTTGTCGTAGACCAAATTGAATATGTAAGCGTTTATAGTCGGACGGACTGACTGAATACCGGGAATATTGGCTAGCTGCTGTGCGATGTAATCGAAATTTCCATTACTGGCTTTTTCAATTCATTTCTCACAACAACGATTCGATTAGCAATTTGAAAGAGTCCTTCAATATTGTAATGGAGTGGCTTCCCATTTACGAGGAGAGAAAAAAAAGTTGCGAGCAAAAGAATGGATAGATTATATGTATTCACAAAATCTGGCAAAATGTAAGCAAAATTTATTGAAATTGAATTCAGCTAGCCTCTGAGCAAGGAAGAAGCGAGTGGAAAAGACGAAATGGATTAAATATGTTCCCAAATGGGTAAATTTAGAAACAAATCCTTTTGTTATATCCGCCTGGGAATTGAACTATGTCGTTTCCCTCATAAACAATTTAAGGCTTTTAGAAATTTAGATATACGTTTTTTATTCGAGAGCATCTGATTTTGGGATTCAAATTAAATTTTCATTGAATGGACTGAATAGGATTAATAGGATAAAAATTTCCAAATCAAAGGATCAAATTCAGTATTCATGAACAGGGTTTCAATTTTCTTTTATGAATTTTGAAAGTAAATAGCTATATCGCATAAAATATTGCCTTAAGTGTGCTATATTATGAATGAATTAAGCCTTGTCGGTAAGTTCAGGAATCAGGATTAAATCGAAACCTTAACAAAACACATTTACAGAATATACGGCACTTCAATTGAAGAAACTTCTCGTTTTGTAAAACAAAAGGATGTGTTGCCGACTGATACTTAGGAGGCGTACATTTCTTTGTAAATGGGGCGAAATAAAAGATAACGACTCTTTCAATCCAATCTATTGTGGGAGTCAATTTTGCACATTTGAAGTGTGAAAGTAAGGCGTAAAAATGCTTATCTCAGAGGAGTACATTGCTCCCCAATAGATATTGCAGAAACCTTCCAGAATATTCTAAGTATAGCCTGTTCAAGAGGAGAGTACGTTCTATAGTTATCACTATTAAAGTATTTTTGCGAATAGCTTGACATTTTTTCAGTATACTTTCTTCAGCTTTGCACGACCACCAAGTTTTCGAATCGTAGTTCTGAGCCGCTTCAAATTCAGAACTTTTTTCCCTCACGCGAAAGCTTCATGAATCTCCTTATGATTTAGATTGGATTTTCGCCTGGTGATTTTGAAGGTAAATCCAAAGTTGTAACGACATTTTCCATCTCACCCGGATACCCTTTTTAGTTAACCTAACCTTACAGTACCGAACAGATTAACCAAAATTCTTGATATTTTCAATTTAAAAAAAAAAATTTTTTTGTCTATTTTATGTTATGATTAGAGCAGGATTAAGGCTGTTGCATACGATTTGAATCATGGTATCGGGAAGGTTTTCTTTCCCTAATCAGTGACATAGTGCAGAGCGCGATAGGCAAAGTTACCAGATGGTGCAAACATTATAGACTCTCTGTGAACTCAGGAAAGACCGAGCTGATGCTGTTCACTACAAAAACCAAACTTTGTCATCCTTCAAAGTTATGTACTTGGGCTTGATTCTCGACCCCAAGTTGAACTGGAAGCAAAACATTGAAAGACGAGTCAAAAAGGAAAGCTTGGCTCTTAATAACTGCAGCCACACCTTTGACCCTATGAATGTATACAGCTGTGGTGCGTCCTATCCTAACTTACGGCTCCTTAGTTTAGTGGCCGGTCATGGAGAAGGGGTATAATAAGAACAAATTAAACAAGATGCAAAAGAACTGCTGGCATTAGAGCTATTGCTTATGATGAAGTGGTAGACGCTGTCCGTATTCCTCCCGGCGATCCCTCTCTCTAACCGTTAGTTCCGGGCAACCGTCATAGTTTTTTTTTTGGGACTATGTCCTAAAAAGGGCTGGACATAATAATAGGATGGGGAGGGTTGGCAAGCCTCATACCAACTGGAGGCTGAGGTTTCTTTTTGGTCAGGGCATGATAGCGGTTGTTATTTTTTCCTTTCCTTAAAATATTGTGCGTTCCTTTTTTTAATAGTCTTTGGTCCATCAGGCCTTTAACAGTGCCCGCAATAATGTTCGGGTGAGTGGGCCACTGAAGGAGGCAAGATCAAATTGCACCTCCAACCTCTGGATCTTCTCATAAACTATCAGGCGTCATGCATTGCGGTCAGACTAAAGGAGTCTGGTTGCTGAGTTGAAAAATCTTAGGCCACAGTAGGATCCTCGACTTAATACCGAGGGTATCTTCTACTATAGTATCTGATAACGCTGTACCTAACCTAGACTTCGGGAAGCAGTGTCAAAATTCCGTCTAAGAGTGAGTGGTCAAGGTCCGAACTGTTCAACTGTTACGACACCGTACTGTTCATTGGCGGCTTCAAGATGGACTGTGGTGTCGGTGCGGGTGTCTTTTGTGATACGCTGCATATTTCGGAGTCATACAGACTGCCTGACAGCGCGATTGTCTTCCAAGCGGAAGTCCTCGCGATCATGAAGACATGTTGTTTGTTGGGACTGAGTGAAGTATCAATGACGAACGGTGGCATTTTCACTCACAGCCAGGCAGCTATAAAGACGCTTCACTCGGTTGCATCTTCCTCAAAGCTAGTGAGGAGATATAGGGAGAAACTCACCTCTCTTGGGGGAGATTCAATATCAGCTTTTTTCGGCTTCCAGGTCACAGGAACATTCTAGGGAACGAGAGAGCGGATGAACTCACGAGGGACGGCTCTGCCCTCCACTGCTCTGGAGTAGAATCAATTCACATTCCACTAAACACCCTTAAAAGGGCATGTCTCCAACATTCTTAGCAAAGGCTAATCTCAGATGGAGCGCTTTCCTGTGCCATTTCGAGAGCGACTTGGCCAAGATTAAACAAGAATGGAACATTAGATCTGCTCAGCTGGTCTGCTGAACTCATCTCAAAGATAGTCGACGTCTGCTCAGGCCACTGAATGATAGGTGTGCATGCAACCAGACTGGGACTTCCCCATAACAATCAATGCCACAACCAGTGACTGAGAAACCGTACTTCAATTTCTCTGTAGGTTTGGCGAGCATCAGAAGAAGTCACTGGGAGAATGCTTCTCTGAAAAGCTACAATCATCTCAGGAGTAAAGATTGGGGAGTTAGCTCAATTCCTCAACTCCGCAGGTTGGTTTTAGCACATTCCTTACGCCGCATCGGCGTCACTGATTTTTACCGCGAACGTGTGATTTGACGTGTATAAGTTCAAGTTCTTACAGGTTGTGATGACAAAACGGTATCATCGTACAATCGCCGAAACTCGTCCCATGTGCTAACTCAGCCTTTAAATCGAATGGTGAAGAGCTAGTAATACTTGTGGTTAGTACTGAACCAGAACAGCTTTAGATCGTATGTGTAATTAGAGGGTTTGTCGAACATAAGAAAACAACCATGGGTCGCTGTCGGTGGGATTCGAACTCGGAACCTTCGAATTAGAAGGCCGACACGTTGTCCATCGACGACTTTACTGATTTGTAATTTGTTGAATTCTTTGTGAGATGAAATCTCAAGAATGCTTTAATCACGATTGTTGGGTTCTTGCGAAAACCAAACATCATTAGCTGAGCTGCACAAGTGCCACAAAAACTTGTAGTTGGTATTTTGTGAAAAGAACTGATCGCCAATGCAAATGTAAGAAGATTCACCACAATATTGCCGTACATGAAGTATGTATCTATTACAACTGCGAAAGTTTGACACATTTTTACAAGATTGTGAACTATGCCATACCGCAACAACCATCGCATACTTTCATCTACAAACAGATAGATTAGTGAAGCGATTTGAGTCACTTTTTTTCATTTTCGTCCCTCGATGTCAATTGTAAAAATAATTGAGTTATACTCGAGTAGAAATGTTGTGAATTCTCTTTCAACACTTTTCGTCAGTCTGTGGGGCGAACCTTTCAAACTCGCCTTAAAGGTCTAAAGAGCTCAAATGTTTAGCAATATCAGCTGGGCAAATCATATTTCAGCATAACGCTATGCAATGCCAGGATTAATTGCAGAAAAGCTAGAATTACTTTATCCCCATTTGGCCAAGCGCTCATATACATATATATCATACCCAGATTATTTAAATGTAACTACTACAATAAGACAGGGACAGAGGCTGCACTGCATTGTTCGTGTTTGATAACCTCCTTTGAAATTATTGGCGACAAAGCGATTGCATGTAGCATGGATAACCAACGTAATACCACATATCTGATCCCTTGTAGACTGCCTGCTACGCATCTTCGAACCACCTTTATTACTTTGCGTATTCTCTACACGACTTAACCGGCAGTAAAATTTCTAGAATACTAAAAACAGCAAAATATCAAGAAGAACGCAGAACTCTTTTTCTCTTTAGTATTGAAGGGCATATATATGTATAGCAGCGTTATGAAGGATAAACTAAACTTATAATCATGCATGATGCATGCACGTCCTTAGATCTAGATGATCACCACTAAAAATTAAAGAACGGAGAGTGTTTGAATACATCCAAAGTTTATTTGAAAGTTTACTTTGAAAATGTCTTCCATCAATGTAATTTTATTGGCCTTACATTTATAAATAGGAACAGTGTTGAAGTTTAGTATGATAGACAATTGCTTTCACTAAATAAGCTTACATAAATTTACTCTTACAACTTCAATAATACATATATGTTTAGCCTTCCGATAAAATCTCAGTATACCTACATATGCGTTTAGCTTTGAACCGAAATTAAAACCATCGAACTATTTTCGATTAGTATTCTTAACGGATCTATCTGTCATCCCGCATGAAGTGAACTGCAAAAGCTTCTATCAATTTTTTCCGCACAGCCAAAAAACGTGACTCAGACACGTTGATGGAATACCACAAAGACGGAGAGATAGCAACAACAAATGAGATCACGCTCATTATTCAACGTAATTGAAACAAACTCGAAGCTTTTATCTATTCTGCGGTAAACAATCGTGTCGCTTTCAGAACGTTCCCTAAAAGCATTCATTTGTTCTACAGTAAAAAAAATTAGGGTAAGTAGAGACAAGGGTGTTGACTGAGCAAACAACAATTAAGTATTGTTTACACTTGCGACTTCTTATCGTCAAATCAAACACAAGAATTCAAGTTCAAATTTCATCGTGATAATGCGCCAAATGCAGCTGAAAAAACTGTGTGTGACCCAAAAACATATATGAATACGGAAAAGAAAAACGCTTTTGTGGTTTATACGACGACAAGCCGCGGTGTTTCAAGTTTTTGTTTGATATTCAACTAAAATTGCAACTGGCGCCAGATAATTAAACAGGGGAGGTTTGTATCAAGATACGCTCTTACCCTTCATTAAGGAGGAACTTGTACTGGAAGGGGACACTGCAAATTAGATAAGGCAGTGAAATGAACTATGCCTGGATTAAGTAAATCTTACATAAGAGTGTGTACGGAATTTCTAATTTATAACAGTTCCTTCTGGTAAAGATAGGGCGATAAACTCTTAAGAAGATTAAAGTGGGATTTGCCTTTAGGTTGGAAAGGTGTCGTATGTTCTGGTCTGCAATGCTAAACGGCAAGTGCATCGGAACGGGTATGCTGGGCACATTTGCGGAAAAAGAGATTTACTTCGCTTTATTAGAACAATTTCTCCAGAGGTGTGCATGGCCTTTAAACATTCACGAAGAAAATGTTGCTTTTTTAATATTTTCACTTCATTGTATGTGGAGAGGAAATTGTAAGAGAATTTACATAAATGTTTTACCGAAATTAGATTTTGATTAAATTCTCAACCAAAGTGAAGTCGAGTGGCTCTTAGCGGCTTACCTGAAAGAAAAAGAGAATTGGTATTAGTCTACGAATTTTTAAAGCAATATAAATAAGTTAAAGCTTATTTTTTTTTATATATAATGGCACTTTATTTTGGTCGATATAAAAGGTAAAAATTCTAAGAATTGCTATCTTAATCTCTAGTTGTAACCCTTGTGGGGTATGTGGCGCTTGAAAAGCTTCACCCGACTCAAGGCAACGACTGCAAGTGGACATTCAATTTAAAGCGGATTTCGAACTACTGGCATTTTTTCTTATCGTAATCTGCTGTCAGTAGAAAACAACCATGGGTCGTCGTCGGCAGGATTTGAACTTAGGACCTCTGGATTGGTAGGTCGACACGTTATCACTTACTCCACCGACGACTAGAATTGCTAGCTATGATAAAATAGTACAAATAATAAAAGTCAAAGTAGTAAAATGAAACAATGACAAGTACAAGATATTAAAAGTGTCTGTAAAACTATTTATAAAAAAGTTGCTGTAAAACTATTTATATTTATTATATCTTTTAAGGTAAACATCCGTAAAAAAATACATAAAAAATTGCTGAGTGTCAGCAAGAAGTTCCGCGACAGTTTTGAAACAATCCCAAAACTAAACCTAGAGCTTAACCAAATCGAACACACAAAAGTAACCGAAAAAAAATCAAACTATATCACTTTTGTCTGATATCTTCCAGAGGGTAAATGCAGCTGGGGCTGAAATCCCTACTTCGAGAACCAATGCCCTCCGCAAAGCCGTTCGACACTGTCCTAGTTCTCTGGATTACTCGTCGAAACGTACCTAAAGTACCGAGATCTACGACTCCAGCGCGAGCCTTGTCCTTCTCGCAGCACTTGTAGAAATTATAAAGCGAATATAAGTTGAAGAACTCTAGGCGTAGTGCACGTGTTATCCTGTTATCCGAATACTCTTTTTCTAGTTACCTAATTCGAGACAACGATGGCAAGTGGACCTACAGTTTAAAGTGGATTCCGAACCACTCACATTTTCTCTGCAAGCTCCATGACTTTTTCTATGGACATCGGTAATCCCAATGGATTTATGGAATACCAGCGGATACCATTGTTGTGGCTGATATTCTTCTTCTCGTAATCCAGGAATGTTGCGATCTAAGGAGTAGTAGCAATTGGTAAGGTATCTGTATTTTAACTTTAGTCTCCACATTGATGGCATCTTAATGCGAATCAAACAAACAGTCGAGCGCACTCTTAGCGAAAAGCAGGAAGATTTTTATGAGGGTTTTTGCTGCAACGATGACATCAACACCTTTCAAATTATCATCGAGCAATCCACCAATTGGAGATCATCTTTACATCTTCGTCGATTTTGAGAAAGCATATACAGCGTTGATCCCGAGTATATATGGGCAGCTTTATGTAGGAGTGGCAACCCAGAAAAAATTAGCACCATCATAAAGAAATCCTACTCGGGAGACCAATGTCACGTCCTACATAAGACAAAACTGTCAGAATTCTTCCAAGTGCTGAAGAGAATGAGACAAGGATGTGTACTACCTCCTTTACTTTTCCTGATCGTCGAAATAGACGCTAGTACTCGCAGGTAAAAGTGCCAAACAACATCACTCAATAGGTTCTAGATTGGAACTCGCACGGGACCCAGGGAAGACGACGAATTGGACGACCGTACAAATATGGAGAAGGTTGTTAGAGAAGGAAGGCACAGAGAAGGTAGAGAGAGCCAAGGGAAGAATCTGTTCATTCTGCAACTTCCCACACACCCGGTTTTGGCTTTCACTATGGTTAACTCCACAAATCATCAACATACGCTAATATTAAAGACCTTATATTACTACTATATATAAGTAAACTGAATGCTCTCAATGATCAGAGATCGGCGAAGGTTTAGAGCATACCTAAAAAATAAATCCCTGCCTGGTACCCCGAGGAAACGAAATAGGTGACAATATAACATTACCTCGGTAGATTAAGCCGCCATCTCAGATGGTTGTCGAAAGACATGCCATCTCAGATATTTGTCGAAAGACATACCATCTCGGTATATCATCGAAAAAAATTCCATCTTACGTTTGGTATGGGTTGGCAACCGGCCAGGCATATCAGAGCGTTTGAGACGTACGTAACTACAAAATTGCGAGCAACACATGAAAATCAATGATTAGACATAGTTTGTTCAATTTCGACTAGGATGGTAGATAGAATATTTGCTACCTAGTTGGGTGGTAAGATATTTTGGACAAAGTTAATCTGCTTGCTGCTAATTCCTACTTTTCATCTTCATCACATTCTACATTGTAGTGCACCAGTAGGCAAAAGCCACTTCACTTTCGAACGCGGAAAGGTTTTAAGGTACTCGAAACTCGACGTATCCAAAGCTACTGGACCTGACAGTTTCTCGCCACTTGGTTCTAAAATGCTGCGTTTTGCTATTGCTAAACCATATCGAACGCCTTTTCGCCTATCTATTCAGCAGAAGAGTTACATCTGATTCCTTTTAAACAAAATGGCAGTGTATCTCAAGGGTCTGTTCTCTCACCAACCTTATTTGTTCTTTTATTAATGACCTTTTATACCTCACTATTAATGATATTCATAGTTTCGCCGACGACAACACCCTCAATTTAACGTACCATTTTTATTCTGTAATAAATTCTCGCGTGAACTCTACCGATATCATATCAAACGAGAAAGCTTGCTTGCATCGTTAAACAACGACATTTCCACGATCCTTGCTTGGGTCAAGGCAATGTTCCTTAAAAACACTCAGGCACTCCTCAACCCGTTTTGGTTGACACCCTCTTCAAAACATCTTTTGTATTTGGATCGTGTTCGAATGTATGTTGTCTTTCACTGTTCAATCACTAGTCCTAAGCGCCATTGTTCTCACGAAATTGTTAGCCTGTTTTATTGTAAACATATAAAAATCACGATACCACGGCTTTACGATTGCTCACATTTCTATACCCTTCAGTTAAAGTTTTGTACACGAATGTGGCGCATTTTATCATCATCTACTTTACGTCTTCCAAACGAGGCGTATATTATCACCTCCTTCAATAATGCTCTTAAATTAATTGAAGCATAGAATTTAGGAAGAATCAACCACAACACTTACACTTTTTTTCCACCATGACCCCCCCCCCCCTTCCTACTTTAACTATCACCAGTAAAACCTAACCACAAACGCTACTATCGAAATTGTATTGGATATCAATCATTGTCGAAGCGGTGTGGCCCGTCTAATGCCGGATTTACACGAGGGACATTTTCATCATAATATATGTCATAAATTGTCATTACCGTGTAAAGGGTCCTTTTTTTTGTCAATAATTCCATCATAAAAAATTACGAAAAACTGTTGTCACTAAATGTTGTCATCATACTGATATCGTGTAAATGCCGTGTAAACGCGTGTTGTACATTATGATTGAATAGTGACAAGCCGTGAAATAAAAATAAATTTGCTCATTATTTTATGACAAACTGCCATTGATACAAGTGCAGTTGTGGTTAATTTTGAAGTGAAGAAATTTAAAATTGTTCACTGTGTATCAGAATGGTTATCAGTGGGGCTGGATGACGAAAAAAAGATTTTTTTTCGTATGGGAATGGCAAGAACAGCGCTGACTTTGAGTTGTTGTCTTCCAAATAATCCCGTAGAACTTTCAGAATAAAACAAATTGTTCGTTCGCTACACAAATTGCAATACTCCTTTTCGCCATTACGTCCAGGTAACTGATAAAACAAACTTTTTGTTTGTTTATATATTTTTTAAATGTGTACACTATAATAGATCAAATGTCCAATTTTAAAATAAACAGGTAAAACAAAACAATTCATTTTTTCATTACCTCCTCCACCCGCCAAATACCCGCAGTCCACCACCACTTATCCAATCTCACGGAGTTAACGTTGCTCTTATAATCTCGATACAAAGCAATTCATAATTCAAAACCACTTCTCATCCGCCGACCATACGCCACCATTCTTCCGCTCAGCCCCGTTCGTCACTTAGCTAATCATCCTTTGCCTCAGCCATGCTGCTACAAAATCCATCCTTCACCCATACCCACTTATAAGACCATTCAGAGTCACCGTTTTTCACACCATTACGATAAAAAAGAATTAATGTTTTCATTTCCCCATCCCCCTTCCTGCACTTGTCATTGTGCAATTAAAATTCGTCCTAAATTTATGAAACGTAGCAACAAAACTCTCAGTAAGTAATTATTTGTCATTAGTTTGCGTCATTATCAAATGACATAAAGTCATAATTATTGACACCTTGTGTCATTCGTGTAAATCTGGCATAAGCAGAGAAATCCTAGCCATCGCATTTTTAGCGAGTAAGAATATATGGTTGCTGCATGTATCGAGGGGACGAAATGGGTATATTAATTCCATCGACTAAATTTGGTTGGAGATGGGCTAAGTGCCTTTTAAAAGACATTAAACAGCATTGTGTTTTCAACAAGATTTCCTCTGCCACAAACGTTGATCATAAAAGTATAGCTCTTTACAAATCCAAGCTTATGTTCTTGATTAATTTCTATAGGAAAATAGTATGACAAATCAAAGGTGCTGTCACTGACAAATCTAATCTTATTTAAGGACATCTATATGAAATGACGAGGGCGAAGGACGTGCCTGTCTGCGAAATGGCAGAACTCATCTGTACTTTACTTCCATAGAATTTTGAATAATTAAGACAGAGAGAAGCGATTAGCCTAATTATAAACAGCACTCTACTTAACTAAGGGGAGTAAGGGAGCATCTTTTCAAAAAAGAAAGAAAGTTAGAAAGCAAATTAAAGGACAGTTTATTGGATATGAGACAAATTTCGCTGACTTTAAATGCTCATTTCTATGAAAATATGGTCACTAATTTGAAGCTACAAGTCATGAATCGAATTTAAACGGATCTTAAGGAAAGATTTCAAATAAAAAGATGAAAAGGAAGTAAAGGTCTTTAGAAAATGGGACATCCATCGTACAGAAAAGAATTTGGTAATAAAGTGCAAACGAGGAAAACAAAATTCTTAAGTGGAACGGTTGAAAAAATTCAAACCATTAAATAAGATTCATTAAAAAAATTAATGCTGCCACAGCAATTTCAGTTTTCGTAGGTAGCTAACCGTGTACATTTCTCTCCCTTGGCCTTTTCTTTAAGTTCCTCCATTTTCTGGCAGGTTAACGACACCAAGTACATGTATATATTTTTTTACGCTCCGTTCAAAAGCCCCAACAACGAGTAAATTAACAACTTTTTAAAATTGCTGGAGAAATAAAAAACAATTGGCCCCAGCAATTATTCTTGAGAGCATTTTTGTCACGGGTCACCGTTTGTTTTGTATACGCAACTTGAAACTTAGAAGTCGGAAATTGCGCACGTTGGCATCAGGTACAGGTAAACATATGTAGCTAGATATTTTTGTATATGTTCAGCGGAAACATACTGCTGGTGCCTATATGCTCAGATGGTGGAGTTGCTACGTCAAGCCGGGCTAAATAAAAGCGGACAGTGTAAATTAGTCTCCCTGATGGTTTCTCATTGTCTTCTTAAAAGCATCAGCGAGTACAGTTCAGATGTAATTTTCTACCTTTTGTTGTTCGTCTTTTTTTTTCCTTTTTTTTTTCTTCAAAACGTTTAAAGATTTTTTTATATTTTTCCGCAATTGCTCAGAACGTCTTATTCACTGGAGCAAAGAGCAATCTCAAATGGATAGACCAGACACTTATCTTTAAAGGCTTATATTGCGAATGGGTAGGAAAACAGCAGATACATCAGCAACACAAGTGCAATAAAGAACCACATTCTATCCAAAATAAGTAGAAGTAGAATAAAAAAAAAAAATTTTGAACAATTCTGGAAAAAAACATCAGAAGAAGAATTTTATCTAAGAAAAGAGAAATCAACTTGCAAACGAGTTCAGTGAACTCTATACCAAGATGTTGAGGTCTATCACGAAGTTAGAGATAGATACCGCGATAGATATCTGAAGAAGCTCGTTTGCTATGGCTCTTGATTTTACCTTTAACATGTGCTGAAGAGATAGAATATCCAAGAAGTGCTGCTTTGCTATACTCAGTCGGTTGGAAACTATTCCGAGGAAGTTTGCTTCTGGTTTACTTTATTGAATTCTTTTTTCTTCGACAGAGCCCCAAAGCGAGAATTATAAATTCAAATATTTTGCTATTCCTTTGATTTGGACTGAAATCTTTCAGTGATTAGCACTTTTTAACTGAAAAATCCATTAGCGCAGGTGTATCAAACGGTATGTCTTATCGAATAAGCAAAGGTATGAAATTTAACAGACAAATAAGTTTAACCAGTTCCCGAATTCTTAACATACCCAAATGAACAGTTTGGTAGAAAAACCTATTGCACCTCAGGCGTCAGAGATTATTATCTTTCCCGTTGAGGTATTGTGCCCGGATTATTCACCTGAACAATTTATTTCTGTCCAATTAAACACGATTCTGTCTTTAATTAAGTACTTTTCTCCAAGGTGCGTGAAATGCAAATTAAAATGATATCACTTGAAAAAGCAGCGATACGAATGAATTTTAAATGAGAATAATTTGAGTTTTGGTCAATAAGAAATAATAACACCACTAAATCCGGCAAAGCATAAAGCATCATTAAACATATAAAAACCATTGAGTGAGGTGAACAAAAAGAAAAAATATTGCAAGTGGACCCAAAATTTAACATGAATTCCAAACCACCTGGAACTCCTAATGTCAAAAAAATATCGAAAATATATATGAAATTTTAATTACGAAAATATTATAACATTTTATCGTACTTAAGATGACAAAGTATAGAATTAAACTTAGCCGTAGCTAGTCCTAAGCCCGGACTTAGGCTGAGAGAGAATATATGCGCTATATAAATGCATTCTCGGTAACCTTTAGCTGTAAGTATCGGACTATAGAACGTGAGAACTCTGTGGAACGAGGGTGAGTACGCTACGACCATGGAGTTGCAGTATTAAATAATACAGTATAAATTAAATTAATAATTAAGGGTTAAGCGAAATTAATATTAAGAGGATCTGGAGGATCATACTGAAACCGTGCTACTATACTCAGAATCTGAAACACCCCTCATGTCAGGTGTAGGCCAACTAAGCTTGCCCGCTCATTACTACTGGACTAGTCACCATTATCATCAGGTTCCGGAAAAGAGTGCCTAACATTTTAATAATTCACTGATATTCAGTACTATGCTATGGATGCTATGGCCACAGCAATATCCTTAGTCAAGCACCGAGAGGATACAATACCCAACCTTAATATTACCAGACGCTTTAGTATAAGAATCCCAACTAAGAAGGAATGGAAGAACACTTTAAAGGAAGAACAAGCTTTAACAAAAATAGAACATCGGAGCTACTTCATAGGCTTCGTGCACAAGATAGTTGCGGTCTGCACAGGCCACTGTCTAGTAGGTGAGCATGTGGCCTGGCTGGACACTCCTTTCAATATGCCCTGTCGCAGGTACGGCATTACCAGTGAAAAATAAACCACTCCTCACCTTCTGTACAAGTGTCCAGAACAAGCTAGTGCTAGGAGGAAGTTTCAGAGAGATTTCCTCCTGGAGAACCATCCAGCAATCTCAAAAGTAAAGATCGGGGAATAAGCCTAATTTCTGAACTCCTCGGGTTGGTTTTAACAAAGCCCTCACGCCTCGTCGGTGTCTTAGGACCTCTAACTTGTTGTCTATGATAGGCCGAGACCAACAATACAAATCTTAAAGGTCGTGGTACCAAAATGGAGCGTTAAGCGCTAATTGGAGTGCTAGTCATGACGATAAATTCGTCGGTAGAGGAAGTTATAACGTGTCGGCCTACCAATCCGGAGGTCCCAGGTTGAAATATCACCAACAGCGACCCATGATTGATTTCTACTGACAACAGATTACGATAAATACCCTCCGGAGTATTCGACCAGCTGACCATGTCCATCGATGGCCTGAGAAACGTTCTCTTGCCCTCTGATGAAGCTGTCGTTTCTGCCGACTTCAATTTTCCGGCTGTCGGGGCTGGTTTCCAGTCTTTAGAGACTAAAGGACTAATGCCGTCCTATTCGGAAGCTCCGCAGCAAGTAGTGCTTTTCTTCCTGGACACATGTGCCCTGGACCCGGAGTTCTGTCACCATCCTGCACTCCAACTTCTTTTATGCTACGATTTTGTTGATAGCTTCTCCTTCCCTCCGTAGGGCTGCTCCTTCAACTTCAGGTTGTTTGTTTTCTGCGCCTTCAATGATTGACTATCGGGCTATGATTGGGCAAAACGAAATATAGACCGGGCCGTCAACACTTTTGAAAACGTCCTTTGTACTTGTTTCACGCAGTGTGTGTCTCAGCCCTGGATGGATGGCCATTTGAGACAACTTTAAAATCTAAAGAGTAAGGTCTGGAAAAAATTCTGCTTCTCCAGGAGCGATGACAAATCGTCAAACAGCAGATTTCTGGCTAACACGAAATCTACATTACACAATAATCCTAGACAGTTTTGAAGGTTTATTAACTCAAAACGACACAACGACGGTTATCCCTCCTTCCTTAGGCTGGGTGACTGTACGAACTATGACCCTCTTGAGGTGACCAATTTATTCACTGATTTCTTCATTGTCACGTTTTATGATATCGCTTTTTCTAAGTTCACCCACTTGACAAGGATTCCGCTTACATCACTCGAATCCAAAGATTCGGTTTTCAACGACACAGCCATCTCCGATTTCCTGTCAAGTCTGCCGAATGTGTTTTCATGCTGTCCTAACGGTGTCCCCGCGTTGTTTTTAGAAGCTGCTGCTCCACAATTATTCCTGTCCTCTGTTATTTGTTCAATCTGTCTTTGCTCGGCGGCCGTTTTCCGGTGCTCTAGAAGGATTCTATAATAATCTATCGCCAACTTGTGACACGTTGCGAAGGCTTTCGAAATTCTACTAATCGACGTGCTCCACTTTCATTGCAGACCTTTAATGCACTCTTTCCAGCACAGCTTTATTTAGGGCAAATCAAAAACCATGAATTTTACCGAATTCGTGCATCACTATTTACCCCTTATTGAGTCGAACATGCAAGTCGACTATATAGTCACCGACTTTGCCAACGCCTTTGACAGGATTAAGCATGGCATCCCCATTTATAACTTCTACCTGCTTGGTTTTCCGCAGCTCTTTTTTGAGTGGCGGTTAGCTGTCCGGTCGCTAGCAGCGCCCTATCCCGTGCAATCTCAGTCACCTCTAGGGTGCCTCAGGGTAGCATCCTTGGCCCGCTCTTCTTCGTAATGTGTTATGCTGACGACGCTGAAATCTTTCGTGCAGTCTCCAACGGCGACGACTATGCTTTCTTGAGCTCTGATATGCGCGACTGCTGCTCCAACAACCGCTTTTGGTGATAACCTTTTCGCGTAGAAATTGTCCCATTTTCTCCACCTACTGCATGGCCGGTTACGCCTTGGGCAGGTTTGACAGGGTTAAGGACTTGGGAGTGGATCTCAATTCACGCCTCTAATCCGAAGACTGCGTTCTTTGTTGGCAAAGCCAATTTCACGCTCGACTTTAGGCAATGGTCTAGAGATCTTACCGATCCGTACTTAACGAGGCTTCTTTTCTGTACTTTCGTTAGACCTATCCTGGAGTACGTCAGCTCGGCTTGGGATCCTTACTTCGCCATCTACATTAACCGGATTGATTCAGTCCAACGCTGATTCCCTGGCCATTGAGCGTTAACTACGCTGTTTGTAAGATAGACGATATTTGTTGCAGGGGACCTATAATATTCGCCATCTACAGAAGAAATTATAGCAAAATTTTCTTCATGGGAAAATTCTTGCTTGTCCTCAGGAATCTTAAATGTTTTTGCTTAAATTTATGCTTTAGTGCTACAATGAAAAAGTATAAAAAATTAATTCATTCTCAATAACTCTCAAAATGACAAGCTATTCTCATTATAACTTTTCGAAAAATAATTGAACCAAAAGCAACAAAGAAAGCCAAACTAGATACAAAGATAAAACTATCTATATAAAAGATTATTTAAGTTCCGATTTCCTCAGCTTAAAATTTAATAATAAAAACAAAATTTTGTATTTTCATCAGAACTTAAATTTCGGAGTTTTCTCCTCGTTAATTTTATGTGGTCTCCTCGTTAAGCAAACTCACGAAAACGACGACTAAATTCATTAAACACACCTCAAGGTAAAACAGTTCGTAATCTGAGAACAAGGAAAAATTTCCTTCATAGAAATAACTGCTGTAAGGAAGAATCTCCTTAAAATTCTTTAATCATCATTTTCTCACGCTTTTATGATTTTAATCATTGTCAGAAGATTCCATCGCGTTTACCTTCTCATTCAGTGTAATCTAAGGAGTCTTTTCAGGGAGCATAAATTTATTGTGCAGTAATAGTTCTGTCAGTCTACGTAACGACGGTTATGTTTCAACAATGAAGTTGGCGGGGGGAGTGTATTCGTTAGGAGAAACCAGCAGACTTTTGTCCTTTTGTAATAAAAGTGAGATGAAAATGATTGAAAGTTCATATTCTGTAGCTAATTAAAATTTATTTCATAGTAATGCTCAAAATAAAAAATTTGTAAAAAATATATTGTCAGTGCACAAAACATTGTGGGTCATAAGAAAAAAAAGAAGGTTTTTCAGAAACCCTCCCTCCCCAGAAACACTTCGTTGAAAGAGATGTTCAAATGGGGAGCACTCTAAAGGAGAAACAGACTCTAAAGCATAAAACAGTCCGAGAAAATTATTTTTATGACCTTAGCCAAATGATATATCAACAGTCGCAATTAACCTTACTCATTTCTTTACATCTCCAATGCCTTCAGAGCACTTTTGGAAACGTTTGTAGCACTTTATTCTCAGAAAATTCGCCAAGAGTAACATTCATTATTTCAAAGTGCTGAACTTTATTCTATTCTGAGAGCAAACTTTAATTTAAATTCTTTGTTCTATTTTTTTCCACAAGTAAAAAATCCCACAGCACACCAAAACATATGTGACTATTTCTTCTGCCAACAATAAAGTCAATATGGCAGGCCTACTTACCGGCCACTGTCAGCTAAGGAAGCACCTAGTGAGGATAGGCAGAGCCATCGATCCCACCTGCAGACTCTGTCTGGAGGAGGATGAGAACCCATTACATGTGCTATGTGAATGCCCTGCAGTAGCCAGGAGCAGATTTAGCCTATTCGGGAAACCAACCCTGGTACCGAGGGGGCTGAAGGACTGCCAACTGCGGGAGCTGTTGAACTTCTTCGGAGGGACCGGCTTACTATAAGGAGTTGAGAGGGTTAGCACAATAGGCCCTAGTGGCCGCGGCGCTTGAGAACCTCGCACCTCCAAATTTAATCAATCAATCAATAATGGCTACCAATGTCAAGATACGTCAGAAACAAGTTTAACAAAACAACAGAAAATAGGGGTTGCAAAGTAATGCCGTTGGTTCGGTATTAAGCTGGGAGACCCACGCGACAAGAATTTCACTACCTGGTACGCAGACTAGAAGGAACTGTCTTTAATAAAGGAATAGAAATAAACGACTTTCCTTCACATTGAGGGAGTATTTAATAACACATCTGTTGATGTTATCACACGATCCTTAACGGACGAAAAGCTTAACGTGTCACTAGAGGGGACGATCCGAGCTATTACCGCAGGGTCTGTCCTCAGGTTGGGATTTCTTCTCCACGCCTATGGTGCCTTGTGCGTATACGCCTTTGAATTTGAAAGATATATAGATAACACTGGGCTCCAAACTATATTGGAACATGCATCTAGATAGTAGACCCAAGGTAAGATTAATGTGATCAGAGTCAAAAGGAACAGGATAAAATGAACTGCCATCCTAGGTATCACTGAAGCAATGCGCACCGCAGTACTTAAAAGCTTGCTGACCCACTCATAACTCTTCAAATTGAAATAAACACTGTGGCTACCAATACTGCCTATAGATTAGAGAAAGCAGGACTCCCAGATGATAACTCAGGAAAAGATCCCCCCCCCCCCCCAGCGATCAGGAGGACTTTTGTGGCAAACAGTTGTAATGCGGTAATGAGGGGGTTCAGGGTTGGTATCTGGGGCGAGTCTGTTAAATTCAACGTATCATTGCCACTAGGTAAACTGTTTTCCACACTGATGTTAATACAATACTGCCGTGTGCATACGAGAATATCAAACGGGTCTACTTAAATCGGAACATATTTATCTTCTTCGACAGTCAGGCGACGATAAAAACAAGCAACTCTACCTCAACAAAATCAAAATTGGTCTGGAAATGTCAAGAAGCTCTGGATAAACTCGGACGAACAAATTGAGTCAACTTGGCATTGGGTTTCTTTGGTAATTAAAAGGCGGTTGAACTGGTCAGACAAAGTCTTTCCATGGCCCTTGCGGACCACAAGCCGGTGCGGTATTTAGGCTAAATGTCAGCTTTATCTTAAGAGATAAAAATCTCCTCAAACTGATTACAAGTCTAATCACTCGTTGCTGTCAACTGAAAAGAATTGGCTGGATGAAGAGGAAACTCCTAACATATCATAAATATGGCAGTAGCCATTTTCGTAATTCGTAAATTATAGAAGGGCTTTCGATTTGACAAATGGTTTCTACGAAGTTTTGTACGAAGCTTTTGGGAGGTTTGCTCCCGATATCCGGGTTAGAAGTAGAGAATCCGCTCCTCCCTGGTTTAATAGAGAGTTAAAAACTCTCAGGAATATGAAAAATAAACTCTGGAAAAGGTACCTCCGTGTGGGCAGTGTTGACTCTAGGGGTAAATTTATTATCTGCCACAAACATTTCATAAGTCTTTCTCGTTCCCTATATGAAGAATACCTTCAGCACCTGAGAGGCAGCTTATTCTCTGACCCCCGGACATTTTTTTGATTATGTCCATCAACTATGGAATTTTGGTTAAGTTCCAGTAACGATTTTTAGATTATTTGTAATTTATTTGCTGAATATTTTTGGGGTGCATTTGAATCATCCGATTTTTAACCAGATAGTAGCAACTTTTCGTACATTAATAATAGAAATACACCCCCCGTACCTATCCCATCTATCACGGAGGAGATATTGTCCAAGCATATTGTAGATCTTCCGGATGACTTTTCTTGTGGCCCTGCGGGGTTCCAACCGTTGTCATAAGGACGTTTTCTTCGGAGTTATTATGTTCCTTACTTTTACTTTTCCAGCGGTTAATTTTTAATCACTGTTTTTAAGAGTGGCAATAGGAGAGAGATTGCTAAATTATCTTGTATTCCTAAACTCTTCGAACCATTGATTCAATCCCAATAGTCACAAGAGTGTAAAGACTTAATCTCTACCCTGCAGCATGGTTTCTTTCGGGGTAGATCCACGGTTTCTAACTTGTTTGAGTTTATTTCTTGCACTATGGGTGAAATATTGGATGGTTGCCAAACTGACTGCATTTATACCGATTTTAGTAAGGCCTTTGATAAGCTGTCTCACTCTATTAACGTTTTCAAATTGGCCCAGCCCCCACTCATTGCATGGATTAAGTCGTATTTATCCAATAGGACTTATAGAGTGCGTTTTCGTGGCGTGCTTTATGATGCTTTTGTGGCTCCTTCTGACGTTCCCCAGGGTAGTCATCTTGGTCCTTTGTTATTCTATTGATGATATTATTCATTTGCTTCAAAGAAGTAAAATTCTTAGTTATGCGGATGATATCAAGATTTTTCTCCCATTGTGAGATCTAGCAGTCGGACCTACACATATTTTATAGCTTAAATTAATTATTGCGAAATGTCAGGTTATGACCTTATCGAGGTCCCGCAAATACCATACTTTTCGGTAGAAGTTTGAAGGTACTTGTATTCAATGGGTGGAAGGAGTTAAGGAGTTGGGTGTGTATCTCGATAGACAACTTAACTTCATTCCCCACATTAATAATATTACTGTCAGGGCCAACTCTTGGCTAGGATTTATCCTCCGATGGTCCAGGGAATTTCCTAGCACACACATAAGACTTCATCTTTATACATCTCTTGTTAGACCACTGGAGTATGCTAGACCGGTTTGGTCTCCGTTTTACGGATCACACAATAAACGTATTGAATCCGTACAGCGTAGATTTGTGAGATCGACTCTTCGTGCTCTGCCCTGGAGTGACCGTCTTATTCGGCCTCCATATGCAGAGCGGTTGGGACTACTACAACTTGCTGCTCTCGACAAGCGTCGTTGGGTTGCTGATAAAATTTTTCTACGGGGAAAGATTGAGAGTGCGGAACTTTCTTCCAAAATATTACATAGAGAACTGTCCTATTCCCTTCGAAACCGTTCAAGCTTAAAGATAGCTTTCTCGCGCACTAGTTATGGTATATTCGAGCTAGTTAACCGCATGTGTAGGTTTGCTAATGATGTTGGTGATATTTTCAACACTAACGTGAACAAGGTAACATTTAGGAGGAGCCTCTACAACCTGTAACAATCCTGTTATACTCACTCGTGTTTGAAAGGCTTTTGTAAGGTTTTTGTATGTTGGTTTGTGTGTGTTTTGTATTGGCTTGGCGTTATCTGTTACCTGTGCACCCGTGATTGTTGTGTTTGGGTGGGATTTGGCTCTTGTTTTACTAATGTTTTTTTTTGCATGTTGTTGTGGGAGCCTCAAACATCTCAATATTTTTTATATTCTGGTGGATAGGTCAATTGATTCATGGCTTCTGCTTGTGAAGTGCGCCTTCTGAGTTAGAAGGGTTAATTCTAAATTCTAAAATTCTAGTACTTAAATATAGCAGATACAGTAATAAATGACATTCTTATTGGTACTATCGACATGAAATTAGACGATACACATCTACACGGTTAGATTACCTTAAAGACTATTTGGACTATGCTGACATTACAACAAGCTCTAACCAAAATGAGTCAGAACTAAGCTACAAAAAGTAATTTAGCAGGCTTGGGGCTAAATTTAAAGAAAAATAAATGTGAGCACTACTATACAGACGAGGTTGGATAGCCAAAATTAGGAAGTAAGTAGTCAAAAGGTTCTCCAACTCCGGAGTCCTGGATTGAAATTGAAAAGTAAGCAAAGCTAAAGCAAAATGTAGATACATAAAACACAGTACTTTGATGATGACGGTATCTATTTGTGCTTTATTAGAGTTCAGAGAGGTGGAATAAGGTGAACAATCAAACAAGCGTAGATAAAATTTTCTTACTTACTTACTTTCATCAAATAAACGTTAAAATGTGAGCGGTGAAGTGCAAATAAATCGTCACTGGCCACCGTAGATCATAGAAGTTTTCCCATCGTCCTCTAAATCAAATGCACAAAATATTATGCAAAGTTTGATAGGAAACATATAATTAACTCATATAGAAGCGTTAATATTTTAATGAGTTTTTGAATATTACATAAGTTTGGTTAAAATTTGCTTTGATGACATTTAACCCCCCACTCGTACTGACTCTTTGCTAGATACATACTTCGACAGCTTGAAAGCATTCCATTGTTTAATGGTGGCGATGACACCACTATTGTCGACCTGAACGGCCCGGACCAGATTTATTGCCAACAAGAAATTTTAATCAAAAGTGAATTACTGCTGGATGTTCTATGGAGTACAACAGTTTTAGCAAAATTGTAAAATTTGCTAAATAAATTTTGTGCAGAGGTAAATTTTCAGAGATTTCAGGTAGAAACGCAATATATTTCCAATTTGAATATTTAGTGTTTTGCATCTCGAGAACACAGTATCTCACCAGAGTCAGTTAAATAGTTGTATACATTCTATTATATTTCCAGTCTAATTTTAAATTAATTTAGTGGTAGTTTTTGCTCTTCTCTTTTCTGCGTATTATAAAACATTTCATATTACAAAAGTCTCTCAGTCTGTTACATACTACGGATGTATGTGGTAGACATGGATGGAGAACAGGTCTACATCCTCCAAATAAACAGAGAGCCAAAGGATCTCCTCTATCCAAAATGTGGGCAAATGGCATGGAGAGTAGGTTGCGTATAACTATCGCTCGAAAATAGTTGGGTCGGGATACCCCAATCATCAGAAAGCAGGGAGGTGCAACCTTAGCGTCCACCGATGATGAAGGGGAAAACAAATAAACCTCCATCACAGTAGTTCGGCCTCGGCCTGTATCAACGTACAAAGGCCCAAACAGTGAAGACGTTCTCGACATTACGTTATTAACGGAAACGAAGAGTTGTAACCTAGCGGATTGGAGAGTACTCAATAGACACTTATTCTCTGATCACAGTTACATCAAATGTAACATCAGGCAAGGGCGGCGGAGAAGAGCACAAGGAACCTAGAGCCGACCGGGAATAATTCGCCCAGTTGCAATCTGGAGTACTCAATACCTAGAATCTGCCGTGAGCCACGTTACTGAATCTCTAAATAAAGCATTCGTACAAGCTTGTATCATTAGCAGACTCCAAAATAAATCACAATGACACTGGTGGAACAGCGATCTAACGGAAACCCGCAGGAGAGTTCGCACTCTATTCTGACTCGCGAGAGCGTCAAATGGGCGAATAGAGTTGTAGAAATAAAGGGTGGTCCTAAAGGTTTTTAATAAGAAGAACAGAACAGCCAAGAGGAAGAGCTGGATTTCCATCAGTGATAAAATCGAAAAAACCTTTGAAACGGCAAGGTTGAGGAAAGGAATCTCTAAAAAGTCCCACTCAACCTACAGTGCTAAGCAGTGCAAATGGAGTCTGGATCAAGGACAGCAGGGAAATAAGAGATCTTGTTAGACACTCACACAGCAAGGATTATTTCCGAGGACAGGGTCAGATGTGCGATACACACCTTTGCTCTAAACGCCAGTGCCAGACAGGATAATGCTTCAAACAGTACTTGATCTGATAGAACCCTAGTTGACGGCGATTTTCAAAAGATGTCTTAGGCTGAACCATATTCCAGAGTCCTGGAAGCTGGCTCGTGTGGGGTTTATGCTCAAAGCTGGGAAATATGGTCATACTAAGCCAAAGATTACAAGCCGATTAGGCTGACATCGTTACTGAAATCTCTGGAAAGAAAACGAATCTGTATAGTAGAGAGAATTTTAACACTAGCCTATTGTGCGTAACTCAGCACGCCTACTGAAAGTGAAAATCAATGGGCACAGCTCTACATGAGACTTCGAGATCGAACACTACAAAACGTTAAGTCTACGAACTTTTATCAACATAGAAAATGTCCTTAAGAACGTAACCACCGGGGCAGGTGGTCGGATATGCCGATAATGTCATTATATTAGTGTCAGGTAAGTGTGTGAGCACGGTTGGCGAACTTACGGAAATAGCTCATAGGAAGCTACACTCCTGGGGAAGAACCAAAAGACCCAATATAAACTCGCGTAAAACGGAACTCGTGCTTTTAAAACCCCTGGGACTTATTCTAGACGGTAAACTATTCTGGAAGCTATAACTGGAAGAAAGGATAGCTAAAGCAAACAAAGCTTTCAACGTATGCAAAAAAACTCGTCTGCACATAGTGGGGATTACAGCTCCACATGGTCTGCCAAATTAGCGACCGAATCGAACGAAAATTCAATTTTAATAGCTCATTCGTTTGAACAGGAAATGCTGTTATCAGCAAAACCATAAATGGAATTGAAAGTGAGTGAAAGAATAATATAAAAAAACCAGAAATAAAGTTGGTGAAAGATCTGAATCCTGAGGCACACCGTCATTTATTTTGTAGGGATCAGATGTAGCTCCCTCTCTTTTTACATTGATTGAACGCCTTTCAGAAGAAAGCATTCTATTCATTTTAACAGGTGATGGTGTTGAAATTCACCGTTTAACTAGAAGAATGCCAGGCTCTATCAAAAGCTTTTTAAATATCAAAAACAACGATTTGGCCTAACCAAATGGTTTTAAGGCTTCAGCAGAGCAGGTTGTAAGTTTCTAATTGACAGGATAAGTATTTCATAACCTGAGAGGTCATAAGTGATTCAAACACTATAACTAGGCCAAAGTTTTCATGCAGAGTAAACACTTCCATTGCGTATGACAGGAGAAAGAATTGTTTTGTTAAAGAAAGGCGCATAATTTTATCACAAGGGTTAAAAACTACTAAGCTTTGGACACACTGAGTTGTCTAGTGCACGGTGATGAATATAGCAGAGGCTGCAAAGAAAGTGTTAAGTACGAATCAGCAGCAAAATAAAAAGGCCGGCTTTATCCAATGAACCGGTATAAACATTCCCATTATTATTAAATCAATGTGTCGTCCGATTTTACAGCTTTGTCAAGTTAGCATCAACCACAGCCATCCTCTTGGCTAGAAAATCCCTCCGGCTAACGTTATAAAAAATTTAAGCTGCTAATGGAATTTGACTTTCTTTTCTAATTCCATCTTTGTTTTAAAAGGTGGATAAAGTGTTCAAGTAAGAGTTAAACCTCATTTAGCACTTATGACTTTTCATATTCAGTACAGAGTATTATTGTCGGTGAAGTAAGTGATAACGTGTTGGCATTTTATGTCGGAGGGACCAAGTTCGAACCTCAATGGCGACAACACATGGTTGTTTTCTGCTAACTACAGATAACGATGAAAAACAGTGATTAGGCTGTTGCTTAGTAATGTTGGTGATTCGGAACCCACCCTAAATCTAATGTACTCTTACAATCGTTGTCTCGAATCTGATGAAGTTCTTCTTCCGCTCCGTGCAATACAAAGGGTTATATAATTGTAAAGCATGTCTGTAATATTGTACATTACCGCAACTTTTGAGCTTTTATTGCTTAATTTCGATCGCACTTTCGCTGTGACACTTACCTGAAAAAGAAAGAAATAATTATTAGAAACTTTTGAACTTTTACTATCCTGTAAATTATCATAATCTTTTTTTTTAATATAATATTTTAACAATTAACAAATATAACAATCAAATGTATAGGGAAAACTACCCGATTAATGACCCCAAACCTATGATGGTCCACACCCCCACTGGCTATCCAAAGGATCAGCTACAGTTAATCCGGAAGAAGGTATTTGTCCTGGCTCTCGGCTTGAGACTAAGGCTCTCAAGCGTAACAGAAGCCAGGAAAGAAGAAAGCGACACCAAGCCGCTAAGAGAGATGTGAAGAAAAACCGGGAACCTCAACGAATGGTAAAGGTCCAAATGCGGATCAAGGTGGCAGGACGACTACGATGGAAGCCGTATTGCACGGCGTGGAGAAGCAAAAGCTGAACCAAGCGAGTGCTGCAGAACGGTCATCAAAAAGTATAGCACCTGAGTCATAACTCTAAGCAAATAGGTCGGTCCAGGCAAAGGGGGTAAGATGGCTGTGGTAGTACAGGAGCCAAAAGTCCACCAGGTAGAGGCGGCAGCCAGCATCAGCTGTAGGCCGATCTCCCTGCTGGCGGCGAATGTGCTGCATTGGTGGGTGGGGTGGGGCGGGGGTAGAGCAGGTACAACTTAGGACTTTTAAGGAAGCCCTATTTAAGGCTATAGACCTCGGAGGTGGTCAAACAACACTGAAATGTGTTAATCAACAATTTGGGTATGCGATACCGTCAAAATGCTGAGCAACCTTTCGCGAAAATTCAAACGATTAACGGGGATCAGTTAGAGAAACCTTTCTGCAGAGTGATTGGAAGTCAAGCTCAGTAATGAAGAAGATGTCAGGCTAAGATAGCCATAAGAATGGATGACGGTGCTACCAAAAGGGATATCCTTCACTTACGTAGGGTAACCCTGAGGTGGTTAACAGCACTGGTGGTGTGCCATGGTAACTTCCGGTATCATCTGAAGAAACTATACATCTTTGAAGATGACACCTACATATATACTATGCCTGGAAGGATATCGGACGGCGGTTCACATAGTGTGCCAGTGCCTTGCGCTAGCAAGCAGAAGATTCCATCTGCTGGGAGTTGACTAGCTTTTTTCAAACAGAGTGTAGAACATGCTTGCACTGATCCAAGGAATAGATGTTGGGGGGGGGGGGGGGGGGCGACATCCCGAAAAAAGGAAGAGGGAGAGGGGAGGAAAAGGACAGTGGACTGGAGCACAGTGGACTGAAGCACACGGGCTGTCCGACATCTTATGAATAATTTGCACTTCTCCCGCTCAAAAAAACATTACTTATGAGACATCCTCTATAATATAATATTTTTTATAGAATGAATCTTCAACAAAACCGAAGTTAAGAGACAATAAATCTTTTATCAACTGTAAAACATGCTTTCTCTGAATCTCAAAATTGTTAGTATCATATTTGAAATAATTAAGCTGAGCAGTAAACAGGATAGATACATTTATATAGTGAGCACTTAAGCTACATACATACTGAAAATAGCCTCGTGCAGATGCTTAGCAAAATTCTGGTATTATTTGATCCCTTTTGAATTATACTGTAACAAAATGCTCGGCATATTCTGAAATGAAGCAAATTAATCACCTCAACTGCAACAACACTACTGAAGCGTATCAAGTATCAACTGGTGTTCCTGAAAATTCCCCTCTCTTACGGCAACATAAATATCCACCAAATTTCGAGCCTATAAATCGCCGTAAGCAACCGAGGAGAATTTAACACTAAGATTTCATAGCTTGTTGCTATCAACACATGAAATATTGTGCCATAACCATCTGAACAGTACCGCAAAAACCCAGAGTAGGATTTAGTGAAGTAAATTCAATTTGTGTACACTTGGCTGCCCTTGCGGGTACCTGCGCCTTACATTTCCAATAGAGTCGACCGTCGGAAGGGTGTTGTCAAACTTACATCAGCATGGGTTCCATAGCTATACGTATATCGTCTGTGCTAAACTTATGCACCCACTACAATAACTCATTCCTTTCCTGTGTAAATCAAACATGAGTTCATTAAGTTTAATTGATCCGAAAATGAGTTGCAACATATTTTTCATATGCTCTAGTGGTTAAGGCTTTCCCTATGTAGTCGTTATGTTACTCGGCCGCATAATACACACAAGAGCAACACTGTTCATCCTCAGAGTGGTTTAGTGGTGGGTTAGTTTGGTAAGGATCTGTCCACAGGGAGTTATGCAAATGAATTTTGTTCTATGGGTCCTTTCAAATGGAGGGAAGAAAAGTAGGTATGCACTGTCTATGCAATAGTAGTGTCAAGTAAAACATGTAGTAGCCCACTGACAGACTTTCCCAATTCAGCCATTTTAGAACTAGCTATCCGACAATAATGTCTTCCGCTAGTTTAACTTGACAAACATGAGAAAAGTTCCGTCTTTCTTCCCGCTGATGAGGTTTGCCATTCCGACATTCCCTCAGCACTGCGATGCCGACAATTTTCTTCTGTTTAAATAAAATGTAAGCCCTCACTGAAGGGAAGATTACATCACAGAAACCGAGAACTTACGCTACTTGCTTCTGTAAGTACTAAAAAAAAAGTACAACATACGCCATGGTATCACATCCTCCTATGAAGTTTTATCGCACGTTAAATTCCTCCTTTCTCGGTTTTTCGCCTTTTTTCTTGAAACATGAATCGGTGGTGCTAGTGACTTCCTCTAAAACTCTTCATGAACACATTCCTGCTAACTGCCGATAGATGTTACTCGTAATTCATGTCAACATCTGGAACGTCGTGTTTGATCAGGGACGTCAGGGGCGACGGGGAGAGCAACACATCACAGGCTAACATATAACATTCTTTTATCACCCTGTGCAAGAGTAAAAATTGCATTAAGCCATATTTACAGACCTTGATAAGATAACGATATTAAAGGAGTCTTTTTAATAGTGTTTACCTCTAGCTAGACGTATGCGTAGCATACATGGATGTTCTATCATTCCTGCCTTTCCCTCCTTTTCGATTTGTACATTTTTTTATCACTTCGACCCAAGCCGGAAGAGATATCGTTTCCCAGGTTATTTGTATATCTGGAGTTGTACTATATTTTTTTTATCACTTCGTTTCAAATCGGGAAAAACTTCGTTATTCTTTGATGAACGTAAAATCAATAACTAATGAAGGTACGCGAAGTGTTTGACAAGTAGCAACGTGATAGATTTTTCTGTTGCAATAATTGGCGTAGCCCTATAAATATCCTTGTCAGATTAGCAGAAAATTGATAGATATTTAATTAGAAATTAATGTAGGACACAGGTAGACTCACATTTTATCTGTCGAATCGATATTTGCAAAAAGTATACACATTTCGTCGAATAGTTTTACAAGAGCAATATCATATGTGCTACGAAGGTAGATTAAGTACGTCACTAACAATACTAGCATGAGAGGGAAGCATAGCGTCAATAAGAAGATCAACTATTGACACTTAGGCAAGTTTTTCACACGATCTTGGTATTTACTACTAGGCCAAGCCTTTGTACTAGCTATGGATCAAGGAGCCCTTTCGCCACTCATGGACCAACGTCGTATAACAGGCTTAGTACGAAGTTATCTATCCCGATGTCCAAATAACTTTGGTCTACTATTGATATTCAAGATTGGGTCAATTATTGTAATTTCCGACATTGGAAAGCTTGGACTTGGCAGCAGAAACGCAATCGGGAATTGTTTGTTGAAATACTCCTGACAGACAGCGTAATGATCCACATTTTTTTTCTTTTTAATATTTAGAATAAATGAAGCATCTGACAGAGCACTTCCTCTTCATCTTTCAAATAAATTTTAAAACTGTGGTGGATTCCGAACCACGGACATTTTCTCTGCAACCCACATGGCCTTTTTATGGTGTTCTGTTGTCAGCAGAAAACAACCATGGGTCGGATTGGTAGGCCGACACTTCTAGAAAGGTGGACAATTTCCTGCGTAATCGGAATCGGATCAGAGAGTGAAGACGGACTTTTACCGTCGCAGAGGACGATACAGACAAACAAGACGATTCTGACAAAACCATGATTGAAGCATCCTCTTTCGGCTGTAGCAATATTGACAGTGGTGCAAACCCGTATTGGAGATCATCAATTGACTTGAGGAGTGCTGTGGTATAACTGTGCTTAGAGCGAAAACTCGATTGGAAGAAAGAGATTGCGTATCTTCAACGAATTTCAGAGTTTCCAAACACAATTATCTAAGGTAAAATGATGATTGGCCGATAAATCATTAGGGGCTATTGCACTCCTGGACTTAAGAATAGATAGGATTATTGCCGATTTCTAACGGAAAAGTAGACGTGTAATACATACATTAAAGAAATGTGTAACAAAGGGAAGAAAAAAGGGAAGCATATATTTAATTAAATTAGCTGGAATACCATCAAACAAAGCGTAATTGCGTTTAATAGAAAAAGAAGTCCTAAAAACCAGTTGCACAACTGAAATAACGTTCCGATATGGACGATAGGAAAGATTGATGTGAAAAAAATTACTTAATAAATTTGGATCTATTTGACATTCAGAGGTTACTTGCTTGTCTGCCTCTCTCTGGGTCCTTTAACCCCTCGTGGGGAATAGGACGTCTACTATACCATCTCTCCACCTGCTTCGGTTCTGCGCCACCGCCTTTAACTGTTGCCACGGCGGTCGTCCAATTCGACGTCTTCCTTGTGTCCAGTGCGGGTTCCAATCTAGAGCCTGTTGAGCGATGGTGTTTGACTCTTATCATAGTGTGTAGTCTATCCATTGCCACTTCTGCCTGCGAATACTGTGTATGATTTCATTGGAAATGACCTCCAATTAATGGATGTCATAGATTGCTCGATGATAATTCGGAGAGCGTTGCTGTGATCGCTGCAGGAGAAATCCTCACGACAACCTGCCCGTTCATCACTTAGAGTGAGCTCAACAATTTCCTTGATTCGCATTAAGATGATTTTTGCCATCAATTTAGACTTAATTGCCTCTGCAAACTCCAATAGGGTCGGAATTCTGGTGTTAATACTAGCCACAGCCGGCGGATGTACTGGTTCGGATAAGGAGATATTCGACGGTCCAAAGGTGTTGCTTAGAATTTCGAACAAATATTCTCTCCACATCCGCATCCGCAGTTGATGTTCCTCCGGACCATAAGGGATCCAATAGTATCTCATTGGTATCAAGAGTCTTTCCAGCCAATTTCTTGGCAATCGTTTATAGATTTCCACTGTCATCGCGGTAGGCCGCTTCCTCTATCTTTTCTGCTAGCGTGTTGATGTAATCATGTCTTACAATTCTGTGGGTGCCTTTTTTTGTAAAGATCAGTATCTAGTACTGAGATGTTCATTAATTGCAACGTCGGTAGCACAGTCGATTCGGTCTTTAATCTACTTGTATTTTGGATTATGTGGATTCACTGATCTATGGTCATCTTCTGCTCTCTAATGGTATCATTCCTTCCTTTGACTTTTCCCATTTTTGGTCGTATAAGTGAAACTCGCTGTTACAATATGGGGATCGCTGCCAATATCAGCGCCGAGCTTAGACCTTACATTGAGAAGACACTCTCCGACTTTTCGAAACAGCAATATGGACAATCCGATTCTCAGTTCTGACGTTTGAGGAAACCCAGGATGTTAGATGGAATTTTTTGCGTTTAAATAATGACCCACCCACGACAAGTTGTCGCGAGTTACAAAATTCAACAAACAACTCCCAGTTTCCGAGCCCAAACTTCTCCATTACATGTTCCACGCCGATGTTGTTAGAGCCAATTCATTATTCTGATATCACCTTTAAGAGCCTTATGAAAGGTGTCACCAAGGAGCTGATAGAAGGCATCCTTAGTTGTTATATCCGCTTGCTTGGCCCGCACATAGCATTGAATTATTGAGATGATACCTTAAGTTTCTAATCAGGCGATGATAATTCGATCGGATATTTGCGACCAGTCCAATAGTGATTGACAGACAAGCTTGGCTTGCAAAAAGCTTTTTCCTGTCAGGAGGGGTGTATCTAGCTTTTCCTGGCCAGTCTTGCAGCACGGCATCAGATCTGGCTAACGTAAACTCTCCACTTCCTCTCCATCTAGTTTCACTTAATTCCAAAATATTTATTTTATAATGGACAATTTCTCGGTCTACCTCCATGTCCTTTGCGTATCCACACTCGTCCCACAGAGTTCTTACGTTCCATAGCCTGATCGTAGACCCTTGTTTATAGCCAAAATTCGTCATCACATAATCAATCCGAGGTATCCGAGGCATACTAGACGTTTCGTGTGTATTTTGGTTTTTTTTCAGTTCCTACAACCCTACATATCCTACGCCAGGAGAAGGGCTGCTCCTTGAGGCGTCCTGGGAGTCACCGAGTGCATTTGTATATCGCGTAGGTTCTAGCTGGGGCGTGGTTTCCTGCCTCCTTTCTCAACCGGGCTTGAGACCGGCGCTACTAAGATTCTACCAGACTTGTTGGTCGATTGAGATAGATCAAGAAGAAGAAGAAGAAATGGCCTTACGGGGGCGATCACTTTTACTTAAATACAACATTACACGCTAACATACGCCTGATACTTCTATTAAAACACGCGTTCAGCGAAATCGTTTAGGAACATTGTTTATCATGGAAGTATGAGATTATCGATCAAACCTAGCTGATCATCTGAACTAGGCTTTGAAAAAACCAAATCCCAAAATAAGTTGAACGAATCTCTTAACAGCTTATCTTTATGATCCCAGTAATAAACAAGCTGAATAAGAGACTGCAACGGTTTCTGCAAAAATCATTTACAAGATATATCAAATCATGCGCTAATATCCCGGGGATAGACACTTGATTAAAGAAAATTACTTTATTTTGGTTACTTATAAAGTATATGTCAAATAAGAATGGTGCCCCTCTAGAGAAGATTTGTTGTAAGTCTCCCGTATCAATGATGTCCGCATACATTTCCTATAGGTCCTCGATGAAAGACAAAAACGGATTACTGTATGATCCAATAAGGGCTAATTTATGTGAATCTGAACATATATCCAAGGCAAACGATTCACAATCAGAAAGAGTTGAACACTCTGGATAGGAAACCCAACATTCCAGAAGGAATACGCAAAGTGACGAAGTGGAAGAAGGAAGTAGGAAAAATATGGGGCTTGGCGTCACTTGCACTGGCTCTATGCCACCGTTATTAAGTTTATACTTATATACGGACTGGTCGCCTGGTGACCTGCACTAGATAAGGTGAACCATTAGAAAGCATTAGAGTAAGTTCCGATGATGGCAACACTACTGATTACAGGTGCCCTCGGAACAACACCCTTTAAAGTTCTTACTAACATTGCGGACAATGCGGTATATCCACCCCTGTGCAAATATAGCAATTATATCCGAGTCTGGGGCTGTTGTATACTGCACAGAAGCTACATGTACGTGCTATGTAATCGTGAAGTTTAATTTTTGTTCATATTGGACAAAGGATCAATTTGTTGAGTGGCACAATCATCACGCCATGGTTCCGGTGTTCAAGTCCCGGTCTCCCCGTGAAATTTAAGGAAATATTAAAAAACAAATCCACTCCCAATAAAAAAACAAGGCATTCAAGTTTCCTCATTCAATTTACCATAATACCGGTCTTAGCAATGCTAACACATCTTAGGGTTGACCCCTAGGCTTTGACCACCTCTAAACAAAATCAACTGCAAGTCTGTACTCACTAATTTTACGAAACCTTTTAATTACTTAAAACTTAAACTATTCTAAAGTAGGATACATTCAAACTCGATCAATCTACAGGACGGATTATTTTTTTCTTTTTTCAAAGAAAGAGTTATTTGTCAAATTATGTTCACACAGTGGAATGGTGATGAAATATTATTGCAAGTCCACCCTAAATGCTCTAAGTTGGCACTGATCTCAACAATATGCTAAGTCAAAGTGCTTCTTGCCAACCAAAAAGAAAACTTAAGCGAAACTCGTGAATCACTCGAGCAAATTAAAGAAACAAAAGGAGGAGGCTCATTTTCGTACTATGTCAACAGTAAAGTTCTTCATCTCGCCAAGACATTTATTACAACAAGATGGTAAAAGGCAAGATGGAAAGGGGAAAAGACAGATGGGTCAAGAAGATTTAAATGCAAGTAAGTTTCATAGGACATCAGTAAATATTCAGATAGAATTACATTGTTCAAAGAGGAAAATAAGTGAATTATTAAACAAATATGCTTTATTAAAAAAATAGAAACGGTATGGCGACAAATAAGAGAAAAACTCAACAAAGGAGAGTAATTGTCTAGGGTCATCTACCTAATCATGGTAATGAAACGGAAAGAGACAAGGGAATCGCGTGTTTTTTAGCAATATGAATGCGCGACTAAAAATAAAGGCCACTGCAGGCAAGAAGGCTGCTGCTTTGAGTCATCTAGCACGCGTCATATTAGTTTATCAACTTGCTCATACAATGACTTTACATACACAAATGTATATGATTCCCTCGAGCTGCACACGAGATTAATTTGCTGATGAACGAAGCCAATTTCATTAAGACAATTATCCCGACCGCACCTCTAACATGAGACTCATTGTTGGCTGATAGAACGTAAGAAGTTAAAGCAAAGCACTCAGAAAATACGTAATCAACTTAAAGTGTCTCATAATAACCAAAATTGTTTAAACTTAGGTGCGATAAAAACTTCCCGAATGGGAAAATATAGGGAGAGTTCTAACTGTTCTAATTCCTGATAGAAAAACGTTCATCCCTAATAGCAGAGTCACCCTTTATGGCCCTTTCCGGTCACAGATACACCGAACCATAAAATACGAAAGGAACTTTTACTTTTTAATTAAATTAATTAATTAAATTGTCCATTCCGATACAAGTGTACAAAAACACCAAGGGACAAGAAAAACAGGCCAGCAGGAGGCGTCATTGCTTCAGTGTTGATGAATATTTACTTACCTACCACTGTTCCACACTGTCGTTGGTTGGTCAATCTTCCTGCCAAAGTGCTTAAGAATCACTTGATGATTTTTTGTGGATATTCCGTCTTTGTTTCGGATGTCCTTCGTGTATTTGAAATTATTTTAGGATAATTAAGATGTACGAAAGAAACTTTCCATCCCATTTTCGTTCACTTTTAATTAGACTTGTTCTTACGAGCTAGCAATACAATAATACATTTACTGCACGCTACCAGAATAGGAAATAATCTCAAGGATTCGATTCTGAAAATTGTGCACTTAATACAAAAAAAAACATGTCGGTTCTAATTGCGTTTTATGTTGTGGACAGACTAGATGTGGGTGGTAGATATTCAATATACATACATGAGCAATTTTCATTCTGTGAAACATTTAGAAGTCAAAACGATTAACTCCGTTTCGATATTTTTTTATTTATTTCTTTATAAGCACTTATATTGTCAATTTTGTCATATCTAAAATTCTGGAGTGTGTGTTTAATTAATATACATACTTTTTTTTCTAAAAGAATTTTGCATTACAAGTGTTTATTCTAAAAAACAATCGAAACGGAGATAAATCGATATGACTTCTGAGTGACGAAAGAGAGCAAAGTATATTCCTTTTCGCACCAAATGCACTGAAAGAGACATCTATGTGTCAAATTTGGTCAATGAAAAAATAGAATAAAGACCTATCGTAATCGTCTTATGCGAATTATTATCAGTTTTTGCATTGAGTACTAATGTATAGCATACGTAAGGTATGCCAGTAACGTAGGCCACGATGTACCAATTAATAGATGCACATGAAACTTGGGTTCAATTTGCGGTGTTACTAAATCGGCGACATGCCTAGAAAAACAAGTTAGAAGCCGGCAGAGCTGTTGCGAGGGATACAACGTCACGGATGCTTCAAAGGAAATTACGCTAAACAATTATGATTTATGTCTTTTTAGTGCCTGGTCATAATATTATTATCCATTACTTTATGAGCGGTGACACCTCTCTTAAAGTGTGGGAAGACGCCAAGTATTAGTCATTATCAATTCTTTATTTTGACATATAATGACAATCAACTGACAATAATTTGAAGTTAGCCGTATAAAAAGTAAAAAGGAAGTATGAGATGCCTATACGAACCTTGTCAAGGCGTCTCTGCATCGATGGCTCTCGGGTTAAGGGTCAAGTGGGTGAAGGTGTTTTTCGGAACATCTGATTTTTTTTTTGATTTTCCAGACCACTGCAGTATTTTCTAAATTAAAGTTGTGGCTATTTATATAGCGTAACTAGAGGTTAGAGCCATGTCGCTATGCGACATATAGGCAAGTTGCTATTAAATCTTTTTCGGGAATGTATATGGCCTCCAAAATTATCTAGAAATCCCGCTCAGCTTTGAAAGACATATCGGAACGCCTAATCATACACTTTACATGGGTACCTGCGAATAATTATTTATATTCTGTGAATCTGTAAAGGAGACGAGGTAGCAAGACTCGGCACCACTCTGCCATACTCGGATATAACTCACCAACTATACAAGCAGGATATTAAAATGGCATTTCGTAAGAACGCAAACGAGAAATGGTAAAGGAAGTTCACCTGCCTAATCGCCGGTAAATATAAGCAATCTCCGATCTTAAGCGATTAAAAGAACTTATTTTACTTAAGGATCGTCGTGGCATTTATCTCTTAGGTATGCACGCTAACAGACCCGGTTGGCTCTCAAGCCTTCTCCTTTGTTTTTAAATTCTACGTACTCAACAGGAGTGACTTTTGTGGTGTAACAGTAATCTTCAGCTAAACTGCAGTCAACTAGAAGAAGAATGTACAAATGTGCAAGATAATCGATATTCTCGTAACTCTTTGTGGAGCTGAAGCGGGAAAAGAACTTTACCCGATTCGAGACAACAATTGAAAATGGAGCTACAATTTAAGGTGGATTCGGAATCACTAATATTACTCTTCAACCCCTCATGGCCCTTTTATCCGAATCTGTTGTCAGCAGAAAACAGCCATTTGTCACCGCCGTTTGGTTCGACCTCCGGGATTTCAGACCGACACGTTATCTCTTACATGTTACATACCACCGACTACTTAAAGGAAAGGCTAGCAATAAGGAATTTGAGATAGGCGACCTTAATTATCTGTTCGAAGAAATCCAAAGGACGACTAGAAATCCGAGGATCAGTTGCTAGAACGCGCAGAGGTCAATGTAAGAAGCAGACTATTGAAACACAAGACCGACAAAAATTCCGTAAAAGATAACTGGATCCCGGTGGGACGAACAGTTTTAAAATGAGAGGAAGTGTAACGTGCACAAGGTTGGCAATGGAAACGGAAATATCGAATTGTTTAATACGCAAATTCCAGGTGTCAAGGAAGTTAAAAACGACTTAGGTTAAGTTAGAGGAATGCTACTGAACTACTCTCATCCCGCTTCACTTAGCCCACTAGATGAGTCCATTTTGCCCCATAGATATAGATTCAGGGGAATTCAACCTTCTTATTTACCCTGCTTTAATAACCAAATTACTTCTCTCAGGAATCTCAGCAGGGATTTTAGTTCTATGATCAGCAGCTCAGTAAGCCCGAGGAAGAGGGAACTACCCAGTAGATTACCTCCTTTTATCGCTAGGGTAGGGCATTTGCAGTCCATCGCGAACTGATTCGGTTTCCCTCAATTCCCCCCTCCACACCACCGAATCAGACAAAAGCCTTTATAACTCGACCCAGTCTTCCGGCGTGGTTACCTATGGTCCAGAGACCCGTTATACCCCCTACTAGATTCCTGGGGCCGGTTCTGCTAGCACTAAAGAGTATCCTAGTTTTCCTCTTACTGTATTTAGGCAAGTTGTATGGTATTACAACATGTGTCCCGGTTAGTCCACCGACGATTAGCTGTCTTAAGGATGCTGATCGGGATTTTGACACATGTGATCGCTCCAGATTGATCTGCTCTCTTATTGCCTGAACAATTTCAATTTCCAGCATTGGGCCACCTTATGGCATCTGGAAATCTCGCCTGGACCGTTCTTGCACAGTTGCGATAACTTTGAATGCACCATCACCGCTTCCAGCGCCTTTATGGTCGCATAACTGTCAGTTTATATTCGGACTCTGTACGCCTAAATACTAGCAAATCTATTTAACGAATCGCTATTATTTCTCCCTGAAAGACTCCATTTTCCTGACAATCTGTACGATTTGTGCTAGTATGATTTGGTGGAGTATGCTTCCTGTTTAAGATCCGTGCGTATGTATAGAAATCTCTGATACTTCCACCACTTCGTTCTTATCCCATTTCTCACTACAGCTTTAACTAAGGCTCCGACTGAAAGATATTTTTGAGACCCGGAAGTCTTAGTCAATCTTGTTATCGATGCAGTCTGACTTCAGAAGGGACTGTCCAAAGCAGTATCAAACACTCGCTCTGACTATGACGGTGTATGGATTTGCGTTCCAATTTTAAGATTGAGTCAGTTTCAATTTGACCCCAAAGGTCCTTTTACACGCATAGAAGGGCACGTTTACTTTCGCTATGCGCTCTTCTATATTCCCAAGCACTACTTGATCCTGTGGTGAATTAATGGGGAGAAACTAAATAGCGGAGCTATCTAGAGCTAAGTGGAGGGAGCTTCTAGAATTAGGCCAAGTAGTATAAATAGAGCTACTTGTGATTGATACTCCGAAGAGTAAATTGTGATTTAACCAGTGAAGCGTTCCGTTCTTAAAGTTAAACGAAAAGAAGTTACAAAGGAAATTGTGAAGCGTATTGAACGCTGTAGAGAATAATGACTGTGAATGTTTGTGATTGAAAATAAGTGTATTAATAAACAAAACCAAGGTTTATGGTTTGTTGGTTGGTAAGTCGGATCGTTTCGTGCCGAAACACCAAGTCCAGTCGGAAGTCATGTAGGCCCATTGTGAATGTCCTTAAAAGAGAATAAGACAGCATGGTTTGAATTTAAGACCATTAAGAATTATTTAAATCCACCAGTGCTATCTCAGAGCTAAGTCTTCCAAATTGTCAAAGAACCTTGCTCCGAAACAGGCAAGTCGTCGTTCAAAGAGTAGTTGTACTGTGTATTCAGTTTCCTCATCGTCTCTGCAACTTCTATAAAACTCATTCGATGGTACGCCGAGTCGCATGACCATAACTCCTATGGTGCAATGTCCAGTGATGGCACCGATGAGTGATCGGACGCGCCTTCTATCGAAGGATAAGAGACTAGAAGTTCTGATGGTATTCAGTTCCGGCCATCTCTCACCGTTTCGAAGTCTAAATCGAATAACATCTTTCGATTTAACTTTTCGTTACGTTAAGGGAAGGGTGAACCCTATGATCATGTTTGTCTATATTTGAACCTTTTTTGGCCAGTTCGTCGGCTTTTTCGTTACCTAACCTAACCGTATGGTCTCAAAATTCTCTTAAGGCTCTGATACAGTCTTTGACGCATTTTGTTTTTATCAGGTGGGAGTGTAAAGCCTTGAGTGCTGCTTGACTGTCCGAACAAATAGTGATTTCTTGGACAGTGAGTACAGCTTTCATAATGGCGTAAATTTCCGCTTGGAAGATGCTGCAATCGTTCGTGGATTATAAGACTCACTTATTTGCAGCGCTTTCGAGAAAACTCCAGCTCCAACCCACCTCTCCGTCTTCGATTCATTTGTGAAGGCGAATCGGAGACGGAATCTATTGATATTTTCAGGGTACTACCAGTCTTCTCTATTACGTATGATGACGGAAAAGGGTTTTCTAAAACCATATTGTGGCCTACGGGGTGCAACCCATTTTGATTAAGAGAATTCAATATGACTGTATGTATGTCCAAAACTTTCTAGCATTAATTGACTGTTTTCTATTAGTCTGAGAGCTGCCAAGGCAGCCACTGTTCTTGTGTGAAGCTCTATGGGTTGAAGGTGTAAAATGGTTTCCAAACCAGCTTGTGGTGTGGATTTTATTGCACCTGTTGTTCCCAGGCAACAAGCCTTTGCACCTTTGCCTTGATATGTCTATCACAGCAGAACTCATTACATCGCTGACCGTTTGTTGGAACTTTCCTTTTGTCAACAAGACTATGTCATCTGTGTATGCTATCCTGCCTATGTCGACGAGTGATTTAAGAATTTTGATTAGAGAGATGTTGCAGGGGGGGGGGGGGGGATACGACTCCTCTCGCAATTAGATGTTTTCGTAATAGAGAAGTGTCCATAAATGGCATTGATGACATTGCTGTTTAGCATTGTCTGTATCCAGTTCTTCAGAAATGTCTGTGCGCCATATTCTTCTAGAGATGAAATGATGGATCCTATTTTTAAGTTGTTGAAGGCTCCTTCAATATTAAGAAAGGTAGCCAAAGTGTACTCTTTAGGATGGAGAGATTTCTCGATCGTTCTGTTAACCTCATGTACATCTGTGTCTACGGATTTGCCTTTAATTTTGAAAGATATAATGTTGTTTTATATCACCGCTGTAATTGTCAATTAAATCCAATACAAAAACAAAACAAAACTCCTTCGTTTCAATTCTATATCGAAATGGAGCTGGAGAACACCATCAATCAAGCAACAAATACAGACCGTTCACTCAACTCATTTTGTGATGGACGTCAAACCATACGTAAACCCAAAAATACAGCAAATTAAAACAACGCCAAACGAGCGAAAGTAGTTCTTGACAGAGGAACAGTAGTAGTAAAAATGAAATTTTCCTGGTACATACTCCTTTCCATTATTAAAAAAGTTTTCAGACAAATGAAATGTATCTGCCACAGACTTTCCACCACACATGTTGCATCCCACCCCTCGAATAATATCTGCTACACGTTACATTGTAGTTGATTTCCTTTCTTCGCAATACTGTAATGCTATCTGAACAAAACGGAGCAGTAACAGGGTGTGGCATTGTAAACAAGTTGTTCACTTGATCAACAATTTTTTCTCAGATGTCGAAGCACATTACGTGGACGGCTAACAAAAAAGATACAAAGGGTTACAATTTCGTTACCGCCAATCTATTCTACGCCAGCATGGACTACAGAATTCGAGAGAAATTTCAAATCGAATTTCCGCAAAAATATTCATGAAAACAGTTCATAGGGTGTCGGAAAAGAAATGGCGAGTTTAGTACCCGCATATGACTGATGGCGGGTGGTTACTCGCATAGAAAAGAGCAATTAATTTAAATTAACCTTGCAATGGTTGCTTAATTGAGAAAGCTAGCGCGAACGCACCCATGTACACAGGGGCGCTAGAGCATTGCAAATTAAATAGAGGCCACTGTGTGTCAAAGTAAATTGACTGTAGGCGTGTGTACACACTTAAGAAAAACGCGGGCAGGATGAATGATGTTCCTTTGACTTATTTTATGTAAACAAAAGCTCAAGTTTCCGCTTAACACTTTCTGCGGGAATGGAACATCAACAATTTGAGGAAATGAGGACACACACAACAACTACATACGTTGGCGACATGTTCGAATAAATTATTCGTGCTCAATTTTCAGAAATGGACTTTTGTAGAATAATTGATGAAGTCTAAGGTTGAAGGGTAGTTTTTTGTAAGTATGTGTGCAACTGCTAATATATGGGAAGAATCAGACGCATCCAATGGACGTTATATTTTGACCATACATTGGAGGCACCTTTTTTTTGAATAAATAATGCAAAACATTGCAAACAAACGAGCAGTTTTTAAGTGAAAGACAGGAGAATTTGAGTTTATTCATTTAGGGGCAATTCTTTTCGCAAAACAAATCACCACAGAAATCCAAGGGTCCTGTGCTATTTGCTTTTGTTAAGGAACAAATTCGGCACATAAGATAAAGGATTTTAATACTATGATAAAAGTCGGCTTGAGTTTCGTCGAGAGCTTTATTAGTTAAATTTTATTTTTAGAGAATTATGTAGCATCCATCGCTGACGAAATATTTTAATGCTTTTCTGTAGATTTTTACGATTTCTTAAGGAAGAAACGATAACAAAAATGGAAATTTACTAAAGCTTAAAATTTTACGACTCATGATAACATAAATAATGTAGATTTATAGATATTGACTTTAGATCCGTACAGACTGTGCTAAATTTTATGCAAATCTCCCTGCATTGACCTATTTTTGTATGTAGAATTGCTTTTAAAGCTACTTAATATTATTTTTAGGACGTAATAAAAGATATCCTATTTATTAGGTGCGCAACTAAGTCCTCACTGTTTTTTTAATGGCAATGCAACTTTATTGTAAAAAAAAATGGGTACAAATGAATCATTCAAAGTATTGCCCATCGCTAGTTACAACTTTTTCAAATCTTTCAGGCAGAGCTCGAATACCGTTACGGTAAAAGTGTTCATCTTTTGAGGCTATCCACGAATCAAGCCATTTTTTGATGTCTTCATATGAGTGAAACTGCTGATCAGCCAGACCATATGCCATCGAACGTAACAAGTAATAATCGGACGGCGCAATATCTAGGGAATATGGCGGGTGGGGTAGGACTTTCCATTTCAGCGTTTCCAGGTAGGTTTTAACGAATTTGGCAACGTGAGGCCGAGCGTTGTCATGCTGCAGAATTACTTCTTCGTTCCTCTGATCGTATTGTAGCCATTTTTCCCACAATGCTCGGCTCAATCGCATCAATTGAAGTTGATACCGTTCTCCAGTGATGGTTTCGTTCGGTTTCAACAGCTCATAGTAAATAACTCCGACCTGGTCCCACCAAATACACAGCATAACCTTCGCAGCGTGAATATTCGGCCGAGCCGACGACGTAGGAGCATGACCGGGCAGTCCCCGTGACTTTCTCTTCTTTGAGTTGCTGTAATGAATCCATTTTTCATCACCCGTCACGATGCGATGAAGAAAACCGTTCCTTCTTTTCCGCTGGAGCAGTTGTTTACAGGTGAAAAAACGACGCTCAACGTCCCTTGACTTCAAATCACAAGGAACCCAATTTCCTTGCTTGTGAATCATTCCCAACGCATGTAATCGCTTGAAGATGGCTTGGCGGGTAACTCTTAATACTGAAGCAAGCTATTCTTGCGTTTGGCACGGATCCTCATCGAGCAATGCCTCCAATTCATTGTCTTCGAAGGTTTTCGGCCTTCCTTCACGCGGGCGATCTTCAAAATCGAAATCACCGTCTTTGAAGCGACGGAACCAATCACGGCACGTTGTTTCACTTAGAGCAGCATCACCATAAACTTTCTGGAGCTCTCGATGCGCTTCAGCCGCAGTTTTTTTCGAATGAAAGAAGAAAATCAACACTTCCCGCAAATGACGATTATTTGGCACAAAACCAGACATTTTCACTCAACTAAAAGTATATCACGCCAAAAAAAAAATCACTAATGTGTCAAAACGGTTTGTTTACCATATGTCTAAGTTTGTTTCATGACACCTAATACTTTCAACAAACTAAGCAAAATAAATTTCTGCAAAACAATTTGGACAAGTCCGATATTTTGGCATACCTCGGCCAAGGCTTTCGTTAGGGTGAAGACGATCTTGCTCTCGTCGCAATCTCGGCGAGATAAAAGGCAAGCTTTGCTCCTTCTCGCTCGCTAAAAAAATGGAATTTCGGTGAGAAAATGGGGAGCGAGGACAAGTCATATTATATGTATCGATGTATACAGGGTGTTGTTTCAGATCTGGTGAGCCAAAATGAAAGGTTTGATAGATATCACCTAACCAAACAAGAAATTGCTGGTGTGTGTGTGTGTGTTACAGGGTGATTCATAAATTCGCCATTTTCATGGTATGCACATGAGTTTTTTTAACACGTTCGCGGGCACGTTCGCCGTCTTGTCCTTATACTTTATGGAAAGCTTGTCGGCATATGCCGTATTGTCTGCGAATGTGTTAAATGGTTTTATTTAGCTTGACTTTAGAATATTAGTTTGTTTGCTTTAAATCTTGCAACTGACTTTTCACATCCATTTAAAAATTTCCTAATAAGACAGTAAGATGAATAATGACACTCCTGAGGCCACTAAAAAATTTGTTGATAAGGCACCCCTAGGAATTAGGGTGGGAAGAGAGTGATATTCTTCGACACGAAGTTCCTGAGATAAATAATGATGTTGTTAAATACTGTAGTAGTAAGACTCACCGAGACGTGGAGTGAGAAGGAGGGGTTAAAAAAATAAAGTCGAAATGGACCGATGTTAATGTTAAATTCTTAGTTTTTTGAGATTAATGAGATGACTCTAAATGTCGGTAGATACTACGGAGTTAAGACAAAAATAGCACCTCTGGGAAAGGTGCGACATGTAAAGAAAATGTAAAAAAAAAACTATTAAGTTAAACGGTTTTATTTAACATTTGATGGTGTACTGTCTACTGTTAAGAAATTGGGTAAGACCAGAGCAATGGCATCCTCTAGTTTCAGAGGTCAAGATCCACTTTTGGTCGATGAATCAGCTGAATAAGTAAGTAAGTATGGGGTTTAATCAGATTTAAATAAAAGCGAGGGCCTAGTTATAATCAAAAGCTGATTCGCATATGAATTGACAAAGTAATTATCATTTGGCCGCCCCGTTTTATTTAAGTCTTATTATACCCCGTGATTACTTACTCATTTAGCTGATGCATCGACCCAAAGTGGATGTTGACCTCCAACACCCCGACTCCGCTACTGCTCTTGGTCCTACGAATTATTTTTACCAGTAAACAGTACCTATATCTCGTCAAGCCCCTCATCTGTGACCCATAATTAATTTCTAGCTTTAAGTACATCATCTAATGTTAAATAAAACCTTCTAACTTTAGTTTTTTTTACCTATTTTTTATTTTATCTTTCGATCTACTCAACGCAGACATTAAACAAACAAGCTTAATGATCTTTTCAGATTCATGTGCATTAAGAGTTCCCCAAAACGCCTTTGTGTGTCTGGCGATGTCGGATCCCTCCCATTTTTCCTTGTGCCTCCTCGTTACCCATTCCATGGTTTCTTTTTTAATTTCCTGGATGGGTATGCTCAGGTTGAGCATTACGGGAGTGTCATCATTTGTGCCTCTCCGTGCCAGATCATTTGCTTTTTTATTTCCTGGGATGCCACAGTGCCTCGGCACGTATATTAGGGTGACATCGTTTTGTCTCCGTAGCTGCGTTAACGTCTGTTTACATCCCTCTATCGTTTTGGATTTTACCTCGGCGTTAGTTAGATATTTTATGGACGCCTGGCGTCCGTGCATATTGCAATCCTAGAGGATCTTACTCCCCGTTCTATTAGCTGTTTAGCTCCTATCTCTATCGCTGCGATTTCACATTGAAGAACCGAGAAGGAGTCGTTTACCCCTCCCCATAACTCCAGGTTAAGTTCCTCGCACGATATTCCAAAACCACAGCCACGCTCGCATTTTGAGCCGTTTGTGTAAATCGCTCAAGTATTTTCTTGAATCACCCCATTGTTGATCCATTCACTTTTAGTCGGGAACTGCGTTTTGAAGATTGCCTCTAAATTTGGGTTATCCGTTTTGAAGTCCCAGCAATCTTCTTCCTCAAACCAGTCTCTTGATCGTATTACCATTACATACTCGGCCGATCTTTTCATGTTGGGTTTGCATTCCCCTTTTGTTCCACAGTTTATTCATACGTAAACGTATAGCAGAGTTGAGCGCCACTTGCTTAACGTAGAACTCTAGTGGAGTAATATTTAGAATGACCTCCAAGGCCCTTGTCGGTGTTGACCTGGTAGCCTTCGTTATGCCTAGACAGCACATATGTTGGGCCTGGTCCATAATCTTCTGGTTTCTGCCCACCTGTATCGCTTTCCACCAGACTATAGCTCCATGCGTTATCATAGGTCTTATTACACATGTGTATATCCATTTTATAATATGGGGTGATACTTCTAGCATTTTTACACGTCCAGAAAGCTCTTACCGCTTTGTTTTTCTTCTCGTGTAGGTGCCTCGCCCAATTTAGTTTCCCGTCCATCAGCACACCCAGAAATTTGGCCTCATTCTTTAAGGTTAATCTCGTGTTTCCGATGCACGGGGGAACTATCTTTCTTAATTTGTGTCTTCTGGTGAAGCAACAGAGTTCCGTTTTATTTGGGTTTATCTTCAGTCCACAATCCTGGGCCCAAGAGGTTGCCGTGTCGATTGCTTCTTAAAGTACTACTATCGCTAGATCGTCCGCATAACAGGTTACGTGGAGATCTTTCTCCGATAGGGTTTCAAGTAGTTCGTCAATCACTATCAGCCACAGGAATGGTGAAAGAATCCCTCCTTGTGGAGTTCCTCTATTTACCCGCGCCGTCAGTTGCTCATTTCCAAAACTTGTAATTATAATTCGGTCTTCCAGCATACACTTGATCCACTGTGATCTGTCCCCTTTTCTCTCAACCCGTAAAGAATCTTATCGATTCTGACATTGTTGAAGGCCCCTTCTATATCAATGAAGCAGCCTAACGCTACTTCTTTGTACATCAATGCCTTTCCCACTTGATGTACTAGGCTATGTAGAGCGGAATCAACCGATCTACCTTTCATATATGCATGTTGACACCTTGATAGTTGGTGTATGCCTATCTGTTTCCTTACCTCCTATTCTATGAGTCTTTCTAGACTTTTCAGTAGGAATGATGTAAGGCTAATTGGTATATAAGCATTTGATGTGCTATAGTCCGTCTTATTTGGTTTGGGTAGAAATACTACCTTTGCCACTTTCCAGTTTTTAGGAGTGTAACTGAACTTTAGACACGCTCTAAAAAGTAGGGCGAGTACTTTACTCCTTACTTGACTACTCTGTGGATGGAACTGTCTTCAGCAGAATTGATAAGACTAGGGATTTAACTGTGATTCTTAACTCTCTCCTCTTTCGAAGATAATTTGAAATCTATATTTATTAGGACTAATTCGATGCTAAAGTTTATGAAAAGATGGTTCAGGGATCTTAAAGACCTCTACTTAACTAAATTTTTGAGACCGATTCTGAAATAGGCCAGTCCTGTACGGGGCCTTCTACTTCGCTGCACACATCAACCTAATTGAGGCAGGGCAGCGCAGATTTTTTAATTTTGCACTCCCTGAACTCCGCTGGAACGACCCTGCCGTGCTTCACCCTTATCGTCTGACACTCATTATTTATTTATTTAAGATTCATCAAAGGGCTGATTACTTAACATGTAAATATAAATAGTTATAAAATAAAATAAAAAATTACAATAATTAATAAAAATAACTAGAAAAATAATTAATAATACATAATTACAAAATAATAACAGTTTGGCCATCACAGAATTTTTCGACAGATTAAAATCAATGTTGTTAAAATGCGAATTAAAAAACCGAGACATTGACGTGACGGGCTCGTGAAAACCGCAATTTGTGCGATGCTGTGGAATTTTAAGAAAATCTCGATTTCTCAAGGAGCGACTCGGAATCGATATATTAAAAGAAGACAACAAGACTGGAGAGTCAACATTACCTTGAAGACATTCAAAAGCGAAAACAGTTCTAGAGATGTTACGTCTGAATTCAAGAGAGTCTAGTTTTATGAGCTTAAGCCTATCTGAGTATGGCGGCAGGATAAGAGGGTCGCTCCAAGGAAGCCCACGAAGTGCAAAGTGAACAAAACGGCGCTGAACTACCTCTACCCGGTCAATTGAGTCACGATAAAATGGTGACCAAACACAACTATCATACTCCAGAATAGGCCTAACAAAGATGCAGTAGAGAAGCCTGGTGATATAAGGGTCGTCAAATTCCTTTGTCTATCTTTTTATAAAACCCAATGTAGAATTAGCCTTAATAACTATCTCATCAATGTGATCGTCAAACGACTGTTCAACCAGACACCCAAGTCCTTGGTCCTATTAATTTTTTTCAGAACACAGCCATGCATGGTGTAGTTGAAGTCGAGAGGATTCTTTTTACGAGTAAAAGACATAGACGTACAGTAGAACGGGGTAATGTGGTACACGGTGTGCATTGGATTGCATTGACTGAACGAACGGAACAAACTGCTTGCCGGCGGTATAGTAGGTGCGTGGTGTTCGACGATGCTCATGCCAGTCATTGCAGCTACCTTCGTATATATGTAGCAAAAGTTGCTGCTTCATTCGCAAAACACGTGTTGACGGAACGATAGTTTTTTCATTTATTTCAGTGAAAAAAAAATATTATTTCCCGTTAAAAAAATATCAGGTCAGTATTTTCTTGAGTGAAATTTCCCGTTTAACAAGAATCTTGTGTTTTTGTGGCGATTACTTCGATTTTCAACGAGATGTCGAATTTGACGTGAAAAAAGTGCTTCGGGGCAATGTGGTGCATTCCGTTCGGGGCAATATGGTGCAAACTTGAAAACCACCCGTTTTGTTATTGCTTTTGTTTTTCAGCAAAATGGTGCGCAATCGACCAATAACAACCCAAAAACCGGACGAAGAAAATATTAATAAAGCAATAGAAGCTGTCCAGGCTGGAAGAAGTGTGCGAGGTGCAGCAAAGCAATTCGGAATTGCGCCATCGATTGCAAGGTCGCAAACCGAAATCAGTAGCACATGTCGGACAACGAGTGAGCGGATAATTGTATAGCGTGTTTTTGTAGGTTTTTTTCATATTGGTTTTCACTTCCTAGGTATTTAATAACGAGCAGGAACAGGAACTTCGGGACTATCTAGTAAAATCCTCAAAACTGTTTTACGGTCTTGCGTTGCCGCAACTTCGAACGCTTGCGGTTCAATTTGCGCAGAAATTTTAAGCAGCCAGATCCATTAAGAAAGTTCCGGCAAGTTGGTTCCCCAAAAAACCAGACGGAGAACCAGCTGCCTCCATGGACTGGGTGGAAGGTTTCATGAAAAGGCATCCCGATCTGAGTTTGCGTCGACCGGTATCGACATCGCTAGGCCGAGCGGCAGCATTTAATGCGCCCGTCGTTAATAATTTTTTTGATTTATAAGAAGACGTGCAGCAATTACATAAATATACCGCAGCAAATGTTTGGAACATGGAGGAGAGTTCACTGAGCACAGTTCATAAAACTAAATACATTGTGGCGCAAAAAGGTCAGCGTTGTGTGGCAGCGGCTACTTCAGGCGAATGTGGCACTAGTGTGACTCTCACGATGGCTATTTCCGCCGCCGGCGAAAAAATTCCACCATTTTTCATCTTCCCGCGGGTGAAAATGCAGGATAAATTTCTCGTGCACGGCAGTGCGGGCGCCAAAGGAGTTGCAAATGGATCAGGTTGGCAGACCGCTAACACTTTTGTTCAATTTCTGGAAAATTTTGTAAATCACGCCATCAAAGCAGGGACCGAAAGGACTTTGCTGATCCTCGACAACCACGAATCGCATATGGCTATTGTAGGATTAGATCTTTGTAAGCAGAATAACATCGACGTGTTAACGTTGCCTCCAAACACCAGCCACTCGATAGGGGTGTTTTTGGTCCAGTGAAAGTATTTTACGAAAATGTGTGCAAGACGTGGATGTACAATCATCTCAATGTTCCGATCGCAATCGGAAACGTTGCCGAACTCGTTGCCGAGCCGATCCTCAAAGGTGCCTCGTCAATAAACATCGTCAGTGGATTTAAAGCAACAGGGATTTGTCCATTCAACAGGGATATTTTTACAGAAGATGATTTCCTGGCGTCATCTGTAACTGATCGTCCGTACAAAGGCAACGCCAGTCCAGCAGCACATGAAACATCAACTAATTCAGCAACCTTGACGACATTATCCGTTTCAGACACGTCTGATGCAGAAACACCTGCACCGCCGTTCGATCGAGGGATTCCTAACACATCATTCCCCGCTCCGGCGAGTGCTTCAAACGAGCAACCGATGCAACAAGATGTTGGTTCTAATGTTGAAGTGTCGAATGACTTGAAGATATTCGGCCGTTGCCAAAACCTGCAGCTCGGGCAACAAACAGTCGTGATCGCAAACGTCGTCAGTCTGCACTTCTTAATAGCCCAGAGATGATGGAGTCTTTGCGCGCTGAACAAGAAGCAACACCCCAAAAGAAGGTAGCTCCAGCAGCCAAAAAGCAGTTGGCTGCCAACAGAAAGATCGAAAAAGAGGTGGTGAAACAACAAAAAGCCGCCGAAAAGTCAGCCAAAGTCGTCGGAAAAGCAGCCATTAAGAGAGCCCCAAACAAAAACGCGGCCGCCCTAGTGCCGCAAAGAACGTCGACTTCGGTCACACTGACGAAGAAGAAATCATTTTGAAGCACCAAACAAAAAGTCGTAACTGAGTAAATAATTTTTCCAATAATTCTCTTCATTACACCATTTTTTTTTTAAGTCTTACAGTTCTTTGTATTTCTACCTAACGTGGGTATATAAAAACCCTTAGTTTGCATTTTATTTTCATTGGCATATGTTTAATTACACTCTATTTCATTCAATAAAGCTGTTCAAAACCATTTCCGACGCATTTTGGTATTCCTACTGCAACGGAAAATAGTGCACCACATTACCCTGAAAATTTTGGAAGATCAAAAAAAGGTATCTTCGGTTTTTTGATCGTAGTTCAGCGCCATTAAGTGCAACACAACAACTTTTTGCATAAGAAATGTAGTCAGACAAATTGTCTTTCTAATGAATACTCAATCTTCTTATTCGGTTAAAAAATACAGCCGTACGAGCACTCCAACGAAACGTGCACCACATTACCCCGTTCTTTATATTTTTAAAGCTCAGGTAGCTCCTTTACCTGTTTCGGTGCCCAAAACCCCGCTGCTGGCTCAAAGTGAATAGTTATTGTTAGTCGAACCAAGGCATTGAGTACGGGCACAGGTAACGGAACACGACATCTAAGCAAAACATAAATCTCACAGAAAAGTTGATGTGTTTCTCAAAAACAATACTGAATGGCTACAAGGAGTAATAACATTCCCGAATTACGCCAGGCAGTCAACTGGTCAAACCGGTCGTCCAACAAAAGAATTCGACGATTTAAGTAATAGTTCAAAACGTCGAAAAACTAGAGAGCTAAGACAAACGGTATCCTGTGATAAACTGATATTTAATACACAAATGAATTTGAGGGCTCAAGGCAATGTTACCGCATCCCGTATTTTAAAGAACATCTCATCTCACGTACAGCGAAACGAATTAAAAAAAAATTGATCGTGCTTCGCCACAACAGTAGTCTATCCCAGAAGCGCTTTCTGTTTTTGTTGAGGCAAACTTGTCTCGTTCTCAATACGATATTATAAGACAAGCTGACAAAGATAGGTTTCCTTGCTACAAAATAATTCAGAGATGTAAAAAGGAGAGTTATCCAGATAGCGAAGCATTCATGATAACTTCTTCATCTGCTGAGCAAGCCCTTGTAAATCACACAGCTTCTCGATTGTGTAGTTACCTCAGTTATGTCTTACTGACGATATCAAATGAAGACCGAAACAATTTGCTGTTAATATCAAAGTGGGGTTGTGACGGTTCTCAGCAGAGTCGTTATAAGCAGAAGCTAGATGAAGGTCAGGAAAAAGAAAAAGTTATTTGGCAGATTCCTGTGCCCTCATCCCTTAGGTTCTGCCGACCGATTCGAATACGATTTATACATGAGACTATTGATGTGACTAAAGAAGAAATCTCATACGTCAAAGACCAGATTGAATCGCTACAAGTATCTGAAATCACCAAATTGTCCATTAAAGTTAAACACGTTTTTCTGTTCACAATGGTTGATGGCAAAATCTGCAACGCAGCTACCGATACCAAATCCACAATGCGTTGTTATGTATGTGGTTTAACGTCTAAGGATTTTAATAAGCTACAGCAGAAGCCAGAGGATCCGTCAACATTTGAATTTGGGTTATCAACTTTGCACGCCCGCACAGATACTTTGAATTTATATTACATTTGTCATATAAATTACCTGTAGAAAAATGGCAGATACGTTCAAAGGAAGATCAAGACGTTATTAAAGCTACAAAGACTCGTATTCAGGATGAGTTTAAGAAAAAAATGGGGCTCCTCGTTGATGTGCCAAAAGCAGGATTTGGCACGACAAACGACGGCAATACTGCTCGTCGTTTTTTTGCCGATTGCGAATTGTCTGCTGAAATAACCAAAGTCAATATTGATTTGATAAAACGGTTTGCAGTAATTCTTGAGGTGATATCAAGTGGACTAAATATAGATGTAACAAAATTTGCTGCTTACACCCAGGATACAGCTAGATTTTATGTATCACTATATCCTTGGCTGCCAATGACCCCTACAGTACACAAGATCTTGCAACATGGTACATCAATAGTCGAAAACGTATTACTTCCTATTGGAAAATTTTCTAAGGAAGCGTCCGAAGCAAGGAATAAAGACTTTAGAGATTATCGTTAAAACTTCTAAAGAAAGTGTTCACGGCAGGATAGTAATAGAGACGTCATAAATCGGCTATTACTGACATCAGACCCTCTTTTGTCGTCAATAAGAATGAAGAAAAACAGAAAAAGACTTGCCTTCTCTCCAGAAGCTATGGAAATGCTCAATGCTGAGGACCATTTTTGACTCTAAGGAAGACGATGAAAGTGACCGAGAGGCTTGTAGTGATTAATTTAGGTAAATTGTTTCTGTAGTATGTTTGTATAAAATTCATATTAAATTCTTTTTTACTTATATTTGCTTTTATTTTGATATCAGAATTGTTGTTCTTTCACCAGTATATATCTACATTGCAACCAACATGTTTACACCTTAAGCTATAAGTTTAAATAAATAATTTGACATTGATTCAATTGTCACTAGTTTATTTTAATGTTTTTTGTAAGAATAAAATTTAACATAAACATATTTTAGTGTAAAATAATCCTTTAAACCCGTCATTACAACCTGAAAATAGTTTTTCTTATCATTTAAAATTACTAATAATGTAAATATATGATCAAATACTTTTGCGCATCAAATGATCCTAAATTCCCAATAGTGCGTCGTCAGCATAACAAAGAATTTTTGAATATTTCAGGAATAGCGATACATCATTGATGTATATAATAAATAAACTCTACTCTAGACTACCGTAAAAAGAGATGTAATATTTCCAAAAAAGTATATATCTTTGATTTATTACAAGGAACGATAAATTCAACCAAATTACTGAGGGCTCTGAACATCTCTAAACCACAAACGCTCCTTCCTTGTCACCGAACTCTGTATGGCATGCACTGGCCTATTACGTTAATCTCTCACATCGATGCTGAATCAATGCATTAGTGGCACAATCACCACGTCATGGATGCAGGTTCGAGTCTCGCCTGCTCATAAATTTTTAATTTTCAATTGAAATAAATAAAACAATCCACAAATGCAATGCGAACTGCAAAAAACAACAATTTCACATTCAATTTCCCTTATACCCCTTAACCTAATTCGCCCGAGCCACGCAGACGAATCATAGGGTCGTCCCCTGGGCTTTGACTATATCATAAAGTTTGACTAGAATTTCTCTAACTTAAGCTTTGCCTTGAATAACGTTTATCGCAGATCGATTTGTTTATACTAAATTATTATATTGTTGCCATAAGATATCACTTTATTTACATTCTAATTATGAAATTACACATTTCTTTATTTTATTCTATATAAAATATTTTCCAGAGCAATATTTACCGCATATTTGCGATAACTTGTGAAAACATGGCGAAACAGACCCATAAAACACATTTTGTTGTTCAATAGTATTATCAGGATTTGCCAATTATTATTGTTGTCCCTCCACTACATTTTTCTGATCGACAATCAATTTTTATAAATAATTCCTACAAAACAAAAACCATATTGACACATTTAATCCTTAGTGCTGTGACATTGACAACGCATGTGAATGCATAAATCCATCGAAACTACCGAATTACTCAGCTTTTGATAAAATTTCATTTCCTGCTTGATATCAATAAAAATTCTATTATTTATTCCATTTTCAATTGAAAATTTATTAAAATTTCTCTCGCATTTCCACACCCGGTGATTTTTCTTTCATTATTTTCACAATAATATTTGTGCAAATTTTGCACATAAATATCCTATATCATCAACAATGCTTGAAAAATAATTATTCTTCGTGCATTGATGATAAATTTGCTTTGAGTATGATTCATTCGTTTCAGACAAACTGTTGAGAAAAGTTGATGAAAGTTCTAGCAAAAAAATAAAAACACAAAAATCAAGTGTCAGAACAAATGAGACGTTTAACAACAGGTTGGTGGTGGAGAATTTTAATCTATGAGGGAAAAAAAACTAGGACTGTTGCCAAAAACTCAGACTGAGAGTTTTCTTTTCATTTTTTGTTTGTGTTTTTTTTTTTTTTTAAATAACAGAAAAATGCCTTTAGGTCAAATATGGAAAGAAACACATACTTTATTTTCGCTACAGGTCGGCTCCAAAAATGGGAGTCCCAGCGTCATACGTCCTCTCCCAAAGATCAATTTTCTACCAAGTCACGTATTCTGTGTAATCTCTGGTGTTCATAACTATCCACTTCTCCTGCAAAATAGGACTTCCTTTAGTAGATAGTAGCAGAAGCCCGGAGCCACGTACGATGGCGACAGCCTTGCTCGGTTTTCCTAAGTTGAAACACACAAGAGTTGAGTAGCCATAACCAGACTCTTTTCCAAATGGCATGAAACCGACAAACTAAACAGTGCCCACTAGCCAAACGTATGATGAAAAGGGAAACTGAGGAAACATGAGGCCCTCCATTTTTAGATGCTTTTTCGGAACGTGCTTGAAAGTTTCTCTCTAATAAAATTCAGGGCGTGCTAAATTCTTTCATTTTATGAGTCAAAGAACTTTATTAGCGCGGGGAGCGTTGTCGGTTTGAACGGTTGGTGTTACTAAACAAATGTGCTGAAGGGAAAATTCAATTCAGTTCTGTTATTTGGTAGCATCTCTTACCAACCGCCATACCATCCACCCATAAACGCGGGTGACACCAGACCAGAGCAGCAGACGAGAAACTTGAGTACGTGTTCATAAACAAATACAATCCTGGCACGTACCGCAAATACTCTTGCGAATGCATGAATATTTGCTTTATTAATTTAACGAAATTATATTCGAATTGTTTCATGTGTCGTGGAGAAGAATCTTCCTGAAATATGATTCAATTTCTTGTCACAAAATTAATTATGAATATACGAGCTTTCTATTCTTGTTTTATTGTGAAGAGGATTTATGTTAACATCAGGTTCTATTTTTACATACTTCTAAGCCGAATATCGCGAATACATTAAATCGGATATGTGAAGACGGTTGGGATGAAATAGACATTGCAGTCAGAAACAGAACATTTACTTTTGGGTATAAAAAGAAAATACTTGAAAATTTTCGTTGTTGCTCTAACCTTTATAAAAATTAATCACCAGTTTCTCATATCCTTTAAGGCCACACATGAGATACATATTAAGTTCGCGTACATGAAGGGAGTAAACGGAATTCAAATTAAATTTGATTGAGGAAGGCACCCGTTTCGATGAAAACTATGTTCAATGAAATAGAGGATATGTTAACATAAACCTCAAAAACAATTTCAACAATGAAAAATAAATGAACCAAATTGGTAATAGTGTGTACCGCACGCTAGCGGAAATTTTGTTACGTCATATGCCACAAAACAAAGGGGAGGGGAGGATATAAGAACTGTAAACAGCTATATAGATATGATAATTCTCATCTGGACATCCCGCAAGGTTCGTAGTACTTTTACAAGATAGCAAAAAAAATAATACGAACATGGAACACCAACCTGAAGGAAATACTAACTGGGTAAAATCTAATCGAAAATCAACCCGTTTGCTCGGAGGTGGTAGTGTTACGGATTTTGGACGACACAACTTTTATGTATTAACATGTTGCTCATCAGAGACACAACAGCTGATGTTAACGGATCTACCTAAAGCTGCGCTTAGTGACGTTTTGTTCTCAGAACACAGCACCGATTCGGTGATGAATACAGAAACAGAGGAACGTGTTTTTCAAGAGAGAAACGGGAAAATGGCGAAAGGAATAGCCAAATTTCTTACAAATAAAGAGGGAAATGGAGATAATATTATAAGAGAAAGAACACATAAAAGTAAAACCTCACAAACTCACGACAACTACGGCCTCAACTTCATTACCTGCGAGGGAAAACGAAACTGGCAAAGCCAACAAAACAGGTAAATATAAGTCTTCACGAAAAGACAAATCTTGTCTCCTCTACATTCAAACCGGGTTAACGGTAAAACTCAAAGAAAAAAAGCTAAGAAAAGATGTAGGAAATGTCATTCCTAGAAAACAACTCACATCCCCTCCACAACAAAAGCTAGTAATCTGACAGTGCCAGTAAAAGCACTACCTCATTAGCGTAGTCATCTTCTAAACCGAAAACTCTTTGAGGTTGAGGGGAAAGAGACAACATAGCCCAACCCGAAGATCTTCTGCCCGTCCGGCGAAACGACAGGGAATCCGGTCAAGAAGACCAAAATCACCCGTAAAGTACTCACGGTAGTAGTCAACCACCGTGAACCCGACGATAAAGTGGCAAAAGACAATAGGCGGCTAAAGACAGAGGTATTGATCCTGGAAGCCATGATAATCATAAACTATTCGGGTGGCGGAAAGGTGCGAATGTTTTCTGCTTTAGCATGAAGATATCATACGATCCGCATACGTATCGTAGCAGTGCTCTGGCCTTACCATTTTCTGTCGAAACAATCCTATCTTGGCCTAGTCAATGCGCGAAATAGCCTGTCTTTGAATATATCCTATGGTACCGGAGAAGGTTGCTGGAGAATGGACGGACGAGTTGAAGCCTTCTAGGATACGGTGATCCTCATCTGGATATTCTCAAGTGTTAGTTACACCTCCAAGTGGTAGCAACCGGGCAATGCATCCTAGAATGTAGCCAAGTAACTAATGCGGGAGGAGATGGCCTCTTGAAAAATCCCCCAAACTCCAAGGGAGTCTGCAGTGTCGTCGTCCTCTCTGCAGGACCCAGGGGTAATTGGGTCGCGAATGACGTTTTCCTCGGGCGCTTCTGTGGTAGTGGAGGTGGATTGTATGGGAGACCCCAACAGGTTGGCTATACCCACGGTACCCACAACATAACAGTAGCAGCTTTGTGAGAATTACCTTTCGAAGCAACTGCGGCGACTATGTAGGCTGGCTCGCTCCCACCGGCTGAAACTGCTGTAGCAGTCCTGGAAGAGGGTGCCAATGGCATAATAATAACTAGCACTTCCTCAGGTGCGGCGGTGCAGAGACGGGAGACTCTAACGAGTTGGCTATCTCCGCGATACGCACACCAGTAGAAGATGCAAATCTGCCTTCCAAAGGGTTAGCTGCGGTTAATCCGGAGGGGTTCCTTGTCCTGGCTCAGGACTAAAGCGTTACGGCCTGGTGATGTAACTAACGCATGGACCAAGAAGGAACACTGGAGACGGTAGGAAAACATGGATTTATGCAGATAGGCTAGGATTCTAGCAGTGACCCAGGAAACCGAGGTTAGTGGCGACAGTGGGATAACTGCATACTCAGTTGCCCCCACTAAGGGAGACTGGGAGGGGATGAAAAGGGACCCGGTTATGTGGTCTGTTTCGGCTAATCCCCCGAGAGGTGTTTTAAGTGAGTAAGAATCTCACACTACCGGAGGGCACGGGCTGTCTGGTGTCTTTTGGAAGATTTTCACCTCTCCCGAAAAAAAAATGGTACCGGAGAAAACATCTACGAGGGTGTGTTGAAAAATAATGCACATGTCTCTGTAGACTGCGATCAATATGACGCGAATAGTGTCATTCGGAAGCTACATCCTTCCTCTATACAAATGCCAAGTTTGAAGTCACAGCCTACTCTAGATACAAGCCCGGAAAAAATGACAGTTCGGCCATTTTACCATTGAGCGTGCTAAGCGTCTTAATTATTTCATTTATTTTTGTACTACAGATTAATCAATCCGTGCACACATATAAAACTGCACACTGTCTTAACCAAAACTAAAGAGAAATGCTGATGTCATAGACGCATTTTAACCTCAATACTTCAACAAAAAAAGTCTTCCCATTAAAACACACGCCAAATAAATTCCACTTTGAGACTGTACTAGAAACATAAAAGTAGAATTCACCAACCTTTTCCTATTCTTTACTGTAGCAAGTTTTGGTTTGTTTACACCACAAATGCTCAGCTGTTTGTGTCAGCTTGTACCTAGAGTAGGCTGTGACCAAGTTCATCAGTTTGTTTTAAGAAGCAGAGACTTTTCTCGTCCTATGTCAACGCGAGTTAAACAGCACGCGGTTATCGAATTTTTTAACTGCTGAAAGCGTGAGATCCATTGCCGTTTAAAGTCCGTGTATAGTGACGGTATTGCTGATAGGACTACTGTGAATCAATAAAATTTTGTGGTTGCGAGTTTAAAGAAGCCGTAATTGATAACGAAAATCGTAGCGGACTTCTTTTGGGGATGCAAAACGAGCTTATGTGGACCGATTATCTGGAACCAGATGCAACGGAAAATTTTTCTAGATACTTAGAAACTCTAAAACACCTTCAGCCGTCGAGTTTGTCACGTTAGATGCAGCCTAGAGCTAATAATCTTGCAACCCGACACCGTTCGACCACACACCTCGCGCGCAACCAAAGAGGTTCAGTAGAAGCTGAAGTTTGAACCGATTCAATACCCTCCCCCAGATTAGGCGCCATACGATTTCTATTTTCTTGCCTCTACTCTAGAGAGATGTCCTATGGAAAAGTGAAATAAAGAAAATTGTAAGAATTGTTTCAATCCAACTGGTCTAAAAGATAACGTGCTGGCTTTTCATCATGATGGTCACAAATTCGAATCCTGCCTTCTCTGCTAGGAGGCTGATACTCTTGTAGCATCTTTTTACAGTTTCGCTAGGAATGGCAAATATGTACATTTTTTTAAGTGAACAACTACATATGCATTCGGTTAAGCATCCGATATAAAATACATCAAAGATCAGAAGACAGTACCAATAATAAGATTAGAGTTTAGTTCAGTTCTGGTTATTATTCGATCCACTTAAGAAGTTTCGATATCGCTGTGATTAGCTGAAATTGTTTAAACTTAAAACTTACTAGCTTTTAGCGTTTATGTGGATTTTATTTACCCTGCAACTCTAACCAAACCAACACTTGCGATCTTTGTTATTCAATCCTTTCCTTCCATATGAAGGAGTAAAAGCATTTTGCCGTACCAGACCTACAATCTCCCCCCCCCCCCCCCCTTTTCCTTTCGAGCCCGTTTTGATCCATTTAATTAGTTTTAAAAAGTTTTGCCAAATCAGTGTTCTTCTGACCCGTATGAATGGATACATTTTATAAATTCGCGTTGAAATGTATCTCAAATCAAAGTACCGCTCAATCAAACTACACCACTCATACATTTTAAGATTTGCTTCTGATTTCTAATTTATTAGTATAAAAGGGGATATACGAATCTTTTCAAAATCACTTGGTATTTGACGTTGGATCTGTAAAAAGATATTTTCAAATTGGAAGAATAATTATCTTCGTAGAAAAAAACTTAAATTTTAGTTATCTGACTTCGGAAAATCCGGTCATGAAATTGTGATGATTGTAGGATGTAGTCATTCCATTCTAGCTGTGTAGATAGACTAATCCGAAAAGGTCTGAAAAAAGACAATTTCGTTACAAGATCGCCTCTTACGGAAAATTAGTTTGAGGAAACCATTTTATTCTGCAACCGATTTAAGAAAGGAAACTCAGAAACATGTAACATCGTCACCCTCAGTGTTCAAACTATTAGCAGGAGATTAAATAACGGGCTGAGAGTAAAAGTGACCCATTTATAAGGTTCGGGCAAAAAAAAATCGCGTGAAATTCCGGGCAAAAACGAATCGTAGAAAATTTTCGGGCAAAAACGACTTAACTACTTAACTGCATTAACTTTGCATCACTTTAGTAATTAAATCGTGTTTGCCCGGAATCTCACGCGATTCGTTTTTGCGCGGAACATTTTCTAAGCCACTTTTGCCGAACCTTATAAATAGGTCACTTTTACTCTCAGCCCGTCAAATGAAGGACGATTATTTTATCTACAAAATAACCCCTTGGTACATAGAAAATGACGGCAAAAGACCACACTTTTCGACGAAACAAATTAAACTTGTCAGGTTCAACACAGGTGTTGTATTACTGGTGGAAAGATGGACGACGCATATTGAAAGTACTTATTACAGCAAAGCATAATTTTTAACGCTCCCTCATTATGTGGTGGGTTCTTCCCCTCCATATCTAGGAACCCAGTATTGTGTAATCGCGTTGCAAGACGAGCTTACGTTCAATAGGTTTATAAAATTAGTACAGAGTCAACGATTCGAGACAACGATGGCAAGTGCATCGACCATTTAAAGTGATTTTTGAAACACCGACATTTTCTCTACAACACCCAATGACCTTTTATCGTAATCTGTTGCGAGCAGAAAACAACTATGGGTCGCCGCCGTTGGGTTTCGATCCTGGGACCACCGGGTCAAAAAAAATTTTCCTTCCCTTGATACAGCTAAAACTATTTCAATAAGTACGGTACTTAGGTATAATCGTACATCAAAGACTTACCTGGAATTCCCAGTTGGAAAGGTACTGCGACCTTATGGACAGTGCCGAAGGCTATTCTAGAATTATCCAGGAAGCATTGGTATAGCGATAATATTATAGAAAACGGCGCAGATGAAGCTACAATGTCTGCATGCCTAAGAGTAACTGGTACCATGCGCAACTGTCCAATCTCATCTATGTTTGATCTGAGGCAGCTCAGTTAGCCTAGCTTTGAATTTCCATTTAGGGTGATCATAGGACCTAGAGGGCAATGACATTCAAATAACTACGTTTGTGGTACACGTATGGAACCAAAATTGACGATAAGGCTGGAGTAATTTATAGCGAGAACCTGAATCTGGAACGTCATGTACACCTGGCTGGCTAGCTGATCAATACTGTATGCACTGACCAAACAGAACTTCACACATCTTTGGTTCTAGAGTGCCTCCTTTAATTCAATATGTGTGCCTTAGTACACAAACTTACGCTAGGTTGGGTTAGGGGACACGTATTGATTAGAGAAAAGAATAGCGAATGCACTTGCGTTCAGAACTTTATGTTGCATTGGAACGAGGCTAGGCAAGTGGCTTCAACGAGTAATGGACCATAACTGGAGACAGTGAACTAATGCGGATTTTTGTAGATTGGTCAGGCTGGCGTGGGGTACGACATACAGTGCTGCCCGAAGGAGTATTCTGAATTTAAATCGAAAAACTCTGAGATGGGTGACGGCGATGATGACAGAACGTGGTATCTTCGGGTGTAATCTAAAGAAGAAAGATCTTACTGAAGACAAAAACCTGAAGAAGCAGTAGACGGCAGTACATATGCTATGCCATTGTTTATTTATGCCATATATCCTATTATACTATGCAATTGTCCTATTATACTATGCAATTGTCCTATTATACTATGCCATTGTCCTACCTTAGCAAGATGAAGATTTGAGTTGTTAGGACACCACTGGAGTGGAAGCAGTGGCATTAGTGTCATGAACTACAGGGAAGTTCTTGCGTTAACGTAAGGAATCGAGATGAGGATGGAAAGCTAGCGAAACTTAGAAAATTCTTGCTTAACGGCTTGAAATAGGGGAGAAAAAGCGAACCTTAATATGCTTTATTTCGGCTTATCACCGGAGATGTGGTTTTAGAAAATAATCTTTCAGTGTTTTTAAAGCCTCAACATCTTCATAAAAAGAAATGAAATCTAGCAGGCTAAAGTTAAACCGTAACACTAACAAATTAAGAAAGGAAATTTTTTTGCAGCCAGTCCAATTGGTATCTGGAGTTCCCCTAACCTTGTAAGATATGAGACCTTGTAAGTAGGATTCTGAACCACCGCCCTCAACGCCCTTCTTTTAATGCAATTTGTTAACTGGAAAAGGGAACCATTGACCGCCGCCGGTGGAATTCGAACCTGGGACTCTCATGAGATCACAATGTTATCTACTATGCCACTAAGTATACTTAATTATTTTCTTACTTGGGAATTTGCAGGTTTAATCTTCTTCTAAATAAGATGTCACAGTCCAGTGGGTTAAATTTAGTTTTCTTCATCATTACTAAAAGTATAAGCGCTTTAAATGTGATCCAACATGAAAAATTTTTTATAACTCGTTCAAAAATTTCACAATTAGACCTTTTCGCTCTAATTTAAACTGAAAAAGGAAAATTAAAAAGGGAATATTTAATTTAAGGAAAAACTTTGACCGATTAAATTTTAATAGAAACTGACGAGAGGACATACCCGAAAATTGACCTTAATTTCCCTGTCAAACACATTAAGCAGATAATTGAAATGGAAGGACCAGAAAATCGTTCCGCTTTTCTTGGCAAAAGAGTTGCTTCGTAACTTTGATTACTCGGGTAGGATATAAAAACAAAAACAAGACGATTACCCAAGCAATGCCCTTAAGCATTAATTCTTATTTTGCACGATTTCAATAAGATGTCTCATCAGCAGGGAGTGGGTGTTACTCAATGTAGACGTGCACGTAGCATCCATTATTGGTTGGACTTTGAAATTAAGTTGCATCGACAGAAAATCATTTATCAATCGCAGCCCTTCATGTTTGAAATGTCGATGGCAAGCGCACAATTATAGAATCCCACGCCACAAACAACAGTTGACGCAAAAATATTTGTACTAGTATCGCATTAGTATTCCATTAAAGCAACCTACACAATTTCCTCGACATGATTAGTTAAAATGAGTCGTAATTGAGCTCAATAATTGAAGCATCATGCGAAATTGAGTGACATTGCCGAACAAACTCGAATAACGTGTCTACAACCAACCAAGTGGTGCTTGTACCGATATAAAACTTTATCGAGAGTTTACGCAACGTTTATGGGACTAGGACACATTTTTTCTCTGATTTTATAATGAGATCGTTCACTGAATAATGCATTTGCAATACACATAGCTGCGGAGGAGATGAGTAGTCACCTAATTCTACTATTGAATTGAGGAGTGGACTAAGAGCGGTATTTTAAAATTGCTTAGGCGCTCGGATAGAAAATGGAAAATTGAACAAAATATCGGCTTAACATGAATAAACAGAGGCCCAACAAGTGTTTCATATTATTCTATACGTATCATACTAGAAACTCCAAAATAAAAAGCACTCCTTCGTTACGAGTTTTCTATAATGGCAAGTGGTGTATTTTCTATTCAACAGATATCATATACGTCATATGTGCTGTGAAAATACTACGTAGCGGCACCGGCTGGTCTGATAAGAGCATTCAGAACGGATAGCAACGCTTGATAGGAGCGGAAATGATAGCAGCGTTATAGTCTGGTTTCCTTTCGGGAAGTCAAGCTCTACACTCATATGCTTGTTCAAGTACCAAATACTCTCCTCTGATGAGAACAAAACAATATAGCGAAGTACCAGAAGTAGCAACACCAACTCTACTGATAATTGGTGGTACACTCTTGCCCTGTTGACTACCCACAGATGGTGCTAGAACTCTGGTGGCTCTGACTAGAGAAAATCAGATTTCACTATTCCGTAGAACAACTAATTTTGATATCTTTTACACACATTCATGTATCCCATATATCCATGCAAACTTCGTACATTCATGTTAGATCCAAATGAACAGAAAATTTACTATATGGCAAGCAGGGTACAGTGCACTAGTGCAATAGGAACTCTCATTTAATTTCAATTTTACTTTAGAGAAAAAAAAAACAGTTCAGATGAAGGGGGCTTCGGCAGTAAGTCTGACTTGTGATGGATTATATTTCAGGCAGCTCTTGTTAAATGAGCACCACCACACAATACAATACAGCTGGATTATGATTTGCAGCCAGATTTATTTAATAACGTTTGTGAGGTTACTTTTCATTGGATTTATTAGATTTTATTGCAACGGAATATTGCTGGAAATAAAGTTTAACCAGCTTGATGTTATTTGTAAGTTTCCACTTGTAGTTATGCAACAGTTGATTAGTTTGCAAACAGTGAAAGCCTTATAAGTTTCAAATAGTTGAGAGAGATTCGATCTTAGTTTAACGTAGACAAAGCCACCTTTTACCATATTGTAACACAATTATCAAAGTTTAAAGACATACGTTAAGATTTTGTGTGAGATTGTGATATAATCCACTCCACTCTTAAAGCAGATATTAGATAATCCCTCATAGAAGCTTTTAAACATTGGGAATTGAGTTCAATTTTAAACTACGGCAATTATGAACTTTTAAGAGTTAATCATATCCTTCCCACAAATTGATCCGGGGAGTGTAAAAACTTATACTTAGGTATAATGTGTGAACATTTTGATTATGCAAAACTTTACATGTTCTTCCGATTAGGTAAAAGCACGTGGCACTTTCCTTAACCCCCTCTCTATACTGTACATAACAAATTTCATACCATATTTTATGGCAACCCGATTTTGAAAAGTGGGTAAACATTTCATTTGTAGTTGTCAAGACCGACAAGGGCTGCAACAAGAGAGATTGATTGCATTAAATAATTTGGAGATCGCCGAGCTGGAAGAGATTACGAAAACGAAAATTATGAGTGAATCCCTTTCTCGCAAAAACAGAAAATTATGATATTGAAAAACATCTTTGAATGATAAATGTCAAAATTTTGCTGGAAATTTTGTTGGCAATATATTGTAACGTGCACGAGGTAGCCTACGAAAGGGAAATAGTGAACCGTATAATAGAATGCAGTCATACTGAACTTCTTTAATCAAATTGGGTTGCACCTCTCCACGGATTATATGAAGCCACAATATGACTTTAGAAAACCCTTTTCCGTTATCATACCTAACGGAGAAGATTGGAAGCACCCTGAAAACATAATTAAAGGAACTGCCATCATCCACAGGTGGATCGAAAACAGAAAAGAGGAGGAGCGCTGCAAATAAGAAAGTCGTATAAACTCACCAACGAATGCAGCATCTACCAAGCAGAAAAATACGCTATAATGAAAGCCACACTTACTGCCCAAGAAAAACAGATGTCAGCAACTGCGATCACTATTTGTGTGGACAGTCAAGCAGCACTCAAAGCGCTTAACTCCAACGTGATAAAGTAGGAATATGTGAAAGACTGTATCAGAGCCCTAAGAATTATTTCATACCATACGGTTAGGCTATGCTGGGTTCCAGGACATGTCGGCATAGAGGGTAACGAAAAAGCCGACGAACTGGCCAACAATTTTTCAAATACAGACATAGATATGCCGGTGGAAAGGGTACACCCTCCTCTTAACACAGCAAAAAGTAAAATTGATAGACAATACTCCAACATGACTTCGGAACGATGCAAAAATATCAATTACTGCTTCACAACACGAAGTCTGAATCATAGCAGAACTTTAAATCTCTTATCCTTCAATAGAAAGCGCATTCGAACACTCGTCGGCGTCATCACCGGGCATTGCCCCATAGGAGCTATGTACATTAGACTCGGCGTACCATCGAATGAGTTCTGTAGAAGCTGCAGAGATAAAGAAGAAACTAAGTCCATAGCGCACCTGCTCTGCGAATGTCCGGCTCTAAAAGAACGACGACTCGCCTGTTTGGGAGCAAGGTTCTATGAAAATCTGGACGACGTACCTGATATAGCACTGGTGGACCTAAATAGATTAATACAGAGATCTGGGTGGTTTTAAGCTCTGACCATGCTTCTTCTTTTTAAGTGCATTAGCAATAAACAGCCCGACTAATCAATCAAACAAAGTAGTATAAATAGGGCTGAGCAGTAGCCTAGTAAGTTTTAGTCGTGATTTAGATTGCGAAGTGTTTAAATGTGATAATCCATATACTCTATCACACTGATGTAGCACCCTGTTAACTTTTTTGATTTTTTCCTCAACATGTTTATTCCAGATGAGTTTCGAGTGCACGAATACACTCTCCTAGATTGCTTGAGCTTAGCACCAAAAAGTCTAAGTGGGATAAAGTCAATATCTTTTTTTTTCTTTGTAAAGATTATTAGATTTTACTTGTTTGCATTTACAGACAGGTACTGTTCTCACACCACTGCTCTACCACTCGGAGGACACTTCACATAATATCAGATGTTGTGTTTATGAATTTCTATGTCATCAGCGTAACCAACGTTGTTGGAGGGAGTCCACTACGGGGTTCCACAGAGTAGGAGATAGTACCCCACTCTGTGGCCAACCTCTTGTTTAAACATATTGTCGGTCCATCTCTTTATGAGTAAATAAACTCTGCGTGTCGCTAGTGCAGCTTTCAGAATTGAAAAACTTATTTTGACAAAGGCTCCTTCAATGTCCATTATAATGGCCATTGCGATTCCCCCAGAATGTAGCTCCTCTTCTGCCATCAGCCAGGTGGTGTGAAGCGCAGTTTTCCTCTTGATTGTGTTTAGTCGAAGGATGTCAAGCTTATCGGTCTAAAGGACTTTGCCTTAATATAATCCTCTTTTTCAGGTTTTGGTAAAAAAGCTGACTTTCGTAGCTTTCCATGAAACTGCAATATAACCCGTTACGTGGCAGCATGTTAAGTATTATACATCCCTGAATCTAGGGACGTCATAGCCTCATTGTAGGTGGGCCAGGAATGTGTCGGTCCCGCTCACTTACTCGGAGCACTTGATCACTTTATCCCCTCCAAGCTCACTATGCGTTCATCCCAAAACCTGTACATTGCCCGTGCCACCCTGTCCTGACATGACATCAGACATCATTTTCTGAACTCGACGGATAGAAAAAATGCTATTAGTATGCGAGCAGAAATCCTGCCACGTCTCTTTTCTTTCTGACCTAAAGTCTTTTTCATTGCTCTCTTGAAAACCTTGTAGTTGTTCCAAGCCTACCGGTTATCACCTCTTATGGCATGGTTAAAGGCCCTCGTAATTGCTTCCTTCAGTGAATCCAGTTCCCGTCCCAACCAGGGGGTCGGGGAAGAAAGAGACCCTTCTATGAAGATTGGAGTGCACGGTAAGTCCTCTTCTCTGCAGTTATCATTGGTGCTGTCCCAGACAGTGTTGCGGGCATTCATACACTGACTTTTCTTACCCTACAGTGTTCTACTAGAGCACTCTCTAGGTCTAGTGAGACCAACGACAGGTACGCAGAGGCTATCATGAAAGTTCCCTCCCCTGATGCTATGCGTAGTACTCCAAGGTCATTTTGCCAGTAAAGCCGCTTATATTCCATGCCTGAATGAAATGCAAGCTCTGATTCTGTGTTGTTATAGGGACGCCTAGGGGTGGGAAGAAAGGGGCAAGTAAAAATAATGGAAGACGACCGATATTGGTGTCGAATGCATAGTTTTCGGGGTCACTGAGATGAATAATGCCACTCCCGATACCGTTAGGTACTGAGCTTCCCTTAGCACCCCTAAGATGGGGGTGAAAAGAGACTTGTAAAAATAATAGAAAACTACGCTTACTTACCTATAGTCCGAACAACACCGTTTTTGTTGTTTACTATAAAACTCGGTTTGAATCTAAGAACCAGGCTCTGACCAGGGACTCAGCTTGGGTCAAGTTTAAATATTATTGCCCCATATTTCCGTACTAGTATTAGGCCTAGTTTTAATACTACATACCCTTGGACTTTGTTTCAGAGCAGGCCCTGTGCCTAGTCTTAGTACAGGCCTTGAGCCACTCCTGAATGCCAGAGATGGAATTGATACTTGGAAGCTAATTTGAAGAATGGATTGTGTTTTTGCCGCTGCGCGGTTGTGGATAATACATATATGATTACTATGTCTCTTAGGGCAGAACAGAGCTTAGAATTTATTAAAAAGAGGTGGTTTTTATGAAATTTAAGAATTCTGTTTCTGCTAATCGATTCTAATGAAACTTGACTCTCCTGATAGGGATCGAGATATTAAGACTTTGAGCTTAAAATGAATAGAATTTAGATGTGCTCCTCATGAAATATCTCAATTAAACTAATGAAGATTAATCATGAATACAATTCGATAAAGCATTTCTGAGCATTTGATGTCTCCTTCCACTAATTTACATATATTGGTAATGACTTCATCAATTAATTGGTACATTTCCGAGATGTCTTCGATATGCTTAATTACAACTAATCATATCATCATAAGTATCCTATATGCAGTAGAGCAAGTAAACTAAACCAAAATAGGTTTCAATTAAAATTGATAGTACTGTCCGGAATGTTGGGGGTAACAATCGTTCCCAACATGCCACTTATGTTAAGTAAATCTCCTCCATTATACCAGGTGAATAATTATCACTGATATCCCAGACAATTCCACCGTAAACCACCAATACTACTGCATCCACTCAAGTGCACCATAATTCCTTTATGCACCAAAGAGCTACTCCTCGAACAAAGGATTCAAACCAAGAGTAAACCAGAATACAAGATTAACCATAGTACAGGAATCATTAATCCAATCAACTGACTTCCACTCCCTTGCCAATTGCAATCGATATGAAATTTGAACGGCCACAATGGAATCCCACTTGAAATTGTCAAAAACATAAATTCAAACACACATCTGATTTCAAGCTGGCTCTTCTGCACCTCAATTATGTCTCTTTCATCCATTTTAGAGATGAAAGTAGACTACTGTCATTCAGCCGGGTCGCCAGATTTCCGGTGCAGTCTGGTGCTCCTGTCCTATTATCCGTTGAATATTAGAACAATTATCAGGGAATTTGCATTACTAGAAAATTTCCTTTCATACGTTCAAGGTGTTCGTGTGTCGCAGCCTCCTTATCCGGTAGTGATAATGGCAAAGCAATGGAATGCTCTACACGTTTTAAAGCTCACAGACTTAACAGTAATCTTACGGATCCTTAATTATACTACAATATAATTTTATACACTTAATCGGCTTGCAAACAGTATTAGCCTTGCGAAAAATCAATGCTTGCGTCCTTTTCTAGTTTTTTTTCTTCTTTTTGATGGTTGTGGTAATTCCTTTTTATTGGCTTAATGCTGTATGATGGATAGGATAGACAAGAACAGAAAGGAAACACGAGAATTGAAGCACTAAAAGTATATACTTAAAGGACATCGATATCCTAAGATATTTAAAAATAAGAACAACTAAGAATTTCGTAATTTTCTTTTGCTATAGTTGTCCTTAAAGCAAATTATAAGTTCCAACACGTGTAACTTATAAGCATGTGAGTCAGTGTAACTACCTTGGCATAATATGAACATCTCCTTTTTGAATACAATAAGGATCAAGGATATTATCTTCTATTAGTTTACTTTTTTGCTCGAGTTTCAAAGAATTATTGTGGCAAGTAAAGGAATGATAAAGAGTTAACTATTTTTTATGTTGCAGCTGTCATTCTTTGACATTTCAGTAGTCAAAACTGTAGGATTAACGAAAGTGGAACATACACGCTTCCACAATACGAAAGGCAATCGCACAAATTCACACATATCGTTCTAGGAGCCAATTACGATTAGGTTCCTACAATACGTAATGAAAGATCAAATCCAATTGTTTTTACCAGCTACAATATATGCATTACTTTTGCTCTTCACAAGTAAGGAAGCACTAAATTATAAAATTCAAATAGGGAGATAAGTTTTTCCGTAAGTCTACTGGCACTTTGTTCAGCAAGATTCTTTAGTGCAGTTACCCAAGGCTGCCTATTAATGCGACATTCCTCAAGGTTCTCATCATCAACTAACACTTTTTAAATTAATAGATGAATATTAGGAAATGCGATCGAAATGCTATCTTATGTCGACCAAAAGTGGAAATAGAGAGAGGGTGAGTTATGGAACCGCATACATTCATTTACTATAAGAAGTCTATAAATGAGTAATGCCGTATGGTCTAAAATAAATGCAAGAACGAAAATAAATTAGATAGGCACAGAAGAAGATAAAGACGTCAAAGAACATCGCATCTGCAAAACGGCCACCAAATAAGTGTAAGACGAAGCAAGCGAAGATGTGAAGAATTCTAAAAAAGATATATCATCGTTGGTAAGTATTAAGTAAGTTATAAGGATTCGGAGGGACAATGGAAAACGGTGGAGAAACTATTTTCCAACACTGTTATCAAAGCTGTCCTAAAGATTCTCTCGGGAGCGTGCCGGTATTCAGCTTGTCCAGATGGAAGCATGGCCTCAGAATTATGGATTATAAGGACCAAGCTATGTATGAATTCGTTATCAAAGCGATGTCTGAGATGAAAGCACCTTGGGAAGTAGCAAACTGAACGCTCGTTCCGATGCAAGAAATCCCACAGAGACTGAATGGTTGCGTAGTAATGCCGGACATAAAAGTTGAGAAGAGCAGTCTGCTAATGGTGCTTCAAACACAAAATCCGGATATTTCGATAGGGGATTGGGAAGTACCAACAGCGGTAGATCCAAAATATGGAGGAAGAGATTTTGTGATACTTGTGGAACGAAGTCGCATTCGGGGAAATATTTTTCAGGCTGTTTAGGAGGACCGAACCTGGAGAAGGGTAGAAAGCTGTACCAATGCTGAAGGTGGTACAGATAAACTTCCACCACAGTGGAACTGTTAAGGCAAACTTAATGTTGCTCCTATACCAGGAAGGGATATATTTTGCCCTGATTCAAGAAACATGTGTTCGTCGGAGCAAGGTGCAAGGATTAGAGTCAAGAGACTATATTAGCTTTCAAGGCCAAGTAACGGACAAGGTAAGATCTTGCATATTAGTTAATAAGCGTATGACGAACCAGATGCTGGATGGCTTCAGCGTACATGCCGATAGATGTAAAGACGGTAGTAGCAGAAGCGGAGAAGAAAGGCATTAATTCTATGGGGTAAGCTCATATTATATGAGGTAGTTCAGATATAAACCAAAGGTGTCTTTTTAAACTATATTTTAGAGACTAAGCTGGTTATTTATAATCGACGCGATGAGCCTATTTTTATTACTGTAAAAGAAAGGATTGACTTAACTCTAATCACAAGCATTGCTCGATTTGAGGTGCATAAATGGAGAGTATCTGAGAAAGCGTTTCTATCAGACCACACCTGGATACTCTTCGAGGTTAACTTCAGTATCAAACCCTCCAAAATCTTCAGAAACATTCGTAGAGCAGATTGGATAAGCTTCCGCGAGGTTGTCTGCGACAGAATGGACAAAGTTCCACCGGACAGACTACGAACGCAGTCAGCAGTGGAAAATGCGGTCGATTCTGTTAACAATGTGATCCATTATCAGAGCCCATAGTATCGCCGTGGTGGAATACAGAACTGGAGAAAAAAAAGGAAAAACTCGCGTAGACTTTCCAACGCGGTCAAACGAAATAGAGATCAGAGACTGGTCCAACTTAAAAGAAAGTCTCAGATATTTTAAGAAAACAATAAGATCCGCAAAAAGAGCCTCTTGGATGATATTTTGCGTGTGTCTAGAGAAGAAAATTCAGAAGCGTGCAGACTCCGAAGGGTCTTGTCAAAAGACACAAACACTCTCTCAGCTACTTGGGGGAAGGATTCAGACTGACAGCTACAAATGAAGAGCTCTTGGAAGTATTACTTCTCGACACTAATTTTCCGGAGAGCACGAATGTGGTCCAGGATGTCACGGATCTCGTAGAACGTACTGTAGTTGACGAAGATTGGGACCTTCTCAAGAATGTAGCCGACTAAATGAAAACAAATCCTTTCACCCTCTGAAATCCCCGGGTGTGGATGGAATACGCCTGATCGTACTTCAGAAGGGACTAAATGATATCATAGAATGGTTAGTGCCCATATATAGAAGCTGTTTCTGGCTTGGTAATATTCCTACAGTTTATAGGGAAGTAGGAGTGATCCTTATCCCGAAAGCTGGGGAAAAGAGTCATGTAACAGCGAACGATTATAGACCAATCAGTCCTCCATCTTTTATCCTAAAGGTGCTGGAGAGACTGTTAGAGGTTTACATAAGAGAATAAGACAGTGTCACTATACTCCAAATAGTCAGCACTCGGTTGAGACGGCACTGCCATGCAGTCAGTTGAGGGAGCCTTCAATAATGTAAAAACGGAAGTAATATATAATGGACTTAGGAAGCTAGGAATTAAAAAGAATTTATCTGACTGGATTAATTTAATGCTTCGTAACAGGACAGTCAGCTCCAGCATTGGTGACAAAGTGAGGCAAAGGTCAGTCTGTAGGGGCATAGCACAGGGAAGGCTAGCTGTGGTTAGCAGTGATAGACGAAATCCTGGGCACCTTAGAGAAGGAGGATTTCACAACAGTTGCCTAAGTGAATGAACTAGTAATCCTGGCATCAAGCAAGTTTCTGTCCACAATAAGTGAAAGGCTGGAGTATGCGCTTTGTAAGCTCCATAGCTGTGCCTCAAGCAGTGGACTAGGTGTAAATCCTGCAAAGGTAAAGTTGGCCCTCTTTACCAGGAAGAGGATAATACCAGAGTTAAGTACCCCAATGTTAGGGGGAAAAACCTGGATGTTTCTAGTGAAGCCAAGTAGGCTTGATACTAATATCGAGACTCGACTGGAGGAGTAACATAACAGAACATGTAAAGAAAGCCAGTGTGGCATTAAATATGTACGTGTAAACTAATGTTTAGAATTAGTTGGGGACTAAAACCCAATAGATGTATACTACTACAGTCAGACCTATCCTCTGCTATGAATTATTGCTCTGGTGGACATCATTGGAAAAGAAATGCAGTCTGGACCTGCTCTCTAAGACCCGGAGGATGACAAGCATTGCTATAATGGGCATCTCTATCTCTACGACACCTACGGCAGCTCTAGAGATTATCCTTGATATGCCGCTGCTGGATCTACCCTGCAGAAGCTGACCAGCGACCAGTGCATTTAGACTGAAAGCTACAGTATGGTGGAAGGAGAGGCCGTATAGCCACTCGGACATTCTAGTCAAATGCATTGACTATAAGGAAGATACAGATTACCAGATTCCGATTCTAGACTTTAGAAAAGGCTTCCTACAAGAAATGCATGGGACGAGAACGAAGTGTTAAGAATAACAGACACGGATGGATGGTACAGGAGCGCGAGTATACTCTAGCGAATGACAGTGGCATAAATCATATAGACTGTCGGACGAATGTAGTGTCTTTCATGCAAAAAGAGTGGAGATTTACCAGGCAACACTGCTGGTGTCGAGAAGAAGAGAGTCCGGTAGAGACATCTGCATATACAGAGACAGTCAGGCTGCCATTAAGGCGCTGGAAGCTGTGTTGGCTTAATCAGACGTCGTAAAGTTATGTCAGGATATTCTAGAGGTAATAACTAACTGTAACGACGTGACTCTATGTTGAGTATCGGGGCAATACACAATCCAATAATATTACGGGGAATGAAACAGCGGATGAATTATCTAGAAGAGGTTCTGAAATGAATACCTCCGTAACAGTGGACTACGTGAGGATTTCAATCTGTGATAATAAAGATGTAACCAGGAAAACATAAGGACATAAGTTAGGGAAACAGGGACGTCGTCGGTGGAGTAAGTGATACGGTGTCGGGCTACCAATCCGGAGGTCCCACGTTCGGTGGGATTCGACGGCGACGAGGGATTACGGGAATTAGAGAGAGAAAACAGGGACAATATTGTTGTGCTGTCAGACAAACGTGTGTGCCTGTAGTAAGTAAACAAGGACACTCCGCAGCAGAAACAGAAGTGACACCAGAAGTTTTATGGGGGCGTTAACAGGCCACGTAAACACGCAAATGGACTGGGACTTGTTGCTGCTAATAGCTTTAATCGTAGTTGCAAAGATCCGGAAGAGATCGAATCAGTTAGCCATGTGCTTTGTGAATGCTTTGATCTGGCAGTTAGAAGAAAAAGGCTACTTGGTAGTCAATTCTTTGTGAATCTCGGCGAAATGAGTAATGTAGAGCTGAGAGATATCCTGATATTCCTCAGTTGGGATGGATATGAAGGACCTCGATGAATTAAAATATGTTCCCGCACGAAAATTAGGGGGAACAACGGACCCAGACTGCGGTCTAAGTGACGCTGGCGAAATATATTTTTTTTCGCAGGACCCCTATAACCTAACCTAACCTACCCAAAAACTGAGGTAAAGAATGTAAAAGTACGCAACTAGCAAGAGGCTAACATATAATGAAAAATTTCTTAGAGACGTGTTTCCCAAATGTGAAGATAGTCTTACGCATTTACTTGTCTTTAATGATTACTGACCGCAGCGGCTAATATTCTTTTTCGAAATTAAATCCTAAAAATAATGAGTTAAGAAATACGATAAGATAAGACCTTGACTTGGAGAAACACATTAAATGGAGAAAAGTTTGTTTGTAAGAGTGGCGTTCTGCTTTATATCCTAAATCGAAGCAAGTGCCTCTTGATAACATTTGTAACAGGTCTCGCGCTAGCTTTATTACTGTATTGTATATGGTGACAATACTCTTGATTTTAGTACTCAGAGACTTGGGTAGGAAAATATAAAATATTTAAAATGTAATTATGGTAATTTGTTTGTAATGCTAAAGACTTACTGCAAAAGACAGCACCGAACATCTTGCCATGACTTACCTGTAAAAAAAAGAAAACAAAATTTGTTTAGTGATCGGAAATAGAAATTCAAATTAAGGTAATCTCACTTTGGTAGGAAAACTAAAGCATTTATCTCTCATAAAATTCTGTTGCTAATAAAAACAAGATATTGAACTGGGTCAGTCCATGGAGCCGTGATATATTGGATCAAATAAATTTCCAATAGTTCTCCACTTTATCATTTCGCACAAAAGCTATAAATATTTCACATCCCGTTCCTGCAGGAAAGTGATAAATTTTCAATTTGAAAGCGTGAAAGTACTAAGGCGATAACCACTAGCATTAAATGTCTATTAAAATCCTTATTGGATGCCCGCAACAGGCTATTCAATTTAATTCATAATTACACGAGATTCGTAAGAAAATCGCGAAGTCACGGCAATCTATTGGCATCACTTCAAGCAGTTTGAAGCTGCTTTTATGTGTCGTGTCCGGGCTTGAACTCGTTGCAACGTCGGGGACCTACCTCCATGCCAGCGGTTTACGTGCACCGCTGACTATACAAGATACTTCGTGAGTGGCAATGACCTTAAAGAAAAGTATGACGACAACAGAAGGAAGTAAACTTGAGTCAAATCAGGGGAAAGAGGCTCGATATGATTTTCCTACTTTGCTCGATTTTCTGTGACAGCAATGCGCGAAGGTAAATTTACAACGATCGAGTACGATTTCTTGTTGCTTTTGCAGTTGTTGTCCGCTCATCCAATCGCTATAGAGTTCTACTTAAGACGACCGGATTATGGATGGCAGAAATTACAACTATGCAGGCTGCGAAGTCGGCAAAGAAGTATTACTTACAGCAATAGAAGAGTGCAATGTAGACAACTTGTACCTGGCCTTTCCGAGAGCAAAATTATGCAAAAAGACCAAAAGACCTATCTATCCTTGGCTTATGCCTCCTTTGGTTTCTGTGCTAGGACAAATCGGGAACGAGACGAAAAACTGATTTTCATCTCTGGTCTATTTGCTCGGTTAGTGGAAAAACTTGTTTCGATTACTATTAAGCCACCGCTAAGACTTTTTATGTTGATTCTCCTCTTCTTTTTTGAAATACCAAAAGTAGATATGCTCGCGTGCATTTAGTGCCGTTGAAAGCCCATGATAGTGCAGAACTAGCAACAACTAGCTGCCATGATGTAACTCCACTCCGAGCCGTACGAAAAACAAAAAACCAAGAAAAAATAGAAAATTATGTGAATCTGGCTGGACGCGCATTTCATGTTATGCTCGGATGAACATGAGGCCAAATACCTTGTTTTGGTTGAAAATTTCTCTCTGGGTATATAAACGCAGTTGTTTGCTCTTTATGAACAGGGCATCCACCTGTTAATTATGTAATAAGCATGTTTTCGTCCTAAAATTGTATAATTTTTGTAAAAACTCATTTCCAAGTATCAAGGAAGGTGAGTTGTTTATAAACTTTAGGAGGATCACTCATGTGTAAAATGCACGAGGATTTAGAATGGAGTGTCAGGAGTCTCTGCTGGATGTTCGATTCGAGTTTTACACTTAGAGGTGAAATTCACTTAATTTTGCTGAATGCAGTCGAAAGATAAGCAAACATAAAAAGCACATGTTACAACGGTCAAGACAATTATATTGGCAGAGGATATTCGACAGCCTTTTGGTGTCCCAAGTGGGTCATTCTATGAAATATGTACGCCAGGTTAGGAAAAAAATTGCAATATTCAATTAATTTTTAGTATACTTAAAGATCTATAGTTGACGCTTGCGGCATCCGCTGCGAGGTAAAATTTTACCACATTCTGAGTATAAGCAAGGGCATAACTAATGTGCATACTTGTGAACAGTCTTTCATCGTGCCTAGACAAGTTTGATCAAAGAAAGGCACTGTGGCGACTCCACAATCTCTGAGAGCATTGACGGAATGTCGATTTTCTCTTATTCGCTAAAAAAGGTAAAAGGTGTTCTTAAGCATCATAGAGAATCCTCTACGATTATCATAATAAAAACTTCAAGCTTCATTTAACATTTAGAAATTACCACTTCGAACTCGAATGTATACAATAAAATTCAGAGTATCATTTATTTGAACGTATAGAATTGAACCAAAATTACATATCAATTTGTGTGTATTTTGGCATTCAAAAATTAAGTGTTTTTATAATAGCAAAACCATTATTTTTCAAACACCTCATCATTGGTTCATCAATCTACGTCCGCATACAAAATTTCTTCTTAATAAGTATATAAATGAGAGAATGGGAGAGCTTTTATCATACCAACAGACAGGCAGATAGAAAACGGACAGATCCTCCTGTGAGGAGTGGTCAGATCTTCCATCAGGCACGTCCCCAGGTGGTGGATATTGGAATGCTCGACGTATGTATATATTTATGCACATGTACACGTTGTATGTGCATATTTTCAACATAGCGCAATTAGCGTGCGATCGCCGGAAAAAACTACGCAATATGTGGAGAAGTAAAATTGTGAAGAGCAGCAGCAGACTTTGGACGTGGACCACCACATGGTTGCTATTATAGAAGCCAGACTACAGAGGGCAGAAAAAAGCTTAGTGCAGATGAGCGAGACCTAAAACACGCTCTTCGAGTTTGCCGATCAAAAGAATAACGTTTATAGGTACATCAAGGTCACAGTACGAAACCTCAGAGGATCCAGCAAGAAAGCGTTGGAGTGGCTGAGATCGGCACCTCAGATAGTATAGGCAAAATCTGGAGCAAGTGTTGCTCCAAAAACGGCCACATCGAGACAGGAGCAGACGGCCGCCAATAACACTGAGGGAGCACACAAATCAGTCCGGTATGGAAAGCCCCAAAAGGAGGTAAAAGGCAGCGGGAAGTAGTAAAACAGGGGCTACTATGCCAAAATAGCAGAAGAATGTCAGTAAACAGGGAGAGGCGGGGGAACGTACGCAAAAAACTCCGGCGAGAACTAAGGAGGAAGAAATCGGTAAGTCGAAAAGCTCAAATGCGCTTTGTGTCGACTGAAACATACCTCACAGAAGAAGGATCTAGAAGGATGGGCAACTGTAAAGAAAAAGGAAAAGGGTAAGAAAAAAAAACGGTCGCGTCCAAATACAATTCTGATTGCGAATAAGGGTAAGCTCTCCTATGCGGATATACTCTGGAAGGTAAAAAGTGACACGGAACTCAAGGACCTTGGCAGCCAACGTCACAAAGATAAATAGAACGCAGAAGGGATACCTCTTGCTGTAACCTAAGGGAGCAGCAGAAAAGGGAATCCTAAAATAACGGAATTTGATTGAAAACACGCTGGTGTCTGAAGCGGCCGTAGGGTCCGAGGTCGAGGGCAACAGACTTAGCCGGAAAATCTGCTATATGGATCATCAGAGGAAAGGTTTATCAGAGCCAAAATAGGCGGGCTCTCCAAGCTCCTTCAGAGAACTTGGCTTCTGACTGCGGGGGATTTTAATGCATAGTCCGCAGAACTGGGAAGCATGACCACAAAAAACAAGGGATGTGCGCTATTGGAAGCCTTTTCACCACTAGATATCGCGGTGGCGAATGTCGACAATACGCAACCTTTGGTGAGGCAGTGGCGGAGTCAGTGGTAGATATTACCTTTGTAAGCAACGCTCTGATGAAAGAAATAACCCTAAAATATTGGGCCGCGAAGAAGAAATTACTGGAAGCGGTACGCTATAGCAAGCGTGAATGCTTGAAACAGCATTGAGGCAGACGGGTAGTGCTTAGAAAGCTGTAACATCGAAGCTCAAAGCTAGAAAATGCCCCCAGATTAACCGCCAGGCGCTGCTGAAGAAAATCGTGACCACGCTCTTCCCTTTCCAATCAGGATACACGACTCCGATTGAGGAGGGGCGGGGAAAGAAACGATACCTGCGGCAACAGCTGCGGAACTGTTTAGGGTGTCTACAAGAGTCAGGTCTGGATTGTGTCCCCAACAAAGTCCTAAGAGCAGCATTAGGGCGGGGCCAGATATGTTTGTCTCCACTTGCAACGCATGTTTGGAAACATCGGCATTCCCCAGGCCATGGTAACCCTAGTTGTTTGTGTTGCTTCTGAGGGGAAAAAAGCCACTAGGAGAACCGTTCTCATATCCTCGAATATGTTCGTTTGAGAAACTGGTGCAGGTTACAGGAAACTGCAAAAAGGTCTGTTAGAGCATCAATATGGATTTTGAGTGGGTCGTTCCACCATTGATGCAATTAACACCGTTGTTAACCTGTTTGAAAACGCAATAGAAGATAAGAGATGGAAGGGAGGTAGTTAGAAGTATTGCGCTGTCATCATTCTTAATGTAAAAGTAGCTCTGCTAACTAGGGGATATAATGAAATCTCCAACCAACTTTTAATGGTTTAGAAGGATTCATTGGTTGCCACTCTACGCCGACTAGATGCCAGGCGATAATTGCAACTGCAATGTCGTCAGCGAATCCCACAATTGTCAATGTGAATGCTTTAAGCAGCTGTGCAGTGAGACAGACGGGCAGAGCTTAGAGAGCTGTAACGTCGAATCTCAAAGCTAGAAAATGCCCCCAAAAAATCGTGACCACGAACTTCCCTTTCCAGTCAGGATACGCGACCCCGATTGAGGGGCGGAGAAAGAAACGATACCTACCTGCGACAACAGCTGAGAAAATGTTCAGGGTGTTCACAAGAGTTGGAAACCATAAAGCGTCAGGTCTGAATTGTGTCCCCAACAAATTCAGGGCAAGATATGTTTGTCTCCACTTTCAACGCATGCTTGGAAATAGGATATAATGACATCCCTGCAAAGGCTGAATGTGCCAATGTATATTCGAAGGCTTATTAAAGACTACTTCACGAGTAGAAAGCTCTGCTATGACACATTAGGCATACAGGAATACCATATAAGCATAAGTCGGAAGCCGTACTAATCAGTAGTCCTGAGAGTCAGAGTGATCATCCTATCATAAGTTTTAAAAAAAACACCTGAAGTATACTGGGGAAAAGGTGGGTAAGGCAATAGCGGCATTGTCACGTATAATCCCAAACATCGGAGGACCTAGACTACCGAGACTACTTCTAGCTAGCGTGGTAAGCTCAATACTTATTGGTACGCTGCACCAATCTGAGCAAAAGCTATGGAGGTGAAGTGCTACAAGGAAACACTAACAAAAGTGTACCGACGTAGTTCTGTAAGAGTCGCTAGCGCCTTTAAGACGACGTCGGATGAGACAGCGTGTGTGGTAACAGGAATGCCACTGGTAGACATCTTGGCTGATGAAATGAAGCAAGCGTATTGAGATTGATCGGTAGATCGGCTGACAGTCAGAATATACTGAGGAGAGTCGCCAGGTAGAAAGAGCTAACACTCTGAGAATGTGGCTGAGCGATGGAGATGTAACGCTGTTAATTTTTGTGTGTTTGCTTACACACTTGTAAGTGAAAAAACAACAAATGAAAAGAAAGAACCCTCTGGTATACCAATATTAACTTGCTTGCTCACGGTTATTATGCAGTATAGAGTGGTTATTGTCACATATGTGTGATGTGTGATCGGTAAAACTCAAAAAATTTATATTACCGAGACAATTTATTGTATAAGATTGAAAATAAATTTTTATTAGATCAGTTAAGGTTAAAATAAAAATCAACTGGAAATTAAATTCAAACGGGTAGCAACACATTATCAGGAAGATTTCAATTTTGTGTCATTAACACAATTTCCAATTGAATACACTATTAAAACTAATTTCCTTTTAATGGAGACTTGTCATATTAATCCATTCTACCTTGGGGCAACAAACCACCTACGCATATAGTCATAAACTACCTCCAAAATTGGTCATCCATAGGTCATAAATTTTAAGTGCCCGTCATAAACATTCGCTGAGTTTTCTCATGCTATCGTTAATCCGTTGTCAGTTCACCCCCAGCTTACTGTCGTACCCGACGGGCTCAACAATTTCTCAATTTGTCAAAACCATCAATCCATCAATCAATCATTTAATGAGACAATAAAATATAGATTAATTGTAAATTCGTTTTTTCTTTGTCTTCTTCTCCTTCTATATAAATTGATTCCGTAGAAAAATAGACATCAATTGAACAGCTAAAAACCTTGCGAAGCAGCCAGATTCCGCAGCGTTGTTGGATGGACGAGGATAATATTGAAAGAAAATTAAGTGTATTGCACCCAGGCATGTCGTTTATCATTTCAAGGGCCTCTAATTAGACAAGAGCGAGATTTACTTCCAACTCAGGGTATACATAGTATTAAATGGAAGAAGGGGAATAATATCGGGAAAATTCTTTAAGTGAAAAACTTTTTAGATGACATTCAAAGACCGGGTTAAAGCTGAATGGAATGATTAAAAATCGTTTAAGGTGTCTTCCCAACGAGAGTCAATTTTGTTAATATGTTCCTAAACATTACCTCCCAGTCGAAGCTTATATTTAAGCACGTTCCTTTCGAGAAATGCATTCCATATCCTGACATGCAATGAAGCTATTAACGTTGATAATGCTTAAAAAATTAGTGGTCCACAATGTTTACACCTTTCATGCGACGAGTTCATTTCAATAAACAATGTTTTCTCCGATGGATCCCTTTCCTTCCGGAAAAATCAATAGTTCACCTATTAAGGTCGTAGTTCCAATTTGGGACGATATTAAATATTAACTGAGACTGCTGCAGTGTTAAAAGTGTAAATGATTGTTTTGCCAGGTGAGTTGTGTATGCTCACCCTGAACTGTGTAACTGATGAAAAATGCAAACTAAGCTTTTATTAGCATCAGCAGTAACTTCTTCCATGAAAGAACAGAAATTCTAATAACAAGTAAGCAGGGATAATATTGAAATATTTAGAAGAATGAACTGTCGTAATGGCAATAGTCATAACATTGTTTAACTTTGGGCGTTGACGGTTCAATTACTAATTAATTAACAACACGCGATAATTAAACTCTCTCTTCTTTCTTAAGTGAATGATCTTCGAAACAGGCGCGTTGGATTGTATTGTGTTTGTATGAGGTGTGTATTAAATAATAAATATCGCACTAAATAATACCCCGGATAAACTGCGGGAGAGTTAATTTGCAATTATAACAAATTGAAAATTAATTTCCTGTGTGTCATATTGATAATTAGCAGTCGGAATTTTGACGATAATCGGCTTTATTGATTACGAAATTTTATTGTCAATTAACGTAGTAATTTGCTAATCAATTAATTGTAAATTTTGATCTAAATATGCTTCTAAATAAATTCCTTTTGCCATTCAAATTACGGAAATAACTAAACAGTTGTCAATTCCGAACTTTAGCATTTAAGCCAAATTTTTTTCCAGCGAGAAATTTGTTCACGTTCAGAAAGAGGAAAAACATGATGCATGGCATAAGCAACTAATTGCCAGAGTAATTCATGTAATTTTGCGACCATAATTAAAAAAAATGAGCGGGTGCATTAACATGATGGAAAAGCACTTTTCTCTTTGCTAAATGAAAATATCTAGCCTTAATAGCATGAGTTTGTAATGTCCGAAATGGGTTAAAACATGTTGAGGAAGAGGTCTCTCAATATCCATGTGGGCGACTGGAAGAAAGGGCCATCGAAGGTTGATCAAAGAGGGGGTTGGGATATTATCCGGACTTTATGGAACATTACTTTAGACTCCTTGCTAACAAAGCTGGATGGAATAGAAAACAGTCTTATTGGATATGCTGATGATGCAGTTGTGAGTGGGAACTTCATTACCACTACTGCTGATATCATGAGCAACTTCCTTTCATTAGAGATGCATATTGAACAAGGTTTAACTGGAACGAATTGAATGAATCTGATGGCTTACTTGTTTATTTAAAAGTAATTCATCATTCATCTTACAATTTCACAAGACTAATTATTAATTAATTAATTAATTTATTTATTCTACAATATTTCATCAATTACTACAAAACAAACAAAAAAACTATATAAAATCAAAGAATAAGGAGAGAATTCGCAAAATATAAATACAAAAAATAAAAGTGCTAAAGTGAATAAAAGGCAAATGAAAAGCAAAAAGTAACTTCAACAAAGCTGACTCCTCACATGATTACGCGATAGATTAAAATCAATGCAATCAAAAGAGGAATTAAAAAATCGCGATATCGATGTGATAAGCTTATTTAATCCATAATTAGTGCGATGAAAAGGTAACTGAAGAAAGTCGAGATTCCTTAGGGAGCGAGCCAGAACCGATATGCCAATACAAGCCAAGAGAACAAAAGAGTGTATGGACACCCGAATGCAGTCGAAAACAAAAAGGATCCTGGCGTCTCTATTTAAGTGTGTCCAAGTGCAGGAGTTCAAGTCTATCAACATAAGGAAGTAATATAAGGGAGTTACTCCAAGGAAGGCCTCGAAGAGCGAACCTAACGAACCTCCGTTGAACAGCTTCAATGCGATTGATATGTGTCCCATAGACCGGTGAGCAGACTTTAGAGGCATATTCAGGAAGAGGTTGGACAAAAGTTCAATATAAGAGCTTTGTAATGTAAGGGTCATCAAAATCCTTTGACCACCTCTTCATGAAACCAAGAGTCCCTTGTTGACTATGGCATCAAAATGATCCTCGAAAGAAAATTGGAAATTGAGCCAGACACCTAGGTCCTTAGTCTTAGTAACTCTTGTTAAAGGACAACCCTCTATGATAAAGTTAAATTGAAAGGGAGACCTTTTTCGTGAGAAAGACATAGATGTACACTTGCCGATTTTTAGGGAAAGGTCGTTAATGGAACACCAATTCCGAAAGGCGTCCAAGTCAGAATTTAAAAGTAGGCAATCGGAATTGTCAGACACAATGCGAAATATCTTAGCGTCGTCGGCATAACAAAGAATATTTGAGTGAGACAGAATCGTAGATACATCATTGATATAAATTATAAAGAACAATGGCCCGAGGTGGGAGCCCTGCGGTACACAGGAAGTGTTGAAAATAACATCAGACAGAGCTCCACGAAAAGAAACCCGCCGAGTGCGTTCAGATAAGTACGAGTATATCCAATTTACAAAAACTTGTGGAAACCCGAGAAGGGAGAGTTTGAGAACAAGAATTCTATGATTTATTCTATCGAAAGCTTTGCTGAAGTCAGTAAAAATACAGTTAACTTGCTTACCACCTTCGAAAGCAGAAATACAGAAGTTTGAAAATTCCAATAAATTGGTGGTTGATTTACCCCTAATGAAGCCATGTTAAAACGGCTTGCTGTGGAAGTATAGAACATCGCAAATAAGTGCCTCAAAAATCTTTGATATACAACAAAGATTACCAATTGGTCCATAGTTCGAGATTTCACATTTATCACCTTTTATGTGAAGGGGAATAATTGATGAGGTTTTCCAAGCTTTCGAAAAAAACACCGCAACGAGTTGAGAGATTAAATAAATAACACAGAACAGGAGCAAGAACGGAACAACATCTTTTCACGAGTGAGTCGGTGGAAACCTCGTCAAATGGGTAAAATTTTTAAAGCTAATATCACAGGTATCGTCCAAAAACGCAGTTTTACAAAAGTCGGCAAAAAGATTTGCTATCGTCAAGGGCTCATTGCTTTCACTGTTTCAAGACAAAGAAGATGGATAGCCATCAGAATTGCGCTTCAAGTTCACGTACCTCCAAAATCGCTTAGGATCGACTCGTAAGGACGCTTTCATTCTGTTAATATAATTATTATAAGAAGACACTAAGTCAGATAAAAATTGACTGCGTAAATTGGAATAAATTAAATAGTCAGCGTCGCTCCTAGGGGAACAAAACCTCTTCCAGGCCTTACATTTAACATTCTTTAAATGTTTTAAGGAACTATCAAAGCAAGGCTGGTTAGAACGTAAGTTATTCAATTTAGAAATAGGGACACAATAAGTAAAACATACAGACAGTAAATTATAAAAAGATCTTACGGCCACATTAATGTCTCATTCATTGAGGACGCTACTCCAATCACAAGCTGAGAGCCAGTTGTTGATTACGGAGAAATCAGCCTTACTGAAGTTATAACAAACGTCATCGGGCACACAAGAAGCCATCATAACTGGATCAATGAAAAGAGCAATATGAAGAGCAGGGTGATGACCCGATTCAGGAACAATGGGCACCAAGCATCGTCTTACCAGTGTACCAGCAGGATCAGTAGAAAAAACGAGGTCGAGGAACCTTCCATGATCGTTAGATATACAAGTCTGTGTTAAACCTGAAGAAGCAAGGCCATCTATAAAAGAAAAAGCAACCTGAACGGCAAACCGAAAAGAATGAACCAAGCCATCATCAGAGTGTGAGAGCTTCCAGCCAACATCAGGCAGGTTAAAGTCACCCAAAAGCAATAATTCGTCAGAAGGCATCAAGGCGTGTGAGAGGTCATATAGGCAGGAGGCAAACCTTTCATAAACATTAAACGAAGAACCTGGAGGAATATAAGTGGTCGAAATGAACACAGTTTTAACAGGCAGTCCAATAGCGATACATAAAACCTCCAATTCTTCGGAGTTCGGGATGTCAACCAGTCTGCATGGAACATCGCGACGCACAGCGCAGAGAACACCGCCTCCTACGGGCGTATCAAGTAAATGAGCGTAACGGTCACGGCGAGAAACAACGTACTCAGAGCTAAACAGCTCCGCATCTAGAATTCCCTGACACAGCCACGTTTCCGTCAAAAAAATTATGTTGAAGCAAAGATCGCTGGAGCCATTAAAGAGCCTAGTCGTTTTGGAACGAAGACAAGTTACGTTTGCGTAGTAGATCGACATTTCCGAAATCCGTCTGTTGAGGACTCATCGGCCACGCCAAATCGAGTTCTTCGGACGAATTCTCGCACAATGGAATTGCGGGGCCAAATCTCAGGAGAAAGAATAAATCGTCCGAAACCAGCACTCTGAACGATGAAATAAAAGAACAGCCAGAACAATTGCCTGAGGAACAAATCTGTCTACATGCAACAGTGCCCGGTGCAGCGCCAGTACGAGAAAGATGGATGGGATGGATTCTAGATATTAAAGCTTGGAGGCGGAGTTGAATCAATTGATTGAGTGGCACAATCAACAAAATTCAACTTCGTCTCTGGGCTGTTGCCTAGCTCCCAGCAATGCAAAAGTAAGACATTCAAGTTTCTCCATTCTCCTTACTATAATTCTTATCCGGCCGAACCCATGTAAACCCATCAAAAATAAAACTCGAGATTGGAGGTGGGTATCAATACTACTTGTAAGCTATCAAAAGCAAGAAGTTTTAACATTGTTTCGCCTAATCGAGAGTAACATTTTCAAAGGTTAAGTCCAGGGTTTTACTCAGTCAATGACTCATGATTCAGGAAAATTCTAGATCCGCTACTAGAAGTTAAGGCCGTAGACTTGAGAGCGATTTCACCTGAAACCGAGCGAACTAACATAATGTATAAGGCTGCTGAATTCAGATCAAAGATAATGGAATTGCCGGCAGGATTATCCACGTGAAATTGTTATCACAACCCTACTGGATGATTCCTTCATAGGAGTAATTATCATGACGGGAAAATTGTCCTGTGACATTGAGAGTAAAGGAGATGTCCTTATTTCACATCGGGGTGACATTCACTCTCTCTCTCTCTGTTCTGGATTTGTACCAACAAATTTTATGGAGTCACGATTCGTTTGCTACGGAAAGATGTATCAGACGAATCAGATGAGGAACATTGTGATTTTAATCACGACCGAGACAGAGCGAATGACTAAGATACAACCGATGAAGAAAACAGTATCTATTAGGAAAATACAGTTCAAAAGTACAGGCGAACAAGATCTCACAGAAATGTACATGAACGAGACAGTAATGCGCCAAATGAGGTTCGCGATTCATAACCTACAATTGGCCATCTAGGATGTTGTTTAACAGGAAATATTGCCCTATTCAAGAAGGTTACATTATTAGTACAGAAATTGCGCACACATGCAATTATGTTATTGTTGAAAGACGTGCGTTACAAGATAGAGTTCTACGTATCTCATGATAAGAAGAGTCCTGGAGGTCATACATATACAATGTCAGGAGCTACCAAAGTCCAAAAAAGGAAAACGCCAAACTGAACTACAACTGATTCTGAGTGACGGGAAAAGGCAGCCCTTCGCAAGGCGCTTGCATCGGCTAAGGTAACCACCATATGACTCCACGACTCTAAGTGATTGCTAAATTGTAGGCTGGATGCCCAGGAGGTAGGAAATACTTACGCAAAACAACTTGCCGACAATATAAAAACACGTGAAATGAATCGTTTGTCCTGTTCTGGTTTTTGGCAGCTCTATTTTTGGAAGGGCGCTGCAATGACCGAATTAGCCCGCGAAACTAACGAAACTCACATATTCTTAAGGAAAAGATTTCGCGATTTAGATTATGTAATTGGTATTTTACGATGTCGATTCAACAGGTGTCATTTCAGGCGTTAGTTCAGTTAGTACAACAAATCGTACTAAACAAAATTCACACAAGATTAATCTAGATTAGTTGCTGGATTTAATTTTACACTTTCAACAGAATGAGAAAATTTGCAAAATTAAACTTGAAATTAAAAGAAAGAAATAAATAAATTTTAGTGAAAAGACGTGTGTCAGCTCTGTTTGCAAACTTGAGGTGGGAACATAAATCGTCTTAAAACAGAGACACAATGTTTAAAAAGATTCAGTAAATCAGAGCGCAAAGCTGATAATATAAGCAAAATACAATAATGAAACTGTGCTCAGGCTCCGAGATAAATTAAAAATGCATTTCTAAAAACGAACACTCCATTGTTATCCTAGTTTTTTTTTTATTATGGAGGGATGGAGAAAATATTTTGCAGGAAATATTTGAAAATTTTAAAATTTCTTAAGGACAGGAAGAAAATTAGTTTCTCTTCTTTGTTCATAATAGCCTCGAGAAAATTGATGTAAACGAAATGTCAATATTAACAGGATACAAATGGTTAAGGGGTAACCACCAAAGTAGTCCGCTATTATTGATGAGTTGTTTTAGCTTTAGTTCAATCCCCATTCCAAACAATTCACTCAACGATTTTGAAGGAAGGAAAATTTTAGAACATTGTAACTCATTTATACTTTATATCTTGCGGCAATAATTGCTTCACTCAACAATTTATTCGTCCTTTCCATCCTTAAGCGTTGAAATATTTCTTTCCGTTTCAAAGGGAATAATTTTCTTTTGAAGGATTGAATAAAATACAGAAGAAATTCCTTTCCCCAAAAGTAAAGGAAATCGTTCAAGCATTCTCGTAAAATACTGTGATGGTTGCAGTTAAAACGGAAATGGTTCAACATTTTGAGACAAACTCTAAGTTTAACTAAATGTTTGTAACATTCGTTTTGAAACTGGGTAAATCATAGACAAAGTATAACTTTCTATAGACTTCTATTCACGAAACAAACGTTTCTAGAAAGCTTTTTACTTTCGGCTTCGTTACTGTTTGTGTCAAACATGTATGCTCTGCTTTGTTGACAAAGAGGAGGCCCTTCTCTTTACCCTTGCCCTTCACTTTTTCTCATTAAAAATGGAAATCCATAAAAAGTTTTATTTCATCTATGGTTGTAACATAGATATCATGTAACAGTTACGTTCTATCGATTTTTCATTCGTTCTGTTTGTTTAAGTAATAAATATTTGTTATGTGAAGAAGAAATGGTTATAGGAATAATGGACCCTATTCTTAATGTCTATTTGTGTTCGACTCGACTAACCACGACGAAATTGTACTAAGAATTTAATTGGTGAACTGAGCCTTGACTAGTCGAGTCGAACGAAAATTAAATGATAGATTCAGTGATGATAGAATCAAAAACCTTGTAACTTATCAGGCTATACAGAAAGTTTAAATTAATTTTTTTACTTCCAAATATTTCAAAGTGATGCTTTCCAATGGAAGTAGCACGCTCTGAAATACTTTTTTATAAATATGGCAAGGCTTTTGATTCTACAGTAGAGACTTTGCAGGAACAGAGTAAAAGATTTCAAAAATACACCGAGAAAAAATCCTCTTCTCTCAACCCCACTCTAAGACCACAACTTTTGTTTTGATACTTCTTCAACATCTTCGTCAGTTAACCGATCTTCACTTTTAACAATTAACTTCCAAAGAGATTAGAAGTGCTCTCTCTATATGAATTCACTATTTCATTGACGCTTGCAATGGTTAAAAAATTGATTGAAAGTTTTCTCTCTCTAGTTTCCGAATTCCTTTGTGGAGCAGGGAACGGGAGAAGAACTTCACTCAATGCAAGACAACAAATGCAACTAGGCCTACAATTTAACGTGGATTTCGAACGACTGAAATTTTCTCTGCAACACCCAATTGCTTTTTTATGGTAATCTGTTGTCAGCCGAAAACAACCATGGCTCGCCGCCGATAGGATTCGAACGTTTGACCTTAGGATTCGAAGACAGACACCTTATAACTTACGTAATTGATCCCTAATATTGACATCTAAATTTAGAAATATAAGAAACTGAGGTCAATTGAAATTCCGAAGCACAGACAACTAAATCTCACGCAACGAAGAAAACGATGAAAACGATTTTAAGTTTGTTTGAAGGTGTGGAGAACCGTAAAATTTGCCGGACATTCCGGGAAAACTTGCGTAATTAGGTGCTAAATTTTTCCTAGATTACACAGTAAATTTTATGAGTCTCGTAAATTTTGTTTAGCTGTTCTGAAAAAAATAACCTATGAACACATTAAAAGTTACTGGAATTATCGTAAATTTTATGGTGCGGCTGCTTGAATTTTGACAGAATGTGCTACTTGCAACACGATTACGGTGAGTAGAAAAGTAATTTATCCTAGAATTTTCTCTCCGTGCAGAATTAAACGGTCAATTGAAGGAAATGGCCAAGCACGTTCCGCTTGAGTACCCTGGGCCAATTTTGTTCCATCGTACTGTTCTGCTTCAAAAAAATCACATGTGTAGCCAAATTTGATTTGTGCAGTGTAGAAATAAGAGCTGCTTAAAACTCAAGTATTGAGGGAAGGAGAGATCTACATGGTATCAGATTAAAATTATATTAGAACAATAATCATGGAAACAGCGACAGAAAAAGATAGACGTACTATTACCAATAAGCCCGAAGACTTTTCAAAAACATTTGCTAATATATATGATAATTATTGTGTTCTAATCTATGTAGGCTTAATCTGTGACTTGTATATCATCACTAGATCAAATGGACTAAAGGATTTCTTATACCTTTGTAAGAACCCCAAACACTTAATCGCATTGGTTGCGATGAAAAATATATGATGTTTACCGCACTTGGAAAAAGCGTTTCAGCGAAAGAATTGCACTCAGACTCAGTTCCAGGTACGTCTAACGCTACGACCGGCCCTTCGAATAAATCGCAAAATGCTCCACAAAACAAAGGATGGCCCAAACCAAAAATATACAAAAAGAAACTGTCGTAGTAAATCAATTGTACAGTTGGAAGACAGCGAAGCGCTTCCGACTTCTAAGTCCCACTAAAATCGTTTATTACCTATTGTTGAAAAATGTAGAATTTATGATTTCTCATTAAAAAAAAAACTAATTGGAGCTCCAGAGTATTTTTTATTGACTACTTCCTATGAGTGCGCTAATCGAAACCTCTAATTTTGCTTCTGATTCTAAAAAAAAACAGGGAATAATGCAGGGCACTGCTCTCATGCGAGTAACGAGATTGGGTGCAGTGTTAGAATTTTAACAGTTGACTGCCACCTGTTAAGAGTGCAGCATTGCACTCAATCTGGCTTTAAACTTTTTGATCCGAAGAAAAAAAAAATTCTTTCAAAATATTGAAATGATGAATGATGTGCACCAAATATGCAGAACTTTTTTTTTTTTACTTTTCTTAAGAACTCTAGAACTATATATATACATGAGCCCAAAGCATTCGTTAAAATGTACACTTTGAATATTTTGTATGTTTGTATTTTACCACCAATAAATCATAAGCCAATAATCTAAAACACAACAACTTTTCCTACAACAACAACACATACATGAATTGCGCTAATAAGAATTCAGAGGATTGACATTAAACAACGAAACAATTTTACAAAGGATAGGTGTTGCCTTATCAGAATTGGTGTAATACTGTTCAAAATGCATACCAAAAAGTCAGAAATAAAGATAGGCCCCAAATACAATGTTAACGACTTTCCACAAATTCTTCTTAAAGGTTAACTGTTTTTATAAGTATTGTGTTTTAGTAAATACATTTGAAAATATAAGATCATAGTTTTAGTTTTTTAGTTTGACTCGTATCTCTTTTAATTGGGTGATAAAATTTGTGGGTCATGCCAATAAGCAAACTTGCCTTACAATTTTTAACCGAGGTTCTAAGTTCGACGAGTATTTTTTTTTTTTTTTTATGTCTGACCGGGCATAACTTCGTAACGCGTCGACCGATTTGGATAATTCTTTTTCTGTTGGGTAGAGTATGTTCCGTGGTTGATACCAGGTGAAAAAATTTCTGGGTTATGGGGGTGGGGGGTGGGGGTGGAACCTAACTTTGTAACGCGTGGTCCGATTTCGATGGTTCTTTTTCTGTTGTATAGAGTATGATCCCCCATTCCTAATAGGAGAATAATTTGGTCCTATGGTGAAAGGTGTGGGTGGGGGGGGAGGGGTAGTCTAACTTCGTAACGCGGGGACGGATTTGGATAATTCTTCTTCTATTGGATAGAATATGATCCTTGGTTGATACTACGATAAAACAAATGTTGCTGGGGTGGAGGTGGGAGAAGGGGTGGAACCTAACTTTGTAACGCGTGGATTGATTTGTACGGTTCTTTTGCTGTTGTATAGAGTGTGATCCCCCATTGCTAATAGGAGAATAATTTGGTCCTATGGTGGAGGTGGGGGAGGGGGAGGGGTAGTAACTTCGTAACGCGTGGACCAATTTCGATGATTCCTTTTATGTTCGGTAGAGTATGTTCCTTGATTGATACCATGAGAAAAAAAGTTTAGTGGAATGGGGGTGAGGTAGGGGGTTAAAACTAACTTTTAACGCGTGGACCGATTTGGATGGTTCTTTCTTCGTTGTATAGAGAAGAAGACACTAAAAAGTGAAAAATAAAATAGCTTTTAAAAAAAAAGTTGAACCGACTTCACAAAAAGCGCTAAAAAGCATAAAATTATTTTTAATTTTATATCTATTACGACATTTTGAAATCGGTGCAAATTAAACAAATAAAACAACTACAGTACCACAATTGAAAATAATACATAATACTACCTGAACGTTTCAGCTCACGGGATCATAAGAAATGACGATTAAATATTTTTGTTGTAGTTGTTTGGTTTGTTTGATTTGCACCGACTTCAAAATGTCGTAATAGATATAAAATTAAAAATTATTTTATGCTTTTTAGCGCTTTTTGTGAAGTCGGTTCAACTTTTTTTTTAAAAACTATTTTATTCACACCACTGTAGACTAATTTTTTATTTTCGCACGACGAATTCTCACTTGTTAACTTGATATAATCGTGTAATAGTGTAAAAGATAACACAAGGATTGGTGGTTCGAATCTCAGCGCGACCCAAGACTGTTGAGTACTGACAACAGATTGGGTTAAAAAAGTACTTGGGAGTTGCAGAAAAATGTCAGTGGGCAGCGGAATCGTCCTTATATTGTCGCTGTACTTGGAATATTTGTCATTGAATCAAGTAAAACTCTTCTCTCGCAACAAAGATATAATTTATTAAAGTAAAATTTTTTTTAGGAAAAAATCAATCTAAAAACACCATCTTTTTCGCCACCCTCTCTTCCCCATAAGATTTTCAAAAAATCGGTTTCTTTTTTTTGTTTCACCTAGAATCGCAGTTAGAGAGCTGAGAAAGTGTTGCAATAGGTATTGCTGAATATAGTTTTATATTTTATCTTTGGCCGTGGCCGATTAACAGTAGTATAAAAAATATTTGAGTATTTCGAGAAGTACTCAACCGATTTTGATGAGATTCGCGACATATATTCATTGCAATATTATCTAAAATTTAGCATAGGATGTTTTGATGTCGCGTTCATATTTTATTTATTTTGTTAACTTCAAATTTTAGTACAAAGCTCGAGATGCTTTTCAAACAGCTTTAATTTCCACAAAATTTGTTAGAATTTTTTCAATATGCTACATTTTAGCTAAACCTTTCTTTACAAGAAAATTTGTTTCGGTTTTTCATACCACTCCAGAACAGAGAAACGAAAAAAAATTTTATGGGAGGCTGTCTATCTGTCCTCTCTAGCCAGCTATACGGGTTTGAAATTTTTTACTATGAAAAAAACTAGCCTTAGACTTTAAAATATATCTTCTAAAGTTTTAGTGCTAGAGACGTTATTAATATCTCAGTTGACAGGTAACAAGATTGTGTAACAGACAGATAGAGGAAAAAGTTCAATAATTTAGGAGGCAGGTTGAATTTTTGCTTAATATGGCAGGTATTAGCTGTACGTTTGGTCATGTAACTTGAGAACGGTAAACGATTTTTCTTCGCTTTAAGTTTCCTTTTAGTCACTATTTTAAACCCAAAAAAAAGGAAAATAAAAATAGGGTAATTTTTCAAGATATTTCCCTTTGAAATGAAAAATTGATGTTTTTTTCCGAAAATTAGAGTGAGAATGAATTTTTTTTTTAAACTTAAAAAAAACTTGCATAGTCCTTAGCACCATTATGTTCCCTGTCAACTGAAATATTAATAACGTCTCTTATAGCTTACCGAGAGAGAAGATAGTAAAAGGGTGGGGGGTGGGGGGGGGGGGGGTTAATGTGTGAAACCCATGAATATTTAGTAGCCTCGTCAAAAATAAATAAAAATATTTTATTTTTACACCTTCTTACATTTTAAAAACTATTTTATTTTTACACCCTTAATTCGGTGACTTCCCGGAATAACCACTAAGACCAAAAATCAACTTTTCAAGAAATCGAGGTTTTTATATACAGTCATGTGCATGAAAATAGCAGTGTTTGAAATATTTACACGCATTAGACAAAATTGTCAATAAAGGTGATGTGCAAAACATTATATTGTTATGAAAATAATCTTTATTATATATTTCATCCATTAGACTTAAAACAACATAAAATTCCCCGCTGATAATTTAAATAAATAATTCTTCGTTAATTATATATGCTTATAAAAGTGTTCATTAAAATAGCAGTCTTTTTGTATTAATAACAAAATAATGAAAAAAGAGGAACGAATAAGGATCTTTCAATATAATTATTTCATAATACGTTAGTATTTTGTCCCGTAACCGTTATTTTTAATAACTGCTGTGCATCTACGAGGCATGGATACCACTAATTGACGGCATCTGCTTACATGGATAGACTTCCACGATGACTGAATTATTTCCCATAATTGCTGAGTATTTTTCGGTTTTGCTATAGAAACTGCCTTTTTAACATCTATCCATAGATGCTCGATAGGGTTAAGGTCTGGCGATTGTGAAGGCCAGACCATAACGTTAATTTTGTTTTCCTCAAACCACTTTTTAGCCTTTCGGGAAGTGTGTTTGGGATCGTTATCTTGCATGTAAGTCGACCGTAAAGGCATTTCTTCCTAAGCAAATGGAAGCATTACATTTTGCAATATGTTTACATAAACATCTGCATCCATTTTTCCCTTAATGCAATGGATCGGACCCACGCCATACCAAGAAAAACATCCCCAGACCATAAGACTGAAACCCCAATGTTTGACTGCATATCTGGTATACTTTGGATTAAATTCTGTACTGATTGGTCTCCGAAGATACTTCTGGCATCCACTAGAATCAAAAAGAACTACTTTTGATTCGTCACTCCACAAAATATTACGCCATTTAGAAGAGGGCCACATTTCGTGCTCTCTAGAAAATAATAGGCGGTTTTTTATTTGTCTCATATTTAATAATGGCACCTTTCTAGGACGTCTCGATCTTAAATTAGCTTTTATGAGGCGACTTCTTATTGATGAAGTACTGATTGAGAGTTTCAGATCCTGCTTAATTTGTGTCGAAGTCTTAAACGATTGCTTTTTTGAAGAATTTATAATATTCCTGTCTTCTTGAGGCGTAGTTTTCCTTTTTCCGCCCCGTTTTTCAGTCACATGTTCCCATTTTCTCGCATTACTAATCATTTTGGCTGAACACTTTAAAGATTCTTGTATAAATTTGTACGTTTTGCCATCTCTTAAGTAGCTGCCTGATAAGTGACCTTTCCCCAGATGTGCAATGCTTTGCCCGGCCCATTTTTTCTAAAGATAAACTTTTTTAATACTATACATTATATTTAAGAATAATCCTTACATTGAAATATACACCGATGAAAAAAATAAAGAGTCACTTTCGAATTTTCCAACAAATTTATCAAAGAAACCAAGTAACACTGCTATTTTAATGCACATCAAATTTTGCAGTTTGCTATTAATATAACGGGGAATACCCTAAAAGCATTCTTAATTGAAGTATTGCCACCACACATTGGTTTAAAACAGTAAAGAGATTAATTACAAGAGATGTCCTTCCAATCACTAAAGGAGGGATGATTAAAATTCAGTTTTTTAAAAATTGATTCCGGCACTGCTATTTTAATGCACATGACTGTACATTTTATGTTCATCGTTAAATACTCTACTTTTACAATCTTTGACCTGTATGAAAGGTACCATATGGGAGATATAAAATCCAATGTTAGTCAATTTTGAAACAAATAGACTTTAGTGGTTATTCCAGGAAGCCACATAATTATGTGACTTGAAAATCACATTACAATTCTGATAGATTACGTAAGTTTACATCTGATATTAGTCATCCCGGAATGTGACTTAAAAATACCAAATATAAAAAATTTACACGGATTCCATTTTATGTGTTCAGATGAACGATCTTAAGCAACAAACGTTCCAAAATATTTTTTATTACCAAAACTATAAACTAGTAGTTTTCCTTTAATAATTTGTTCCACAACAGCTACGCTTTTGTCGTCACTGAAAGTTAATAGTTATTCTTATCGTTCCCTATAAAATCTAGGGTGTTAAATCCTGGTATGCTTTACAAATAGTTTCGAGATTTGGAGGTATGTTTGTTAATTCTGCTTAATGGGTCACACGTAACAAATAAATAACACTGGTCTTTAAAAAATGGGGTCATGATTTTACCTGAGCAGTTGGGGGTCATTGCATTATTTAATGGTACGTATTTCATATAAACATAATATATCTATTTATATCAGGGTTTCGAATCGATACATCATATTCCAAGTCTGATATCGAACCGCTCCGGAGCGGATCGTTATTTTCCAAGTCTGTTATCGAACCGCTCTGAAGCGGATCGTTATTATTTTTAATTTCAATCGATCCAAACCGCTCCTGGAGCGATATTGAATCGATTCGGAGCGATTAGAATATCGCTCCACTGAATCAAAGTGCACCACATCTGCAACTTAATTACAAGGTGTCTTGTACTGAGAGGGAGTTTAGAGTTTGGGTAAATGGGTGCTGGGTAGGAGTAAGTGGTGGGGTGGCAGATTGGTGGTAATTTTTAAAAAGTGCACCTAACCTGAAATTTAATTACAAGGTGTCTTGTACTGACCTAAATATATATAGGGTTTATAGAGTTGTGATGAATGGGTGCTGGATAGGAGTGAGTGGCAGAGTGTTGGGGCTATTAGTAGCAGCTTTGTAGTGAGGGGAGGGGGGCGGTCGCGGCATGGAGTGGGTGTTGAAACTTAAAGTAATATAATCAAATCCCAAGAGAAGATATATGTAAATACCTTAAAAACTTGCGAAAGAATTAAATGGTTATAGTTAACGTGAATTATGAGAGAACAACGGAATAAATAAAAAAAGAGGCATACATTAAGTGCGCATCAAACGACAAAATTATGTCCGACTATCAGTCTAAGAATGATAATCATTGTATGCAGACGTAAAAATTTAAAAATGGGAAAGAGAAGAAGCAACCCCTCCTACAATTATTTTATCCACGATGACGAGAAGAAATATTCCATATGTAATATGGAAAACACCAAGTACAAGGGATCATTAAAGATATGTTTAAATTTACGGTCTTGAATATTTGGTTTTATATAAATAAACAAAATTGCGGTCTCTGTTTGCATATCGCTGTGCGTTGTGCCGCGCTTTTGGCCGAACTAAAGAAGTGGAACTAATTTCGCTCGGATTTTTTCCGAGTAATATGGTTTTTTTCCATACAAAAGTATGTACAAAAATTATATTATTCGGAAAAATACAAAGGCTACTTTAGCCTCATAAAATTGTATTTTCTGAAACTAGGATTCAACCGATATTTGATGAGGGGTTTCTTGATTTTTCTGTTTTATTACTTTGAATTCCTATGCATATTCGAAGCAAGCGAAGTTTACTCAATTTATGTAGTCAGCTCCCTTATTTGGCTAAATAATTCAAATAGTTTACCATCAGACAGACTCCGTTGGGTTCATCAGTTAAAAGATTAAAAAGCAAAAGGAAACCCTTTTCACTTAAAATTCGTAGAATAATAAAAATTCGTGAAATGTTGGTTGAAATTTTTAACACGCAGATTAGAATGAAAACCTTTTGTTTTCTCACTTGCAGCAAATCATACTGCAACGTTAGTCAGAATTGCGTATTTAGTTTGCTTTTCAAAAGCAATTTGGCACCTTAGCTCTTAAAGGTTTTCATGTGTGATTATATGAGAGTCAAACTCATCACTCACGGCTTGTAGTCGCATTTTTATAAATATTATATTCTAAAAAAAAAAATACACGTCGAACTTAGAACCTTTGTTTTTGGGATGTCGGTTAAAAATTACCATACTTCTTTCTTTGGTTCCGTGGAGCGACATTCCGATTAAATAACGCTCCAGGAGTGAATGTGGGTAGCATATGGCTGGTGGATACTCAATACCCAACCACACACCTACCTCTCATTATGCAGTCCTCTCACCCACATACTACTCACATTTACTCCAAACGCGTCTCACTAACTCACAAAATACCAAGTCACTTGTAATTAAGACACCTTGTAATTAAATTACAGATGAGGTGCACGTTTATAATTACTAGAGTTCTTCCTTTCATTCACCCACTCATCATTCACATCCAAACATCCTCCTGCCCACCCATCATCCCTAGTATAAAAAACCTCGTAATTAAGTTGCAAGTGAGGATCACTTTCTTATAATTACCAAACATATTCCTTTGATTCAGTCGAGCGATATTCTAATCGCTCCAGGAGCGGTTCGGATCGATTGAAATTAAAAATAATAACGATCCGCACCGGAGCGGTTTGATATCAGATTTGAAAAATAACGATCCACTCCGGAGCGGTTCGATATCGGATTTGGAAAATAACAATCCGCACCGGAGCGGTTCGATATCAGATTTGGAATATAACGATCCGCTCCGAAGCGGTTCGATATTTTTATAACGCTCCCGGCTGAATCGATCCAGATATCGCACCGATCCGATCCGGAGCGATTTGGAGCGAAATTTCGTATCGATTCGGAACCTTGATTTATATGAAATATGAACTTCATAACTTAAAATGGTCACAACTTTGCGAGATTAAATCGTAGTTAACCGCACAATAGCTTATTTTGAAGGGTAAGAGTAGCATTAAATGATAATTTGTGCATCCTGTACACAACCTTAAAAGTTGAAAAAAAAAACATTTTCGAGTACATAATCTCAACTATCTCAAAATCCTGACCTGATGGCCCAATTCTGACCTCGGATCGGACGCTATGCAGCAAATTATTTCGGAAATGAACCCCAGCTGCCCAGGTACAGAATCTAATTGTCCAGTGTAATTAACAGTGAAATTGTCTTGTTTTAGGTTATTACTGTTTCATTTCGCATTAGAACTTTTTTAATGTTGCAATAATTACAATTAGAACTACTTATGCTACTCAATACAGACATTTATATATCTCACATTTTAAAACTATGAGAAAAGCTTGGTACTCTTTTTTTTGCATGATAATGCACCGTTTCACGAGGTTTACAATTAACAACCTGCTTTGAAGTAGTCAAGTTTCAAATAAGTTAATTATGCACCGTAGTTTAAAATCGTTGTTGCTAAATCTTAAAAACGATCTCGGAAAGCATCTTAAAAACTGATATGAACATTATAGAAGGGAGAACTGATGTGAGCATTATAAAGGGCAAAGATAATGCACATATGAATTGGTAATGAAATTCATAATAAAAGACTTGAAAGCAATGAGTGATGAAACTGAATATTCATCGCAACCTTGTTAAAAGTAGTAATTATATAGCCAGGTCTATAAGATCTTTGTATAACAATTAAATGCAATAATCAGAGCATTTCCAACAAGACCCAATAAACCACAAAAAAAAAGTAAGCCTAACATATTCCTCTTAAGGATATACTCGTTGACTAAAGTTGAAAGTACAATTAAGAGGAAAAAATTAAATAGAGTTATAAATTTATCGCCTTTTAACTTACATTTTAAGCATTTTTTTGTGTTTTGTAAGCCGCAGATTAGCCAAAAAAAAAGGAACTTCCTTATAACGTTTTTAAGACAGAATTCGCCTAAAGCCATAAGGATCCTTTCTTAAATTTTTCTCATATTATTATAAAACAAAAAAATTCATAGAATGAATTCATTTAGATAAAAATGATCAAATTTTTTACACTTCAGCAAACACACAAACATTATACGCACACATTTTTAATTTTATATTATTTCTAACATAATTTCTTAATAACTTAATGCACTTTGGTCCCCTGTGTATCAACCAACATAAAAGATTTAATCCTCTTATGCTTTCGGCAAAAGGATATTAATTCGTTTTCAGCGGTGAAACGATATAAAAGCGCGACATTTGCGTTATTAATGTTATCGTATAGTCGCGATTTTTGTCAAGAAACCGCACAGTAGTCAGCGAGATTTAACCAACCGACAAAATATATCTCCAAATTTAGATTGCATTAACATAATTTATCCGGAAGAAAAGAAAAGAACGCGAGACGATTTATGGTGAAGGAAAATACGAAGGAGGAAAATGACAGAAGAAAAATACGACGAAATCGTTTCGTTCATTGTAAACATACCCCGCACCCGATAGAAACAGATCAACAGTCGGATTAAGACTAAGAGATGAACGGAGGAGAAAAATTGCCAAGTGGCTGTGACCGACCGACCATAGAGACGAAATATCATCTGTGCGCATCCAGAATCCTCTCAGTATTCAAGAAATGCTATGCGGGGGTGGTGGGTGGTTAATCGGCATTTAAATTGGGTGGTGCCGAGGGTGCAGCGACAGTTTGTTGCCATTCACACAAACCAAGGTCGATGATGTAAATCTGAGAATGTTCAAGTTGGAGACTATACATTTAAGAGGAATGGCAACACCAGGTCACAAAACTTCAATGAAAGCTCTACTGTGTAACAGAAAAGCGTGCTAGCAAACGGCGACTAAAGAAATAAAACTGAGTCCTTCCACAAGATCCTTCTATGCACCATGAACACATATTCCCTGTACAGACTCAGTTGGATTCAGAGTTTCAGAAAAATGAAGAGAATGCAGAGTAAATTGCGACAAGTATAATAGAAAAAGTACTATAGGGTGCACTTTAAATTTTCTATAAAAGCTTCTATAGAGCTTTCCAATAATAAGCCAAGAAAATTATTACAAACAATAAGTCGACGAAGGACCAAACATACAAAGTAAACATAACCAGCATCTCGGATCACGCTGAATATTTAGTTTTCTAACCCGCAGACGTATCGAATAATTTCAGATTATTAGCACAAGTGTTTTCAAGAAGAATTTGTGAACAGCTAAAGCAATATTAGCTGTTTTACAAGTCGAAGCTAAGTAAACAAGTCTGAGGTCTAAATAAACTGCAGCCCTGGAAATTAATGAAAAAAAGATTTAATTCTATTTTATTACGTAAACAGTTGAAAGAGGAGTCGCACACTTTAAAAAACTTCAAATTATGGAGAAAGTTGTGGATTTAGTGGTCAAATATTATTCCACTGAAAAACTGATATTCTGCTCATTCGTGAAGGATTTCCCATTCGGGAAATGCTGTTTAGAGCGCGAAAATTTAATCAGATAGGAATAAGTAGGTATGGTAATATGTATGACCCTACATGATCCAGAGAGCTTATCTCACTCGGACGTAAATTAATTAGTGTCATCGTGGTCGCTATTTCGGGCTACTGTCTCATAGGAAGACACGTCGATAGACTCGGTGCTTCTTCAAACGACGTCTGTAGGAGTTGCCAAGACGAATATTCTACCTCCTCTGCAACAGCCCGGCCCCAGCCAACCGTAGGAACCGGTTTTTGGGCTCCGCCTTTATTGAAGAGTTAACCGAAATAGGCTCCACTGATGTCAGGGGCTTAGTTAGGTTCATCAGGAGCTCTAAATGGCTTCCGGATACATGATAAGCCTAAACTCTTTCCGCCCCAGAGAATATTGCATATTGGCTCCCCGACAACTAGAGTCCACTGGTGACAGGGAACTAGCTCGGTCCACAGAGAGTTATTAGATAGGCTCACCTCTTTTTCTAGGGATTAAATGCGATCTGAAAATACAGCCTCAACTGTGGTATCACAATGGGCCACTTTGGCCTAACCTAACCTAATATTATTAAAAGATAACTTTGCGAATTACGCTCGCACATGGTACTATCTTTTCGGGTTTTTAGGTTATGGTTACGACATATCTAGTTGTGCTTTTAGTTATGAACTATTTAGAATGGTTAGAGACAGTATATCTGCCTCTACTCCGAAAACTATAACTACGGCTCTATCCTTTTACCATCATTTTTCAGTATCTTACATCCGCGCTCATTTTTTATCTTTCTATGCTAAATTGTTTACAACATTACTATATATGTTACACGCCATTTATTTTATTATTCAAATTCATCAATAACAATAGGATTAGTACAATGTTTATAACATAATATTGAGGAAACAGTAACCGCAACCGAGCTGATCCTTTATTTGATTTTTGGAAAAATTGAAGTCAATACAATGAGAATGGCTGTTAAAGAGCTGAGACATAAATTTAAGTAGCTCCTGCATGCCACGAGGTGTTGAGGTATTTGGAAGAAGCTGTAATTCCTCAGAAAATGAGCCGGAATAGATATATTCAAAGCACCCAGCAACTCAGGGGAATCAAGAACCCCCGTATGCAATCTTCGGTTTGCCGCACCTGGACGCAATAGTATCCAATCCATGCCACTACAGAGGCAATACAAAGGGTTATTCCACAAGAGACAATTTGTGAATGAGAATTACGTGATTAATCCTGAAATCGTCAAAATGCAATCGACGTGTTTACCTGCTTCAATAGCCCGTAAACAATAATTGGAAAATTCCAATAGCTTGGTGGTTGGTTGGTTTTCGCGAACCCAGAAGGTTTACAATGAAAATAAAGAATATGGCAAACCAAAGCTTGAAAAACCTAGCTACACAGTATAACTTAGCAACCCTAACCTTAGATACAAAATCCTTACCATGGCGTAGTATGCCAACGTACTCTATACAGCGAGAGAGATTCAACAAAATTAGAGCACGCATTACAAAATGCTGGAACTGCTCCCTCCCTCCACTTCCCATAGTCACTCTAGGTGCAACATTTTTTTATCATTTACCAATAAGAAAACGTACCAACACCGCACGCTATAAATTATTGTCGGGGTACCAAAGGGGGAACATACTCTATACATCAGAAAACGAATCATACAAATCTGGCGTTACGAAGTAAGATCCCCCATACAATAGGTCTAAATTCTTTGCATTAGCAATAATGGGTGTTCATACTCTATAAAACAAAACAAAAACGAACCATCCAAATCAATCCACACATAACGAAGTGGATTCCACTCCGCTCTACACCTCCTTTCGCCAACACAATTTTTGACATTGTATCCATCGGGGAACATACTTTACTTAACAAAAACAAAAAGAATCATCAAAATCGGTCCACGCATTACGAAGTTAAGTTCCAACCCCACCCAACCAAGAAAGAGCATTTCTGACATGGTACCAATCGAGGAAGATAACCTACCCAACAAAAAAAGAATATCAAAATCGATCCACACGGTACGTAATTATGCCGTCAAACAAAAAAAATTAAAAAAAAATAGGCGTCGAATTACAACCTCTCGTTTTATGGAAAGTGAGATACACAAGTGCAAAGCAAACTGGCCGATGAAAAAAAAGGATTTGACAACCCTATCCATGCCACAATCACTAATTGATACTACAATTGTAAGCGGACCTACAATTTAAGGTGGATTGCGAACCACCGACATTACCCTGCAAACCCCAATGGCCTTTTTTACCGTAATCTAATGTCAAAAGAATACAGCCATGGGTCGCCGCCTGTTCCGCTCGAACCTGGGACATTCGGAGAGAAATGTCCACACCGTGCACATCATCTCCAGATTCCAGTTTTGCAGTATCAAAACATAAAACAAACTTAAGAACAGGATGATGACCAGAATCAGGAACTAGAGGAGATAAGCATTGCTTTACAAAGGTGGCACTGAAATCTGTAGAAAATACCAAGTCGAAAAAGCTGCCTGAGTTGTTTGCGATGCCACTAAATTGTACCAAACCATACGAAGTCATCTTGCTGAGGAATGAGGTATGACAAAAAATGCCGAGGTGTAACCGAGAAAGATGGCAATCGACCGCCATTATCACCAACAAGCACAAGGAAGTCAGAAGGCATTGGTAAGCCTATCGATGCAAGCAGCATCCGTCAGAACGTAAGTCATAGAAACATAAACACTCAGCTGTGCGAAGCTGACTCCCAAAAACTAATAATTCAAAATTAAAATCGTGGATTCAGTTGATTCAGCGATAACTCAAATTGACAACCTTTTTATGGGGTGGTCAATCCTGTTCAGTAATAAAAGCCCACAAATATCACATTCGGGAGGGCAGTGGTAATGTTGACCTGAAAAACATATTTTTGTATTCTGGGTGGGGTCAATTGTCGTCACTCCGTGGTTAATCGAATCCAGTTTTTAATTTTGAAATATTTTGAGGGGTCAGCTTTACACAGCTTAAACGTTCTTCTGGTAGGAGAATCAGAACCCCTTCCCCAACAGGAGCGTTCAAAACAGAAAGATAACGATCCCTGAGTAAGACCAGGAACTCAGGGCCGAAAACTCTGAGTTTGCGATGCTGCCAGAGAACATAATTTTCGTCAAATACACTACGTCGAAACAGGAATCAGCAGAGCCAATGGAAAAGCACGTTGTCTTAGAGCTGAGTTCAGAGTGAGAGCTCACAGACGTGTTTTTTAAACTTGCCTTGTTTTTTGAATCCGAGATATTTCAGCACCTGGTCTTAGGTGTGAACTCACGAATATTTGCACCAGAGGCCAATTCTTTTCAAAGAGACCATAACATCAGCAGCGCCAGTTCTCTACAGCAAGATTTTATTACTCTTTATACTTAACACATTAGCACTACTGAATTCATTTTCAAGTCTTTCACATTTTATAGTATTTCGAAATATTGGATTAAATATTTCTTGATTTGCCTTACGCCAACCCCTGAAAGCCAGTTAAACGAGGAGAGGCTGATAAGTTCGCGGCCTGAGGTACTTAGCAATGACTCATCATCTCAGTAGTAATGGCACTGCATGAGACACTCATTGCTAGTATACGCTTCTTTCAATATAGAGGTCAGTATCAAATTACCTGTGGAATTAGAAACTTCCTGAAGAAAGGAAAAACGTCGAAAGAAAATTTGGAAGACATGTCCTGAGGTGTTCAGAAATGTGGGCCTTCGTATATCATGTTCAAAAAATAGGATCGCTTATTTGAAAAGGGACGAGACGGCAATGATCACCACCCGGCGCGTTCTGTGCCGATAGTGGAAGTAGAAGGTGTTCGAAAAACTCAGAAATTCTTACCGACTGACCAAAGAATAAACATTTGGCAATCAGTTCGACGATGAAGGGGTTGGAGAAATTTGCCACTAGTTTTTGAATATTTATAAAAAAAAACATTTGTGCGCGTTGGGAACCGAAAATACTAACGCCGTTAGTTAAAGACTTCATAGGGATTTTTTGAGTTAACCTGAGACAATATTGACAAAGTTTACCACCAATAAGATGCTGAGTCCATGCAAGGGATAAAATAAGACGAAAGGCCGCCGAAGGTGTTTTGCTGATTGATTAGCAGCCAAAGGGACTATTATAAATGGTCAATATTACGCAAATTTATTGGCTCAGGTAGGTGAGGCAGTCTCACATAAGCGATGTGGGACAATGGCTTGAGTGATATTTTTGTAAGGCAATGCACCTGTTGCACCATGAAAGAAATTGACCGCCTACCCTACAGTCCAGACCTGGCCCCCCAAAGACTTTTCTGTTCGCCGAAGAAAATAAGATGAAGGCAGCCGTATAATGCCATTTTGAAGACAAGGAAGAGAAGTATTTTTTGGCAATTTAAATATGCCAGGTATAAGAAATGTAATTCTCTTGAGGGGGATTATGCTTTATTGAAACCTTTCTTTCATTTACTACCTTAGGTCGCGAACTTATCAGCCGCACCTCGTTGCACCCGAAACGTCCGTAAATGGCTGACATATCATCAGTGCTATACAGAAGACGTAGACAGGAGCCGACACATCGTTCTACTACAAACCCTTCTGACGAAAAACCTACGAAAACTTCTTTCAATTTTATAACACTACCACCTTTCTGTGACATTTTTCTTCTAAAAACCTTTCAAAATTCCCTAGAATCAACAGTCAGTCTGTAAGAAAGATACATATATGTACATATAGATATAGGTCGTTAATATATTTACGGTGTGGTCTGGCTTGGTTGGTCTCCATCCAAGAAAGGTAAAAGTTTTAATGTAAACTAAAATTTAATTTAACTTTGATTCACATTAAATTACCTCGGGCTTCAGAACAATTAGTAGCCCCTTTCGAAAGTCTTGGGGGACTAGAAAGAGGGAACCGAACCAACGTCATTACCCCAGTGCAAAAACCTCAGTATTTCAAGCTTTACACAAATTTTCAAATCAGTGATGAAGTGGAAAATGAGCAAATCTCAGAGGTTAGCTTTTCGTCAACAAGACAAATTCCGAAAGTAAAGTAGTGAAAAAGTAAACAAAAGTAAATTTTGATTAATTTAAACCCAAACGAGATGGTATCATATCATATACGGCAAACTACATATATAGGTATGTGTTCATACCTACGAGACTCAGGTGTGATCCTGAGTAAATTTCGGATAACTAAATTAGCAAACTTTTGTCCCGGTCGGACTAAAAGTGCTATCGTCTGTTATCCAAGGCAAAAGTTAAAGCAAACCAAAAACGCTTTAATTCATCGAAATTTCTTTCTGTGTCGGGTCTATAAGAAAAAGACAAGTGGTTGTTGGCTAGCTGGTCAACTTTAGGTGGATATAGCAATGTAGACAACAATCTGGGCGGAATTGTCCTCGGCGAACTGGGAACAATTTCGCTGTTGTTGTCCCCCTTTGGATCCGTCTTACATCTTCCATTGTTATGAAACATGGGGTTAAATGGACTTTTCAAGTGTTGCTAAATGTACTTTTATCTACTTCTTCTTCTCTTGCCAGGGGCACGAGCACAAATTGTTAAAATAGTTTCACTTCAAAGTTTCAGGATTATGTGAAAGGCATTTATGAGGTATTCGTCGGTAGACGTAGGAACCGATTTTGGTATGTCAAGGTGAAAAATTAAATTTTCCGAGGAATGTCTGAAATTGGAAAAAGAAAGTTCTTAAAATATTTCATTAAAAACTTCCTAAAGGTGCAAGCGAACGTTTGTATTGCACAATATAATTTTACAGCTGTTTTTACAGTGCATGAATAATATTTTTAAGAATATTTAAAAAAATCTTCAATAACCTAATTAAACTTAGCTTAAATCGTGAAGCAATTATATTTCGAAAATGAACTCTAGTTCACTGAAGTAATTGCTTATAATACGCTGGCAAAACAATAAAATTTTATTCGAAATTCCTTAATTCAGTCAGGCAGATTTTAATTGCTTCACGTTTTATGACAATAAGTGCGGTATTGCCTTTAATTTGCCGTGTTTTACCAATTGTCCGTACATGAAAGAAATGGAGAAAATCTTCGGTTTGGTTCATTACGTAAAGCAAGCGCGGAAATCTGAAAGTTTTCTAATCAAGTGTGAAATGTTAAGTTTTTTCACGCTTCTTCCTAACCACTGGCATGGATAGGTAGTGTCTTATAAACGAAACTTGTAAGACGGCAGTTATAGTTTGCGGTTAAAGTAGGCTAATTTAATTGAAAACACGGAAATTAGAGATTGGTGTCATTTCGATGCGTTTCACGTTATTTTGTTGAGAACTGTCGTTTTTAAGTGGGGGATTGATTGAAACGGTTCAATTTTTAAATTAGTTTCGAAATGATAGACATTTTTTAACTCCAATTACTTTTGTTCCAAAGCTGAGGTTATAAATTCCAATCTATCTACGGAAAGTTTCATTAAACACATTTAAAATGGAGCGGAAACATTTTCTAAAATATAGGCAAAAGTTGCATTTAAACAGGACGAGTGCAGGAGATTAAATACCTCGGGTATATAATCGGAAACGGATCCAGACAAGGTATCCGCGATCGTGGAGTACCCCACCCCGAAGACCGTATGGCAAATACGTCGCTTTTTGGGTATGGCAGGATGGTACGGAAAGTTCATCTCGAACTACGCTGCGGTATCATCACCGATCACGGACACCCTAAAGAAGAGGCACAAGTTCAACTGGACCGCTGAAGCCCAAGATGCATTCATGGGCCTCAAGCACAAACTAACAACAGCCCCATTGCTCGTCAGTCCTGACTTCCGCAAACCCTTCGTCATTCAATGTGACGCAAGTCAGCAAGGCGTCGGAGGAGTCTTTCTGCAAGCCGATGAAGAAGGCATCGAGAGGCCCATCGCCTACATGTCCCAAAAACTTAACTCCGCTCAGCGCAATTACAGTGTGACCGAGCCAGAGTGTCTAGTCGCTGTCTTAAGTGTAACAAAATTCCACGCCTACATCGAGCTGATGCCCTTCAAGATCGTAACAGACCATGCGAGCTTGAGGTGGCTCATGAGTCAAAAGTACTTGTCTGGTCGGTTGGCCCGTTGGAGCTTGAAGCTACAGGCCTTCGATTTCGAGATCGAGCACCGTAGTGGCAGTCAGAACGTTGTTCCAGATGCGCTCTCCAGAGTGCACGAACCCAACCTTTCGGAGATCGAAGTAGCTCCACTTATAGACCTCGACTCTCCAGAGTTCGAATCGTCTGAATATAACGAGTTGCGGGAACACATTCTGATAAACAAGTCCAAACTTCCCGACGTACACCTACTAGAAAAATATGTATACATCCGCAAACTGCCGCGTACCGGCGACTCTGTCTCGGAGGATGAGGCCTGGAAGCTGTGGATTCCTTCGGGACTCGTCGAGCACGAAACGGTCGCCGATAACGAAAAAATGGAGTTATTGTATAGCTAGTTAATCAATAGAAAGGGGAATCACCAAAATCGAAATCAGATCATAATATAGTCTATAATAGAGCGTATACCCCAGCACAGTGTGTAATTTCCAAAAGAGCAGATTTAATAGAATGGTATACAAGAATGAATGAGCTTGAGAAGAGGGAGAAGTCGCGAGAATGGGTAAGGGTAAAGAATTGACAGGTAAAGCGAATAAAGGGAATAGGAATGATAAGAATGGGACCAAGCCGAGGTTATGGTCGAAGTTGAAATCGAAGTCGGAATCTAGGTCAAAGTCGAAATATTTATTTATTTATAAACAGATTCGCCCAAGCTGGCTACTACAACGAAAATTACAAAATATTAAGCCAACAACTAGAACTAAACATTATTTAAAAAAACGGCTTAATGGGTATTTCAACTACTGCCCCGAACAACCTAGTTCGATGCAGGCTCAGCATTCATTACAGAAACATGACATCGACGCAATCAGCTCATGCATTCCGTAAAGTGTTTGGTGGAATGGAACATGGCAAAAGTCGAAGCTCCTCAATGACCGGGCCGGAATGCATTGAGAAGTTCGAAGGAGTTGTTCTTTCAATTCAAAAGATCGTACAAAAAAGTGATTTTAAAAACCGTGCGTCTTATCTCGAGTGAGCCGACCAAGATCAATTCGAGTCTAGCATGATAGGAAGGGAAAAAGGATCACGCCAGAGATGACCCCGAAGAGCGAACTTCGATACGGTTGTGGCCTCGATACGGTTGATGTGGGTCCCATAACTCGCAAGCGTATTCCAGAAGGGGTCTGACAAAGGTGCAATAGAGCCTAGTTAATTAGGGGTCGTCGAGCTCCTTGGACCACTGTTTCACGAAGCCGAGCACGGAATTAGCCCTGCTCACTACGAAATTCACGTGATTCGCGAAGGAAAGGTGCGAATTAACCAACCCAAATCCTTGGCCTTCCCTGACCAACTCAGGACGCAACTGTCCAAAGAGTAGTTAAAGTGGATTGGACATCTTCGGCGGATAAAGTGCATTACGGTGCATTTGGTAGTATTAAGGGAAAATGCGGATATCGGAACTTAAGAGGGCACAATCATCAGCGCACGAGACGACACGGAAGATCTTTGCATCATCAGAGTAACAGGAGTAGTGAAACATCATTAATAAAGACGATGAAGAGTAGAGGGCCAAGATTGCTGCCCTGGGGCATCCCGGAAGAAACAACTATTTCTTTGGATAGAGCACCAGGGCAGAGAACACGCTGGACAAGTAGGAGGACAGCCAATCAACAAAAAGTGTAGCAAAACCAAGAAGATAAGCCTGCAAACGAGTATCTTGTGGTCAATTCTGTAAAAATCCTTGTTGAATACAGTGAAGACGCAGTCAACAGACAGTGATGTACGCATTCGAGCAAGTTGGTGGTGGTAGACTTACCCTTGAAGAAGACATGCTGAAAAGAGCCAATAAAAGGTATGCAGTGAAAGTGAAGCACGGCACTGAACAAGGCCACGAATACCTTCGCAACATGGACGAGTTAGCAATGGGTCTATAATTGGAGATGTCAGACTTGTCTGACTTGACAGACTTCTTTTGAGGAAGGACTTCTTTTGAGGAAGGATTATTCCAATGTGAGGAGAAACGGCCGCAGCATATAGACAGGCTAAACAAATAACAAAGAACATGTGAAATCGAAGAACAGCACTTTTTCAAGAAAGACGAAGGGATACCATCGAGGTCACACGCAAATCCGTCAGGCAATTTCGACAAGTATTCAGCGATCATGGCGTCGTCGAAGACTAAGTCTTTGGGTTCAAGGGAGATGTGAGGAAGCCTGGTCAAACGTGTAAAATCCGGAAAAACCAGAATCACAGATCAGGAATTACGATTTTTTTCGCAAAGTTATGGCTATTCGAAGTTACGAAATATATCTCTTCGACGTCATTAATGCAAATGCTTAATGCAAATGCTAATGACGTCGAAGGAATATATTTCGTTACTTCGAATAGTAATAACTTTACGAAAAAAAAATCGTAATTAATCTCTTGAACTCTTAAATTAAAGGGTAAGAGTGGTACTAAATGATGTAACTGGAGAGACAGACCACAAAAATTTTGTGCACCCTGTACATAACCTCAAAAGTATGAAAAAACGCCGTTTTTCGGGTACATAACCTCAAATATCTCAAAATCCTGACGTGATGGGCCAATTCTGACCCCGGATTCGGATTCTACGCAGTAAATTACTTCAGAAATGACCCTTAGCTTTCCAACAACTAAACCATGTTGACCTGTGTTATCGAAGTTCCAGGAACGCAGTTATTATTAATTTATCCATCAATTTGACAAAAAGAATATGGTGATTACCTCTTTTAACAAAGAAACATATTTTCACATCTGGTTCTATTTCTTTGTCCAGCAGCAATAAAGGTTTTAGATGTTAAAATCTAGAAAGAAATGAGTTGTTCATGTCGACTAAGAGTATGGTGTTCACACCATGATTGTTATTATTGAAATGAAAGTAAAAAGCTCGTAAAGTTTTCAAGCGTCGTAAAGAAAAATGTATCCTTCAATTTTAAACAAAACTTCTCGCTGGATTTAGCTACTACCATTAAACGATTTCCGCAGTGTTGGCTAAGGGAAGTATTTCATTAAATTTTCCTAATGAAATTCTGTTTACACTTCCTTCGACGAGTCCGGAACCATCATGCTAACATAAAAGCTCAAATTCCAACAACAACGGGTTTAATAAAGTAACGTTTGTGGCTGCTCGACCTGGTTACACCTTCCCTAAAGAACAAGTCCAATAAAGCTCAATTATCACTGTAATTTTCGTGGTGTACTTTTATAGTGCCGCTTTCCTCTGAACGTGATATCACGCCAAGCTCATCTATAAAGTGGTTCCAACCTACACTTTCCTTTGCTGCTTTTAGGATATGACAATATAACCGGAATAAATTATGGACACCTGAGTCAATTACATTGACCAAGCACTTTTCGTGTGCTTCGACGACGGAATTTTTAGCTTTGTGCATTATTCTCCACCTTAACTTGATTTCGTATAGTTCTTTGGGTATCGATCGATTTTCAAAGTGCGGCTATATATTCTCTGCTAGATAATTGCTGTAACCACAATAGTTACCATCACCTGCCCAAGGCGCAACGTGAGGTGTTCTAGAGAACCTTTCAAGACGATAAAAATAAGTTCTCCTCCCTGTTTTCCGCCCTAAAGAAGACAAAAAGGCTTGACAATTTTCTTGTATGCATAGAAATACAGGTTGACTACAACTTCAATCTGAGACAAAACAGTTTCCCATAAAGTATGGCGTCCTGTTCGATAAAAGTTATTGTTCAACATGAAAAAATCATGACAACTGGAATGTCTAGAAAATTATACATAATAACAGTAGCCGCTTGGCTTCCTGCAATATAAATAGCGTCTAATGTGAACAATGTATCCTAAGGGAATACCTTTTTGTCTATTCCACCGGGGCAAATACACTCCCATTTAACACTTTTGTAGGTGTACCAACCAAGCCATTTATTCCCATAACTAACCTGAGTCTGTCTTTCTGACATAGAAGAAATTAGTTTTCTCGGAGCCGTTTAAATGGTGCACAGTGCAAGAGTACCTAATATGTAATTTAGTTCAACGTTACGTGATTGCTATTGGGGGTGTTTGGAAGACGGTTGAGATCATCAAATTTTCATGCACACACATCAGATTGTTTAATGCTGTAAATGTGTACTAATATATATAAGAACAAATTGCATGAGGTGTGATACAGCTATTGTATGGTGGTAAGGAGACTTTTGGAAATTTTGTTGACAGTGACAACTTCGGTTTATCTAGACACGCCATAACTTTTATAAACTGAGAAGTTGTCAAATTCTTGGTTGAACCTTATTTACGTACATGACACCTCCAAAATAATGAAATGCAGTGAAATTTTTCAACTTGACAAGAATACTTTTGTTGTCAAATGAATTAATTATTACCAGTAGCTCGTTGGTGGTGTAAGGAATACTGTAAGGGCTAATGAGAACAACAGAATTAAAATTGGTCCATGCGTTACGAAGCTAGCCCACTCCTCTCCCCGCCACTATAAGACTATTATTTTTATTATGATACAAATTGAGCAAGACACTATATACAACTTTAAACGAATCAACCAAATCGGTCTTTCGCGTCATGAAGTTATTTTCAAAAACTTTGCCAAATCCAAATTTTATCACATTGAAAGGGAGCAACTGCGGTTAAATAATTATATCCCACTCTGGCATATGCTTTGAAGTTGCGGCAACTAAAACGGGACACAAAATTAAAATTTAATATTCTCATATCTAGAGAAGTAAGTTATAAATCGTAAGAAGTAAGTCGTCGGTGGTGTAAGGGATACTGTACTCTGTACCAGTGATGGGCATTATTCGAATAAATTTTCAATCAAATAACGATTTTTTTTATAAATCGAATAAATATTTATTCGATTTTCAATTCGTTCGTTATTGGATGAATTATTGGCAAATAATTATTTGTTATTTGGTGCTTTTTATTGGAATTTCAAATAACTATTTGTTATTCGATTATTTAATAATTATTCGATAGTTCATGTCTCTTTATGAAATAATTATTTGTTGTTGGTGTCCATTAGTTCAATTTCAAAAAATTATTTCTTGGTACACGAATTTCATATCACAAGGTGCCTCGTACTTAGGAAATTAAAACTGCCTTGTTATGTTTCGATGTTTACAGTAAAGCTTTTAGTAAATGATTATAATAGAATTAACCCTTCTAACTCAGAAGGCGCACTTCACAGGCAGAGGCCTGGAATCAATTCACCAGAATATAACATATATTGAGATGAATGCGGCTCCCACAACCCATGCAATAAAATATTAGTAAAGAAGAAAAAAAAAAAGAGAAAAAAAAAACAATCCCAAACACTACAATCAGAGGTGCAAAGACAACAGAGATCGTTTAAGCAAATCTTTAGTAAGAGCCAGATCAAAAATAGGACACATATTCACGGATCTATACATGCGGTTAATAGGCTCATGCATACCATAGTTAGAGCGAGAATGGATAACATGTAGTAAAGGCAATCTCCTTAAGCTATACGGGGTTTGCCTATAAGTAACCAAATTTGCGAGAGTAAGAGAATCTATATTCAAGTTCAAAAGCTGATGGATAAATACTAGGTCAGCAATGCTACGACGTTCCTCTAACGAGTGCATATTAAGCAATCGGAGGCGATCCTCATAAGGAGGAAGCCTTAATGGATCATTCCACGGGAGGTCCCTTAGTGCGAAACTAACAAAGTTCCGCTGCACCGATTCAATGCGTCTAGAATTAATAGCATAGCAAGGAGACCAAACCTGAAATGCGTACTCAAGAATTGGTCTAACTTAAGAAAAAAATAAGTGAATAAGGGTCTGTCGATCAGAAAACTCCCCTGACCACCGCTTAACAAAACCAAGGACTGAATTACTCCGAGATACTATATGGTTTATGTGCAGTGAAATCGAGTTTTTTGTCTAGCATTACACTGAGGTCAGTAACGGACTCCACACGACGGATATTAGTTTCCGCAAAGGTATAATCAAAGACGAGCTGATTGATGTTCCTAGAAAATGACATAACTTCACATTTATCCAGGTTAAGTTGCAGTCCATTTGTGGCACACCAAACCCTGAAGGTATTCAAATCATCCTGAATGCAGGAAGAATCATAACTGTTTCTAACGCATAAGAAAATCCTGATATCGTCTGCGTAGATTAAAACTTTGGAGTGCTTAATCAGAGGGACAATGTCGTCAATGGCAAGAATAAACAGCAGCGGCCCCAGATGGCTACCTTGTGGTACACCAGAGCTATCTTAAGAGCTAAGAGCTCGATTGTGAGCGTGACGGATAAAGCAGGGATATCAACCATACTGCAATTCAAGTGCGATTTGCATGCAACCAACACGCCACCTCCACGAGCCATGGAGTCAGAGTATCTATCCTTTCGAAAAATCTGATAGGACTCGTCAAGAATTTCTGCATCAGTAAAACCGCAATGAAGCCAGGTTTCGGTCAGAGCGATGACGTCGTAACAGCAGGCAAGAGAAGCCTGAAATAACTGGCTTGATCTTGTTCTTAGTCCCCTTACATTTTGGTAGTAAAGGGATAGCGTATCTAGTTTTTTTGGTTACTAGCAGAAGTTCTATTCTGAGTGTCTTCCGCGACCCTACGACGGGGCACAAATTCATGCGCAATGATATTCTCGGGCCCGAAATCGGGGGCAGACATTATCTCAAAAAGTTCTGGGGACAATGTCAACTTAAAGGACGACGTGAGTCCTTGAGAATGACGAGATCCTAGAACATAACATAAAACAAATAAGTATTCCATAAAGAGACATCAACTATCGAATAATTACTTGATAATCGAATAACAAATGATTATTTGAAATTCGAATAAAAAGCACCAAATAACAAATAATTATTTGCGAATAATCCTCCAAATAACAAATAATTTTTATAATCAAATAAATTTTTATTCGATTTTTCAATTTATTTGAGCTTTTAGCTTTTATCGTTATTCTAATAAAAATTTCCATCTCTGCTCTGTTCTACCTTTCCAGTAGAGAGTCGCTGATTCGTATCCTATGGTATGAATATACTAAAAATAAGATTAAGCTTTGCAGAAAATTTCGGTAGTTCACAATCTATCTGAAAATTTTCAAGGTTAGATAGAGATAGACCGAAAAAATACTGCATGTTAGAATAAAATGAAAATAAGCCCACAAAAAGGAACCGCTCAAAAAGACAAGTGCAGGTAACAAACGATAGGGCAGACCAGGTAAAGAATCGTTCACGAAAGCAGTAAGTGCTCATTAAAGAGGCGATGCATTGCTGCTATAGTATTTGGCTCGTGCATACAATCCATAGCAGTGGAATGTTTTACAGTGTTAGGTAGTTAGCGGAAACTTACTGCTCCTTGAAAGCAGTCAAAAAATAAAAACAACACGTTGCACTTACTTTCCAGGGAGTTCAAAGAAATTAATTTTAGGGAAGCCAACGAAGTGCAAACCTAAGAAATCTACGCTGTAATGCGATTGATGTAAACTTCAAAGTTAGGAGGCAACAACTGTCTAGTGTATTTTAAAATTGGCCACCTAACCATAGTGCAGGAAAAATCTGATTTAAGCATAAGCTCCTTTCACGAAGCCCAGCATTGAACTAGCCGTTCAAAAGAAAGGCGAGAATTAAGAGCGACGCTTAAGTCTTTAGGTCTGTACCCTGATGAGAATGCGGGATCCCGCATGTGCACGAACTTACACATTTTGCGTTCCATTACGTTTCGTGCCAGGTAAAATGACGGAGAAAAAATCGACATCACATATTCCCCTGCTGCACGAACTTACCCAAACTTTTTAGCTTGTGCGTGATCGGCCATCTCTTCTTGCAATAGTACAAACAGCTGTTCGGTGTTTTTATTTAGAAAGTGAAGTTAGGTTGAGTGAATGTATCATAGTGAATTGATTGAATAAAGCTATAAATAAAGTAAAATTTGGTGATTAAAATGTTTAGAATAACAATTATTTATAATTAGAAGTGCAGTTTAAATAGATTCTGTGTGTTCCGCGCGCGCGCTGTATTGTTTGCGCAGCAGTTATAAAAATGTTCCTAATATAACAAAATATTGAGGTGAATGAGGCTCCCACACCAGCATGCAAACTAATATTAGTACCCACCCAGAAGCACAAAATTAGGAGTGTAACAGGCATAGAGATCCTTGAGCCAAGCCAATGCAATACTTACACAAACTAATATAAAAAAAACAAAATTAAAAAAGCCGTACAAAAACGAGTGAGTGCAACAGGATGGCTACAAGTTGTAGAGGCTACTCTTTAATGTAACCTTGTCCACATTAGTACTGAAAACATCACCAACATCATTAGCAAACCTACACATGTGGTTAATCGGCTCAAACATACCGTACCTAGTGCGCGAATAAGTTATCCGCAAGTTAGACCGGTTTCGAAGGGAATAGGACAGTTCTCTAGGTATAATTTTGGACGAAAGTTCCTCACTGTCAATCTTCCCCTGAAGAAGCTGGTGTAGAAAAATTATATCAGCAACCCAACGGCGCTTCTCGAGAGTAGTAAGTTGTAGCAGTCCTAATCGCTCTTCATATGGAGGTAGAATAAGAGGGTCACTCCAGGGCAAAGCACGAAGAGCCGCTCTCACAAATCTACGCTGAACGGATTCAATACGTTTAATGTGAGATCTGTAAAATGGAGACCAAACCGGACTAGCATACTCCAGCAATGGTCTAACAAGGGATGTATACAGATGAAGTCTTATGTGAGGGCCAGGAAACTCCCTGGACCAACGAAGGATAAATCCCAGCATAGAATTGGCCCTGGAAGCAATATTATTAATGTGGGGGATGAAGTTAAGTTGTCTATCAAGGTACACGCACAAGTCCTTCACCCCTTCCACCCTTTGAATACAAGTACCATCAAACTTGTACTCAAACGTACAGTAGTTGCGGGACCTCGAGAAGGTCATAACCTGACATTCCTCAATGTTTAATTTAAGATTTTTATTGCCACACCAGCTATAAAATATGTGTAGATCCGACTGCAAGATCTCGCAATCGCCAAAAGATTTAATTGGGAGAAAAATCTTGATATCGTCCGCATAAATAAGAATTTTACTTCTTTGAAGCAAATAAGTAATATCATCAATAGATAAGTTGAATAGCAAAGGACCAAGATGACTACCCTGGGGAACGCCTGAAGGAGCTACAAAAGCTTGGGAGAGCACGCCCCGAAAACGCACACTATAAGTCCTATTAGATAAATACGACTTAATCCATGCAATAAGTGGGAGCGGGAAACCCATCCTGGCCAATTTGAAAACGATAACAGAGTGAGACAGCTTATCAAATGCCTAACTGATATCAGTATAAATGCAATCCGTTTGGCAGCCATCTAGAAAGCCACCCACACTGCTAGAAATAAACTCCAACAAGTTGGATACCGTGGACCTACCCTGAAGGAAGCCGTGCTGCCGACTAGAAATTAAACTCCTACACTCCATGGATAACTGAGATTGGATTATCTGTTCGAAGAGTTTTGGAATACAAGACAATTTAGCAATTGGTCTGTAGTTAGCAATCTCTCTCCTATTTCCACTCTTAAAAACAGGGACTAAAAATGATGTCTTCCAAAGTGCAGGGAAACGGCCCACCGAGAAATTTTGCCGGAAAAGTAAAAGTAAGGGATGAAATAACGCTGAAGAACACTTCTTTAAGACAACAGCAGGAACCCCGTCAGGACCATACGAAAAGTCACCCGGAAGATTTACAATATGTTTGGACAAGATCTCCTCCGTGATAGATGGAAGAGGTACGGAGGGTGCATATCTATTCCTAATGTGCGAAAAGTTGCTATTATCTGGACAAAAATCGGATGATTCAAATGCGCCCCTAAAATATTCAGCAAATAAATTACAAATAATCTTAGAATCATTGCTGGAACGTAACCCTAATTCCATAGTCGATGGAAAACTGACAGCTGACTAGCTGTAAGAAACAAAAATTATATTTTTTCCCACGTTTTTTCTTTGTCAAACTTTAAACGCGTTTTTCTCAACCGTCTACCGATTGACTTCTTTTTTCTACTAAGTAAAGATTATTGAATTTAGGGGGCCATGGACAACAAATATTAATATTTACTATTTTTTTAACCACTATGAACAACAAAAAAAAGGCAAAAAGATCGGCTTGTTTCTTCAAACGGTCGCCATTTTATCAAAAATCACTGAATTTTTCTAAAAATGGTCCATGGCCCTGCTTTTTTCTACTTTGCAAATAACTTGAATTTTTGTGTTTCAGATAAAAGAGGAAAGGAATCCTGCACGCGCTACACGGCTCCAGAAGTGCGTGGATATTTCGCAAAAAACATTTTTGTGTGAACTTAAGTAAATGTACTAATAGCTGAAAAAGTCGAATTATATACTATTTACCTTCTTCTGTGCGAAAAAATTTCATAAACTTCAGCCATTTTTCAGGCCGCTCGACTAGAACCTACCCTTAGTCAAAAAAACGTGTAAAGATTTGATATATAGTATACATAGTATATACCTAAGTTTGAACTACAATCTCACAATACTGACAATTTTTTGACTCAATCATTGAACCACAAATATGGTAACTCTTATTACAACAGTTGATTCTATAAAAGGACATACTCAAGTTAATAAATATACAATCAACCTGCCTACTTGACAGACACGTACTGGCTGAGAAATACCAACAGTTGGTAATGGTGGATTTACATATGATGAAGCCATCCTGGAAGGAGCTCATGAGAGACCTCCAGGTAAAGCGAAGCACAGCATGTCTAAGATGAAATACTCCGAAATTTTCAGAATATAACACATGCTTGAAAAGGGGACGAAATTTGATTTACTAGATTTGATCAAAGAATACGGACAATTTTTGAATTTCACGGGCTGTGTCCAATTTTCAATAATTTTTTTTTTCGTTGGTACACTTGTCCATGACGTATCTTGACATTAATATCCATATTTAATGTTTCTTTTATTTTTGGATGTCGGAAGGCTTATACGTGTTTTTCGATGATTTCTTCGACGGTCGAGGATGTGTCGAAGGTCCATCCCGGAGGCCACAGTTTCGAACTCCACTGGCGGCGAACCATGGTTGTTTTATGCTGACAATAGATTACGATAAAAAGTGGTTATGGGTTACTAAAGAGACCGAATGAAATGTTGAATGTTTCTTGTGGCGAGTATTCTACGGATAAAGTCAGCGTTTACATGAGATACAAAAGTTTACATGTGTTGGGAGTATCATAATAACATGCACTTGCAAATAAATCAAAGATTTTTGAGCGATCACCATCCCAAAGAAATTATTACTCCTGTTTTGTGGAAGTAAAACAAGTGCTTTTCATTTTTAAATAAATGACTTCCACCAACTGTTTGTCGAAAGGAAACTTTCTGATTAAATCAACGATGACCTACCCGTTCGAACAATTGTTGATTTAGCAACTGAAAAAGAGTAAAAAAAGTTATAAAATACAAATGTAAATGAAAATACGCGTTTCATTGTTGCTGAAATTGGTCGTTGCGACACCGCATATTTGTACGTGTAAAGAAGTATTAATATAAATCAATATAAAATTTCGTACGAAATTTGCCGCTTGTGTGCACCGAGCCTTAATAGCAGACAACAGGAATTAAATTAGAAACATTGCAAATTCCCTTTCTCTGCAATAAGCGATATATGTAGGTACATATCTACCTCTTAGTATTCAATATTTAATTTTTGTCACTTTTTATACTTACAATACACTTTGATGTTTTATTTAATTATATGGATTGTTTTGAACAGTGCCTTACCTGAAAACAAAGAGAAATAAATATTAATAATTTTTTATAATATGTGTTTTCTTTTATTGAATTATAAAAACTATAAAGACTATATTAATTTTATCAGTAAAGTTATTTTCAAAATAATATTACCAGTTTACTTGTGGCTTCTTTCCATCTTTAAAAACGATTGAGCATACCACCTCAAAACGAATTCCATAATTCTACTCCAATTAAGATAAATTTAAGGCATAGAATTAAAGATACATACATAAGATAACACCACACATTTAGTGGAACTGAAAATTTCGCAAAGGATTTGTGCAAAAACCTATATGGATCATTCCATTTAAAATTATCCAGCCAAAACTTAAAATGAAACTCATGGTCTCAGATCTTTATGATTTTTTTATTTGTTCCATTTTCCATCCTTATTAACCATGTCAAATTTTGTGTTGAAATCTTGAACACTTTTTGAGATATTAATTTCCACGAATGTATAAAAAAGACGTTTTTGCATTATCGAGAACTGTTGCGGTAGTGAGATAGTTTAAGTTAAATTTTCATAACTTTGTCAAACTTTATCATATCACAATGATTTTTGGACAAAAATGTTTAGAATAACCTACAGAACGAAAAATTGCTATTAAATGGTGCAGTTATTATCAGCTCAAGCCTCATTTTCATAAATATTTTGAAGAAAACACATATAATTTTAAAATATTTAAAATAAGGGGCGCTGCAGTAACAAAATTATTATTATTTTTCAAATAATCCTTAAAGTATGAACTAATAGGTTTTGAAATAAATTTGGTGGAATTTTGACTGTCAGTATGTTTAATTTAGCAGAAAAAAACTAACAAACTACGTACGTAAATAAGGTACTTAAAGAACTGTACGTTCAATGAACGAAACATAAAAACTTTTTTAAGCCAAGAGAAATTGATTTGACCTCGCTTATAATTGCCACCACGAGTAATTCGGGTATGACAAACTCATTAAAAATAATTCAAACCCTCTAACTTTATCGGGAACTACCCCCAGTACAGCCCTAGGAGTTAAAAACTTCTATTTCGCACTTGTTAAGCGAAAAGCCCTGTACTTTATATCCTCCGATTCATTTCCGTCAGTGAAACCGTACACGTAAATAATATTCGCGTACTCTTCAATAGTAAATTCAGCCATTTTGTTAAATCTTTTTCGTTTGCGTTCTACTTGTGCCGTCAACTTGCTTGCAAATTTGATGTATTTTCGTGCTATACCCTATTTATAGGCAACGATATTTACTACATGCGGAGTTATGATGGTAAAAGGAACAAATTCAATAAAAAATACCTGATTCAGACAAGTTAATTAATGTTTTTTCTTTGTTCAAATAACTACAGGTCAGTTGCAACCTCCAGGTGTCATAAACATATCACTCAAGGTAATTAATACTACGATCCTTTACCTTAATACCTGGAATTATGATTACACCAATAAAGGTCGACTTTCAATTGTTTGTCAATTTTTTCCAGAGCTCAAAAATAGGAAAACGTAATACTAAAAATTTAACTTTTAAACAGTACTGTCCAAAAATGAAAGCAAGTAGGTAACCTTGTTTGACCTTGGAGGAAAGGGCATTTTATTACCTTCCACTTGCCAATAGTTTCATGTCGCTAGGTTGCTACAGTGAAAAGATATTAACAATAAACTGATTCACGTACCCCTAAATTCCGAAATTTGATAATCACCCTGTAACTCCTTAACGGTAAAAATCCCCCCCCCCCCTCCGTTCCACACGATTTTCTGTTTGACTAGGTAAGAGGTTTCATTTAAACTCGTATTGACCTCTAGAAACGCTACACCCTGTATGTATATGAATGATGATGAATATATATACCAACCCTGAAAGTGTATCGGAAACCACCCTTCGTGCCACCCTTAACGACAAATAATTTTTCTCTGCACTAGAATATAAAAAAATACACTAATTTTTGTTTAAAAAAACAACTTCTGCACATAATATATTTCTTAAAAGCAAATCCAACCCCTCAGGTCTGCCGGAAACTACCCAAACCTCACTGATAAAAGTCGACTTGGATGCTTTTTAATTGAAAAAGAAAACCAAATAACCCCGCTAATTTTCTGATTATATAGTGATTTTCACAAATTAATCAAATCCTGCCAGTGTATCGGAGCCACTCCATGATACACTTAACGTTGAATAATATATTTCATGATATTCTGAAACCATGGGCTTCATCACCTGGATGATGTGATATGGATTAACTCATTTTTTTCCTCTATTTGTAACTGAGCTTAACTAGCATTAACTAGTTTTGCCTTCGAAAAAAGTAATTTTATTTTTCAAAATATTAAAGACATTAGACACCAATAGTGTAAAAACAAGTTTGCAGCTTCGAAAGACCTGTACTAACTGCGTATTGCTCGAAAAACAAAAAAAACTTTTTGAGGTTTTGGCTTATAACTTCTAAACGGTGCATCCTTTGGAAAAAGTCATTCATGTCATAGGTACCGATATACAGCACTTCAAATATTAGCCATTTCTCCCAAAAAGTTCGAAATTCTAGTTTTAGCCGCCTTCCGAGCAGAATATTGGCTAAAATACCCATCCTACGAGTTAAGTCATGTAAGATGAAGTTGTAGAGCAGTAATTTAGCTAAAATTTAAGCATAAGCGGAACCCTGTACGACCTATAGTTTCCTTGTTATCTGGAAAAAAACGAAAAATTAAGGAGAACGGATTTTTCACAAAATTTAGTCTGACGATTTGCAGGACTTTTGTAAAGGATGAGAAAGACATAACTCAGTGGGAAATGGTTTATATCATGCAAAATGAAATTGAGTACAATTAATAAAAATTTATAAATTTATCAAAATTATATTAAAATTATTTTGGTAGTTTGGCGTGGGACGTGAAATGTTGAATGTGAAGTGATGGCGGGACCTCAGCTGACTCCTGCGACAGAAATACACAACACAATGTAAATGAATTACAACGAAGGGGTGGGTATGTAATATTAGGCTTACTTTACGCATTTATCGAGACAGTGGTGTTCTTTTGGAAGTCCCAGGTTCGTCAGACGTATCTTCTGGGGTCTCCGGAGCCACTTCTGCAGTCGGATCTAGTGGTAAAAAGTCGTCGAAGTCGTCTTCTTCATCAGACTCAGCCATGGCTAAGGGAAGAGTATTCAGGCAGGTCTTCGCCTGAAAAACTTTGCAGAGAGCAGAGCATTTCAGCCCTGCTCTCTGGCAGGAGCATTTCCCTCCTACGTACCCTTTCTGGCACCTGCATGACTGGAATTTCAGCAGGGTTAGCGGCGCTGGTTCCCTGGTTGAGGTCAGCCTCTGTTGGCTCTTTGTTCACCCCCAATTAGTGGGCTCTTTCTCTACCCCCAACCACTTCTGCACCTGGTGGTAGGTTCTGTAGGAATGTTGAGCAGCACCCTCTTCGGTTGGGGGCAGACGAGCCAGGTGGAGGTCCTCTACGACGGACAGATGCTTTAACATTACTTTCCACGGTGTACCTCTTCCTGTATACGTCATGTTCGATGACTTCATTTAATTTACTAAAAAACTGTTTGTTTTGATGAAGCCCACTTTTCACACTCAGTTCGATTAATGTCTGAATACCGCGTTTTTTCACTGTCACTGTCTCTTCCTTAAGTACACCACGACAAATGATAAAAACACCCGGCGGGCAAGAGTTCGACATTTCGAAAAAACTGAGTCCGAACAGTTTGATCCGAACATGAAGTTGAAAACCTATAATAAGCTGATTCTGTCCTGTCTAACTTATGCAGCGCCTGTTTGAATCAGTACATGTGATAGCAACTATAATAAACTACAGGTTATCCAGAATAAATGCATTAAAATCTCATTCAATACACCAATTAAAACTAATTTAAAATTATTGCACGAAAAAATTCATTTATTTCATTTACCCTTAGAAGAATTGGATCGCAAATATTAGCTGATATCAAACCCGTAAGAGTATGAGTATGAGATTAAATCATCAACAGGCCGGTCTCGTGTTCGGAACCCGCCATACATCGATAGCTGCAGAAGATATTCTGGTCGGAAGACAGCTAAAACTGCAATTTCGAACTTTTTGGGAGAAATGGTCAACCTTTGAAGTGCTGTATCTCGGGACCTATTGGACCTACAGAGCTGCGGTTGTCTACCGTAAAACTGTAGGTACAAAATGACTTTTCCGGAGGATGCACCATTTAGAAGTTATAAGCCAAAACCTGAAAAAGTTCCGAAAATGTCGAGGTTTTCCGAGCACCACGCAGTTAGCACAGGTCTTTCGAAACTGCAAACTTCAAACTTTTTCCTTCAGTTATCAATTAATTGAACTTTTCGATGACACTACAGTTTCCGTCGAAATAAGTTCAATACATATTTAGAAACCTCTGAGTTGATTTTCGTCAGTTTAGCATAAAAAGTTATTGCCAAAAGTCTTGTCGCTATAAAAGGTGTTCGAAAGATTTTTTCGTTTCGTTGAACTTTCCATACTTTCATGTGGCCCTCCTCGTCTCGTGTTAAGGAGTTTTGCTTTGAAGACTTTTATCATTATAGTACAGTTTTTCATATCTTTTCATGTCAAATCACATTTTGTTTGTGTGAAAAATCATAGCGTGACTATGAAACAGAAAAATGATATTAAGTGTGAGCTAGCACGAAACCCTTTTCTAAGCTTTTGATATACTTCACATTGCCAATCTTTTACTGATTACTATCATTATGACATCAATATTCGGTGTAAATTATGATTCACTTGAAGAAAAACGATTTCATGAATATGTTTAGTTGTTTTGCTGAAGTTTGTTATGACGGTGTCAATTAATGGAGTCGAACAAGAGAGAACAAGAAATAAAATTTTGATGTTAATTAATAAATTTTACACATAAAGAAAAATTATAGCTTTAAGTCCGTAGGTACTTAAAGATTCAATAAAACTTTGGTTTATAGTTTCATCGTAACATCTTTTTTATCGGCTTAAATGTGAGAAGGCGTTGTGGGATTTAACATAATGTAACCTCCATTGTTTTGTAAAGATGGTTTTACAACTTATATCAAATATTTGAAATTTCTTGTTATGGATTTCATGAGTAAAATTAGTTGTGTATTTGTTAATTTGAGGATTTTGTGTTTTACACATTTTTAAATGTAAAGAATTCTGTGGCTACACGGTAGTCCGTTGACACAAATGACACAAATTAACAATTTTCACTTAACTTATAATTCTACTAAATTTAATGCATATTCTCTGAAAGAACTTAAATATGAAGATTGACCAGGTTGATGGAGAAAATATGAGTGACCTAGGAAAACAAATGGCCGTGCTCAAGTCGACAATTTTTCTTACAGGACGGCCTAAAGTACATCTCTTTTGTCTTCAGAAGACGCTAACCCATACTGAGAAGAAGAATATGGATAGGAAAGGTCATAGTAAACTTTGCTAACCAGATGATGTACAACAACTCTAGCTTTTTAAGGTTCTTTTCGGACGTAAAGAACTTCATTCATGTACACAAAATTTCCCGTCTGCTTCTAAGGGTTGTTGCAGTGAGGGTGACTTCATGACATCTCATTTATCCGCGCGTAAGACTAGACAGTGATGTCAATCTACTGGACGCGGTTAAAAAGCCCTGGTCACTAACAGTGCGTACGTGTTCCAAAAGGACGCCGCTTGCACACAAAGAGCAACCCTAGCCTTACAGCAATCTCCGTAAATATTATGTACGGCTTGGTAATAAAAAGGTTTAGATGCAGCCTCGAAAATTTCATGCCGTCTGATGGAAGCTGCATAAAATAAATTTTTCTGTAAATCGTTATTGCACGCGACAGCGACTCTCAGTCACTTAATGTGCTACTGCAACCTGAGTAGCGACTGATACCCGCCATGAGGATTTATTTGAGTTATTTTTGTTAATTGTCGGTAGCGTAGGTTATTCTAATTAGAAGAAGAAGAAAAAACAAATATATCAAAAAATACATATGGTTAGGTTAGGGTGGCTGCCTAAAAAGGCACACTTAGGTCAAAACGACCTATTGTGATACCACACTTGAGGCTGTGAGCTCAACCCCATAACCCCTCCCGACGTAGAGATCTTTAGAAGACCAAGTTAGATCTCTGTTATCAGTAGAACCTAGTTATCGGGTATTATTAGCTAGAGCACAAGGTTGCAGCCCTGTCACGTATCCGGGATCCATTTAGAGCTCTTGATAAACCAAACTATGTCCCTGACATCGGCAGAACCTAAATCTGTTGAAAAACGGGGAGCTCAAAAACCGGTCCCTGCCGTTGGCTAGAACCGGGCTATCTGAAGGAAGGTACATTCCACCAGCTTGGCATTTATAGTCGAGAGTCGAGAAGAATAGTGCCGATTCTCGCTAGCTTGTCAGCTCTACAGTTACCCAGAATGTCGTTCAAAGTTGAGCGACATGTTATAACCGTATTGGAGGTCGTATACAGTTCCGTGAGGGATTTAATAGCAGCCTGTTTATCTGATACAGATATAGATGTTATCAGTAGGCAGCGTTAAATACTTCAGACGGTCTTCAGCTACCTTTGCAACCATGATTTGAGTATGAAAAACACTGCAATAGTCAGGTAACCGAACTGATATGCCAATGGTACAGATATTCCGAAAATATACCACCACCACCTCCACCTCTGCCTTCCGGTTTGGAATCGTCAGTTTAACGATTTACTAACTTTTTGTTGTAATACTGCCATCCAGGATTTTGGAGTGTCCGTAGTCAGTAAGCTTTCAGGTCTGGACTGAGTTAAGCCTAATGGCAGACGAGTAGAAGTTGGTGAATTGAGTTGAGGGCTTTAGAGAGTGTAATTGCGAGAGCACCTGTTTTCAATAGTGCTGCCATCCTTTGAACCTTTTCAAGTGCTTTCAGGTGGGTCACTTTATTCAGTGCTGGCTACCATACGAGCATCCTATAAGTGAATATGGGTAGTATAACACTAGTATAGAGCTAGTACACAGTACCCCATCTTTTACCTATTGCCCTTTTGCACAAGTAAACGCTACTGTAGCTTTACGTCCTCTTTCTTAGATATTGGGTTTCCCGCTAAGTTTCCTATCCAGGACAAGGCTTAGATATTTAACTTAGTCACCTAGTTTCTGCCTGACCCCATTTAGTATAGGGCTGTTTATAGGAATAACTCTCTTGTCCAGGTTTATGCCCAGACCAAACCCATTAGGAAGAAGAAGAAGAAGATACCTTAAAGAGGGCATCTTACAACACCTCAGCTTATGTGTTAGGATGCTTGCCTGCACAAATCAGGGCAATATCATCAGCGTAGGCGACAACCCTGTAGCCGGAATGCTCCAGATTTAGGAGTTGTTCGTCAAGAACGAATTTCCACAGGAGTGGTGAGAGGATACCTACCTGAGGAGTGCCTCTAGTAACAACTAGTAAGCTCGATGAGAGGACCGTCCAGATCCATCCTCCTCATGGATGCCGCTAGCATCCTGTACAAAATTAAATATTATTTTACGCTTTTTGTGAAGTCGGTTAAACTTTAAAAAAAAACAATTTTACGCGAAAAATGCTGCTGAAAGCAAAGCAATTTCAACAGTTGCAGAGGTAGTGCAAACTATAGAAAGGAAAAATAATTATTCAAATTCAGCTACATACCCTTTCGTCCACTCACCTTATATGCAAAATTCTTACCATGGCGCTAGTACGCAACACTCCCCGCATAGTGCACCAACAGACCATTTCTTTGAGGCATTTAGTACAGGAAATAAAAGAATTACACTTCGAAAAATTACCTACAGGAATTTGACTTGATAAATCGTTAGGGGGGCATAAAGAAAGCTTAACTCTAGATTTCCGAATTTTCCCCCCCCCCCCCCTGTTTTTGAGAAAATCCAAAAAAATTTTGAAATGCGTTTTTCATAATAATGTAAATGGGAAAGTTGTTCGTCACAAAAATACCTACATTTTTTATTTAAACAATTTTTTTGTAAAACTTACCGTTCTCGAGCTGGAGCTTGCCAAAGTGTGAAAATTGTACTTTATGGCCGCGCTGAGTCGCGTATTCCATATGGAATAAAGTACAATTTTCACACTTTGGCAAGCTCCAGCTCGAGAACGGTAAGTTTTACAAAAAAATTGTTTAAATAAAAAATGTAGGTATTTTTGTGACGAACAACTTTCCCATTTACATTATTATGAAAAACGCATTTCAAAATTTTTTTGGATTTTCTCAAAAACAGGGGGGGGGGAAAATTCGGAAATCTAGAGTTAAGCTTTCTTTATGCCCCCCCTAACGATTTATCAAGTCAAATTCCTGTAGGTAATTTTTCGAAGGAACCCTATTTTTTCGTGCTTCGTTTCCTGTACTAATTGGAAAAAATATATTTAAATCCAAACAAGCTGTAGAAAAAACCAATCGCTCTCCAGGTTTCTTCGCCATTAACAAGGTACTTTTAGCGATGGAAAAACAGCTTCTTTATGCTACTTACGGTTTGAGATATAATAAACCAAACTTTCTACTTCAAATAGGACATTTTATACTTAAGGACAAATATGCTAAAAATGTTTTACTCTAACAATAATTCTAGCAGAATTTCGAATCAAATGAATAAAGAATTCTTTAACGCCAATATTTTTCTAAAGTGTGGTTGTTTTCTTCCTGGGAATTTTCTGTATTACACACACCATATAGCTCTGCGCAAAACACTATATCGAACGACAGTTTCAATCAATAAAAATTGAATTAAAAGCATAATTTCCTTTACTGGGAGAATATTAAACGGAGACAGACTTTCTGATGAGTCCACCCTCTGTTAGCTTGCGAGGCAGTTTGTTATTCATTCGTAGTGAAGCTGTAATTGAGTATACGAGATGAGGTGGAAAAATAGAAAACGGGAGGGAATATTCTAGATTGGATCCAAAATTCAATTAAAAATTTATTTAAGTATCAAGGAAGAACCGAATAGAGAAAAATTGATTTAGCTTTTTAGTGTTGTTTTAAAGGAATTGAAATGTGAACGTTTCCAATTCGATTTCTAATAACCGAAATTGGCTTTTACTTTTGCTTTCTAGGAAAAAAATTAAATCAAAAAATTATTTTTTGAATAAGAGGATAATGCTATGTGAATGTTACAGCATAATTTTTTTAATTAGATATATTTTTTTATGATCTTATAATACACTGTTCCCACTAAGCGAAAATGGAGTAATGATGAAGGCACAGCTTAAGGAAGACCTAAATCGTCAACTGATGTGGGGTAAGGTAAAGGATCTATGAAGAATAAATTTCCGAATATGGAAATTACCGTGGAGAAAAAGTTCAAAAATGTAGTTTAAAAAATTATATAACGAAGACTAAGTTACAGAGCATCATGGGCCCATGCTCATGTTCGTAACTGAAAATCAAACGCTTCAGTCTACTATGTACTTAGTGCTAGTTGGTTTAACCAGTTAGACTACCACTGCTGGAGTTCTAAATAATGGTTTGAATTTTGAAGCACTAAAACCAGCTTTCTCATGTATTCTGTATGATCACTGAAACAGATCAAGATACCTGTTGTTTGATTATGCCTTCAAATAATGTGGTGCAAGAGTCCTCCAAACCATCATGACACAACAAGTGGTTGTCATAAATGACGAGAAAGATAACTGAACAACTCAAGGTTACAACCAGCTCCACACCAACCTTCAAATTATTACAAGGAAAAATTTAAAAACCACCTTAATGGCTATTCCTTAATGTGGAATCTGGAAGACATAATAAGTGAATGTATACCTGCCATACGAGTATATATTTATACTTATAATAATTTTTTTTAAATAGAATCATCAATGGTGCTGCTAATTATAAAAATCGGACTGCAAATTCTTCACAGGTATTCGCTTTACTTGTAACACTAAAAATGGCCATCAATGGCAAGCAATATCGGCAGTTTGGATTTCATCCTAAATTGTAGACCTTTGTTGTTTATATACATATGAGAAAAATATTAAGTACAAAAAGAATGTCAGGCAGGATTTAGAAATACTTAGGTACTCAACCATCAAAAATATCTTTGAAACTTCTCTCCCCTCTCACCACATTATGATCGAAGTCGCTGAACCCGAATATCCTAGTAAAAGAGTTTTTATGCGGGTTCACCCACTGAAATAACCGAAAACCATCCCTTTTCGGTTTTCGTGCACCGGACGACAGCATGGTTTCTGATGGAAATTGTCAATCAAAAAAATCAATGGCTACCGCGACTACCCTTGGTGGTTCCACTCTCCCAGGGGGTGGAAAACTGGTTTTATCTATTTTCTGAATTTAAACGTTTACAATATTGACATTTAAACGTAGAAGATACATAGATAAAACCATTTTTCCACTCCCTGTAAGAGTGAACTCAACCCCCAGGGGTATCCACGCTCATGTCGTTACATAATTTTCCTTCCTTTCCATCAGAAACCATGCTGTCACGCGTCCTTACACGAAAACCGGTTTTTGACCGTTTTAGGGGGTAGCCCGGATAACAACATTTGCCGCTTTGATATTCCGGCTCAGTGATCTCGAAAACCGGTTGATTGGGTTCTTGTAGGTGCCCGAATTTGTTGCATATATAACCAACTCATCGGCTCCACGAATTGTTAATGCGATTCGACGAGAACGATTGCAAGTGGAACTAAGATTTGAAGTGGATTTCGAACCACCAACTTTACTTTGCAACTTCCAACTGCTTTTTAGCTAAATCTGATGTCAGCAGAAAACAACTATGGGTTGCCCGCCGGGATTTACTGATTCTTGATAGATTTTAAAGCCGTTTTCGACTTAATAGACAGGTATGCAATATTTTGAGATTGAAAGATTTACAAAATTCGCAATTTGTAAATCTGTTGACAGCCTCGCCATAAAATAGACAAAAGTTATCGATATATTGACAAATATGGGAGTAAGTCAAAAAGCCAATCTCAGTCTAGTATTATTCACATTAGGTATACAGGGTGGGTATACCAGTGTTGTAGATTTTTTTATGTTTTTTATTTTTCGCGAGTGAATTGTGAGACGGGCGATATCGTTAGATGCACCGAATTTTTAGCAGACATTAAGCCATTCACAGAAACGGTGTGCGCAATTTGTGTTTGTGCCTATTATGCAAACAAGAAATCGGCGACAATTACGCGGGGATTGTATTGAAGTAAGCACAGTTTACGAGACATTCGTGAGACACCCATCCGAAATGTAATCCGTAAGTGGATAAGAATGTTCGAGACAATCGGTTCAACAGTGAGAATAATTAATAAAAACCGTCGGACTTTTGACAAAGAGAAAGATTATCGAACGAGTTAAAATCCGATTTGACAAAATCCACAACAACGAACTCGTACAAGAAGTCAACCTATGGACTTCAAGAGGACAACTCTGCAAAGGATTTCGAAACGCGCCTGGCATCTAAAGGCCTACAAAATTCAGCTTGTCCAAGGATTGAAACCCAATGATGACAGTCTTCGGCTAAATTTTGCGAATGTCATGCTGAAACGTTTTGATAACGTTTTTTAACATAGTGACGAGGTGAATTTTCATGTTGGAGAAGCAACAATATCAACAAGAGACATTGTTAGGCCATACTTCTTCGAGGCAAGTAACGGTAAGAGCCAACAAATACTGCAAGATGCTGACGGAGCTCTTAATGCTAGCCTTGCTAGAGTTTGAAGGTCGCAATTTAAGAATGTGGTTTAAGCAAGATGGCGCCACCTTCCATACTACAAGAAGACATCTCGCGAAGTGGAGATATTCAATGCCCCCCCAAGTGACAGTGGAACCTTATTATACATTAAGCAAAGTAAAAAATGTCGGTCTTTAGAAAGAATGGACAATAAGTGACTCGGTTAGCCAATCGAAGTTGTTAGAATTAGTACCGAACATCAGTATGCTGGTACCGTTCAAGTGTTCTGTTTTTTACACTAGTTTTTAGATTAACTGTTTGTTTACATTAGGCTTGGATCTATCAACGGCTAGATCGATAGAACAAAATTTAATTACAAGTGCGCAAAAATATGTCATTGCATTTAAGTCCTTCTCGATCCAATCTTGAAAACTTGGTAAGTTGATTCCCAAACCCTGTAGCGTAGTGCTTTTATTTTGTTTACCCGGCATGATTGGGTACATTACTTGTTTCGATATTTTCTCAATCACGGATGAGACACTGCCAATTATATTAAACTAAAACTAATATTATTGTGATATCTCTCTCCCTCTCCCTTTATGACAGCGCATTGCTAAATTAGCGTGCTACCTAAAAGAAGAGATTTTTATATGTTTTAAACTTTACTTTTAAAGTTGTGTTTAAGGAACTTTTATTTTTGACATTATTTCTGCCTTGGACAGTACCCTGTTACGATTATTCCGCAAAAAAAATATAATACTTAAGTAAACCGTGTCTTTTTTTAGTTGATTATACTTGAAAGCATCTTCATATCTGCCTACCAGCTCGTTATCGAACTTTTAAATTGCCAAAAATGTGTTCCTAACCAATGAAACGACTGCGGTAACCTAAGACTGCCCGCACACTGGATCCGAATTTCGTTCGCGCGAATTCTGACGAAAACACAAACATACAGTTTCGCGTGAAATGCGCACACTGCTTTCGAATTCGCAACTGCGAAGAACCATTCTGATGCGAATTTCGCGAGATCGCAAGCAAGTTTGATTTTCAGTTGCGAATTAGCGAAACATGGATGTGGAAAAATTAATAAATAGTATTTTTGATCGCCCTAGTTTATAGGACCAGCAGTGTTTAGAGTGTTCTGTAATTCGGGACTATATTTTCGACAAAATATACTCAAAATATTTCTAGGTACATTCTTGTCAAATCAAAAAAATAACTTGGATTTCCCTCCAAATCCGCAAACATGTTGTAGAGTTCTCCGCTATATTCTCGATCTTTATTAAATTCGCAATTCCATTTATTTTTTTATATTCCGATATAATAGCCTTCATTTCAACAAAATACTCTCTGAAAGTACAATCTGTTCTATAGACATATTCTTGGGACTGGTTCGCTCGGGTCTTAAACTTTTTTTTTCGTCAGAGCCCTGCTTGTAGTGTGAGCACATTTCGCAAATACGAAATAGTGCGAATTCTCGTCAGAATTCGCGCGAACGAAATTCGGATCCAGTGTGCGGGCAGCCTAAGACTTTTTTCGATTAAAAAGTATTCTAGGGCATATGATATTATTATTATTTTTTTTTTTTGGAGAGGAGAAGCAAAAATTGCGATCTTAGAAAATGTAAACAAACTAAGAACGCCAAGAAAACTTCACTTTACTTTCCGTTCCTGTTCTGAGCGTGTCAATGCAATCATATCAAGCTTAAGAACTAACAAAGCATTATTTTAATCAAAAACTTCCCTGAACAATTATATCCCACGTTTATAACGCTGATTATTTGCACAACACAAAACCGCGCACTTCATTTAAAAAATGACACTAATAAAATGCACTGGCTACACTTTAAAAAGTTGAAAGCTATTAGCTTTAAAGTTTGCTAATATACAATAGAAGGTGATCAACGAATTAGAAACGTTTAAAATTTATTGAATTTTATATTGCTCATCAAGTTTTTTTACACTAAAACAATATCTTTTTGTAAGTCGTATACCTGAGATCAAAGATGTATCTGTAAATGTTTATTTTATGACATGTCCTTATTTTCATCCAATTAAGAAATGGGTAAACCGAGGACAAACCGAGGACTATTTCCACATTTATGACCGATTCTAGGTAATTATAAACATTCTGTTTTCGGAAAAAAACTGGAATTAGTTTTCAATTCAGTCTTAAAGGTTTATTTAAAGGATGCAGTTGCAAGATTTCTGAGTGATATTATAAACGTTTGAGTGATATTTTTGTGTAAATTAAAGATTTAGTGAGAAATTTGATATTCAAGACTATATTGAGAACATGAGTCGTAAAAAGGATATAACAAATGAACAAAATATGCTATTAGTGAACTATTGAAATCAAAAAAGCTAACAAATCGTGAGATTGCGAGTCAAGTGAATGTTTCGTGAGCGACAGTGAGTAGAATCTCAAAATTGTTAAAAAATTATCAACCTGCAACATACAATAGGAGACTTACGTGCCAAGGAATCAGGAAAACTACGCCTAGGACAGACCGAAGAATAAACCTTATGGCGGTAAAACAACGTAGAGCTCCTACTACGGTTCTTAAACGGAGTCTGAATGAGGAATGAATTCAAATATCTCAAGTTACCTTACGCAGGCGGTTATATGAAAGCGATTTGAAAGGGAGGCAAGCAGCTAAAAAGCCAAGGTTGACCCAAAAACTGAAAAAACCCGGCTTGAGTGGGCTAGACAACATGAACACCTTACGATTAATGACTGGAAAAAAGTAAGCTGATAATGTTGCTTATTTTTATTAAATTTCTCGTCATAGTATAAAATGTATTAAAACTAGTGATTTTTTTTAAACTTTAGGTCATCTTTAGCGACGAGCCTCAGCTGCAAACGATGACGAAATCTTTTTCTTTGTAAGAAGGCGGCGAAAAGAGAGATACCAAGAAGATTATATACAAAGAACGATCAAACACCCACCGTCAATAATGGTTTGGAGCTGTATTTCTGGAGAAGGTCCTTGTCCTGTATACTTTGTTGACGAAACAATGAGACAGGATCAGTATAAGAAAGTCCTCCAGGAAGTTTTTATTCCACATAGGAATTCACTCAATTATCACCCTTTCTGCTACACCTTCATGCAGGACAAAGCTCCTTGCCATACAGCAAAATCGGTCAAGCACTTTCAATGAAGAAGAAAATTGAGGTACTTCCATGGCCCGGCAATTCTCCGGATCTGAATCCAATTGAAAATTGCTGGGCCTTATTAAAAGCGAAAGTTTACAGTCTGCAGAACCGAAATATAGCAGAACTGAAGCAAAATATTAAGAATGTTTGGACAAATGACGACCAAATGCGAGAAATAATTATTAATTGTGTAGAAAGTATGCAAAACCAAATTAAGGAAAAAACATTAAAACTACCAATAAAAAGCTAAAAAGTTAAAATGTTCATGCGTTTCTAATTCGTTGATCACCCTCTGTATTACACTAAACAGGATAGTAGAAAACACTGGAAACGTTATATGTAATTACAAAACAAAATTGTTTAACCATCGGACAATTCACGGTAATCACTTTGACAGTTCGCAAATTAAGGAGAAGAGCTCTCCGTCCTCACCTCGTCTAAAAGAAAAATGCCGATCACACGTACACGGTTTCACAGATGAGGGCATTTCCTGTTGTTAAAGTATATTCTAAGGCCTTTCCTACAACCCATATGATTTTTTTAATGTTCGCGAAAGGGTTAATTGTAATCCTTTCCTGAGTAACCTTGACTTTTCTTTCATAAGATGAATTTGAAACACCAATAACTCGAAATCATTACTCTGTGGGTTGAATAGTTTTTGCATAACAACATTCAATTAAGAAACCTAAATAAAGGAGCAAGTCCCTGGATGAATTTAATGTCTCAGAATTGCAGCCTTTCAATGATAAATTGTATTATTAGGAATCTTACGTTTTGACGCTGCACTAACTCTGCGCCCAACCCTCACTCGCCAAATTCTCACACATACGGCCCTGCAACTATTATACGATTCGGTTCTTAGGTTCAGATTTATCATCCCAACACATCTATTCGTTCATCATATTTTCCAGGCAAATTGAAGACTTCTCACAACTTGCCTTAACAAAGTTATTCTTCATTAGTTTATTCCATGCTTGCTAGAGAAGAAATTTTTATATTTCGAAATCTACAAAAAAAAAACACTACAACTTCATTCCAAAAGTTTTCCATTTGTTATATGCTTGATTAAATTGAATCTATAAATAGGCAACAACAAATTGTATCAACCGCGAACAAATAACATTAATCTTAGTATCGAGAAAATCGATTATTTAGGTAAAAGTCACAATTAACTTTCTTCTGAGGCAAAAAAACTCATTTTATAAAAAAAATTACAAACAAGAGTTTCTGATGCGCAACGACGATCTATTACGCTAATCTTGAGAAGCAGTATCGTCGATGAGAAAGGTGTCACTAGCGCGAATGTCAGTTAAAGTAAACATCCGATTAGTTAAGGTTAAGAATTGTTTTACTTTCGCCAATTCGAAATTCAAGGCATAAAGAGAAACGGTTTCATGCCTGAGTATTGATAATAATTTATAAATGTTGGTGACGTTACGAATTAACTTATTATGCACTTGAATAAAATAAAATTAATTTTATAGTATTCCGTACCATACTAGGGTTCTGTAAAGTTATTTCTCATTTATCATTTATAATTTTTTTTTTATCATTTTTTTTTTACAATGTTCGTCACAATTTTCATTAACCCAAAACTACATTTTGCAGATATTTCGCATCAATACTTCTTTGGTAAAGATTTTGAAAGGAAGTATCTCGTGACAAAAGATCTTAAAATATGTTTTGTTGCATTTCCGCAGACACCCCACGAAAGAAAATGTCGGTGCAGATTTCACTCTATGGGAGAGGGCTTCAAAACACAATAATTTTTCCGAAAATGTCATCATTTCTGTTTTTGGGTCATCAATCACCCCCGTATACCAAATTTTATATTAATAGGTAAATAAATAAAAGAATGGAAGGGCTGCGACATAAGTATAGACAGATAGACTGAAACTATGATAATTCCTAGTTGTTACGGAACGCTAAAAACAGAACATTTGGTGATCGTCTGTTTGTCTGTCACAGCTGATTTGCTACGAAACTGTTTGACGTAGAAAGTTGAAACTTGGAAAATTAAAATTGGTGTCTCAATCACAGTTAGGTTTTTTTAAGGGTGAAATCGGAAGAGAAAAAACTTTCATGACATTGAGTGGGGTGTGAAGTGATAACGTGTCTGCCTACCAATCCGGACCCATGGTTGTTTTCTGCTTTCAACAGAATACGATACAAAGGCCAGAAAATGTTGTTACTTGTAGGTCCACTTGCAATCATTGTATCAAATCGGGTGAAGTTGTTCTACCGCCCAATGCCCTACAAGGGGTTACGGGAACTAAAGAGTGAGAGAGAGAGAGTGGGGTGTGAAATGAAAGCTCATAAAAGCACAATTTCAAAAATAACACATGGTCCAATAAGTCAGTAGGATAACATAAAGATAGCGGCACTAATACAAAATCCACATCATTTTTGAAAAGTACCAACCTTTTTGGGCATATTGTCAAAATTTCATGACATTTGGTTTGTTTATTGCGAAGTTACAGTGGTCAACCTACTTTTGAAAATTCGAAAATAATGGATTCAAAGCAATTTTGTGTGTTAATTTATCATTGCTATTTGATGGGAAAAAATACTGCGAAAGCGAAGGAGTGGCTTGATAAATGTTATAAGGAATCTGCTCCATCGAGACAAATGGTTGAGAAGTGGTTTGCTGACTTTAAACGTGGCCGTACCGACACCAATGATGCACCACGCTCCGGACGCCCAACTGAGGTGGTTACACCAGCAAATATAAAAAAAAGTACCCAAAATGGTATTGGCGAAAGGTACGCGAGCTAGCTGAGGCTCTGAATATATCGAAAGGCAGTGAACATTTGTCGATGAAAAATCTGTTTTCGAAATGGGTGCCGCAACGTGTCGTTGCTTCGGAGAGCTGTTTGGCACTGTTTACAAAGAATGAACAAGAATTTTTGCGTCGGCATGTGACAATGCATGAAACATGAATCCACCACAACATACCGGAATCAAAACGGTCGTCTGCTGAGTGGAGAGCAACCGATGAAAGCAGACCAAAGCGACAAAAAACACAACAATCAGCTGGGAAGGTTATGACGTCTGTATTTTGGGATGCGCATGGAATATTGTTCATCGATTATCTTGAAAAGGGAAAAACAATCAACAGCGATTATTATATAGCGTTGTTGGAGCGTTTGAAGGATAAAATCGGGAAAAAACGGTCGCATTTAAAGAAGAAAAAAAAATTTTTCAGCAAGACAATGCACCGTGTCACAAATCTATGAAAACGATGGCAAAAATGCACCAGCGACTACTGGCTCTTTGCTGACCTCAAAAAAACGCTTGCCGGCAAGAAATTTGGCTCCAATGAAGAGGTGATGGCTGAAACTGAAGCGTATTTTGCGGTGAACGACAAATCGTTCTACAAAACCGGTATCGAAAAGTTAGAAAAGCGGTGTAATGAATGTATTGCTCTTGAAGCAACGTATGTTGATGAATAAATACGAATTTGCTAAAAAAACTGTTTTTTTCTTACTTTTCCTACTGACTTATTGGACCATGTGTTATAAGTGGGATCGGAACGACGAATCAGCAACAGTCCTGGTATCTCAGTAGTTAGGCTGATGGAGTATCACGCACATATCAATGTTTACTTTCAGATACCAATTTGCAATCCTGTTTAGCAAATTCATGTTATATCCGAAACAGTTCTTCAGGTAGATCAAAGCTTCTGAATTTTGAAATATTTAGTCAATTTGTGTGAGAAATAAAGCCAGTATGAAAAATACAATATGCCAAAAATTTCAGAACTTAGTGAAGATATGAAAGGTCACAGATAATCCTTTTAAACTCTCAAGGGATGAGCCAACTGAAAATCGTGGGCAAACCAAAATGTTCTTGTGATGCGGTGTAATAAAATGCACGTAAGTAAAGTACGTTCAGGCAGAAATCGCATAGCTTCGGAACGATCGAAACGAAAGGATTGTTTACTTATTCGCGATTGTATAAAAAAAATCGCGGCTGGACGTCTGCTGAATACGCTGCTCAAGTCAATGAGCAAGTAGGTTCAAGAATTTCTACACGAACCGTTAAAAAGAGGCTTAGAGAAGCTGGTTTAAAAGGCTACAAAATCAAAAAACCGTGGCTCTGGTAGCGAAATAAAAAGAGACGCTTTGATTGGGCCCGAGAGGAAAGGAATTGGAACGAACAGGATTGGGCTAAAATTGTTTTGTCAGATTAAACAAATTTTGATGATATATTGAGGAATACTGAATCTTTTTAATCCAGTCTGAAGCAACTAGACCAGATAAAATCTTTCCTTTATTTTTTTTATTATCAGTCCTATCACAAAAATTTTCAAAAGTTGCCTAATGTTTAACAAGTTCCTACTTTACGTTAGCAAGCGCTAAAGGTGCTAGAACAGCTTCTCCGGAGGACCTTAAAGACTACAGACCAATAAGCTTAGTATGTTTTTAAGCAAAGGCATTAGGTACAATCAAGGCTATACAAATATTGGACCACATAGATATGACAGTTAGGTACACTGAGCCAGTGACAATTCGCTCTGGTCGTAACTGTGAGACAGCCGTCTTAAAAATTGATACTGATCTCAGGGCTTTGCTTGACAAGGGTAATATTGTGATTTTAGCACTTTTGGATTTTACCGAAGGTTTTGACAGTATGGATGGCTTATCAGTTTTCCTTAAATTAGAACACTTCTACTTCACTGAAACTAGTCAAAAGTCTTCTTATTAACCGCTCGCAAAGAGTTAAACTGGGCAACGCCTATTCGCCCAACCGCTCGATTTCTATTGGTACCTCAAGGTTCAATACTGGGGCCTCTGTTATTGCCTACTTTTGTTAATAACCTGGCTTCTGTAACCAAGCATAGTTCCATATACCTGTATGCTCTCGATGTGCAAATTTACCTATAGATTCACCTTTGGGTCTCATGGAGGACTGGGTAGACGGCTTAATAAACATCTTGATTAAAATTTCGAAATGGGCCTTTGCTAATAACGGAATAGTTAATCCCAAGAAATCACTGGCATTGTCGCTGAACAGGATAAGTCTAGACAATTTACCATCTGTGGTATTTAACTGCTCCACTATACCCTTATGAGCCTAATGTTAAAAATTTTGGATTATTATAAACTCTCCTTTGAGCTATTGTGACCACGCTTGTGTAAATTTGCGTATGATTTATGGTGTGCTACGTCGACTAGGGTTGTCGACTAAGGTTGACATCCGTATTAAGTTAGTTAAAACACTGATAATACCGCAATTATTGGAATAAAATTGAATGCATTAAACATAACACCAAGCGAGGATCGTACAAATGTCGTTGTTTAACGATCCAAACATTCGTTCTCTCACGATTGAGTTTCCACGAGAACTTTTTACAGAATCAAAAGAGTATCCGAGATCAAGGGTCCTGTCAACGACGAAATTATGAATAGAAATGAGATATGAAAAGTCATTAACGAAAGGTATAAATAAGTTGGTGAAAGAACTGAACCGTGAGGTACATCGACATTTATTTCATAGGAACAAAATGTGACTTCGTATATTACTGAACGGCCTGGCAAAAACCTCTCTATCTATTTTAAGGGGTGAGAGTGCAGACAAAATGCCTGAAGTTTGGCTAGAAGGGCAGCATACATGATTCCAACGATCTGTCAGAGTTGTAAGTAAGTCTCGGTTCCGGCCAGCGCGGAAACCATACTGAGAAAACAAAAAAAACATTTATGAGTGATGAGTGATTAAAAAACTTCAAATAAAACTGAAAGTGCCATTGATTCGTAGTTGGAGGGGTCGTCGCATATCTCTCCTTTTTTTTTGGGTATCGGCTCATGTGCATGTGCAAGTTTCCCTGCAGATGGCAACCTGTTGTGCACGACAAGTGAAAAAGTTTGTGGAAAGGTTTAGCCAAAACAGAGACGCATCACTTCGTCTTCAGTGAACTAAGTAATAATGTGTCGGCCTGCCATTGCAGAGATACCAGAAAATATCAGTGGTGCGAAATCCAAATTGTAGGTCCACTTGCAATCGTAGTCTCGAATTGGATCAAGTTCTTCTCCCCGCCTCATGCCCCTTAATGGGTTACGGGAGCTAGAGAAAGAGGTTGACTTCTATTATTAATGAGTGTTGTAAGATTTTTCTTTGCAGTTTTTACAAGAGACCTTGACATCCTTTTGGGTGGCAAATACCTTATGTCTACGTTTTGGTCAAAACTGAACCTTAGTTGGGTTAGTTGATTTATCTTGTGCATAAAACCAGAGACCAAAAAAGGGCCTGGCTGTATCCGTTTTGACACGGCCCCATAAATTAAAGCGTGACAACGTCTCCTCGCTCTCTCGCTTAATTAAACTCTTTATTTACAAAGCAATCACGGTACGGAACACCAATTGCGCAAGTCAGACTTGCATTTGACCGATTTGTTTTTTTTAATTACTAAGTAAAGAAATTTCTACGAGAGCTGTAAATTTAAATCTCATGTAAATGTCTATTTGCAAAATAAAAAAACAAACTGACGAGAAAACTAAATAAAACTGATATTGATACTTTTGCAGTCTGTCATTTACACTTCAGTTCCTCATTTCAACCGTGAATAAATTGTTCAAACTTTTGCCGAGCGAAATGTATTCGTGTACATAAATTGTATCTGTAACCATCGCAATTGAAGAAAATTATCTTATTCTCGTCATGAGACAACAGTTTTCTTTGATATGCTCATTAGCAATTAGACAAACAAAGCTTTAAGTTGTTTTTCTTTGACGCAGTCACATTAAATACAGCCTAGAAAAATATGTCTGATCAAGTGCTAAGTACAGGTAAATAATTATCTTTCGTTTTTATTTAAATCCAAAAAAAAAAAATGGAAAAAAAATTAAATGTTTCGTTGTTAACACCTAAAATATTTTCTGCTACAAAGGAACTACAGCAGACGAGCTAGTTCCGAAGTATGCTAACTTTTATGTGAATCACTTTCATGTGAACAATAAAGTTTTAGGTGAAAATTGGAGCAGAAATATAGTAGAAGTGTTGTCCCAACTAAAAAACTAACTTTTCCGTCAAATCGAACTTTATATGACCAAACTTCACCATGATTTATGGATATGAATGTCAGAGTTTTTTTACTATGGTGCTGTTGAAAAAAAAAATGTATTCGTTAACATTTGGTTAGGAAGTTACCTATATAGGAAATGAACACATACGCCCAGGCGATATGAACGGGGTTACGTACGATTCCCAAAACTTCCCGGTACGAATAAATTTAACTGGTAGTACAGCGAGAGACTTGATCATTGTGCAAAGGGAGAGCTACTATACATGGGATCAGGCTAAACATTTCGCAAGAAGAATAATTATGGAAGTATCGTTTGCAGAGACAACCGATGCACACGGGGCCAATTTCATTAAAAGGCGGCCGGAACTTGTTCCAAAGTTCCCACTGTCCTCGAATCGAGTAAAGTTCTTTTCCTGCCCCATGCCACACAAACGGTACGGAAACTTAAGATAGATGACCAAGACTCACCTCAGGGTTTTTAATAAAATGGAGGTCAGACTAATCGGTCTGAAATCTCTTGCTATGTAGCTAGAGTCAACGATTGGAAGTGGACCTACAATTTAAGATGCATTCCCAAACACAGATATTTTTTCAGCAATCGCCAATCTGTTGTCAGCAGAAAACAATCATGAGTTAGCCCTTCACGAAGTAGGACGCACAATTGATTATTTAATCCGGTGCATTCATTCTGCCCGATGCCCTATTCACAACTCCAACAGAAACTCATAACGTGCTTGTTGATCTCCAGATCAAATTCCAGGTATCATGTAGTGCAATCAGACTCAAAGCATCTTATTCCTATGACATCCTCAGCTTGGCATCTAAAGGAATAGCTGAAACTTCGGCTAACTTCATTACATCCGTGATAAATTCCAAGACAGGATTCAGTATCAATATTCCATTCAGAGTGGAGTGGAGATTGACTGAGCCGATTGAAAACTTTCGAGCATCTTCCAGGCAGAGGTGCTTGCTATTATGATGGAACATATGTTCAAAGCTTAATAGTAGTCGAGCAGCAAAGCAAAACATCACCGCCTTTACGGATAGTCAAGCTGCTTTCAGAACGCTTTTGCTCAGTTACCATTTTCTAAAGTAGTGCGAGAAGATCTTACATCTCTGTGGACGCGATTAAGTGTTACCCTGCATGAGTTTCCTGGTCAAAGAGAGAATGAGAAATGAGATGGCAAACCTGTCAAAAATGTAGGCTCCCGGGCATTTGGCGGCCGACTAAGGCTGACATACTCCACAGCGAAGACCAGAATGTAGCTGGAGAGGATGATTTCAACACTGTCCCCTAAAAAGGTACCTCTCTCAAAACTGCTGAGGAGAAGGACCTACCGAAATGGGTCAGGGTAATTGTTTGGATTCCCGGGAATACCGGAGATTTTACTGATATCCTGTAGCATTTTTTTAGGATATTGCTGCTTTTCACTGAGGAGTACCTTCTACGGGAGTGGCAGGTGAGATTTTACTCTAACACGACCACTGTACACTTCAAGGTGGTCTGTGGAAAATTTAAGAGGCGGACACAGCCACTCCGGCTGCTCGGAAGTAAATGTGAGTGGTTCAAGCAACACGTTTGTAAGGCGATGGCTACTCAGACCGTGAACCTAGCCCTTGTCCAGGAATCTTGAGTAAGTTTTGATCGTGCTCGGATGACAGGTACATTTTGTTCAATATTGGCTAATGTGTCAGAGAGACTAGGATTTCATGAACCCGAGGAACACTGACTAGAGAGGTACTGAACAGTGAACCCAGCGATATTGTGTTCACGATCAGATCGGTCAAAGCGTCGAGCTCGCGGCAGACTTGTTCGGTGAATCTCTGTTGACAAAATTATGGCACTGTTGTCATATCATGGTAAGGTCTCACCACAGGGATGTTATCTAGTGGAATGAAGGGCTTCTAAGCCAGAAGACTATTTAAAGTTACAAAGAGAGGAGGGGACTGAGACGCGTATAAACGAGCTCTAATCTCCTATAGGCCCGCGTTATGGAAGGCAAAGAGGGCGATGGAGGAACTTTTATTGCGGCTAGGGTCTCTGCAAGACGTCACAAAACCGTTATAAAAACGACATCATGACACATGGGCTCACTCAGGAAGCCTGATGAATCATTCACACGTACGCGGGAGGAGCCAATTTTAGAGTTGCTGCAAGCACACTTTCCACGGCGTGCTCGTCTCTGTACTCTGTAAGCTATTCAGAGCCTCCTTCGCGTTTTGTTATTTACCGACTGCGTGGCGATCTGTATAACTACCTTTTATTCCTATGCAAGCCCAAGCAGATTATGTTCTTGGTAAGGTATACAGGGCTATTGGTCTTACCTCGTTTCTTCTCAAAATGATGGGAGGTTATTAGGGAGAAGTATTTTTACCAATTTCCCTTACACTCGTGTCATAATGCTTGCCAAGTAGGACGATCTCCGCTTGCAGCACTTTACGACCTGGTTTCTAGACTAGAAGTCTTTATCAGAGAAAAAGGGTCAGCGACTTTCCTCGTCATTGAGGGAGTGTTTAATAACACATCATTTAAGACTTTCAGAGGCCTTGAGAGGGAAGATTCGAAACGGTATTGTCTGCCGATGGATAGATACACTGCTCAAATAACGTAAACTTACTGCAAGTCTTCTAGGAGGGTCGATTTGGATCACTACCATCAGAGGCTGTCCTCATATTAGGGTCAATCCCAATAAGACCGGATTTTGGAAGGATTACTCGGACCATGCTTGCTAGGTACTACACTAACTTTTATTGAACAGGGACTGGATTACAAACCATACTGGAACCTAAACGTAGATAACATCACCAAGTAAACAAGGAAATCATTATGGGTTTGTCGCAGAGCTTGCGGTGCTACCTGGGGTTTGAGGACAACCCTAGACCCCGACGCCATACCGGCCAGACTCTCAGAATTGCAGCCACCCACCATAATGATAAGAATAGTGAAACTTGCAACTTCCCCGAAATTCCTCATGGTGGACTCATCTGGTATGCGAATGGTCTGCGGCGAGTCCCCTAAATTCAACGATCATTGCCATTGTACACAGTTTTCCAAGCGTAAATCAATGCCATGAAGACATGTGAAAACAAGAACCTAAAGAGTACTTACTCAAGCAGGACCATATTTATCTTCGATAGTCAGTCGATAATCAAAACAATCGGCTCCTAGGTAACCAAATCAAAATTGGTCTGGAAATTTTAGGCAGGCTCTTAATGAAGTGGGAAAAATAAATCGAGTCAACTTAGTTTGGATACCGGGATATCGCGATTTCCCTGGGCGGATGAACTGGCCCGACAGGACTTTGCCATAAAACTTGTGGGTGCTGAGCCACAAGTTCGAGATTTCAACTTTCTAAAAGGGCTGTACACAAGTATATATTACTAGAAATCCTAAAAGCTTGATGTCGGCTCCCTCACTGAGAATGTGTTGATGTGAGGCTGATCACCGGGTACTGCCAACTAAGAAAGCAACGTAGCAAAAATCGATAGAGCAGTTGACCCTACTTGTAGATTGTGCCTGGAGGAGGACGAGACACCACATCATATCCTAAGGTAATTCCCGGCCATTACCAGGCCCAAAATATCGATCCTTGGGAAGCTATTGTTAGATTCCAATGAGTTACAGAGCAATCCCTCCACGAGCTGTTGTCCCGTTTTAAAGGAACCTGCTTGACTTACGGAGTAGAGAGGGTTAGGCACAATAGGACTTACTCGCCGCGGCTCGGTTATATATACAACTCTTCACTGACCCGTATCAGAGAAAATAAAAGAAAATGTGTACAATGTGTAATGTGGGGAATGTACTACCATGGGCAGTTGTTGTTTAAGCTATGAATTCAAATTAATATAAGAATTAATAATATTTATAATTAAAATAGTTTGTTTTTCATAGAACAATTTAGAGTATTTGTTTATTATACAGAAAAAAAACAAATACATGTCAAGTTATTCAGATAACTTCTCATTCGTTTTGTTATTAAAACTCCATCCTTGCCAACTACATTAAAGTGAAAAGCATAATGACTTAAGTTATTTTAAAACAATGAGCTTGATTGACTCTTAAGATGAAATGCAATTTGCATTCCATTCAATTAGCAACTGTAAGCCCGCCGCTAGCGCTCAAAACAAAACTACTCACATTACCACCCTGTCATGGACTATTGTTGTGCGAAACTTTTTTAATCTCGAGTGCAACGTCTATTTCTTTTAAGAAGAGCACTTTCATCATGAGACTGAAATCCATCCTATAGCAAATTTTCTTCAGCGTGTTTTGTTCATATGTTAAAGGACTAGACTGAGTAGATGGGTGGATCGAGCCCGTTTTTCTTGTGCTTGGAACTTCAAGCGAAGTTTTATTGTTTTCTTGGGATATCAGAAACCAGTGTCAAGTTGCAAAAGTTGTAGTTATGCAAAGAGAGAGAGAGAGAAAGACAGGGGAAAGTTGGTTGGCGTAAAACTCTTCTTATGAATGCCACTGCAACAGTCACCACCGACACTCTAAACAATTTCGAGTAACAGCAAGGCGATGGTTGACATCAGCATCGTCTGATGGATGAAAGCTGCAGAAGGGGGAACAGCGATAACTTTTTAACTTGAGGAAATAGGAAAATGAGAAAGGCATTCAGCCTGCTCATTGCTTTGTAATATCATGAGAAGTGCTTTCCTTCCCGTATCCATTTGTCATTCTGGTCACATACTTCCCTTTAGGTTGCCCTATATGGAACACAAGACAGAACGTTTGACGAGCATAACAAACAAATGGCGCCTTCTAGTGATCCGGGTGGACAGGGGGACAGGATTACGATGCATGAGTGAATAACTCACCCCACCCCCCAAAGGTATTGTTTTCCCATTATTTACTTTCAAAGCAACAAGAGAGTATCTCACTGCATACATCCCATCTCGTATATGAGCTGTAAAGGATGTGGTACTTGTTAAAAGTACTCCTTACATCTCATATGCAACCCTCGTCTATCATATGACTTTAAAAGCGGCCAACTACCTACAACAATAAGAGCTGAAGACGACTATGAGATTTACTTGGTACTTGGCATTTATGGGCGACGACGCCTATGAACAGCTCGAGAATATTAAAAAAGTTCTTACGCCAAGGCATATTCACGTTGGCAATAGCAACCACCAATAGTAGCACGTACTCCATAGACTTGAAAAGCAAGAAAGAAAGGCATTAAAAGGGCACATAAGCAAGAGTATACGCGATTATTTCTTATATTATTGCACAGTTAAGATGAAAAATATTATGAATTTAAATAGTCTAATATTAGGTTCGGGAAAAAAAAATTTCAAGGAAAATGCCGCTGCGTGGATTCACTTTCATCCGTTTATACAGGCTACTCTTGAAGAAGCCTGTGATCTGTATAGGCATAAGCACAAAATTTTCACTTGGACGGTTATTCACGTTTTATTGTCATTTATTTTATATGAGGCTGCATTTGATGTGAACCACAGCAGCCTCTAAGATCTCTTAAGGATGTTACGACAGTAATTTGGAATTCCCATGAATGCTGTTATGAAGATTGGACTTTACATATTAAAAAATTGTCAGTACTTGAAGGAGCAGAAGCAGGAATATGGCAAGCACTCTGTGCCACAAAAGCAAGCTCTAGACTGATTGGGATGTAGGTCAAAAAACGACTATTGCTATATGCCGGCAAATGGCGCCACGAAGTTCGACGTTAAAATTAAGACAATTTGGATTTTACTGTATTGTGATTGTGACATTGACGGTGAAATAACGGATAACATACTGGTTTTCTATCATGAGGGTCCGAGGTTCGAATCCCACTGTCGTCCCGGCGTTTCACTTTCTGATGACAACATATTACGCTAAATAAACACAGAATTGCAAAGTAATATCGTAGGTATGGAATCCGGGGTGAAAATGATCGATTACATGCATACATGCCGTAGTGATCGCCCCCCCTTGGACGAAGTGAGGATTGCGATGCTAACGCACGTCATGGCAGCATTGACATCAATAGGTAAGTCTCTTTTTAATTACTTTTTAGAGATATGTATCTTTTTAGGTATATGTATCTATGTAATAGAGACAATTAGCTCACATTCATAAAGGTGAATAGGATGGAAGTTTTGGATTTAACATCTATCAGAAGTTCGGATGACCTTGCGGTATACAACTGCAGAGTATCTGAGCAGGCGTCAGTATCTGACTGAATACTCTTCTAGGTAAGTCTTACTGCATAGTCATCCACGATTATTAGGAATGTTCATATGAAAAATTGGGAAAGCTTTCTGGAATTGGTCCAGAGCAGGATGGAGTATTCTTCACCTGATAGATTGCCAGCGAAAATGGCTTTGACTATGGTCAATACTGTGCTAAACGAAGCATTCATAGAATAGAATACAGACCACCATAATAAAATGCGTATTTGATAAAGTTTAGACTCTTTAGTTCGGATCAATGCCGGAATCAAATAGACTGGTCCAGATATGAAAAGAGTGTTAGTCTTTGAGATCAGCAAAATGCTCCTCATGGAGATGGATGCGAATTTATAGAAGAAAGTGCCGAGGCATACAGCCTTAGGAGGGTCATGTCAGAGGATCCGCCCACTCCGTCTTTAATAAGAAGGGAAAACGGAGCCTGGACTACCAAAAAGGGGGAGCTGTTAAGTACACTTCTCAATACCCACTTCGGTAGGGGTGCAAAAGTTGTCCAGATTCAGCGAAAGGAAAAAAAATCCCCGGAACCAACGGGATAGGGCTAATTACGCTTCAGAATGCACTGCAGTTATATAATAATATGACTGGTGTGGGTATACAGAAGCTGTCTCTTTGTAGGATACATGCACATAGTTTGATTAGAGGTATTGGTAATCTTGATTCCGAAAGTTGATAAAGCGAGCCATGTAACAGCAAAAGATAGCACATCTATTATTCTGTGATTCTTCATTGTTCAAAATGCTAGGGAAACTACTGGACGTGCACGTAAAAGAAGTAAGACAGGGCCATTCCATTTCAAAATGCCAGCATGCCCATACTAAAGAAGGGTAAGCGCTCTCTCTAGCCCATACCCCTTGCGGTGCATGGGACGGGAGAAATTCTTCACCCGATTGGAGACAACGGTTGCTAGTGGACTTAAAATTTTAAGTGAATTCGGAACCACTGACATTTTCTCTGAAACCCCTATGACATTTTTATCGTAACCTGTTGTGGTCAAGCTAAACCTGGGTGTAATATTACACTCAAACTTAGTGGGAAGAGGAATATAGAAGAACAGATAGGGCCTTCTATGCGTGTAAAAGGACCTTTGGGATCAAAACAGGGGACTCAATCCCAGTATGGCGGTGTACCATAATCAGATCGATTCTTTGCTACGACTCACGAGTCCATTGGACAGGTCTGGATAAGAGTTGTAATCTAGAGACAATATCGAAAGTACAGAAAGCGACTGGTATGGGAATAACTGATTGCCTGTGTACCAAGCCCGCAGCGGTTTCCTGTTGAATCTGTTGCCATATTATTATTATTCGATGTGAATCTAAGGATTATATCGTCTTTCTGTCACTTCGACCAGAATTATCTTTTGTGACGAGATGAACTTAAACCAATCAGTCTAACTTCAGTTCCTTGACTAGGCCCTTCTTTTCATCTTAATGCTGCCTTAGCTATGTCTAACGGCGATGGGAAGGCCTCACCGATATGTCGACCGAGAGTTTCGCAATGACAAAGAATGTGTTCCGCTGTTTCCTCCTCTTTCAAAGTCAAGCGCAGGTGTCTTTTCTTAGTGGTAACCTAAAAGTCCTGTTAGAAGACTTAAATCTCGTTTGCTGAGTGAGAGTTGCTCTCTTCCGCTTGCTAGACTAAAATGGATTAGCCCCGAGACCCTTAGTGTTGCTTGAGTGTTGGACATACCTTTTTTGGCACCGTGACTTCCTCTTCCAATGCCCGTTGTTTGGAACCTTCAGTGTACCAAATCAGATATCCATTGCTAAAAGTAGGGTGAATATTAATATGATAAATATGGTATTTTGAAGTTCTGGCTTTTTGGCATAACATCTGATATTGTGTTGACTTTATGGATTTTCCTTGTGGTCAGTCAGATTGCCTGCTTTGAGGCAGTATTGATGTAAGGAAAGAAGTTCCGGCAAGTGGGATAGGTCAAGTGCGCATGGCACTTGACTACCGGGTCACAGATATAATCTTCAATAGGAGCTTTAGTACAAAGCTGCCTGCTAGAGAGGAATGGAACAAAAATGAGATATCCATATATATATATGGAGGGATTTAACATGAGTGCAGGCACAGGAGCGGAGTATACTGAGACTGGCATTACGGCACTGGAAACTTTGGTGATACAATCGAAGTTAGTGCAATTGTGTAAGAACAGCCTAGGCGAAATGGCCAAATATCACAAGTTGGCCCTACTTAAATATCTCAGAAAATGAGAGAGCGGAGGAATTGGTGAAGCAGAGTATTGATATGGATAGATCTGGAGTAATTACATATGTGAAAATGGCGATCAGCATCCTTATTCGCAGCGAAGCCTATTGTAAGGCTAATCGCCGGTGGTGGAAGCTGTAGAGATTCGGAAGAAATCTGATCAGTTCGCCATGTACTTTGGGAGTGTCCTGCTCTGGCGACGAAAAAAAGGCAGGTTACTGGGTAGTTAGTTCTTCTCGGTGCTTGCGAATCTGCAGAGCATAGAGCTCAAAGGCGTGCTGAGATTCCTTAGGATAATATAATGGCTATGAGAGCAGGGCAATTAAGAAGGTTGAATTTCCATGAAACTATGTGACACAATGGACCTATCTTGTGGTCTAAGCGAGGTGGACTGAAGGTAACCCCGCAGCACCCCTCTAATCTAACTTAACCTACATTCGTCTGTTCTGTAATGACACGATCTCGCCTTTTTATCAGAATTTTGAATGTATGGAAGATCAGACTTTGTTGATGCTTAGTTGTACTTGGGTTTTGTTTCACCATCTCATCTGATAGAATCTGAAAATAATTTTTGGCCCGAGAAGCGCGCCATCTAAATTAGAAGGAAACGCTAGATAAAATGTAAAAGTTGAGTGGATCGGCCGAAATGGACCACATCTTGGCTCAAGCGATTGGTCGTGATGTGATGACGACCTAATGACAATGAAATAAATAGAAAGTTTTTGGTCAGGCCGTTCAATCCGTTTAATAATAGACAGAGTTACATCTGGTTCCTAATAAATAAATAGCAGAACACGAATGTGGAATAGTTTTTGTTTTTCTGTTTCTCCCTATTCTTACGGTTGCAAAATATTCAAACGAGGCGTCACCTCCTTCACTCAACCTCTGAACTCATTTCCCTTCCTTTTAATTCCTTTCCTACCAAAGCTGTGTTTAGCGTCATAGGGCATCCGCTGAGCGTTATCATAAAAGAAACCTATGCACCAGTCGTCATACTGAAAAAGTGTAAATTCACTATCAATTTGGATTTTTATTTATTTTTTTTATATGATGTGGCCAAATCCTAGGGGACAACCCTTTGATGCGTTAGCATGGTTTTGGCCGGAAGGGAATTAGGGTAAGGGGAGTGAGGAAGCTTGAGTCTTGTTTTGCATTGTTGCGAGCTAGACAACAGCCCAGAGACAGAGTGGATTATTATAATTTCTTAATAAAAGCTCACGGGGAGATCTGGTCTCGAACCCGAACGTCTAGGTAAAAAAAGCGATAAATGTAGCCCTTTTGCAATTCATTCCCTTACTTATTCTGACAAAGATTTTGAAGTAAACAAGCGTCTTCAAAGGTAAAGGCATTTGCATGGCTATTTGTTACATGATTCTGCAAAGGTCAATACATCAATTAGCTGACACCATTAAAATAAACAAATGATCCTTTGGGAATATAAATTGTCCGGAAATTTACGCACCTGTAGTCATATTGTTTTTAGGACTTTAAGGTTTACTATTTAAACGGGTTTCGAGTAACTCTAATTATCCCTTAATATGATAAGTTTTTCTTTCCATGGAAGTACCATCAGTGCCTTCAGTTTCAACCACTTACTTGGAAGCTTCTATTTTATTGTCAAGTGGAAGAATGAAATATTTTTGAAGAATTTCACCAAATAGTTTTTCTATTTTAAGACAGCCTTCAGTGATAGTTTTCAATATCGTCTAATATTGCAACATTCCTATGCTTAGCCTAAATACGTCCGGCTGTCACTTCATTTCACGGTAGACCAGAATTTATGTTGCTGAAATTTCCCATTAAAAAAGGGAGACGTGTAGCTGGTGGTTGTTCAAAAACTTTTATTTCTTTACTGACGCCACTCATATACACTGAAGAGACCTCACCTTTTCCTTGAAGCACTAGAGATAAATGCACTGACGACGTACTAAAAGTGCTCTATATCTCTTTACCGGTCTTAAAACCGGTGAAAAGTGGAAAACTGTGACGTGAAAAGATAAATCATAAAAGCGGCATCCCAGAGCAAATAACTACTTTAAAAGTGGACACTTCTGCCATAATTCCACCGATGAATTCGCAAAATCCACTCATCTTGTGTAGATACCTCTCGTGTAATGTGGAATTGTGGGCACATACCACCTATAAATGAGTGCTTTTTACCGCGTCCACCGCGTGATGCCATTATGCATTAATTTCCCATTGCTAGTGCAGCCATATATTAACGCGGCTGCTAAGCACACTGGAAGCAACTGAAAGTAGAACACCAGAGCAGACTTTTCTGTTGCACTTGGTTTTATTGTTTGCCTGCATTTCTGCTATAGCACTGCAATTGGGCCCCCCAATTTGTATTTTCTGTTCGTCTTAAAGAGTGACAGACATACGTATAAATGCAGAACAACATTATTTTAAATTGCGACACAAATTGTGGGTGAAATTAATTACAAGTGGCAGTTAAACGGTAATGCAAATTGTTTGCTATTATTTGCGGCGATTACAGATTTAGAATAGTTTAAAGAGCTTAAAGGATTAAATTTGCAGACACCTGGAGCTGACATTTCGTATTAAAAAATTGTACGGCTTCCTTTCGTTCTCGAGACACCTTGGATATCAATCCACAGGTTTGATTGATCACGAACTCCAATTTTTTAATTGGCTTGAAGATCCGTGTAAGTGTAATTGATGTCATATCGTGGCATTTAACCGAGTTAATCAATAACCAGGTCGACGTAAACTCGAACGGTAATAAAATTTACCGAGATATTGCAGATTAGTGGAGTACACTTAACCTCAAAATACGTAATGAAGTAAGCACATATTTTAACATTTAAAAAAAAACCAATGGTATGATCTTAAAGCTTATGGAGTATCTCGGAGAGTGATTCAAGTTTAGGGGTTAGGCCATTCTAGGATTTTCAAAAAGTTGATTTTTTTTATTGGCTCAAAAAATAGTTTAAACCCTATAGAATAAAAAACAAAACGTTTTGTCCGAAAAATAAAATTTTTCCCTTCGAAATTAGAGATCGCCGCCGAGCGCGTCCAAGCGCGTCTAACCTGTTCCGAAGCGACTACCTGCGGCGAACTCGCTTGGCCAAAGGTACTGCACAATAGGGCTTCACTATTTCTTCAAAAGGCATCTATTGTCATTCCGAGTGTCGTTTTGAGGATTCTGAAGAAAAATTTCGTTAGTTTAGCTTCAGCAAGCACACAGAAAAAGGCATCTCTTCTTCCCAAACGACAATTTTTGAGTGTTTTTCGAAGTTTTTCGCGGTTTTTTAAGGTTTTACTGTAACGCATGAGTTGAAATGAGTGACCAGCCAGTACACCTTGGTAGGTTAGGTTAGGTTCGTGTGGCTGCCTTAAAGGGCGCACTTAGACCTCAATAGGCCCATTGTGATGCGACGGGAATCCAAGAATTCCCTCCACCTCCTCATTGGAACCATCCGGAGCTGCCGATGAAGCGCCAAAGATCTGCAACGTCAATCGCCGCCAGATCGCAGAGACTAACAAAGAAATAGTTTCCCAAGAAGGACTTTCGCCTGCGTGCCAGTGCAGGGCACTGGCAGAAGTAGTGTAAAATAGTTTCCTCCTCTTCCTCGTCCGTGTAAGCCAATATGGCAATGGTCTGTGATTACCCCAGTAGCTATTCTAAGGTAAGATCTGCCCCTCGAAAGCAGAAAATTGGAGCGCTTAAGATCCAGTTTAGGCCAGATCTGTCTGAACGTATGGCACGTAGTGCCGTTTGACGCTAAGTTGATTGCTCTCTTGCTAAGCAACATCTTACAGGTTGCCAGGGGCCAACCAAGAGTAGTCCTTTTCGATTGGATCTCCAGGGTGGTACCGTCCGCCACGCAGTTTCCTGGGATATCCCTGTGCCCCGGGACCCAGCACAGGTGAATTTGATACCGTTCAGCCAGCTAATTTAAGTGTGAGCGACAGCTACTAATAGCCCTAGATGTCGATAGGAGAGAATCAAGGGATAGCAAAGCAGCCTGACTATCTGTAAGGATACAGATGTCTTTTGGAGCTTCGTTCTCCCTCAACCAATTCAAAGCTTCCTGAATAGCCATAACCTCCGCCTAAAACACACTACAGTAGTCTGGAAGGCGGAAGGATAAGCTAATGTCAAGTGCCTCTGAGAAAACACCACCCCCACCCTACCCTGTACCTTAGAGCCATCTGTATAAATTTGAATGGACCCCCTACAGGGATTGGTGTCCCCATCCCAGTCAAGCCTGGTTGGAATGGTCAATAAGAAACGCGTGACAAAGGAGTAGCTGGAAGTGGTGTAGTCAAGATGCTCCACTTGGAGCGAAAAGGAGTCCAGAATTGTGGAGTGCCCAACTCTAGTATTGGACCACTGAGATGTGGCTGTAAGTCTAACGGCAGCATTAGCCGCCATCTGTTTGCCCATCAGATCTAAAGGAAGTAGATGAAGAAGTATCTCCAGAGCATCAGTAGGAGTGGTCCGTAGCGCTCAGGTGATACAGATGCAGGCCGATATCTGCACCTTCCTCAAAGCGTTGAGGTAAGTGGCCTTGTCTAGTGCTGGCCACCAGACAACCACGCCATACAACAAGATTAGCCTAATGACTGCAACATAGAGCCAGTGAGTCAGCTTGGGTTGAAACCCCCATTTCCCACCGATGGCCCTCTTACAGGAGTATAGAGCTATAGTTGCTTTCTTGACCCTCTCCTGAATATTGGGCTTCCAGCTGAGCTTCGTATCCAGGATGATACCCAAATATTTAGCTTCCTCGGCAAAGTCTAGGCGTGTGCCATTCAGATACAGAGGGTCAACGGGAGGTATTTTATATTTCCTAGTGAAGATGACCACCTCGGTCTTGTTAGGGTTAATGCAAAGCCCACGCTCCACCGCCCACCTGGTAAGCTTGGTGAGGGCATTCTGCATAAGATCCCCTATGGACAGGCAGGTATTTGCCCGAGATAGCTATAGCGACGTCGTCCGCATAGGCAACCACTCCATAGCCCTCCCCTTCCAGGATTAGAAGCAGTTTGTTCACCACCAGATTCCAAAGAAGAGGACATAGGACCCCACCTTGCGGTGTGCCCGCATTGGTAAAAAAGGTACGAAAACCTCGTATCCAACACGGCATAGGATAAGCGGGAGAAAGCGACCAGCGAATCAATTCGAATCTGAGGGCGATTCAGAGCTTCCGCGAAGAAATTGAAGAACTGCAACGAGGAATTCGATGTCAATAGCGAATTCGGCAATCGAATCATCAATGTTCTCGCCGTTTTTTCCATCATTGCCCAGCATGTAAAGTGCAAAATGTGCGAATCTGAAATTTCGTTCCGAGAAAGAAGTCCTCGTGGTTTAGGCTTCAAAATTGTGATCGCTTGCCCGAAATGCCCCGATGTGGATATTCCGAGTTGCAAAGTCATTAACAAAAAAATGACTTTCTGTACTTTATTTTCCAATAGAAAAAAATCGTGAATTTATGTATCGAAAACAGACCATGACAGTAGAAATCCCCTTTAAAGCAGTCTTTGAAGCATGCCTCACCACTGCGACACCGCTTATGAGGTTACCTTTGAGCGTTAGCAATGGACCTAGGTTCATGGTTTCAACCTTTTTGCAATACGTTCACGCATCCAAAGAGCAGTGGAATCCTTTGAGCCAAAAATTCTAAAGTGCTAGAATGTAGGTAGTAGTATAGGCTAAAGAGGCAGTGCATAGGCCAGACACTAAGAAAAGAGCCAAACAACATGGCTCTAGACTGGAACCCGCACAGGACTCAAGGAAGACGCCGAATTGGACGACCGCGCAACACAAGGAGAAGATCCGTACAGAAGGAAGGCACCGAGATCAACAAACTGTTACAACAGTTAATGTAAATCTCGGCTGAGGTCGGATCGAGAAGATAATGAAGACCTGTGCAGTTACTATCTTTCATCGAATTTAAAATAAAAAAACTAAATGGTAGCCATTTTCTTTGATGTAAAATGCCCAGGTAGGTTTAGAGGGCCCTTGAAATCAGTTATAAAGAAAGGATGCACTTCTTGTCCGCTTCTACGGAAACCCTCTTGAAGGCGTCATTTATCTTTCAACTGGAAACTCAGTACTTCTTCTTTATACTAACTACGTCGAAGCAAATAGTTAGCACTTATTTCTATTACTTCTTTATGATTTTATACAAAAAAAATTTTGATTTTTTTTAGGAGGCACCGGGCTGTCTGAAAAGGACTATACTCATCCCTCAGTGCGAGAACGATGAGGAAAATGGACTTGGTAAATGCTTGGTCGATTGACTGACCTCTTAAGAGAGTAGAAAAAAGCAATTGACTCAAGAGGGGACCCCACACTGAGCGCTATCCAGAAACGCCTTTTTGAGAATTTTTTTTGTGTTTTGTTAAAAAGTACATTTAACATTATTTTTGTCAAAAAATATCCAGACCTGTCGTATTTACAGCGCAGCACGTAAACTCTTGTTACAAAATGCACGCCTCGCTGGCGCCATGGATTAGGAAGTCCTGAAATGTGACAGATTGACAAATTTAATGGATTTCGAAAGTTTAGGGTAGTACCTAAGATGTAGTAGTGGGGTTTCCCCTCAATGCAGTTTACAATAAAGTTGCACGGGCCTCTGTAGCACATTGGTAGAGGTTAAACTGGATACTAACCCTATGTTTGCATTTTCTCCCCATATAAATGAAAAAGTCAAGAAAGAGAAGGTACAAGGGCAAGCAAGTAATTCGTTGGAGTACTTGAAGATTCACCCAACAATGGGCGGAAGCAGTTTCTTAGGTTTATTATTAGCTGCGGCTGGCTCTTAATAAACTCAATGTAGTTTTTCAGGTACGATACTCGCGGTTGCGGTATCAATATAGACCAATCTTACAACTATGGAAGTCTAATTCAGTATTGCTGTTATAGTGAAAAGCAATAAAATATATCAACAAGTGAATGGATTAACGCAATGTTTCTTCTAGTGATTCAAAGGGTCATTTATAGGGAGAGTGGTGCTATCAGTACTTCTGCGACTAGCAGTAATGGACGAAATCCTGGACACCTTAGAGGAGGGTTTCACAGCAGTTTCCTATGCGGATAATTTAGTTATACTGACATCACAGAAGTTTCTATCCACAATAAGTGAAAGGCTCGTAAGCTTGATAGCTGGAGCTCAAGCAGTGGACTTGGTATAAATTCTACAAAGACAAAGCAGATACTTTTCACCAGGAAGAGGAAAATATCAATGTTACCGGGCACACCCTGAACCTTACTAATAATGCCAATCAATATAGGCTTGGTGTTCAACTCGAAACTCGACTAGAGTAATATAGCAGAACTTGAAAAGAAAGCCAGTGTGGCATTCTGTACGTATAAGAGAACGTTTGGCGTTAGGTGGGGACTTAAACAAAAGGTGGTGCATTGGATGTATAATTGTATGCTGCTATTATCAAGCCTATGCTCTCCTACGGCTCATTAGTCAGGTGTTTAGAATCAAGGAGGTAGCAAGCATAGGTATAACGGGATCTCTACGCACGATGCTAAGGGCGGCACCGCTGTGTCTATACTGCATAAGCTGAACAGCAACTAGTGCAGTCACGCTGAAGACCTGCAAATTGGTAGAAAAAGGGGCCGCGAAAACATTCTTAGGAGCGCCAGATTTGTTAACTACGGTTTTAAACTTGAGGAAAGACTTTATTATAAAAGTTTCTCCAAGAAATTATTTGGACGGGAATGAAGTGATAGGGATAACATTTACATCCATATATAACGGGCTGAGAGTAAAAGTGAGCTATTTATAAGGTTCGGGTAAAAGTGGCTTAGAAAATGTTCCGCGCAAAAACGAACCGTAGAAAATTTCCGGGCAAAAACGAGTTAACTCCTTAACTGCATTAACTTTGCATTACTTTTTGTAGTTAAATCGTTTTTGCCCGGAAATTTTCTACGATTCGTTTTTGCCCGGAATCTCACGCGATTCGTTTTTGCGCGGAACATTTTCTAAGCCACTTTTGCCCGAACCTTATAAATAGGTCACTTTTACTCTCAGCCCGTCATATACGGATGGATCAAAAATTAATGCAGGTACAGGAGTATACTCTAGATAATGTCAGTGGCATAAATCACACAGGCTGACGGACAAATGTAGTGTTTCCCAAGCGGAAACAACAGCGATTTAAGTCTAGATGAGAAGAGACCAGTAAGGACATCCCCATTAACATTAACAATCACGCTGCTATTAAGGCGCTGAAACCTCTGGTGGTACAGTCAAACGTCGCGCAACTATGCTAAGATAGTCTAAAGGTAATATCCAACTGCAACAAGACGACTCTATGCTGGGAACAGTTGCACAGTAGCATTCTTTTTTATGACACAACTATTTAATATAAGAAACAGGACGTCTCTCATGATATTTACTAAAAATCGATCCTAGATATATTTTTACTCGAGTTTGCGATAGTGCTCTCAAGGCAGGTGTATGGCCCTTTAAGATGGCAGGGGATTGAGCTATAACTAAATAACTTGAGAAAAGGCAAAAACGTGAAGAAAACAACTGTATGTCAGCGACCACCTATTTATTTATCCATAGGAACTAATTTACCCATAGCTACCTAATTGGCAGTAAGGCAAAACTTTTCCTGTTGGGTTTGTTAATTTATGAAGAGCTAATATGTACTTCTGACACTCTATAACCGAAGTTCAAAGTTTCGGAGTTTCTACATTTCAGTTCCTTTTGTGAATGGAGTTTCCAGAAATCAATTTCGTGCGAAAAATCATGTAAAGTAAAAAATACCAGATCTGTCATGTGTCATGAGGTAAAAAAATGTTTTCTTACTTACACATTATTTTTTGGCTCTTCATTTTTAGTTTATTACAAATATCAACAAAATGCAGTAACAGAGTGAAATTATGGTTTGCTTAAAAAATCTTTAGAATTTCTGGATTATGGAGATAAAACCGTTTTTACCTTGTCCTAAAACTTAATAGGCAAACCTTTTAAAATAGAGTTGGTATGAGGCAGTTCCATATGATGATATAGAACCGCTGTTCGGGTCCCATTTATCGTTGTTAGTAAGTTAGTGACTCAGATAATCGAATCAAACTTTCAACGACAAAAACCTGATGGTATGTACAATATGGTCTAAGCGTGGAATGCAAAGTACCGTCCTTGTTAAGCGCACAACCATAAACCTATCATCAGATAATTTACAGCTAAATACATACATAGTATAGATTTATTCATGCACTCTACTTCCCGGCGGTAGACAAAAAACAACTTCCTTTAAGTTTACTTGTGTGGCATATCTTAATCAATTTAGTACCACTTTAGCATCCCCGGCATGTACTGATCAATTTTCATCCTTTTTCATGTCACTTACAGAGCGTCCTACGGTAATTAGATTGCATATTCCATCATCACTGCAGGAATGAACTTTTTTAAAATTGGAATTTTTTGCAATTAATATTAATTGGTAGGCTCCTCTAACGGAAGTTGCATCGAGAATGAAAAAAATCAAGAAACTAACACAATAAATAGAGACACAGGATGAATGCGGGTAAAAGGAATCGTGTGCTTGGGCAACCATAGTGGTGACTTCGGCAACCATAGTGCTGTATTTTTTAATTTCCGCTATTAATTAATTTTCAACCATCACCCTATGCATGTCTTTTTTTTTATACAAAGAAAAAAAGGATTTGTTACGGCCTTTCTTTACGAATCCTTTATCGATTTACCTAAGCATTAAAACTGATTTAATATAAGCCTTCTGTAAATATTGTCTGCACCCACTTAAGTACTATAGAAATACAATTTTAGGCAGACTAAGTGACCTTGATTTGAAAACTACTCAAAATCCTCTTGCCCTTATACCGGCGATACATATACTGATGCCAGATTGAAGAGTCTCTTAGTTTTTCCGAAAAGTTTTATGGAGGCAACATTTTTCAACAACTCTCCCATAGAGAAATTTGGTAAACAAGATTTTTACTGTGTCATCACATACGAGCCCTATCTTTATCGATATGATTTTATTTTATGCGGAGAAAAACCGATGTAAACCTGTGTGATATCCATGTCATCAATTAGGTATACATCACTTCATCACGTATCCATGATATTTCTCTTTGTTGATACGAATTTTACCTGAAAAGAGAAGACATCTTCTTCATCTTATGAAGTGCACTCGCTGTTCAAGTAGACTTGGTGTAGAGCGCCTAATTAGTGAAATTAAAAGAAGAAATATTTTTAAAATATTAATGTTAAAAATGAAAGATGCCCTAAAGTTATATGTTCGTGTTCTGGAGATTGTTTGTCTTCTTGAAGACCTTGAGAATACATCTCCCGACAATTATTTCGATTTCCAAACTGGAAGTGCCTCAATAGCTGTTTTTTCGGAAATTTTACATAGGAAGGCAATTTTTTGAAGCGGTGGGTGTGATTAACCGAGGACTATTGAGGACCTTGATATCTTTTGTTTCATTTTGTTCGTTATATGATCCTCTACCGAATGAAATGTCAGTTTTTTGATTGAAGAATTTTCACCTACTTTACATGCCTTTTACCCCACTACTATACTACTATAAGAAAAATGTTGGAGCTGGGAGGGGGATTCTAATTTCATAACGTGTGAACCTATTTGGATGATTCGTTTATTTATTTATAAGCATATTGCAGCATTTTTATCATGACAAGTGGTGTAGCGTTCGCACTTAACTTCGTAACGCGTGGACCCATTTCGATTTAGTTGTACAGAATATGGAGGGAGCAATCATCTAGCTAACAAATACGTGACCTAATTTGAATGAATTTTTTTTATGCTGTAAGGTGTACGTCGGACTAACCCCATTGTAAAAATTTTGTATCTAGAGGGTATAAAAAGGGAGCAGTGACTAATTTCGTAGCATGCAGTCGGATTTGGATGATTCTGTTTCCTTTGTATACAGTACACTACCTCTGCAACATTTGCAATCGCATCCCCAATCAAAAATATTACATCACTCTAGTTCCCGTAACCCCTTGTGGGATATAGGGCGAGAGAAGAACTTTACCCGATTTGAGACAAAAATTGCAAATGGAACTACAATTTAAAGTGGATTCCGAACTACTGACATTACTCCGTAACACACAATGGCCTTTTTTGTTTTGTTTGCTTAATTTGCACCAAATTCAAAATATTGTCTGTTCAATCAATTTTGCAAACTTTCAGGAATTAGAAAAGTAATTTCACACATACATATGATATAAAGTTACCTGATTACGACTTATCTCTTTGAATATACGAAACATACCTGAAAAAGAAAGAAAAAAAATTTGTTAATAAAATGTAATTGAAAATATTTAAGGAACTAATTGGGAGGCATTAGGAACACTTGACATTTTTTAACATATAATACAAAATTTTTGTGCTTTTTGTAATATTGTTAAGCTTTGATTTTTTTACATTTTAGGGGAAATCACCGAAAATCGTTTGGGATGTGTTGATTTTGAAGGTTTCCTATTAGGACAGCTTTCATTTCGCTAGACAATTCTATTTTATGACAATGCCAAAGCTTAAGATGATAACAGTAGAGTAATGGGTAACAAATATTTTCTGTATATTAAGTTTAGACTATAAAAGAGTTAACGTGCCTGCATTACTGATTGAAGCTTTTTCTCTTGACTGGGATCACCTTTATTCCCTACCTGAAGTTGACTGCAAGGTAAATTACTTTAACACACTTTTGCACTATTTTTTTTTTGAGAGGTACATTCCGCTTCGAACAGTCAAAGCAAAGCAAACTAAATGTCCTTGGTTCTCTCATGCAGTCGAAAAGCTAATTAAAAGACGAAACAAAGCCTATAAACATTGGAAGAGATGTAAGTGTCCCTCTAACTGGGAGCGGTTTAGATTGTTGAGAAATGGAGTAACATTGGCGGTTAGGGAGGAAAAAGGGAAGTATTATACAAGCAAATTGAGTGGTGATCTTGGCACTAAACAGCTTTGGAAAAATCTGCGGACAATCGGCATTGGCAAGGAACGTGATTCTTGTCCGGATGTGGATCTGCATAGTCTTAATCAAAGCTTCATATCTTCAACCAACTCCAGCCTTAGGGTTGATGACATTGAGTTGATCGGTGGGGCAGGCAGCAGTTTCGCGTTTCGTAATATAACTCAACTGGAAGTGCTATCAGCTATTAACTCAATTAAATCTGATTCCATCGGGTCTGACAATATCTCTCTAAAATTCATCAAAATCATTCTTCCATGTCTCCTTTCGGTCGTTACACATATCTTTAACTTTAGCATTATAACATCGAAATTTCCTTCGATATGGAAAAATGCACTTGTGGTTCCTATTGCGAAGAAGCTGAATCCTGTTCGGTACTCTGACTACAGACCTATAAGTATACTAGCATGCCTTAGTACGGCTCTTGAAAAGTTAATGGCAGCTAACATTATTGAGTTTATTGATAAGCGAGGACTGCTGTCTGAATGGCAGAATTGGTTCAGATCGAACCACAGTTGCACCAATGCTCTTCTGAAATTAGTCGATGATGTTCGACTGGAAATTGATAGGGAGAGGCTTACTATTCTTTCTCTTCTTGATTTTTCTAAGGCCTTTGATACAGTCAATCACAAGCGTCTTCTTCGTAAGTTAGCGAATCTTTTGTTTTGAAACGTCTGCGGTAAAATTGATCAGCAGTTTTCTAGAAGGTCGCAAACAGAAAATAGCACTCGGCTCTAAGTCTTCTAGTCAATAAACACAGACTCATTCTCATCTCTACTTATTGGTTCTACATCAATTCCTTTCGTGGTGAATGTAAGAAACTTGGGAGTTATCATTATTTCCAGGGTATATGGTGGTCTTCGAAGGTTGTGGTGTGGTGCATCGTTCGTTCCTGTGAGTGTGCGCTTTGTCTTGGCAAAATCCCTGCTCCTTCCCCTGATTACACAGGGCGACATTGTTTGCGGCAGCCTTGACTCGGCTTCGCGAAATAAGCTCAACGTATGTTTAAATTCAATTGTACGCTATGTATACGGGCTTCGGAGATTTGATCATGTTTCGCGGTTCGTCTATTTGTTCCTTGGATGCTGTTTTCCATCTTTTTCCAAAATGCGCATGATTCAGTTCTTGTTTAAATTAGTTCTTAAAGGCAAGCCACTTTTTTTGACTGAGAAGCTATTCTTCTTAAGGTCGTCTCGTATGAATAATATTCAAGTACCTAGATACATTTGTCAGCAGTCGAAACGCTCATTCTTCGTTCATGCTGTCACGCTCTGGAATTCGTTCTGTTGGACGTCAGGCGTGCGAGTTCGCTTGGGGCATTCAGGGCGCGGTTGGAATCACACTACCAGGAATAGATTGTATTGCTGCACATACTTTTTCATGGTTTTTCTTCTTGTTTTCTTTTTTCTTTTCTTAATTATTGGTCATCTTCTTGTAGCCTATGCCTGATTGCTTCTCAAATCAAGCCCTATTATTATTATTGTATTATTAGTTATTTAAATTTATGAATTTGATTTCTTTTCCAACCTTTGCTATGCACAAACATAAAGAAAATTTTCTTATATGTACAATTTTTATTTACTTATTATATTATAATAACCCTATGATGCGCTTAGCATGGCTTTGGTCGAAAGGGAATTAGGGTAAAGGTAAGAGAATGAGGGAAATTGAATGTTTTGCATTGCTGTGAGCTAGGCAACAGTCCAGAGGCGGGGAGGATTTTTTAATTGCTTATTTACAGACCAAATCTCGAACCCTGGAACAATGACGTGGTGAACTCGTTTATAACTATAATGATAAACATTTGTGATATACAAAGAGTCACTTTTTTCAATTTTTAGGGTTCCGTGCCTCTGATTCTGAACAATTATGTTTTCTCATCTATTTAGCAACCGTTCTATGATAATGTAAACACTTGTAAGTCTTGCCGAATCCTGAAGGACTAAAGGGCGGATTTTCTAATTCTTTACATGAGACGTTAACGAACTTAAGTCCTTAAGGGTGGAAAGTTAAGTAACTCGACATTTTTGTAAATTATTTTTTTTGCTTACAAAATTAGTTAAACATCTATAGAATATGCTCCTAAATTTTTAATTACCAATTCGAAAAGTTTAGATGTCTCTATAGTCCATATAAGTAAAGCGCTTAAAGTGTTACCGAAAGCAGGTACGCAAGAGCACTTAACTTTAAATGTGTTTTTCTCGAAAAGCAAAATTTCGAGTGCCGTGCAACGTAGCTCATCCAATTCTTAACCAATCTTTCTAAAATTTTGAGGAAATATTCTTTAACTTATTGGCCACAACATTTCTTTTAAAAAAAATTTAAACATTGTTTTTTACCAATTGTGTATAACAAAATACGGAACTTTTATTTTAAAATGGTCTTGATTTTGCTATTTACTTTTTTATTTTTTTTCTCTTCTTCATGTGCGTTTTTTCATATTTTAACGATAGAAATTTAGTTTTTTGATTTTAAATAAAAATTGAGACCTGTACGCTGCACGGCGCAAAACCGAAGACCCAACTTCCAGCAGCTGTAGCGCCGCTATTTTGAAATATTTTTGTGTCAACAAAATTGTAGGGATAGTTCAAAACGTATATTTTCAGATGTGCTTTTTTTCTTTTCAAAATCTCTTACCAATTCTTTCCCCTCTTAAAGGACTTAAAAGTATATTGTCATGTGTATGAAACCAAAAATGAATGGATAATAATTTTTTTGTTTCAAATTCAAACCGTCCATTTGTACTTTTTGCGCTCCCTTTTAAGTGAGTTCCTGATTTCAAGGAAAATTCCTTGACATTCCCCCCTGACTACTTACTGACTCATTATCGCACAATTGTAAGGTTAAAATATTATCAGCAATAATATTGTCGAACGCACACAGCACCTACCGGAATTGCAAAGCTAAGCTGAACGAGATTGGGGAGCCCAATGGGGGAGAAATTATGACTGGTCGAGTTGAGGATGATAAACGAGAAACCTTTTTCTCATCCTGACTTACATATCGTAAGCTGCATCCGGTCCCAGAAACATAATGCGAAGAAAAACGAAAGTAGAGAGCTGTGTGGTGAGAATTCAAGGGGAGGAAATGTCAAATGCCGTAGGAGATCAAGAACAACTTGACCATGTCGTGAATAAATGAGATGAAAATGAATAACAGAAGTATCTAGAACTAATTAGCTGCAGCTTCTTTTTTCTCTTTAATGATGTAGCCAAAACCCAGAGTACAACTCTATGATACTTTAGCATGGCTTAGCCGGAAGAGAATTAGGGTAAGGGGAATGAGGGAACATAAACGTCTTGTTTTTTTTTTGCATTCCTGCAAAACAGAAAGCAGCCCAGAGACGGATTGGATTTTTTTTTATTCTTATTTAAAACACACGGAGAGACCGGCGCTCGAACCCTGGAATAATGGCGTGGGGATCATGCCACTCAAATTGATCCAACTCTGTCTCCGAATTAGGCTAAGTAGTATAAAAAGGGCTAAGCAGAAGCCAGTTACTTTAGTCGCGATTTAGACTGGGAAGAGTTAGTTGTAATTCAACCAGTGAAGAAATAAGTTCATTAAATGTTTCAGTGTGAAGAAAAATTGCAAAGGGAATGGTGAAACGAATTGAACAATGTAGTGAATGAATATTGCTAAATTTTGCAATTGAAAATAAATGTCTTATTACGTCGAGCCGGGAAATTATGGAATACCTAAGTCGTGAGTGTTTATTAAAATTTTGGACGGAAGGAGGAACTTTGACAACACGTGACAGAGTCAAAGGATTAAAGCAACAATTATTCGGAATCTTTTTTATCAAATATATGCAATTTTTGACGTGCCTTGGTGTCGATGGTGATCCGATGAGTTTTGACTCATTTGAACTCGTTTTTAAACCCAAGAACTAAAAATTGATTTAATTGAATATACGTTGATTTTTTTCAAAATGTTAAATTTTTCCTTATGTTTCGTGGTCTATCCTGCGAGTTTGCATAAAATTAGATGTCGCTCATATCTTCCTTTAAATTTTGGAGGTATGACCGACCCACTCCCCTCTCCTGAACTAGAAGAGACATCCTTCTTGTCGGCTTGCCTGCCTGTCTTTCTATCCGCCCAAACAGCTTGGGTATCAATATACTAAGTTCTACAGCCCCATATATACTAATAGTATAAAAATATCCGGCCTTTCAAATCACGTAGGTACTTCCCGTCGACCTAGAATCTTGAATTTGGTAAGGAGAAAATCTGAAATTCATTAACTTCTATGTGTCGGTATGGAATCCTCAAGGCACGATTCCTACTCGGATTTCTCCGCCCTTTTGATTGACAGAACATTTAAAGGGTATTTCTGATGCCTGAAAAGCAGAAGTCATGGCTCTAAATTATAATAAATAGCCACATCATAGGTCACAGGTTTTAGAATTATCACAAAAAGTGAAAAATGTGAGCTTGTCTCTACAAAAAAAACGGGCGGGACCATCGGCATGGAAAGCCGCTAACAACATCTGGATATGAACGAAAACATCGTCAAATTTGCATAAAAAACTCGTGAAAATCAAAAAGGTGTTACACTATTTTTGTGGAACGTACGAAATCTGTGGAACTCGTGTGAATACGGTAAGATCATGGAGGTGGAGAAAGAAATGGTCCAACACAAAAGGTCAAGGTTAAGCAAAACTATATGAAGGGGAAAACAGTGCAGCTTTACCCTAGCCAAGGAAATTTGGAAACCTAGCAGGTGAAGACTTAATGCTAACTACAAATTTCAAAAAAGTGTATTCTCGGCGTATAGTCTAAACGCAGCGCTGATACCGTCAGCGAACACCATCTTCTTTCTGGTTCCTTCAACCTCTTGGGCGTCTACTACACCGACTCTCCACCTGATCCGGTTCTGCGCCAACACCTACAACTGTCAAAAATAAATAAACATATAACACTATTGCCTACCACAAGTAAGTGTGGAAGACAATAGTGTTATATATTTTTATTTATTTTTGTTCGTTATGGCTTACCACACAATGTACACTAAAAAGATTGAGTCACCTAACAACTGTGGCCACGATTTGTTGATCTGGGTACCTTTCCTCTCGACAGATCTTTTCCTCTTCTTCTTGTGTTGCGTGATCTTTCAATTCGGCTTCTTCTTTGTATTCCGCGGAGATTCGAATCTAGAGCCTGCTCTGTAACACTAAAATACCAAATTTCGGAGGTCGATCAACCTAAAATGGGAAAGGAAGAAGAAATGCTACACGACCTGTGGTATCAAAAGCGTGAGACGTTTATAGTGCAGAAGACGAGAGTATGATCAGAGACGCCAATTGATCCCCCCTGTCTACGTTGTTCACAAAAAATGTCTAACCATATTTTATGGAAACGCCACCTTGGAAATAAAATTTATGGTGTGGGCAAATTATTTTATGACGTTCCACTTTTGCCTAGACGGTGATGCTGTCAAGACCAAGAAGGACTACTATAAGAGGATTGATTGCTTAAAAAAATTTAGAGCTCGCCGAGCTAAGAGAGAGATGAAGAGATTAAGAAGACGAAAGGTATTAGTGAATTCCTCTCTCGCGAACAGAAAAATTTTATGATATTGAAGAACAGCTTCTTAATTTAATTTGCCCCAGCCATTTTGAATGATAAACGAGATTTTCTGCTGGCAATTTTCTTGACAATATATGGTAGGCAATATTGTCTGCCATATATTGCATTCTATGGATTATTTCCATGTCTACAAGGTTCACACTGGTAATTTCATAGCAAGCAATATAGTATACCTTAGGCAGTGTAGACAGGGGGTAACATACAAGAACGGAAGCCGGTAATACATTCAATACCTGAGAATTGCATATAGTGCTTTATAAAAAGGTGCCAACGCAGTATAGGAAGTAATAATCACAACTATATCTACGCGCTAGGTGCTTACCGCTGTAACAGTAGAACTTTGTACAAAATTATCAAGAAATTAACATGAAGCACTTGTACGACTTATATAACTAACATTAAGATGGCAGATACAAAAAAAAAAATCGATGGACATCGGTAAAGCTCAGGAATAGACGGAAAATAAGCGAAATTACCAAAAGCAGATCGTTCTGTTACGGCTGTTATTCTGCTTTCTGCACTCCAAGAATGTTGGAAGGTCGAGACTTATCCCATGGAAGGCAAAATAATGGCGTCACTGTAAAGATTTCTAAAAAACGACCACCTGAGGAATTGTAACAATTGATGTGCCTTGTCTCTACAGTGAAGGCAAAAATCATCTAAATGCGAATTAAGCAAACAATCTGGCTTTCGAAGGGTTTTTCCGACACAGGTCCCATTAACACGTGCAGAGCGCTAAATGAGCACCCATCGCGAGGTATTAGATGGAACAACTTGGACTATGTTGCCAATGTATATCTGCATTTCAACTACATTTAGTGCAAATGTCGAAAGTAGAAGAGGAAGAACTAATGAGCTTGGAGTCTGTGGTTGCATGTGGCGCAAAACGGAAGACTTTTTATATCAGAAATTACTAGTCTATAAATTCGCGAGAAAATCTACATACAGCAAACAAAAATGTTGACATGGTACTTCTCCAAAACCTATCTAAAGAGAAATTGAAGATCTTGAATATCACTGGCAACAAACAATAATATATATATATATATATATATATAAATGTATTGTACTGAAAGTTTTATTAAATAAAACTTTTACTTTTCAGAAGCACCATCTTTTACAGTTTCTACTGAAAATCCTCAGAAAAAGCAATCAAATGTATTAAAACTTTTATTTTTCTAAGAAGTTTTTATGGTTTTTGCTTATACGCAATAATGGATTTTACTAGTGACGTAAAACTTTTGCCTGGCAATGTATATAAATGACAGTAACACTATGCACAAATAAATAATAAAAAAATCCAGTAACAGCCCTGTCCGTAAAAACTCTGGATCTTTGTTAAGAATGTATGCATACCCCACTTTTCTCTGAGCGGTTATAATAAAGAGATAATCCTGAATATGAAAGTTTTCAGGAACAATCCGACACAATGACCAATCAATAAAAAGTAGACAACTTGGTTCCTGAAAGCAGGAAACGAGGAGTTAACCTTTATCCTTAAATATGCATTCATATTTGACTTAAATATAAATGAACATCGACTCATTTGTTCAGTATATAATAAAAAGGAACATTACGTAAACCTAAAAATCAATAGAAGAGTAAATGAAGGATATCGACAACTTTAGTCATAGTCATTTTCTTGCCTTTTTTTAAATCAATCGGACAAGGAAATAGTGCCCTACACTAAGCCGTAGTGTGGCGGGAACACAAAGTTAAAGCTGCCACCAGTTGCAGTACATATGTCCTTGAGTTGTCAACTCATTTATCAGAAAGGATAACGCAAAGTAGAACACAAAGATGACAGCACGTCCGACTTTATTCGGCTTAGTCTTCAAGTATGTTCCCTCTCAATTCCCCTCTATTGAATTTATCCTATACATTTTCTGTCTGTTCAAGATAAGTGATGTCATCTCTCCTGATAATTCCGAAACTTTTTCCTTGAAACCAACATTTGTATAAGCGCTAAGCTTCTCGTTCATTATAAATAGATTCCCCTTCTCCAATAAAAGTATTCGAACGGGGGTTGGATAATTGAGTCTGAGGACTGTTCCTTTAGATATGTGCATATGTTCCCGAACATTTTCATCCCCGCAACACAGGATTTACATCGCTGAATACTAAACTTTGTCCCTTCGGAAATTGATTCTTGTTTCCCTTGTTTCCACTTTTTTTTTTACTGAGAGTCTTTCAAAACCTTCCTATGAATTTGAAATGAAAGATATCGGAGAAAAATGTCTTTCTATTCCCAATAGATGTATTGCATAATTTATCAGTCGCTGTCGTCATCGTTCTCATTTCATTCTACATAATTCCAAGTTAGTGGCAAAGAAGCTTTTCGGTATTGTTATGTGGAATTGCAATGGGAATGGTTTGTGTTTCAAGGGTTTCCTGGCGAGGAATTTGTCAGAAACGTACAATAAATCAATCAGTCTGAAATGTCAGTCAAATAATATGAAGTTATGCTGTTTCTGAAGTGTTTTCCAAGTTGTTTTGTAAAACAAGACCTTCGGTTGATGTTAATAATACTTTTTTAGCACACAGCTTCGATAGAGTAGTTTCATGAGTATACACCTATATGCATCGTGATAATGTAGGTAGTGGTGCTTGAGTTCTTATTTCTCCACAAGCTGTATGAAAGCCATAGCGACAACATAATTCGGAGTAATTGTCCTAACCCCGCATAGAGGCAGGACATTTGTTTCTGCTTATTTAATCCTTAGCCCATTCCCGTATTTGGTTTATCTACACGATTGATCGAATCGACAACAAAGTGGTGCTTATTTTTAGAATTAATTAAAGCAAATTAAAATGCAGAGTTCTTCGTAACGGGAAACCGCACACTTACAGCTTTATTGTAACGCCCAGACTTTTGATAAAGGTACCTTTTACCGTACCTTGTTTTTTTAATCACAGTAAGTAAAATCCTTATCATATTTTCCAACAGAAGACCACAATGGGAACATAGATAGTCCAAAAGCCCAGCAGTACGGGAAATAACCCTTAACGTGTAACAACTCCTTAACGTCCTCTATTATATATGTGTTGGCTCTATGTTTCCAAAGCTCACCAGAAAAAATTCCAATTGCTTCGAAAAAAGCAGATTTAAAGCGCTACGGCTAGATCTTCTAATATGCTTCGAATAAAGTGCAGAAACGAAAAGCTTGAAAAACCTGTGATGCACTCCACAACTCCATACACAACGCTGGTTAGTGAAGATGCCATAATTCGTCCGAAAAACATTTTTCGAAGCATTTGGAATTTTTTCCGGTGCGGTCTGGAAGCATACAAGTCTACACACAAATAATAAATTCTTCCTGTTAAAATGCAGTGAGCCACAGCTTATTCTAGATGCAAGTCCGGAAGCTGACACGAACATTGGTAATGTAAACCAATCAAAATTTCCTATGGTAAAGAATAGGAAATGGTTGGAGAATTCTACGTTTTCGTAGCATTTTTCGCAAAACTTTTAAAGTGTCAACTTGGAATTTACTTGACGTGACCCTACAAATGTTCTGAACATTGTGGTAACAAATTTTTAATGTGTTTTAAGCAGGCCATACACGATCAATTCTACCGTCAAGTCTGCAGCGGACTTGACGCGGCGTCCAGTTTGCAGTGCATCCATATAGACCACTCACGATCAAGTCTACCGTCCAGTTCGCATGATGCCGCATCAGTTGAAACCATGGCGTCCTCAGTGGCGGCCGACGCCGCGTTAGCCATCCTAGGCTTATTCCTCGCAATTAAGAACCAAAAAGAAAAATCGTTCGCCTGCAGTTGCCGACTAACGTCATGCATACTTGACCGCTCATACACACGTTCAAGTTTGCATGACGCTGCAGGCTTGATCAAGTCTGCAGAATCGAAATTCGATTTTTCCTTCATGTGGACTTGTCATGCACAATGATAGCCATACACCGTCAAGTATACTGGACGCCGCGTCAAGTCCGCTGCAGACTTGATCGTGTATGGCCTGCATAAAGAGGAAAACTCTCTCTTGTATTCGTTTTGTTGAAGTATTCAGGTTAGAATGTGTCAATGACATCAGCATTTTTCTTTAGTTTTGATTAAGACAGTGTGCAGATTTATGTGTGCGAGGATTGGTTAATCTGTGGTACAAAAATAAATGAAATAATGACGACACGATTGGTGGTAAAATGGCCGAACTGTCAAGTTTTCCGAGCTTGTATCTAGAGTAGACTGTGAGTGAGCGAGAATCCGTTTCTTTTATTGGAATAATTCATTTAGGCGCACATAAGTGTTGATTAAGTAGTTGACAGTTTTTTTTTTGACTTACAAGTGCTGCGATCGCCGATTCGCATGAAGCTTTAGGGATCAGTAACAGTTTTAAATCGTTCTGTCCAACGCGCCTTAAAAAAAATTGGGATTAGAAGTAGGGGCATGCAGCACCTGCCCCGCGCCTTGAGTATCCAAATTAACCGACAAGGAAATAAATCTTAAAAACGTCAATCTAATTAACTTTCCATGGCACTTGAATAAGAAGCCGTGCATTTGTGGCGCAAATGCCTTATTGTGTGCTCGCTGTGAGCAAAACTCTTGTGTTTACACTGATTTTACCCCTGACCTAACTTTAATACCTACTTTACCTTTATAGCCATGATTTCCGCCTGAAACACGCTGCAGTAGTCAGGTAAGCGAAATGAAATATCGAGGTTAAGCTGTTCCGAAAAGATACCTCCGCCTTCCAGTTTGAAGCCGTGAAAGAAAGACTTGAGTGTGGTATATTCGATATTGGTAGTAGTTGTTCCGTCCACAATTTTGGAATAACCAAAGTCGAAGATGCGGATTGCTTACCGAAAAGATCCACCGGCAGAAGGTGGAGAATAGTATTTAGGGCTTTCGAAGGAGTGGTTCTAAGGGTTGTCAGTAGTGTTGCCATCCTTTGAACCTTATCTAGTGCTTTGTGATGGGTCGCTATATCCAGTACCGGTCACCATACAACTACCCCATACGATAGCATGGGGCCAATGCACAATACGTGGCTCCATAACCCATCTTTTTCCTATTGCACTTTTATACGAGTACAGCGCCACTGTGGCTTTCCGTACTCTTTCTTGGATGTTAGGCTTCCAGGTAAATTTTCTATCTAGGACAAGACCTAGATATTTAAAGAGTACCTCTAATGACGACTCTTATAGCTAGATCCTCCCAAACTGGAGTCGATGCCCCTGCTTTTTAGCATAAGGTTAGTAAATTCGATTAGAGGATCGTCAAGTTCTAGTCTGCCTCATAGATGACCATTAGCCACGGAATAAGTATCTCAGAAGCTAATTGAAGTTCAGCTAGGATGATATCGTCTAAACCTAATCGCTCGGAGTATCCGGCAGATCAGCAACGTTAGCTGTCAAGCAATCCGAAAAGTCGGGATCGATTGTATAAGTTAACTCAGAATAGCTTTCATCTTGATAATTTTAAAAAGACTACGCAAGAATTTCTATATAAACAATACTTATGGACAATAGAATCTAAAATTAAATCAGATTCACGTAGTTTTTGGACGAATTTAAAAGAAAATAAATTCACATAAGGAATACCAAAAACAATGACGCTTGATGACATTAAAGCTGAAGACTTAAAATTTTTATGTGAATTGTTTACTCTATGTCTTTTAAAGATTTGAATTTTTCGAGGTTTAACAATCGTTAGACATTGGGTATGTATCTCAATATTAGTGAAACTTATATTCTATTCTATTCTATTTATTGCTATAAATAATATAAGAGGCAGTAATAAACAGGATCTTCATGGTATCTGTATGAATTTTATTAATAATTTTGCCATTGAGTTGGTAGGACCTCTTAAAATAATTTTCAACTTATCTATTACTTCTATTACTTCTGGTACTTTCTTAAATTCATGGAAAATATTCCGTATCACACCAATTTTTAAGTGTGGTTCAAGGCAGGTGATTGAAAATTATCAAAGTGTCTCATTAATGAAATGTATCCCTAAGCCCCTGGATTCTATAGTTACTTCTAGGATTTCTTTGTTTGCAAAAGAGATTATTGTATCACAACAAGATGGCTTTGTTTTTGGTAGATCAACAACAACTAATTTGGTGATGTTTACAAATGTTTGCATTACTGCATCAGAAAATGGTGACCAGGTGGATTGTATTTAGGTTTACAGATTTTTCAAAGGTTTTCGATAAAAGTAACCCTGAAGGTCTCGACAAGTGAAAATCAATAAATTCAAAATGATTATAAAGAGAAAAAATGTAGAGCCAGAAATATGCATACCATAATTTGTGCAGTGGTGGGGAATATGCCGAAAGCATTTGTTCCTCAAGAGGCGAGCAGGAATCGATAAATACAGAGCCCCGAGCAGTTCCGGGGAGTTAACCGCGCCTTGTATGCAATCGAAGGCAAAAACAATTCTGGAATTGTCGCGTCTACTTTCAAGGGACTCCAATGAAATTAATCGGTCGACGTAAAGAAGCAGCCGAAGAGGATCGATCCAAGGAAGGCCAATCTTACGAATCTACGCTGTACAGCCTCAATACCATTTATATGAGTCGCACAAAAAGGAGAGCTGACTGAACTCAGAAACAGGTCTTACGAACGTAAAATAAACGAACTAAGTAATATATTGGTCCTCAAACTCCTTAGACCATCGCTTAATAAAGCCCAGAGCAGAATTAGCTTTGTTTACGATACTGTTGATGTGGTCGCAAATGTATTCAGCGCGAACCCTAAATCTTTGCTCTTGTCAAGTCTGTTCAGGGAGCCACCGTCTAAGGTAGAGTTCAAGTGCACTGGGTTTCGTGATCGAGAGAACGATATAGTAGTGCACTTGCTAATATTTAGAGGAAGGAAATTTGTAGAACACAAATTATGGAAGGCGTCTAAATCATAGTTTAATAGTGCACAGTACTTGAAATAACACGGAAAATGTTGACGTCGTCAGCGTGACATAGAATTATCGAATTAGGTAGAATTAAGGATACATCATTGATGTAAATGATAAGAAGCAATGGTCCTCGAAATAGAACACGTTGCGTGAGAACAAACAGATAGGAACGAATCCAATAAACGAAAATGGATGGAAATCCTAGAAAAGATAACTTACGAACAAGAACACTGTGGGTAATTCTGTCAAAAGCCTTGCTAAGATCCGTGATAGAATTCCAGCAAATTAGTCGTTGTAGATCTACCTTTCATGAAGCTAAGCTGAACGGAACCCAGAAAAGGTTTGCAGTGAAAGTTAAGAGCATTGGACACGAGAGCTTTAAAAATTTTACCAATACAACATAAATTGGCAATGCAGCGATAGCTTGATATGTCACATTTTCTTCCCTTCTTATGTAGGGGAATGGTGACAGATAGTTTGCGGGATTTCGGGAAAACACTACAACAAATAGATAAGTTAAAGAAATGACAAAGTATAGAAACTAGGGATATGTGACAGTTTTTTACGAAGCACGCAGGGATACCATCAGAACGACATGAGAAACTATCAGCCAAACCAGAAATATTCTTTAGGACGGAACACTCGTCAAACACTAGGCGCAAGCCTTGTCATATGAGTAAAACCCTAGAGTAAGCGAAGTAGTCAGCATCACTCCTTGAGGAACAAAACCGCTTAAAAGCTTTATTCTTTAGATTCTTTAAGTACTTCACGGAACTATTGAGCCAAGGCTGATATGTACGCGAACAACGAGACCTTGAAAGAGGAACACAATTAGCAAAAGAAAACGAAAGAAAATCGTAAAATAATTTTATAGCATTATGGATGTCACTCATTTAGAAAATTCGTCCAATCACAGGCAAAAAGCCAATCATTAAGTTTAGAATAATCAGCCTTGCTTAAGTTATAACAAAAATTACTTGAATCACAGGATGCCGTCAATACAGGATCAAAACCAAGAATAACATGCAGTGCCGGATGATGACGAGAGTCAGGAACCCAGGGAGACAGTGCTTCACGACAGTACTCGAGCAGTCAGATGAGAACACTAAATTCAAAAACTTGCCCGAGTCATTCACCACGTCACAGGCCTGTGATAAATCGCAAGAGGCAATGGAATTTGTAAAAGCCGAAAAATATGGTAGTAGGCAATCCTTGTCCAAGAAGCGCTCCCAACCGACTCTAGGCATATTGAAATCTCAAAGAAGCAGAGGATCATCCGACGGAAGCAGCAAATCAGCCAGTCTTTCGACACAAGTAGACATCAACTCATACCAATCAGAGGGCGATTCATATACGTTTTTGTGTGGCAGCCTGAAAACCACACAAAGGAACTCAAGGGTATCAGATCCCGCAACATCAACGACCATGCAAGGAATATCACGGCGGACAGTGCAGAGGATTCGTGCTTAGCGACCCCAAAATCAGTAACATTTGGCCTTTTTCGTGATTTCGAAAATGTGATCCTTTGAACTTGAATATCGAACAGGTGACTCCGAGTATCGAACAGTGAACTCCGATTTTTCCGATTTTGCAAAATTCGTGTTCTCCGACCCCCAAAACCCTTTATTCCAATAAAATTGTTATTATTAATTTTTCCGCGCAGAAATACTAATTTGCCTGGATAGAATAAAAGCTCTTTAAATATTATGAATATAATAGCGAAGCTAACGTCTAATATCAATAACAATTGGTTGGACGAATAAATGCAGTTGATCACTGAGGACACTAAAGGACCAACATGGCTAATATTGGAACGTAGTTTTTTCCTTCAAATTAGACTATTCTTGACCAAACATGTATACTTCGAGACATCCCGCAGGTCGATCCGTGTTAGTATAATGATTTTAGACATAAATCAACTCAAACTTATTCACAAATTTCTCAAAGAAAATATTTGTTGGACTCCCACACCAAAGGAAATCTCTGTGAACGAATAATTTTGATTCTGTAAAAATTTGTTCCAGAATTAGCATAAAATAGACCCAAGGCACTGAAACTGCCACATAACTTTATTCTTAAACGAATCATTCGGTTTTTTGTTTTTTTTTTGCATCCCACACATCTTGTAAACCTTCTTAATTTTATCTTTGGACTTTCCCCAAAATCAGAGGAATAAATTTACAGAACTTTTCCTCGTTTCGTTTCCCAGCAATCTTAAGTGAGTGCAATATGAATGCAATGGTAAGAAAAGATTGAAAGCCCGTAGAGGCTATAATGGAGTGACCCAGACTAAAAAAGTGCCGGATGGATACCCACCGCCAGGCCATAAAGCACATTCCTCCGAATCAAATTAATCAAAAGAAAACTTCGAAGCGCATCAAAAATGAGTTTTTGTGCCAACAAATTTTCTGGATCATAAGACTGGCAACGAAATTGACTATAGAAAAGATTTACGCCCGCGGAGGAGGAACAATGTAAGGAAAACGATGTCTAAAACAGTTGTGGAATTATGCGAAGAGGTTGGGAATTTTGTTTCATTTACAATATTTCATGCAATTTGATGTAAATTGTTAGAGTATGTGTATATCAGAGATAGGAGATATTAAAAGCAGTGCAGAAAGAACGAAATGCTTAGTGGCTTAGTGGACTTGTAAATGAGGTTATTAGGAAAATTTATGATGACCTTCGCACGCTGATAGCTGGAAACAAGAATAACAAAGATGTCCTGAAAGATTTTATAAGTTTCAAGGATTGCTACCATTGCTTAGTATTCGGTTTTATTAAGTCGTTACTTTATAGTACAATCAAGCCTGCAAAATGATGTCTAGACATACATACCATAACCTCTCTTGTATTGAGTTTTTGTATACTAAGTCTGGCTCAAGGACATGTTAATGGTAAGACAAGGTCGAATTTTACATATAATTAAAATATTCTTACTTTTGCACGAAGAAACCATTTTTAGTCGCGTATTCTCATCGCAACATCTGTAATAATGGACTGACAAAAATATAATAACGACGTGTATTTCTAAAATTATGTGAGTAAAAACTTACGTATTCCGACGTAAGGACATTTAAGGAGTTGCATAAAATAAAAGTGGTGAAAAGGTTAAGAGAGCATTCTCGCAATTAAGTGTAAAGCCTTGGTCACTGCGATCTCGGTCGGTTTATTACTTTTTTGCAAAGAGTTCACGATCGAGAAAATCGAAAAAAATAAAGAAAATAAACTCGCGTCTTTCATCTCCCAGGGCGATTAATGTAAAGTTAATTATATAAATAAAAGGCGATGGCAAAAAAATCGAACAGGAACCACGAAACCCACCTTTAGCCAGGTAGGTCTGATATCAATTGACAGAATTTTCCTACCCCACTCTGCAGAGTAAATGGCCCTGCTTGAGGAGTCAATTATCGATTAAGGCTGCAGATAGGGAAATCAGGTCAGAATTCGAGGGTTGCATCCCCTAACTGGATGACTTCTTCTTGTCTGCACAAATGTTGAGACGGCCGACTAAATCAGGAGTAACTTCGATTGCACACAAAGAGGGCTTTTGACATTGTTTCTCTGTTGAAGAAAGTCAGTTCCCTCGGACTCATGATCCGAAGCTACTTTCCTTGCAGCATATCTGTCGCAATCGAGAATATGCTGGTAACAATTTGTGTCTAATTAGTGCACTCTCTACCGCGCGGTGAAAGGCTCTGCAGAGATTGACATATATCCAGTTTCTGCACCTGGTGGTTGCGATTGCATTGCCATAGCAAAGCTGGCTAAATAAAAAGGAAGGATTATCATCTCAAACTGATTTACCAATGCTCAAACGGCAGCTGAAGGGAGCAAACAACGTGAAGGGAGTAAGTCGAATTCATTGGACCTACCCGCTTTCAGGGTTGTTGCAACCGATGTTGCGAGCAGTATGCCGGAGATTCAGTGGATGCTGTTTCCTATAATAGTCGACCTACTGAACAAACTACGGCCGGCACTGCCAAAACGACGATCATTGAATCGTATCGAAACAACGGAGGCGACAAATGCTTTGAAGGTCGCTAAACAGAAACCACCATCTCCACAACCCCTCATGGGTGGCAGGAACAAGATAAGGCGTCGAAGCTCACACAGAAATCCCTCAAGTGGAAAGAAAAATGAGTGGATGCAGGCAAATTTTCAAACGAACCACGCAATGCAAAACTTTCGCGGGTCAAAATAAAACCATTGCGCTCAATCAGAAACCTTAGTTTATTAGTGACGAGGTCTGGGGGCTCAGCATCACCTTAGCTAAGTTGATTGATAACCATGGAAATGAAGTTCCACGTGTGTTATTCCTGATCGACAAGAGTGTCAAACATCTCTCAATTAACAATTTTATTTTCAGGAACCTTGCAGCGAAGCTATTAGAAATCCCCACTTTAAACGGTATGGAATAAATTGTCTAGCGTCCAATTACATCCCTGGGAAAACGCATCGATCGAGGTTCAGAAACTCGTCCAGTATTTTAGATGCACTAACTGACAGTTCATTAACAGTTGCGTCGCGAATGCATATCATACGGTGTGGGGAAGCAGCGATGTTTACGAACTATTTATCCAGTGAAAACAGATAGATAGGGGGAAACCAACTTTCATGGAAAGTGGAAATCTATACTAAATTGCCAAGAAATTGGTAAACCGGACTTTGAACATTCGGTATGGGTAACGGAACAACAAGCTTAGGCGCAAGCCTAATAAAAATAAATACCAGGAGGTGTTAAAGGACAAACTGCAAGCACTTGCACCTAGTATACCCAAAAATACTAAATAATAGTATGAAGGCAGCTAAATATATTCAAAGTGGCTGTGGAGGCCTATCGAAAGTCCTGTACTCCAACCGAAATCGAGGAGCAGAATTCAGCCCCAAGGTTGGAAAAGGAGTTCAAATCTCTTAAGAAGGAATTAAGGAAGAAATTAAGGAGGGGTTCTGACCCAGAAGCCTGAAATTAATATTAAGTCCTGAACAAGGTTCAACGAAGTAAGAATAGCGAATCGTGGAGAGACTTCTGCGACGATACTAGGAACACTTCTGCAGTCTGTCGGCTTCAGAAAATGGTTTCGAATGACCCGATCTCCAGTTTAGGACTCGAGCGTGATGATACAGGTAAAATGAAGCAAAAGGGGCAGCGACATTGGATGGAAATATACGTTCAATTGAATTGTTTGTTCCATTCATGACACCTACTGGACCAGATATATATTCCCAGCACTATTGCAATGGGCGCTGAAGTCGTTTCAGCGAAGCTTAGAAGAATTTACATTGCATGTTTGGTAATCGGATATATTTGAGTCTTATGAAGGGAGATCAAGGTCATTTTCTTATGAAAACCGAGGAGGAAAGACTATACTGAAGCCAAGTCTCTTAGACCGGTGAACCTGACATCCATCTTATTGAGAGCAATGGAAAGGATGTTTATCACAATGAGAAGACACCGCTTTGAATACCCTTTAGTAGATTTACAAGAACAGTGCTACACTAGGTTGTATAATGGCCACTATAATGGACATTCAAAGAGCCTTATAAAATATACTTCGGAAAACTGAAAACCGCTCTCAAGAGAATTTACATAAATCCACTGATATGTAAATGGATTGCATATGCTAAAGCTTGGAGCGATTAATATTCAGTGAGGTGTGACAAAACTGCAAGGAAGAGTTAGCAAGCGTTTTCCCCTAAAATGGACTTACTGTAATACAAACTCAATAGCGAAGGCATCAGCAATTTAAGATATACCGACGACATAGCAATTATGGCTAGATGGAAGTTCCTGGACAACACAACAAACATTGTTAGAAGGGCCCACAGAGTAATCGAGCAGTGGTTTCAGAAACAGCAACTTTATATGAATGCAAATGGGTGGGATCTGGTAGTTTTCACCAGTAAAATGAAGGATTTCAGCTTTAGACGACGAAAACACTTTGGAATCAAAATCAAGGTGTCTGGGATGGTCAAATATCTGCGAGTATTTCTCGATTCAGGACTAAAATATAAAAGATATATTTTGAAGAAGTTTCAAAAGACAAGTAAAGCAGTAGAATAGTGTAGAGGAGTGTGCGGGCAGAGGTGGGACATCTCATCAAAGTCTACGTAGTGAATTTACGCTATGATGGCAAGGTCTATGATCTCATATGTCTCAGTGCTTTTGTTGGAGAAAGCCTTACAAAATACCGCGAGGAGGAATTTAAGAAATATGCAAAGATTGGCTTGGTTATATATTAGAGCTGTATTCCACACTACACTTAACGCATTAGAGATGATAAGTCCGTTAGATTAAAAAGATGGTAGTCTTGACATCGCCCCATCGTTATCGAAATTCGAAAAATACCATAAAGTCCGGTCTGGGATCCCTATTTCGCCGTGCACATTAACCGAATTGAGTCAGTCCAGCGAAGATTCCTAAGGTTCGCAATTAGCGGCCTCCTCTGGCGCGACCCTACCTACCTCCCTCCATGTCATGCCATACTTGATCTGATTTCCCTTGACACGCTTGAAAAGAGACGCAAGGTCTCCAAAATTGTTTTTTCTCTTGTTTGTCTCTTGCAGGGGTCGATCAACTCTGGCAAATTACTTAATGACGTGAGCATCTCCGTCCCGGCCCCGACCTTGAGGAACCATGACTTACTCCATGTGGCTCACCACCGTATAGAATGCACGAGCCCATCGCCTCTATGTCCCGGCTATTCAAGCGGCCCACATCGAGGTGGGACGTTCCAGGTCGGGTCGCAGCGGAAAGCCCAACTTCAGCAAATCATCGAACTTTGATTATTTTTATCTTAGGTATAAGCTGTAAATATGTATCACAATTGTAGTAGCCAGCCTTGGCAAATCTTTATGAATTAATTAATAAATAAACGGTAATAACTGATGAATCACTTTCTGAGAGGAGACGGGCGGGCAGATATCAAATTTTTACAGATATATTCACAATTTACGTGAGAAAAACGGATCGCATTGAAGATGACATGATGTATGTTTGCCTGGGAAAGCCCTGATATGAAGCCGAAGGGCTTGGCGCGCCGTGTCCTATTAACAAATGCTAACCAAGGGAATTAAGTGTAGGATAGAAAACTGTAGATATCCAAATACTCCTTTTTATAGTGCTTGGGTACGGAACGAAAGGGATTTTCAACACCTGTCTTGCAATATTCTGGTATTGCGAAAAGTTTTCGTTCACTACCCTATGTGCTCTATTCTACAAAACGAACTCTAACAAACACCCAAACCTGAGCAAATGTTTTTGTGAACAGAAAAGAACTGGGTAAATTAAATTACACAATTTTGAGTAAAACTTATGTCCGCAAATATACTGTGCAGTCAGTGAATGAAGTAAAATCCCTCCACTGATCGCTTCTAATGAAAAAACCATAATGGCGTTACTTAGTTTGTACATACATCTTGGAAATGTACACTAAATCTATCTTCCATCCACAATATTCTCGTTGCTTCCTTGCCTAAAATCAGGAAATTAATTTAAAATTTTCTTCAGTAACTTCCTTACTATCTCTTGAAAAGTACTATCGAACCATTACGTTTATCTAATTTACGTTGTTACACCACGTAAACCAATAAAATAAATTTAATTCAATATTCTGCACTGACGTTTCGATTACATGCAAGAGAAAACACAAAGATCCACAGAAAGCAACATCCGAACGCGGAGGATGTAATGAAGATCATTTGCGTAACTCGGTTAGTTTCAGTTTTCGCGGTTAATTTCTGAGGTAAACAGAAATCTTACACCTCACCAAACTATCCCACTTCTGATTTCACAGAAGACCGGAAAATTGCGAGTATTAAATGTAATGTGTGAGTCGTTGCGATTTTTGTGCGGTAAAGAAATACGTTAAGGGAGATTTCTAGTGTGTGTTTTTTTTTGCATTTTTGAAATTCTGAAGCCTCTAAAATAACCCTATGTAAACCTTTTTATCATATTTGCTCTAGAGAAATAGTTGTTCGCAATTTTATGACGGCCGATCGGGTTGCGTCAAGACAAAACTTTAAACTTTCAAAACTTTAGAAGCGTTTTTCTCGAAGCAATGTTTTTTGATTTGGCGTGCAGAACTTCTATACGGAAAATTTTTTAGAATAGAACAAACTCGGGCTTAAAGTGTTCGCCAGACATATGATTCTCACCGTGACCTGATTCAGACTTTTCGCGATATTCAGGGCAAAGTTACGGCCCTCAAAGAGGAAAAATATTAAAATTTGTTAACTTTTTTTTTTGAATTTCGCGCCATTTGTAAAGTTTTTGGAATTTTGACTTGAATTAGCTCAAGGCGGTAGCACAAGACTCTTCTTTAGGGCTTGTTCATAAGCGCGATACGACTCCGTGCGATTTTTTCGTTCATCTCAGTTTTTGAATACTTTTGTGTCAGTGTGCGATTATTTTCATCGTATGCCCGTTTACAAGGTTGACGAACGAAAATTTGTTGTTAACATTTGAATTAACTCTCAGTAATGTCTCGTTTAAGAATTATCTATTGTCTGTGCTCACGTGACTTTCTGTTTTGCATGTTGTGTGCTGGGTTCCCTTGTTTTCTTCCTGCTCCCTTCTTTTACTTGTTATTTTTTCCTTTGCATGTTGGTGTGGGAGCCTCATTTCATCGAAAAAAAACGCAAGATTTCTAAGATTGCTTTTATGTATGATTTATTCCAGGAGACGATCAACTGCTCTGAATTGCTGAACGATGTATTTCCTTCCCGACCTAGTGCTAGACGAACCTCGACTTTCTTCATGTTTCCTATCATCGAACGCTTTACAGAATACACGAGCCTATTGCTGCAGTGTCCCGCGTTTTCAACAATCACACTGCCTGCATCGAGTTTAAGCGGCAGCTGAAGCTATATATTTGGCTATGCAAAATTTTGTTTGCGGTATGGCCAAAGCTTAGGGGACAACCCTTTGATATGTTAGCATGGCTTTGGCCAGAAAGGAATGAGGGTAAGGGGAGAGAGGAAACTTGAATGTCTTGTTTTTACATTCCTGCGAGCTAGACAACAGCCGGAGACTTGGTCTCGAACCCGAGAACAATGGCATGGTGGTCGTGCCGCTCAACCAGTTGATCCAATTCCGTCTCTATTTCTGCAGTTTGCTATAGACCTACCTAAAGAAGCTTTATCCAATGAGATCTCTAGTGTAATGCTATGTCTAGCGAACTCATCTACAACGCAGTTTCCTGGAATGTCACTGTGCCCTTGAACCCAGCGAAGGTGGATATGGTACTGCTCTGCCATCTCATTTAGGTATAAGCGACAGTTATTTACAGTTTATTTTAATGTCGATTAGACAGATTGACTGTCTGTAAGAATACAAATATCCCTTTTAGGTACAACGTTTCCTTTCAGCTAAACCTGAACTATCATTTCTTCCGCCTGAAACACACTACAGCGGTCCGGAAGGCTGAAGGATAGATCAATATTCACCTGCACCTTCACCCTACCCTGAAATAACTCGAGAACCATTTCTGCTTTTAATTGCTTTAAGAGCTTAATTGTGTGATTTGCTAAGATGTTTGAATACTCTAATTTCGTCTTGAAAAGCATAGCTGTTCCAAAATTAGTTACCACCGTTCTAAATATGATATGAACGAACAAATATCTTCAATGTCGCGACTATTCAAACTAAATTAAGGAATTACCTCTGCTAGAGTTACTTTTAATCGTTTTTCTTTATTCATATAACTTTGCCGTAGTAGTCAGTCTTTTTACGAAGCTTTAATAATACTAAACACTTTATTTATTAATTGTTTTAGTACCAAGAGAACTTATTCGGATTACTTTATTGATTTTGCTTTTATTATTGGATTGATTCACGAAAACTTCGAATTCAAAACTAATTAGGAACTAACAATTCAAGTAATTGACTTGCATAACTTTATTTTCCCATTACTGATGCAATTTTCCGAAATCTTACTTAAAATTAGATTAGAATATGATCAATAGCGTCTTAAGTAGTGGCAAACTTTCTAACGAGAACAGAATTGACTGCACAAAGCAATTTGTGGTAAACTAATAGTGGAAAATTCTGATATTGGAATCCACTTACCTGTACATCGAAGTTTGGTGGTTGTTGCAGCAAATTGGCAGGAGATTCAACTTGATTTGGTCCTTGAGATTGATTAACCATTTGATTCTGCATAGCAACGAGAAAATAGTTTTTGTTTGCGTTTGTAAAGTCGAAATAAACAAAACTTACCTGAGCAACTTGCATACCTCCTACACCATTTAGCACCGGTTGTTGTAACTGGCTCATTTGTTGCATCTGGGGATGATGGTAAGAGTTAAGCTGAGGTGCTTGACCGGGATGATCCATTGATGACCCCAACATATGTTGTAAGTGATGTTGTGGAAATGCGGAACCAACATGAGTTTGTGGATCCAATAGTGTTGGTTGACGTGACAAGGATTCTTCAGCTGGTGACGGTTGACGTGAGCCAGGCGTACGACTGAAAGAAAAAAATTATGGTTAAAACAAAATACTTGTAATCGGGTTCAACTGAGAACTCTAAGGAACGAGTGTGGATACTTGAAGATGATGAAAGTGGAGCGGGAAATAACCCATTATAAAATAAATGGTCACTAATATCCGACTGAACTATCATCGCCAGATTCCGGACCAGGGTAAGTAACATCTCTATAATTCAATGCTATTTGCCGCCCGAGCAAGCGGATATCAGAACTAAGGGGTCTTCTAGCAGCTCCTTGGGATCTCTTATAAGGCTCCTAAATCTGATATCAAAATAGTCTATAATTTGGCTCAAACAACACCGCTCTAGAACATGTAAAGGGGAAGTATGGACTCGGAAACAGGAATACAAATGGGGAGATGTTTGTTGAATTTTGTAACTCACGGCAACTTGTCATCGGTGGATCCTTATTTAAACACAAAAAATGCTACTTAACATCCTGGATTTCTCAAGATGGCAGAATTGAGAATCAGATTGGCCATATTGCTGTTTGGAAAAGTTGGAGCAGTACGCCTTCATAACACAACAATCTAGTATGCCACGGCTCAATGTGCAAAGGCGTAAAACGCCGAACATCCGCAGCGTATACATCACCGCCAAAAAGCTGATGCGCTGTGTCATAAAAAGGCATCCAAAGAAGTGTAAGACGTGGGAAGTCCAACTAAATCAACGCACTACTGGAAAGGGCAGAAGAAGCGGCCTACCTCGGTGACAGTGGAGATCGTTACCAGATTGACAAAAACTGACAGGAAAGATTCTTACAACACAACATCCCGTAAGAGATACTAATGGATCCCTGCTTGGCACGGAGGAACATCATCTGCATGGGTGGAGAGATAATTTTGTTGAAGTTCTAAACAACACCTTCGGACCGTCGAATACCTCTTCACGCGAGACTGAACACCCGCCGGCAAATTAAGTTGATGGACCTATGTAAGGCCCCATGGATTGATAGAGTACCAGTGGAACTACTTAAGGCGGATCCCACTGCTGCGGCTGATATTCTTCTCTCCGTTATCCAGAAATGTTGGCAAACCGAGACCTATCCGAGTGAATGGAAAACAGGCGTAATTGTGAAGAAGCCCAAAAAAGGCAACCTGAGGAGTTGTAGCAATTGGCGCGGTATCTGTCTTTTTACTGCAGTCTCCAAACTGATGGGTAAAATCATCTTATTGCGAATCAAGAATAAAATCGACCGCACTCTTAGCAATGAACAGGCAAGCTTTCGTGAGGGTTTGTAGTGCAGCGATCACATCAACAGCCTCCGAATTATAATCGAGCAATCCGCCAAATGGAGGTCCCCTTTACATCTAATGTTCGTCGATTTTGTTGATGCGTTGATCGGAAATATATATGGGCAGCTTTACGTAGGAAAGGAATCCCAGAAAAAATTATCAACATCATAAAGGAGTCCTACAATGTCACATCCTACACAACGGAAAACTCTCGGAGCCCTTCCAAGTGCTGAATGGCGTGCGACTAGGATGTCACCTTTGCTTTTCCTGATCGTCATTAATGACGTATTGTGTAGCCCCCTATACGACCACTCATCGATTAGATGGAAACTTTTTAACCACCATACGCACCTGGACTATGCCTATGCAACAAACAAAGTTATGTAGCCCAAATGTCCGAAGTCCTGAGCAGAGCAGTTCGCAGAGCTGGGTTTAATATCAAAGCTGCAAAACCAAGCTTATGAGCTTCGACTTCAGGAGACAACAGGAAATTTATCCGGAAGAGCAACAAATAGTGCAAGTGGATAAATTTTGTTATCTCGGAAGTATAGTTAAAGTAGACGTTCAGGCTCGCATCAATAAGGCTCGAGTTTCATTTAATACTCTTGCTGAGATCAAACGCACAAAACTCCGGATATTCGAGTCGAACGTGAAATCTCTTCTATTGTACGGCTGTTCAACATGGAAAGTGATCTGTCAAATAGCATCTAAGCTACAAGCATTTGTCAACCGGTGTCTCCGGCGCATCCTTAACATCATTACCAACGAAGACCTACACACACACTTACAGGCCAAGACGGGATATACACCAGTATTCGCAGTAAGTGGTAATGGATAGACCACACATAATAAAAGAGCCAAACAACACCGTACGGGATGCTCTAATTGGACGAATTGGACGTCTGCGCAACACATGGAGAAAGGCGCTGGTGCAGGACCGGACCTGGTGGAGAGTAGGTGTAATAGACGCCCTTGGTTAAAGGATCCAGAGAGAACCCTTACACACGAAATGTCTTATACTTCTCAGATGCCTCGGACTAAGATGTACTATGATGATGGAGGTGGGCGCGAAATAATCCAGGATAAACATCATAGGATTAAGCGAAATCGAGTGGAAGTGGAGAGTTTACATCACCCAAAATCTGAAGCTGGACTGTTATACTCTGGCTAGGAAGAATAAGCAAATCCCACATAACAGATGTAGGCTGAATACTAACTAAGCTTGCCGGCCCATCACTACTAAAGTCACCAATATCCGAATAAATTGTTGTTGGCAGGTCTCGGGCGAGTCTACGTAGCATCTCAATAATTCTTACCAGGCACCTACCGAGCAAGCGCATGTATGAATTAAAGGGTTCTCTTAACTATTATTATACGACACCTTTGATAAGACAAGGTGATATCAAAATAGTTATGGGGATCTTAACGTCAAGAGAGGCTCAAACAACATTAAGTTAGGAGAGCTATTAAAGAGTTTTTTATTGGGTTTTGCAACCTGCAACAACTTGTTATGGGTGAATCCAATCTGAAACAGAAAAACTAGCATTTAACATCCTGTTTTTCTCCAGACGGCAGAATTGAGAAGCAGATTGACCATTTCGGAACATCTTATGTTCCACAACTCAATGGCCCCAGGCCCAAAACACCGAACATTCACTGTACATATGCCATCGTGTTGAGAAAAAATGCCGATGCAATGCGTTATAACACCAACGACTTAAAAATGGCAAAGGACGAAGAAATGCCAAGCACGTGGGACATCTATAAAGCGGAAGACGGCAAGAATCAATGACGTAATGTGTTGAAAACAAAAGTAATTTTGGCTACCAATGTTGTAGTCAAATAAAATCTAAGAAGTGGCATGAACAGCACAACTTCAATAACGAGCTAACAGAAAGAGCAGAAGAGGCAACTTACCGTGATGACAATGTAGATATATGCTAGATTGCCAGGAGAGGCTCTTACAATTAACCACCCTGTCGGAGAAGACGACGGATCCCTACTTGTAACGAGGAACAACAACTGCAAAGATGAGGAGTACTTTTCTAAAAGTCTTTAAAAATTAACTTTGGGGTATGCAGTCCTAAAAAACCGCTAGGTGTGACTTCAGATGACGGGGCGGGCACAATAAGGTCGACGGTCCTCAGTAATTTAATAGGGACTGACGGAATACCAGCGGAATTAGTCAAGGCGGCGGCGGATAATCTTCTTCTCATAAATCAGGAATGTTGAAAAATCGAACCTATCCCAATGAATTCAGAAAAGATGTGATTGTGAAATTTATATAAGGAACGAACTGAGGTGTTGTAATAATTGGTACGGCATCTGTCTTCTAGCTGCCGTCTCTAAACTGACGGCAAAGACCATCTTAATGCAAATCAAGCAAACAATCGAGCGCACTATTAACGATGAACATGCTGACTTTCGTGATTATTTTTTCCCACATCTTCCGAATTATCATCGAGCAATCTGCCGAATGGAGGTCCCTTTACATGTAATGTTGATGAATTTCGAATGGACATTTGACAGTGTTGATCGCTAGTCTTACTTAGGAGCCCAATCTCTCGTACTTCACAAAGGAAAATTGTCGAAGCCCTTCCAACTGCCGAACGAATGAGACAAGAGTGCATATTGTTACCGTCAGTCTTATTGTAAACACTCATTGCAAGTGATTAGATGGAAACTCTTTAAGCAACATATGCATCTGAGCTATGCCGTCGTTGTAGGTCCTTTATTCAGCAAACAGATTGACAAAGCTGAAATTGATGCTGCTAAAACCAAACTGAGCTTGGACTATAGGGATTAATTTCATCCATCTAAAATATCAGTGAATAGAACATGTGGATAAATTTTGTTATCTCAGAAACATATTAAGGGAGAAAGCGCAGCTAAAGTACAGTTGCATTTAATAGTATTTCTTAGATATTGTAACAACATCTCCAGACGCAAAAAACTCTCAATATTTGAATCGAATGTAAGATATGTTCTGTTGTACGAGCGTTCAACATGGAAAGTGACCTATCAAATAATATAATATAGCCGGTGCCTACTGCTCATACTTAGTCTTACAACTGGAAACAGAAGAAGAAAAAAACCTTAACTAAGCTAACCCTTCACATGGCCCCTTGTAAGGTGGAAATCAATAATGTCAAAGTGGACATTGAAGAGACGAAACATCGATGTTATCGGGCAATGGCGATGATGAGCAATCTGGAGAAAGTCATGACTCCTCAAAGAGCATGCCGTAACTGCGATGTTAAAAGAGTCCAAAAGCTCAGGGCTATTTATATGCAAAAATCGTACAATATGAAACGCGTCTACATTCAAGAGTTTCCAGAGGGACAAGTTTAAGTCTGCTCAGAGTAGGACACGCAGTGCAAATCTAACAAATCTCCGCTGGACTGCCTCAATGCGGTTTACAGCACAGGAGGGGGGGACCAAATAATGCATGTGTAATCTAAAATCGACCTTACAAACGTACAATAAAGCTTACAAAAGTTCAATAAAGTAGCTTTGTAATGTCGGATCATTAAATTCTTTAGCCCATCTTTTAATGAAGTCTAACATTGCATTAGCCCTAGTAACTGTCGCGTCAATGTAATCTTCAAAAGAAAACCTGGCATTAAGCGAAACGTCTAAATCCTAGGGTTTATTCAGCCTAGTAAAAGAACACTATCAATTTTATAATTGAAGACCAAAGGATTCCTTTTACGTGAAAAGAAGATGATCATGCATTTGTCAATATTAAGAGGTAAAAATTAATAGAAATCCATTTAGGGAAAGTATCTAAGTCAACATTTAAGAGTGCGCAATCAACATCATTTGAGACCATACGAAAAATTTTTTCATAACAAAGCATTTTCGAGTGAATCAAAAAAGTGGATATATTATTGATACAAATTAAGAACAGCAGTGGTCCCATGTGGCTACCTTGTGGAACACCCGATGTGTTATAAATCACATTAGAGAGAGCACTACGAAATAGAACCCGTAGGTAAGATCTTAGCTAATCAGCAAAACTAGTAGGGAACCCGAGTAGTGAAGCTTATGTATATGAATTATAAGGTCAAAAGCCTTACTAAAATCAGTAAATATACAATCCACTTGTCTGCTCGATTCAATGGCAGAAATACAGAAATTCAAGAAATCTAACAAGATTGTAGTAATTGACTTACACTTCAAAAATACATACTGGAAGGAGCCCAAGCACGGTTTACAATGAAAAGAGGCTAAGGCTTCAAATATTTTGGCAACACTGCAATTCGCAATTAGTATATAGTTCGAGTTGTTATGCAAAGGAATGATTACAGAAAGCTTCCACGGTTTTGGAAAAACGGCACAACGGATGGATTATTGAAAAAAGTAGCACAAATCAGGAACCAGATATGAACTACAACTTTTAAAAAATGAAGCAATAGTGCTATCGGGACCAGTCGAGAAACTATCGACCAAACTGGAAATCTGCTTCAAAACCATAGTGTCGCCAAAAATAAGGTCCTTGGATTCAAGAGTCGGCGAGAGCGGGGTAAAACCCTTAAAACTAATATCACAGTTGTCATCCAAGAAGACTGTCGTAAAAAACGGTTGGAAATAGTGAGGGGATCGCAACTAGTTTTGTTTCCAAAGTAACCATCAATTTTACGTTTTGAGTTAATCCACTCCCAGAAACGCCTAGGGTTGTCACTGCATTCTAGCAATGTACGCATTATATGAAAGTACTGAGAACGAGACAAATCGCTCGGGCATACGACAATAGCTCATGTAATCATCACTTTTTAAGCAAGACCTTCTCCATGCAGCGAAACAGGGTTGGTCCGACCGAGAACCGATAGAGTTAGATATCCGGACACAGTGAGCAAAACATAAAGAAAGGGTATCGTAGAATGCCTTGACGGCTTTCTCAACATCGCACATCACAGGTCAACAGCAAGTCATTGAGTCTAGATGGGTCAGCTTTTATACAGTTATAACAAAAGTCGCGCGAAACAGCCGATGCAAAAAATACCGGATGTAGAAAGAGAACAGCATGAAGAACAGAATGATGTCCCGATTCAGGAACTATGGGGGCCAGGATCGAGAAATCTACCATGCACATTCATTCCGCCACTGGAGTGTTACAACCCAGAATATACAATTACGTCGATGAAGGATAGCGCATGCTGAGGAGCAGCCGAAGAGGATGGTAGAAAACCGTCTCGAACCTCGGAGTTCTCCCAAGTGATACAGGGAAGATTTAAATCGCCAAAAACCATGATATCATTTGATGGCAGCATGTCCTCCGCGAGGTTGCTGATTCAAAAGGTGACATCCTCATAGAAGTGTGGAAGTGAGCTCGGTGGAATGTATACAGCCACAACGTAAACGTTGTTATTATGCAACCTGAGAACAATATAGAATTAATCCTTCTAACTCAGAAGGCGCACTTCATAGGCATAAGCCTAGAATCAATTGATCTATTCACCAGAATATAACAATATATTGAGGCAAATGAGGCTCCCACACCAGCATGCAAAAAAAACATTAGTAATCAAAAATCCAAAACACGCCCACACAAACAATCAGGGGTGCACAGACAACAGAGATCGTTTCAGCAAATCCTTAGTAAGAGTCAGGTCAAAAAGAGGACACATATTCACGGTTCTACACATGCGATTTATAGGCTCTTGTATACCATAGTTAGACCGAGTGGACAACATGCAGTAAAGGCAGTCTTCTTAAGCTATACGGGGTATGCCTATAAGAAACCATACCTGCGAGGGTGCAAGAGTTTATGTTCGAGTTCAAAAGCTGGTGAATTTATATTAAGCAATCGGAGGTGATCCACATAAGTAGGAAGCCTAAATGGATCATTCCATGGAAGGTCTCTTAGTGCGAACCTAAGAAAGTTCCGCTGCACCGACTCAATGCGTCTGGAATGAACAGCATAGCAGGGAGACCAAACCTGAGATGCATACTCGAGAATTGGCCTGACCAAAGAAAAGAATAAGTAAATTAAGGTCTTCCGATCAGAAAACTCCCTTGACTACCGCTTTACATAGCCAAGAACTGAATTACTCCTAGAAACAATGTAGTTAATGTGCAGAGTGAAATCGAGTTTACGGTCAAGCTTCACTCCAAGGTCAGTGACGGACTGCACACGACAGATATTAGTTTCCGCAAAGGAATAATCAAAGATGAGCTGATTTTGGTTCCTTGAGAATGACATAACTGCACATTTACATAAGTGCAGCCATTAGATCCACACCAGTTCTTGAAGGTATTTAACGCACAGTAGCTCGAAATCACCAAAACCAACAACCAACAAACCAACAAGACCACATAGGATCAAGATCAGAACAGTGACGATACCGTCAAAAAACAAGGAACTCGGAGTGGAAAATCTCAGCATCAGCGTTGCCTGTACACAACCAGATCTCAGTTAAACAAATAACATAGAAGCGCGAGCCAGTGAAAAAGTTTGACGTCGGCGTTGAGACACAACCAGGCCATGTAGAGGGTGGGTGTAATAGACGGCCACGGAATTAAAGGAACCAGGGAGACTGAGGTACAATTTTACTCTAAACATGAATTTGAGAACTTGAGGGTTTGTAACAACGAACATGGGCTGCTGAGTATAATCTACTCTGCAACTCTCAATGGCCTTTTTTGCATAGAAATGCGCGTTAATGAAGGCTATGCCTACTTAATGATTAAGCATCTGTTAGACTAGAAATGAGTTCGCCAAACTCAACGAAATCTTGAAGAGAAGTGACAAATCCTTTACAGAATCTATCAATGATTCTGAACAAAGTAAGATTTATTGTCTCACATGAAAGGACTAAATGGATAATCCCTACTTTAGTGGCCTGCAAATTATTATTAATGAATATTTGTAAAAAATTCAGTAGTCTGGAATGTCGATTATCTGGGGATATGCTATAAAATGAAATTGCCTCTTTGAAAACAAAAGTATAAAAATACCTGTAAAGTTTTGCCTAGCATTAAAACTACAAAAAAAATCGTAAAAAGAGAAATCTGCATAAATTTAAGTCAGTATTATACACAGTGAATAGACAGCAATTCAAATTAATTCACGAGAACACAGGTAGATATATAGGTAGCTTTTCGTTAAGACAGTTTCAAGACTCAAGACAGAAATAGATCCAAAGTAAACGATGGGATGACTGTAAAATACTTTGGTAAAACAAAACAAAAACAACTGAAGATGGTAGATCTTTGTTGCATAAAGTATTAATAAAAAAGAAGGCAAAACTGAAAGAAATTAGTTACATTGAGTGCCCAGATAAACTTTGTTCTTTTACTACATAATGCTATGACTTCAAAACAAACATTGGCATTCAAACCGTATATGTTCAACATGAACAGTTTTTAATTAACAATGCGTCAATGATGAATGTAATTCTAATTAAATTCACTTTTGATGGCTTATCGTACAAGTACAATAATTATGAAAATCGTTATTTGCGCGAATACCACATGTAACACTAACAGATTTGCAATATTTTGTGGAAATATGCACCGGACTGCATTTGCAACTCAAACGAAAACTAGAGCCAATTTGCGGTTCAATCAATTTTCTTTGCATGTTATCTTCTTCGGATGTTTCGTTCAACAAGTACACGTTAGTGGTAATTAAGTATTATTAACCAAAAATTCATATTTGTAACAATTCACAACAACTCGGAAAGTGATTTTTCGATCGATAAAATTAAACAAAATGAGCAACTGCACATTGAAAATTAACATTCCAACATAATGCAAAAATCGTTGTACTGATTACAATAAAATAAATCCCAATGGACTAATTCTTACATCTTATTATACAACATTGTGTTATAATAAAAAGTAAAAAAAGAAATTTTATTAATTGGTAAATTCTGATATCTTACAATTTATCAAATGAGAAATATTTCTCCAACAGTTTGACAATAGTTGCAAAATAAATGTACCCACAAACAATGTAAAAGTTTCGGAGTATTATGGTCTGAAGCTTTGCTAAAAGTTCTAATTCAATGGAAAAGAGCTTCGTGAAATTGTACTAAATGTGAAGTTTTAGACTAACAAAAGCTCTTACAGGTTCGAATCTATCGCAATAAAGCTCTTTACCGAAACAACTAGTGTTGCCAATTTACATAGGGAAAATCGGAAAGAGAATGTTTCTCAAACTTGTTAGTCTCTTTCAACAAAATTAAGGCTAGGGACGAAATATTTTTTGCTTTTTCGTTTTTCATAAAGGTAATAATTATGTATTTTTGTCCTAGAAGGTTTTAAAAATTATCTACGTGTAATCGTTTGGCACTACAATAGAAGCCTAGGGCTATTGGATTTCATGATATTCATTAAATTAGACAAATAAAGGCCAATCTGAGGAAAAATTCCGAGTAATATTGATTTCAGTGTGCACTTGATATTGTCTTTCTTAACGAAAAGTGAAAAATTCTATTCGACCTGAATACGGTTTAAAATTTTACTGGGATTTTTTTACGGTGTGGCCAAAGCCTAGGGGACAACTTTTTGATGCGTTAGCATGGATTTGTCCGGAAGGAAATTAAGGGTAAGGGGAGTAAGGAAGCTTGCGAGTCCTGTTCTTACATTGCTGCGAGCTAGACGGAGTGGATTTTTAGGGTTTTAGCTTCGCCATGTCGTGCATTGATGACTGGTTACTTTCTTGCTCGTCTGCACGACTCCTATGCCGGATACCTATCTAATATGAGAACTACGTTGCGTTGCGAACCCAAATTGTTCTGGAGAGTTATTAACTCGAAGCGTTAATGTGACGCCTATCCTTCCTCTTTTGTTCAATCTGTCCCTGCAATCCTGCCGCTTTCCGGAACTTTGGAAGACTTTTGTGTTGATTCCTTTAACTACCGACCGATTGCCAGCCTGTGCCATGCCGCGAAGGTTTTTGAGTCTCTCGTCAGTGACGTTCTTCGATTTCACCGCAGGCCTTTCATCGGGTCTTCCAACGTGGTTTCCTCAGGAGGGAAGCCTACGACCACCAACCTCCTTGAATTCATTAATTATTCTTTACCAGCCGTCGAAGCGGGCAAACACGTGGATTTTATATTCACAGAATTCAGTAAGGCTTTTGACAGGATTGACCATGGTATCCTGGTCTATAAATTAACTCTTCTTGGGTGTCCTTCCTGCTTCGTCAACTGGTTATTCTCTTACCTGTCTGGTCGTTCCCAGCGCGTCCTGTTTTGGAGAGCTCTTTCTGACGAGATCTTTGTCACCTCGGGGGTGCCACAGGGCAGTATCCTCGGCCCACTCCTCTTCATCCTATATATTAACGATGTTTCGCTTCTCCTGGCACGCGGTAAAATTCTATGTTATGCGGACGATGCTAAGATTTATCGCACTGCTTCTCACAAGACAGACTGCAGTACTTTGCACTCTGACCTGGTTTTGTTCTGCGATTGCTGTCTGCGCAATCGCCTTCCTAAAAGACGTCATTTCCTTTTTGACCATACCGTTGATGGCGTTACCTTGGGCAGTGTTGATAAGATGAAGGACCTGGGCGTGGTCCTCAATTCTCGCCTTTAATTCGAGGACCATGTGGACCCGATCGTTGATAGGGCTAACTCGATGCTAGGTTTCGTTAAAAGATGGTCTAAGGAACTCGATGATCCCTACCTAACTAAGCTTCTTTACTATACGTTCGTCAGACCGCTTTTGAAAAATATGCTAGCACTGTGTGCGCTCCCTATTTCGCCGTTCACGTCAACCGTGTCGTGGCAGTGCAGCGCAGATTCCTTCGTTTCGCTCTACGTGGGCTTCCCTGGATTGATCCCTGGTTACTTCCTTCTTATGCTGATCGTTTGGGGCTGATTTCTCATGATTTCCTTGAAAAGACCTCCAACTACTATTTTTGTTCGATTTAATGCAGAGAACAATAAATTCATCCGTTTTACTGGCGGCCGTGAACATCTCTATCCCGCAACGCGCCTTGAGGAATCGCAACTTCCTGCATGTCTCTAGTCATCGAACTCTGTATGGGATGCACGAGCCCATCACGTCGATGTCTCGCCTCCTCAACCAACACTTTGCCAATTTCGATTTTAATCTCTCCAGGCTGCAATTGAAGGGCATGCTCAGACAGTGTCTTGGTTGATGCGGGGTCGTGGATGGTGTCAACCGCCGTCCTTGAATCGTTCTTGCCCTAGAATCCCTTTCTGAAAACGCCGAGGATGAATTTTGACTTAGATGCCTTCTGCAAATGGTGTTCCATCAACTGCCTCCTTTCAACGTGTCTAAATGCACTTTCATGTCCTTTTCTCGCAAAAGAAATCCTCTGCTGTTTAGATACTCCATGGATGGACACTCTTTGAATAGACTTGACAAATCCAAAGACTCGGCGGTCTTGCTTAATTCTCGATTTTCTTTCGACAACCACATTGATACTATTATTAGTAAGGCTTATGCTACAAAGAGGTGGTCTAAGGAGTTTAATGACCCTTATATCACTGGGTACCTTAATTGTACATTTGTTAGGCCTATTCTTGAGTATGCTAGCCCAGTGTGTGTGTTAAGCGTATTGAGTCCGTCCCAAATCCTCCCCCTTACGCTGATAGACTTAAATTAATATCTTTAAACGTCCTGGAAACCAGACGAAATAGACTTAAATTGACTTCTTTGAACGTTCTGGACAGCAGACGAAATAATGCCAGGGCTTTTAGCGCTCGAGTGTCTGACTATTAACTCTCCCGAATTGCTAACATGTTTTAACATATCTGTTCCGCCCTTGAGGAGTCATGAGTTTCTCCATATTTCAAACCACCGTACTAACTATGGATAGACGCCATGAGCAAGCTAAGTCCCGCATCTTCAATTCAGTAGATGATCATTGTCATATGATCACTTGGCGAAGGGCATAATAAAAAGCCAATTGATGGATCAGCTTAGTTAACATTTTTCCTCTTTTGTATGTATATAAACTCAAGTTGGTGGACATCAGACAGAATGATGATCTTTGTCCTGAGGGAACCAGCGGACAAGAATATCATACTAAAGAGGTTGAGAAACCAAAACAAGTGTATTAAAGCTACATAAAAATGAAGAGCGTCTCGGATGCAGAGATATGGGGACGGAACCTCAGATGGAATCAGGCTGACGACCTGGTGTTCGAGCTGCAATCTTGTAACGGCCTTCGTTCAGTTCCAGTCGATTAATCGCGATCAGCTAAAAAAACCTGCAGTTTGCGGCACTTGCAATAGTTACTCCTATTTAAGGGAGGGTTGTTGGCCCGTATTTGGTATCTCGGCTCGATGTCGATCATTGTCTATATCAAGAAATTTGTATTTGGCAATACGATATCGATAAGGTTGCCGTAGATTGTCATCGACAGATGGATGATAAAAGGTTAGAAATTTTAAGAATTTGTATGTGATTATGAAATTCTACAGTCGTCAATCTTCTGGTTTGGATGGATTATAAATTTTCTATAAAGAAATTAATTCAAAATGTAGCTGTTATATGATAATTCTCGATCGACTCGATCGAGATACCAAATACGAGACCTGGTTTGTCGGGCAAAACATTTAGGTTGTTTTTCTTTTGTTTTCTGGTAGTCTTAGCCTAAGGAACACCTGTACGGAAGAATTTTGAATTCCGTAACAAAAGATCCATTCTTCGTACAGATATAATGCCGCTGTTTTCGCATAGGCGTATCGCTTTAATTGCTTGGGCTTGCTTGCGCATGATTTGATTCGAGCATGCCTGAATTTTATATAGGAAATTATGAATTTGCCGAAAAAACACGAACTCGAGGTAGTAAAAGCATTCTTTAACAGTGAATGGTAAAAGAGTTCAACGGAGATCATGTAAGAGAGTACATTAATTGAATCGGATTTCGTTGAGTGAAACACGTCTGGAATATTTGTAAAATGTTCGACGATAGCTTGCAGAAAACATTCTGAAACATTTCAACGCGAAAAAAATCGCAAACTTCAGCTACTAAGAAGAAATGTCTCTTCTAGTTCCCCGCAACCCCTTATGGGGTATGGGGGGATCAACCGATTCGAAACAACGTTTGCAAGAGGGCTTACAGTTAGAGGTATACACCGAACCACCGTCAATACTTCTGAAATCCCCAATTGTTTGTGTTCGTAATCTGTTGTCGGCAGTGGCCGGAATCGCGGTTCTAGTTGGACAAAATTCATATCTGTGTCCAATATTGAGATAAGCGGACCAGAAGTCTTACTCGGGGTCTTTCGAGGTAGCTGATTCCAAATATACTGACCGAATTTTATGATTACAAATGTGTTATCTGGTTTTAAAAATTTCAGATGGCAGACCCAATATGGCAACTGTTCGTAACTTCGTAACGCGTGGACCGATTTGGATAATTCTTTTTCTGTTAGGTAGAGTATGCTCCCTGGTTGATACCACGAGAAGGGGGGGGGGCGGAAGTGGAACCTAACTTTGTAAAGCGTGGACCGATTTGGATGGTTCTTTTGCTGTTGTATAGTGTGATCCCCCCTTGCTAATAGGAGAATAATTTGGTCCTATGGTGGTGGTGGGGGAGGGGTAGTAACTTCGTAACGCGGGAACCGATTTCGATGATTCTTTTCCTGTTCGGTAGAGCATGTTCCTTGATTAACACCATGAGAAACATTTTTTCGTGAAATGGAGGTGGGGTAGGGGGTTAAACCTAACTTTTTAACGTGTGGACCGATTTGGATGATTCTTTCTTCGTTGTATATAGTAGAAGACACTAAAAAGTGAAAAATAAAATAGTTTCAAAAAAAAAGTTGAACCGACTTCACAAAAAGCGCTAAACAACAGCTATTAAACAAATAAAACAACTACAGTACCACAATTGAAAATAATACATAATAACCTGAACGTTTCAGCTTACGGGATCATAAGAAATGACGATTAAATACTTTTGTTGTAGTTGTTTGGTTTATTTGATTTGCACCGACTTCAAAATGTCGTAATAGATACAAAATTAAAAATTATTTTATGCCTTTTAGGGCTTTTTGTGAAGTCGGTTCAACTTTTTTTTAAAAACTATTTTATTATAGCAAAAACTGTTGTGGGGAGAAACGTTTAGGCCACCCTGTAGCTTTCTACAATTATTCTAAAGATATTTGTAAATCTATATATGATCTCTATATCTTCAACTTATGATGTAAGTATTTCAGTTAAGTCCATGCAGCGACCCTTTTCTAAGTTTGGGAAGAAAATAATCACTAGGACTAAATATCTAATGAATATGGTGCGTGAAAAGCCCATTTAAAGCGCAATTCTTACAGCTTTGCGACTACAATTGAAAAAGACTGATTAGATACGTTATCGTGATGAAAAAGCACACTGTAATAGTGCTGCATAAAACTCTTCGTTGATGGTTTATTCTAAATACCAAGTCGATAAGCGTTACATTATGACAAAAAAAAAGATCATCTTCTTTTAAGTATTTTCACCAGTTGCTCTACATTGTTTCTATAGTTTTTTTCCTCCTCCGGTATTATAAATCCATGTTTAATAAACAAACAACAAAAATCTAGTTGGTTGCGTTCTAATTTGTTTCCTTAGAAACCGTTAGTAAACGCGGTACACCACACACTCCATTAAAAAAAAAAACAAAGTTGTTTGCTTTATCCGTAGGAAACAAAGATGCAAGAAATTTTCAATAGCCCTCTGCAGGACCAAAATTGTCAGAACTTAAAATAGGTTAATACATCTGCTGACAGCGTGTCAGATTTTTTTGAACTGCAAGCGGAAATCAAAGTAGCGAGTTCAATTCCCTGAATTTCTATTTGGATTTGCCAAAAGAAGTATCAACAATAAAATATTTTTATAACTCATAATTCACAAATCGATCTTTTTTTCAAAGGAAATTTATAACAAGAACCTGTCTACGAACAGAGAAGGGATATGATATATCAATCAAACAAAATTAGGACATGTACCATGTGTTTGTTCATAAGAAATTCAGATCATACACTTATACAACAAACTAGAATGTAAACTTATACTTGGAACTGGGATACGTGGTAGATGAGGTGGAAAAATATGTATTTTACCTTGATGTCAACGTAAGTGGGAGCGTTTTTAATGACAAGGGTTCTAGATTTCTCATGATGCATAATCAATGACTTTATTAATGTTTAAAGGAAATTGAAAAATAAGGATAAAGACGGATATATCTATAAGCCTTTATTATGTGGTTGAAAAGTTTTTCTTACAAAAAAGGACATTATTTTCCAACTTCGTTTATTTGAAATTTCTTAGACAGTTAGCTGTGTCACCTCTCCTTTAAAAGCGTGTTTCTATAAATTAGGTCGCAAAAAAGGAATTGATAGCGAATATACTCATGGTATGCTCATTCTTTCATAGTAACTCTTGATTTTTATTTTTTTATTGATTTCATTTCGTCTTTATGTATAATTATTTTAGTTTATTAGCAAATGGTAACTACTTTTTGCACATGACGAGTACACCCGTTCGCCATGAAAAGTACTACTGTGGAAAAAAGTAATGAGACTGTATATGAATATCGATGTGTATATTTATTTGGTACAGTCATACTGAACAGCTGACAGAAATCTCATGACATTTACTTTGTTAGTTTAGAAATTACAACGTCTTCACCAACATAGGACAAGCGGCCTCCTTCCAACCCAAACTCTGTGCCAATGTTTGGGCTGGTATCATCGTTACCCATTTGAGAGGACCATTCATTTTACCCCAAGGGCTTTAAAGCCAAATTTTCGCAGACTTTTTGGAAATACCTTACTAAATCTACTAGAGGACATCCCTCTGGATAAAGGCCCAATGCATACTGTCAACATTGTGAGGCAATATTAAGTGAACAATTTCCTGACGTCTAGACTGGACGAGGTGCGCGGTTCCTTGGCCTGTTAGAAGACCAGATTTTACTGTATTGAATTGTTTTTATGAACATCAATAAAGAATGAAGTCTCCTTAAGGATAATTAACAATAGAGACGAATTACTTAACAGAATTGGAACTACAGCAACGATAATACGGGTTAGGTTGGCAGGGAACTAGAATAAGGTTTTTGACATACACGAAACTGACGGAGGCCATTTCGAACAGCTTTGTAACATAATAACATTAAGTTTAGTACGGTTTGAATTCAATAAAAAAGGATTTTAGAGTTAGTATGAGTTTAGTTTCTTTAAATTGTAAATTTTATATTATTTCCCAATAGGTTTTTCCGTATAAATTTCTACACCCTTTCTCAGCCTATGCGAAACACTCTGTAGAGACAAAATGATTCCCACTGCATATAATCATTACAATAAAATTGTTATACAATTTGGTGAATTTTTGTAAACCGACATTGCTTTAAAGTGGAATTTCTTTAAATAAAGCAACAAGTGTTCGGTTTTTGGATCCCAAATAACTAGAAATACCATCACGGGGCGTCGTTTTTCAGGTAAATAGCTTAATTTACGGAAAAAGTGAAAGTTTCGTAAGAATATTTCTGATTTAAACAATTAAAAACAAAGTTGATAATTCGTTTAAGCTATAATATTACGACAAAATTAATAAGCAGCTTAAACATTTTATTCAGAGCAGTTAAAATCAAATTAAGTTTTACGAATTATCAAAATTTTTAATTTACTTTTAACCCCACCTTAAATCTAACTTTTACGTCTGCATTGTTGATACCACGACATAGCCTGAAATTCTACTACAAATTTGCTTCACTAATCGGCTAACAGCTCTTCCTCTAGTCTAGATGCTTACGATCCTTTCACACCCGGTTCTATAGGGTGTTTCAACAAGAGGTTTCATTTTAAATCCTTGGCTATTTTCCATGTGTCATTTATTGAAATCTGAGTAGCAAAAACTTTAAGGTTTTTTTCTGTTTTTTAATTATATAATATTGTCAAAGCTCAGGGTATGCCCTATGCTGCTAAAGCACAGCCACGGTTAACGAAAATGGAAGTATACACGCTTCCGCAACGCATTGGTATTGTAAAACTTAACTACAAAAATGTCAAAGAATGACAGCTGCAACTTGGATACTTGAAAAATAGCCGTCAATTGGAAATTAAGCCGTTTGTTCAAACACGCTCTATCAGTTTGCGAACAGCGAACTTTTCAAGCGAAACTGAAGAATCTCTTTTTTATGCTTTCCTTAATATGAATATCCATTTATAACCTAATCTATGATAGTCAAAATTTCATTACAACTTATTCGGTTTAATCGTTATTATCGATATTGGATTAATTTTCCTCTCCCATAGAACCTAAAAGCATTTGGAATTTCTATTGAACCGACTAAATCCCTGATGTCAGCGGATCCAAGTTCGACTAGGTCCTCAAAAATCTATTTATTCAGGAAACCAATCCTGGTACCAAGTGAGCTGAGTGACTGCCATTTGCAGGAGCTCTTCAACCTCTTCGGAGGATCAGCCTTGTTGTAAGGAGTTGAGAGCGTTAGCACAATAGGCCCTAGTGGCCGCAGCACTTGAGGACCTCACACCTCCAATTCAAACCAGTCAACCAATCAGCATAGTTGCGCAAGATGAGGAATGATTTCGTCTTCTTCCGAATTCTAAAAACTCCAGGTAGGGTCCTTAAAGCGACCCTACCTATGAGGCACCAGCCGATTGTTGACAAGCTGATATCGCTAATAATATTATAGCTTAAGCGAGATAAGCTTTTTTCCGGGTGACTAGATTGGTGAAATTTGCAATTTTTTTGTTTGCATTCTTAATGAAAGCTCTTTTAATGTCCAGCTTGCATGTGCCTAGCGGCTTGCATAGTTGGTGAGTTATATTCAAACTTGGTAGATTTCCGGAAATATCACAGTGTCCTGGCACAAATGTGAGATGTACGTTAAGCCGCTCAGATATGTCGTTCAAAGGTAAGCGGCACTTCTGAACAGATTTGGTCGTATACACTCCCTTAAAAGATCTAATAGCAGCTTGGCTCTTACTAACTATTAAAAAACGCAATCCCTCAAGATGCTGATGTCAACATTGCTGCGTCCTCCAAATAGCCATGAGTTCTGCTAGAAAAACAATACGGTAGTCAAATACTACAGCAGTTAAACACTGTAGTAAACATAAGCGAAAAGAAATTTGTAAATCCAGATAGACACCTCTATCCACTTTATCTTCTAATTTAGAGCCACCAGTGTAAAGATACACTATTCACCCCCATTCCCCTTTGGAGAAAACCTTAGGTAGAGAATAATATTAAGGACTTTAAAAGATGTTGTTGCAATGGCACCTGTGATATGATGGGTCAATGTCTAGGCCACCAGACTCATATATGTATAAGTACAGGCCTGTTTGCGCTGCCATAGAGCCAGGGCACAATTCATGGCTCATTGTACAATTTTTGCCGATTGCGCTTTTACTCGAGTACAAGACCGTCATCGCTGCATGCGTACTCCTCCTTGAATGTTTTGTTTCTAGTTAAATTTGCTATCAACAACGAGTCCCAGATATATGACTTGGTCATTTAGTTTCAGTCCGACCATATTTAGCGTTGAGGTGTCGAAGGAAGAAACTTTATACTCCCCTGAAAATACTATCAGCTGTATAATCCCGGATTATACACAGACCACCGGTAGAGACTGTTGCATTCTTCTCAGCTAGGCTGTTTGGGTGTTTACCCAAGGTTAGCAACGTCATCAGCATAGGCAATAAACGTATGTCCGGATTATTCTAGATCCAAATGTAGATCGTTAAGAACCAAATTTCATAGAAGCAGTGAGGAGATCTTTTATTGAACAGTGCCTCTTGTAATTTGAAAGATACCCCAAATTAAAACGTACGGTTATGTTTCGAAGTATAAGATGTATAAGTTCTATGAGTGACCGCTCTAAATCCAGCCCCTTTAAGGATGCCATTATCGTCTCTGATTTAACGTTGTCAAAAGCACCCCCTTAATAACGATGAAAGCTGCAAGGGTAAATTTCTAGTTCATGGTGGCCTGTCTCAATGGACTTATTCTTGTTATATGCACGTTGCAGAAGAAAGAGAGAGATAGCATGATTTAACTGTTTCTTTAAAATAGACATCAATAAGTCTCTTGAGAGTTTTAATAAGAAAAGAGGAGATACTTATTGGCTTAAAGTCCTTGGATTTACCTGGCGAAATCGTTCTGCCTTTTGGAATGAAAATCATCTTGACCTCTACGCGAATCTGGAATGTATGTAAGATTCAAGCAGGCTTCAAAAATGGCTTCCAGCCACGCAATTAAGAACTTGGGGAAAGTTCGGCAGGAAAATAACATTCACAGCGGGTGATTTAAAAGAATTGTAACTGTTAATTGCTCATTTCAGTTTCCTCATACTAAAGATTAAAATCTACTGTAGATTCAATGCTTTCCGTCATTAAAAAATCCAGAAAATGAGCATCAATCAGTGGCCCCAGCGTTTCTAGGCTTGATTAGGTAGAACTTTCGTCTTGCTTAGCTAGGAGGCTGCGAATGTTTGGTGTTGTTAAGAAGATCTTACAGCTGCTTACAAAAACACTCCCACGAAGATAATTTAGCTTTCCTGACCAATTTTTTAAATATTCAGAGGCACTGTGATTGCTGGTTTTATTGAGTAAAACAATGCACTTGAAAAGCTTAGTAATTATTCGATGTAAGCGAGTTTTATTCGATGCGTTTCATATTATTGTTTTCCTTAAAACTGCCTTTTATTTATATCTAACATACTAACAACCAGAAAAAAAAACAATTTTTTTATTAACCACTGTGCGTGTGATGCTGAGAAGATTTATTTTTATAGAAAATAGTTTAAACTAATTAATGCTTGCAGTGGCAATATAAAGATAGGGTTAATATGATAAGGTACCTTAAACATTTTTTATAGAATACTCGGTATAAGTGTTCTAGTACACTATAATCAGATTAAGGACTGTTTGCAGACTATGCACGTTGGTACAGTTAGGGATATATTAGGTAGAGCCTCAATTTACTTGGCAATATTCTGAGATAGAAGTGCGGTATGCACCGAGAAAATTATATAATACCCAGACCGAAATCATCATCTGATCCCCTACATCTTTGCAACATCTTCACTTTTAGCCAAATCTTTGTCTTTAGGTAATGTAAAATACTCTCTTTTTCTATTTTGCGAAATAACAACATCCCGAGGCCGGTTGTACAGTATTACAACTTCCAAGCACAAGCCGGGTTGCATCACTATCGTGCAATATCATCACAAGAACAAAACATGAATTGCAATATAAAACGAACAGCAGGGACAAATCGAGCCACTAAGCCAGACCAGGCCAGATTTGGTTTAGTCAGAGTAGCATGAACCATGTTTGCACTGATATAAATCGCGAAGCGAAGTAAATTCAATCCAAGGAAAGCATCAGGCCGGCACCGGTACCATTAAATGAAGCTCGATGTAGATTTATGACTATGTTTGTGCAATTCGTGACTTTTCCTGTCTTGTCTCTCTAGACCAAGAGAAAGGTAAGTAAATAAATATGCAATAAAACCGAAGAGAACAAGCTAGAGCGGCAGCCGCACCGATACCCAACAGCACCACCCATACCAAAGCTCTGGTACAGAGAAACATGTTGAAAAGAAGCACGTTTCTTATGTGGCATTGACATTAGAACGTCATAACTGGTTTCTTCAAGGTTCTTGGTGGTCGTCAACTGTATCAACTGTTTTCCAACTTATTTTTTCATTACGACAAGCATTCTTTCCTCCTATCCACAATTTTTAAGACATTTTTTTCTGACAATATTAACAAGTTAGTTTAGATATCAAAATAATGCAATTTCAAAAAAAAGATTGTAAATAAAATCACTGTGCGTGCATATTATATTGGGATTGGCTTAAAAACAATCTTTAATAAATGACCAAACTTTACTTACTTGAAACCTTTGTCATCATCAATTCCATTGACCACAACTCCATTCTGGGCGCTCACCTGGTCCTCTTTCTTTAAGCCATTTGTGTCAAACGGAGAGTTCGCTTTTTCTTTATCATCGTGGGACTGAAAAATTTGAAAAAATATTTTGAAAATTTGAAAAAATTAGCTAAAGTATTTGTTTATTCTTTTAGTCGTTATATATGTAAAATTCGGGGGAAAACCAAGTACAACCTGTTTGTCGCATTATTAATTTGCGATTGAATTTTGTATTCTTTTTGATCGCCAGATTTTCTTGTTACTGAAAAGTTTTTATTGCTGCGACCAGACCTTTTGCTATTTTCATAATCTGCAAGTTATTCCTTTGGGGACGATGTGGTTAGCCTAACGAATTAACAGAGGACATCTCAGCTAAAACAATATCATTGTGGTAAAAGAAATTTTTTAACAATGACGCCAACCCTCAGGGTACATATGATCTATGATGCATAAACAATATAGGAGTATGGATATGGGTTAAAGTAGTGGTTCTTAACCTTTTAGAGATGAGGGACCATTTGACAAAATTTATTTCTTGCCATGGACCACCAGCTGTATGGAAGTAATATAGAGTAAATGTAAATGAATAAAGAGCTATTGTATCTAATTTTTGGGAAACTAATTACTTTTTGGCTCAAAAAATCTTCAAGATTAATTCCTGTCTCGAATGTATCTTTGAAGTAACTATCGTGTTGCATTTCAATGACTTCTTCTTGAATATCATCAGGCACCTCAAAAACATTGACAATGAAAGGATTGCGGATCAGTTTCCGAATACCTTTGTCCTCGCAGTCAGGAAAATAGCAATTGAATTCATTTTTTTACTTCGATTTTAGCAATAAACGCCCGGATTTTATCTTTATATGCAAATATATTGCTCGAGACTTGCAACTTCATTTTTCCTTGCCCTTGCAGTTGAAGGTTCAATTTATTTAGTTGTGCGAAAAAATCGACTAAATAAGCAAAACAAATTTGAAATTTGGGCTCACAGAACTGATCCAGCAAGTCTTTGTTCTCCTTTGTTATTTAAAATATTTGTACTTCCTCCCTTAGTTCGTACAACCTCGACAGCATGTTTCCTTTGGAAAACCACACTTCCGTGTGGAAAACCAGAGTGATCAGAGTTGGCTTCGCGGACTACTTCGGGTGCTTCCAGGGACCACCGGTTAAGAACCACTGTGTTAAAGAGTCGAGAGAAAAATATGTCCACGCACGCTACGTCTGAAACATAGAGCTTATAAGTCGACGATTGCCGACAGTTAAAGATACGATTATAAATGTCAGATTTGTTTACAAACAGTCAAGTCAGTGATTTCGTTCAAACGATGACCGTTAAAGAAACGTTACGTCGATGTTTCAGGATATCAATACATTGGAAGGTAATTGGAACTTCAAAAAGCTTAATAGCTTTATTTAGAGCTTTGTCTAACGTGAAAAAAGCTGTGAGTTGGCCCTATCTAATCAACTGCACATTTACACAACCAAAAGCAAAGAGAAATATAGTGATGTCATTGATGCATTACAAGCTCATTACTTCAACAAAGCGACCACAAAAGAGAGTCTTTTTTTCGATACACCATGAAAATGAATAAAAGGTGTAGAAAAAAACATGTTTACTGTGGCCACATGGTCAGAACATTCGTAGGTTCACCTCAAAGAAATTTCAAGATAAATCTTTAATAATATCCGGAAATATATTTGAAGAAAGTTAAAATTTTTCAATGGATCTCTATGGTTTACTACGCGAATAAGAGGAAAGCGCGATCTGTTTCCACCACCAATGCCCAGCTGATCGATCATATTTGCTTCCAGGCTAGTATTTAGAGTAGGCTGTCAATGATCTGAACATACGTTGCCGAATGATGTCTGTAGAGTTCTCAGAATTCACTACAGAGTCAAAAGAGGATTTTCTTCAAAATGGTGCCAAGAATAAGGGTTTGCATATGGTGCTATAACCTATGGTGCTAAAGGAAATATATTAAGGGAGAAAGTGTAAGAAGTGTAAAAAAAGGCTAGTCTTGGCTCCAACATTTAACTTCGAATAAAAAGGGAAAATATACAGAGTGTTATAGTCAATGCCCATTGGATAGTTTGCACTGGGGGTATCAAGCTGTATTCTAACGGAGCCTCCGTGATACATGTCCACCTTAAGGAGTAATCTAGACTTTCCATGGGATGGGGCTCTGTCGTGGTCGACCTTCCCTGCCCCACCATATTCATAGACTATGAGTACCGACTTGTCGTGAAAATGGTCGATCGTGAAATAATGTTTAAAAACGAACACCCAGCCTCGAATAAATCCGAGATAACATTTTCGGCTACCCGGAAAGGGGGACAGTGAAAGATAGTCTGGTCACAGCGATTATGGATCACAGCAACGCGGACGGTTCTATCACGCCCGATAGATGGAAAATGATAGAGGTCGCGCCTAACGAAGAATTTTTACAATTCCCATAATTCTTGGAAAACTTAAAGGGGCAGATAATTATGTGACATGCAATCTTGAAGGTAGTCATCCTCCTTTCATTTTAATGCTATTAAAACAGCAGGTCAATAATACAAAATTCCAGGAAAATCATGGCGAAATTCCTAATTTTGGGAAACTATTTCAAAATTTCGGATTTAATTGCCAATCATTGCCCATTGGAATAATTTTGATGTTAATTTATAGGATAGAGCACCCTCTCTCAAATAACTGTAAAATGGCTATTCTTCTACTATCTAATAGTATGTATTGCAAATAACAAAACAGTGAATTAAGATGCTACACCATATCTAAATATCAAAAATCGTTATATCTAGGAAACAACGCAAAATCCGATCCATGTTGTAATAGACTTTTTTGTTTATCTCGCGTTCCTCTATCATCCGGCAAATTTTATCTCTCTATGCCTGAGACACCTAGTATAATGTGTTCCATTTGTATTGTTCTGCTTAAGAAAGATTGCCGAAATTTGGGGGTAGGTCCAAATTAAACATCAGGATTAGAGGGTATACGCTCCCGCGTGTGGTGATATATCTATAAGGAATTAGACTAGCAATACAAGAGAATACCAGGATCTATCAATTTTTTCAGAGATTGTGGCGTCACCAATAATCTGAAAAAACTTTTTGAAAATAGTCAAACACGTACCTACTGAGTATGTCCAGCCTCTGCCCAAATATGGGAATTATATTCTTGGTACATTTCTGTAGTATTCTCACGGAAATTCGAATTAGATTGAAAGTGCGAGATGGAAGGTCATTAAGTAAAAGTAGAAATGAAGTTTGTGAAATAACTTATCCCTTAGATTCATTAGAATTTAGTTTGAAGGGTTTAGATATAACTCTGGCAAAATAATTGTCAATCCATTTTAAGAAGTGAGGATAGAGGCGAAATCCTTAAAGATAGGCTAGAATGGCAGCATGCCAGATCAAATAATATCAAAATTTTTCGAAATAACAACAAAGCTATACGGACAGTGATTTGAACGCTCTTAAGATCAAAGCAGTTAGTAAATCTCCAGTTAAGCGATTGTCGCGGAATGCGGACTGTCGATCGCTGCTGACATAGATTTAACAGATATTAGGCAACTAAAAGTGCTTCAAGAATAGTATCTTTAGTTAGAAGGGTCGCTTGCCTCTCGTATTTCAGGCATCAGTTGAAGAGAAGAGCCGTTTACGTTTCTAGATACAAGTTTTGAGAGTGTCTCGTAAATTTCCCGCGTGTAAAACAGTATAGGCATTTGTTTGCTAGTGCGCGCATCATGTAGAAGAAGCGGGTAATAAGGTAATAAGTAGGAATTACCAGCAAAACTAGCAGCAAGGGTGTTGGCTTTGTCCAGTGAATCAATATAAACTTTTTAATGTTAAATGAGAGATGGTATATGACACTATTATTTACTGTTTTAACGAGAAACGAAAATCCCTTGCTTCTTTTGGCTAGTAAAAAATCTTCTGTACAATGTGCTCTTTGAAATCTGAACTAAACCCAACGAACTGTGCACTTGCAGATCTGTCTCAATTGCTCAGATGGGCACTTTTGATATGCTTGGTTATCAAAATATATTCAGTAAAATGCGATACGCGAAAAACAGATGTAAGTCGTAATTAACGAAATTAATACTAAACAGCTGTGAGGATATAAACTAAAATTTCAGAATCAACTGAGTTATTAACAGAATGGTTCCAGCTCGTCATTATCATTGTTATTAAATCTCAGATTAATGGGGATTTCCAATGTAGAAGTCTGTTTTGGACTAATTTCCTGATTTTTTTCCGGAAAATGTAAGTAAATACGATTAAGAGACTGTTGCGTCTTTTTATAAGATAGAAGGTACAAAAATTTGTTTTTGTTTTTTCAAAAGTCCCCCACCAAAAAGCATGCGTCTGAACGGCGTGCAGTGTATCATCCCTTCAAGCTATCTTAAATGAAAAAATCGGTCAGATTTTTAAAGTAGATTCTTGTGGCTACCGCTTTCATCTAAGTCAAAATTCCAAAAATTCTACAAATGACGCGAATTTCAAAAAGCGTGAACTAATTTTCAATGTTTTTCGTCTTTGAGGGGCTGTAACTCTGTCCTTAATGTCGCGAAAACTCTGATTCAGATCACTTCAAGAATTACATGTATGTCGAACAATTTAAGGTCGAGTTCATTTTACTATAACAATTTGTACACATAGAAGTACTGCACGTAAACGCTTTTAAAGGTTTGAAAGTTTAAAGTTTTGGCTTGGCGCGACCCGCAAATAGGGCAGATAGGATAAGGTTTACATAGGGATATTCTAGAGGCTTCAGAATATCGAAAAATGCAAAACAAAAAAATCGATTTTTTTTAAACCAATACAGAAATCTTCCTTAAGCGATCAGTTCGGAAAATGTACTGGCGGTCATTGATAATATGATACTACTCTACATATTAACTGGGATTTGATGACCCTACACAGAACGGAACTGAGAGCAAGCAGTGGGATCGTTAGCTTCTCCTTTTTGGCTGAGCATGATTTAGTTTTAAAGCAGGGAGAAAAATTGCACGGATGTTCGACACAGAAATAAGGCTGTGTTAACATGTAAACTACAAGACTGTCAACCGATGTCTTCGGTGCATCCTGAACAATAATTGGACGAAGAAAACAGGATGAACATCGTTCTTCGAAGACATAAGTGACACTGGATAGGCCATACATTAAGAAAAGAGACAACATACGCACAACATACACCCTAAATTGGAACTCGCACAAAACCCACGAAAGGCGATGGATTTGATGAATTTTCAACAAATGGAGAAAATCCGTATACATGGAAGGTATTCAAATAAGGAAATTATCGCAAGAGTTAAAGGATATAGCACGTAACTGGATTGGTTCAGGTTCAATGAAGTAGACAACGCCTTAAGGGTTACAAGATGTCTAAGGAAACAGAGATAGAGAGGGATGGCAATTAGTCCCTGTGCCTCTACAAAACTATATCTATAGCTACTAAGAGCTACCGGAACTCCCTCTTAACGACTGCCTGATAACAGATTGTATGAGGTTTATTGTACTAGAACGCTACGGAACATAAAAAAGTTTCAACTTTTTAGTAGTGAACGAGTTCAGGCCGCTGGTGGCGTTCCTGCATTGTTCTAAGTAATTTACTATTGTTCTAAGTAATTTACTATATGTACCGCCAAACGATATTACATAACATCATAAAAGGTGTGGGTGTTGCTGCAGCTCTCTTTCTAGGAAGGTTTATTTTTTATTAATTAAATTTTATGTGACTTTTCGCAATTATTTTTACCGCACACACTCATTCTTATCCTCATAAAAAATGTCAAATTCAAAAGAAATAAAATTGTACCATTCTACCAAAATATCCCCTACACTAAAACTAACTAAAAAATTACTTGGACATTTCAGTCTACTGCCCACAGATTTTTACAATGGAGACGTTAAAAGTTTCTTTTAATAAAAAAAAAATACTCACTTTGTCATTATCGTCAAACTTTAATGCACGTAAGCGTGGCTCTAGACTCGAAAGTGGACTTTCTTTATTTGTGGGGGATCCACCCAAAACATATTCAACCATTTTCACACCTAATCCGCTTGTGGAATCTCTTGGGCTAAAAATAAAAGCATAAACAATTATTTTAAAAATTCATCCGTAACTGAGAAAAACAAATTTAAAAAAGCAAAATTTTAACTAACGAAATATTGGTTCACAAATTATTTAACTTTCACTCACCTTAATATGCCAGCACTCCCAGTGGGATTTGTATCGGGAGCTTGTGGAAATGTTCTTGGCCTTGGGGGTGCTAAGATAGTTTCGCCTTGTGTAGACCATGTTGAATCTTTCCAGACTGTATGGTCGGCAACACCCGGAATGTGGAGAGGATTTAACGGTCCACCGCCACTTGGTCCTTTAACATCACTTTTTTCCCATAATTTTTTAGCAGTGGATGTTGTAATCTGGAAGAAAAGAAATAATGTAAGTAATTTTGGTAAAGCCCTTTCTATGTGTGGAAAAAATTTTATTATGACTTAAATCTGAAAATATTTTAAATGGAAAAATAAAAGTGATTCAGAGAGAAGTCGTTAAATCTTGTTATTCCCCAGCTCATATAACGACCTTTCACTCATAGGAAAATTGTTACACCTTCCGACAAGAGAGCTTTTGTCCCTGAATTGCGTTTTGTGATGAAAACGAGATATCAGGAAGAACCAGGTATTGTTTTACAACCTACTCCATTACTGTGCTGTGACTGCAATAATGACGGTGACATTGAGTGATTTTCTTGTTTTTGTCATGCATTCAATGGGGTGAGCTCAATGCAATACTAGTCTTGAGATCAAATAAAAGAATTGTAAGAAAAAAACTAACATATCAGACTGAAAAGTGAAAATCGAGATAAAGATCTTTTAAAAACGGAAAATTACGCGATATTCATAGAATATATTAGTTTTAGAATTTGTAAGGCTAATCTAACCTTAACATTGCTGCTTCATTTAACTCACTTAAACCGAAATTCAGAGCACTTAACATTACAGAACGTTCTTAATCTCGAGTGCCCGTCTTGACTGTGAGAAGACAAAAAAATCTTTAACGCCTAAAAATGGCATTCAAGAAAAATCCAATAAAAAAATTTGTGAAGAGCGTATTAGGCATATGATAGGGTTCTGTAGAATTATTTCTAAATTTTTCATAAACTATTTTTATTACAGCGCACGTTATAATTTGCATTAAATGTGTGTTTTTGGGGGCTTTGGTAACGACTGAAGAGTTAAAATCAAAAGATCCTAAAAGAATTTGGTTGCATTTTAGGAGACCTATCTAAAGACACTCCATTCAACGGAGCAAGTGACGAAAAAATTTTCAGTACACTTTTACACTTATTTTTCCAAAAATCTTCTTTCTGCTTTTGAGTCAAGCTAAGACCGTACACCAGATTTAATTTTAATAGATGTATAAATGAGTGGATGGGAGGGCAGTGACATACAGACGGACGAAACCATTAATGGTTCCTACGGAATCCTAAAACGAATTAGATCTGCAAAATGAGCTTTAGAAAGAAATTTACGAGTAGGAATTTGTCATTAAAAAAAAATTAGGGGTCTCAACACGGCGGGTGCAATTTTGTGACAATATTTTGCAAACATAAGTTATTACAGAGTTCAAAAAGGAAAGGAAGAAGAAATCATCCTGGCAACTACTGCATAAGTCTGTTGATGGCACGCTGTGTCTATTTAAGTGCCTGCCTACCCAATGACCCATGATGGCAGCCACGACATTATGCTTATGATATTTTGCTTTAACGAAACAGCTCTGCCGAGTGGTAAGGCAGATGTGCTCCCTTTGCCATTTATCGTTGCATTTTTGACGAATGCTCTTTTAATGTCCAGCTTACATATACAGCTTCGCGGAATATCACTATGCCCCATGTCACCAAAGTATAGCGAGCTTTTAAGCAGTTTTGGAGGTCGTATATGCACCCGTGAAAGATTTAGTATCAGTTTGGCTATCCTGTAAAAATTTGAATCTCGCTTAGCGAAATTATAAACATTACATTGGTCTGGCAGATGAAAAGAAATGTGTAAGTCCACATGTTCTGACTTAACCTTTTAAGCCATCGGCATTTAGGTGCACTTATTGTCCACGTTTGGGGAAACCTTCCTCCCATTCCTGCCTGGTAGCAATAAAAAAGTTAAACTTGACGTGTATTTTACTATACGTAAGCTAATAATTATAGAGGGTCTGTAGGTGGTACGTACCCATGTTTGCACCAAATCGAGCCTAATAGCGATTGAGGAGGCTTGTCGACAATTTCAATCGTCGTTATGAGAATAATGTTTGTTAAGTGCTATCCTATGAACTTTCTCTAAAGCCTTCCTATGGGTCACTTTTTCTAGAGCAGGCAAGCGGCCCTCCATCACGTATATAATGGCCTATACCTGCAGTCATGAAGCTGCCCAGTCTTTTCCCTATTCCTTTTTTGCACTTATATAACGATTCCGTCACTTTGTGAACTTTTTCTTCAATGTTATGATTTCTTAGTTTTAGTATGCCCCATTTAGTATTGGATTGTGAAAAGGAGTCGATTAATTCGGATTTATACTCAGATCATGCTTTGTACTCAGCTAGGATATTAAGGTGTTTACCCGAGGTAGACAAGGTTACACTAAAAATAAGCGTAGGCCACAACCTTGTATCCAGAGCATTTTAGATCCAGAAGTAAGTCGTTGGGAACCAGATTTCATAGAAGCGGCAAGAAGATCCCTTCTTGAAGAGTGCTTCTTACAGCATATTTTTATGGTAAATCTTCCAAACTAGATATTACGATTCTGCCTCTAAATATATGATATATAACTTCGATAAGTAATTTGTCTAGTTTTAGTTATTAAAAACTCTCTCAATGTCAAAAGCTGCTAGGGTGCATTCCCATTCCTTGTCGATCATTTCATTCTGTTGCCTCAACGAACTTACCCTTAATATATACAAACATGTTGACAGCTTAGATGGTTCAACTGTTTCTTTACTATGAACCTCAATAAGTCCTTTCAGCAGTTAACGGAAGAAGGAAAAAATACTTATTGCCCTAAAGTTCTTTGGTTTATTATGCGAAGTCTTCCTCATGTGGGAATGAAAACCACTTTGACCTCTGTCTGCGAATTTGATATGAATGTGAGATTTAAGCAAGGTCAATCCTAAGCGAGGTAATGCGAAAGGTTTTTGACCATTTTAGATTATTCCTAGTAGAACGTGATTCTCGGAGCTGAACTGCTTAGAAAGTGAGTATCAGACATAAGCTCCATTGTCTCTAGGCTCAATGAAATCCAGCAAACAAGTGCAAATACATTAATTTATTAGCTGTTTAAAAAAAATTAGTACAGAAGAAGCACTTGAATACATAATAGTTGCGATATAGCTGTAACCGCAACTTTAGAGGCACGATAAATAAATAGGTAAATGCAGCGAATTTAAATCCGATAATATATGTTTATCGTTTACACTTCTCCGTAATATTGTTTCCAGATTGTTTCCAGCAAATACCAATAAATTTCTGACATCGCTGACGTGGGAAAGAAAGGGTTGTATGAAAGTTTTAAAATACTCGTGTCTACATCTATTGATGAGTAACAGAAACATTCCAAGGATATAGTTAGTTGACTACCCCGCGGGAACCCCTTTTTTGTGTCGAGTTTCATTTAAATCCATCCAGTAGTTTGCGCGTGTTGTTAAAAACAGCCCTTTTCGCCTCCATATTGATAACAATGTCCACCGCAATTATAATTTAAAATAATATAAATATAGATAGAAAATTAATTAATTAATATCCAAAAACTAAGCCTCAAATATAGGATCTCCAGTATCTTGAATGCACTGACAGTGCAAGCACTGTGAATGCTAGTAGACAGACTATTCCATATAGTCGGGCAACCTGGACAGTGAAAGAACCCTCCATAATTGACCTACTGAATTGAGAGATCAAAATATTACGGTGGCGATGTCATAAGCATTAAAAATTCTTCGGTGTATGACTACTCAGTATCACAAAAAGAAACATCATAAATCTCTACTTTAAGTATGTATCTTTAGAACAGCCTAGCAATATCGTACTGTGTTGGGAAACATTTTCAAATCGGCGAAGTACAAAAATAAAATATAAATATAAATTATAAGCACAGGTGTAATCTTATCTGGGGTAAATAGTCAACCCAAAATTGAAAAAGGACATTATCAACGCCTTTACCAACCTCAACCTAATTAGTGTACTCAGAATACTTGCCTATAACCACAACCTTTTTAATTCAGCATACAGCTTACCTAGCATTAAGCTGACATTATCACAGTACTTCATTTCGGAGTTTAGCACTATTTCTAAGTTGGTGACCTTTTTGACCACCCGCAACAAAATAAAAAATTCATAAACTAATAACGATCTTTGCAGAAGTAATTTCAAAATCAATTCATTAGAAACCCTGATATAGCCATCTAGAAATGCAAAAATTAAACAGTAACTTGAATAATACACTGATTGATTTCCTATGTAGTTCATTTATTTCAGCTCCATCAGCGCTCAAAAACAGCCCAAGAAAACTTTTAGTGTATCAAGGCGCACAGTTGGTCTGCGCTCGAGATCCTAATAAATCTATCATCTTCAGCTTTCTTAACATACAGGGAAAAATTTCTCGTGATAGCAGAAACGATCTTCCCTTGTTTTCGGTGGTTAAGTGCCTCCCGGGGAAGAAAGTTATTATTTGGCGCGTCATTCTACTTGTAGAGGAGAATCCGCCCAGCTTCGACAACTGCAGCGCTTTACATCTGCGAAAAACTATCGGAGAAGAGATTTTGCCTTCAATCTAAACGCATCAACAAATGGTGATATTGAATGCCTTACGAACTCAACGACAAAATTGGAACAATGTTTTTAATGTTTTCATTGGGGCAGCTAGGAGTGCTTTCACAGCCTACTCCAGATACAAGCCCGGAAGCTGACACGAACAGCTGAGCATTGATGGTGTAAACAAACCGAAACTTGCCACAATACACAATTGGAACAGGTTGAGAAATTCTACTTTCTCGTAGTATTTTTAAAGTCTTAACTTTGAATTTAGTAGAAGTGAACCTACAAATGCTCTGTACGATAAAAAGTTTCTCAATTTTAATTTTTATGTGTTTTAGAGAGAATACTCTTTCATGGACTCATCAATTCTGTTCATGATGCGATCTTCGAACAGTTAAAGAAAGCACTAAAACAAGACGGGTTTCCAAAAGAACCATATTATCATCAGAAAGAGTCAAATGCGGTGCAGACTGTTATTTTTAGATTGTTGTTGTTGTTGGAGCTTACCAGTTGCATTATAAGGCGTCATTAGTGTTATGTTCTCACGCGCACTATATCCTTCTGCTGTCCCTTAGATGCCATATACATATTGCTTCTCTTTGGTAACCACGTAAGCTTGAACGAACTGAATTATGTAGAACGATCGACGACTTATATAGTATATCGATATAACGATTGCCGCGGAACAATAAAACACAGCCAATTAAATAAGCAAAAATTTCGGCCAGACAGGTAAAGTAAATGATTTTAGTGCCTTGCAAACTTAAATTGACTGGGCAGGCGTTTGAGCCGTTTACAAAAAAATTTTTTTTTTCAATTTCCGGTTTCCGCGCGCCGATCGGAAGTTTCGTCGGCAAGCGTCATTGGGGTACGTGGAGTATATGTTCAAACTATCTATGCGGAGATATCGCTAACCACTCTATTAAAAAAAAATGGTCGCCTCTCCTCTATTCGACCCCAATTCCAAAAATGTTCAGAGAGAACTGGCGAACAATAACCTTTTATGGACGAATTTGTACGGCATTTTCTTAACTTTTATTAAAATAAAACTTTATCTACTGATAAAACTGCCTTTCAAATCGTATTTTTCAAACAGTCAGTCAAGGATTTCCAACCTGATACCAGGATTCTGCGTTTTCAATCAAAAACTTCAACTACGAATACAAATTTGAGCAAAAGAGAAACGTTGGTGGGGGCAAAGAGCAATAATTGATAGTACAATAAAAAATATACCTACGTTATAACACAAGGTTGTCTAACATAGCAGAAATTATATTTCGTATATTCGAAACAGTAATTTATTAAAATAACATCTGAATCAAATGTCTTCCAGTGAAAGATCTTAAATTTAAAGAACTACTGCCTGCTACCTGCACTAGAAATTCAACGACCACTAATAATTCCAAGTACTTTCGTATTTACTAAATTCAGAAAAGCATAACGATCGAATTACCTCGCTAGTATGCGACAGCTTGTGTTCGTTGCATAAAATTCTGTACAATGAACAGAAGAATTCTTTTGAGCAGAAATAAAATTTTCCTACTTTCTGGAAGTACTTTCCATTTGCGTGAGCTTTAAATGAAAAATTCTTCCTCCGGCTTCGCTTTTTCAAACCGCATGTATATTTGCTGTAATGGTATGTAACTACAGCGACAATTTTTCAACATTAAAAGCAGTTCCGGTGGCCACTTTGTTTGTTTTCTTTTTCAATCCGGCATTTTAACTAAAGTTGAATTCTGTTCATGAACTCTATGAACCATGTCTGGGGACTTCTATAGTCGTCCACATGCTGCCACTGCTGGTACTTATGCTAGCCGCAGAGAGTATTTCCAGCTCGCCGTATGACTATCTCTAGTCAAGCGTGTAATATATGACAATTGAGCTAACTCTGCCAAACCGGAAAATATTTATTTTAGCTTAAATTAGACTAGACTGAATATGCCATGTCATGTCCGTCGCTATCTGACTTAATTATGCATCTTTTCCCTAGAGATAACTTGCCGAAGAGATATAATTAGTAGAAATTTAGATTTTATTGCTTACATTTAGGGAATTTTCCTCCCGGAAAAGGTGGTGCACTATTGCAAAAATACTGTTCCTTCATCATACTGAAGTTTCGAATGATTCACGACCGTGATTGCATATGTTATTGCCTTCCTTTAGAAAATATGTTCGGACACCTAGAAGTAATCTGTCGTCTTCTAAGTAATCTTAAGTACAGAGAGAAAACTCCATACGGAACACATTTGGAATTCTCTATTTCTTGTTTTGTTAGAATGCCGATGGTATGAAAGACAAGTATAGACAGGTATAGCAGTCAGTGCTCTCTACTTACTCATACAACATTAGGTTTGATCTGGTAATGGCGACATTATCTTTCCACCTTGCCTCATTACCGCGCGATGTGAGATATTAACATTCCGCAAGGTTCAGTGCAGAGACATAATATGCTGCTCCAGGTAAGACAACAAGAAAAGAAAAGAAAGGAATTCTGCATGCACCTTTTGTTGACTTTTATTCAAACATATGAGCCGGATTGTATCAACGTTAAATTCACAGAAATTATTTGATATAAAAATTTTCCAGGTTTTATCAGGTTCTGCATGTAGAATCGCCAAATGTAAATGCTCTAAGAGCATATACGCCATAATAGTGTAACTCTCTTGACTCTGACGTTCTAGTCTGTCACAGGCCTGTCATCTCAAAACTATTAGAGCTAGGAAGATGATATTTGACAAAATTAGAGTTCGATAATTTGCAAATATAAGCAGGCGTGGGTACACGTTTTAAAAATCTCTAGTTGACCCTTTTTATGGATTTTGAAAATGAAATAGGAAATTAAAAACTGCAAGAATTTTAAAAATAAGATTTAAACTTATTTTTAAAATTATTTATAAAATGTTTTGTCAAAAATGTTGGATTGTTTACTATCCTTTGCAACCTGGACTTGTATGGTATCTTATCGAATTAATATAAAAAGCGTTGAAGCGCAACTTTACAAGTAAAAACATTACAGCGTCATTGGGCGTATACTCGAGCATCTCAGTTGTCTGAACTAGTCAACATGGACAAGGGAATCAGCAGCTGTGTTCCATTGGGTCATGCAGAGAACACCTACGTACACCCAACTACGCTCAGCTACTCTAGATGATAGGTAGATGTAGTCCACAAGGGTACTTCCGCTGAATTTTTCCGCTAGGGTTTTTGTGCTGCTTCAAAAGCTCTCAATAGGTGGCTTTTTGCTAATATGACAAATATTAAAGGTATCGGCTTCTCTTAAATATCAAAAATGTTAAAACTTAGGAAAAAGAAAAGCATTCCACTGGGGAAGTACGCCGAAGTACTCTGCATGGTCCAATGGAACGTAGCTCTTGAAAAGAAAATAGATTCTTCGTAACATACTTTGTTTTAAAAACTAAGAATTTGTCTTGATAGGTGTTACAACATTTTTTGTGTTTTCATATGTTTAGGGTAAAAAGCTAAAGAAATTCCTGAGATTTATAACACCCCCATTTCCTGGTATACAACTCAGCAAAACCTTGACTTTATTTCTATATTTTTAGGGTTCCGTATCTAAAAGGTTAGAAGAAAAATATATGGTCACCTTATTCAAGTTACTCTAAAGTTTTCCTCTACCGAGAAATTCATGAACATGAAAATTTCAAAATGCGATATCTGGGCGGAAAAAAAAGATATTTGAGCGAACTCAACGGCATTTGAGAGATTAAGACTTGTACTATAAGATACCATACATAGTTTTTTGAAAAAAAAAACATCGCGGTGCTACATAACGTCAAATATAACAAAAAATAGTGTTTTTGCACTTAGGTTAGAATATCTCCAAAACCTGACGTGATAGAGCAATTCTGAGCCCGGATTCGGTTTCCGCGGGAGAAATTACTTCGGAAAGAACTATTCATTGTCCAGAGGGAAATTTTTTCAAAATTTCGCATTCCTCTGTAATCAAAACGCCCGATATTAGTGTCGAATCCATACTTTTCGGGGTCAGTAAAATAAATAATGACACTCCCGATGTCGCTTAATAATTTGGTGATAAGACACTCTGCACACACGCACTCACCTCTTACTTTTTGAATTAAAATGCGAATCAAAATTTGATTACGACTTGGCTTCCCGGATTTATTTCAGTCATCAAGGCCCCTGATCCATGATTATTTACCCTATTCCGCTGATGCACCAACCCAAAGTGGATCTTGGCCTCCAACGCAAGAGAACGTCACTGCTCTTGGTCCTACGTGATTTTTTACCAGTAGACAGTACTTATATCTCGGTAAGCCCTATAACTGTGACTCATAATTATTTTTTAACTTTTAAGTTGAAAGTTGTTTACCCATTTTTTATTAACGGTCGCCACTAAGAGTTCTAAGACTCACTAACTGGGATACGTATAGTGAAAACATCAGGAGTAGTCTTGAAAAACTCGGTGACTAAAACAGGTTCCAAAACCTTGAACTAATCTCACTCTCATTCTGATTACATAGGAGTAGTTGTCATGTAAATCCAAGTAAGACAGCTAGGATGTGCCTTGGTGGAATAGGACGCTACAAAAAATTTTAGTTCAAGCCAGAAAGCTCTTCTACTAGGCAAATCCGTTAGATGCCTGGCATGAACACAAACGGACCATAACTGAATATAACAAAGAGCTAAGGAAAACCAAAAGAAGAACGTTGAGGGATTTTTGCGATCGTATTGATAATATACCTGCCAACGCGAGACTCCAAAAGGCTCTATCCAATCACTCCAACGGCATTGGACTTCCTCAAAAGGCTAATGGAACCTTCACATAAAACCAAGAAAAAGAGATGTAGATGGGCCATCAACTCATTTGAATCCTACAAATCCTCTGGCAGGGATGGAATCCTACCTGCTCTATTGCAACGGGATTTGGAAGAACTACTGCCTACTTTGAGATATATTCCCAATCTGTGGAAGAATGAAAATGTGGCGTTTATACATAACGGTGCGGGCGGTCCTTTGCCCAACCTAACAGCTATCGTCCCTCTCTTTCTTATGGACGTGCCGGCGGCTCTTTGAAAAAACGTGGGGTCTCAAGCCTAAAATGGGACTGTGGGCGATCATAAGGCCCATGGTCACATATGCAGCATTCATATGGTGACCCAAAACTGAGAAAAGGTAGCACTGATGAAACAACAACGCTGCAGAGACTTGCATGTCTAGGAGTAACCGGTGCCATGCGCACCTGCCCAACTACAACCTCAGAAGCCATGATAGACGTCCTCCCTTTGCATATGCATGTAAGGAAAGAGTCTCGTGAAATCAGATAATTTAGCTGGTCAGGAAAGTGTTCTAAAGGAATACACAAATGAATCAAAAAAGGAGGATAAAACAGTCATGGGAGTATATGGACCAAACCTTAGGTTCCAAAAAGCGCTTAGAGTTGTGCCAACCATTTTTCAAGCATATGCTATGCGCATACGAGATAATCAGCTGATATATTCGTGGTGTCAAAATTTATATTATGATAATCAGGCAGCACAAACGCTTAAGCATAAGCTGTTCCGGAATTATCTCAACGTACTGAAGGCAAAAACTGGCAAAAACTAACAGGATAACGCTAATCTGGGTACCATGCACCGAAGCTTTGAAGGTAACAAGATTGAGGACCAGGAATAAACAAACAAACTGGGAATAACTCCCAGACTAGACAAACGAAGCAGTTTATTAACTACTCGCACCCAGAGGACAAAAACATACCCCACACTCAGCAAACGAGAACTAAGCCTGATAACAGGTCTTCAGATTGGACACTGCCCTCACATCAAAAAGATAGGTAAAAGGTTGAGGACAAAACAATATGCTTCTGGATGGAAAAAAAACCAAACGGATTAGCATGTCCTCTACCACTATGAAACCGTTGGTCGCTTAAGGTTAAAACATCTGGAAATGGCGGTTTCATCAGCAGAAGACGTTAAAAAAAGCAGTCCCCATGTCAATAATAGGACTCATAAAAGACATTAACTTTGACTGGCCGCAGTAAGATAGGGTCAGCTCACAAAAGATCAAGCTGGTCGAAGTGACAAAGGGAAGCGAGAGCCTGCACAAGCTCTTAATAATAAGTAAAACAAAAATTGGAGCCGCCCCCGTAATTCGAGTTAGGGCAAAAAACAGCCAAACCGACGAGGAGGTTGTCTCGTCCTTCTCGGATTGTTATTTTCATGTTCCGATCAGGCCGATCTTGAGAAAACAGCTAGAGTTGATTTTTTTTATTAGTAGGTACTTCGACTAGACATTGTCATGTCTGTTGCTGCAAGGCACAGTGCAGAGATATAAACTTGCTAGCTGATCGGTTAGCTGGGGTCCAAATCATCGGAAACCAAAAAAAAATGATTTCAATCTTTGTATTACTGGCAATGGTACGAAGCAAAAGGTATTGGTAATATCAATAATAAACTTTTATGTCAATGTGAATTTCTTTTCGATCTTAAGAACCTTTTCCAACAGTTGTGTCGCACAAAGTCAGCATTTCCAGTAAAATCTATAATTATCCAAAACTACGAAAGCAAGCCTCACTGGGTAAAATGCCAAATAATTTTAGTAATCTGGTTCTAGGGAGGGCTATGGATGACAAAATCCAGTAATATAAATTTGATTTCTACACTTAATAAAACAATTATACTCATAAATACACCGCAACCGTTTCTAAAAATAATAGATTATTTTCTATTCTGATGAAACCTGTTAAAAAAATGCATACTGAATAAAAAAGATACCTTATCACATCAAAGCAGTGAATATTGATTAACCGCACGCAGAAAAGCACGTAAGAATGTTTTTGTGTCACATAATTTGTCCCTAACGCGTACAAACCTTATAAGCGTTAAAATCGACAAATGCTATATAAGGCACACCTCGATTTTCACGTGCCCCTTTATTATTACATTCAGGGAGTCACATGAATTTACCACATGTCTAAGTAAGAAAAAAAACTTAATTCTCATGTAATCTTAAATGTCAGTTTTTTTGTTCAATACCAAAAAACGAAGGAATGGGAATTGGTATCCAAATTAACTATTTGGTAATATATCGCTCATCCATCCAAGAATAATACCTATGTACTTTCCGCGACCCTTTTCTTTCCGTTTTTATTTCTGCCCGTTTCTTCATATAAATTTAAGCAGGTTTATTCTGGGCCATCGATTTGTTAATGTTCCTGTGTGGCTATGTTTGACACGAATTTCTAGGTGTATTTCTTTCATTTTTATTATAAATGTGGGCATAAATAGACTTTTACCTAATAATCAATCTCACGTTTCGACGACGGATTATCAATTTTAAATGGCAATACATAATAGTCAACAGTTAATATAGAGAATTTAAAATACAGAAATAGGATTTACTTGAAATAATATATTGAAGAAACTTGTTACAAAGCCATACGCAGACTTAGAAAATTTACGTTAATTCATGGAACTCTCGGCAGAGATCTAATTCTGGACCCATTCATAAACGCAGGTTTGCGCATAATTTGCACAATTCAGCTGAACAGAGTATATTGCTGAATTATGCAGCTGCAGAGCAAACCTGCGTTTATGAATGGGCCCTATGTTTTAAGTTTCTTGATTGTTGCTGGCTTAATCTTCGTATCAATACTATTTTTACACCCTGGTATATGGTAACAAAAATCGTGTCTTTGTGAGGCATAGTTTTGCTTAAGGGAGATCTCTACCTTGGTCGGTTTCAAAAAATAAAATTTTTTTTATTGCATATACTTAATCGATATGTGGCTATCAGATGCAAAAGGGGCCATTTCTAGTTTTTGAAAAAATTGTTATACATAGTTAAATACAGTATTGAATAAACAATCAGATTTCCTATAAGCCTATGATAGTGTGACTTACTAAAACAGCTCATTTCACACTGCTTTTTGGGAACAGAAACTTGGATTACTTTCAAAAGAGTATTTTTCCACAATAATGCAGGATCAGAAGGGATCATTTTCAATATCTTAAAATGATAACGGCCCCGTTTAAAACAGATAGACAGACACACATGTAAGTACAACTCACCCTGTCGAAAGATTTTTTCCAATTCGATCATCTTCGATAGTTCAAACGCATTAAAAGTTAGCACTTTTTGAGCGCTCTAGTCCTAGCCGCGGGGCCCCTCACTGCGGACTTCCAGTACGTTTCAGCGTTTCCGAGAAAGGGCTAGACCGACCCTCAGAAGTGAGCAGATTGAGAGAGGAAGGCATTGCAGATTAATGATAATTATCAACACTTCCGAGCACTTTGCAAAATTTTGAACTCGTTTTTCTCGAAAACAACGTTTTTTTAAACAGTCACTACGATTCTGAGCACTGTATTTAACCGATGTAGCTGAAATTTTACACAAATTCTCGCGAAACGAGTAATTTTCGTCCGACGGAGTATTTTTCAATAAGGTAGTTTTAACATTTTTTTTAAATATAAGAAAAAAATCGAGTGTTTTGGCAACATTTTAACCACTTTTTGTAATTTAATAGTTTAAAAAGTAGACTCCATCGAACAATTACTAAGGGGATTCTGAATAATGCTCAACGTTTAATTTTTGTTTCAGATTAACTGGGAGAGCCCAACCGTTACCATATTCATCTTTTTTTTTTATTTAAAAAATTATTTTTTCGATAAACATTAGTTAAATAATAAATTCCAAAAACCTAATTGGTCTACATGTACGGAAATTATCATTTGCAAGACTGTTCAGGCACTATGGCTTCAGTCCAGAGATCTCAGTCCATAAGTAATATTAAGCCCGAGAGCCTTCGAAACCGGCGCTTAAAAATCTTCCCAGGTGCGAAGGTGAAGAGCGCTTGTGGTCGGAGCAAGATTGCTGAAGATCGAAATCTGTAAAAATGGAGGTAAATAAATGCAGCAAACAATTTGACATTGTCCAATGAAAAATTATTCATAACAGAAAAATTTACTATGCTTCAGAAGCATTTACTATGATTTTACCTGGCAAGTACTATCTATCGAAACTGCCTTAGCCCGTTGAGCAGTAGATTTACAATTGTCATGCGCAGTCTTGTAAATCGGTCTTAATTCTGTCGATGCACAGTTTGGAAAGTCGTCGAGTAAGAGGCAACGTGTTGGTTTTTTATTAGGCAGACCCCAAGTTCGAAACTCATTGGCGACGGCGACCAAGATGTTAACATATTACCCTAATAGGCCATTGGCTGTAATGTCAGGTAGTTCGGAATCCATTTTAAATTATAGGACCCCTCGCAATGAGGTGAAATTTTTCTTCTACCCGATGCCACACAAGGGGCTACAGGAAGTAGAGATGGAAACAAAGTTTAGATAATCATTACTACCCCAAGGAGTGTTATTGGTTTTTTAAATGAAGAAAGCAGTACATCACACTTAGGGAAGCAAATCGACCAACTCTCTGACAAAATAATTAAAAACGACACGACTTGTTTGTGACGCCAAAATAATCTACCTGCACTCTCCGCAAACTGATGGACACACCTCAGCGAGGACTCCTCTCGCTGCTCCTATGATTACATGTTAAAAAACATGTAAGAGTGATCTCTTACGCCAATGATGTAATCGTTTTAGTATCTAGCAAGTGTCAGAATACGTTAAGCGAAATCACGGAGTGAACTTCAAAGAAGCTATGTTTCTAGGCGTAAGCCAGAGGCTTGGAATCAACCCACGCAAAACCGAGTTGGTATCCTTCACTAGGAAGACCAAGATACCAACGTTCCAGGTTCCACGTATAGAGTAGGCTGCTGGAACTCAAACTCCACGCTAAATATCTGGGAATCATTTTAGACAGCAAACTGACTTGGAGGCTTAATTTAGAAGAAAGGATTGCTAAAGCAAAGCAAAGCTTTCTACAACTGCAAAAAACTCTTCGATGCAAAGTGGGGGGCTGAAACCCAATATCACACAGTGGATTTATACGGCAATACTGCTCAATTATGTTCTACGGCATAATGGGTTGGTGGTCAGCTACGGACAGCAAAACTTACGTGTCCAGGTTGGAACACGCAAAAAGAAAAGCTGGTTTGGGAATTACTGGTGCTGTCAAAACCATTCCCTTTCGTGCTCTTTTTATAGTTCTTCATCTTCCCCCTGTGGACCTATACGAATAGTAGCTTAAGGGAGCATCTTAAAACTGCCACTGACTACATGCTACCGATTAAGGACTTCAACAGTAATTTCGAGATAGTAATTTCAGCAGGCATTTCCGGGAAACAAGAGCAGAATAACGTGCAGATATGATAAAAACCTACACAGATGGCTCTAAAACAAGCTCCGAAGTAGGAACGTTAGTGCTCTGACAGGAGCTCGACATCTACTCTTCCTGCAGATTGCAGTAGTTTTTCAGGCTGAAGTTGTGGCTATACACAAGACGGCAGATATGGCACACAGTTAGCTGGCAAAGGGCAATTTAATTAGTATCTTCATAGATTCGTGCCTCTGACGAATTCAAATCTAAATACCTCTTTGCTACAGAGCTCTGCAGACTCTAAGCACGAACAGAAGTACAACTCTGCTGGGTAATTGAACACAGGGGCATCACCGGAAACAAAGCGGCAGATGTTCTAACTAAGGCAGAGGAGCTGTAATAGAAGCTCAGGACGCGGAACAAGTACTTCCTCCGATATGTGATGTCATCAAATCTCTTAACGATGAGCTATTAGATTTTGCGAAGAGAAGACTAATTGCGTACTTAACCTAACTCGGAATTAATGTAGAGCTATGGTCGGGATCTATACCGCCCGGTGTTTCCGATACTGATCTGTGCAGGCATTGTCGGGAATCCAATATAAAAGAAACTATAGAATACCTCTTATCTTATTATATTGTGCTCGCAATGGTAAGACAGGAGTTACTGGGCATGTTTATCATTGAAAAATTAAATAAGCTTCCAGCATTGGCATGCGAAGTACTCTGAAGTTCGCAACGGAGACGGGAACCTTTGACAAGAATAGAGTAGCTCTCCGACATTCACAAAACGATATCTCTAGGACGTAGGTCATCTGAATGTGGTATTGATATGGAACCGGTGTGGTATATCCAGGGCTTTCTAGCCGCCGTTGTAACCTCACCTAACCTAACCTACCCAAACACCACCGAAAAGCTAACACCAACTGACAACTGACATCAACTATTATATTTTAACCTATCAATAATAAGCTTACCTAAGGGGATTTTCAGTGTGTTGACTTCAAAAATCGATTTTTTTCTTCAATATTCCAAAGCCTCTAGAGTAGCCCTATGTAAACCATTTTATCATGTGTTGTACGCAATTTCATGACAGCCGGTCGGTACACGCCAGAGCAATTTCAATTCTTTAAACGCATTTTTTACGAATCCATATTTGTCGAGCTGGTGTGCAGTACTTCGGAATCTAAAAATTGTTCAATTCCAGTAAGTCGGGTCTTAAAATGTTCTGCAGACATGTGATTCTCGTCCCACCTACATTTAGATTTTTCGCGATATTAAAGACAAAGTTACGGTCCCTTAAAGACGAAAAAACAGAAAATTTGAAAATTCATGATGAATTTCGCGTCATTTCTACAGTTATTGAATCTGGCCAGAACTATAACCACAAGCCTCTACTTTAAGAATCTGACACATTTTTTGATTTCAGATCACTGTAAGGGCTGGAACTCACTGCCCACTGTGGAGCCACGCTTTTTTTGAGAAACCAAATTCAGCGCCTTGTAGCACCCACATGTTTAGATCTTTTTACCAAAACAACTTGTTTTTCTGTACTTTATGTCCCGAACAAAAGGACGCACAACGTTTCACAATTGTACCCATCTTACTTTTCTAAAAAAAACATAATTGCGAAGTTAGGTAGCAAAAATATACCATCACATTAGAAATCCCCCTAAGTCAAAAGTCTGTCACAACATTGCTTTGTCGAGCCGTACCCTAATCCTTTATTATTTGCTACTAAATAAGTTCTAAGGAATGCTTTGAAAGGGAAATTAAGCACGCTCAATTAGAATTAAATACTCATGGACTTTTCAAATTATTGGATATTAAATGAACAATTTGTGAGGTAACCATACTTTTCTTTACCAAAACTCTTTAGTCATTGCTGACGTGTCCACTAATTTAAAGAAAACTGTCTTAAAAATTTATGAATTTGTTTATATTATTATAAATTTATATATTCATATAAAGATTGTTAAAAAAATAATTATATTTTACATAACTGAGGGTAATTTGTCTCTATAATAGATGACAAAGTAGGAAAATAATTCTACAGTGCAAAGGGGTAAGTTGTTACAACTTAAAATTGTTTAAACAAATACACGAATGTAACGACGACTACACAGTTACTTACTTTTAGGAATTTAGAATTGGTTTAGTCTCAATTTCCTGTCCTATGTAGCGCATCCCTATAAGTCGATTAGATCATAAACCTAACCTAATTTTATTGATTTTAATTTTTGAGGTACACATTTTAGCAAGTTATACAAGCTGTTCCACTACAAGTCCGGTGCTGTAGACGTTGATTTAATCTGTTCTGGACGTGCATTAATTGATGCCATCGTACTACCGGAACTACCGCAGGGAATGGCTATGCTGTGAAGCGTAGAGAAAATGAAAACAGATAAAAGTGTAACAGCGGCAAGAACCGATCGCCATTGCTATGTAGAGTTCACAGAAGGTAAAAGTAGAAAAATAGAAAAAAGAGCAACGAATGAAATCTTTCCAGCGGAAATTGAGTTTGATATTTTCGGAAGAACCTCTACATCGTTCCAGCCCTGTTATCATCACGCACCGGGAATAACAAATAAAATGGCCACCATTTATGAAGCTAGCCAATTTGCGTCTTATATTATCCCGCATGTAACCAAGAATGAAATTTGCAGCAGGAGAGAAAAAAGGCAGCCAACCATGAACCCTTGATTAGTTCCATAATGAAAAAACTGCTTCCCATCGGCCTCCCACATTTAACCCCCCTTTCTGGAAATGCACTTCTATAGATGTGTTTATAATTCAGAGAAAATGCTGCAGCTGTAGTTGCCGTTGGGATCCAAGTGCTTAACACTTGCAATACTACGAGCTAAACCAGAGAAAAAATATAGGAAGATGCGGAAGACCCTGCACATGACGTTCAAGTTTGTGTTCTTTTTTTGTTTGTTCTTTTTTTCGAATGTGAATACATTGCCGCCCCTGATTTCTATTTTGGTCCATTTCCCAGTTTCTGCCCGCCATTTAAAATTACTTCATTTTATTGAAATGGACATAGTTTTAGGGCTTTAGTCATACATACATACATATGTATCGGATAATATTTGGTAGTAGCGTAATAATATTTGTAAAGGAAATGTAATTCAAGATTTTATGTCAAGCTCTTAAAAGTCATAAATGTTAGCAGAACTTTTTAATCAGTTGCAACTGTAGCTTTGAATTTCGAGTTGATTGCATTAACCTCAAGGTACGAAATACATATTGTATTATAATTTTAAGTAATAGCTAGAAAAGGTAACAAGCCGCACAGGTAATCTATTACTTATGATGCGCGATAAGACTATTTTGAAGCATTTTAACACGATTTTCCCTCAAGCAACTCAAGACTTAAAGTTTAAACCAAAAGTAAATGAAAATGCCGGTGCTTTGCCAAAATGAAATAACTTTTAATTGCTTCGACATTATAAAAACGGGGAAGTTTTTTTTTAAAAAATATTAGGTTCATTTTGTGTCTAGTTCTCCTGCGCTTATCTTAACCTTACCGTGGCTTTCACTTACGCGCGTCGGCACCTCATGATCGACGGCCAACACACCCCTTATTTCGCCAACGACAAAAAATAAATAGCTTTTGGCAGGAGTCGGTGTTGCGTCCACAATGAAGGCTATTTTTCTGAGATGATTGGAGCAGGTCTCAGCAAAAGCACTACTCTGCCTCCACTACTAACTCGTTGGATGCACCAAAGACGTCAAAAACTGGCGCTCCCATTGTCGATATCGAAGTACGCTTGAATGGGAAAAGCATTGCTTAGGAACGACAGGAAAGCCTTACTTGGCAAGGGAACAGGACTTTTTCACGGAATAGAACGCAAAATTTTGCAATAGAATAGAACGCAAAGTTTTGCAATAGAACGAAAAGAACGTCGTTGAAAATACAGCGATGAAGAGGAAGTAAATATTCTAAGGACAACAATGATATTCCAACTCCTAGCCTAGTAAATATGACAATTCCAACCATACGACTCATATTGCACAGTCAACGTTAGCACCGAGCACTTTCACAACAAGAGCCCTAGTAAAAGCTGGCAAGTGAAGTTACGAAAAATAACCAAATAGTAGCTCTGAAGCTCATCCAAAGGCAAAACTTGTGGATATCCCCGAATTGGAAAGTGCTTAAGGCGCTAGCCACTGCAGGTACGGGAATGTTCTATATTCTCCAAATCAACAAGGAAGCGGAGGACGTAATCTACCCACGTTTGATGAGATGCCGCGGGGCGTACGGTTCGTATACTTAGATCTCAAGAAACATCACCACAAAACTTTCAACATAAACATTGTTAGAGGTGGATAGCGTTGAAAAAACTTGGGTATGGATGTATCCTCAGTGCCCACTGATGAACTTTATAGATAAACCTACATAAGTACATACATATATATGTACATAACAGGAGCTTAGCCTGGACTAAAAGAACCCCTCTCTTGGTTGATTTATGGCCTGTTCAGAAACTAGATTTTAGCAGAGCTTCCAAACAAGAAACTACAACCTCTTGAACACTCAGGGTGGAGGTAAAAATGTTCGGCCGTACTGCGGAAAAGCGAACCTAATATTACCGGTTGCTCCAATTTCAGCACAAACGTACTTTGCAATGTAAGGCTAAAAAAATGAGCAACAACTGCTCATAGCATCAGCACAATAGCGAGTTACCGCGAGAAGAGTTCTAGTCACTAATGGAAAAAGTGAAACGCGGGAACTAAACCTAGTTTTTAGAAGGGACAGTCTTTGAAACTTTGGTGAATCGATAACGTTTTCAAGGTAATCTTATTTACTCAGACTGATTGCTGTGTACTCTCAGGCTGTAGGGTGCTAAAGACACCCGAAATTTGCGATCGCAGCTACTACAGATTATTTGAACAGAATGCAAAGTATCCATGCCGCAAAATGAACACCTTCCCAAAATGAACGGAGTGAACGCAGCCAACATAACGATCACGCAAAAATTGGCCAACTTTCAACTTTAACGGAGCTCAGCTACTTGACAGTCGCAAAATTTTCGTTTACGTTTACGATTAACTTGATATTGGTGAGGTGAGGAAAAATTAATTAAGTATGAAAGTGAAAGAAATTCAATTTAAAAACGAAAAAAAAACTTTTTCAAAAAATATACTTTTTCTGCATACTAATTTTATTAAAGAAATATAATCCAAATGTCATTTTAACGCAACTACCGAAATTTATTCTGTTCAGTATGATGGCTGCAATTTTTACATTTCATCAATGTTCACGCGAGTTCCAATCCATTTTTTGGTTAAGCTTGGATTCAATTCCAGTCTCGCTTAACTCTCTTAATATCCAACATTAACAACATTAGGGAGAGTGAAAAGGCTGTTTCGCATGCGCCGCTTAGTCTTCTCTGACAAGGAAACCTGCTGCGTTGAGCAATTTTTAAAAAACCAATATGTTGGAAGAGAGGTGTCGGCGCTACTTCGACCAATTCGAGTAAATTGACACAGAAAACAACAAAGAACTGAGATGGTCTAAGGGAAGAACTTGGAGTAGCTTGTGTGATAATAACTTCACGGCTAGACCGGAGGAAAAATCGGTAACAGTTAGGGCTCTCTCTTTTGACTCCTGTTATTGACGATCTCCCGCACAGACTGACAGATACCAAGTCTACAAGGAAAAGAAATTTGAGGCTGGCTGCTCCTATCCTTGAAGAAGTACAGTTAGAATTCTCAAGTGAGGACAAATATTTAGGTGGGCTTCTAGATCAAAGACAAATGAGACAAGGTCTTGTCTTGTTTCTTTGGAAAAATCTGGGTCCTGAGGTCCAAAATGGCCCCATGTGCGTATCAAGCGATTATAGGGCGAATAGTCACCTATGCCTGTCTGATATTGTGGCCAAAAATAGAACAAGAGACAGCACAATCTGTATTACAGAGTGCTGGGAACAGCCTGTCTAGGAGTAACGGAAGCAATGCGCGCCTGCCCCACCACAGCTAGGACTAGTCTAGACTTCTTCTTATATCAATGATTAAATAAAGTGGCTGCCTCGAGCGCAATAAGGATTGCACAGCACTAATCTCCAAAGCAGGCGCTTTGCTTGGCCACAGGATATATCTGAAAGATGATGCTCTGGTCAACTCAATATCAGATGTCAAACCGAAAAGGTACAGCTTTAAAAGACCATTCAAGCTGATCGTAGAAATCAGAAAATACTGACTTAATCAATAGCCTTTGAAAAGCGACTATATGGCGTACTGACGCTTCCACGCTTGATGACAGAACGAGTTTGGAGTCGTTTGAACTAGACTCCGGTTGCACCAGCTATCTTTCAAGCAGAACTCCACGCAATTGAACTTTGTGAACGGAGATTACCCAAAGAGAATTACGCGATGCCAAAATATATATAATGTGACAGGCACGTGGCAGTCAGGGTTCTAAGGTCCAATACTTTTGAGTCCAAAGTTATCTGGGACTGCCTCAATGCACTAAAGGAACTGGCTCAGAGCAACATTTTCACGTGGTTAGTAAACTTGCCCAAGTAAAATATTTTACGAAATATACCTCATTTTAGCCCTTTGTTTCTTGGAAATGGCTCATCAAAATGCATTAAAAATGTCAATGCAAGGTCTGGTAATGACAAATCTCAGTATCGTATTAATCATTAATTGGAAACATCATTGTGGCTAAGTTATTAAATAACGTGATTATTTGTGAAGTGCAATATTTTCTGTCTTCTTGTGCATTAAAATACTTTAAAAAAATTAGCTGCCCCAGCCTGTCCCTTACTGAGTAATTTTTAAATTTCAGATACTTACACAATTTCGCGAAATCAGTTGATTGACGTATGGCTGAAAGAAACAAAGGAGACGGAAATTTCGTTAATTTTTCAACGTGTTTTGGGGTATTTTAATGTTGACAATATTGACAAGAAAATGGAACCCGCTGTTATGGATCAAATTAGAAAATTCGCACACATCATATACCAAAAATGGGCGGACTGCAACCGAATGAAAGAAAGATTTGTCAAAAATTATGTTTTGTGGTTGGGAGGACTTGTTTACATTCCTGAACTTCAAACTACAATCGAATAGGAACCCTTAACATCTAGGGGCCTGGCCGTCCTAGAAAGGTGTTTAAGGAAGGAAGTGAGAAACAACGAGTACAATCATTACTGGAATTACATAGTAATGACGAGCTTGTATATGATCTAGATTAAGGTCGGAAGGACGACGTAATTCTGCTTCCATAATAGAAATGGCAACAAGCGGATCTCCAAAGCTAAAAAAGGAAAGATTAGTAAGGAAGAAGCACCAGCTATGTTTGTAGATAGAAGACTGACAAAACGGGCATATTTAACGGTACAGCAATGATTGAATATTCTTGGCTTTAATACCTTTCCCTCGAACCCTTTTATACTCTAGTCAAAAAAAAGAATGAAATTAAAATTAGGGAAATTTCTGCAGTGTACACTTACAATCATTGCTCGACCATACTGTTAAAAGCCTTTGTAAAGTTCAGTTTAAAGTGTTGGCGCAGTCAAAAGACAAACTCAATGACCTTACAATTATTTTGAAATGGGAATGTGGTGGAACCTCTGGCATTAGTCAGTATAAGCAACGCTTTAGTGATGAATGCAGTCCCAGCAAAAAACAAGAAGACACATCGATATTTGTGATTTCATTAGTGCCATCGCAGATGTTATGCATAGAAGAAGGCGATAAAAGACTTACATATATTATGGAGAATTTTTTTCATTAAAATAGATCGACGCGTTACGAAGTTAGATTCAATCCCTATCCGCTGTTCTTGGCACGGTACCAATCAGACAACATACTCTACCCAACAAAAAAGAACCATCAAAATCGGTCCACGCGCTACGTAGTGAGCCGTTCTCAAATCAGGTAATGGAAGGATAGATCAAGCACTTACACTGGAAAAACACTACGGGGTAAAGAGAAACAAGAAGGTTCATAACCTACTTAAAACATTCAACAAACCAGATTTAATGCTTCTAACAAGACTTTTTACTGACCACTTCCCCTTAGGTTAGCACTTAAAAAAATCAGGCTGACTGAATAGGACACTTGCCACTTTTGTTTAGAAGAGGAGAATACACTGGAGCACTTTCTCTGCCTTTGTGAGGCCTTTGGTGGAATCAGACTCAAACATCTCGATTAGCCTTTCCCATAACGGGCAAACATAGCTAAGGCAGCCCCAAGCAAATTTTCGATCTAATTAAGGAACTAAGTTTCGATTGCGTAACTTAAGACCATTATACGATCTCGTCACAAAAGATATCTCTGGTGCAAGTGACAGAAGTATCATATGTATCTTCAGATCCGTATTTAATAATGATAATAATAATTGAACATGCTGAAGAAACCTTTGCAGGTAAGAATGAAATGCTCTTAGTCAAAACGTTATTTAAGAATCCTGCGACTTTAACATGTGGGGAAAGCAAAAGAGTAATATATACAACAACAAGCAATAAACAAATAATAAAGAAAAACAATTGATCCATTTAATTTTAAAAAGCCATCATATCGTTTGCGATGCGGTGGAGGATTCTGTTATATATATTTATTTCGGAATAGATGGTCTAATTAGCAGTTACACTGCGTTCAGAATTCCTCTATGTTTTGTGGTGAGCCCATTTCAAAAGGAAACCATTTTTTTTTAAATATTTATAAAAGATTGTAGGTAAACGTACAACAAGGCGTAAAAAATTATTCCATGACAACCTAAATAAATACGCATCAACCAACATCATAAGCTCATCTAATATTAACTCATCACAGGTTATATCCGCACTTTCATTTCATTAACACTCGTAAAAATAAAAGCAAATTTGTAGATATAAATCACTTTTTATGCCGCAGTAATGGCCATAAATAGAATCATAAACACATTGCAGGAGGCAGAAGTTATTTGCTCTTATTCTATCCACCATTCCCTCCAAATCAGATCATTTTCCTGGTATTACAACACACATCTTCCTATCAATTGAAACTGGAGCAAATAAGGATACACTCACATCTCCCTGAAGTGCTCTTCTACGTGGCCTTCTCTGAGAGTATCCTTATTCACACGATTTTTACTGTTTCCTTATTTTATTCGCCGATTTCGTCATTCACTACTTCCGCGTTTTTTTTTTCAAGAAAGAATCAAGAGCTATCGGCTTGAAGCAGCTTTTCGCCTTTCATTCAGCCGGGCTCGTGAATTTTAGAGTTGTTGACATCTCTCCTTATAGATAAGTCTCCCCGTGTGCATAATCTTTAAAGGGGTCTCTCAAGAACAGTGGCAGATACCTGCTTTCCCACTTACGCTTAATATACATAACTGACTTGCTTATAAGGTGTGCTGCAGCAACATCGTATGACTACAACGTGGACTAGAACATATAGAATACAGAATTGTGCGGAATTTGCGATGGTACAAAAAGAGGAAAAAAACTGCATAAATCCCATAAACTCTTGCTGCATAGGAAAGGAGTTAAATACAAGCAAAAGAGAAAAGAAAGAAAAAAAGCCTATCATCCAATATTCAAGTTGGTTGGCAACGACATGTTTACACCGAGAAAGAGATATCGACCCGTCTGTTGGCTGGGCAAAGACCTTTTGCCAGCAATTCTAGCAAAAGACTTGTCAGAAGAGATGCTTCAAGAGTAGATGCATCTTCAAATAATTAGTTATTTCAAGTTACCATAAAAACCTATGAGCCGTTCTTATTTTTCTATATTTGCTATGTGCAAGCATCGCTATTTTATTTTACCGGAATTGTGTATGCGATCTAACTTTCATAATTCATAATTAGGAGATAATATTTCAAATTTAGTACATTATTCCTTTGAATTATTAAGTTTCTTTTATGAGAACTACAAATTTGATTTAAAATAATCAGCATTTTCGTGATTAGCACATTTTTAATAGAACCAACAACAAAATTTAAGGCTCCCAGACAAAACTATATATTTTCTATACTATCTATCTATTCTATCTATAGTCAGTGCATACATGGTAAGCTTTCGTCAGTCACTTATGTTGTGCTTAATAGCAAAACCACACTCCAAGCTTAACGTCCGTCAACTTAGCACTACCTCTTAGCATGACCTTTTCTCGGAGCCCTAATCCACAAGCTTGGGATTACAACTTTGCGGGGAATGGTCTCCGTTGCGTACTGTCCGTAACTGACCTTGGGGTGAAGCTTGATAGCAAACTTGACTTTACTCTGCATATCAAATATATCGTGTCTAGAGGTAGTTTAGTCCTGGGCTTTGTTAAGCGTTGGTCTAGAGAGTTCTCGGATATACCAACATTGATTCATTTGTACTGCTCCTTAGTTAGACCTATTCTTGAGAATGCATCTCAGGTCTGGTCCCCCTATTACGTTGTTCATTCCAAGCATATCGAATCGGTGCAGCGTAATTTTCTTAGATTTGCGCTAAGAGGGCTCCCATGGGACGATCCATTCAGACTCCCGCCTTATACCGATCGCCTCCGGTTGCTCGGTTTGCCCTCGCTTGAGAAAAGGCACAAAGTCGCTGACTTAGTCTTTATTCACCAGCTCTTGAACTCTAATATAGACTCAGGTTCGCTTGTTAGCGGGGTTTCCTTCAGACAGTCTCAACATAACCTTCGAAACCTTCGAAGACTTTCTTTATTGCATGTTGAACCATCTAGATCAAATTATGGCATGCATGAGCCAATTAATCGTTTATGTAGAGCTGTTAATGCATGTCCTAATTTTGATTTAACTCTCAGCAAGGTGTCGTTTAAGAATTATCTATTGTCTGTGCTCACGTGACTTTCTGTTTTGCATGTTGTGTGCTGGGTTCCCTTACTTGTTTTCTTCCCGCTCCTTTCATTTGCTTGTTTTTCCTTTGCATGTTGATGTGGGAGCCTCATTTCATCGTTTTGATGGAATAGGTGAATTAATTCTGGGCTCCTGCCTAAGAAGTGTGCCTTCTGTGTTAGAAGGGTTAATTCTATGTGATTAGTAACATTATGGAGAGTGCGCTGAATAAGTTCATCAGATGGTGGAAGGATTGTTGACTAGCAGAAAAAGCCGAGATCATGCTCTTTACGACTAAAACCAAGGTACCCAAGTTTACCATGCCCCAATTAAACGGGCATCAACTCTCATTATCCTCCAGATATCCCTTTCAATTTAACTTTATCATAGAGGGTTGTCCTTTAACAAGAGTTAGATCCTCCAGATCTCCCTTTCAATTTAACTTTATCATAGAGGGTTGTCCTTTAACAAGAGTTACCTAGGTGTCTGGCACAATTCCCAATTTTCTTTCGAGGATCATTTTGATGTCATAGTAACCAGGGCTAATATGAATCTGAATTTCGTGAAGATAGGGTCAAAGAAATTTGATGACCCCTACATTACAAAACTTTTATATTGAAATTTTGTCAGGACTATTCTTGAATATGCCTCTCCAGTTTGGTCACCGCTCTATGCGACACATATCAATCGCATTGAAGCTGTTCAACGGAGGTTCGTTAGGTTCGCTCTTCGAGTCCTTGCTTGGAATAACTCCCTTATATTACCTCCTAACTTAACTGGAAGCAAAATATAGAAGAGCGAATGAAAAAGGTTATTTTGGCCTGCAGCCGTGCTTTTGGTAAAAGATGGGCACTACAGCTTAAAATGACCTTATGGTTGCACACAGATGTTGTAAGGCCTATCCTCACTTATGGCCCCATAGTTTGGTGGCTAGCCATTGGGTTAAGGTTATAATAGCGCCAAATTGGGCAAGGTGCAGAGAACTGCCTGCATTGGTGTTACTGGAGCGCTACGCACCACCACAACTGATGCTGTTAATGTTCTGCTGCCCTTTCTCCCCCTTGACCTTCACATAATCCATCAATTAAGATATTACCAGAAAAATCAAAACATTTGCCTGATTTTTATACCTGCTTTATCTTCGCGAAAAATAATTGAATATGGATGAACGAGGGCTCATTTACCCCCTAACGCTTTTACGTCATATACGGTGACATTAGCTTTATCTATACGAATACCTTAGAGATTATGACTTTTGTGATTTTAATTCAAGCGATTTTTTTCGAAGATTCTTTTGGACATACATTTTCAATATTCTCATTTTCAAGATTCTTTTGGACGTAAATTTTCAATATACATCGACGACATCTTATCGAGCACAAAGTCGTTGGCCTTGTTACTCTTCTGGAATAAAATCGCAGTCAATATCTCGCTGAAGTAACTGATGTTAGTCAGTGTGTTGTTAATCGAAATTATGCTCATTTTCAAGTGACGAATAAATACTATCGACGTCCAGGACGAGGTCGAAAACGTGTAACAATTTTCAGAATGGCAATGCCATCGAACGGACAGCTCTTCAGGTTCCTTTTAGCTCGGGCAATGGAATCGCAGGAAGCAAGTCCCTTGCCCAATAATGGGCTTAGAAATTTGACGTCGTTTGTGGGAAGCTGGTCTGCAATCTCCACGACTAGTGCTTATGCACATCGTCATCGTCACTGTTGTCAGCAACAACGGAACAATTTACCTTCGGCAGACGAATCACGGTTCAGCCTCCACGGCAGCGGCAGACGATCACAAGCCTGACGTCTTTGTGGCGAGCTCTTTGAACCCGGCTTTAACAGGCTAGTTGTTCCACTCGTTTTTCACGTACATCTCTCGTGGTGTTGAATTGTACCACTAATGCTGTCCGTTACAAATAAACAGGTTCTACAGCCTGCACTCTTAAGCCTTATATTGCTATTGTCACGCAAATCTTTCTGAGGGCACACAAAATCGCTGTTTTCTCGTATCCAGCAATGAGCCCGGATTTAAACCCATTTGAGCATATTGTTGGGTGTCAATTGCTATAGGAATATCTGAACCTGAAAAATCTGAACCAGATGCGATTCGTGCTATATTTGCAGTATTTTTAATACGCAGATAAGGGCGTGTATTAATAACATGCATGAGAGGCTTGAAGAAGATATTCGACGAAGGTGAGTACATGCACGGGTTGAAAATTTGAATTCACCGGCTCAAGCAATACTAAATCAACCTGATGCCAACAATTGAACAATTGAACCCGAATGAGAAAATTACGAAAATCAGGAAAAACTCATGCAAAAACCCTACGATTCGTGATTGACACTGACAGATGACCCTCTTCCTACGTCACTTATCTCACCACGAAAAAAGCAGGTTTTCATCACTCATGGGGTAAAAACCCTCTCGTGTAATTTAGGACTTAGCATTACACATATCATTATATTGACGTAAGTTTAATGTAAGAAATGATTACTCCACAATCTTTAAAAATAAAGCCATGTTAATTTGACGGTCAAGTCAGCATTACCAACATGCCAAAATCAGTTTGGGTATATAAATGTAAAGGTGTCTTCAATTATTTATTGCATTTAGTGGGACGACCACGGCTCCAAAAAAAGGTATTTTTTGTAAATTTTTTTTATATTTAAGAAAAGGCTGCAGTTTGAGAGGGAAATACAGAGTGATTCGGAAAGACATTTTCCAACATGTGCCAATCGATTCCTTACAGTGTTGTGATCAGCGTTCACGATGAGCAATTTTTTCGTAAAATCCCTCCTTTACCCCTTTTTTAACGGCTGAAATATTTTCGCATGTGCAAGAAGGTGAGCTCATATAAAACGCAATAACTTCTGTTCGAAACACAGTAGGACGTAAATAGGAAGTAAGGTCTTGATAAAAAGTATGCATGGTTTAAAAAAAAAAAAAAATTCAAATAAGGGTGCATTGGGTGTCTGTCAAATAAAAAAAGAATCATGACAATATCTTTAGTCCGTCAAAAGTTATTAGCATTTTAGTGGAGTCACTGGAATACTCAATTGGAAAAAAATTTCCTTGAAAATGTGTTACGAGCAGAAACTGTTTCCACTGAACCCAAACAGAACATCAAGTAGCAGCTCCTCACTTGCATTTGGATCTTATAACGAGCGGTTGATGATTTTTCTCTGTTTGCTCCCTCTAGATTCGACTCTGGGAGAGCAGTTAGTTTAGAAATTGCAGAAAATATCCTTGAACTTGTTCATAACGATCCCCAAATTAGCACTCGCGTTATTCCCGCAAGATCGGAAATGTATCTCAACCCACTGTCCACAGAATTCTACGGGGAAATAGGATGAATCTCTTCTCTTCATGGATGTGAAGATCTTCACCACCATAACAAAAGAATGTGGTTCACAGAAGCTTCCGGCCCATCGTGCGTCGTTGAACATCGCCAAAATCCCAAATCGGTCATTGTTTAGGGCGGGATTTGTGCCAGTGGCCAAAAACATCTGGTTATTGTGAATCAAGAAATAAAATCAACCAAGAAGTTTACCGGTATGAGGCTGTGGTTCTTCCTTGGGCCTAGCAGCACTTCGGCGAATCAACCAGATTCCGTCCCGGCCAACAGGGCGAAACCGACAGAGGAGTTGTGCAAATCCCACTTTCCGGATTTCATAACATCTGTAGAATGGCGGCCGTATTCGCCAGATGTAAACCCCATGGATTATACTCTGTGGTCCATTTAAGAGACCAGGACCTGTGCTAAGCCCCACACAATTTTGGAGCCGATAAATTAATTGTTGCACCAGGAGTGGGGCCAAATGTCGCTGGAGGAGTTTCGTGCCAGCGCCGAAAATGTTAAGTCACGTTGAATATGCTGAATATGTTATTACCAGAGGTTCGTTTTATATCGTTAGACATTGTAAGTTTTTCGTTTCTGTCGTTAATAAACATTTTATTAAAAAATTACTTGATGATCACAATTTTGTGCAATAAGCTAGCATTTGTTAAAGCTATTTAATTGTAACCAATTTTATTATTCCCTGTGTAACATCTACTTCCTTCTCATGAGATCAATTTCAAACACCAATAACTGGAAAACTTTACCCTGTGGATTAGATTCGTTTTGCATAACAATGTCCAATTTAACCTTGTTCATACTTATTTAAAACAGAACTGTGAAACATTTTAAAATGAAAGATGCAAAACCAAAAATTAGCATTGGTGCAATGATCAGGATTGAGTTCTTAAAAAAAAGAATTTATTAGATACATTTGATTCGCTATTGCAACAACTTCAGTTACCACAAATATAAAAAAAAGCATTTAAAATCCTCAGATGGTTAACCTAAATTGTGCTTCACAAGTCGAGTAAAGTCACCAATCAGCAGAATTACGAGATAGAGAGAGGGTCATATCAAAATTCGATCGCTTCCATCATCTATTTAAGCATTACCATAGTAATGCATGAACGCTACTCTTGGCTCGATAAACTCAAAGCAGTCAGCTTTAGTATAGTGTTAATTCTTCTCAACGTTACTGACGTTGGATTAAACTCTATAATACCCTAGACCTCGAGTTTTCATCTGAAGTGTAATTATCCTACAAGTGTTGTTTAAAAAAAAAAACAAGTCTAATGAGCATGTTCCTCATGGGTAGGTTTATAAATTCCAGTTTGCAGCCAATGAACCCTTTGTCGAGTAAAATGATACTATAAATCGAGGGCAAGCGTATTTCGTTCGTACTTCTATACAGCATTTCAATGTCTTAATTGGCTTAAAGCTTTTCTACATTCAGAGCACACATATTGTATTCAATATGATTATGAGCTTAGTACTTGGGCTCAAGTGATGTTATAAGAAGTTACCGGCGCCAGTTGAAGTCTTAAAAAAAATAAGCCATTTCAGATCAAAGTTAAATCTGCCGGAAGAAAAATGTTCTTCTATTAGTTTTGTCTTTTCCACCAAGAGATTACCTACCTTTTCAATTCACACAAACTTCAATTTTCTGGGCATTCCTAATTAATTTGGGAACCTTTTGTTTATTATTTTCTCAACAACCGGGAAGCATGACTATTCAAATACAGATTTTTGTAGGCTGTCAAACCGTAAAAGAAGGAAAGATTTATCCCACTCCCGTCCGCCAAGAAACTTTTCCCAGGTACGTAAAACTTGCCCGAAAATCTAGATGAAATGCCCATTAACTTTTCTGGCAACTTTCTTTTTGCTTACTTTTGCTTTCTTTACCATCAAAGTTTTATCTCCTCTAGTCCATAAAATTGTTTACCATAAAGCGAACTTCTTATGCGTGTTTGTGAAAATGCTCTCATAGCAAAGTCCAGTACACTTTTAACAATATACTATTATCACGACATATTATTCCTTCCCAATTTCGTTGAACTGAAACTTGTTCTTGCGATATCACACCGTCTTGGCCGACCTTGACTCAGTCGCTGATGCCAAAAACCTTCTCAAAGTCAAGCACACTTCAAGTTAGCCAAACAGCATGAGCAGAACAGAATATAGCGCACAATAACATAAAAAACAGATGTAGCTGAGCTTGATAGGCTGCTCCAGCTAAAACATCTAAGACGTAGAGGTAGAGAGTAAGAATGTTAACAATAAGTGGAGAATGTAGCCAGGCCTGCTGTGCTGCCATGTTATATTTGCTCCGCATGAATCACAATAAACCTCCTCAACCACAGATCTATGCTTCTCCTAACTCCCAAGAATCATGTACGAAGCTTTTGTGACGTTACTCACTCTTGCTTACTTTGGATGTACCAACATCGGCCCCCAGAAGGTGTGCGCGCAATTGTTTAGGATCTTTCTTACTTGACGGCAGTGCAAATTCTCCGGAGCACTATTACATCACAAATAGCAAGATATCTTTAAGACATTTTGATACGGCACGGCTAACTTTAATGCTAATCTAATAATGTACACTGCAGTGTGTAGTTAGGATAGGATAGGATGGCTGATGGGTTTCTGCCATTTTTCTTGGTGTTATCTCTTTTAAGCACGAAGCGAACGAATAGCAAAAAGACTGAATGGTAGATTGATGGGCTTCTTGGGTATGCTGATAAAATTTTCTTTATTTTTGTATACAGAGAGTCGATTCGAAGGTTATTTTGCCGGTTTTTATTTATGGGTTATTCCGCCTTCAATTGAATTATATTGTTTTTAGCGATTGCCCTTCGATATGAGTTATTCTTAGACATGAAAGTAAAAAAATGGACGTCAACGATTCTTTCACGGTCCTGAACTAAACTATATGTTAGGTAAAAGCTTTAAGTTATTGGCTAGTGGGAAATAATAATAAAAACTAAACCAAATTCCCTTTGCATTATTTATAGTAACAAATATTTTGAATTATAGTAAATCGTTTTCAATTTTCTTGTGCTATGTTCCTTTCAGCTCGTTTTCAGACAATTCGCTGAAACATTTTTACTACTCAAAATTATAAGCACCCGAAAACGTGAAAAGTACCTACTTTTAACAATTACTACACTAAATTATGTCAGATAAGCCACTTCCTCCTAGGGGAAGACCATGATGGTCCAGTGTGATACCACATTGGGGTGAGATGCCAGACCCCACCTAAAACCACTTGGAGTTCCTAATGAACCGAATTAAGTCCCTAATAGCAGCAGATCCCAACTCGGGTAAATCCTCAAAAGGGAGTTTTTCAAGTTTTTTAAATTATGTATTAAATTCAATATTTTAATTATGTTCATATAGTTTCATGAAGAATTATTACCGAATTGTCTTTAAAATGTCAATTGAAAACATGAGCATTCTCGATATTATAAGAAACACTACTATAATTGGGTGTAACACATCCATTTACACGAATAAACCTGACCTGTCCCTCTGAAGTGCTGAAATAAAAATTACGACGGCAGATTACAATAATAATCCCTTTAAAAAAATAGAAATTGAAAAAATTCGCACAAAAGCGTATTTTGCAAATTCTACAGAAACTGTAGGTGCGCAGGGAACTCGGGAAAGTTTAATAATTGGGGGCATACATATATCAGGTATTTGGAAATGAATTTAGACTAGTTGCACGTGCCCGGCGTTTCTCGCACTTTTGGTAAGTGAGCGAAGTTTTCAATTATTTGTACATGGCACTCCATTGCCACCCCCACTCCTAGTGCTGCTAGGGCGTCTTACCACAACACAGTATTTAACCGAATTATACAGCATACGGAATGTCACTATTATACCAGCGACCCGGCAAGCTGAGGATCCCACACTTATATCTCTCGTTTTCTATTATTTTTACATATCACTTTCTTCCCATCCGTACGAATGCTAGCAGTGTCTAACCCCACAGCTGGCATCGACAGTATCATTATTTGCTTCAGCGACCCCGAACGCTATGGATTTGACACTAATATTGGTTGTTTTTGATTATTTTTACATGAAACTCAGTTCCCACTCACCCGCTAGGTGTGTTAGGGTGTCTTACCTCCACAGTATTTAAAGGTATCGGGAGTGCCATTATTAATTTTAGCGGCCCCATATTTTACACAAATTTCGAAAGTTCTCTCTTCCCTTCCCTCCCCACTCTTCTAGGTGCTATGGATGTCTTACCCTCACCGTACCTTTTCCAGATTATAAATAATATGTGTACAAAGTTTGGTGTATATTTCTCTAGGCATCCTGAGTTAATCTGAAACATACACATTCACATCCATTTTTATATATTTATATGCGTAATAAATGCACTATTGGATACTTTCGACCTATAGGCCAATTGCCTTTTCTTTCCAAGATGCTAGAAAAATTTTGTAGTGTTCAGTTACAGCGTTAAATGCGCTTCTTTGTAAGTTGCAGTAGAGTTCTTGTAGCGGTCGCAGAACAACTACTGCTCTGCTAAATATTTCTGATGATATTCGAATATATGCATAGATAAGAACGAAATCACATTTGTTACGTTATTTAGTTTTAATAAAGCTTTCGATTCCGTTGATAATTTTTTTTACGATTTGGTCAAAGCCTAGGGGACAACCCTATGATAAATTAGCATGGCTTTGGTCCGCAGAGAATTAGCGTAAAGAGAGTGAGGAAACTTGAATGTCTTGCTGCCAGCTATGCAGCCCAGAGACAGAGTGAATTTTTTAATTCAAATTTTAAAAACCTACGGAGAGACCTGGCGTCGAACCTGGGAACCATGACATGGTGGTAGTGCCGCTCAACCAATTCATCAAACTCCGTCTACAAAGAGTATATATATAAGTAATAATATCATAATTATCTCTCCGATAGATTTCAGTTTGTCGATTAGAATAGAGCGGTATCGTTGTTGCTGCTGCTTCAGTTTTTTTTTTAATACGATGTGGCCTAATCCTAGGCGACAACCCTTTGGTTTTGGCCGGAAGGGAATTAGGGTAAGGGGTAAGTGAGGAAACTTGAGTCTTGTTTTTGCAGTGCTGCGAGCTAGACAACAGCCCAGAGACGGAGTGGATTATTTTAATTTCTTAATAAAAGCTCACGGGGTCATCTGGTCTTGCCGCTCAACGTATTGATCCAACTCCGTCTCCTCCTGGTGTTCCCTAAGGATCCAATAATGTACTTCTTTTGTTTTCAATGTTTACTGACGACAACCACATGGTCTTAAGCCACTATAATTTAAATATATATGCTGATGATATCAAAATTTACATAAGAGGTCGTTTAGGTCTCATCGAGGATGCTATTTCTCACCCTAATGAGGACTTACATGCCATTAGTACATTAGTGTCTGAGAATAACTCAAAGTTCAATGCCAATAGTTGCAACTATATATTTGTATACGAGGAAAAAATTGATTCATTCAGTTTTTTACCTGTAAGGGTGAGATCAGACGTGTTACAGCAGGCGTAGGCTCAATGTAATTTGACTTGTTTCGATCTTTTCACATATGATAGCACTGAATGCCTATCTTGCCTTCCCCGATAAACTGCTAAGGGATTCTGAGACGGAGTACCTCGTGAATGAGCTGAACCCGATGAGCTCAAACCTGGCAACCACATCCTCCCGCGTTACACTTGCCGGGCAACAAGCCGGTGTGTTTTTATTCATGGCGTTAACTATAACAAACGTTTTCTATATATAAAGCGTGCGGGCAGTCCAGGTTGATTTAATTTAATTTTAACTTATTCTTTGGGACACATGTGTAGGAATTCTTTATTCTTTTTATTTTTACCTGGGAGTTTACAATCTTTTTGGCGACTCTTTATCTTCTTTACAGTAAATTTACGTACTTAAGTTTATTATTTTTGTTGTGGGTGTTTGCACATACTTTTCAGATTTCTTCTCTGTTTAGAATTTATTTATCACTTTATATTAAGTATTACATTATATTAAAATGTTATCGTATAAAATAAAGACTGCAATAAGTGTATGGTCGCGCTAAACTCAGGAACCAGTGGATGAATTTCAATGGGATTTCCACTATTTTATAAAGTCGCGTTCGAGAAAGGTTTAGGTGTATGTACGTTAATATTCATCGGCACAAAGTCGAATATTTAGCGGAATGTGCTAGGTGCTATGGTGAGTCTCATGCATTACTGCAGTACATCTCTCCCACCATGACTGTTGGAAGCGTTTAAGCGTATTGGGGGTAAACATAGTGGGATAATCGAAGGTGATTTAGTACACATATTAATTACAGTCTGTGGGATAAGAGCACCCTAGCACCTGTACGGGTTAGGGTAGGAAGGTAGTGACATGCAAAAATAATGTAAAACGATCAACACTAGTGTAGAATTCTTAGTCTTCGGAATCGCTAAGGTGAATAATGACACTCGATGACGTTAAATATTCTGGGTTGACGACACCCATAGGGGTTTGGATAGGAGTGACATGCAAAAATAATTAAAAACGACACTCGATTACAAAAAGTCCGCATAACTCTGGAATGCCTGGAGCAATATACACTAAATTGGGCAAACATATTAAGTAGGTACTCTGGGAAAAATACAGGGATTAGGCATCCATAGCACCTTTAGGAGTGGCGGTGGGGAGGAACGGACGTATACAAAATTATCGAAAACGAAAGATATTAGTCCCATAGTTTTCACGGTCGCTCAGATGAATAATGACACTCCCGTTAGATTCTGCGGAGTAAGACAGTAGGAGTGGGGTTAAGAAGGGAATGACATATCACATTAATCGAGAACGATATTAGCGTCGAAATCATAGTTGTTGGGTCTCGCTGAGATGAATAATGACACTCCCGGTGAAGTTAAATACTCGGGCAGTAAGACACACCTAGGGATGGGAAAGTAGTAACATCTAAAACTAATCAAAATTACTTTAAGTGCGAGCATCGCCGGGTACATACAATTGCTTTTATTATAAAATTAAATTAAAATTGCCTTGTTAGACAAATGAATTATGGAAATCCGTAACTTAGCTCTCAGGAGAAAAATTTCCATTTTGCTCAATTAATTGGCAAAGGCCGATAGAGATATGGATTGTTTAAATAATTGGCAGTTCTTTGGAATTGAACAAAGGAATATTTATAACGCCATACAAGTTTACTAAGAGTATTTCTTATTAGAGGAATTATTTATTAGCGATATTACCATTTAAATGAAAAATAAAATTATACAGATCTCCGATATAAATACTCCTGAACTAGTTGTGTAATTCAAATGTCATTTTGGGGAATGTGCAAATGACAAACGATATTATAATTTTCTTCAATGCCTGCATGTAGGTATATCTTTTAATTGTTATCTTAGTTTTTTGCCATTATCTTTGATGTAAAATATAACCTTGGCAATGCCTCAAAACAGCCAAATAATGACCCATGGACCAATTTATATAAAAAAAAGCTATTAAATGGCAGGAAATGTTTTCCGTTTTGTTCGAAGCTTGCCTACTATTTATATTTAGAATATGGCAGAGGTATTAAGTAATAAAAACAGCAAGATTTTGTCTGTCGGCTTCTTTTGTGATATTTAATTTCTGATAATTACGTGTGACGTAAGGGACATATTGTAGGTGCATAGGAAGTGCACGGGAATTCTCTGAAATATTTCTAAAAAGATTTCCTTAGATATCTTGCACTGATTATTTGACTTTGTTGAGTGGTTAAATTTCTAGAATGTTGGTTAGCGATGAAAATTTTAAACCTCTGGAGATGAAATCTCCCTGATCTTAATGAAAATCTCTTGACATTTCTCTGACTACTTAAAATCACTGACTTCTCCGGGGTTTTCCCGGTTTTCCAGAAAGTGGCCACCCTGAAGAACATCGGAGCTGCTCAACAGGTCTCGTGCTCTTATTGCGCAAATAGTGGCCGTCTACATAGCTTACTGTCTAATAGGTGTCCATGCGACGAAAACCATACTTCTTCTTCTGTGCAAGTCCCCAGCCTTGGCGGGCATCAGGAGGAAGTCTTGGAGATGACTTCCTGGAGAACCTACAGGCAATCTCATGAGTAAAGATTAGGAAGTTAACCGAATTCATTAACTCTTCGGAATGGCTTTAGCACATCCATCACGCTTCCTTGGTCTCTCTGTATTTTACATGATTGTTTAAAATAAGCCGAGGACAGCAACCGGGTCCTACAGGTCGTCGTATCAAAACGGATTGTAAAGCGCTATTTATTTTTATTAGAGTACTGTCCTCGTTAATCGGCACTCGTCACTAAACACTTAAACGACCTTTTTGATTTTTCACTTCAAACACTATCTGTTCAAAATATAACAGCTTTTGGACTGATCTTTTTCTTGTATTCCTTTATTAAGGTATTCAACATAATAAAATAATACAACTAAAGGATCAGTCCAAAGGTACCCACATACTAAACAGCTAGTGCTTGAAATAAAAATCAGCAAATGAAAATCTGGTCAAAAATTAATTGAAGATCATTTAAAGGTTATACCAACCAACCATAGTTAAAAGGAGTCTAGTAAAAAAGGAGATTCAGAGCAACCAACGGTTAAGCATGTGAAAAAACGGGAAAAAGCAGAAAATAAGAAAAGTGTTCTACATGCGGAAAAAGACAACGAAAGCCAAGGAATGAAGAATCTGCTTTATCAATGACAAGAGAATCTTAACGTATGCCGCACGCAATCCTTTTGGGCAGCAAAGAAAGCTGTGTCATCATTGTCAATTTCTCCCCAATCTTTGCCCACTTTTCTTACATCTTTGCCCATTTCTCCAACATCATATCAGAGAGATGATCGAATGGAAGAAGCCAAAAGAAAGGTTTTAGAGTACTATTTTCGACCAGTGTACACTACACAAGGACGAAGTGGAAGTCTTCAAGTAAGGTGTAAAGTCAAAGGAAAGCAAACATTTCTTGACGCTCACTTTGAAGGAGGCACACAACATATTTCGCGAACAGAATTCATAAAATTTAATTGAGTTCTCAACATCCTTCGAATTTCGCACATAAGTAAAAATATGTAAAAACATTTCCTTAAATTAGACTCTTTTAATTTTAAATATAATGCCGAAGCCTTTTGGATGAACTCTCTGTGTGAATGGGCCTGCTCGTAGATTTGCATAGCAGCTGCAAGATTCAGCTTAACAATCTGAATTGCTAAATCTTGCAGCTGCGTGTGTGATCTGGGTAATCGTTTTTCGGGTAAAAAACTAGGCACATCTTTGAATTTTAAAAAGTAGTGACGCGTAAAGAATGGGAATATCCTTTCGATTCTAGACTTCAGTGTAATGTGAAAGAGATTTATTTTGGTAAACTTATTATGGCTTCGGCAGAGCTTTATTTATCGGTTAAACACATTAATTTTAAACGTGTTCAACACGAATAGGAATTCCAGAGCGTATTTTGCACTTCGATGAACTTTGCGATGAACTATTGTGAATACCAAAACAAAGTCCAAAGTGTGTTGTAATGGACCCGTAATTCAGTGACTCTTTTTACTGATGTTCTAATTCATATTTGATACACTCTGACACCTCAAATAACGACAAATGCATTGTATGCAACTTCATTAAGAAAATTATACAAATGAATGGAGCCAAATCCCCGGGATATCGTCATCGATGAAGTTATCTGGTCGAATGGAGCATTGTCAGAGATCAAAAATCGTTATATGTTTCCTCAAAACTCAAAATTAATTTTGAAAAACGATATGATTATAAGTATTTGCTACAACTCACGGAAAAGGATTGTTAGATGGTGTAAGTGGCACTGTAAAATCATTAGTTGGATCTCAAGAGTAAATAAATCTTCAGCGGCCTTCAGTTGTTAAAAGTCAAGACGATTTTTTTAAAGTTGTACAGAAAGTAATGCCGCAGTTAATCTTGTGAAAGATAAAGGAAGTCTAAGAAACCAAACTTGAGGAAAACTCACCGGTAATACCAGGAATAAGGTCCGTTCACATTGTATCCGCAGAAGCAGGAAAAGAGTTTAGATATTTCCAGAATGCAGAAGATTAGCAAGAAGCATCATAATCAGTGGCGCACTAGACAGATATAATTAAAAATAGAAAAACCAATTTATTAAAAATAAACATAGGGTTACGTGGCTAAATACGCTACACTATTTTCCGACGTAATCTCCTTTTCTATCCATACACGTCGTGAGCCAAGGAATGAGTTTTTTTTTATACCTGTGTCAAAAAAATCTCCCGACATCTCTCTCTCCAAATTTTTGACGAAATTGTTGGCCTCGTCTTCGCAGGAAAACATTTTTCCACCCATAACCTCCTTCAGATAGGTAAACAGATGGTGTGTAGAAGTGTGGGGACGGGCATTGGCATGTAAGCGTTACACTCCCTTAGTTAGCATTCCTTTTCTTTAGTTTAGAATAATACTGCGTAATTTTTTCAAGATTTCAGAGTAACGTAGAGCATTAATTCTTTCACCCTGAGACCAAAAATCAATAAGTAGGACGCTTTTTCGGGCCCAAAACCAAAAAGTCAGTTTATTTTCGGGCTTCAAACACGGTTTTAATTTATTTATTTTTTTGGTGAAAAGGTGTTTCGCACTGTATTAGTTGCCCTTTTAGTCTCTGTAGTGGGACACCCACGATTGGTCGCAATGAGTCAAGAAATTGCTCACCATCCTATTAAAAGCGCTCCAGAATATCCCGTTCAGCTGTGTGTGTTGACTGCATTTGTCTGTATTGACTTGTGAGCTTGTGAGCTTAAGAGCTTGTGAGAACGGTCGTCACGAATCATTTCGTCAATCTTTTACACCTACTCATCAGTTACAATTGATAGTCATCCTTCTACCAGCTTTGAACTGACGGCACCCCTTATCCCTTCGTGAATAATTAACTTCCCTTCGTGAATAAGTAACGGATGACTCTCTGAACCTCACAGATGGCCGATTTCTGAAGGGAAGCAACATGTCAAGCAAAAGTTTTCACTCTGCTGATGTTTCGACTTAAACTAACTCCTCCAAAGTCTTCCACCATGAACGCAGTACTGCCAAAAAAAATCCCTCTGAGCGTTAGTACTCTGACTTTCTGAACGTACCTCGTATGTTAATGTTCCTTAAACTGAAATAAAAGTATTGCAAAATACCAAAAACTAATTTTGTTGCGTTTTAAAAAGTGGTGTTTTTCATCTGTGACGCACGGAACAACTATTTTCCTTTCCCTAACTATTATAATTAATTTCACTATATGTTTTGATTGTACTTTTTTTCAAATTACTGCTTTTGCGATTATTAAGATTTAGGTTGTCCTGCATGTAAAAGATCAACAACGGTTACAAAAGTAGGAGAAGTTTTATATGTCCATAATTGTTTTTGATAATACAATGCGTAAACTTTCGTTTTACAGGTATATATTGCTCCACTTTATTATTCTGTATTAAAAGATTATGGTATCATTATAAAGTGAATTGCCCCACAACTTTTCAAATAACGTTTTTCTCTCTTGCCATTAAGGTTCAATGAAAGCCAATTTAAAAGGCCTTTAATTGCGCAATCAAGCAGGGGCCGGGAAATTCACCATACGCTTTGGGGGTTATTTTTTTTTTTTTCATTGACAAAGTGACCCTGATTTACTGCTAATTGAACTCTGATAATTCTGTTTTATTTTATTATCATATATAACATAATATTTTATTATCATATATAATATAATATTATCATATATAATATATATAATGTATACGGGTTTTTCTGGGTCGTGGCAGAATTTTCAATAAGTAGTACCGTCACTTATCAAACCAAACCCTACTTAGAGATACAAGCCCGGACATTATTGACAGTCGTGGCTATTTTACTACAAAGTGTGTCGTTACACACTTTCCTACCCCAAACCAAAAAGAAATGCTGATATCATTGAAGCATTACAATACTTTAAGAAAACGAACACAAGAGAAAATCGTCTTTTTAAAAGGTTTGAATGAAAATTGTAAAGAAAAAAGTTGTTATCGTTATCACAACTTCAGAACTTTTATAAGTTAACAACAAATGTCAGGTTAAAGCTTAAATAATATCTAGAAAGATGTGATGAGAAAGCCCAGTCGTATGGTATACCATGGAAAGCCGGTCTGTTTACACCACCAGTGAACAGCTGTTCGTATTTGCTTCTTGTGTCTCTTTTTGTATCTAGAGTAGGCTGTGATCAAACTTATTATAACAGTTCTTTTGACATTTGTACTCAGTAAAAAAAGTTCGAATTAATAATGGAACGCCTTACACTCGAATAACGTTTGCAAATTAATGAAATTTACTTTAAAAATCAAGGTTCAGTTTCATATGAATGAAATCAACAGGATGGCGCTACGTGCCATACAGCCAACGCAACTATCAATTTATTGTGCGTTTGAATTATATCCTTTGGTCTTTCGTTGCGTCCATGGTATATTCTAACACGCACCATTTCGAAAATAACACTGGTTTTTGTACAAAAAGTAGCCAAACATTTTACCAGAACACAGAACAGAATACGCTACGTAACTGCTAGTCGCCGAGTACATTTTTCGTATATCATATATAAATGTATATTTCACTTTGTCAAGTACAAAAAAAAACAACAATTTCATTCTGAGAATATTTGACTGTTTTATTTCAATTTAAAGTTATATCCCGCTTTAAAATACACCCTATAGAATACAAGTTTTTTTTAGCAACCTCTTACTAATTATTACTTTTATCTACCCCTGAACGCATGTAAATATTGGGGCTGGCAAATATAAAACTCTTCGATTGCCAATTTCAAAATAGGTACAAACCCCTCCCTTCCTACTAGACAGCTTAGTAGAAGCATCTACTAACTGCTGTATATTTTTTCCGATATATGTACATACGAGGGTTGCTACTTAAGTTTTGAGATAGATAAGTAAACATAAATGTTTATAATCGAAAATGGCTTTATTGTTTTTCAAAATATTCTCCATTGAAGCACTTTTTTCACTCCGATTAAGGTACCTGTGATTTGAACGCATTTTATTTTTGATCTACGGGAATGAGAAGAAGCCATTGGGTTCAAAATCAGGACGTACGGCGGATGAACCATCAATTCCATGTTTTGAATGCTCAAAAATTCACTTGTTTGAGCCGATGTGTGAGAGCTTGCATTATCGTGGTGGAGAATGATTCGTCTACTGCGATTGGTTTCCCTTATTTTTCCGAACACTTCTGGCAAAGAAATGGTCGTGTACCATTCAGAATTGACCGCTCAATGAATTGACCGTTAATCTAATGGTACGGTGGCGACATATCCAATTATTCCGAAAAAACAAGCGACCATTTTGTTAGATTTGGCTCGCCTTGAAAGACCCATACAGTCGATTGTTGCTTAGTTTCGAGTTCGTATGCATAGGTCCAAGATTCGTCGCCTGTCACGATCTTATAGACGTCTTTTGAAGCATCGCGATTGAATTTTTTCAACATTTCTTAGCACCAATCGACACGAGCCTTTCTTTGAGCGATTGTCAAATAATGCGATATCCAACGCGAACAAATCTTTTTGACGGCCAAATGTTTATGCAATATTGAATGTATGCGAGTGGAACTAATGCCCAAGTATGCCTCCATCTCACGGTATGTTACCACGGTATGTGACCACGATTGAATTCGGAAAACCAGCGAAACACGATGGCTCGAGATGGTGCTTCATTACCAAAAATCGAAGCGAGTTGGTTTAATCCACGTCGAAAGTCATACAAAATCATCGTACGAAACTGTTCACGATTTAATTCTATTTTTTGACCAAGATGAATGTTTCAAGTACCTGTAAACAACACAAATAGCACTGTGACAAAACGTTCTGAGTACGATTAGCATTAAAATGTCAAACTTTACTATGCCAATGTCAGATTTGACATATTCACACTCGGGTTGCCATATTCCAAAACTTAAGTAGCAACCTACGTATAACATCTACACCTATAAATTGATTAAAAGTTAGATTTTTGTTAAAAAATAAATTAAAATAGTTAATTTGTTTCTAACAACAACAAAATTTCGTTTGATTGATTATTTCTCATGTTATGAGTGTATATAAGAAACTTATTAAATTTTTAAATATATTTTTAAAAGTAAATAAAATTCACAAAAATTTATTGTGCAAGTAAAATTTGCTATCATTTACAGCAAAATTACGATACGTAATGACAGAGTTCTAGTATTGCAAGTATATACTTACAGTTGAAGCCAGAAAAGCTAGCGGTGAAGACTGGAAAGAAATTAGTTCAATTATAGAAATTGTCAAAAATATAATTGTCTCAGATATACAGTGACGTACTAAGTACTGATATCAAATAATTGTTAAAATATAAATCGTGTACGTCACATTATGTGAAAAAAAACTAACTACAGGTAAAGAAAAGAAGAAAATTCGTGCCAAAAAAAATCCTCTCGCTACTTTAAAATACTTGTCGATTTAATCTCATTTTTTGAGTCAATACATCGCAATTTAAAAGAAAAGATAAACTTGGCATAGTTAGAAGTAGAAGCAACAGAAATTTATTCACGATCCCCTACATTAAAAAAGATCCTAGATTCTACTCCATTTCTTAATAACATAAAGGTGGGCGATTTTATATTACTACAACTTTAAGAGTTGCATTGTGACTCTGTCAAAAGCGGAGTGGCACTTTTTGCAACGAAGGGAAATGATCAATTAATACATCAAGAGATGAAAAATCTAACAAGTATGATTGCGCTGAGCTTTGAGGAAAGATGAACATACATCTAATCACAAAAAATTTGAACCCTAACGATCGAATTGTATATCGAATTAAATTGTTACTGCTGAAACTAAAGTGCCGCCGGTCTTGCTCTCCACATTTTAAACTCGGTCCTGGTATGTGGACGAGTTGAAAACTATAACACAAATCCTGTAACACAAATATGTAGCAGTCTGGTGAGTCAGTTCCTTTTATTAAGTGAAACTGAGATTGCTCCTCATTTGATATTAATCAGTATCGACATAATCAGTAGCGCCACTATTCCCTCCCCAGAGTGAAAATGCACTTTATACATATTAAGACTGAGCCTTCATCCTCAAAACTCGTCTTCAGGGCCAAACTTTAATTAAGTCTGGATTAGATTACAACTTCATCGTAACATCTTTCAGTTATGCGTTTTATATCGCAATAAGAATGTTTGATGCCGCTACTTTTCTTGTCTTTTCAAAAATTGTCCTTAGAAGATTTCGATAAGATCGTAGAAATATGTCCTTCTTTGGAAATCGCTCTTTCTAGCGATTGCAATATCCACAACACACAGTCACTCAGGCATTCTTCTATCACAAACCCATATGGAAGACTCGTCGAATTATTTGCTTATTGAGTATCCAACTCGTTTTTCTGATAATATAAGGACAAAATGCGCATTTTTTCGTTTAACCGAAAGAACTTACTAAATGCTCTGACGGAGCATTGGAACCATTAAATTGGCGAGCCCTTAATCGTTCTAATATCCTGGCTTGCTGCCCTTCTAGTAAAACTTCAAGCATTTGGTCTGCACTATCAACTTGTAAAATTGATTAAAAGTTTTCTGTCGTGTAATCCCTGTAATAATAAATGGAGTTACATCTGATGCTTACGATATATACCTTAGGATCAGTTCTTTCATCAACCTTATTTTTCCTTTTTTATTAATAATCCATTTATAACTTTCAATCCAAAAAAAACCTTACGAACTATACATAAATCAACCAAGAACTCATCTTTGGAGTGTTCAACAACGACGTGATCGTGGGTCGTAGGACTTGGTGCACGTTAAAATTCTAAGCCTCAATGTTGTTTAATAATTCGTAAATGGGATAGGGGATAACGATTAACCCTATCTTAACATCTTGAGTTTTGAAATATACTGCAATCTTAGCTGAAGCGATCATATACTTCAAGCTGATAAAAATGCTTTGAAATTGCTACACGGAGAGAAAATTTCAAGAAAAATTACGGCTTCACTCATCGTAAAAGTAACAGATTCTGGCAAAACGTTAAGAGCCGCACTATTAAATTTACGATCCTTCCAGTAATTTTTAACGTATATGGAGCACCACCGTTAAATTTCTCATAAAATTTACTATGTAATTTAGGAAAAATTTACCACTATTATACAATTTTTAACCGTAATTTCGACAGCTCTGTTTTATCTCTCTGAAAGTGAATCGTTTAAACTGAAGATTGGCTTAGTAGTGAAGACGTTGTATCGTGCTGCTGAGGACTAAGGTTCGAATTCCAGACTGTGTACATTTTTTATTCGGTTTTTTCTCTCTAAAAGTTAATTTGACTACCGAAACCGAACAGATACTGAAGGCTTATCGTTCCGGAAATTTTACGATAATGTTTCGTAAAAATCAAGATAGCTGACAGTTGTAAAACAATTACAGTTGAGAACCGTAATTTTCACCGGAATTTTCGGATAAAACTTTCAGAACTTTTATTTTTTAGCAAGAAATAAGAATGCAAGAAATATTTCACACCATCTACTTGGTGCTGATCCACAAGTCTCATATCAGGCCTAATTGTATTCGAAAACTTCCATTTTTTAAGTAGGTTGCACGAACTACACTCTACGCATTAGACAATGTTCATAAAAATGGTATTGAACTTATTGGGAAAACCACAAGGTATTAAAGCGAAATGGAGGTTTTTACCGATATTTCCACGGTCATTGTTCTAATAACATTGCTAGGCTGATTCCTTGATATCACTACGCGCAATGCAAGAGCTGAAAATTGCTCTCACCTCCCTATTACTAGAAATCCTTCTGAAGTCGAACAGTTTAACATCATCTGTTTCTCCCACTTAACAAAATCAACTAATTCATATTTACCACCTTCATCGCAGCCACTTCCATCTCCATAACAATGTACTAGTAGGCAAAAGACGCTACACTTTCGCACTCGCGAAGTTTTTAGAGTACTTTCAAAACTCGACGTGTCCAAAGCTACTGGCCCTGATGGTTTCTCGCCCCTTGTTTTAAAATGCTGCGCCTCTGCTTTGGCTAAACCTCTGCGCAAACTTTTTCACCTGTCATATTCAACAGGAATGTTTCCAAGTGTATGGAAACTTGCTCATGTCCAGCCGATACTTAAAAAAGGAGAGGCATGCGACCCCTCCAACTACAGACCAATTGCACTAACCTCGATCATATCTAAAGTTTTTGAATCACTCATCAACTCTCAGTTGTTGAAATATCTAGAAAATAACCATCTTACGGTTTCCGCACTGGCCGCTCAACCGGAGACTTACTAACGGCTCTAACGGAACGTTGGAATCATTGTCTTCATAATTTTGGTGAGTCTGAAATCGTCGCTCTTGATATTTCAAAGGCTTTTGATAGAGTCTGGCATGCTGCCCTTTTAGCCAAACTTCAAACATTTGGTCTGCACCCTACCCTCGCTAAATAGATAGAGAGTTTTTTTGTCAGGCCGTTCAATTCGTGTAGTAATTGACGGAGTTACATCTGATTCCTACGAAATAAATGCCGGTGTACCTCAGGGTTCAGTTCTTTCACCAACCTTATTTCTTCTTTTTATTAATGATCTCTTATCCCTTACTCTCAATCCTATTCATAGTTTCGCCGACGACAGCACCCTTGATTTCGCGTACTCATTTGATTCTGTTATGAATTCACGTGGAAATGCTACAGAAGCCAATCGGGAACGCATGTTTAGATCATTAAACAACGACATTTCCAAGGTCCTTGCTTGGGGCAGAGCAAATCGTGTTACGTTTAATGCATCCAAAACCCAATGCTGTTTAATATCCCTTAAAAAACGCCCAGTTCACCCCCAACCCATTTCAGTCGACGGAGTGAATATACCCAATTCACCCTCCCTGAACATCTTGGGTATCGAGATATAGATATATATATTTGCAATCGCTAAAAGTGCGATGAAATGTTTGGGTTTTCTACAGAGATGTAAGAAATATTTCACCCCACCTGACTTAGCGCTGATCTACAAGTCCCACATTAGGCCTAGACTTGAATATAATTCCCATATTTGGGCAGGGGCCGGACACACCGCACTGTCCGCGTTAGACAAAGTCCAGCGCAAAGCTGTTAAGCTTATTGGCGATCCCTCAATCTATGAGGGTCTTGACTCTCTTGAGCATCGACGGAATGTCGGTTGTCTCTCACTCTTCTATCGTTATTTCCATGGCCGTTGTTCTAACGAAATTGCTAGCCTGATTCCTTGTAGACTCATGACAACGCGCGATACAAGATCAACAAGTCGCTCCCACCCCCATACTCTCCAGGTCAAATTTGGATGTACCGTCAAATTTCGGGAATCTTTTCTAAGCAGAACAACACGAATGTGGAACAGTTTAGCATCTTCTGTTTTTCCCTCCTCTTATCAGCCTGAAACTTTCAAACGGGGCGTACATCGACACCTCCTTCACCCAAACTCCTAACCCATTTCCCTCATCCTTAATTCCTTTCCTGCCAAGGCTGTGCTTAAGCATCATAGGGCATCCCCTGAGCTTTGGCATCATCATATATATAAAAAAAAAAAAAAGGATAAAAGTGAAGTCGCTAAAGTAAATCAGAAAATTACAGTGCGCGTGGGGAATAAAATATGCATAGGCGTAAGTTATTTATTTGGCAGAACCATGTGTGTTTCAGGTTTTAAAAATATGTAACTTTCGCGTTTTCATTATTTTTTTTAAATTAAGGTCAGGTCAAGGTCAGAACGAATATTCCAAAGGGCTTGCGACGCAAACGTATATTAAAGTCGGTATCCTCACCAAATCCTTCAAGATCCTAATGGAGAAAGAGAAGGATAGCTTAGGTTGGGCAAAGGACGATACAGCTAATTAGGCTGTCAAGGAAAAAAGCACAAAAAAGGAAAGAAGGTCCGGTAGCTATCTCGAGTGAACTTCTAGTTACCAAAGGCTCAAATACGGGAGTTGTACTGGAAAAGGAAGGAGGGATCCAAAAGGGTTAAGTCCGGCTCCAGAAAGGCAAAAGAGACAAGGGCGCCATAGAAGGAAACGGTTACAGTTAAATTAGGTGGCGGGGTATACCCTAAAGCTGGTACTGATTGACAGGCTACTGTCCAACATCTTTATCAACGTTGCCCTCAAGAACCCGCCAGGGAGTCTACTGGCGTTCTACAGGTACAGTAGAAGCACGACATCAGAATTGTGGACTGTATGGACTAAGCGATGTTCAACGCCATCAAAGCGAAGCAAAGTTAATACATGTCCTGTTGCAGAAAATCCCGGAGATGCCGAAGGGTTGCCTAGTCATATCAAAGGTTGAAAATGAGTAATCTGAAATTCAAGCACAACATTTAGAGATTTCGATGAGGAATTGGAAAGTTGCGACAGCAGATGAGTTTGATGATCCTTGTGGATGAAGGCTCTGCCCACATCATAACAAGTCGACAGGGAAGACTCCACTTTGTAGTCGGAGAAGTATTTCTCAGGCTGTTTAAGTGGAACACGATTAAAGAAGGGCAGGATATGGAGAGGTGTCCGGATGCTAAGAATACAGATAAACCTCCTCCTCCTATACAAGGAGAATATTGATGTGACCATTATTCAAGAACCATGGGTTCGTGGGAGCAAGGATCAAATATTAGGGTCAAGGGACTATAGGCTCTTTCAAGGCCAAGTAACTAGTAATGTAAGAACCTGTATATAAGTTAATAACATGCACTACTTAATTAAGTACATGCACTATTACTCTCAAATTACTGCTCTGAGGATCTTGTAGGAGTAGGAGTAGAAGGAAAGTCAAATAAAAGATGGATGGCTTCATTGTACGAGTATATGTCGTACGAGGAGTCATCGCTCCCTTCTGTGGAAGTAAATACGGTAGTAGTAGAGGAGGAGAAGAAAGATATTAAGCTCTTACTAAGATGCGGTGCTAACGCCCTTATCAGTTAAAATCTGGATTTTTGGATAAGAAAAAATTTCAATTTAAAAATGTCGAATAAATCACCGAAAATAAAATGGTAATTAATATTCAATTTTCAGTTCTTTACTTATGAAACATTAGCTTTGTGCTAAAAACGTAAACATCTGAAATTTCGAAATTACTCATTTTTTTTTCATTAAAATATTCTCTTTTCCGGTAGGATCAATTGATTACTGCTCACGCTGCGGTAGAGAAAAAAGACGCCAACAAAAATTTTACGATATTTGTAGCTAAAAAGCTTCTCGAAGGTTAAATTACAGAGCTCGGTGAAGATTTTATTTCTTAAATAATTACAGACTCCTGAACTGATGATGCTCTGTAAGCTGCTTTTGATTTTAAACTTTATTAAACAATAAAGACCTTTTTATTAACGCAGTTCGCACAGCTGCTGCCAAATTCAGGTTTACAGAGTAAGTTGCTTATTCATACAGCTGCTGTTCAAACTGAGTTAATGGTTCGAATTTAAGAATAAACCTTCGAATTCCAATTAAACATTGACACATTCAATACAGGTACACCAATGGTCATGAACAATTTAACTCCTTACAATTGTAGTTAATAACTTTAATGGGTAGTTGTCGGTAGTATACGAGATTTCCACACTAAAGTTTCGAGCTGAGTTGTCTCAAAAGTGAGCTTGAAATTCTAGTGTGGAAATTTCATAGTCTTTATTGGGCTAGCTCATTAGTATGAGCTAACTCACTCATTTCAACTATGTCATTTAGCAATTAAACAAGCTATTTATAGTATAATACTGTAAATATGACAAGAAATAAGGTGACGAACTTTGTAGGAATTAAGCCCGAAGTTTAACAGCAATTATTTAAATATTTGTGAATTATCTCAGTAATGAGCTATGTCGAACTACTGAATTAGCTCGGACTAGCGCCAATACACCATACTTCATTCTTTTGAGCCAAATGAGCTTGACTAAGGTCTGTGAAGTTAGCCCCCGAATCGAACGAAAATTCGATTTTAATAGCTCATTCGTTTGACCAGGGAATGACCATGTTGACCCACCAATTAGTTTTGTTAACCCACTTTTTGAAAACGAGTTATTCAAAAAACAAAATTCGGGGCTAACTTCACACTTTTTTCAAATTTTATGAAATTCGAAAATCGCTAGCTACATCGATTGACCATCGTTTGACCACGTTGACCCACCCCCTAAAATTGTTGACCCACCCGTTGAAAAAAAGTTATAATAAAAAATTTATTTTTACATAATTTTTTTTTTTATAATCGAAAATTCGATTTTAATAGCTCATTCGTTTGACCACGGAATGACCATATTAACCCACCAATTAGTTTTGTTAACAAACTTTTTGAAAACGAGTTATTCAAAAAACAATAAATTGGGGCTAACTTCACACTGTGAACTTAGCCCCCGAATCGAACGAAAATTCGATTTTAATAGCTCATTCGTTTGACCAGGGAATGACCATGTTGACCCCTCAATTAGTTTTGTTAACCCACTTTTTGAAAATGAGTTATTCAAAAAACAAAAATCGTGCTTCACACTTTTTTCAAATTTTATGAAATTCAAAAACATCGATTGGCCATCGTTTGAACACATTGACCCACCCCCTAAAATTGTTGACCCACTCGTTGAAAAAAGTTATAACTAAAAATGTTTTTTGACAATAGTTAGCCCCCGAATCAAACGAAAAGTAGCTTTTAATAGCTCATACGTTTGAACAGGGAATGACAGTGTTGACCCACCGATTAGTTTTATTAACCCACTTTTTGAAAGCGATTTAATAAAAAACAAAAATCGGGGCTAACTTCAAACTTTTTTCAAACCCACCCCTCAGTTTTTTGGTCCAGATAATAAGTTTTTTAAAAATCAAAGATGAAAATTTTTTAAAACTTCCTCCGTGGGGACTAACTTCACACCTCCCCTGGAGCCATTATTAGAGCGAAATTGAACAAACCGACATTTACCCATGTTTGACCAGCCTGAAAAAACGTTTACCCACCCCTCAGTTTTTTGGTCCAGATAATAAGTTTTTTTTAAATCAAAATTGAAAATTTTTTAAAACTTCCTCTGTGGGGGCTAACTTCACACCTCCCCTGGAGCCATTATTAGAGCGAAATTGAACAAACCGACATTTGCCCATGTTTGACCAGCCTAAAAAAACGTTTACCCACCCCTCAGTTTTTTGGTCCATCTAATAAGTTTTTTTAAAATCAAAATTGAAAAGTTTTTAAAACTTCCTCCGTGGGGGCTAACTTCACACCTCCCCTGGAGCCATTATTAGAGCGAAATTGAACAAACCGACATTTGCCCATGTTTGACCAGCCTAAAAAAACGTTTACCCACCCCTCAGTTTTTTGGTCCATATAATAAGTTTTTTTTAAATCAAAATTGAAAATTTTTTAAAACTTCCTCTGTGGGGGCTAACTTCACACCTCCCCTGGAGCCATTATTAGAGCGAAATTGAACAAACCGACATTTGCCCATGTTTGACCAGCCTAAAAAAACGTTTACCCACCCCTCAGTTTTTTGGTCCATATAATAAGTTTTTTTTAAATCAAAATTGAAAATTTTTTAAAACTTCCTCCGTGGGGGCTAACTTCACACCTCCCCTGGAGCCATTATTAGAGCGAAATTGAACAAACCGACATTTACCCATGTTTGACCAGCCTGAAAAAACGTTTACCCACCCCTCAGTTTTTTGGTCCAGATAATAAGTTTTTTTTAAATCAAAATTGAAAATTTTTTAAAACTTCCTCTGTGGGGGCTAACTTCACACCTCCCCTGGAGCCATTATTAGAGCGAAATTGAACAAACCGACATTTGCCCATGTTTGACCAGCCTAAAAAAACGTTTACCCACCCCTCAGTTTTTTGGTCCATCTAATAAGTTTTTTTTAAATCAAAATTGAAAAGTTTTTAAAACTTCCTCCGTGGGGGCTAACTTCACACCTCCCCTGGAGCCATTATTAGAGCGAAATTGAACAAACCGACATTTGCCCATGTTTGACCAGCCTGAAAAAACGTTTACCCACCCCTCAGTTTTTTGGTCCAGATAATAAGTCTTTTTTAAATCAAAATTGAAAATTTTTTAAAACTTCCTCTGTGGGGGCTAACTTCACACCTCCCCTGGAGCCATTATTAGAGCGAAATTGAACAAACCGACATTTGCCCATGTTTGACCAGCCTGAAAAAACGTTTACCCACCCCTCAGTTTTTTGGTCCAGATAATAAGTTTTTTTTAAATCAAAGATGAAAATTTTTTAAAACTTCCTCTGTGGGGCCTAACTTCACACCTCCCCTGGAGCCATTATTAGAGCGAAATTGAACAAACCGACATTTGCCCATGTTTGACCAGCCTAAAAAAACGTTTACCCACCCCTCAGTTTTTTGGTCCATATAATAAGTTTTTTTTAAATCAAAATTGAAAATTTTTTAAAACTTCCTCTGTGGGGGCTAACTTCACACCTCCCCTGGAGCCATTATTAGAGCGAAATTGAACAAACCGACATTTGCCCATGTTTGACCAGCCTAAAAAAACGTTTACCCACCCCTCAGTTTTTTGGTCCATATAATAAGTTTTTTTTAAATCAAAATTGAAAATTTTTTAAAACTTCCTCCGTGGGGGCTAACTTCACACCTCCCCTGGAGCCATTATTAGAGCGAAATTGAACAAACCGACATTTACCCATGTTTGACCAGCCTGAAAAAACGTTTACCCACCCCTCAGTTTTTTGGTCCAGATAATAAGTTTTTTTTAAATCAAAATTGAAAATTTTTTAAAACTTCCTCTGTGGGGGCTAACTTCACACCTCCCCTGGAGCCATTATTAGAGCGAAATTGAACAAACCGACATTTGCCCATGTTTGACCAGCCTAAAAAAACGTTTACCCACCCCTCAGTTTTTTGGTCCATATAATAAGTTTTTTTTAAATCAAAATTGAAAATTTTTTAAAACTTCCTCTGTGGGGGCTAACTTCACACCTCCCCTGGAGACATTATTAGAGCGAAATTGAACAAACCGACATTTGCCCATGTTTGACCAGCCTAAAAAAACGTTTACCCACCCCTCAGTTTTTTGGTCCATATAATAAGTTTTTTTTAAATCAAAATTGAAAATTTTTTAAAACTTCCTCCGTGGGGGCTAACTTCACACCTCCCCTGGAGCCATTATTAGAGCGAAATTGAACAAACCGACATTTACCCATGTTTGACCAGCCTAAAAAAACGTTTACCCACCCCTCAGTTTTTTGGTCCATATAATAAGTTTTTTTTAAATCAAAATTGAAAATTTTTTAAAACTTCCTCTGTGGGGGCTAACTTCACACCTCCCCTGGAGCCATTATTAGAGCGAAATTGAACAAACCGACATTTACCCATGTTTGACCAGCCTAAAAAAACGTTTACCCACCCCTCAGTTTTTTGGTCCATATAATAAGTTTTTTTTAAATCAAAATTGAAAATTTTTTAAAACTTCCTCTGTGGGGGCTAACTTCACACCTCCCCTGGAGCCATTATTAGAGCGAAATTGAACAAACCGACATTTACCCATGTTTGACCAGCCTGAAAAAACGTTTACCCACCCCTCAGTTTTTTGGTCCAGATAATAAGTTTTTTTTAAATCAAAATTGAAAATTTTTTAAAACTTCCTCTGTGGGGGCTAACTTCACACCTCCCCTGGAGCCATTATTAGAGCGAAATTGAACAAACCGACATTTGCCCATGTTTGACCAGCCTAAAAAAACGTTTACCCACCCCTCAGTTTTTTGGTCCATCTAATAAGTTTTTTTTAAATCAAAATTGAAAAGTTTTTAAAACTTCCTCCGTGGGGGCTAACTTCACACCTCCCCTGGAGCCATTATTAGAGCGAAATTGAACAAACCGACATTTGCCCATGTTTGACCAGCCTGAAAAAACGTTTACCCACCCCTCAGTTTTTTGGTCCAGATAATAAGTCTTTTTTAAATCAAAATTGAAAATTTTTTACAACTTCCTCTGTGGGGGCTAACTTCACACCTCCCCTGGAGCCATTATTAGAGCGAAATTGAACAAACCGACATTTGCCCATGTTTGACCAGCCTGAAAAAACGTTTACCCACCCCTCAGTTTTTTGGTCCAAATAATAAGTTTTTTTTAAATCAAAGATGAAAATTTTTTAAAACTTCCTCTGTGGGGCCTAACTTCACACCTCCCCTGGAGCCATTATTAGAGCGAAATTGAACAAACCGACATTTGCCCATGTTTGACCAGCCTAAAAAAACGTTTACCCACCCCTCAGTTTTTTGGTCCATATAATAAGTTTTTTTTAAATCAAAATTGAAAATTTTTTAAAACTTCCTCTGTGGGGGCTAACTTCACACCTCCCCTGGAGCCATTATTAGAGCGAAATTGAACAAACCGACATTTGCCCATGTTTGACCAGCCTAAAAAAACGTTTACCCACCCCTCAGTTTTTTGGTCCATATAATAAGTTTTTTTTAAATCAAAATTGAAAATTTTTTAAAACTTCCTCCGTGGGGGCTAACTTCACACCTCCCCTGGAGCCATTATTAGAGCGAAATTGAACAAACCGACATTTACCCATGTTTGACCAGCCTGAAAAAACGTTTACCCACCCCTCAGTTTTTTGGTCCAGATAATAAGTTTTTTTTAAATCAAAATTGAAAATTTTTTAAAACTTCCTCTGTGGGGGCTAACTTCACACCTCCCCTGGAGCCATTATTAGAGCGAAATTGAACAAACCGACATTTGCCCATGTTTGACCAGCCTAAAAAAACGTTTACCCACCCCTCAGTTTTTTGGTCCATATAATAAGTTTTTTTTAAATCAAAATTGAAAATTTTTTAAAACTTCCTCTGTGGGGGCTAACTTCACACCTCCCCTGGAGCCATTATTAGAGCGAAATTGAACAAACCGACATTTGCCCATGTTTGACCAGCCTAAAAAAACGTTTACCCACCCCTCAGTTTTTTGGTCCATCTAATAAGTTTTTTTTAAATCAAAATTGAAAAGTTTTTAAAACTTCCTCCGTGGGGGCTAACTTCACACCTCCCCTGGAGCCATTATTAGAGCGAAATTGAACAAACCGACATTTGCCCATGTTTGACCAGCCTGAAAAAACGTTTACCCACCCCTCAGTTTTTTGGTCCAGATAATAAGTCTTTTTTAAATCAAAATTGAAAATTTTTTACAACTTCCTCTGTGGGGGCTAACTTCACACCTCCCCTGGAGCCATTATTAGAGCGAAATTGAACAAACCGACATTTGCCCATGTTTGACCAGCCTGAAAAAACGTTTACCCACCCCTCAGTTTTTTGGTCCAGATAATAAGTTTTTTTTAAATCAAAGATGAAAATTTTTTAAAACTTCCTCTGTGGGGCCTAACTTCACACCTCCCCTGGAGCCATTATTAGAGCGAAATTGAACAAACCGACATTTGCCCATGTTTGACCAGCCTAAAAAAACGTTTACCCACCCCTCAGTTTTTTGGTCCATATAATAAGTTTTTCTTAAATCAAAATTGAAAATTTTTTAAAACTTCCTCTGTGGGGGCTAACTTCACACCTCCCCTGGAGCCGTTATTAGAGCGAAATTGAACAAACCGACATTTGCCCATGTTTGACCAGCCTAAAAAAACGTTTACCCACCCCTCAGTTTTTTGGTCCATATAATAAGTTTTTTTTAAATCAAAATTGAAAATTTTTTAAAACTTCCTCCGTGGGGGCTAACTTCACACCTCCCCTGGAGCCATTATTAGAGCGAAATTGAACAAACCGACATTTGCCCATGTTTGACCAGCCTGAAAAAACGTTTACCCACCCCTCAGTTTTTTGGTCCAGATAATAAGTTTTTTTTAAATCAAAATTGAAAATTTTTTAAAACTTCCTCCGTGGGGGCTAACTTCACACCTCCCCTGGAGCCATTATTAGAGCGAAATTGAACAAACCGACATTTGCCCATGTTTGACCAGCCAGAAAAAACGTTTACCCACCCCTCAGTTTTTTGGTCCAGATAATAAGTTTTTTTTAAATCAAAATTGAAAATTTTTTAAAACTTCCTCTGTGGGGGCTAACTTCACACCTCCCCTGGAGCCATTATTAGAGCAAAATTGAACAAACCGACATTTGCCCATGTTTGACCAGCCTAAAAAAACGTTTACCCACCCCTCAGTTTTTTGGTCCATATAATAAGTTTTTTTTAAATCAAAATTGAAAATTTTTTAAAACTTCCTCTGTGGGGGCTAACTTCACACCTCCCCTGGAGCCATTATTAGAGCGAAATTGAACAAACCGACATTTGCCCATGTTTGACCAGCCTGAAAAAACGTTTACCCACCCCTCAGTTTTTTGGTCCAGATAATAAGTTTTTTTTAAATCAAAATTGAAAATTTTTTAAAACTTCCTCCGTGGGGGCTAACTTCACACCTCCCCTGGAGCCATTATTAGAGCGAAATTGAACAAACCGACATTTGCCCATGTTTGACCAGCCTGAAAAAACGTTTACCCACCCCTCAGTTTTTTGGTCCAGATAATAAGTTTTTTTTAAATCAAAATTGAAAATTTTTTAAAACTTCCTCTGTGGGGGCTAACTTCACACCTCCCCTGGAGCCATTATTAGAGCGAAATTGAACAAACCGACATTTGCCCATGTTTGACCAGCCTAAAAAAACGTTTACCCACCCCTCAGTTTTTTGGTCCATATAATAAGTTTTTTTTAAATCAAAATTGAAAATTTTTTAAAACTTCCTCTGTGGGGGCTAACTTCACACCTCCCCTGGAGACATTATTAGAGCGAAATTGAACAAACCGACATTTGCCCATGTTTGACCAGCCTAAAAAAACGTTTACCCACCCCTCAGTTTTTTGGTCCATATAATAAGTTTTTTTTAAATCAAAATTGAAAATTTTTTAAAACTTCCTCCGTGGGGGCTAACTTCACACCTCCCCTGGAGCCATTATTAGAGCGAAATTGAACAAACCGACATTTACCCATGTTTGACCAGCCTAAAAAAACGTTTACCCACCCCTCAGTTTTTTGGTCCATATAATAAGTTTTTTTTAAATCAAAATTGAAAATTTTTTAAAACTTCCTCTGTGGGGGCTAACTTCACACCTCCCCTGGAGCCATTATTAGAGCGAAATTGAACAAACCGACATTTGCCCATGTTTGACCAGCCTGAAAAAACGTTTACCCACCCCTCAGTTTTTTGGTCCAGATAATAAGTTTTTTTTAAATCAAAATTGAAAATTTTTTAAAACTTCCTCCGTGGGGGCTAACTTCACACCTCCCCTGGAGCCATTATTAGAGCGAAATTGAACAAACCGACATTTGCCCATGTTTGACCAGCCTGAAAAAACGTTTACCCACCCCTCAGTTTTTTGGTCCAGATAATAAGTTTTTTTTAAATCAAAATTGAAAATTTTTTAAAACTTCCTCTGTGGGAGCTAACTTTACACCTCCCCTGGAGACATTATTAGAGCGAAATTGAACAAACCGACATTTACCCATGTTTGACCAGCCTAAAAAAACGTTTACCCACTCCTCAGTTTTTTGGTCCATATAACTTATTATCTGGACCAAAAAACTGAGGGGTGGGTAAACGTTTTTTCAGGCTGGTCAAACATGGGCAAATGTCGGTTTGTTCAATTTCGCTCTAATAATGGCTCCAGGGGAGATGTGAAGATAGCCCCCACGGAGGAAGTTTTAAAAAATTTTCAATTTTAATTTAAAATAAACTTATTATCTGGACCAAAAAACTGAGGGGTGGGTAACGTTTTTTTAGGCTGGTCAAACATGGGCAAATGTCGGTTTGTTCAATTTCGCTCTAATAATGGCTCCAGGAGAGGTGTGAAGTTAGCCCCCACGGAGGAAGTTTTAAAAAATTTTCAATTTTGATTTAAAAAAAACTTATTATCTGGACCTAAAAACTGAGGGGTGGGTAAACGTTTTTTCAGGCTGGTCAAACATGGGCAAATGTCGGTTTGTTCAATTTCGCTCTAATAACGGCTCCAGGGGAGGTGTGAAGTTAGCCCCCACGGAGGAAGTTTTAAAAAATTTTCAATTTTGATTTAAAAAAAACTTATTATCTGGACCAAAAAACTGAGGGGTGGGTAAACGTTTTTTCAGGCTGGTCAAACATGGGCAAATGTCGGTTTGTTCAATTTCGCTCTAATAATGGCTCCAGGAGAGGTGTGAAGTTAGCCCCCACGGAGGAAGTTTTAAAAAATTTTCAATTTTGATTTAAAAAAAACTTATTATCTGGACCAAAAAACTGAGGGGTGGGTAACGTTTTTTTAGGCTGGTCAAACATGGGCAAATGTCGGTTTGTTCAATTTCGCTCTAATAGTGGCTCCAGGGGAGGTGTGAAGATAGCCCCCACGGAGGAAGTTTTAAAAAATTTTCAATTTTAATTTAAAAAAAACTTATTATCTGGACCAAAAAACTGAGGGGTGGGTAAACGTTTTTTCAGGCTGGTCAAACATGGGTAAATGTCGGTTTGTTCAATTTCGCTTTAATAATGGCTCCAGGGGAGGTGTGAAGTTAGCCCCCACGGAGGAAGTTTTAAAAAATTTTCAATTTTGATTTAAAAAAAACTTATTATCTGGACCAAAAAACTGAGGGGTGGGTAAACGTTTTTTCAGGCTGGTCAAACATGGGCAAATGTCGGTTTGTTCAATTTCGCTCTAATAATGGCTCCAGGGGAGATGTGAAGATAGCCCCCACGGAGGAAGTTTTAAAAAATTTTCAATTTTAATTTAAAAAAAACTTATTATCTGGACCAAAAAACTGAGGGGTGGGTAAACGTTTTTTCAGGCTGGTCAAACATGGGCAAATGTCGGTTTGTTCAATTTCGCTCTAATAATGGCTCCAGGGGAGGTGTGAAGTTAGCCCCCACGGAGGAAGTTTTAAAAAATTTTCAATTTTGATTTAAAAAAAACTTATTATCTGGACCAAAAAACTGAGGGGTGGGTAAACGTTTTTTCAGGCTGGTCAAACATGGGCAAATGTCGGTTTGTTCAATTTCGCTCTAATAATGGCTCCAGGGGAGGTGTGAAGTTAGCCCCCACGGAGGAAGTTTTAAAAAATTTTCATCTTTGATTTTAAAAAAACTTATTATCTGGACCAAAAAACTGAGGGGTGGGTTTGAAAAAAGTTTGAAGTTAGCCCCGATTTTTGTTTTTTATTAAATCGCTTTCAAAAAGTGGGTTAATAAAACTAATCGGTGGGTCAACACTGTCATTCCCTGTTCAAACGTATGAGCTATTAAAATCTACTTTTCGTTTGATTCGGGGGCTAACTATTGTCAAAAAACATTTTTAGTTATAACTTTTTTCAACGAGTGGGTCAACAATTTTAGGGGGTGGGTCAATGTGTTCAAACGATTGCCAATCGATGTAGCTAGCGGTTTTTGAATTTCATAAAATTTGAAAAAAGTGTGAAGTACGATTTTTGTTTTTTGAATAACTCGTTTTCAAAAAGTGGGTTAACAAAACTAATTGATGGGTCAACATGGTCATTCCCTGGTCAAACGAATGAGCTATTAAAATCGAATTTTCGTGCTATTCGGGGGCTAAGTTCACAGTGTGAAGTTAGCCCCAATTTATTGTTTTTTGAATAACTCGTTTTCAAAAAGTTTGTTAACAAAACTAATTGGTGGGTTAATATGGTCATTCCGTGGTCAAACGAATGAGCTATTAAAATCGAATTTTCGATTATAAAAAAAAAAAAAATTATGTAAAAATAAATTTTTTATTATAACTTTGTTTCAACGGGTGGGTCAACAATTTTAGGGGGTGGGTCAACGTGGTCAAACGATGGTCAATCGATGTAGCTAGCGATTTTCGAATTTCATAAAATTTGAAAAAAGTGTGAAGTTAGCCCCGAATTTTGTTTTTTGAATAACTCGTTTTCAAAAAGTGGGTTAACAAAACTAATTGGTGGGTCAACATGGTCATTCCCTGGTCAAACGAATGAGCTATTAAAATCGAATTTTCGTTCGATTCGGGGGCTAACTTCACAGACCTGCTTGACTAACCACCGAATTTAAGAAAAAACAATGAAGTCGATGTAGGGCTAAAACGCCTATTTTCCAGGGCTGTATTCGCCTTTCAGCGGGTTGAACATTTAACGTAGAAATTCTTTTAACTGAGTGTTTCTGTATATTTAGAATACGCACCAATGCTTTCGACATTTGACCAATCGTCAAAATTATAAAAAAAAAACTTCGCCACAATTGGCGCGTACTCTAAAGCGATGTCAACGTTTGACCACCCGCTGAAAGGCAAATACAGCATTGGCAAATAGGGTTTTTTTTATGCGATGTGGCCAAACTAGACATGCCTTAGCATGGTTTTGACCGGAAGGGAATTAGGGTAAGGGAAGTGAGGGAACTTGAGTCTTGTTTTTGCATTGCTGCAAGCTAGACAACAGCCCAGAGACGGAGTGGATTATTTTAATTTCTTAATAAAAGCTCACGGGGTCATCTGGTATCGAACCCGGGACCCATAGCATGTTGGTCTTGCCGCTCAACGTATTGATCCAACTCCGTCTCCGGCGTTTTAGCAATACATCGAATCGAATCCAATATTTAAATTTTGAATTATTGAATATGGCGTAGTTTAACGAATTAATACCTGCGACGGCATCAATTTATGTCTACAGAATAATCACGGGATATCGCTACAGAATTTAAGGAGAAGGCGAAATCAAAAATATTGTCATCAGCGAAGGATTGGAAGTGAGTGATAACAGGCCCATTAATAAATAGGAAAAAAAGAGATGAAAAAATCGAACCTTGTGATATACTGGCTTAAATTTCGTAGGTATTAAATGTTACCGGGATTGAACAACGGGATAAATAGCTTTCAATTATATAAGCATGGGATCAAGTTCAAATTCTTGAAGTTTAACGAAAAGAGCACCATGACAGACTCCATAAAATGCCTTTATAATATCCAAGTATGTAGTTTCAAAATATTCCATCAAATTACTTTAAATAAGAGATTCAAAAGGCGCTTTCCTATATACATGCACTTAGATGAGCTAAAGTTGAAGGGCTCTACGAATATGGTGATAGATAAGAATTTGGGGCGAAATAAACAGGGCATTGATTTGCTTAATTCAGTTTTGTAAATAACTATCGCATCAGATTTTGATGCGTTCAAGATCAAACAATTATTAACAGCCCACTTGAAAACATTTACGAGATCTTCATTCATTCTTGTAACACGATTACAGTGAGAAACGTAACAGAATTTTTCTCAAAATCCCTATGTGAGGCTTTTACTAAAAATAAGGACTACGACACTTAATAAAATTTTGTTTGAAGGTATACCTACTTATTTAAAATGTATAGATTATATTTTATTATTATTTATCGTGTTAATTTCATTTGTACCTATTTTAACGAACAATTCAACTAATGGACTGAGTCTTGTTAATTTTCTTTATTTATATTTTAATTAATATGAAGTTAAATAACAAAAATTTAAATATTTATACTCCCGCTAGTTTCTAAATATTTTGTTAGTTAGTTATTAAATATTTTGAATGGATTTCATTCCATACCTATTTAAGCGAAAATAACGATAACGATAAATAAATGGACCACGCACAAGTAAATCATGAACAAATATAGCAATTTAATTAATCACAAAAAAGGGAGTTCCTTAATTCCACCCGGCAAAGTTTGTAACGGATGGATGATTCTTTTGTTGTTATAAAATATGTTCCCCAAAGGTATCATGACAAAAATGTTGTACCTAGATTAGGGGCTGAATGATTCTTTGTTGTGAGCGATTTCTCCCATCGTAGTCCAGGCAAGGGGTAGTTTAACGAAACAAGCATTGGTAAGCGTGAGTCGTGCAAACAATTTTATTCATAGCTTTTTGTAGCAAAATTAATTACTTAAACTTTTATTAATAACTTTTTTAAGTATCATTATTAATAAAAGCTTAGTAAGCCCAAAAAAAGGGAAAAGGTTGAGGGAAAATTGAAAATTGATGAAAATTTCTTTATTTAACGTTTTTATGAAAAAACGAATTAGAGATTTTTTGTAGAGAAGTTTCTCACAATTAATTTGAATTGCTCGTTTTTGTAATTGTCATTATTTTTAAGAGTTTTACAGGGTCACATGGAAGGGCAGTCAAGGATAAGTTACACATATATGTATATATACGTATGATAACCATGTCAATATCTCTAGAATTCAACACCATCTCTGTGAGTAATAGGCAAAGTCATAAACACCCTGGATTTTAAATGTAAGTTTAATAAAAGCGTAATAGTATCAGTTTGGCACTTTTTTAAAATTCGTGAAGATCGTTACCTTACGTCAGTGTTTCGGATAGCTCCAAAGTAGATATTTTTATGACCAAAAAAATTAGTTAAAATTCCTGAAGAACTGAAAACTGAGTTTCACACTCATTAACCCCGACCCCACACATTGCTTAGTAACGAGTGAACCTAATTGACAGATTCTATTATATTTTGTTCTGTTGCAGTATGGCCTAGCCAGGGACTCGAATACAATTTTTTAACGTAGATTTGAGGTGAGGCACAGGAAACTGTTTAATATTTAATTCCCCCATCAAAATTAGACACTAACCAAACAAATCCTGGAGCAACCAACATGTTGACACAAATAGTTATATATCAATATAGCAACATTTATGTTTGGCTATATGTGTACTACTGCAACTGCGACTACTTTACAACAAAAGTTAAACTTAGCATTTAAATAAACCAGGTCTACAAAGAATGTTGGGGTCATTTCCGAAGTGTAGAATCCGATTTCGAGATCAGAGTTGGGCTATCACGTCAGGATTTTGAGATATTTGAGGTTATGTACTCGAAAATGGGTTTTTTGTCTACTTTTGAGGTTATGTACACAGATGCACACAATTTCTTTGGTCTTTTTCTAGTTGCATCACTTAATACTAATTTTACCCTTCAAAAAATGAGCTATTGAGCGGTCAGCTGCGATTCTATCTTACAAAGTTACGACCATTTTAAGTTATGACATATATCCCAACAACGTCATGAGGATTCACAACCCATTTTTCTACTGGCTAATTTCTCTTTGCAAGAAAAAATCGTAGCTGATAGCTTATTAGCATTAATTATTTATTATTGACTAAATAGCTTATTTTGAAAGGTGAGAGTATTATTAAATGCTGCAACTAGAAAAAAGACTACAACAATTTTTCTCAATAAACTTGGGCATTTACCTTAAATTATTTAGATGACTGAGTAATGTGCTTATGTCTCCTTTTTTCTGCAAATGTGACTTAGCTTGTTATTCCCCTGTACTTTACATATAGATAGGGTAAAAGTGGGAGAGACGCCATACTTTCGCTAGTTCACCATGTGGGTAAGAGATGTCGCTATTTGACATCGGCGCTGTCAGTAAAAATTATCAGTGCCCGTTCGGTTGCCCTTGAACGTGTCGTGTTAGAGAGAAAACATATTTTATCGCGTCATTTTTTTGATCGAAATTTTGTGTGAATGTAGTTTTAGTGAATGGTGCAAGTAAAACAAAGACACAGTAAGGTAAGAAGTGGTTGTAATATGTTGTGTTGTTTGTTCTTAACTTATTCAAATGATATTTGCTATGTCTGTTTATACCTAAGTATTTTTTAGCTGTATGGCAAACATAAAGCACGAAATAAGGAGAAATGCCACCCTTTGCAAAACGTGTTTTCGTTGTGTAATCTATGGAATATTTTTATTGTTTAAAGGATGCCGAGAAAATATGTAAGGAATCATAATGTGGTGAGGACAGTGGATAAAAGAAAATTTAATGTTGGTCATAGAAAAAGTAGAAAAGGGTGAAATATCACAAAAATCCCAAAGGCGCTATGGGATACCGATTCGAACCTTATCTAGGCGCCTCAAGACCAGAAATTTGGATTACGTCCCTAAGGTATTTATTTAATGATAATACACTTTTGTTTATGTACTCTTGCATATATGTAGTATGGTAACTAATCCAAGTTACATGTTGTTCTAGCATCACTCGGAACAAAAAACGAAAAAGATTAACGTCTTATATTAAACTCCTAGCTAATGCTGGTATCGCACCTGACAGGAGTATAATTCGTTCTCTTGCCTATAAATTTGCCGAGAGGCTTCGAATCAAACATAAATTTTCCAAGCAGAAATAAAAGGCAGGGCAACATTGGCTTGCCTCCTTTCTAGAGAGAAATAAAGATATCTCAGTAGGTCTTTCAGTTGCAAAAAGGGACGGAACCAGGATTTTTTTCTGGGAGGGGCACAAGGGCCAGACAGGCAAGGAATGTTCTCATAAGATTACACTATATCTTTGGGATTAATAGTAAAATAATGACAGACAACAGTAACTATAAGAAATATACTTGTAATAAAGGTTTAATAATGAAAATAATCAAAAATTACATCACAAGTACACAATGTACGATATAAACACATGACCCGAGCAAATTTTCGAAAATTTTTAATAACTTGGAATTGCAAAAAATTCCGAACTAAACCGTTCAACTCGAGCGAAGTAAGAAAATATTAAAATATTTCTTAACGCGATCGGCGTTTCTAATAAAGAAAAGCTAAATACCTTTGGCTCTTCGTCAACAGCAGCACCAAAGCGTTAGCTTTTCTTTCCAAGTTATTAAAAATTTTTGAAAATTTGCTCGGGTCATGTGTTTATGTCGTACATTGTGTACTTGTGATAAATAGTTTACCGAAATATCGGTGTGACAGTGTAGTCATCATAATCTGATACAGCTGTCTAGATCGGTGTTTTTATTTAAAAATTTTTGTTGGATTTACATCTAGTGTTCGGTTTTTTCGAAGGCGTCCAGCAGGTAAAGAAAAGCTAATCCTTTGGTGCTGCTGTTGACGAAGAGCCAACGGAATTTAGCTTTTCTTTATTAGAAAAGCCGATCGCGTTAAGAAATATTTTAATATTTTCTTACTTCGCTCGAGTTGAACGGTTTAGTTCGGAATTTTTTGCAATTCCAAGTTATTAAAATTTTTTGAAAAATTACATGTTTAATAATGATAGTTTTCTTTTATGTTTTCTGCTGAAGATATCAAGTACTTCTGTAGCGTTCATCATTGGCGCAATTTCTTGATGGATATGCATTAAAGCCAGTCCATTCAAACGATCTTCTGTCATCCTGCTGCGAAGATATGTCTTTAGTTGGCGTAAGGTGGAGAAAGATCGCTCTCCTCGACACTTTACGATTGAGCTGCATCCGTTTTCAACCCTACTATAGGCTACCCACACTGATAGAAGATAATGCAAAGCGTCACCTTACCTTTACATATTTTTCACATTCCATATTCCAGAATAATCCGGAAATATTTTATTCATATAAGTAATAGTTTAGGCGCTAGGTTTAAAGAAAAATCACCCCCAGCTGCTATAAGAAGCAATGTAAATTTGTCGGAAATTCAGACCACTTGGGCTATAATGTGTGTGCGTAAAATTTCTTACTTCATGGCTTGTAGTTTACGGAGGTTCTGGAACTCCCGATAATTTGCGCCTACGTATGTGTACGCAAAACGAAGCAATCATAATTAATCTCCCTGTGTTTTTTGAATGGTCGGTTGTGACCGTCTGGGGGGGGGGGGGGGGGGGGCACGTACGCCCGGGTTTTCTGATGGTTTGCCTAATGGGTCCGTCGTCTATATAAATAAAAAGTCTATATGAATAAAAAGTCGTCTTACATTAATTCTGAATTATTTCTGCGATTGTTCAAGGAACACTTTTTACCAAAAATACCAAAGACAGGTAAAACTATTTTGATTTTAGACGGCCACACTTTCCTTTCTAATTGCATAGATCTGTTGGACTTAGCAAATGAAAAGGACGTCATAACTCTATGCTTGCCAAGTCATACAACAGAAGCTCTTCAACTTCTGGGTCGTAGTTTCTTCAAACCTCCTATTATAATCAGGAAGCTAATACGTGGATGTTGAGAAACAAAGATAGGATAATAACGAGACTACATGTAGGATCTTTGATAGGGCAAGCTTGGGGAAAAGCCGCATCTGTAGGGAATGCCACATCACGTTTCAAAGCCTATGGAATATATCCACTCAATCCAAATGACATCCAACTGTTCCTTCTACTGAAGCTCAATCCCCACGAAAACCATCAACTTCTAGACAAACAGCTATGGCAACTAATAAAGAATCGTCTACAAAGCTTCTCGATCAGTCAAACCAAATATCAAAACTGCGCAGCTCGAGAGTGAAACGAAAACAAGTTGCCTGTATTTTGACACCCCCTGAAAACCTGAACAAGAAAACATCTAACCTGTATGTAATGAAAGGTGTAGCTGAAAAACGTAAGCTGGTTGATGCAAGATCAGCATTTTCATCTTCGCAGCAAATTCAATCCAGCCCAATTGAATGTGATAATAATGTGTGCACTGAGTGCTGGGAAAACTATTATCTAACAAAAACGAAAGCAGATTGGTTGAAATGTTCTTCATGCCTAAAATCGCTTCATGAGTCATGTACAATGTACTCTCCGCAATGCAATAATTGTGGAAGGGAAGTACTACGCAAAAAGAACCAAAAAAAAAACCATGATCACATGTATGGCATCTCTCCTACATTATGTGAGAGAGATGGCTCTGCGGATTTTCATTGTTTATTTTCCATTTTTTTTTATTTCTAATCGAAAGCCAAAAACATTGCGATTATAATACATAATATTAGTGTACGCTAAAAAAAATAAAATAAACGAGTTAATTATATTGAATTTTATTAATTTATTACTCCCTTCTACATAAAGTATGGCATCCCTCCCACTTTTGCCATATCCATTTTAATGCACGCCAACTCTCCGCAATTCTCAAAATACGTTTAAAATTCAATAATAATGAAAAAGTATCTTGCATTGCCATGCTAATTTACTTTAAATGACATTGGATTGTTCAATGCCAATAAAGTTGTTTATTTATTTATTTAGAATTCATCAAATGCTGATTACATAAAGCAAACTTACGTACAAACTTAAATCTACATATATACACAATAGAAAAAATCCTAACTAGGCTTTTTATTATGCCCTTCAACAAGTGATTACGGCCATAATTAGTACGGTGGTGCGAAATATAAAGGAAGTCATGACTCCTCAAGGAGCGTGTCGGAACAGATTTGTTAAGACTTGTTAGCAATTCGGGAGAGTTAATAGCCCCCTGCAAACACTCAAGCGCAAAAACAGCCCTGGCGTTATTTCGTCTGGTTTCCAGGGACTCCTAAGATATCAATTTAAGTCTATCAGCGTAAGGTGGCAGAAGTCGGTCATTACTCCATGGAAGGTTACAAAGAGCAAACCTTAAAAACCTTCGTTGGACAGACTCGATATGCTTAACATGAACCCCATAAAAAGGAGACCACACTGGGCTAGCATACTCGAGAATAGACCTAACAAATGTACAATGAAGGATTCGAGTGATATAAGGATCATTAAATTCCTTATACCACCTCTTAATGAAACCCAAAGTAGCATTAGCCCTACCAACAATAGCATCAATGTGATCGTCAAAAGAGAAACGAGCATTAAGCAAGACCCCCCAGTCTTTAGATTTGTCAAGTCTATTCAAAGAGTGTACATCCATGGAGTAACTAAACAGGAGAGGATTTCTTTTACGCGAAAAAGACATGACGATGCATTTGGGACACGTTTAAAGGGAGGCAGTTGATAGAACACCAACTGCAGAAGCCGTCTAAGTCAGAATTCAATAGGCGACAGTCAAGATCATTCGAAACAACGAAATAGCTTTGCATCATCGGCATAACACAAAATTCTCCAGTGTGATGGAGTTAGGGATACATCATTGATGTATATAATGAACAGTAAGGGACCAAGGTGACTACCCTGTGACACCACAGAAGTGATACGGATCGGAACCGATACAATGCTAAAAAAATTCACCCATTGAGCACGGATAGAACAAAAGTCATAAAATTTTTCCAACTAGGGTATTGTTATACTACTTGTAATACCACGAAATTTTTTAAATCATTTGAAAGATTAGATTAGAAACAGTGATTCATTTTCGGTTTTAAATGAGTTTTTTAAAGCACACCTTTTTTAATTTACATCCTTGTTGAAATTTTGTTTAGGATAGCGTTAAAGTTAAACTTTTATTCCTTTCAAATTTTACCATCAATATCTCCATCATTTATCACCCGATCCATTGTATGTGGAACCCTACAGGAAAATAAATACTTTCTAACAAGCCTTTTTTTAGTAACCTGGGATGACCATGAAAAAAGTTGTGGAAATTTTGTAAACCACAATCCCCCCCTCCCCAACTCAATCACTCACTCCAGAACAATTAATTTTCAATTGCGAATTTGAAGATGATTAATTTTAGAAAGGGGTCCTTTTTGCAAACGGTAATCGGAAAACTCCAAAGAATCGATTGCTGCTATGTTAAATAGCATGTTCAATCGCTTCAGGTACAGAAATAAAAGTAGTTCGAAAAATAAATTTAATTTCATCATGAAACATAATAGCAATCCGGTTGCTGAGAAATTTTCTCTACTTCTAAATATTTAATAGCTAACATATACAAATGTAATTAACGTAATTTACCATTTCCTGAGCAAGTGATACATCCTCAACATCTCTAGTCGAGAACATAAAATCCTGCAATAATTTCATGATGCTATTAATTTTGTAATCCAAAGGGAGTTTCCAAGCACATTAAAAACCACAAAAACAATACTATTTTTCCACTCTATACTGATGAGATTAAAACCTCCTCTTTTCAGAACACGTCAACAGATATAATTATTCACAAAATCGATTAAAACGGGTGCTCCCTTTCACAAGCATTTTAACTTAAAATTTCTAAACAAATAAATTTAATTAAGCGCACAATAATTATGAAATTAATTTCGAATCACAAATAACTAAATAAATTGTAGCTTCTGTTGGCCTAAAATTCAATTAAAACAATTTAAATTAGTGGGCATAGTGCACAAGACAGCAATTAAAATTGAACAATAGCTAAAAAAAAGTATTTCACTTTTATGCAAATTTTACACTCAACTTCACTGCCAAGTATAAGCGATTATATCCGTTGTTAATTCAACTATGTGCTACTGAAAGATTTTATTATTTCAGACTCAACAGTTGATCAAATTATCTAAGCGCACACGGAAAAATTTGGTAGCTCTAACTCACGCTCTGAAGTTCTAGGGTCTACTAATCGTATACAAAAATGCCCGGCACCGGCAACTTGCCGTGTTCGTCTTAATTTGCGTAGAAAAAGCTGCGAAGAATAGGTATAAACAGAAAAAGTCGAACAAACCTCGCTACCTCATGGGGCTCAACATGGCGAGCACCACAACGAACCATATTAAAGCCGCAAGAAAAAAATCGTAACACCCAACGACCCGTGGGCAGTATGTCGAGTTACAAGAGTTTTTATTCTTTCAATTTATACGAGAAGAAGAGTAAAAAGGTGAATCTATATTTGTATTCGCGCAACATCTGAGAGTAACATCATCTATCAATGTAATTCCGTTCCCGAAATACGGAATGAAACGATGGTATGGCTTTTCAAGCGGCTCTGTTTCATTTCATTTCATTTTCAAAGGCAATATATACACATATAGGCACAAAACAACACAACAAATAATGCGGGGACCACCTAAAGCCAAAGTTGAAGTCATATGGGAATGGGGGGACCACGCCGAGGAAGAACCTACTCTCAGGCAGTACTTAAGCTCATTAGCCGCTTGTATATGGCTACACTTCTCCACAATTCCTGGTGGATCGTTACGTTTTTACCCAACATAACAATCATCTGATGTGTGTTAAGAGCTACACGTTCTTTTCATGACCGCTTGAGTTGAGAATATATATTTTTTTGCTTTTGCAGAGTTTGCTTTTTAACAGTGCGCTACAAAAATGCAAACTTCCTCAACCTGCTGAGAGCTTCATTTGCACCTTTTAAGTTGAAGACAATTGAATAGAACTTGCATAAAAACAGCAATTTTACTGCAGTTTTTAATTTTTCGACTACTGTCATAAATTTAATGTGTAGACACATTTATCGAACTCGATTACCAGGTTTTCTCCATTACTCTTGCCACTGAGTCTACCGCCCACTCCCCGCCAGGTTTTAATGCTTTAAAAGAACTACTTTTTGCAAATAATCGTTAAAAAAAAATTCGGATTTTTTGTTCGCTTAATTTAGTCGCTTTTTCTAGTAGATTACGAAAAAAAATATAAAAAGTTGATGAGATGTCAAAAGAAAATTATTTTTAAATATTCAAAGCTCTGAAACTATTAGAAATATTGAATTGAGATCATTTTCGTATTTTACTATATATAGTAAATTCGCCGTAAAAACAAACATTTAAAAAAAATCATGAAGATCGGTCTAGTTTTGGATTTTTTATCGCCAAAAAACCAGGTGACCGCGAAAGTATATTTGAACCATTCTTGGCCAGTTCTTCGGCTTTTTCGTTACCCTCTCTCTATGTCGACATGTCCTCGAACCTAGCGGAGCCTAACCGTATGGTATGAAATATTTCTTAGGGCTCTGATACAGTCTTTCACACATTCTGACTTTATCACGTTGGAGTTCAGAGTCAGTTTTTTACCAAAAACATTGTTTTTCTGCACTTTTTGTTCCAAATAAAAAGACCTAAGTTTTATAACTGTACCCATTTTACAAAAAAAAAAAAAAAAACGCGAAGTTAGGTATCAAAAACAGGCTATCACAATAGAAATCCCCCTTAAAACAAATGAAGATTTGTTTCGCAAAGAATAGGAAACTAATTTGTCAAAGAAAGAGTCTTCGTACGACATACGACATGATGCAACAGTGTCGCATGGCAGTGGTAACATTTTCATTTCGAGAACGTTTTTATTTGAAAGAATATTAAAAAATCATATGTATCTAAGCAACATTAACAAAGAAAGCCTAGACAATTATTTAAGAAAGGAAGAAGGGAATGACATACGACACACATAAGCAATTTTATTCGTAAAAGAAAAACAGCAGGCACGCTAATAAACATAGCTTATCCGCCAAAATCCTCGATAGTCCAACATTAAGCGCGCTAAACTGTTAATCGGGGTTTTGTGATCGTATTGTAAGTCCATAACTTCATAATCTTCTTTCTACCTTTGTAATAACTTTATCGTCAGCAGTGCGTCAAACTATGTACGATACAGGGTAAACATGCAGAATAGCAACGTTATACCATCAAGAAAGACTGTAGAATGACGTTTGAAAAAGTTCAACCACTTTCGCGTTCCCATCACTTCAAATGTTGGTTCTCTAGATTTTAGAGTCTAGAATATCGACGAACTCCTCCATAACCCGTTCCAAACCAAGGGAAAGTAACCCACCTTTAAGACAGGACGTTTCCGTGCCAAGGGCTGCATAGCCTGAAAATATCTCTTGATCCCGCAATGCAACGAACCGGCAACATTACTCTACCACATCCAGAAGCGTTTTACGGTAACCTGTTGTCAGCAGAAAGCAGCCATGGATTGTTGCCGAGCGGGATTTAAACATGCGACCCTTGTCTAGATAGGCAGCATGTGATCACGACCGATGGCTTAAGTGAATGGTTAAATAAAAGTGGTCACCAACGGTTCGGTTGAGTCCCGGTTGATTGCATATCTCCATTTCGGACAAAAATTAACAAAATATTCAAAAACAAAAAACATGGCAATATTTTCATACAGCAGTACCTCATCAGAGGTTGAGTTGTAAGCGTTCAGTGCAAAAAGGGGCAGAGCAATGTGTACCAGCCTAAGTACACAGACAAACAAAATACTGTGCTCATGTTGGTGAATACAGCATGCGGAAGGAACTTTGAGTTATAGGTCTTAAGATTAGATTTATAAATAATGGGTTAAAAGAAGCAAAAGATCGCAACAACCATATAACCAAACGCTTCGCAACAAGGTGCTGTGGGCACTCTTTAATGTTACACTAGTAGAAGAAACGTGAAATGCCGCAAAAGTCAAACACGACTCGATCCTGTAGTGATTAAAAGAGATCAAAATAGCTAACGGAAATATCTAAATTAAGTGGTTGAAGTTTGTATAATTAGGCTAAAAGTAGTATAAATAGGGCTGGGTGGCAGCCAAATTGCGAAGAGTTTGACCGTGTATAAAACTGCAAAAGAGTTTAACTGTGATTTAACCAATCAAATGAAGTCAAGAAAGTTAGTTTAGAAATTAGAGTGGAACGCCTTAATAACGATTCGAACGAAAAAATTTCGTGACTGAAAACTCAAAGCTTATTAGGCATATATACTAAAATAATAGGTACATACAGATAGGCATACGGACGGGCAGACCGAAACTATAATGATTGCTAGTTACTACCCAAAAAAATGGCTTCTTGCAGACATATTCCAAGTGCAAATTTAATTGAAACAATTGTCATAACACGAATCTATCGCTTTAATATTTTTCCTATGGTTAGAGTAAGTGGACCACAAAAGAATTTCGTTAAAATGTCTCTGTATTGGTAACATTTCAATCGGAAATGAATCCATTTCCGACGGCACAGACAACGACATCGGGAAAGTCATCTACAATTCTACACTGCATGCCGAAAAGAAATCGAAGGAAGAACGATACTTGGACGATTGCATTATTTTCGTACACATTCATGGTTAAACGGCAGAGAATTGAATTCTTTTCCATACAAGAACTAAATAGCTTTTTCCTTGAAAGATAAACAAGAATATTTTGTCTGGATTGTTCCTAACCAAAACAAAAATAGGAAAAAAAGGAAAAAGGGAAAAAGAAAAAGCATTTCAAGCCTGGATCATTGATTACTCTGCACAACAAAGCAACCCAAGTTTTCCTACGGAAGAGGATTGAGCACTTGTTTGACTTTTGGGACGTTGATTGAGGATTTTTCCAATTCTTCCTGTTAACTTGATTTCTTAACCATCTGGCATTGATAAAGGGATACGTTTAACTTCTTTTACTGAAAGTGAACCATTTTATTCTGAAACCCTTTTCTCAATAGATTGTATAAGTAATGAATCTCTTGGCTATTAATGCTGTAAAAAGCTCACTTTGTGCTACACAAATTGTGTCAAAATAAAAAGATAATATGACAGTGTACTAAAGAATTAAAAAATATTAAAACTACCCGCGAAATAAAAAATTAAGTAGAAATTGTATTATAAAAAAAAAGTACTTACTGCAGCTGAGTTTCGATTGGTGGCTGTCATATATTGATTTTGTGGCGCCAGCATGCCCAAATGCGGCTGTCCACCCAAATAGACCAGTTGTTCAGTAGGCTTTGGGACACCATTTACATTGACGCTGGGATGCACGTGATCATAGATATTTCCTTGAATGGTTTGCATAGGCATAGCAAGACCGGCTGCTGCCGCTGCAGCAGCAGCTGCTGGATTATTAAGAGCATGATTGAGAACGGTCGAATTTAGATGATTTGGAGCACTTAACGGATTTTGTAATTGTTGATGAGACAGATGAGGATTATGGTGCTGCTGATGCTGCTGGTGGTGATTCAACATTTGCGGATGTTTTGACGTCTGCATGGAAATGCCACCGGCATTCCCTCCAACATTAACGGTGCCACCATTTGCTCCACCACCCATACCAACTCCAATGCCTCCACCCGGAGCTGCATTTGTATTCATAGGAGCATATTTCCACTTGTCTTGACACTGAAAATACAAAAGAAAAAATACCATGAGTTTTAAAACTAACAAAGAATTTGTCTGATATTTTCTTAAAATTTACAGCATTTTATGTCGATTGCCTTCTGCTGAGTTTCTGTCAATACCAAATAATATTCCACAGAAAACGCGCTATCTTTTCAATTTTCTAGGATTTAACTAAAGCAACACTTGAGAAACACATTAACCAACACTGATGCGAACCAATCAAACTTTCCGTTTTGGAAACATACTAAGGGGGTATTCCGTGGTGACATTCCGAATACTCTCAAGAATATGACTGTAAAAGGGTTTCGGAAAATTCATTGAATTAAGAAAGTTACAGAGCTTAGGAGTTCGACGCGCATGAAGATTCGTTTCGGTGTAATCATGTTACTAAACTTGAAACCCGTTTTTCTCGTAACCATTTTTTTCAAATCGATATCTAGAACTCTATGAAACAGATTTACTTAAAACTTTTAACTGCCATAACTTTTATAATTTTCAATATTTTAACCTCGAGGCGCTACGGGCTATAACCAACAAGAGAACAGTTAATAACAATTTCGAAACTTATGTTTCAGACATCGTAGAGGGCTGCAATCATGGCCCATGGGCATCGTTTATATCTGCGGTACGGACGCCTCAACTTTAACGCGCTCTCGAGCCCTGAGTTGGAACTGATACCTGCAAACCTGCACCACGCCATCAGCAACAGTATGCAGGAGTTTTGCCGAACAACAATTAACTCCATCGCTAATTTAGGAGCCCTAGATAGTCAGTGGGCAAGTTCGAGGACTCAACATCAAATTTTGTAAATTTATTTATCAATGGGGAGAACTGGTGTCACGGGCGGCCATCCTAATTAAGAAAGAGGTTCATCTCCTCGTGAGCAACTGTATTTCCAGGGACCTTGTGGCGATCCAGGCAGAAATTCCCACAGTAGGTGATATGCAGGAAATTGTCCTGACATTGGCTGAATTTGCTGAAGGCCCATCCGCTCCACCTGATAAAGTCCAAGAACGCATCGGGTACTCTGGACGGAGGAACCGACAGTTCATCATCGTTTGCGACGCGAACACCCACAACATGGTCTGGGGCAGCAGCAACATCATTAATGAAAGGGAGTGATAATCTAATCGATAAAAATATTTATATAGTTAATAGAGGGTGCAAACCTACTTTTATCACTGCAGCCAGAGGAGAGGTGCTAGATGTAACTCTCCGAGTTCATAAGGAACTGGCTAGTCTCAGATGAAGCTTCGTTGTCGGACCATTAGAACATCGACATTCCGGGACGTTCTGAAATCTTAGCTAGTACTGAAATTCCCAGAAAAGCAAACAACATAAATACCTTAGCTCGAAGGCCGACATGCTAGTCACCATAATCAGCTCAATTGATGAACTAGAAGTTGCGGCTAAACGATATAAATGATATACTCATCTCCCCACCATGATAGCACCGTCAAAGTGGTACGTAAGATACCCTGATGAAACAAACGGCTGTCTGAAATGCGTAGGCAAGAGAGACGACTATTCAACAGCTAAACGCCCCCAACAATGGGATGAATATAACGAAATACTACTCTCCAAACGCGAGTCTTGGAGAATGTGCTGTGAAAGCAATACAATCTTTGCCAGAGGCAGCTCTCGCCTTCAAAAGATACTAGACAAAGACGCCTCAAATGTCGTAGAGCTTCTTGGGAAGCAGAACGACACCCAAAGGGAACCCTGAAATACCTGTTACAGGTGCACTTCATTGGGTCAACACTAGGACCATACTCAGCCTAGCAAGTTGCCGGTGACGAAGGGTCGCTCTTGAGCCGTAGGTCCTCAAACTTGTCTGGCGTTTGACGTTCTGACAATGATAAGGTTAGATGGGCAGTGACCTCCTTTTAATCTTTTATTGTCCCTGGGGACGATGATAACCTCTCAGCCTTTCTCCAGAACTGCATGGATACATCCTTGCTCCATTGGTCAATTTATTTAGAGCCAGCTATAATTGGAGCTTGTGATGGGAACCATCGAATAAAAATTTTCGTACCATTTGATGGATGAAACCATTCATTACTATTTTCGTTCAGTAGTTGAATAAAATTTTTCTGGTTGCCTGAAAACACGGAAAGTTCATGCGATTGCTGAACGACTTCTTTCTTTCATTACTATTTTCTTTTAGTAGTTGAATAACATTTCCTTGGTTGCCTAAAAATAGTAATCAACCGCGAAACCTAACTTCGTAATGCGTGGACCAATTTGGATAATTTGTTTAATGATCCTTCATAGTACTACGACAAAAATGTATGCGGTGAGGTGCTGTACGGAGGTGACGTTACCCAATTTCTTAATGCATCGACCTATTTGGATGATTCTTTTTTGTTGTATACAGTTTGATCCCCCATTTCTACTATAAGGAAAAGTGTTGACCTAGGGTTAAGGTGGGGGGAGAGGTAGTCTAACTTTGTAACGCGTGGTGAGATTATTCTGAATGCACAGAATCTATTTGTATTCTAACAAAAATTTTGGCTTGTCGGTGAGAGTTGGAGGAGGGGCGGCTAGCTTCGTAAGGCATAGACCGATTTTGATGATTTGGATTCTGTTGTACAGAATACGATTCCTAATTGATAATTAATAAAAATTTTGTACCTAGAGTGACTGACTACGATGATTCTCTGACTATGACGATTCTCTCTTGCTTGTTAAAAATTGTCTTAAGAAAAGGTATGAAAGGAGATCCGTGACTAATTTCGTAAAAAAAAAAATCGATAGTGCCCATCACTAATTGGAGCTGCATTCCGCTCTCATGGAGGAAAGCAGAGGTGGTATTTATCCCGAAACATAGCAATAATCCTCTAGAGCTGCCTAAATCATTCAGACCAATTAGTCTGCTTACTGTTTAAGACAATGGAGACATTGCTTTATCTCCAGATCAGGTGCTTACTGGACTAATCACCTCTCGACTTAATTTGCCTACATAAAAGGTAGATCAAGAGATACTGCCTTACATAAGCTCAAGTTTGAGAAAGCCATTCACCATAAAGAAACAGCTTTATCTGCTTTTCTTAAAATATAAGGTGCTGTCGACAACAGGTATGGATCCATATTTAGAGCTATCACACGGAAGGGTCGGGATTCTCGTACTATAAGGCGAGTGGATGCAATGCTAAGGGAGCAAGAGATAACATTCACCCTGGATAACACCTTTGTGTGCATTAGGGCAGCTAACGGGTGCCCACAAGGTGATGTATTGTCCCCGCTGCTGAAATGACCCCGAACTTGCCCAGGCTAAGGCGCTTGTTAGACCCTATTCTTATGCGCTTTAAATAAGTCGGATTTCAGTTTGCTGTCAGGCCACCTACATACTGACCGCCATGAGCCAAATTATCACCAGATACAGCTGCGGTCATAGAAACTGCAGCTCAAAATGGACACGGAAGGGCAGGTTATAACCTTTTTTTACCTGTGTATGTACCTATGATGGCGATTTTGGAATTTTTAGGATCTCTGCGACTTTAAAAGAGACGTGCGGAACGAGGTTTAAGTTAATTTGATTTTACTTTCTCAAGTGAGTGGATTGTTTATGTGCATTGCAATTCAAGAGTGCGTTTGAGGTTTTGCGATTCCACAACATTGATGTCAGTGCCGAAACTATCCGACGCCGATTTTTGTTGGGTCAGCTTGTAATGGTTAATGGAATGATGAAAGCCCAGAAGTACACGTACGTCAACTTAGCGGGACAACATCGGCGAATCGCAACACGACTAGGCTCACAATTTGCCGTTATTTTGCCGTTAATTAGTTGTGTAAAAAATAATTTTGCCGTTCTCATTTTTTAAAAATTACAGGGTGTCCCGCTAACTTTATATAAAGTTAGCGGGACAACTTTGAAAAATTCTTAAAAAATGATTGTAAATAAATTTTAACTATCTTAGAATTTGCCGTTTTTTTGCCGTTAGTGAATGCTTGAAACAGATTTTCGATACGACTTAAATTACTATAGTTATAAGAGAATTTTGCTTTTACGAACGGTATTGCAGGCAGAATTTCTAGGTTTCCATTCTTCTCTTTTAACTGCAATTGAATTGCGACAAAATCAACGACTTCACAACTAAATCAAATTGACCGAACGGCAAATTCTTAACTAAAAATTGTGTTGGAAAAACCGTTATATATGCGATTTTTGGGAGTTGCCTCGCTAAGTTTATATGAGGTGAGTGATATCGTCCAATTACAAGGAAAATCGATCCACGGCAAAATCAACGACTTCACAACTAAATCAAATTGACCGAACGGCAAATTCTTAATTTAAAATTGTGTTGCAAAAACCGTTATATATGCGATTTTTCGGAGTTGCCTCGCTAAGTTTATATGAGGTGAGTGATATCGTCCAATTACAAGGAAATCGATGCACGGCAAAATCAATGACTTCACAACTAAATCAAATTGACCGAACGGCAAATTCTTATCTAAAAATTGTGTTGCAAAAACCGTTATACATGCGATTTTTCGGAGTTGCCTCGCTAAGTTTATATGAGGTGAGTGATATCGTCCAATTACAAGAAAAATCGATGCACGACAAAATCAATGACTTCACAACTAAATCAAATTGACCGAACGGCAAATTCTTACCTAAAAATTGTGTTGCAAAAACCGTTATACATGCGATTTTTCGGAGTTGCCTCGCTAAGTTTATATGAGGTGAGTGATATCGTCCAATTACAAGGAAAATCGATGCACGGCAAAATCAACGACTTCACAACTAAATCAAATTGACCGAACGGCAAATTCTTACCTAAAAATTGTGTTGCAAAAACCGTTATATATGCGATTTTTCGGAGTTGCCTCGCTCAGTTTATATGAGGTGAGTGATATCGTCCAATTACAAGGAAAATCGATGCACGGCAAAATCAATGACTTCACAACTAAATCAAATTTTTTTGTTATTATAAGAAAACGTTTATAGTTTTAAGAAATACTCTTTCTGTGTAATTTTTTTTAATAAGGCTTCTTTTAGGTAACAGACAAAATACAAGAAATAATTTTGGTAGGGACATGAGACGAATATTAAAATATGGGACGAAATATTTTCGAAGCGTTGAAATTTAATTTTAATTTAATACCAAAATTGAAAAATATATTCTTCACTTCCTTCCCTGCGCTTCCACATCAGCGCCCTTAATTTTTAATCATCAGAATGAAGTTATCTGACTCCGCATTTGATCCAAAATAGAACTTTTCCTTTAAGTCATTCCTTTAGATAGATGAGGAAATTTGTTTCCAAGTTGTTTTCTTTTCTATGATCCCGTGCCGTTGCAATATACCTACGTAGAATTTTTTTCAATACCTTCTTTTACTTTTTTTTATAAATGCTTTTGGCAAGCACATAAATACCACTTATACAATACTCAGTTTTGCACCTATGAGCGGGGCCAAATCGAACATTTTCGATGGATTAAAAAGTATCAAAATTGTGGCCACAATATTAACACAAATTCTAGCATAGAAATTATTGGAATTCATTGAAAGGGAGGCACTGTTCGACGATCACTGATGAGACCTTCTACAGCAGCAAAAAAATACTAAGAAAAGTAAATATATAAGGAATTCTTAAAACTAAAAATGTTGTTACATTAGAAACACAAAATTTTGTTGACTAACACGCCAATCGTCCTCCATTTTTATAATCTTCTGTATCCATTCCCCTGCCAAATTTTTTTTCTTGTATTTTGTGTCCTAAAAGAAGCCTTACTAAGAAAACTCCACAGAAAGAGTATTTCTTAGAACTACAAACGTTTCCTTATAATAACGTTTCAACGCATTCAGGTGCCCTAATGACGCCAAGCCACAGAGTTCTCCAAACTTTGGAGAATAAACAGAATAATTATATATTTGCAACACAATTTTTAGGTAAGAATTTGCCGTTCGGTCAATTTGATTTAGTTGTGAAGTCGTTGATTTTGCCGTGCATCGATTTTCATTGTAATTGGACGATATCACTCACCTCATATAAACTTAGCGAGGCAACTCAGAAAAATCGCATATATAACGGTTTTTGCAACACAATTTTAAGTTAAGAATTTGCCGTTCGGCCAATTTGATTTAGTTGTGAAGTCATTGATTTTGCCGTGAATCGGTTTTCCTTGGAATTGAACGATATCACTCACCTCATATAAACTTAGCGAGGCAACTCCGAAAAATCGCATATATAACGGTTTTTGCAACAAAATTTTAAGTTAAGAATTTGCCGTTCGGCCAATTTGATTTAGTTGTGAAGTCGTTGATTTTGCCGTGCATCGGTTTCCCTTGGAATTGAACGATATCACTCACCTCATATAAACTTAGCGAGGCAACTCCGAAAAATCGCATATATAACGGCTTTTGCAGCACAATTTTAAGTTAAGAATTTGCCGTTCGGTCAATTAGATTTAGTTGTGAAGTCGTTGATTATGTCGCAATTCAATTGCAATTGGAAGAAAAGGATGGAAACTTATAAATTCTGCCTGCAGTACCGTTCGTGAAATCAAAATTCTCTTATACTATAGTAATTTAAGTCGTATCGGAAATCTGTTTCAGGCATTCACTAACGGCAAATTCTAAGATAGTTAAATTTTATTTACAATCATTTTTTAAGAATTTTTCAAAGTTGTCCCGCTAACTTTATATAAAGTTAGCGGGACACCCTGTAATTTAAAAAAAAAAAGAACGGCAAAATTATTTTTTGCACAACTAATTAACGGCAAAATAACGGCAAATTGTGAGCCTAGTCGTGTTGCGATTCGCCGAAGTTGTCCCGCTAAGTTGATGTACGTCAGAAGTACTGCGACGTCATCCGTGAAAATTTAATAGCATCGATTGAAGATCATCTTTCCTACACACGCAGTGTCATGTTCCAGGATGACTCTGCCCCGTGTCATCGCGTCAAAATTGTAAGTAAATTGATTTTATTAAACTTTACTTTGTTAAAAAGACAATTCGTCATCATTTTCTGATCGAAGGCTTTTTTTATTTTTCCAGGTTCAAGAACTTCTCCATTAACATGAAATCGAACATATGCAATGGCCAGGAAATTCGCTGGATTTGAATCCGATCGAGAATTTATGGCTAATTATCAAAACCAAGGTAGCAGCCAATAAACCAAGGAACAAACGGGAGCTGATCATGATCATCGAAAAAATATGGTTCGAAGAAATTTCAATGGAGGATGTCCGACATCTGGTGGACTCGATGCCGCCAAGGATACAGACGTGATAAAGGCGCGCGGAGGCAGCACTCGCTATTGAAACCATATTGCAATTTTAGTGTAAGATTAGTACTAATGAGGTCCGAAATTTAATTGATTTTTGTGAAGCCGTCAAATTTTTTTTTTTAAGTGTGCAACAAATGGTAAAGATAATATTAAATTTTGCGGTAGTTTCTTTCTATTTCTCATATTTCTCTTCAAATGAAGCATTTTTTTGTAAAATCAACAGAAATAGGTGGTAGGCATCTACTTTAAGTGAAAATCATGCATTAAATTTAGAGAATAATAAATGCATTACTTTCACAGTTGTTCCGATGACTTTTATAAAATAGCTTAACTGCTGCAGTTTCTATGACTGCTGCTGTAAGTCTGTCTAGTGAGACAGAGTGTCGGCTCTATTTGAAAAACAATGTAACCACAATGCACATTATTTTTGTCCAGTCTTCACATGGCTTAGAAGGAGGATCTTAATCTTTTTCTTGGCTGTAGTATCTTGTATTTAAATTGTTGACAATTTTAGTATAGCAAGAACTGCTTAAGCTATTATTAAGTGAAATTAACCCTTCTAACACAGAAGTCGCACTTCTGGGTAGGAGCCAAGAATCAATTGAACATCAATTCCATTAAAACGGTGGAATGAGAATCCCACACCAACATGTATAGGAAAAAAAAATAAGCAAAAGGAAGGAATGGGAAGAAGACAAGTAAGGAAACCTAGCACACAACATACATAACAGATAGTCACGGTAGCACAGAGAATAGATAGTACTTAAGTGCATCCCTGCTAGTAGTTAAATCGAAATTAGGACATGCATTAACAGCCCTACTTAAACAGCTAATTGGTTCATGCATGCCATAATTTGATCTGGATGGGTTAACATGCAATAAAGGCAGTCTTCGGAGATTATGTTGGGAGTGCCTGAAATAAACCTTGCTAACAAGAGTACCCGTAGAGGGCCGAGATGACTACCTTGTGGCACACCAGATGAATCTCCGAAAATGGCATAGAGTGTCGATATGTCCTGTTTCTGAAATAGGAAGAAATCCAGTCGAGAAGAGCGGGGGGAAACCCAGCCACTTCAGTTTAAATGTAATCCCAGAATGAAGGAGTTTATCAAAGGCTTTACTTAAATTCATGTATAAACAGTCTGCCTGCATGCCTCGTTGGAAATCTGAAATAACGTGGGAGATGAATTCTGGCAAGTTAGTAGTTGTTGAACTGACGAGCAAACACCCATGCTGATTGGAGGAGATTAAACCTTGACAGTGTTCAATAAGCTGCGAATACACTATCGATTCGAATAACTTCGGTATGCAGGAGTTGGATCAATTCGTTGAGCCGCACGACCACCATGCCATGGGCCCCAGGTTTGAGACCAGATCTCCCGTGAGGTTTTATTAGGAAAATAAAATAATGCACTGTCTCTGGGCTGTTGTCTAGCTCGCAGCAATGCAAAAACAAGACTCAAGCTTCCTCACTCCGCTTACGATTTGGCCACATCGTTAAAAAGAAAAAAAAACTTCGCGATTAGTCTATAATTAGCTATAATATTCTTATAGCCCTTTTTATGAACAGGGACTATAAAGGAGCCATTCCACAATGCGGGGAATTTACCAGCTAATGAAGGGAGAAGAGCATCGGAGCAGAGTACCTAACGAATGCGGTGGGGATACCGCCAAGACCGCCGGAAAAGTCCGATTTAAGGTCTTTGATTTTTTCCAAAATAAGATCCCGGGATATAAAGGGTAAAAAATCGGATGAGGCGGGACGATCGAAAATATAATCAAAATTATTCTCGCAAGGCTCAAAGAAAATGCACTCAAAAAATGAAGCAGAATTGTTTGCTATGTCGGACACGCCACCCCCCATACCACCTTGCAGATGGATAGTTGCTCGATTTCTTTGTCATGTTGACGAATTTAAAGAAATTACGGGGGTCACTATGCATATTATTGCGAACACTAACAAGGTATTCCTAATAGAGCGTAGAGAATAATGCCTTAAGGCTATCATAACAGGTCACAAAATCAGAGTAAGTAATTTTTCCAGAGTTTGTTCTTCCTATTTCTCAGGTTGCGACGTTTGGCATTATACCACGGGAGAGAGGAACAGGTAGACCTAATCCGTTTTAATGGAACAAATGAATTAAGCAAATCATAAATCTTATTATAAAACAAGGGGGCGCTGACATCAATATCATTATTATCCAGCAATGCCGAAAAATCTACTGTGAAGAGATTAGACGTAATCTCAGAGAAGTTCAATCTCTTATAATCATAAACATAGTGCTCTAAATTGGGATTCGCAATACTAGTACCTAGTAGTAGTACGGATGAAAACTAACAATAGCGGATAACTGATTGGAAGCTAATTCAACTATAGTGTTACTCGAATCAGAAGTAAACACATGCTTTCCCATAGAGTTTTTTACATCACTCATTAGGTGCAAACCAGAAGAAGCCATGGCGCCTAGAAATTGAGAAATCCTAGATGTGTGCCAACATGAAGGCAGTCGACGTCATCGTTATTGGGTACCCATAGAGCATTGGATAAGCTAAAGGCACCAAAAAGAAGAATTCCATCTTTAGGGTTCGTCATGTTATAGATATAGTCTACACTAAGCGTTAGAATATCATACAGACCACGCCCTTCTGTATCAACGCAGTTTGTCAGATTAGGGGGAATTTAAAAGAACAAAAATATATATAGCTAGCTAACGATAGCTTAAGAACCAAGAGTTCAATAGTGATTGAACTAGAGAAGACAGGGATATCTACTCACCTGCAGTTTAAGTGCGATCTGCAAGCAACCAACACTCCATCACCCCGACACTCAGAGTTGGTACAGATTTCCTCAGATACCTCAGAAAAATCTGATAGGAGTCATGAAGAATCTCTGCATTGCTAAATCAAAGATGAAGCCAACTCTTAGCCAACATGATAATATCATAGCAGCAGGCAAGGGATGGCTGATATAAATTATCAGTTTCAATTCTTAGCCCCATAACATTTTGATAGTAAAGGGTGACAGCGTATTTAGTTTTCTTGAGCATTACTTATTGCACTGATAAAACTACCTCGAGGCACAAATTCGTGTGCGATGGAATTATCAGGCCAAAAGTCCGGAGAAGTGACCTCGAAAAAAGCCGACTTCCCCGGCTTTTTTCCAGGTCACTTCTTCTCTTCAACTTAAAAGACGATACATGTCCCTGAGACAGGCGAAAATTAAACCGCTGACAATGTAGACGTACAGAGTTGTCAACCTTGCTCTTCCCTCACACATATTTTAGCACATCATCAATGATGTATGTAGATGGATCGAATTCGAATTCATTGTACCCTAGCCATTCAGAGCATCAACATGCTCTCAACATTATGCTTCGCAAAATGATTTTTTATTTCCAATTTTTTCAGGGTATTCACAACAAATTTTAAAAACTTGGTCCACACTATGTGATAATGAGGCTTTGTGATTGAAATTGGGTTTGTAAGAATGTATTCGCGAAAAATCCCACTTTGTTTTTGGACGAGTTATATCTACAGACGACTAGCATGTTGATATGTAAATCCTGCCTAAAACATTAAAGTCACTACATGCGGAATTAGCACAATCTTTGATACACAAAACAATAATTTCGAGATGTTTTCCAGTTTTCTTTGATTTCCTTTATTGCTAGGATTCTCGAATTAAATCAACAGCACTAAAAGAACTTTTCTTCAAATCACAAATATTTTTTTTGCTAAGAATCGCTGATAGTTCTATCCTCTTATAAATTAGTTAAAATAGTCACAAAACAATGAACTGCACTTAGGAACAAAGAAGCCAAATAAAGTTAAAACTTGTTCAGACAACGACGAAGTTTTATCTCGAAATTCACAACAGACATCACAGCGGGGGCTTTAATACAATAGAATGCACAATAATTTCAAAAAATACATAAATCAGACCGGAAAAAAACTCTACATTACACCCGAATACGAAAAATCGAAACTAATCTTTCTAGTGGTGCCACTCTCTATTCTTCATTTTTCCCGCTGCCGATGCACGTTATTGTCGCGGTTTGCATTCAAATTGAAAAAGGGTTAAGCCGCGACTTAACTGTTATTTTCACATATAGAATAGACAAATTCATTTTTTTTTTGTCCATAAATTGCAATGGCAAGGTGATCATAAATTTTGTTTACTGACTGTCTACACACTCGGGCGTACTTGGACTCGTGTTCAATGTTTTGATCGACGATTGCCAATAATTCCATGTCACAATCCGATTTGAGCGCGCCTAATTCGTATGGGAGCTGCACGATGCAAATTGAGCATGAGAGAATTTTGTTGTCTTTTGAAACACATCAGAAATGAAATTGAAAAGAATTAATTTTGCTGCTATTACGTATGCAGTTGCAGTGTCAATGATCTGCAAAATGTGTTTGTGCAATGAATAATGGCTTTGAGGTTGATAGATTGTTTTGTTAGGTCATTGATAAATCAATAGAGCTACGCGATTCAATTAAAATCATATTATAACAATGGATTAGTATGTATACAAGTAGATACGAGGGGAGGCTGTAAAGTTTTGAGCCTAGGATAATAAAAATGCTGAAAGAAATGTATAACAAATTTATTTTTCTACGTAATCTCCCTCTACTTCAATGCACTTCTTACGTTAGTCATAAATGGCTTTTAACCCAGTCAAAAAATGTTCGGAATCTTTGCCTTCGAAATGCTCGTCTACTGCCACCTTCATTTCTTTGTCACTCGAAAATCTTCGTCCTCGGAGGTCTTTCTTCAAATAAGAAAACAGAAAATAATCGCTAGGAGCTAGGTCTGGACAGTGGACGAGGGCACGCCTTGCAACTTGCAAAGTGTGCACGCCTTGCAACTCGCAAAGTGTGCACGGGCAGGTAATTGTTTACTTTCAGGTTCACCTGGTTTTTTGGCTGTAAAAAAATCGAAAAGTTGACGGATCTCCGTTCATTTTTTTTAATGTTCGTTTTTATGGCGAATTTACTATGAAAAATACAAGAATCATCTCAATTCAATATTTGTAATAATTTCCGAGTTTTAAATATCTCATCAAATTTTTATATTTTTTTTCGTAATCTACTAGAAAAAGCGACTAAATTAAGCGAAAAACAATCTGAAAAAAACAATTTTTATGAACGATTATTTGTAAATTTTCATAGCCTATTCTAGATACAGACTTTGCGGGGAGAGGGGACGGAACGCGTTGGGTACACGTGTACTCCATGTTAAAGTTCTTTTACACGGACACGGGCGATGCGAATACACGCTGCCTAAAAATATTTAATTTTTTTTTTAATTTCTGAGATTTTTAACGTAAATCCGCAGTAAAAACGAACAAATTGAAAAATAATAATATAAAAAAAGTTGATTTTTCGATTTTATACAGCCAAAAAACCACGTGACCCTGAAAGTAAATAATTAACCACGGGCACATTGTCCCCCAAAAACAGGACTACTTTCGCCAGATTGCTTTTCGACAAACAAGAACAGAAAATTAACAATTTCAAATCCTTAAGATCAAAAGACTTCTTCCATTTAAAAGCAGATAAGTGAAATGTAGTAGTGATAATGCATAAAACGGATTACGATAAAAGAATGACCGATGCTATAGAAGAAGGAAATTTTGTAGAATTAAAGAAAACCCCACTTAATAAGATGGTGCGGGAAGCAATAACTGTAGCCAATAAAAGTAATAAGATTTGGGAAATTCAAAAATGGAAACTAACAGCCACAAATTAAAGAATCTCGAATGGACAAAAAGTTAGCAGAACAACTTTAGCAGAACAAAAGTTTGAAAAATGGATAATTAAGAGCTCATTAAGTGCTATTTAAGTGCCGAAGTGCGAAATTAAATGCTCATCAAGATTTCGTAGAAATCCATGTTCTGATAGGTTTAGGACAAGTTAGCAGAACAACGCCCCCTAAATGCATTAAATGGTTGCAACAACTGCCAGGACACTAAATTTATTAAATGCTTATAAAATGCTGCATAAAAAATTATTTATTTATTTAAAAAAATCAACGTATGCCAAAAATTTAAGAGTGCTGCTGTAGATTAGTCAGAAGAATGACGTGTGCATTAAATACTGAAGATGCGCCGTAGTGCACAATTAAGTGCTCACCAAGTTTCGTAAAAATCCATGTTCTGGTTGGTTTAGGGCAAATTAGCAGAACAACGCCCCCTAAATGCATTAAAATGGTTGCAACAACTGCCAGAACACTAATAAGACGCATACATTTTTCATTAACAACTGCATTTGAACTTCTCACCAGAGAGGTAAGTAGATATGTCGCTGGAGGCGTCGATATCTTGATAATGCCTCATCGAAAACGAAAAAATCAAAAATATTTAGATTATATGGTTATAGAATGCGCTATAGCTATTCATATGTCGGAGAGAAAAGGAGGAGGAGAGAAAACTGATGTTACTGTAGCTATTCAAACGTTTCAAAGTCTCTCTTAATATTTCAAATTCACCTGCATGGATCCATTTTAAGAAAAAAAGCAAGCAGCTGTTTGAATGAATAAAGACAGGGAGAACGAATTAGACAAAAGGCGGGTCGGTCGAGCGGATTAGACTAAAGGCAGGTCGGGCGAAAGCGCTCAAGTTGTAAAGGTAGCAATGTAAAAGTCACAAAATAACATAGTTAGACAGCTCCGATCGTTCTGAAATGTGTACACAATACTTTTAGATACATACTATATACTGTCGAAAAATGTTAAATTGATTTTTTGAAAATTACAAACAAAGTGCAAGATTCGAATGTGATGTTCAACGACTGTGACTATGTGGCATATGAAAAATATCAAGAAAAAAACGTGTGGATATATGTATATGATGTAAATATTATTAAGAAATAAATAACCTATTTTGCTGTAATGTGTTTCCCATTAATTAATTTTGTGCTCTTAAAAAACCGATTCCAGAGTTATGTGCTTTCTAATAAATTGATCCCGGAATTATGTGCTCTCGAAAAAATCGATGCAGGAATGATGTGCTTCAAGTAAAACTCTGTACTTTTGAAAAACTTGATCCATGAATTACGTGCTGCTAAAAAATCGATCCAGGAATTATGTGCTTTTGAGAAAATCGATCTACGTATTAAGTGCTTCTAGTGAAAATTATCCATGGATTTTGGGCTCTTAGGGGGTCGTCTATACTTAAAATTTTGAAAATATCGATTTTTTTTTTTTCATATTTTTAAAGTATAATTATCCTAGAGTCATCATGCGAAAGAATATTGCCAATACGTTACGTGAAATGCATGGTTTTCAAACTTTAAACACGTTTTTAAAGTTTTCTGCACACTTTTTAAACCAATTTAGTACCCTTTTTTGGAGGTGCAGAACTAGGATTTTCCTGATTGGATAAAAATTGTAAGCGGTAAAAATCCTAGTTCTGCACCTCCAAAAAGGGTACTAAATTGATTTAAAAAAAATCATGTCAATCGGTCAATTAGTTTCTTCAGAAAGTGTGCAGAAAACTTTAGAAACGTGTTTAAAGTTTGAAAACCATGCTTTTCACGTAACGTATTGGCAATATCCTTTTGCATGATGAACCTAGGATAATTATACTTTAAAAATATGCAAAAGAAAACAAAAACCGATATTTTCAAAATTTTAAGTGTAGACGACCCCCTTAAGAAATCAATTGAGGCACTATGTCTTTTTTTAAATTAAGAGTGTTGAATAAATAATTCCTGTTTAATTTATTAGAGATCGCAAAATTACTGAATGATTTTTGTAAATGCACAAATTACCTGGAAACGATACTCCATCTTTCTTTATTACATTTTCTTCAACTTTATTATTGTTACATTAAAACTTTTTTTTTGCACCCCCAAATTACCAACAACCAAACTGAACCTTCAATTTCAACGCAGAAAATTCGAAGAATTATTCTTAATGATAATTTCGGAGAACATTGTGTCCCTGCTCTTTTAGAGTAACTGAACACGTTGCAACGTTTGTGCTTCTAGGAAAGATTCTAAATTCAAATAACCAACGACCAAACCGAACCTTCAATTTGCAGGCACAAAATTCCAAGAATTATTTTTAATGATAATTTCGGAGAATATTGTGTCCCTGCTATTTTAGAGAGTATCTGAACACGTTGCAAGGTTTATGTTTCTTGGAAAGATTCTAAATTGATATAACCAACAACCAAACCTTTAATTTCAGGGAAGAAAATTCTAGGAATTATTCCTCTTAAATGAAAGAGGAATGATCCGAAGAAAAAGCCGGTTACCGAAAGAGATGACACTATACTATACAGGGTGTGCCAAAAAACTACTATCGCAATGAGCTTTCCAAAATTGTTAAGTATGTTGATCTAGCAACTCCTATTGCAGATACAGTCACTTGCGAAAGTGAAGAAAATGCTTTGCGATTACCTAAACTTCAGCATTTTCTCAAATTTTCTGTGAAATACATGTAATTATATTAAAGCTGTTTTTTAATAAATTGCTTATCTTTGCAAAAGAGCAAATGGAGAAAGGATGTAGAAATTTATAGATAGAAAACCTTTTGGGAAATATTATATAAATCTGCAATTAACAGAAATTAAACTCATCTAAAATGTTTTTGTTGAATTTGAAACTTATTACAATTAATGTTATGTTACAAAATGTGTTCGAAATGTCCTCCGTCACTTTCGTGGCAGGCATGCTAAGATCGTGCTTTTAATTTCTTGTTTATAGTGTATAGTAGTCAGCCTTTCCCGTATTTTCGTCGCTGTAGTCCCAATTCTGCTATCTAAATCGTGTTTATCCTTAACAGGACCAACTAAACTTTATTCGTCATTGTTTTCCATTAAAACTAGCTCAATGGAGTAAGACCTAGAGATCTAGCAGGCCAAGTAATCGGTGCACCTCGTCCAATCCAGCGGTCCAAAAGATTTTCATTTAATACTACCTTCACAATGTTGGCAGTACGTGCTGGGCCTCTATCAATATGTTAAAACCAGGAATCGAAAATAACTGTTATTTTTGAATTTTTGAACGACAAAGTTCCAAGGAAATTAGAGTCGCCAAATGACTAGAAAATATCTAGGTGATTCTCATTGAGTCCTCATGCAAAATTGATTTCAGACAGAATTTTCAAAATTTTATTTTTATCCATATCTATACCATAAAAACAGTTTTGGACACTTAGAATTTTCACTGGAAAAAAACAGTTATTTGGAGCTGTGTGAAGTTGGCACCCCCTTTTTTGAATTTTGAAATTTTTTTTTGTATTCGTTTGTCCATCGTTAGTCCACCCATTAGTTTTATTTTTCCAAGCTCCATTTCAAAATGGCGAACAAAAAAATGTTTTTTAACTCCGCAGATCGTTTGTCCATCGTTAGTCCACCCATTAGTTTAATTTTTCCACCCGCAGATTAATTGTAATTAATTATATAAATTTTCAAAAAATGTGAAGTAGGCACCCCTTTTTTGAATTTAAAAATTTTTTTTAGTGGTTCATGTTGTCTCCTGGAGTCCAAGCCAATAAGTTTGGTTTAAGGAATATTGATCTTAAGCCCTGCTCTGCTACCTTCTCCACGCAGGATTGGTAGGAGACATACATATATGCCGACGATGTATGTCTCCTCTCCAACAAGCAGAGGAATGCAGCTGTAACATCCGAAGCCCTGTGTGGAGAAGGTCGCAGAGCAGGGAATAATTTAAACTAACATATAGTTTTGGTTTTCTCGCGAAGGGATCACGCATAAGGCATTTGTTCTATGTATTTGTACCTGTGAATCAGTGGGCTGTTATCCAGGATCGATCGGCGTACAATACAGATGAATTCTTTACCTTAGTGCATGTTCTTGACTCTAACAGAAACGACGTCCTAGTTATGCCGGGAGCCAGATTTAACATATATCACAAGGTTGGGCAAGGGAAATAAAATTCCTTCACTCCCAAAAGCTGTGGGCTTTAATTGACTCCTGCCAAGAGATCACCGTTTCGCAGACATACTAAGGATCTTTGCATTTGGCCAACAGCGACGAAAAATCAATTAAACAGCGTTGTTCCCTTCAAGTTTATAAAGGCTTGATTTTTTTTTTATTTATTTATTTCATTGTTTTCAATTGCCACTGTCAAGCGACAACGCGCCAATTAATTGGTTTTCATTAATTTTGTCACAAAGGTGCATGCGCGTCGCAAGTTTGCAAACAGCTTTAGGACACACTTGACGGCACAAACGGAGGCGTCGCCGCGGACAAGTGTCACGCAGTAAATCTTGTGTACTTTTTAGTTTTGAGCTGGATCAGAATAATACGGATACAAATCGTTTATTCAATTAAAAATAAAAAAAACCACGATTCAAATATGAAATTTGGGGAGAGAGATAGCAGGAAAAATCAATAAAAACGAAAACACTTTCCCTTTCCTCCGTTCGTATTTTTCCCATCACACGTCTCACATTTTCGCCAAGAATTCATTTGAGGAAAATAAACGCATCACACAAATAAATTAAGAAAATATGATTAAAAGAAATACGAAATAACTTCACACCAAAACGAAGCATTCATGTTTAACCCATGAAAATAATAGCCGTTTCAAAATTCCTATTACTATTTTCCAATTTATATTGCAAACTTTCCCTTTCCAGAGCAAGATAGTTTAAAATATCCTGACAGTGGCCATAGTTTTGATGTTGTTTTTTATATAACTTTTTTTAACGCTTCTTTGTATAGACCTTGGCTTTTACTGGGCTTATTCATCCGTATACGCTAATATGGGAGACTTTAAATTAATGTATGTTTAGTATGCGGATACTACTGGCTAAGATTTACAAAGCGCGACTCAGGTGCAAAGTCGTAAAGCATACTAAGCAAAGGGCACACTGTATGAAATGGAATAGAGCACAGTACCTGCTTACACAAATTATGCGGATTACTACATAAACCCTAAAACAGTGACGTCTGAATTGTCAAATGCGAAGATGAAAATATTAAGGGAATAAGCAGGCAAAGCTTGAAAGCTTTTAAAATAAAAATTTATCGAAACAACATTTTATAAACTCAATGCCAGAAAAAAAAATGTAAGCGCAAAAACCTTGAGATTCTTTATAGGATGAATTATTTTCTTTGCTTTAAATGTATGTACACTAGACAAGATACAAAAAAAAGGTTTTTCCGTGATTATCGTATAGGTCCAAGAAGAGATTTTTAGATTTTTCTCGTAATTGACATAATTTTCTAGTTAATCAATACACTTAAATAACCTACGGCAATAAATTCCATAAACCAAGGTAATTTTATTACTTACATCGATAGTGTCGTCTCCAGTAGCCCATCGTGGTTGTTGTTTTTGAGCAAATTGCGTAGCGAATTCCCCATCATGAGGATGAGGTCGTTGAAACACGTAACCGACTGCGGCATCATCTTGGGAACGTGCCGGTGCCTCCCGTACTACGTTCCGGTCGTCGCTACCACCAAGTAACTTCATGTGTCGAGAATTTCTTAGTAGTTCTATTTTGCCGGCTTTTCAATTATTCCCTTAACGAAGAAAGTCTTTCAAATCAGAAACAGATTAAAAACCGAAACACACACGAACCGATAAATTAAACACGCGTTTTAACAATTTTTATTTATACTTCGACGGAATTAAAACAAAACGAAATAGGACGCGACGAAATACGAGTGTTTTACTGTATTAAAGCCCGCAAAATTGACGTATGACTTTTCCTTACAGACGATATGAATCTGAAATTAAGAACAGAAAGAGTTGTTAGACATCATAATATTTCACAAAGAAATTATAATATAAAACGCACAGTTCCATTGTTACTGCTTTAAGGTAAAAAATAGAGAGAACTCTAAGCATGTGCCCGCCATTCACTTCTTAACACTGCACACTGCTATTTTCGAGGGCTAATATGTTAATATTACAAATGGGAACACAATTAATTGAGAAAAAAATTAATTCGACGTAAGAAAAATAAGAGTCCCCGGCGAAAAACAAATGGCAGCCAACACTATTTTGACAGTCCATCGTAATGCTTGTGCACAAAGGATGCATAAGTCAGAAACAACCACAGAGAAGACCATGAATATATTCCATTTCCAATTTCAGAGCAAATGTAAGAACATTTCAGGAGTACATGACAGTGCTCGGTGTAGGTTTGTCGAAGTATAGAAACGTGGAAAGCCAAGAACACAAAACTTACCTTCTGGAAAAAGTTCCCTTTAAATGGAAAACAGTGTTGCCATGTATGGTCAAGTTGCAGAGATTTCTTGTTCATAGCCATTGACTTAAATGTTTTTTTTGTACGTAATAGATAAATAAGCAGTTTAAATAGCTAATTAATTCAAATTGACCATTAAGTTTGTGTCTGTACCAGTAAATTTTTAAAATAATCCTAATCAGATTTCCAAATTATTCTTTAATATTGCCAGGGACGAATTTCAGAAATCATTCAAAACAATTTAATTAATGCATGTGTTCCTGGAGTGTCTTGAAAAGACACTCGAAAGTTTTTCAATCGAGGTCTGCTTCCTTCTAATATAAAACAAAATAATTTAAGGTAATACTACCGGAAAAAGTACCAAAAAATAAGCACTTTTTTAATCATTTTTTTCTCAGCCGCTTTATTAGATATTATCATGAATTGTTTATATAACATTATTAGTCCTTAAAGTTTACAAAATAAAATTTTTTAGTAAATTTCTATTTTTTGCCTTATTGATAGGGTGCGCTGAAGTCAAGAGCTCGAAAAAGAGATAGTCCGATGAGTGAGAGATAATCTCAGAGTTGAGAAGTCTGAAACAAAAAATTCGAACGGGATTTTATAAAGAAAGGTTTCTCATCTTGTAATTAACCAAAATTAGTCAAAAATAAAAAAAAAATAATATGGCGAAAGTTTGAAAAAAAATTTGACAAAATTGCATTTTTTTCACCCTTTTCTCTTGCCAAATTTCTTTTTTTCATTTTTTGTCTAAAATGTGGTAAACTACCTTAACAAACCAAACTCACCCAGGTTTATTAAAATCGATTCAGTAGATCCTGAGATTAACTTTCACTCAGTTGAAAAAATTTCATTTCAAGAAAAACGCGTTTAAAGTTTAGATGCGCTCTTTGGCCTCATACTCATCTTTCCTTTGTAATACGGACCCATTTGATTTAGATATAAATGCTTTCGTCTACGACCAAATTATAGCTAAACACGTGTATGAGAAACAAGAATGAATATTATAAGTATAAAAGAAACCGGTATTTTAGAGAGTGGGGATAAAAACTGGAGCGCGCGAAGCAGCTGCGGACAGTCGAAATCACGCTACGAAGGTGGTCGACTATAAAGTGGTGTAACTTTTTTTCTATTACGAATTTCTTTATAAAAATTTAGTAGGTTATTCTTGATATTATAAGGAATCGAAAAATGGAAAAAACAAAAAATCAGATATAAATTAAAAATAACAATGGCCCTGCGGTGCACCGGAAGTGTTTGGGGAGAGTTTGAGAACAAGAATTCTATGATTTATTCTATCGAAAGCTTTGCTGAAGTGAGTAAAAATACAGTGAACTTGCTTACTACCTTCAATTGCAGATATACAAAAGATTAAGAATTCCAATAAATTGGTGGTAGTTGAATTATCCCTTATGAAGCCATGTTGAAACGGCTGCAAGTACCGCTTACAGTGGAAGTATAGAACATCGCAAATAAGTGCCTCAAAAATCTTAGATATACAGCAAAGATTAGCAATTGGTCTATAGTTCGAAATTTCGCAGTGTTAGATAAATATGAGTTTTTCGGAAGTGACATAAGTCTACTTGGAAATATATAAATAAATAAAATAGAATTTTTTAAGCTAAAAGGGTTATTACCATTATGGAAAAAGTTCTTTACATACAGTTGTGTTCAAAATAATAGTAGTGCGATTATGCTATTCATTGTGAAATAATTTTTGGCATGTCCCAACATGCAAAATTCCAGACAACTTTGTACAGAGTATAACGGGATCAAAGAGATAAAAAAATCCTCGTACAGTGTTTGTTGTAGTAGTAGGTATGAGGAATATCATTAATTGTTGTTTTTCCGAACGAGTTGGACGTGTTCATAAAAATAATAGTGCGGAAGTTTAACTTTACAAAAATCAAAATTTAAGGTGCAAAATTATTTATAAGAAAAAAGTAAGTTTGTATATATAGTTATCTAAGTTTTTTTTAATAAAAATATTAATAATAATTTTTCTTACGTACAATAGTGGGGAGAGCAAAACACTGCACAAAGGAAAAACGAGAAATAATTTTGAAATTACGTGAGGAAGGGAAAACCTATAAGGAAATCGAAAGTATAATTGGATGCACAGCCCCGATGATTGCAAATGCGATTAAATTTAATATGAAGCCAGAAACTCGTGAGGAAGAGAAAAACAACAGCAGCAGATGATAGGCGCATTGTGCGATTCAGTCAAGTGGATCCTTCTGCATCTTCAAAATTAATAGAAAAAGAGCTTTAACTCCCTGTTTCTGCAGTGACAGTACGCAGACGGCTAATGGAGCATAATCTGTTTGCGCGAAGTCCTCGGAAAATACCTCTTTTAACGAAAAAGCACTTGAAGGCTCGAATTGATTTTGCGAAAGAGCATGTTAACTGGCCCGTCGAGAAATAGCCCAACATACTATGGACGGATGAAAGTAAAATAGTTCTGTTTGGTGGTACTGGCTCCCGACAATATGTACGCCGTCCGCCGAATACCGAATATTATCCGAAGTAAACTATAAAAACAGTCAAACATGGCGGTTCAAAAATAATGGTATGGGGCTCTTTCTCATACTACGGTTTAGGTTCGATCCATGCATGTAATAAACGGAGTTATGGATCAACATGTGTACGTCGACATATTAGAAAGAGTTATGCTAACTTATGCCGAATACGAAATGCCACTGAAATGGGTTCTACAACAAGATAATGACCCAAAACATACAAGCAGGAAAGCTAAGGAGTGGTTACGGGTAAAAAGGATTGAAGTTATGTCTTGGCCTGCTCAGTCACCTGACCTCAATCCCATTGAGAACCTATGGGGTGACATTAAAAGGAAGGTAGCCGACACAAAACCGTCAAATAATCGTGAGCTTTGGCGGGTAGTGCAGGAGGCGTGGAGTCAAATAACACCCAAAAGATGCCAGGAGCTGGTTGACTCCATGCAACGCCCATGCAAGGCAGTTTTAACACTCAAAGGATTTACTACAAAGTATTAAGTAAATAACTAAGTTATTATTAAGATTTTGCCATTGAAATTTTGTTATATTTTTAGTTATAAGTAAGCACTACTATTTTTTTGAACAGTCTTTTTTTGTGCTACTATGATTTTAAGCATATTTTTAAATATATTGTGATATTTCCTAACTGATTATTTATTCAGAACCTGTGGAAAGGTAGTAACTTCCTTTTCTTTTATTTCCTAACACTATTAAAGTTACTTGTTATACCATAAAACCACTTTACCGCACTTACTAACTCCACTACTTTTATTTTGAACACAGCTGTACATACAGTCCATTTGAAAATTATAAGTTCAATTGCTGAAGTGAATTTTTTTTTTTTGGAAATAATTTATTTACGAGGTAGTAATGTGAATGATCTGACGGTCAGTTACTAACTATTAGACAATAAGATGTACCTACATCAACTTAGCGGGACAACTTCGGCGAATCACAACACGACTACTGCAGGCAGAATTTGTAGGTTTCCATTCTGTCCTTGCAGGTACAATTGAATTGCGACAAAATTAATTACTCCACAAATACAACGACTGAACAGCGAATTCCCAGAAAAAAATTTCTTGCAAAACACGCAATTCAATTGAAGTTGCAAGGACAGAATGGAAACCTACAAATTCCGCCTACAGTGCCATTAGTGAAATCAAAAGTGTCTTATAACTATAATAATTTGAGTCGGATCGGAAATCTGTTACAGCCATCCACTAACGACAAAGGAACAGCAAATTCTAAGATAGTTAAATTTTATTTACAATTTAAAAATTTTTCAAAGTTGTCCCGCTAACTTTATATAAAGTTAACGAGACACCCTGTAATTTAAAAAAAAATAAGGACAAAATTATTTTTCCACAACTAATTAACGGCAAATTGTGAGCCTTGTGTTGCGATTCGCCGAAGTTGTCCCGCTAAGTTGATGTACGTGCCACAGTTTTGCTCTTTTGGGCAAAACACTTGAAGGATATTTCGTAGTACTCACGAGCGGTATCTAGAATTCTTCGGGAAATTAATTTTACATTTTCTCAGGGTGGAAAATTTGAAAAAATTATAATTTTCTTAATTTTTCGGAACTATTTTTATATGTTATCAGGAACCCTAGAACTCTTTAAAATACATTTAAAAAAAATGTCAGAACTTTTTTTTTCGAAAAAAGAGGCGCTGCGTGAAGTTAGCGCCGGATTTTTTTTTTAGATGAGTTCTACCTATAATCTCCCAGAACTATTCAAAATATCTATAAGGATATCCAGATCTCGATCGAATCTACCCAAAACTCTAATAAAATATTTGTTTTTTAAAAAAACAGCGCCGCTAACTTCACACGAGTTAAAGTCAGAACGAAAATGAAGCAAAGTAAGTACAGTTTAGGTTGTTGGAGGATGAACGGAAGAGTTGCAGTCTTCTAGGATACGGCGATCCTCATCTGGACATTCTTAAGTGTTAGTTCCACCTCAAAGCGGCAGCAACCGGGCAATGCATCCTAGAACGTAGCCAAGTAACTAATGCGGGTGAAGATAAGCTCTTGAAAAATCCCCCTAATTCCAAGGTTGTAATAGGCCATGCCAAGGGATTCTGCAGTGGTGTCCTCTCCTCTGTGGGACCCGGGAGTAATTGGGTCGCGAATGAAGTCTCCTCAGGCACTTCTGTAGAAGTGGAGGGTATGGTAGACCCTAACAGGTTGAATATCCACGGTACCCACAATGCAACAGAAAATTACCTTCCGAACGGTCTGCGGCGACTGAAAGAAGGGGTGAAAGTTATGATTAACTCATGGACCCAGAAGGAACACTGGAGATGGTGGAACAACATGGATTCCTGTAGATGGGCTAGGAGATTCTATCAGTGACTCAGGAAACCGAGGTTAGCGGCGACAGTGGGATATCTGGATACTCTGTTGCTCCAGCAAAGGGGGAGACTGACAGGAGTCCAAAGGGGACCCGCTTCTACATACATATGTGGTCTGTTTCGGGTAATCCCCACAGAGACGTCCATCAACCTAGCACTACAATTTTTAAAAATCACGATTTGAGTTAGTGTCGTAAATTTGTAGTGAAAGAAAAAATTTTGTCGCGCTTCATTTTTTAGAAATAACCCCTGGTAATGCTAACTTGATATTTTAGCATTATCACCAACTAAAATTAATTTCAATTTACGTAATTAACGCTGACAGTCAAATAATTTGTCGTGAATTAGTCGTAGCCGAAAAATGCAGTATAAAAGTATTTTGGGCAAGATATTGGCACTGAACGTAGATGGAATTCGCCACAAAACAAATCTTGCCACGACAAACTCTAACTTATCGCACAAACAAATCCTGACACCAATTCCTTAAAAAAACAGTCCACTGGACTCGCTTCGATAAGCTTTAGCTTTACTAGTAATTAAAAAATTGTTATTGACCGCGACAAGTCAAATTTCGCCACGACAAATTCCTACTAAACGTGCGACAAAATCCTGAGTCGAAATATACTCAAAAAAGTTCATTGGATGCGCTTAGATGGGCCGAAACGTTGAATTATCTTAGAGAAGAATCGAACGTGGAGACTATAACTACGATGTTTTTGAGGTGTGAAGTCACAATGGAGCAGTGATCCAATGAGCACGAGGAGTTTGGTTTCCTGAACAACCCAAGGAGTTTGAATGTCGCCGACACGAAAAAATTACACGATCATTATTGTGCGCAATCCAAAGGTCCTGTCGAAGCATCCTTCATGGAGGATCCGTTGAATTTCTAGAGAGGCAGAGAAAGTCCTGGTAGAAAGGCCACTGAACAATTGCAAGGAATCAAACCGAAGAAATTTGTTACACACACCTACCTTTATCATTTTATTTTTTACAATAAAAGTACTTTTGTTGCTTACAGATATTCTTATTGAAAACAGTGATTATCTCTGGCATATATGATTACTGATGGTTGAACGGAGCGATTTACATTCAACGTATCTGCTTTGTCAAGCAGATCGTTATATACGATCCACTTTTGTCGATTGCTGGGCACATCAGTTAAAAAGGAAAAAACTCAGTCCAAAAATGTCCTCACATCTACTTAATAAAAAAGTACATGTGCGTTCGTAAAAATGTTCAGAAAACAGATTGAACTGCATAATAAACCATTGGCAAACAAAAACTTACTTTCCGGTTCAAAAACCTATAATTGCTAGTAGCAGCTACAGTTTTGCGGAGAATATTCCTTAGAACTCGACGAGCACTACCTAGAACCCTTCGGGAAAATTAGTTTTACATTTTCTCAGGTGGAAAATTTTTAAAATTTATCATTTTCTTAATTTTCCGGAACTATTTTCAAATTTTATTAGGAACTCTAGAACTCCTTAAAATACATCGAAAAAAAATTTCAGAACTCTTTTGCAAAAACAGCAAAGCCGCGTGAAGTTAGCCCCAGATTTTTTTGATATGATTTCTATTACAATTCTCAATTTCTATTAGGATCTCCAGAACTCTACCGAATCTACCCAGAACTCTAATAAAATACACGAGTTAGATTTCGACTCAGGATTTTGTCGTGCGTTGAGTAGGAATTCGTCGTAGCGAAATTTGATTTGTCGCGGTCAATAAAAAATTAATTTTTAATTAATAATAAAGCTAATTCAACGTTGCGACCGGCACTACCAACCCATCGCAGCGAATCCAATGAACTTTTTTGAGTAGATTTCGACTCAGGATTTTGTTGTGCGTTGAGTAGAAATCTAGATTTCATCTATGTTCAGCGCCAATATATCGCCCACGGCCACGAAAGACAATACAAATTAAGCTTTTAAGCTTTTATTAATTCGTATATGCACTTGTTTGGCTGTGTTCGGTTTCCTGTTTTTGCGTTTTTCAATCCTTAAAACGTACAAAAGTTAAAAAAATCTTCACTTTTAAGTACTTTTATAAGCAATTTTACAATATCTCAAAAAGCTTTTAAGCATTCCTCATATTAAGTAGTGAGAGTATGGCCATCACTCTTGTAAACGGGGTGTGAAAAATTCAAACGCCAAAGAGTGAAGAAAGAAATGATAATTCTGAATTTTGAAGATTTCGTTTTCGTAAATTGCGTACCCAGCCAAACAAGTGCATATACGAATTAATAAAAGCTTAAAAGTTCACTTGCCCGCGGACATAGAAAGATCAATTTCTTATAAGGGTTGTTTTTTATGCAAGGGATGATTTTTCGAAAATCGGTCCCGGCCATTTAAAAGCACCTAATAGAGGTGCGTCGAGCCACACCCCCCACCACACCGAAATGAGAAAAGAACTATATAAGAATAATGTGCTAAATATGTGCTAATTAAGTACCAGAGTCAATAATTATGTACTCGACAATATATATATTTTTTTAAATTTTTAAAATGGGGGGTGCAGCTCGATGTCGAGCCACACCCCCCACCACCCTTATTGCACTGAAATAAATTTTTTACCTTCTGAGAATTTAGTGCTAATTATGTGCTCTAAGAATATCTTAAATATATTGCTCTAAATTTGAAATTAAAAAAGATACGAGACTTTTTTAAAATTCAGCCAATGGGGGGTGTAGCTCACGTACATCAACTTAGCGGGACAACTTCGGCGAATCGCAGCACGATTTGACGTTATTTTGCCGTTAATTAGTTGTGGAAAAAATAATTTTGCCGTTCTTATTTTTTTTAAATTACAGGGTGTCCCGCTAACTTTATATAAAGTTAGCGGGACAACTTTGAAAAATTCTTAAAAAATGATTGTAAATAAAATTTAACTATCTTAGAATTTGCCGTTTTTTTGCCGTTAGTGAATGCCTGAAACAGATTTCCGATACGACTTAAATTACTATAGTTATAAGAGAATTTTGATTTCACGAACGGTACTGCAGGCAGAATTTCTAGGTTTCCATTCTTTTCTTCCAACTGCAGTTGAATTGCGACAAAATAAACGACTTCACAACTAAATCAAATTGACCGAACGGCAAATTCTTATATAAAAATTGTGCTGGAAAAACCGTTTTATATGCGATTTTTCGGAGTTGCCTCGCTAAGTTTATATGAGGTGAGTGATATCGTCCAATTACAAGGAAAATCGATGCACGGCAAAATTAATGACTTCATAATAAAGGGATTGGTGAAATGGTATGTTTATAAAAAAATATTAAAGTGATTAAGTTTAAAGCTAAAGTCGTGAAAAACATCAAAATCGAATGAATGCTTTGAGGTGTTATTATAAGAAAACGTTTATAGTTTTAAGAAATACTCTTTCTGTGTAATTTTTTTTAATAAGGCTTCTTTTAGGTAACAGCCAAAATACAAGAAATAATTTTGGTAGGGACATGAGACGAATATTAAAATATGGGACGAAATATTTTTGAAGAGTTGAAATTTAATTTTAATTTAATACCAAAATTGAAAAATATATTCTTCACTTCCTTTCCTGTACTTCCACATCAGCGCCCTTAATTTTTAATCATCAGAATGAAGTTATCTGACTCCGCATTTGATCCAAAATAGAACTTTTCTTTTAAGTCATTCCTTTAGATAGATGAGGAAATTTCTTTACCAGTTGTTTTCTTTTCTATGATCCCGTACCGTTTGCAATATACCTACGTAGAATTTTTTTCAATACCTTCTTTTACTTTGACTAAGTACATATATGATATATTGCCAGTTATACTGGGTCTAGATACATATCTCTATTTATTTTACATATCAACCCACCGCAAGTTAACGAGAAGTAAATTGGTTAGTACTGAAAAATATAATTTTGAGCCGGTCGTTCCTGTGGAACCTCTTGCAATAATTCTAAATCTAAAACATGTCGAGCATAATTTTTTTTTATAAATGCTTTTGGCAAGCACATAAATACCACTTATAGGCAAGCACATAAATACCACTTATACAGTACTCAGTTTTGCAACTATGAGCGGGGGCAAATCGAACATTTTCGATGGATTAAAAAAGTATCAAAATTGTGGCCACAAAATTAACACAAATTCTGGCGCCACCAATATAAGGAATTCTTAAAACTAAAAATGTTGTTACATTAGAAACACAAAATTTTGTTGACTAACACAACAACAATCGTCCTCCATTTTTATAATCTTCTGTGTCCATTCCCCTTCCAAATTCTTTTTCTTGTATTTTGTATCCTAAAAGAAGCCTTACTAAGAAAACTCCACAGAAAGAGTATTTATTAGAACTACAAACGTAATAACGTTTCAACGCATTCAAATGTCCTAATGACGACAAGCCACAGAGTTCTCCAAACTTTGGAGAATAAACAGAATAATTATATATTTGCAACACAATTTTAAGTTAAGAATTTGCCGTTCGGCCAATTTGATTTAGTTGTGAAGTCATTGATTTTGCCGTGAATCGGTTTTCCTTGGAATTGAACGATATCACTCACCTCATATAAACTTAGCGAGGCAACTCCGAAAAATCGCATATATAACGGTTTTTGCAACAAAATTTTAAGTTAAGAATTTGCCGTTCGGCCAATTTGATTTAGTTGTGAAGTCGTTGATTTTGCCGTGCATCGGTTTCCCTTGGAATTGAACGATATCACTCACCTCATATAAACTTAGCGAGGCAACTCCGAAAAATCGCATATATAACGGCTTTTGCAGCACAATTTTAAGTTAAGAATTTGCCGTTCGGTCAATTTGATTTAGTTGTGAAGTCATTGATTTTGTCGCAATTCAAATGCAGTTGGAAGAAAAGGATGGAAACCTAGAAATTCTGCCTGCAGTACCGTTCATGAAATCAAAATTCTCTTATAACTATAGTAATTTAAGTCGTATCGGAAATCTGTTTCAGGCATTCACTAACGGCAAAAAAACGGCAAATTCTAAGATAGTTAAATTTTATTTACAATCATTTTTTAAGAATTTTTCAAAGTTGTCCCGCTAACTTTATATAAAGTTAGCGGGACACCCTGTAATTTAAAAAAAATAAGAACGGCAAAATTATTTTTTCCACAACTAATTAACGGCAAAATAACGTCAAATCGTGCTGCGATTCGCCGAAGTTGTCCCGCTAAGTTGATGTACGTGAGCTACACCCCCCATTGGCTGAATTTTAAAAAAGTCTCGTATCTTTTTTAATTTCAAATTTAGAGCAATATATTTAAGATATTCTTAGAGCACATAATTAGCACTAAATTCTCAGAAGGTAAAAAATTTATTTCAGTGCAATAAGGGTGGTGGGGGGTGTGGCTCGACATCGAGCTGCACCCCCCATTTTAAAAATTTTAAAAAATATATATATTGTCGAGTACATAATTATTGACTCTGGTACATAATTAGCACATTATTCTTATATAGTTCTTTTCTCATTTCGGTGTGGTGGGGGGTGTGGCTCGACGCACCTCATAAATAGCACTTAATTTTAACGCTGTTAGTTTTTATCCAATGTCAAGTATAAAACCGCCAGGGGAGAGGCAGTGCTAGCTTTCCGATAGCTGGCACGGGAAATTACAACTGTGATTTGCCGCGTTAATTATCGAGCACAACATTTTTTATTTGGGCACAAAATTAGCCCATAATGAGCACATTATTTTGCAGTGTCACTTTTTTAATTTTTAGTATGTGACAGTGCCAGCTTGACCCACCCAAGTTTTGAATGTGAATGGAATCGAAATATGTAAAAAAAATGGTTTTTTTAAAACTATTCATGAGAAAGTCCCCTTAAAGATCTAACAATTATTATTACGTTTAGGATAATTTTAAGACTCAGATGGTTTCAACGGCTACTGGAGGGATTTGAGGAAGGAAGTATAATATTTCTCTAAGAAAAATTTTCGGTGGTGGTTCCCCGAGTAAAAATGATCGGGGCAGTATAGCGGTCGTACACGGGCCGTTCAGTTTTCCTAAGGGCGTACACGGGCTGTACAGGGTCCGGAAAATGTTACGGGCTGTACACTGGGGCGTACAAGGGCCGAACTCGAGTGTAAAGCCCGAACGGCCGTACACTGGGCCGTACATCGGGGCGTACACGGTCCAAACTCGAGTAAAAAGCCCAAACGGCCGTACACAGCAGGGATGGGCGACCGTATAATAATTATATGGTGAATAAAATCTAGTTTATTTTCTTTATCAATACAACATTTAAGTACTGAAATATTCAAACATTGAGCAAACTTAAATTTGATGAATAGACTGCGAATAATTTCAGTTTCGTTCGACCCAACAACGAGATCCGAACTGTTAATAAAGACTGAGTTTAAGTTATACATATCATTATTGAAAATATATAAGAGTAAATTGCATTATGTAAATAAACACAAAAACTGAAAAAAAGTGATTTAACTGAGCCTCGAGCTCCGCTCATTGAAATTATATTAGGAAACTTACCGTTAGCGCTGCGGTACAGAAGAACATTACAGCAAAATTAAAAACTATAGCTCTGGCATAAAGAATATTAAGATGGCTCTTTACTAGTTTTCCTTTGTTTTGCAGACGACCAAAAACGTAAATAAACACGAATTGTTGGGTTGTTTTATGACAATTGAAGTCGGCTTGTTCTTTGGGTTACATACAGTGCTCAGTAAGCAGTGAACGTTGAAGACCATGTACGACGATTGTACGACCCAGCAAAATGTTCAAACTGCGGCCCCTGTACGGCCCTTATACAGCCTCACTTCAAAACTTGAATATTTTTACTCGGGTCACTAATGGTATATGGAGGTTTTAGTATACTGGGAACTGTAACTTAGAGATTTCCATCTTGCGGGATGAATAACCCGGAATATCAGAAGGTGCGCGAAGAAAATTTAGTTCCATTACTAAACATCCATTCTACTGCTAACCTCAGATTTCAACAAAGTAATAACAGCTAAATTCAACATGTTGAGAGCACCGGCTAGCTAGGTTTCAACACAAACCCCAGTTTTTGGTTGCTTTCATTAAAATGGTGAATAAAGACAAATTTGAAGTAACTTTGTTAACAGTGATACTCAACATGTTGAATTTAGTCACGCACCCTGTGTGTACCAGTAGTAGTAGTACTACAAAATCGTGCTTCACAAGTTATAACATCATTGTTCTGGCCAGTGCTCTCCCGTTCTGAACCCCATCGAAAATCTGTGGGGTATCCTTGTGCGGAAAGTTTATTCCGAAAATAAGCAACAAACAGATGAATTGAAAGAAGCCACCGTGACAGTTTGGCGGAACTTAACACCTTCTATAATAAAAAATTTAATAGATGCCTGTTATAATTTGCGACGTTATTCCAAAAAACGGTGGCCCAACAAAATACTAAAACTGTTAATAGGTCTGTTCGTTGACGCCACTCCGAGTCAAAAAGAGTCATTTCGAGCCATTTTGTACTCTACTTGTATTATTTGAGAACAGAGTAGCAATCTTCTTGTGCTTTTTGTGTTCTTTGAGAACAGAGTGATACTCCTTTCCACTCCTCTTGTGTTATTTGAAAAAAGAGTGGCAATTTAGATTACTTTAGATTGAACTTTTCTGCTCCTGCTTTAAGGGGTTAGGTGGGTTTCAGAGGTTCAAAAAAAGGGTATTTTTAGTATTTTTTTTTTAATATATACAATCATATATTTTATTTAAACAATTCAGCATATCAAAGATACATATTTAAACAGTATTTTGTGAAATTTTTATTTAAAAATTCCGAAAACTCAGCCGTTGGTACCCCATCTCCCTTGACGTCTCAAAAAAAATGCTCTTGCCGTGGACAGCATAACTCGTTATTGGTTCACCGAAAATCAAAAAACCAAAAATATTTCGTTAGTACATGGATAAATCTCGTTATTGGACGAAGGAAAAAAAATTAATTAAAATTTGAATTTTTGACAGACTTTGAACAAAAAAACACATTTTTTGGTCAAATTTTCGCCATGTATTGGCTCGAAAAAATTAGTTGTAATAAAAAAAATCCTTCGTTCAATGACTAGATAATGTTATTTCAAAGATGTGTGCAAAATTTGAAGAAAATCGCTTCATAACTTTTCGAGAAATCATGTCCACCAACTTAAAAAATTGAGTTTTGAGATAAATTCGTTTAAAGTGCGAAGCGCTGCACTGACGTGGCCTGATGGGCGGAACTTCCGAAGGGTCTATCTCTTAGAATTTTACTCGTATCTATTTGAAATTTTAGGAGAATATTTTAAACATATTGTACTTATTTAATAAGACAAAAAAAGTAAAATCGATTTTTTGAAATTTTCAAACCCACCTAACCCCTTAAATAAGGTGCACCTTTTTAGTCATGTGAACTTGGCACCCCTTTTTTTGAAAATTATGATTTTTTTTAGAGTTCCCGGTAGAACTAACATAGTTCTGGAGTTCTAGACAGAAAATTTGAATAGTTCCGGTGAATTAAGCTCAAAAATAGCAAAAAAAGCTTTTGGGGTGCTAACTTCACGCAGCACCCCTTTTTTTGATAAAATGAGTTCTGAGTCGATAAATCGATAGAGAAAGAAGAGTTCCGGAGTTCCTGATAGTTTTTAGCAATAGTTCCGGCGAATTCGCAAAGTTATGCAAAAAAGAAAAAAATTCCACTTTTTCGAAAAATGTGCTAAAAAATGATTTATTGAGTTCTCAGTAATGTTCTGAATAGCATCACAAAAGTTCTAAAGGGTGCTGGGTAGTATTCATATAGTTCTTGAAAATGCGAAATTCAGATATTTTTGATTCGTCCCCTTTCAATTGTTAATAACTAATGCAATTTATTTATGATTGGAGTTCTGACTACAGCACCCTTTAGAACTCTATGAATACTACCCAGAACTCTAATCAGAACTCCCCAGTTATTTTTCCCGAGTTGTGAAAACGCAAAATTCAGATATATTCGATTCGTCCCCTTTCAATTGTTAATAACTAATGAAATTTATTTATGATCGGAGTTCTGACTACAGCTCCCTTTAGAACTATTGTGATGCTATTCAGAACATTACTCAGAACTCAATAAAACATTTTTTAGCACATTTTTCGAAAAAGTGGAATTTTTTTCTTTTTTGCATAACTTTGCGAATTCGCCGGAACTATTGCTAAAAACTATCAGCAACTCCGGAACTCTTCTTTCTCTATCGATTTATCGACTCAGAACTCATTTTATCAAAAAAAGGGGTGCTGCGTGAAGTTAGCACCCCAAAAGCTTTTTTTTGCTATTTTTGAGCTTAATTCACCGGAACTATTCAAATTTTCTGTCTAGAACTCCAGAACTATGTTAGTTCTACCGGGAACTCTAAAATAAATCATAATTTTCAAAAAAAGGGGTGCCAAGTTCACATGACTCACCTTTTTGACGTTTAACATCGAGTGATTTGAAAGTGACTTTTTGTTAATCAAGTTAAAAAATTAAAGAATTGTGCTGCAAAATGTAGAAAGTAACAATGGTAAATTCTTGTGGGAAGATATTTATGTGACATGCTCGCCAAATACTGCAAAAGGATTAGAGCCAAGTTTGTTGTCTAAACATTTTTGAATGATAATTATATTCAAAACAAAATGACAGTCAGATGTTAAGAGTGGAGTACTGCATCCAATCTGGTTTTGTTACTCGGATTAAAGTAGAGCTGTACGTTGCTATTTTATACTCTGCTCTTTTTGAATTCGAGTAGAGTTGAGCCGAGATCTGCGCCAGCCGGAGTGGCCTCCGAACAGACCTAATGAGTTGAATAAAATTATATTTTCCCTCGGCTTTTTATTCTATGTTTCTGAAACGCTCCATATATCGAATGTCTTGTTTATATTGAACATTTTTGGAAGGATATTAAGCGATACAATTAAAATGTGTGTATTATTATTGAAAAAGCAATACCTTCCCCCATCATAGTAGTACTTTAATATCTGCAATCTTGCAAGTGACTCTATCATTTTAAAGCGGACTGTAGAAATTGGAACATGAAACCACTTTCATTTGAAAGGCTCTTATGTGAACTGGATTTTTTTGAGAGCTGTCAGGAATCATCCATATTTATTGTAAGTTTCTTCTGTTTGAATTTCCATCCACACAATTTAATTAAAACTTCTCATATACGCTGTATTTACTAGAAACTTCCGACAGTTTTAATTGATAACTTACATGACAAAACGCGCTAAATTCGTTCCACAAAAAAAAAAACAAATTTTGGCATGAATTTATATACTAAATTTGTTTACTATATAAGAAATATAATCAAAACATTAATTCGATATACAAATAAGTACTTTCAATGTTTTGGGCTTAATTTTCTGACTAGTAACTACAGAAACAGGGGGGCAACACTGTTTCCATTATAAAATAAGCATGGCAGTAGCATCTGTGAGTTGAAGGCCCATGCAAATACATCAAAACAACCACATGGACACAAATTTCTGGAAATTCCCTTAAGATGGATCCCATTCCACTTACCTTGTCGCTGGGCTTTCTTGAGCAAAATGAAACCGAGCTGGTTCCTAAGAATCTCAAAAGAATTTCCTGTAAAACTGATTTAATTTCTGCACATTGCTTCCGTCTGTTATCAGTGACAGCAAAAACGCCGCAATAATTGCAGCAGTTTATTCAACTTGGGGGAAATATACATCAAGTTCTGTCCGAAGAAAAAAAGTTCCTTGTCGTTTTGTTTATAGCGCGCACACACACACACACACTTATCGCTTTTTTTATATCGGCACTGTAAACACAATTTCTTCAGCTGTAAAACACATGCAGCATAATACAGATCAAAACACTTTATTTCTTTTTAACACACAGTTGTCATGCGGTTTGCTTACTTCTGCTCTCTTTCAAAACTGTACACCGTCGTGTAATAAAGCCGCTATTATGCTTGTGTTGAGATAAATGTCTCATATAATACAAATGTGTGCAGAAGAGAATTTACAAAGTATTATTCACAATTTCCTATTATTTATATAAATTAACAAGAATTTTTGCTTTATTATAGAGGATATATACAATATCAAGCCAACCATACACAATCACTTCTTAATATAAACACGCTAAAACGCAGCCTTCAAGGAAGAAGAGATTTTTAGAACGCGAAAAAGGACAGAACTTTTGTTGTGTATATGCGGCGAAAAGAAAAACACATGCACTGTCCTGAGTGTTGAAGAAAATGCTTTTGTGTCCTTTTCCCACGCGAAGGAGCACTGATTTTTTTCTAGTTCACTGCCTTTTTGGATAAATTTTCATCGGCAAAACTTAGAACAATGGAGGAAAATAAAAAATCCAATTACGACTTCTTTCTGGGGATTTGCCTTTTCACCCGCTTGCTCCCGCGCGAATTAACGATTTACACAAAAATTAGTGGATTATACACAAATCGCGACGAAACTTTTTCACTGAGACAAGACGATGCGCGTTTTTTTTTCATAAAAATTTCTGATAAAAACTTCCTTTTCAATTATCACTAACTGTACAATAAAAAGCTATTTACAATGATAAATGCTAAAATTTACAAATTGATTCACGATTTTTTAAGCCATTTATAATAGCGAGTAAAAATTTCTCTGTTTTCGCGAACTCAATGGACTGACGAGACGCCCGACATTACATTACCTTACTCAATTATACACCAGCAGCTTGCCGTGGATAGCGATAGTGTTGGATATTCATCAGCAGTTTACAGTGAATATGGATACGTTTGGATTGTAGTAGTGGGAACAAATGGCGAACACGGCCATATTGCTGCTATGCGCGCGCACGGCTGTCAAATATGAAAATTTCGTTGGAGACTTTGTAGTAGATTTTACGTTCAAATTGTCCTAAATCTTACTTTTTCTCGCTCTTACTAATGGAAATTTATATGATTTGCCGGTATAGTCATTTCATTAAGTCAAATACATGGTGAAGTTGAATCTGCGTGTGGTAAAATATTATTCAGACTGCTCCCATTTCAGATTTATTTTTCAAATTATTTTTAATATTAAACCTGGAATTATGAAACTTTACGCACAATACAATATAATACATGCAGTCTACATTAAAATATTGGCAATTTATTATAATCATTACGAACTTAAAATAAAACTTTCGCTTATCTCTTTTGTAAGTTGTTTAATTTGTTTTAATTTTTTAACTAAATTTTTATTTCCAATTTCTTACTGAGCCAACTGCTATTGTTTTGTAGACCAATTCGATAGTTAATTGCTGCAGGAACCTTGATGAAATTGGAAAAGAAAAACTGATAATTGAAAGTAATTGTAAATTAGCTTTAACCCCTACGCCGCTCTGAATTTAAGTTGAATCTAGTTCAATGGCAATTTTAATAGAGTTCCAAGAGAACACCGCAATTTGTTATAAACAAAATTGTACATATAATGTAAAGCTGAGAAATACTCTAATTAACTAATTGTTGTCCTAATTGGAAGGTATTATTCAAAAACAATTCAACCCACAGAGTAAAGATTTCGAGTTATTGGTGTTTAAAATTGTTCTCATCAGGACCGTGTGCAGGATTTGCTCCTGTGGTTATCTAATTTCATTAAAAAATAATTAAAAGGGCAATACAAAGAAAAATATCAACAAATGGATGTACATAAAATATGATATATTATGCAATTAAAAAATATGGTCATATGCATACATTTTGGGTTATTTTTTTTAGTATTTCAGTGAAATTTTTCCTAATCAAAAAGTACAGAAAATTTTAGAAACCCCCTGCGTAATAGTTAAATTTTTATAGAAGAAGCCTAGCCTAACCATTATACCATTCACAAGAAAAAGGAACCTAAGGCTAGAGGCTCCTACTCTTGAAGGAACACGGATAGAATTCTCAAGTGAGGTCAAATATCTAGGAGTAATTCTAGATCAAAGACTCACATGGAATCCTCAACTTAATAGGGTTACAGGAAAGTCTATGACTGCCCTATGGTCCTGCCGAAGACTCTTTGGAAAGACCTGGTGACTAATGCCCAAAATGACCCTTTGGGCATATGAAACAATCATAAGACCCATGGTCACCTACGCAGCTCTCGTGTGGTGGCCAAAAGTAGAACAAAAGACAGCGCGATCCACACTGCTAAAACTGCAGAGGTCAGCATGTCTGGAAGTTACTGGTGCCATGCGCACATGCCCCACGGCAGCTATGGAGACCCTATTAGACCTCCCTCCTTTACATTTACATTTAAAGAAGGAGGCTGCCTCAAGTGCAATAAGGCTGACTGGCACCAATCTCCTCTCAGCAGGCCATAGGAAAATCCTTAAAGAATTCATGGGTGATCTGGTGATCAACTCAATATCGGATGTTATGCCGAAGAGGCATAACTTCGATATACCATTCAAGCTCATCCTTGAGAGCAGAGATTATTGGCTGAATAATAGACATATCTTTGAAAGGGGATCTCTGGTTTGGTACACGGATGGCTCCAAGATGGAAGACAGAACGGGCATCGGGGTCTATGGACCAAGATTAAGGCTGTACAAATCGCTCGGTTCTACACCAACCATCTTTCAAGCAGAGATACATGCTATCGAAATCTGCGCACGTGAAATTACCAACAGAGGAATACGCGGTGCTAAAATATATATCATGTCCGATAGTCAGGCGGCACTCTGGGATCCTACACCTTTGAGTCTAAAATCGTCTGGGACTATCTCACTACTCTTAAAGAACTGGCCCAGAGCAACAGCATCACGCTAGCATGGGTATCAGGGCGCGAGGGCATTGAAGGCAACGAGAGGGCGAATTCTCAGTTTATTGGACCGGAGCCATTCTTTGGCTACTCTAAAAGCCGAATAGCAATGCGCATCCGGTCATGGGAGGACGAATGCAAGCACTCACATTGGGCAAATATCCCAGGGTCAAGGCAAGCCAAGAGGTTTATAACCTACTCAAAACAGAAAACGAAGGAGCTGCTCTCACTCAGCAGACCAGATTTAAGGCTGATAGCAGGACTTCTAACTGGTCACTTTCACCTGGGCTACCACCTAAAAAAGTTGGGGCTGGCTGATGATGACACCTGTCGATTCTGTTTAGAAGAGGAAGAGACAGCGGAACATATTCTCTGTCACTGTGAGGCCCTCGGCCGTATCAGGCTTAGACACCTTGGTGGGGCTTTCCCATCAACATTAGATATAGCCAAGGCAGCCCCCAGAAAAATTTTAGGTCTGATAAGGGAACTAAAGATTGACGGGGCTTCCTAATACTGAACCTGGATCAGGTCACAAAAGATCAAATTGGTCATAGTGACTAAAGGATGCGGTTAGTCCTTAATCAAATCCTTAATAATAATAATAACCGTTGGGGCTCATCGTAGATGAATTGATGAAGCACTGCGCCGATAGCTCGATCCGAAGCATCTATGCTGACAAGGGTGCGTTTATTGCAGGATGTTCTAGTAATGTAGAGTTTACGAGATCATTCTTGTTCCATTGTTCCATTTTATAGGAGTTTTGTCGTTCCTTTCTTTATTTTTCGGGATCAGATCTTGTAAAACCATCTGACTGTCGACTGCTTTTGGTATAAACCTTGTTGGGTTGCGCGAAGCTTTTGATTGTGTTGATCTTTTCTTCTGTAGGCGTGATACCATCAGCGCTAACTCTGTGTCCGAGCAAATATATAATAATAGCGGAGTTTCTAGAAAACTATTCTCTTCGTTCGTTGATGCGATTAAAATATTCATATTCATATTCATTTATTACCGGAACAACTACACAATTAAATTATTCAATTTATACATTTGTGTAGGAATGATATTAGAAAAGAATTAATACTTCAGAAATATATGCAAAATAACATAAAAAAAAATCAATAAATACATGCTAATTAATTAATACATAGTTAAATAAACTAACAAACTAAAAAATAATCATCAAGAATGCTAGAAGAAAAATGCAAAATATAAATAAAAAAAAGAAGTAAAAACTGAACAAATAATTACTAAGTATAAAAAATACTTAATAATATAATACTGATATATATATATATATATATATATATATATATATATATATATATATATATATATATATATATATATATATATATATATATATATATATATATATATCTATATATATATCTATATTAACTCATCTGAAAAATACTGACATATGTATAATACTATTTAAATTTAGAAGTAATCTTTATAACACGAGGGAGGGCGTTCCACAGTCTCACCGATTGGACAAAAAATTGACGTTCAGAAACACGACAACCAAAACGTGGCTGAATTAAGTTAAATAATCTTACAGATTGTAGGTGTCTGGTTCACAATAATATTTCGTATAAACAAAATTACTCTAATTGCGAGATATGATTTAAGAGTACAACCAAGCACAGATTTGGAGAATTCTGAGACATGGTCAAAGCGTCTTAAACTATAAATATAACGAATAGCAGCATTAAAAGCCACATTAAGTTTTCTCCAAGATAAAGAGTCAAGTGCATAAAAGATCTCACATCCGTAAGTGATGAGAGGAACCAAAAGTGATTTGACCAAGAACATTCGAGTCCTTTGGGGAGTATATGCTGCTGATGCTTGAGAGTGCACGGGGAGTATAAAATACCCTTGCAATAACACGATTAATATGATGATTCCAGCTTAAGGTTTGATTAAAAATGATTCCCAGATTATTAATTAATTTATTGTACGGAATGATCTCATCATTTAACATTAAGGCGGGAAAGTGGGACACATCAAGCTCATCTTTAAAGATCACTAAAGAGGTAGACTTCAAAGCATTAAGTGTCAACTTGTTGAGCAATGCACACGATTGTATATGCATCAGATCCTCATTAGCGCGACAAACCGCATCCTCAATCAATCCAAGTGGTTTGGAAATATAGAGCTGAAAGTCATCAGCATACATATGAAAATTACAATGCTCGACCACACAAGTTAAGTCGTTAATGAACATTGAAAAAAGCAATGGTCCTAGGATTGAGCCTTGAGGAACACCAGAAAGGACAGGGAGAACACTAGAGACTCTACTACCAATAACAACTTGTTGAAATCTGTCTGTACTTATCTGTCTGTAATTATGACCTTATAAGCTTACAGGTGGGAGAAGAAAAGTTAAAGTACGCTCCAAGCTTATTAATCAAAATTCTGTGGTCAACCCTGTCAAATGCCTTGGAAAAGTCGAGTAGAATAAGTATTGTCAGCATATTCGAATCAATTAAAACACGAACGTCATCACATATTTTAATAAGAGCAGTAGTACAGCTATGCTTAGCTCTAAAACCTGATTGCAGTTCCGATAAGAAGTTATTATTTTCCATGGTATGTGTTATTTGCCTATGTAAAATTTTTTCAAAAACCTTAGAAAAGAATGGGAGGATAGAAATAGGCCGATATGCCAACGAGTCGACTGCTGAATTCTTCGGTATAGGTATAATCTTGGCAGATTTCCACTTAGTGAGGAAACATGACTTAGTTATAATAGTATTAAATATAAACGTAAGATACGGAAGCAAAACTGGCAAAATCATCTTAACAAATCTAGGAAATATTCTGTCCATACCAACTGCATTAGATTTAACACCAGCTACTGCTGCAAGAACCTCTAGACTCGTCACCTGCACAAAAGAAAATCCCGCAGAAAAAGATCACTAGCGATGAACTCAGCAGAACCGCCAATAGTATGATCATTAACCACACTAATACGCAAATAAACAAACCTACGATTCAGTTCATCGAGGTCAGCGTTTACTTCAAGAAGCTTAGATTTACCCACACCAATATCTAAGATTCAGCAGCGTCCAAGCAAGTCCGCATTAAAATCACCGGATATAATTATATGTGAGTAATGATGACCAAAACTTGTTAGTACAGCTTCTAGAGAACAAAGGTTGGAAACATTCATTGGCTTATACACAGATCCAATCAGACACTTGGTAGAATTTACCAGGATTTCTACAAATATACACTCAACTTCAGAAGAGGGTTCTGATTGTGTCGCCAAACGAGCCCGAAACGATTTATGTATTAACAAAAACAACCACTCCACCACCTATTCTGGTAGAACGATCATTACGAAAGGTTAAAAATTGTTGTAGATCAATTAGTTTATTACAAATATGCGGCTTTAGCCATGTCTCAGAAACACAAATAACATCGAGACCGGAATTTGAGAAGATATATCTAAATTCATCAATCTTTGGCAGCAACCTCTGATCATTAAGATGACAAAGCTTGAGCCCATCCTCTTTTTGACTAAAAATATTCAACATAATTTTACTATTGTCACCCAACCGGGGAGAGGAAGAAACGCCTGGACTAACCATTGAAAAATAACTCACAACAAATTAAAGAAGCGTATTTAGCAGCAACGAACGTATTCAGTTTAAAGATGTGTAAGAAAATCTTCAAATAAATGCTAGTAGACTCAACAATAATATTAAAAAATAAGTTTAACAAATTCAAAAGCAAAAAAACTAAAAAGCACAAGTATGCATATATAGAAGTGAAAAAATTCAAGTAACTGCTGGTTATACAACAATTCAGGATATAATTCATTATAAAAATAAATACCACTAAGCTATAGTGGAATTAACCCTTCTAACACAGAAGGCGCACTTCTTTGGCAGGAGCTCAGAATCAATTCACCTATTCCATCAAATTGATGGAATGAGGCTCCCACATTAGCATGCAGAGGAAGAAATAAGAAAAACAAAAAGGAACAGGAAGAAAACAAGCAAGGAAACCCCGCACGCAACATGCAAACAGAGAGTCACGGGAGCACAGAAAATAAATAGTTCTTAAACAACACTTTACTAAGATTTAAATCAAAATTAGAACATGCATTAACAGCTCTACATAAACGGTTAATAGGTTCATGCATCCCATAATTAGTTCTCGATGGTTCAACTTGCAGTAAAGGCAGTCTTCGAAGGTTATGTTGGGATTGTCTGAATGAAACCTTTCTAATAAGCACACCTGAGTCAATATTGGAGTTCAAGAGCTGGTGAATAAAAACCAAGTCAGCAACCCTGCGCCTTTTATCAAGCGAGTGCAAACCAATCAACCGGAGGCGGTCGGTGTAGGGCAGGAGTCTAAGCGGATCGTCCCATGGGAGCTCTCTTAACGCATATCTAAGAAAGTTACGCTGCACCGATTCGATACGCTTGGAATGAACAGCGTAGTAGGGCGACCAGACCTGAGATGCATACTCAAGAATAGGTCTAACTAAGGAGCAGTATAAATGAATCAAGGTTGCTATATATCCTAGAACTCTCTAGACCAACGCTTAACAAAGCCCAAGATTAAACTGCCTCTGGACACGACATAGTTAATATGCAGAGTAAAGTCAAGTCTCCTATCGAGTTTTACCCCAAGGTCAGTTACGGACAGCACACGACGAAGACAATTCCCCGCAAAGTTGTAATCCGAAACTTGTGGATTTGCGCTCCTGGAAAAAGTCATAGCCTCACATTTCTCAAAATTGAGGTGTAAGCCATTATGCTCGCACCACTCACGAAACGTATCTAAGTCCCTTTGAATAAGGGCGGCGTCACCACCATCTTTAACATAGGAGAAGATCTTCATGTCATCAGCGTAGATTAGAACACTAGAGTACGAGATCAGATGGACAATGTCGTCAATGGCAAGAACGAATAATAAAGGGCCAATATGACTGCCCTGCGGTACACCAGATAAGGCCCTGAAGATTCTAGAGGAAGCGCCACAGAGTGATACTCGATATGACCTGCCTCTTAGATAGGAAGAGATCCAGTCAAGAAGAACAGGGGGGAAACCCAGCCTCCCGAGTTTAAATAAAATAACGGAGTGAGGGAGTTTATCAAAGGCTTTACTGAAATTCGTGTATATGCAGTCAGTCTGCATGCCACGCTGGAAGCCAGAAATAACGTGGGAGGTAAATTCTAGTAAGTTAGTAGTCGTTGATCTACCGGGAAAAACCCATGCTGACTGGGAGAGATTAAGCCAATACAACGCTCTATAAGCTGCTATTGATTCAAATAATTTAGGTATGCAAGATAACTTCGCGATTGGTCTATAATTTGATATAATATTCTTGTGGCCCTTTTTATGAACAGGGACTTTAAAAGAGGACTTCCACAAAGCAGGAAATTTACCAGCCTGAAGGGACCTATTGAAGAGAATCGCTAATGGAGTAAGAAGGGCAGCGGAACAGGATTTGACGAAGGCTGGAGGGATACCGTCAGGACCAGAGGAAAAGTCCGATTTAAGTTCATTGATTTTTCCAAAATAAGATCCCGTGATATAAACGGCAAGAAATCGGATGAAGTGGGACGATCCAGAATATGATCAAAATTACTCACACACGGCTCAAAGTTATCCGAAGAAAAGGCACTCTGAAAAATGAAGCAAAATTGTTTGCTATGACGGACACGTTATTACTAGAAGACCCCTCATACAACATCGTAGATGGATAGTTGCATGAGTTCTTTTTCATATTGACGAATTTAAAGAAATTGCGAGGGTTATTATACATATTATCACGAACACTAACAAGGTATTGCTTATAGAGCGAGGTGGATAGTGCCTTAAAGCTGTCATAACAGGACACAAAGTTAGAATACGCTATTGCGCTATTACAACGCAAGTAATTCTTCCAGAGCTTGTTTTTCCTGTTCCTAAGATTGCGGAGTTCGGCATTGTACCACGGGGGAGAGGAGTATGTAGACCCAATCCTTTTTAATGGAACAAAGGAGTTAAACAAATCATATATCTTGTTATAGAATAGGGAGGCGCAAACATCAATATCACTATTGTCAAGTAATGCTGAAAAATCGACTGAAAGGAGATTAGACGTTAGCTCAGAGAAGTTCGATCTCCTATAGTCATAAGCATGATGTTCAAAATTGGAATCCACAATACTAGTACCATCGTAACAGAAAGAGACAAAGATGGGGGGATGAAAATTATCAATAGAAGATAATTGATCAGAAGCTAATTCGACTATAGTGTTAGTCGAATCAGAAGAAAATCAATATGTATATTCATCAAGAAAGTTGTCAGAAATCTCTATAATTGAAAAGAAAACAAATAATTTAAGATGAAGTGCACTACTTATTGTCAGTTATATCCAATCCATTAAGCTGGTCAATGTTAGATATCACCACCGCACCATCTTCATGGCTCTTCCGTATGTGTACACGGCCGTTCCACGTGAATACACTTGCAGTTGCTTCTGACGTTTAAGTCGCAACGATTTACGAAATATCGCATAATTATGCTTGGTAAGGCTCTCATGAAGAAACGACTAGACGAATCAAAACCAACATCCCGCAACGTCAACGGTTTCCTGCAGGTTTTAAATCTCACAGATGCGCCTCTCAAAATTGCATTCTTGTCATGTGGAGAGCAGTATTTGATAACAATAGAGCTGTCTTTATTCCCCTTTAATTTTACACGAAATATGTTATCAGTAGCGGGAGGTATTACATTAATTGAAGAGCAAAGCTTATCAAAGATATCACGCACACTCTCATTCGTCGATTTGGGAATACCATTCAAAATGATGTCCGTGGTAATTTGTTTACGTTCCAGACTATCGATTCTATCCGCTAAGCATGTCACACTGGAGCTCAGTTTATTAAATTTAGAATCCACCCTGTCCTCGAGCGCACTCACCAGATCCCTATGCATATCGCTGATAATTTGTTGATGCAGTTAGATCCGGCAGAAGCACCCGCAGAAACAGCAGACAATGCAGAAACCATGACGTCACCAGCATTGGATGCACTGTTTGTTATTGTAGGTGTAACTGGTTTACCGCTTCCCTGCCTCTTGTTACGCGTTTCGACATCAGGGCCACAAATCTCAGTCAACAAGTACAACAAATAAATGAATCAAAATCAGAGATTAAAGTTTTAAAAGGCACACACCGCACTTTAAGTAGCCTCAAATAACTATGAGTAATATCCGAGTCAACAAAGTTGTTATATCAAATTAAGAAATAAAGTGAACAGAAATAACCGGATAAAATTAAGAAATTTACAGACAACTTGATGCTCACGTCTAGCTTGCAGAACTCATTGAACCCATATCCCATATCCACATAACCCATATCGTCCAAGTATGAAAACACAAAGTCTGGGCGGCATTACGTAGCCGAAAAGTCATGTATCTAAATTCAAATAATCCACACACTTTGTTCCCCTGAACGCCCCTTCCGACGAAGAAGCCTTTTTTTACGATCAGCTCTCTGTTTCTGGTCTCTTTCAAGTTAGCGGAGTCAGGAACTTTCTGGACAGACAATTAGACTTAATCTTTTCTTCAGACCCAGTTAACTCGGCTGTCGCGGAAAGCAACCATCTCCTCTCCCTCCTCGATCGTCACCATCCTCCCCTGTTCATCGTTTTCTCCTACGAACACTCTCACGCGCCCTTTCAAGCTCCGAGTCTTCTCTTTCCTTCAATTTTCGTAAAGGCGACTTTGAAAAATTAAATCACTTGCTCCTCAACTCCAACATTGGCACTATCCCTCAACATCTTCCAATTGGCGTTGCTGTAGAGGCGTTTTATTCGGAAATACACGCTTGTCTTACACAATCTATCCCTCTTCTTCCTCGCAAACACTGCTCCTCCTCCCCCGTTTTGTACGACAAAGAATTACGCTCTCTCCGCAACAGGAGAAATAAACGTTGGCAAACTTTTCTTCTAACCCAGACTGAGTCTGAATATTCTTCCTACTTGTCTGCTTATACCTCTTTTTCTGAACGTTGCGATACCCTCTACCATGATTACCTCCAACGGATGGAAACAAACCTCATATCCGACCCCAAGCGTTTTTATAGCTTTATTAATTCCAAGAAGAAATCCAATGGTTACCCCTCCACCGTATAGCTCGAGAATATCTCTTCGTCTGATCCTCAGGTTATCGCCAATCTCTTTGCACACTTTTTCAGTAAATCTTTCAGCGACAATTCCCTACAACCTAACCTTAACTACTTATCATTCTTGGACAAATGCACTCAAACGTCGTTTACATCTTTCGACCCTGACCACGAACTAATCGCCGCCAGTATTAACGGGCTTGAGGACGACTTTCACCCAGGTCCTGACGGCATTCCGGCTATCGTTCCGAAAAAGTGTGCCATGCATCTAGTTCAACCCCTTACTTTGTTTTCCCGCCTCTCGGTCACTCAAGGGATTTTCCCTCAATTATGGAAAAACTCTTATATTATTCCCATCTTCAAAAAAGGCTGCCAGAACGATGTATCCAACTACAGACCCATTGCTAAATTATCATTCATACCTAAACTATTCGAAAAATTGGTCTATGATTCCAAGTTCTTCCACTTTAACTCTATCTTCTCTCTCTCCCAGCATGGCTTCCTCAAAAGAAGATCTACAACCACCAACCTACCCGAATTCGTCTACAAAACACTATGTGCCCTGGAAAACGGTAAAAATGTTGATGCTATCGCCACCGATTTTAGTAAAGCCTTCGACAAGATCTCCCATAGCGTTATCCTGTTCAAACTTGATCGCCTAGGCTTCCCACCCTCGATTTATCTCCTGGATTCAATCCTACCTCAACAACCGTCACTACAATGTTCTTTTCAGCTCATCCATTTCTAACCCTATTGTCGCTCGTTCCGGCGTCCCTCAGGGCAGCCACCTCGGTCCATTAATTTTCAACCTTACAATTAATGATATTGATTGTGTCATCAAATACTTAGAGCTGCCCATTTATGCTGATGACATGAAAATAATTAAACATATCTCCTCCACAACCGACTCTCTTCTTCTCCAAAATGACCTCAATTCGTTCACCACATGGTGCATGAAAAACTTTCTTGAGCTCAATGTCTCCAAATGCCAGTCCATCTCTTATTCCCGCATGCGTCTTACCTCCACCTCGAGAACCTACATGTTAACCGACGTACTAGTCCCTATCGATACCTCTTTGTGTGACCTAGGAATAATCTGCGGTAGCGAACTCAATTTCCGTTCCCATATTGATAGCATAATTAACAGAGCTAACTCCGCGCTAGGGTTTGTGAAGCGCTGGTCTAGAGAGTTCTCCAATCCTTATATTTCCAAATCTCTCTACATTTCCTTCGTTAGACCTTTCCTTGAATATGCCAGCCAGGTATGGTCACCTACGCAAATAACCCACATTAACAGAATTGAATCTGTCCAGCGTAGGTTCATTCGCTTTGCTCTACGTGATCTTCCGTGGGTAGACAGATTCAACCTTCCACCTTATGAAGACCGTCTGAAACTGATCGACTTACAACCCCTAAGTAAACGTCGTGATGTTTCTGACGTTCTCTTCATTCATAAGGTAGTAGCTGGTGCCATAGACTGCCCTTCAATCCTGCAATCTTTACCCATCTATACCAACCCTCGGTCCACTCCCCTTTTCCGATTACGGTCAACGCGAACCAATTACCAGGATGCTATGAAAAGTCAACGACGACGAGATTCTCGTTTGTAAGATTCATCTTCTTGTCGATTGGCTGTCCTCCTACTTGTCCGGACGGACTCAGCGTGTTCTGTTCTCCGGTGCCCTATCCAAAGAAAATTTTTTTCTTTCGGGGGTGCCCCAGGGCAGCGTTCTTGGTCCTCTCCTCTTCATCATCTTTATTAATGATGTCTCATTACTCTTGGCTGGCTCCAGAATATTGTGTTATGCTGATGATGCGAAAATCTTCCGCGTCGTCTCGTGCGCCGATGATTGTGTCCTCCTAAATTCCGATATAATGCTCGCCTATCTTTCGAGAACCACATGGATTTCGTAGTGGGCAGGGCTAAATTCGTGATCAGCTTCATGAAACGGTAGTACAAGGAGCTCAACGACCTCTACTTAACTATGGCACTCTATTGCATCTTTGTCAGACCATGATGGAGTATACTTGCGCAGTATGGGACCCTTACTCCGCTGTACATATCAACCGTATACTCTAATTGCAAATTATTTTTTTCTTCATCATTTGACGAGTTATGTATATCTCGTGCACAATGGACATAGAATCATTTAAGGTTTAAAAAATTAGTAGTAGTACCAAAAATCCGCCTGTAGGTTGTAAGACTAACTGCTTTGTCACCCCTTTCCTTTTGTTCTTCCACGTACATTTTACCAATAGACAAGCTACCGTCGAGATATTTTATAAAACTAGTTTTACGACAATAATGTGATTCAATTTGTGGAAAACTGTCGATATGTCTTTTCATTGTATTTATACTTTCTTGCTTTTTTTCAAAAGATTCGCCCAAACTGGCTACTACAACGAAAATTACAAAATATTAAGCTAATAACTATTTAGAATTAAACATTATTTAAAAAAAGCCTTGATTGATATTTCAACTGCTGCCTAGAATAACCTAACATAATTCGATGCAGGCATTTGCATTAAGGAGGCGTGACATCGTTGCAATCGGCTCATGCATTCCGTAAAGTGTTTAGTGGAATGGAACATGGTAAAAGTCGGAGCTCCTCGAGGACCGGGCCGGGATGCAAATACCAACGTCATTGAGAAGTTCGAAGGAGTTGATCGTTCCCTGCAAAATGTCGTACAAAAAAGTGATTTTAAAAACTCTCGAGTGCGTCGAGTGAGATCAGTTCGAGCCTTGCATGATAGAGAGGAATGGAAAAAGGATCGCGCCAGGGAAGGCCCCGGACAGCGAATTTAAGGAATCTGCGCTGGACTGCCTCGATCCGGTTGTTATGGACAGCAGAGTAAGGGTCCAATTCTACGCAAGCATATTACAGAAGGGTCTGACAAAGGTGTAATAGAGGACCATAGTTAAGTAGAGGTCGTCGAGCTCCTTGGACTACCGTTTCACAAATCTGAGCACGGAATTAGCCCTGCTTTCTACGAAATCCACGTGCTTCTCGAAGGATAGGCGGGCGTTATGTCGGAACTTAGGAGGCGCACGAGACGACGTGGAAGATTTTTGTATCATCAGCGTAACACAATATTCTGGAGAAAGCCAGAAATAATGAGACATCATTAATAAAGATGATGAAGAGGAGAGGTCCAAGAATTCTGCCCTGGGGCATCCCGGAAGAAAAAAATTTCTTTGGATAGGGCTCCGCGGAACAGAACACGCTGAGTGCGTCGTAAGTAAGACGACAAAAAGTGAAGGAAAACCAAGAAGAGGAAGCTTGCAAACGAGAATCTCGTGGTCAATTCTTTTAAAGACATTGTTGAAGTCAGTGAAGATGCAGTCAACTTGAAAGCTTGACTCGATCAAGGGCAGACAGTGATGTATGAATTCAAGCAAGTTGGTGGTGGTAGACTTATCCTTGATGAAGCCATGCTGATAAAAGCCAATAAGGGGAGCATGGCACCATTTAGCAATCGGTCTATAATTGGAGATGTCGGACCTGTCGCCCTTCTTGTGACGAGGAATTATTGCAGAATCCTGGTAAAATCGGTAAAATCCAGAAAACAGTATCAAAGTCAGAATTACAGAACGATGTAAGAAAGAAATCGACAAAAAAGTTTGAAACAACATTGGGGCCGTTCGAGATCGCCGAACCCGAGAGAGGAAGAGTAGCCGTTAGAGTGGCGGTTAGGAGAACATTGCACATTGGGTAAAGCATGTATAGAGGACGTTATAAAATGAGCAAACAGCCAGGTCAGAATACATTCGCCCAGTCATAGCCCAGAACCCGGTCATTCAGGATAGAGAAGTCAGCTGCTTAGAAGAAAGAAGATAAACTTGGAGCGCAGGATGATGGTTAGACTCCGGGACTAAGGGAGACTGGAACCTAATCACCAGCGAGCTTCCGAGGATGGTCGAGAAAACAAGTTCCAGCAGCCTTCCCGAGCCGTTAACGACGTCATTACAATGCGTAAGACTAACTGATGCACAGGTGTCCAAGAAGGACAGAACATGTTGGTGGAGCACGAAGAGGAAGGCAACAGACCTTCGGTCTCAGAGGATTGAATGCAGCCCACTGTGGGAAGGTTAAAGTCGCCGGAAACAACAACTTCATTCCTGGGCAGCAGGACGTCACCCAATCGATCAAGGGACGCAGTAAGCGACTCAAACACACTTGAAGGTCAACAGGGGGGAATGTAGGCGGTCTAGGTTGACGTATAGAAGCTCAAGGTCGCCAGAAAAAGCAAACTGGGCGACCGAGCAAGGGCGGCGCAGAGCCCCCCTGTCAACCGGAGCACACGAATCGAAGTGGCGATTACCCCGAAAGAAATGGAACTCAGGTCCGAAAAGCTCAGCATCGGAAATACCATTGCATAGCCAGGTGTTAGTCAGACAAATGACGTAGAAGTCGTGGAGGAGCAAGAGGTGGAGAATAGAAGCGAGGTTTTGGAGCACAGCTCAGTTACGTTGGCGTAGTAGAAGGATACCTCGCTGATGGGTCTTTTTAGCGATTGCCAGAGCCGGGACGAGCTCTCGGGATAAACTCACGGACAGGGACAAAAACCTTGAACGAGACTGAGAAGGCATCTGCTTCCATCTGCTTCTTTTCTTAAGGTTTTTATAATTTAAATTATCTTCATCAACAGAATCACTTTCAACTTGATCATAAGAGGACTGTGGGTTGTCTTTATCTTTTAGTGAATCGTCGTTGCCAAAATCTGCATATTCTGCGTGTTCCTGTAACACCGAACTCGGGTTGGGATTGGGGGGTGGGTGTGGAACCTAACTTCTTAATGCGTGTACCGATTTGGATGGTACTTTTTTTGTTGTATAGAATGTGATCGCTTATTGTTAATAATGGAAAAATTTTATATCTAAGGAAAGGGTGTGAAAAGGTGACCGTGACTAATATCTTAATATGTCGCCGGATTTCGATTTCAGATGCCGGATTTCCTCTCTATATAGTGCACTACCTCTGCAACTGTTGAAATTGGTTTGTTCCTATTAGCAGCTTTTTCGGATCGTATATACAAAATTACTAAAAAGTGAAAAATTAAATAGTTTTTTTAAAAAAAGTTAAACCAACTTCACAAAAAGCGCTAAAAAGCATAAAATAATTTTTATTTTATATCTTTTACGACATTTTGAAGTCGGTGTAAATTGAACAAACAAAACAACTAACCAACCATAATCTAAGATACTATACAAAATTACCTGAACGTTTTAACTCATGGGATCATAAGGAAGTTGTTGTACTTGTTTTGTTTATTTAGTTTGCACCGACTTAAAAATGTCGTCATAAATATAAGATTAAGATTTATGTTATGCTTAACATTAAAATATTAAGTATTTTCCAAATCAGGAACAGGATGCGTATACCCGGCACATCACGACTTAAGGATAACTTCTTCTTTAGTGGTAACAATTTTAATGTCAGAATACAAAAATAGGAGTTTTTTTTAAACGTAACAGCCATTATTTGAAGGGTAGTTTATATTAATGAGAATGTTTTTCACGGTTTTATACAGGATTTTCGGATCAGAGAGATCTCCATTTACTATGTAAACTTAACCAGCCTCTGCTCCGAGAAAGGATCAGCATCTTTGTTGGCCCCAGTGACAGCTTTTGCTGGTCTCAAACCGGGGAACCATGGCATGGTAGTCGTGTCGTTCAACCATTTGGTTAGACTCTGTCAGGACGTACGCAACGTGTTTTGTTCCGAGGTGCCCTCTGTTATGAAATTCTTAACGCATCTGGTGTACCCCAGGGCATCCCTCTAGTACCATTACATTTCATAATTTACATCACTGATGTATTTATGATTCTCAATAATTTGAGAATTCTTTGATATGCTGATGATGCCAAGATTTATTAATCTTTTTTTTGAATGTTGATAAATACACCAACATGTCGTTCTCTCGAAAAAAAATCCTCTACACCTTAACTGCACCATCACCCTGTCGGCTCGCCCCTTGAGGAATCGGAGCTTTTTCCAAGTTTCTTACCACCGAATAGTTTAGTCTTTGAAATTGTCAATAAAGAAACAATACAATTCTGCTGGTGTAATAATAAGAAGGTACTGAAACAAAATATTAGTTTGAAGCCACATTAACTCAAACGAGCGTTGCAATTTTTAGTGACGTAAACAAATATGTCCTGTGGTGGTTGTCACAATCAGTTGTTCAGAAAATTCAAATGTTGTGGTAAGACTTTTTTGATCCAGGAAACCTTGATGGTGTTCGGTAAACCTTTTGACGGAAGGTTAGATTAGAGTGGTGGCTATCGGAAAGTCGATCAGCCTCACATAGACCTAAGAAAGTTCTGTTCTTTCTTTTCAATCGTGTCAGCTGCCTCACTGCCCTGTATCCCACTATGACCAGAGATCCAGCAGAGCATTACCATGTGCCTTGCTCCTAAGTTCTGGAGACTATTTTTACACCTAAGTTCGTTTGAGTCCAGCCTCTGCTGTCACTGTCACTGTCTATATAAATTCCTATGTCGACACCATTAGGTAGATTTGGACGTGATAGTACCATATTTGCCGCTCTTTCTATGGCCAAGATCTCTGCTTGAAACACTGTAGTAGTCGATACTGACTACCTACGTATGTTTAGACAATCCGAGTGAACCCCAGCTGCCACTCTGTCCTCCATTTTCGATCCATCAGTGAAGATCGATATATCTCCCAGGATGATACCCCCCTACACCACTCTGTCTGCCATGGATTTTAGTCGGTGTTCTCCTGCAGACAGCCTTCAGGGTAGATCCTTAGTATACTGCTATGGCCGTGATTAGAACTTTTCCAACATATAGATTGTTCAGTTTTATGGCGTAGCGAGCAGCTATACTTTTACAGTAGACGTCATGTAGTGGAAAGTGGAGCATGGTCTCCACTGGCGCAGTTGGTGTTGTGCATATTGCTCCGGAGGCCCAGACAGGCAGAGCTTTGAATCTTAGTTATCTTCTTAAGGTTGTTCTGCTTCACTATAGTAGTCCACCAGACTACTATTCCATAAGTAAGGATTGACCTCACAATGGAAATATATATCAAATGTACAATATTAAGGCTTAGCCCATTTTAACCTAAGTACCTAAGGTTCACTTTTCCTTGGGAAAAGAACTGCTTCCGTCTTCTGAGGGTTGACCGATAAGCCGCAATTGAATGCTAACCTGTGGATTTTACTCAGAGCTCTTTCCATTAGATAACTGATGGTGCTTATGAACTTTCCTGAGACCAATAAGACCAGGTCGTCTGCATAAGCCACCACCTTTAATCACTCATCTTCGAGTGAGACCACGATTTAGTTAACTTCAGAGTAATGATGACACCACACTTCCTTGCGGAGTTCCTCTGCATACAACCTCGTAGTTGCCTAATTTTATGTGGATCTGACAACTTCCAAGTATTGCGTCAATCCAGTGGCAAACGAGTCGATCGGCGCCGTTGGATTTTAGACCGATAAATATACCTAGGGTAAATTCTTTGTAATTAAGTGATTTCTCGATAGTGCTCACTACTTCGCGCAGTACGGTTTCGACCAAATTCCATACGCGTGCTGGGCACTGCACGTCGAGGAGTCTCTCCAGAAGTTTTAAGAGAAACAAGAAAAGGCTAAAATGCCTGCCTTGGGGATAAAGATCACCTTTACCTATCTCCAAGAAAGAAGGATATAAGAGTAGAGTAGGCAGCTTCTGTATATCACCATGAGCCAATGACTTAGGGACCCTTGAGCTTTCTGGAGCATGATGGATAAAACTCTATCTATTCCTGGTGACTTGTATGGTTCAAAGGAACCGATGGCCCATTTAACCCTGTCGTAAGTAACAATAGAACTGAAAAACTGCAGATTTGGGATCGCCTGAAAATTCGGTAACCCAACATGTCCTTCTACCACCCCTGCTGCCGAGTTACCGGGGAAGTACGTCTTTTTAGCAGCGTAACTTCACAGATTCTATATAGAAGCCATTGCTACATCTAAGAAAGAGTCTATGACCCACTTACACAGTCGATGGACTCACAATATTTATTCCATGACATGCGTTTGGCTCTTTGTATGAGTTTTTATACTGTTTCAGGCGTGTTTTAAAGGCATCCTTAACTGTTTTAGTATACTTAGCCCTATTGAAGAGCCTCCTCGCTCTCCGCTTCAGCTCTCCTAGGTCTTTGTTCCACTATGCGGGATAATAGCATTGGAGGATCTCCTTAACGGAAAGCTCTTCGTAGAGGCGTCACTACAAGCCTTGGATAATAAATATGCTGAATCGTCTATGGACGATATATTATCGAGTATCTCGTAAGTTGTTGCGACTGCACTACTTGTGGCTCCTTTGTTGAATTCATTCCGTTCCGTTTTAATTGGGTTCCTAAAGGTTTTGGAGTTTCTTGCTGGAGGTTTATTTTGGATACTCTTCAAAATACGGCAGTTATACGAAAAAGACTTTTTCTATGATACTCTCCAGTCCTCCACCTTTAGACCTCTTGACTTCGTTACGAGTGCTATCTCTAAAATCTCCTCCCTATTTCTGGTAATAATTGTCGGCCTGTGATGGAAGATAAACCTCGGTATTGTTTATCAATTGGAACTCTTCAGACTTGGACAGTAATCCCTTGATGTCTATAAAAAGGACTACGAGGGATCTGCCTAAATTATTCCTACATTTTCTTCCAATTGACAAGTAGTTAGTTACGCTTCCATGGACACCGGACAGACAATAATCCTGAGTATAATGCATAACCAGGGAATTATAATCTTGGTCCACGTATCCTTTAGAGGTACATAGTTATTCTTGATAGTGATGAGTAATCATTGAAGCATCATCTTTAATCCAGAGTTCTTTAAATCATGGTCCAGAGGTTCAGAACGTTAGTACTGCAGAATAATCGATGGAATATAGGGACGACTAAACGGTCGCCAACCAAAGGTATTGGATAAGCCGCGTTACTTACCATCATTACCAGAAAATGCTCTCTGCTACACCACTGGTTGAACCAACTCATGTGTTACTTTCACCGTTCACATCAACTTTGGTTTTTTCGTAAAGGCCCTCGGCTGGGATGGCCGGGTTTTCAGTACTGGTAAAGCTATTTAACAAAATTTTCTATGCCAACTTCCAAGCAAGATGTCGCGAATCTTTTGCAAAATTATAGCGTTACGGGTATCCGAATGTCGTTAAAAATTAATTTTCTGCATTCTCACCTGGATTTTTTCCCTGAAAACTTAGGTGACACTAGTAATGAACAAAAACGACTTAAAGATTTAGAAAGAATTAAGAGAAATTACCAAGGTTTCTGCGATGAGGGTATGTTGAGCGATTATTCTTGGTCACTCATATGTGAAACGAACCGAGACAAGTATAAACGAAAGACTTCTCATGCACTCCACTTTTAATTTTTGGATTTTTCGCGAATAAAGTCACGATTTTTGGGTATAAATAGCAAACAATTACTTATTCAATTATCTACAAAGCCTGAGCTGATGAGGAAAACGGACTACGGATTTCGTAATCAGCGCCAAAAATACATTAAAAACTACATTCAGCTACTCTGGTCCAAAACCGTGGGAACCCGTGCAGGTTTCTATAATTTTGTAATTGCTATTTAGTTAATAGCTGATGAAGTCGTCCAACGGGTTGTTTATTTATTTTTATTCAGTAGCGGCAATCTGTTATCTACACTTGCATACAGGGGGGGGGGGAGGGCCCCAGGAGGTCATGACCCCCCCCCCCCCCCCCCCCCCAAAGAAATAAAGATATACACTAGATATTATGTGGAAATCTGAAACTTAGTTATTCAAAGTAGTCAGATGAAGACTGGCTCAGTTCAAATCATTATCTATTAATACATTTTCAACGACAAAATCTTTTTTCTGGACATACGCGTTGGACTTAGAACCTTCTCGTTTTTGGGAAGTTGCCAATAGCCATATTGTAAATCTCTCTCTGCTAACTTCGATAAACAAAGAAAACCTCAGTAAGCTCCTATACAGGAAGTCCCAGAATTTGTTAATAATAATTTAAAGAAAATTAAGGAAAATGCGAAACGGAAACGTGAACCCGAAGAAGGAATTATCAAGTACCGTTGTAAAGGTTCTAGATAATTCTGATATTGATATGTACTCTGGAATTCATATGCTTTTAAATATTTTGGCGACGTTTCCGCGTCAGTGTTGCCACCGGTCGATAAACCAATAAGCACTGATGACGTCATACAGCGTTCTGCAAGAAATAAATCAAAAAGGAAAATCGTTTTTTAATATAAATATATAGGTCTTTTTCCACTAATGAGACTTGCGGTCCCAAACGTATTTTATATTGATACGTTATAACTATTTTAAATTATATAATACATTTATTTCTGATTGTAAATTACTATTGACGCAATGTTAATGGGATCCGGGAAAAGTCAGGAAAGTTAAGTAATCATGGAAATGTCAGGGAATTTGTTATTGCCTGCGAGCCATCCTTCCTTCTCTAGTTACCTCTTGCGCGCACTGCACGGCGAGCGTCACACGCTTCTCGTCCTTCTCGACGAACGCGTGAGCTGCAGGTCCACAGGAAGCCCTTCCAAAATTTTCAGAATTGCAATGTTTCCCTCGTTGAAAATGTAGGCCAAGGCATAAGCGGCGATTTCGACTGGCAAAACATCTCCAGAAAGATTCTTTGGACTAATTTTCACTCTAGGAATTCACCCTTGGAAAGATCCTCGTGGATCGGCTTTATGGCATTCAAAATACTTTTTGGAAGTGGCTGTTAGCTGTGAACGAAATCAGGCATCTTTTTCGTTCCCTTTTTCCGCCCAGTCGCTCGCTGTTTGTGTGTTTGTCGGTGGAACTATAATAACAATAAGATGCCCAAATGTCGTTTGCCATCGCTTCAGCGGAATCGGAATTACGGCGTATCGCCAAGCCATAGTAAACTGTCAATGTCTATCATTTTGTCGGTTAGTTTCCCCTTGCCATCAAGTCCTTTGCATTTCTTTTTAATATTCCGCAATCGAGTGCCCATTCTTGTTTGCACATGTCCAATGCACTCTTTTCATTAAATCTAGATCTTCATACGGCTGTGTTTTCTGGGTGGCAGGTGTTTTCGAATCGCCGTACCCAATTTAATTTCCGTACTTTACACCGTGCAGATCCTCGGAACGTTCGAACATTTCGATCATTTCATCAGCTTCCATTTTACCGGCTGATCCTGAATGGTTTGCTCTACACACAGGCTTATGGGCTTCCTTCCACTCCACGTAATCGGATTCATATTTTTAATTTGCCCACACAAAGCTCAATTTGCAGTAAGCACTTTTCATACAGAGATCCACAATCTTCGCTGTATGATATCCAATTAAAGATGCAACTCCGAACAATGAGGTAAATCCACGTTTTTCCCACGTACCGTCACTGGATACTGTAAGATGTTTTTCATTTGGCTCACTATCATTTTTAATTTCTTGACGCACAGTATGTTTCGTGAATTGACTGAACACCTGTTTCACAATAGTTCATATGTGTTTCGCGGTTGTGTCATAAGTAGTTTCAGCCTAGAACGGTGGCATGTCCATAAGTCCAAAAAATTTAGCACAACCCGCTGCTCCTAAGCTAAGTCACAAATTACAACAGGGAGGGGTAGTCTAACTTCGTAACGCGTATGTACCCTGGTTGATACCGCGAGAAAAAAATGTTGGTGGGGGGATGGGGAGTGGGGGTGGGACCTAACTTTGTAACGCGTGTACCGATTTCGACGGTTCTTTTTAACCGACTTCCCAAAAACAAAGAGGTTCTAAGTTCGACGCGTATTAATTTTTTTTTTATTTTTTTTTTAATTTTTTTTTTTATGTCTGACCGGGCATAACTTCGTAACGCGTCGAAAGATTTTGATGATTCTTTTTTTGTTGTACATAGTACGATCCCAAATTGCCAATAGGAGAAAGAAAAATTTGAAATAGGGTGGGGGGAGGGGTAGTCTAACTTTGTAACGCGTGGACCGATTTGGATAATTCTTTTTCTGTTGGGTAGAGTATGTTCCGTGGTTGATACCACGAGAAAAAACTTTTGTTGGGATGGGGGTGGGGTTGGGTGGAACCTAACTTTGTAACGCGTGGTCCGATTTCGATGGTTGTTTTTCTGTTGTATAGAGTATGATTCCCTATTGCTAAGAGGAGAATAATTTGGTCCTATGGTGAGAAGTGAGGGTGGGGGGGAGGGGTAGTTTAACTTCGTAACGCGTGAACCGATTTGGATAATTCTTTTTCTATTGGGTAGAATATGGTGCTTGCTTGATACTACGAGAAAACAAATGTCGGTGTGGGGGGGGGGGGGGGGGGGGGTGGAACCTAACTTTGTAACACGTGGACCGATTAGGATGGTTCTTTTTCTGTTGTATAAAGTGTGAAAACCCATTGCTAATAGAATAATAATTTAGCCCAAGGCGGGGGTTAGGTGGGGGGGGGGGGGGGAGTAGTCTAACTTCGTAACGCGTGGACCGAATTGGATAATTCTTTTTCTTTTGGGTAGAGTATGCTCCCTGGTTGATACCACGAGAAAAAAAATTGTTGATGTGGTTGGGGTGGGAGAAGGGGTTGGAACCTAACTTTGTAACGCGTGGATCGATTTGGATGGTTCTTTTGCTGTTGTATAGTGTGATCCCCCATTGCTAATAGGAGAATAATTTGGTCCTATGATGGAGGTGGGGGAGGGGGAGGGGTAGTAACTTCGTAACGCGTGGACCGATTTCGATGATTCCTTTTATGTTCGGTAGAGTATGTTCCTTGATTGATACCATGAGAAAAAAAGTTTGGTGGAATGGGGTGAGGTAGGGGGTTAAAACTAACTTTTAACGCGTGGAACGATTTGGATGGTTCTTTCTTCGTTGTATAGAGTAGAAGACACTAAAAAGTGAAAAATAAAAGTTTTTTTAAAAAAAAGTTGAACCGACTTCACAAAAAGCGCTAAAAAGCATAAAATAATTTTTAATTTTATATCTATTACGACATTTTGAAGTCGGTGCAAATTAAACAAATAAAACAACTACAGTACCACAATTGAAAATAATACATAATTCTACCTGAACGTTTCAGCTTACGGGATCATAAGAAATGACGATTAAATACTTTTGTTGTAGTTGTTTGGTTTCTTTAATTTGCACCGACTTCAAAATGTCGTAATAGGTATAAAATTAAAAATTATTTTATGCTTTTAGCGCTTCTTGTGAAGTCGGTTCAACTTTTTTTTTTTTAACTATTTTATTAAACGCGTTAAAACCGTTGTGGACTTTCGATATTGCCTCCATGAAAAGCTTTATACGAATGACTCCTAAGGGTATTAGAAAAATTCATCTGCCGTGCGAAGTAACAGAACTGCTTATGTAGCGTCACGTGCGGATGACTTGCACTTGGAGGTAGCGTGCTGTTAGTAGCTGTAACTTTTTCTCTAGTGCTCAGATCTCTATGAAATTTTGAAAAAAATATTCTTGAAGACCAAATTTCCCTGACTTTTCGCGGTTCTCCAGATAATATTTGAGTTTTTCCCCTGACTTGAATCTAGGTTTTTTTTGAGCGGGAGGGAAGGGATGAGAACCTTGAAAAGACAGGGAAATTTGATCTTGAAAAAGTGGCCACCCTGACAACTCCAAATTCGGACTAAATTAAAAAATGCTTCACATGACCCGAGTGAATTTTTAAACTAAAAATCAAAACAACACTCGAGTAACGTAAGAAATATAAGAATTTCTTAACACGATCGGCGTTTCTAATGAAGAAAAGTTAAGCTCCCTTGGCTCGTTATCAACAGCAGCACCAAAGCGTTAACTTTCCTTCAGCTGCTGGACGCTTTCGCGACAAAACGAAAACTAGATGAAACTCCAACAAAACTAAAATTTAACACCGAACTAGACAGCTGTATCAATTTATGATCACCCTTTTCGTCATCAGCATTAGACAATGCAATAACATCGGGACATGATACTATAGGTCTGTTCCCTGATTAAAATGCGGGATCCCGTATGTGCACGAACTTACACATTTGGCGTTCCATCATGTTTCGTGTCAGGCAAAACGGCGGAGAATAAATCGACGTCACATGTTCCCCTGCAACACGAACTTACCCAAACTTTTTAGCTGGTGCATGATCGGTCATCTTTTCTTGCAAAAGTACAAACAGCTGTTCGGTGTTTTTGTTTTGAAAGTGAGGTTACGTTGAGTGACTGTTTCATAGTCAATGAGTGAATTATTGAATAACGTTATTAATAAAGCAAAAGTTGGTGATTGAAAATTAGTTAGATTAACAATTTATAATTAGAAGTGCGGTTTAAATAGATTCCGTGTGTTCCCTGAATTTTCTTCTTCTTGATTTTTACGAGTTTGCATGAAACATGTTCCCTCGATTTTTCGGTTTGTGGACACTTTTTCTCCTACCATATAAGTAAGTATTAACACGGAAAGTTTGTGCACGAAAATCGGTGGAACAGACCTGCAATCAACGAAGGATAAGATTCCGGAAGAGGAAGAGGTTGTGATAAGAAAAAATATGATCAACTATTAAACGACCTTTAAAAATATATTTTCTTTCAATTTTTATTAATTTTCTTGCATTCCTTTTTTGTGTTTTGGTTTTTTCTGTAAAGATAACCATTTGCGATTAAATGATAATTTAACATAAAGTTTTGCCTGTGAATATTTTTTCAGCCCGTAGTAAAATTATAAATATTTTTTTCGTTCTTTTGTGTTGTAGCCTTCCTTTTTTAGATATTTTCTGGAACAATCTTAAATAGTTTAAACTAATAACAAACACTTTCCTTTCTTCCAATATATATATATGTATATAAAGTAATAAGTAGGTATGACCTTGCTATTTTTATAAGGATTACTTTGTTTGCTTTTAAGGACTATTTTATATTCACATTTCCTATTTTGTTATTATTAAGGAGCCTATCTACAGCTCATGATCTTATTAGTTTATTTTATAAGCATCTTCGTGACGATTTCTTCGTTCTTATTTCTTTTTTTATTCTTTTTAATCGTCTCCCTTATCTCAATTTATTAGCTAAAAATTTACTGAGGGCGCTCTCTTTTTAGATTTTGTACAATATTACAAATATATATATTTGTTATAAATATAATATTAATATGCGACGATGATACACATTATTTATTTGATGTCTTGATTTTATTTCCTTTATAAAGTTGACTATAATCGCATTTAAAATATAAAAAACATGCTTAGAAATGGAAATTGATTCCCTTTTACAGAATTTTTACATCACTTTTTTGGGTTTGACCATCCAAGATACTACCATTCACTCATTCAAACAAAATCAAATAAATCACTCAGTCCCTCCATTTTTCCCAAAGAGAAATTATAGTCAACGTCAAGTGGTGGTTCAATCGGTAGGAACGGCGAAAGATCATCGAAATCTGAAAGGGAAAAAACGCAGTTAGACAAAATAAGAAACAATAAATAAATATAAAATTAGTAAAAATTTATTATAAAATGAATATATGTTATAACCCCTTACCGTTTAAATTTTTACAATAGTTATGAATGAATTGCAATCCACGCTGGAGCTGAATCTCATGGTGCTACAAGTTGTAAACTAAGAAATGCAGACCCACGAGAGTTCAGGCCCAGCAAGAATTTTTGACTGCTGTTAGTTATAGATTATTTGCGCGGATGAATTGTATGTTTTTTTTTAAATAAATATTAATTTCCTCAAGCACATATTTATTTGTTTTAGTATTGCTCTTATTTATAGTGTAGTCAGCGTAAATTTAGAGTGCAAAAATTCAATAAGTTAGTAACAAATTCAAGCAATCTTCCTGAGCGTTTAGGCTACGAGAGAGAGTGGTTGCCTAGACCTATGACGAAAAAACTGTTTGTGTTGTAATTCGCAGAACCGGAACGTTAGCAATGACACTATGGTATATAGTGAAATGATTGGTACTTGTCTAAGCATTAAATTCATAAAAAAGATATACAGTTAATTATTTATGGACAGGAGACTTGCGTAACAATGCGAAATAGTATTCATGCCAATAAAGGGGCAAACAAATTTGTTTTTATTTTTATCTAATAGTGCCACATGTGAAGAATATTTTCCCATTTCACATTTTAAGTCAATCGGAGTAAAACTGTAGGAGAGAGAGCGTTTTGAAACTCCTGCCATTCGACTCCACCTGCAGAGAGCCGTTTATCGAGGCAGCCTCTTATCTATTGTTCCTCTCTCGTTCGCTAATCCCTAGGTGTTTGTTAATTAGTTTGGCATTGCTTGTTCAGCCATGAAGTTATACGTTTGCGTTGTGATTTTTTACAATTTTTTTTTTTTGTAAAATGAATTCGCAGAAAATTTTGAGAGATGATCGAACAGTGGCCTATTGTAGAAAAGATAGACAAAGAACAAGGAAACAAATATTAAATCCTAAAACAGCAGACATCGACGATGCGTCTTTCATCAGGACATCAGCGAAAACACTTAAAAATCAAGATGAGAAACATGCGCCAGAGGACGCTGCTCTTCAATACGCACTTTCTAGTTTTGTGAAGTGTTCTATGTTAGAAACGAAAACGGAGAGGATAAAGTGTGTGATGGGAAAAATTGAATTTAAACAATGTGCAAAATTAGGTCTTGGATTTAAAATTATGGTGGAGTGTGAAAAATGTAAGCCTAGCTATATTTCATCGTGTCAAAAAATAGGTTAAAGCGTATGAAAAAAGACGAAGATTTATTTTTGTTAAGCGAATATTAGACTTAGGTATGTAAAAATTTTTTTTTGGCTTAATGGATATAAGTTGTTTCTTCTTAAGTCAATCAACGAACGATTTTTTTATTAGTATGATACATCAATGCATAAAGACCAGATACTTTTTTCCTTAGCTGCAGCTGACTGCAGTTTACTTATTTATGTGGTGGGGGTAAATTCACTTCAGTACGGGAACGACCAGCTGCAATTTTCAGAAATAGCAGAAGAAGATTTGTTTTGGAGAAAGAATGTTTTTCTATATATGGAAACTAAACAATCACAGTTCTTCCTATAGGCAACTTCACTTCCTTAATCCGACGCTTAACTTTTAAGATATAAAACTTTATAAAAGTTGGATTCACAAATTTCAATTTCACTCAATGGACGTGTGGGCAGTTGTCTGTTGTTTGACAGAAAAAAGATTTAAGTAATTGCAACTGGTGAAAGTTGCTACAAAATTCTTAAATTTTCTGCAGGAGGGGAAGTTGTGACACAGGCAAAATCTTCTTGGAGAAGTGAATACGGGAACACTTGTCTGCAGTATTCTACTGTTTTCTTCGAAGCGCTTAATCCCTGCAGGTACGGGAACAGACCTATTATATCAGGTGATGGAACTTGGTGCGGAAAAGTTTTGGATATATTTGTAAAAAGCTCGTATTGTAAATTATGTCAGATTTAGCAGATAAAACTAGATACCGCAGAGCTAGCAGAGTGGCATGCGGATCATGTAGAAAAAAACGAATGCAGTGCAAATCACCAAAGACCATCTGCTAATATGGAAGTTTCGTCAATCATTGCAATGTTTCAACGCTTGTTGGAAAATACGGCCTAAGGTACGTTAATTATATAGGACAAGGGGACTCCAAAACATATTCCGGAGTTGTTGGTTCCAAATCTTATGGTCAAGATTTCCAAATAAATAAAAAAGAATGCATAGAACCGTTTTCGCGCTTTAGTTAAAAAAAACTGTTGAAGAAAAAGAAATCAAAGCAAAAATGATTAGAATTAAAATTTTTTCTAGCGAAGGCAGGCTTACAGGTAAACTAATCCATAAATTGACAGTTTATTAGGGACTCGCTATAAGAAGGAACTGTGATTCAGTGAAGGACGCTATATGGATAACTTATTTCTATGTAGGTTGCTACTTAAGTTTTGAGAAATGGCAATACCAGTGTGAATATGTCAATTCTGACATTATCATCGTATAGTTTGACATTTTTAATTGCAATCGTACTCAGACGGTTTTGTCATACGAGTGCTATTTGTGTTGTTTACAGGTACTTGAAACATTCGCGTCTTGGTAAAAAAATGAAATTAAATCGTGAACATTTTCGTGCGATGATTTTCTATGACTTTCGACGTGGATTAAACCAACAACAGTGAGCCGATGAACTCGCTTCGAGTTTTGACAATGAAGCACCATCTCGAGCCATCGTGTCTCGCTGGCAATCCGAATTCCATCGTGGTCGCATTTCGCTACAGGACGAATTTCGCGAAGATCGTTCTAAATCGGTTGTTGTGCCAGAAAAAATCGATTCTGTGCGTGAACTAATATTGCAAGATATTCATGTGACATACCATGAGATTGAGGCATGCTTGGGCATTAGTTCTACTCGCATTCAATTTTGCATGGCCGTCAAAAAGATTTGTTCGCGTTGAATACAGCATAATTAGACAATCGCTCAAAAAAAAAGGCTCGTGTCGATTGGTGTGAAGAAATGTTGAAAAAATTCAATCGCGGTGCTTCAAAAGACGTCTATAAGATCGTGAGAGGCGACGAATAATGGATCTATGCATATGAATCCGAAACTAAGCAACAATCGACTGTATGGGTCTTTCGAGACGAGCCAATTCCAACAAAAGTTGTTCGCGCACTAAGCACTTGGAAGCAAATTGTCGAATATTTTTTCAGAATAAGTGGACATGTGCCATTACAGCAACGTAGAACGGTCAATTCTGAATGGTATACCGCCATTTGTTTGCCAGAAGTGTTCGGAAAAATAAGGGAATCCAATCGCAGAAGACGAATAATTCTCTACCACGACACTGCAAGCTCTCACACATCGGCTCCAACAAGTGAATTTTTGAGCATTCAAAACATCGAATTGATGGGTCATCCACCGTACAGTCCTGATTTGGCACCCAATGATTTCTTCTTATTAATTAATTTATCGATTAATTGCTACCTGCACTTTCAATGAAGGACCCTCAGCTCTATTAATTACTTTGCACAGTAAGGATATCAAACTTGGCTGAAATAGCCACGAGTTTGCGCGGGAAGATGAACATTGTATACTCATAGCCGAGACTGGGACTCGAGAGGCAAGAATTCGTCTCAGGCATGAGCAAAAGGATGCCCTGGACACTGTAGCTGCAGCAGGACCTCTGCTTTATGGAGCTGGAATCGACGATTCTATGTAAGTTAAAAAAAATTTCTCCGTTTTATTCCTACTTAAAACTAATCACTTTTTCTTAAAACTTAACCTATCCTTTTCAAATTTTGCACACTTCTAGATAAAATTGACTAGTGCTTGAACGAAGGATTGTTTTTTCTTTTGATCACAATTTATTTTATAAGTCAAAACATGGTTTAGATTTGACCGAAAATCGTATATATACAACTTTGTCAGAAATTCAATAAATTTTTTTTTTAACGAAAGATAAGCACAAGCTATACTAACACACTAACAGAAAATATTTGGTTTTTTTTATTTCAGATAAAGCTATCATGACCAAAGCGGGGATACATTTTCTAAGGGGTCTCCGCAAACCAGTTCTCAACGGATGAATTTTCAAAATTTTTGGATAAAAATTTCATAAAATATTTTTTGTTTTGCTCGGTTAGATATCCTGAGCAAGTAGTATAGAATTATTTGAAGAGATGAGAAACAATTTCTACATGGTCTGTCCCAAAACAAGTAAAGATGCTAGAGCGGGATGGTTAATTGGCAACAGTTTGGGAAGTAAAGATCCTGCCTTACATCTGTTCATATGTAGTGGACGATAATAATTCGATCGAAATTTCGCCGAATTTGATAAGGAATTATTTGCAGCAATTACTAAGTAAAATCCTTTAGGATAAATATTAGTTCAAGGCTTTTTAATGCAAACAAAATCAAACAGAAGGAAACTTATTACAGAACCCATTAAAAATGCTGCCCATATTGCAGTAATTGCAAGCCACTACTGATAAAAAGGTCTACACAACTATGGCAGACATTCCCAGTCCTCACTTGGGTTTCTCGTTATTACGGAGCGACTACCGACGACCTCTACGACCTACTAGTGAAAGAATAATCAGAGTCAGCTGCTCTAGGATCGGCGCCGATGATTGGAGTGAGCAATACTAAGCTCAGAAGTTAGCACACCACAGGCGAGATGGTCCTATCACGAAACCTGTAGAGCCTGCAGTACTCTTGAATTGCAAGTATTTTTTTATAACTTTCTTTAAAAGTTGGTAAATATTCACTTCGAACAGTAGTTTATAGTATTACCTTTTAATTATAATCAGTTTGTATACCATAATAACTTATTGTCCTTGATATTCGCGCAAAGTTTCCTTACCGTTTTAGTAATTATTTATTTGTTTTTACGTGTACAGTTAATTTTTAGATTCAAGATTCTTTCATGCGTTGTTTTTGCTTACTTATTTCCCATGTACTAAATATTTACGAAACGAGTTTTACGTTTTTGGTCGTTTCAATCCAGGCCAATCACTTTTTCTCGTTCAGTTGTTGGGCTAATATGGTTATGTGGTATAGCGTTACGAAATTGTTAGTACCGACTTTAGTAACGCTAATCGAGCTTAAAGAAGTTTCACTTCATGAAGACCAAATTAGCTTTTGATAAAGCATTGAGGTCTGATTCGTTCGAACCTTTTTTTTTATAAGTCTATATACAGGATTTACGTTTGCACGCTGAAATGCTTAATAGCTTCCTGATATAGAGAAATGCCAATAAGACTGAACGGCGACCAATATATATAAACCGACATACCCAATGGGATCGAAATAGGACTATCATCTCTTGCGGGATTGATCAATGAAGACTTTGAAAATCAATACGCTATCAAATAGACAGGCAGTAACGCCCAGGCTTACTCTTAATCCTGCTTATGTTTGAAATGTAGACTTAATGTCAATAAAAGATAAGCTTGCAATTCGTCTAGTATTTCTAAAATCGGCAGATGAAACTGGAATCCCATCTGAAGTAAAAGTGTGAAAAAAATGAAAACATAGTGGCGGCTCGCTGATGATTTGGAGGTGCATTACTCCCAACGGTGTCGGATCTCTTGTCAGGATTGAAGGCTTAATGCGAAAAAGACATATCAATATGTTCGCATTTTACAAGAGACTTTACCAACAGCAGTGGGTTAGATGAATATATCATAGAAAAGGGATATTTCAACAAGGAAATGACCCTAAACACACTTCGAAAGTTGTTAAGGAGTGGCTCAACTCACAGCAATTTGAGGTTATGAGCTGGCCAGACCAAAGTCCCGATATAAATCCGATTGAAAATCTTTGGGCTTATTTTAAAAAACAATTGGCAAATTATGCTAAACCACCTATTGGAATAAATCAGCTATGGGAACGTGTTCAATCAGAATGGCAGAGCATTTCATATGAATATGTGTTAAAATTGTATTAATTAATGCCAAACCGAATGAAAGAATTGAAGCAGAGGATATTGGATAAATTATTGATCTTTGCACTGTATGGAAAGTGGTGTAAAAGTACGGCAGTGGCCTGAATTTGGAAAATTATATTTTGTTATTGTTTTTTATGGGCCACCTAAGTATTTTTTTTATCTTCAAATATACAGCTATTGATGATTGAAGAAGTTGAAGCTGCTGCTTGTTATAGTTCTGAGTCAACATCTTTTTTGTTCAATAACAATAACAAAAAATAATCTCCCTGTAGAGGTATCCAAATGTTAAAAACAAACACATTATCATCTTAATGTTTCTAAATAAAAATACAAATTGAAAATGTAAGTTTAAAATCTACAAATTCCAACAATGGGCGTCAGTCAAGTTCAATTATTATTTGCCACCACCGCCTGACAGAAAAAATTGGTTTTTAAAAAAGTTGACCCGAAAAAGCGCTGTTTTTCCTGGTACCAATGGGGGAACATATTCTACACGTCAAAAGAAGAATCATCCAAATCGGCCCACACTTTACGAAGTTATCCCACTCCTACCTTAGATCAAAATTTATCCACATATTAGAAATAAAGGATTATACTCTATATAACAAAAAAAGAATCATCCAAATCGGTCTACGGGTTAAGAAATTGACATCCAAACTTTCCCCCATTCCCATCCAACCGTTTAAGTTTTAGTCGCGATACCAATGGGAGAACCTACTCTATACATCAGAAGAAGAATCAATCAATTCGGTAATTTTAACGTATTAATTGTCGTCACATGCTTGCTCAATCGCGGCGGATGTAAAGTAGGTTCGCGCGATTTTTAAGTGACTTCAACACATTCAATCATCAAACGTCATGGAACGCAATCATTCTAGGTCAACTGACCTGGGTTTTATTATGTCATTGATATTTTCTACCAGCCCACCAAAAAACACTGTTTTTAGAACTACATGATAGATTATCTTTTAACAGTTTTTTTTTATATCTGAAGAACAAAAATTTGTCAAAATTAATATAACCTACATCTGTTTACCTTTTACCACTTTCCGAATTATGATGTATAAATACACTTAAATCCTCATTGCTTCACCCTATATTGCTTAGTGTAAAAAATTGGTCCAAAACCATCTAAAAAAATTAAGCAATAAATAAGAAAATTCGCCACAAAAATTCGGAATAATATCTAGAACTGTGTAGCGTTTGCTTTGCTAAGAAAAAATTGATTTCTCAGTGCAGTGGAAAATAAATCTGGGGGCTCGGTACTTCCCCCGCCAAGACGAGCCAAAGGAGGCAGGGCACTACCTAGCTTTTCGCAAAGCGTTTCGTCGTATTTTCAAACCCTCATAGCTTCGGTCTGGATAATACTAGAGTAGTTAGCAGACTAATGAAACACATTAAGTTTCATTTGTCTAGCTTTTATACTTTAGATTTTATTAATTCCTAAAATATGTACGTCGATTTCGTCATTGACTCACTCATGATCATCAAAACCTCTAGGGTACTTCCTGAAGGCCTAGAAAGCTGAAATTTTGTATATAGGCTAGGATTAACAACAAACAACAGTTTTCATTCTCCAACCCCTTATAAAGGGGGTCCGGTTCCGTAGTAAAACAATTTCTCATAGGTAACTTCCAAAAGTCCTAGAAAGCTTAAATTTGGTACACATGCTAGAATTTGCAATAACAAAGAAAAAACTAAGAAATCTGTAACTTTCATCCTCCAGCCCTCATAAAGGGGGTGCAGGTGTGTATATAAAATTTCTTATGAGGTGTTTCCAAAAATTTTAGAAAGCTGACATTTGATATACTAAGGCATCTAAGAAAAAGAAAAAAAAATCCCACCAAGAACATTTAATGTAAAGTAGGTTGAGCTTGTTAGTCATAACGCTTTCACTGTTAAAAAGTTATCAGATCTTACGTGGAGCCAAGCCCCTAACTCTACAAGCCCTAACTCTAGAAACCCTACATCTTGGTCAAAAAGTATTAAAACCAAAGACCAAAACAGCACTTGTTAACCTCGAGCAACGTAAGAAATAAAAGAATTTCTTAACACGATCGGCGTTTCTAATGAAGAAAAGTTAAGCTCCCTTGGCTCGTTATCAACAGCAGCGCCAAAGGATTAACTTTCCTTCAGCTGCTGGACGCCTTCGCGACAAAACGAAAACTTTTATTTCTTACGTTGCTCGAGTTTAACAAGTGTTGTTTTGGTCTTTGGTTTGAAAATTCACTCGGGTCATGTGTGCACATTTTGTGCATTTTTTCAAAAAGTATTACTTGGCCATTTAATGGAGCTATTGCATGGAACAACATTTAAGACCATTGACTTAATTTCTTACCATAAGTCCATGGGAGTGTCTGTACGACGGCCGCGAAATTGCCGAGCCATACTTTTTGACCAATATGTAGCGTTTCTAGAGTTAGGGGTTGGCTACACATGAGATCTGATACCTTTTTAACAGTGAAAGCGTTGTGAGCTTGGGAGTCTTGGCAACCCCGGCCATGTTTCTGTAGGTTCTTATTTTACTAAAAATCTTGGGCTTTTACCCTAAACTGATAGCTAGTTTTATTATAAACAGGCCCAACGTTCATCTGCAGTCATAACATTTTTAACAGACTTCCCAAAAACAAAGAGGTTCTAAGTTCGACATGTATTTTTTTATGTATGACCAGACATAATTTTGTAACGCGTGGACCGATTTTGAGAATTCTTTTTTTGTTGGGTAGAGTAAGTTCCCCACTTGGTATCATGTCAAAAAAAAAATTGTAGGTGGGGAGGGGGTGAAACCTAACTTCGAAACGCGTGGACCGATTTACATCAGTCTTTTTCTGTTGTATGGAGTATGACATGGTACCAATCGGGGAAGATAGTTTTCCCAACAAAAGAAGAGTCATCCAAATAGGTCAACACGTTACGGAGTTAAACTATCCCTCTCACTCTAGGACCAAATTTTTTCATTTCTAGCAATGGGGCATCATACTCTGTAGAACTGAGCATAACTTAGTGATATAACGTGTATGATATAGGTTTGCTTAATCAAGCAGACCAACTTCTGTGTTGAGTTTATTGGTTTTGATTATGTTGAGTAACGAATTCGGACAACTTATAGCTTTGCTAGCTTGCTGACATGATTTGGAGTTAAAGTTCAAGTGTAAGGATTGGGTTTGGACAGACTCTTATTATAACATTTATAAATCTTATCATTTTATAACGTTTGTTCGGTTCTTTTATTATTACTAATCAAATCTATTTACTACACCTTGAAACATTGAATTTTCTTGAGAAGTTTTTATAGATCTTTGAAAAAGAAGGACTGCATTAATCTGTTTTGGAAAGGGGCATTAAGAAAATATGCGATATCATGCGAAAAATGCGAATATGGTCTGCGTTTTGCGTGATGTTAGAATAAAGGCCTAATAACTATGTTGGTATGTACAAAACTTTTGTTGCGCTCTTTTATTATAAATTTCAGAGCGTATCAACAAAAGCATGAATATTTGTTGCCACCGTTGTTTTAATACCTTTATAGTAAATTATAGTGTCTTCTACCAAGAAATAAAAAAAATATATAATTATATTATTTACAGGCTCCTTCGAAAATGTGTAAAAAACGAACATATTAAAAGAGCGACCAAATTAGTAAAAGCATTTTATTTTAGTTACGTATAGCTGTACCAACTTGAAATCAAAATCTTTATCCCACAAGTTAATTAAGTCACTTTAAATATAATTATTCACAGCAAGCATTTTATTTTCAGGTTGAACTAAGAAAATCGCCCAGCAAGAACTCAGACTGTGATGCGAATGTAAAATGAACGCAATCACAATCAGAGTTCCCGACGGGAAAGTCTCGAACAATATTTTAAATAATAAGTAGTGCATAAAAGCGGATGTTTCTTGATAAATGAATGAAATCAACAAAGCAAAAATCTCCAAAATATTTATACTTACACGTCTGATCAACATTAGGTAGAATACTCGGACTAAGGTTGACAGGATCAGATATCAAAGCGTTCCGGACACCTTTTTTGTTATCTTCATCTTCACTAGTTGTATTCGATGAGACAACTGTTGCGCTACCCATTGAAACATCATGTCTAAGGCCACCACCACCACTACTACCACTTGAAGTCCTTTCACTTCGCCCTAACGCCGATGTTGCACATAATCCTGATGCGTCACCATTTCCGGGGGATCTACCTCCTCCAGACGATGAAGACGAATCTGATGACGACTTTTCGTTATGTGTTGTCGTATGTTGCTTAGTATAGTAATCATGCAGTCGATTACTACTAACATCTGGCAAGTCAACCTGATTATGAGTCAGGACGGGTTTTGTTGTTGTTGGGAATATAAAATCACTACCAGGACCTTCTTCCAGTGGTTTGGTACTATAATTGTCTTCTAACGGAGAGGCATCCATTATGGATTTACTTAAGTTTCGTTGTGCCGATCTAATTGGATATGTTGAAGAACCTAAATAAAGATTATGAAAAATTTCAGACATTTTCTAATGAGCTAAACGTCATTTTACCTGGCTTCTTTTTATAACTTTCTAAAACAGGTGTAACTAAAGGTCTTATATCATTAAACAGAGGATCACTAGAGAACGTTGGCGAGTTCTCTGGACTCGTATCTGTACAGAGATACACGTTAATTTCTCCATTATTTTCAGCCTTAAGATGAATTTCACGTGGAACTTTAGCATCAGGCAACTGAAACAAATTTAGTAGTTTATTGATAACAATTTAATTAAAAGCAAATATTAGTGATATTTGTATTTAATATTCTTACTAAGGTGTACCAGACATCTTAGTAAGAATGTTAAATACAATGATTCTGCTACTGTCTGACATCATTCAAAACAGAGTTGAAATTGACATATTTTTGAAAAATTTGGAGTTTTAACTATTATCAAATTCGAAAGTCGTCGGTGGAAAAAGTGATAACGTGTCGGTCTACTAAAAGACAAGAGAAAATGTCAGTGGTTCGGAACCCACTGTAAATTGTAGGTCCACTTGCAATTGTTGCCTCGAATCGGGTGAAGTTGTTCTCCCGTCCCATTCCCCACAACGGGTTACGGGAACTAGAGAAAGATAATTATCAAGTTAAGGGAGATTTCTAGTGTGTTGGCTTCAAAAAATCGATTTTGTTGTTGCATTTTTCGATATTTGGAAGTCTCTTGAGTAACCCTATGTAAACCCTTTTGTCTTATCTGCCCTAGAAAATGAGTTGCCCGCAATTTCATGACGGTCGAAACTTTAAATGCATTTTCTCGAAACCATGCTTAAGGGCAAACTCTTAAAATGTTCGCCAGTCATGTGATTCTTGGCGTGACCTGATTCATATCTTTCGCGATATTAAGGACAAAGTTACGGCTCCTCAAAGAAAATTGAAATTTTTTTAACACTTTTTGAATTTCGCGCCATTTGTTAATTAGAATTTTGATTGAATCAGGTCAGAACAGTAGCCACTAGCCTCTAATTTAAGAATCTGACCGATTTTTTGATTTCAGATAACTGAAAGAGATGATACACTGCAACCGTTGCAGCTGCTTTTTTTTTGTGGAAACAGATTCAGCGCCATCATGTTTAAAAAAAAAAGAATGTTTTTTGTACCTTCTATCTTAAATAAAAAGACGCAAAAGTCTCTCTCTTTTTTTTTTGACCCTTTGATGCGTTAGCATGGTTTTAGCCATAAGGGAATTAGGATAAGGGAAGTGAGGAAACTTGAATGTCTTGTTTTTTGCATTGCTGCGAGCTAGACGACAGCCCAGAGACGGAGTGGATTATTTTAATTTCTTAAGAAAAACCCACGGGGAGATCTGGTCTCGAACCCGGGACCCATGGCCAGATGGTCGTGCGACTCAAAGAATTGATCCAACTCCGTCTCCTACTCTTAATTGTATTTACCTTACTTTTCACAGAAAAAAATCGCGAAATTAGGTATCAAAAATAGGCATCTACACTAGAAATCCCCCTTAATCGAATACTTAAGGCCGTCCCATAAAACCCTTTAAACCTTGAACTAAGCGAAGATACTGCTCCAAACCAAATCCCTTATCCGGTGGAATAATGGCGAAAGAGAAAGGAAAGGAAACATATGTCAGTGTTCCTAAGGGTTCAGTTCTTTCACCAACCTTATTTCTTTTAATTAATGAACTTTTATCACTCACACACAATCTCGCTTATGACGGCATCCCAGTACGCGAAACTCTTTTGATTCTGTAATGTACTCCTGTAGGAACTCTACAGAAGTCAACCGAGAACACATGATTGTATCATTAAACAACGACATTTCTATGATCCTCCGCTCGGGCCAGAGCAAATCGTTATGATTAACGTACCTAAAACTCAATGCTGTTTAAGTCCCTTAAAAAACAGCCAGAGCACCCTCAACCTATTTCAGTCGACGGAGTGAATGTACCCAATTCCAGCTCTTTAAAAATCTTGGGTATTGAGCTATCTAGTAATTTTATCTGGACCGATCATATACAGTGTGTTTCACATAAAGTGTGCCAAAATACACTCATCCCTCGCTTAGCGCGGCTTCTATCTGCGCGGTTTCAGCTTTGCGAGATTTTTAAATTATCATCAAATTCCGTATTGTGCGGTTCTCTTTGCGCGGTCTTAATGTCTACGCCTAGCAGTTCTTCGTTAGAAGAATTCGCCTAATATTAAGGTAAGCTATGTACATTAGCTCATTGCACCCGTTTTATACCTGGAACGGCGCTGCTTTTTTAATTGTTGTAAAATAAGATGAGAATTCATTTTTCGTTTCATTGGGTATTTTATAGATTTTATATCTGTTTAGTGAACATGAACCCGTCTAGGAGAGAATTTAAGTCGTGAGACAAAAATGGAAAGTATCAGAAAATTTCAAAATGAAGAAAGCCGTCTTCGCTTGAAAGAATTTGTGGAGTGAACAAGTCCAGAATCAAAGAAAACTCGGAAAATATAAAATTGTCAATCACACAATCAAGCCAATTAGCAACTTAAACCACATCCAGAGTGTGCTCGTCCTTAATTGAAAAACGTTTTAGCTGCGTGGATTGAAAAAAAAAAAAAAGGCCTTGCAAGTGCTTGAGTATATGAAAAGCTATGAAGGGTGCTCGTCAACGGAAGAAAATTGGGCTGGTTTGAAAAATTTAAAAAACTGCAAAATTTGCACGACCTGAAAATTAAAGGTAAATTAGCCAGTGCAGATGAGGAAGCAGCAAAAGCTTTTCCCGAGACTCTAAAAAACAAAATTTTTAATGCTGACGAAATTGGATTGTTTTGGAAACGCATGCCAAATAGGACATTCTTTGCGAAAGAAGAGGTCACCTTCAAGTTTTAAAGCAGCAAAAGACCAAATGACTGTTTTGTTGTGCGGTAATGCTAGTGATGATTTCAAAGTTAAGTGATGCACATTCAAACATAAAAGTTATTTTCGCCTCCAAATACTGCAGGCCTTATTCATATTCAGCCAATGGACCAGCGCGCAATCTCTACTTTTAAAATTCATTACCAAACATTTTTGCAGTATGTTAGGGCCACTGCCGAAGGAAAAGTTCTGAACATTAGGGACTTCTGGAAAAAATTTACTATTTTGGATGATAAAAAAAAATTAAACAAGCATGGAGGGTATTAACAGACAGAACGTTACAAGCAGTTTTGAAAAAGGTCTTACAAAATGCTAAACCTTCACATATCGAAGAAGAGGACGTAGTGGTCATGAAAAGTTTACTTCAACTTCGCCGACAAATTGGTGGAGAGGGGTTCGATGACCTAAATGAAAGGGACATTACCGAAATTCTTTATGCAGACAAGCATGACGATAGAGTAGAAGACATGCTTCTATTATTGGAGAAAAATGACGAACCTGAGCAAATAGAAACACCAAATGGGGAAGGAGATGAAATGAATGTCAAGATCCCTACGAAATTTCTAGCTTTGGAAGATAAACTAGCTGAAGAGACAGAAAAATGGACCCCGATTGGCAAAGAAGAAAGACATTAACATGTTAAAATTAGCTTTTTAGCCTTACAAAGCAATTTATGACGAACAAAATAACGAAAGGAAAGACAAGCTGTTGTAACGGACTTTTTTAAAAGTCAACGAGTTACTAATGAGGAAGACTAAATTTAGAAATATTGTACTTATGAAGTTGTTAAGTTTCTTATTATGAAAGTTTTCGTCTACACTACGTCTGTTTACTTTTGGACTTAAAGAGATTTGACAGCCGAGTAATTTTCCCTTTTACCCAAATTTTACACACGCTGATGAGTGTGTACGAAATTTCGGCAGAATTCTTCTTCTTCTTTTATGGTTGACAACTCAGAGCTGATTGATGTTTGGCAAGTTACAGCTTAGAAATAAAAATCGAAATAAACACGAGGACCTATTGACTTGTTCAGTAAATTGTTATTCGTTTTTACTTATTTTTACGATTTCTTCTAAACTCACTGATCTTTGCACTGAAATTTACTTTTTGCAGTTCTTCAGTTGCCGTCAATTTACCCAAAAAGCGTCTGTTAACTTTCGCATTTTCATCCCCTCCACCTCCACCAACAATTTTTACTTCATTTTTAACCACGTTTTACACACAAAAGTAAACAGACAAACCTTTTATGCATCCGTTATTTTATGTAAATAGGTTCATCTTTCTATCTGTTATTTATTTCTAAAACGCATCCTCTTTTTTGTATGAAATTCATATTTCGTTTTGCGCGATTTTGCATTGCGCACATGTTTTCATGGACGCGTCTCCCGCACAAAGCAAGGGATGAGTATAAGTGTCGTGATAAATCTCACCTAGCCAAACAAAAAATTGTATGGCATGGAGGAGGGCAATCTTAACTGTTTGGAATTTTCAGGGTGATTAATAAATTTACAATTTTCATGGTATACCCACTATTCTTTTATTTTTATCGTTTGATAATGCAGCGACATTAAGCAAACGCAAAGAAAACTACTATCCCAATGACATTTCTGCAAGCATCAACAATAGGTCTGTTTGTTTCGCTCCACTTTTTCTGCACTGTGTGCAAAATTTACGTCAAACGGCGTTTGTTTCGCTCTCGGTGTAATTTTAGTGCAACTGCACAGCGTTTGTTTCGCTGAAAAAAAAAATGGAAATTTCTGCACTTGCTTTGGATGAAGTGCAATGAGTGCAGGCAGATATTTGACATTTGTATGGCAATTGTCAAACAAAGCCGGTCTTAATTGAAGTGATTTTAATTAATTATTAAACGAGTCGATTTTTTGCATTAAAGTCGGCAATATATAATTTTCCGTTTTATTTGTGATATTAAAAAATTGTATTAACCAAACACGTTCCGTTAAATATAATTGACAGTAAATTGCACTTAAAATGTTTGTTTTGCTGACGTTAGTGTAGGGCAAATTGCTACACCTTTGACGTCACATCGGTTACACTCTACACTACTTCTGCAATTTTCATGCAGCGAAACAAACAGACTTAATGTTGTTGTACAATTGCAAGTACAGTCACTTCCAAAAAAAGGGTGTAGAAATTTATACAAACAAATTTGCAATTTAAAGAAATTAAACTCATACAAACCCTAAAATCCAGTTTATTGAATTCGAACCATATTACAATTAATGTTATTATGTTAAAAAAAGCTGTCCAAAATGTCTTCTGCCGCTTGCGATGCATGCCAATAACCTCCTTATAATTCCCTACTTAATGTGCTTAAGGTTTATGAGGTTTTCTTTGTTTTCCATAACAAAAAAAAAGTTCAAGTCCGTGCACCTCTTCCAATCCGGCGGTCAGGAAATTTATCATTTAATATTGCTTCACAATGTTGGTAGTATGCGCTGGTGCTCTATCCTATTGGTAAAAAATTTCCCTAAGATTATCAAGAGGGATGTCCTCTAGCAGATCTGGTAGTGTCAAATGAATGGTCCTATTAAATGGTTGCCGATGTTACCAGCCCAAACAATGGCACAGAATTTGAACTGGAATAACGTCACCCTTGACCTTTCTGGGTTAGTATGACCAAATATGGGGGTTGTGGTAGCTTGTGATACCATCCACCGTGAACAGAGATTCATCCGTCCACAGAATTCGGCCCCAAAACGCTTTGTTCTCCACGTCACATTCTACAAGCCAAATGAAAAATTCTGACCGTCTCTCAATATCTTCTGGGGGACTGGGATATGGACGTAATCCTTCTCGATGAATAAACCTTCAAACTTTTATGAAGACACCCTTAATCGTCTTGCGACTCGTCCCGTGCTCGTTTCAGGTTCTTGCCTGACGAGGGTGATTATTTACTGCTCCTACTTTGACAGAATTTTCCGATGTTTCAGATTGTAATTTCGTGCTGACTGAAATTTCACTTCTGGTTTTTCTTAATCTTCGGAAAATGCACGAAAATAACCCTCTTTGGGATGCACGTCGATTAGGGAATCTCCTTTGGTTTGCTAGTACAGCCGCTCTATCGTTTCCGCCCACTACACAACAATAAATGTAAATTGTATCCGCGTATTCCTCAGTAGGAAATTCTGGCAATTTTAAATAATTTTAGCTTAAGAACACCTGTAGTTATTATCGATTTGATTTTCAACTATGATCGATGTTCTTGCTGACTGACCTTCTATAGCAAAATTTCCATCAGGTATTGATAACAGAACGCCAAGGTATTAGGGTGTAAACTCTGGCTAACACAGACAATAAAACAAAATTATACTAACATTTTTATAATTGTTTTGCAGCATTAATTAAAATTAATTACTAATCCTTTCTCTACCTTGTGATGTTGTACCTTTTTGGAAAGGTAATAGAATGAGCAATTTAATAAAAATAAAAAACAGTTGTATTAATTATATGAATTTCCAAGAAAACTTGAGAAAATGCTCAATTTTAGGCAATCGAAATTTTTTTTTCAATATTGAAAGTAACTGTACCTACCTGGTAGTTGTTTTGGAAAGGTAATTGAGGTATTCTTTTTTTGGCGTTTGTTTGATGGCGCTACATTGAGTAGATAAAATGATAAAAATAAAATAATGGCGTGCATACCGTGAAAATTGTAAATTTATGATACACCCTGTAACTCCCAAACGGTTGAGATTGCCCTCCCCACGCCATACAATTATTTTGTCACACCAGATTTGAAAAATCTTGTAGTTTCGGTAATATCATTGGAATTATCATAGATAAATTGATTTGTGGACTTTTCATGAGAAATACATAATATTAGTAATTTTGATCTGCATAATACACTTAATATGTATGTTGTGCTAAGATATAAGAATTTACTCATCGAAATTAAAAAAAAACACTTCGCATTTGAAAAAGGTAAATAATTTTATAAAATTTATAACATTTACTTACTACAAGCTTAGCTTCTGGTGGTGCTTTTATAACAATTACAATTTGGTCTTTGAAGATGTCGACATTTTTAAGATCTTGATGTGTTACATAAGCGTGACTATTTTTGTGTATTTGTCCACCAAGTTCACTACGAATTTGTCCTATTAAATTATCTAACTGATTTTCTTTCTGTTCGAGTCTTTCGCTCTCCAATTGCATTTGCCTAGAGGTTTCAATATTAACTAGTGAATTACCATATTTCCACTGAATATTGTTTTTTGATTTTTTCTCTAGAATGCCGATTCCTTCAAGAACATTCGTTATGTCATATATCCGACGTTTTTGTACTTCTAGCTTCTTTGATGCTAAGTTAAGATCGACAACACCATCAGGCGACTCTTGTAGAAGATCGACAAACTTTTTGGTTAGTATACCTAAAGATGTGTCGGCTCGTGTTCCTTCTGGAGAACGTTTCTTTGAGCCGCCGCCACCACCTCCACCAACAGTACTAGGCGTTTTTGATGGATGATGCGAATGCATTTGCTTGGCTTGCTTTGATGGCGTTGGAGAAACTCCTTCCGTCATAGGCAACCGTCGTTTCACCTGCTGTAAAAAGATAGTTACGTTAAAAATATATTACACATACTGCCTAATATACCTTGTAATAATCTGTTATGCTCGGCTCGGAATTCTTCGTTGTTGATGTTATCCTACTTGGTACATCACGAAGATGTGGTTGTGGTGTCGCCCCATATCCATGGTCCAACAAATGTGAACTGACTTTAGATTGAGGCAATGTTGGGGGTGTATTATAATCCGGCATTTTTAACGTTGTTAACTCTGTCAAATTGGATCCAGAATGCGTCGTTGAAGGTGATGGCGCTGAATATTGTGAAGATGGTTTGCTACTAGAATGGTTACTTGAGTCATACGAAAGTTTTCGTATTGCTGTACCCCTGGCATTTTGTTGCTGCTGCTGCTGTTGCTGCTGATTTTGCTGCTGATGATGATTTAAGGGATTCGTTGATTGTGCTGTTGTGCTTCCGTTGCTATTGTATGTGCTCGAAGTAAAATATCTAGACATTTTCTTGAAGAAAATATATCTTGGATTTTCTTCTTTTTTCGTACCCCTTATATTATATAATTGGGTTTCTTTTATACTTCTTTCCTTTTTCACACTATTTTTGGTTATTGCGACATTTAGTGACGCATTTATCCAATTTGTAATTGAATCTATTTATTTATTCTAAACTTATTGACTAAAATAGCACCGTTGATTCTACATCTGAAAAAGATATAAAAAGGCATATGTTTAGATTTAATAAAATAGAAAAAGGTAAATATTTAAATTATGTGTTAATATAATAATTTTTAATATTGCCAGTGTTGTGGCAATCCTTTTCTGTTAAAAAATAAGAAACAACAAACGGTAACTAAGTCAATGTATTTACTGAGACTTAAAACGGGGCAAGCTGAATCAATTAAAATGCCTTTTAAACAGCAAGACATTGATAATAACAACATCGGCTCGGGCATTCCATATTAAGTCCTAAGGGGCGAAACGGAACCGACATCAAAAAATTGTCATTTTAACCTAGAAACAAAACGTGCAATTTTGGCGTCATCAGAATAACAAAGAATTTTCGAGATCTAAATCATGAAAAGAAATGGTCCTAGATGGCTATCTTGAGGAACAACTGAAGTATTATTTATCTGTTTACAGAATGAACCACAAACCTAAACACGATTACCGATTTGATAAGAGAACACAACCAATTAATAGCTAATATAATTATAAATCATTTGATTAATTCCATCGAATGCTTTACTAAAATTAGTGTAAAACCAGCTTACTTTCTTTGTTCTTTTATAAAGAATAAAAGAAAAGCAATTTTTGTCGGATTTTGTGATAAGGACAGATATACCTATAGTGTAAAACACAAAAAACGTACTGGAGCCTGATGCGATCGCGCGTGTCTACCTGTTGCTATATATTGGTTTTGAGAGTGATGGAATTGGAATATCATAAAGTAGATTTAGATAGGGGAGTGTCCCCGGTTGTGCAGCAGGCTTTGTTTTTTTTCCCTTAACTTTTGATTGGATCATGATTTAGATGCCGTTGTAAAGCTAATAGCAATACCTAAATTTTTGCTGAAGAAAGTATATTGATTCCGTTTGAAACAGAAAAATTATGTAACACTTCAAAAAATCCACTGAAAATGTAAAAATATGAAGTAAAATCAATAAAAATTTCAACAAGCTGGCACATGGTTAAATGAAAATTATTCTTCACTTTCATCATTTTAATCACTTGGTTCATCTAAGTATTAATCGCAATGAATGCATGTGTAAAAGCTGGCATGCATATCAGCGAATTTAAAATGCACAAGCTTTTTTCATCATCCGATGACGATGCCTTTTTTGGCGACGATTTCTTCTGTTATTGTTTTCGTTTTGGTGGGGATGTAGAAGGTGACATGGGGGGGGGGGGGGGGGGGCAGTTTTCTTGTGGGATATAAAAAAAATACACCGATAAATCAATTAAATAATATTTAAAACACTAAAATGATGGCTCAATGATACTCGAAGAAATATTTTATAAAAATACCAAAATGTATCGAAAAAGTCAATTAGATTCTATTTAAAACACTTGACTGAAACAATTATGGCGATATTTGGTCATAACAATGTCAAAAGAATGACTTGTTTAGGTGCTGCATAGAGGACCGTGCGCAGGATTTGCTGGTGGGTGTTGGGGGGGGTCATAAAGTTTTAAGCCCCTTCTGGAATGGGGGAAGGGGTTGAACCCCCCCCCCCCCCCCCTGTGCACGGGCCTGGCTGCATAACCAGAAACACGACTGCTACACAACTGAGTTTGGCGCCATTTTACGAGTGACTTCACTTTTTTTTGAGTCAATTATTTCACCGAAACTCCTTTTGTATGATAAAATATAGGTCCAAAACTAAATTTATACATGCTGTACTCCTTTCTTGCTCGATTTACTTATGACAAAATCAATTTCAAAAAACTACAGAAAACTCTTCAGATTTTTTTTCATACCGAGTTCCAAAAACAAGTGTTATCGGTTTGATGTTTATTCAAAAACTAGCTTATAATAAGACTAGACGTTGACAGTGGTTCACAGCGCTAGGCAAATAAATACGTCTATAATGACGGGTGATGCACAACCGGGAATACTTCCCTACATGTTTCAATGATCCTAATGAACCAATTTATGAAAAGAAAAAAAAGATCGAAAAACCTTTTTAATCGTATGTAGTGGGTCTAAAAAAATAATGTTTTTTCATCTTAAATTGTTCAGAATAGGCCTAGAAGTATGCGTACAAAATTTGAGGTCAATCCGATGAATAGAATAGAACATATGAGCTGTCAAACTTCATGCCGGCTTATCGCGTTATACGGTCTCTGTCAACTTTAAACGCGTTTTTCTCGAAATCACGTTTTCGGAACTGGTGTATACGATTGCGCGTAAACTATTTGACCAATTGACTCGAATTAAACTGCTAATAAAAGATAACGATTAAACGCAGGACATGACATTGAGTTTGTTTTTAAATTAAATTGTTTAAACGCTTTTTATAACTAAATTAAGGATTAAAAATGTGTCGAAAACCGCATGTCTAAGTTTGAAATTGGCTAATTTTTAACATACAATTTTTTCGACCTGCAAAAAGTTATAAAGAATGAAAAAAAAGTTCAAATTTTGATTTCAAACTACTGAGAATAGTTAAAAGTAAAGTGGTGTTCCGGCCGCAGCGGAACCAATAAATATATGATATTTAAACAAATTATTTTTGTAAAATATAGTGCTGCAAGTTTAAAATAATAAGCACTTTTCATTACGCAGCAAAAATGTCCAAAAATGACCATTTTAAAAAAAGGTAAACATTGTAAGGTTTTGTATTTACAACCCTAATATTATGTAGTTTACTAAAATTTAAATTTGAAATGCTCCTGTCCGATGTTACGTGATCGAGTCTAATGTGATGTGTATAACAAGACTGTGTTAATGAAATATTTTACAAGTTTTCTAACTTACTACTTGAAAAATTTAAATACTCGAATTTTCCAGTCATAAATTGTTTGTAATATTGCGAAGTTATATATAATTTCGAGTCATTAGTAATAAAAGTATAATAATTGTAAAATTGGGCGCGAATACAAGCCATTAGGGAACTTTAAAGCGTGGAAATATCCAGACTTCAAAAAGCACCATAAAATTTGTCATTTTTACGCAAAAAATATTAATAAAATAGATAAGCAGACATAAGTTATAAGATTTGATATTTCTTGTATAAACAAGAGCTACCGATTACAAAAAAACAAAAAAAAGGGCGTCAAGTGCAGTTGAGCTACTGCAGTGTACCGTGATAAGGCTTACATGAATAAACTTGAGAAATACTAACAATGAATCACTTAAGCAAGCTTAAGTGACTTATATTTAAAAATTTTGATGTCACTATATAGTAGTCCAGTTTGTAGAGAAAAAATAATTTCGGAAAGAAAAGTTTTTTATAGTGTAAGTTATTATTAACTTACATTTTCCTAAAATAAATCTTGAAAGGTCGAACCTAAAATGCATGCAATCGATGTTAGAGATAATGAAAAAAGTTCTATTTTTTTTTGGTAAATAATATTTCTTCATTGTTAATCTTTAACGACTTTGTGACGTTTGTTATAAAACATGTACAGCTTGAACAACTTTACCTTCAGTTGTTGTTGTTCGTAGCAAATTTTTCGTCTTATCTGACTCCAGAATTCACGAATTCGTGCTTTATATACTAAAAAAATTAATTGAATAATTCAGGCTTAATAGTCGTACCCGCTTCGAAAAAACGTATCTGTATTAATTAAAAACAAGATATAATATTTATAAAATAATAAAAACGTAAATAAAAATAAAGAAAATAATAATGGTAATAGGCATGGCGTCTCTTTTAATTCTAAATTTAGAACCGATGTGTCTACAAGATAAGAGTTCAAGCAGAATAAATAACAAATTCATGCATAACTCGTTAATTGGTTTTTGGCGATTTCAGAAAAACTGTACGTGTTAAGGCTTTACAACTTAGACTTAAATTAAAAGTACTCCTTGGGAGAGTCTAAATGTCAGAGCAATACCATAACACTGTTACTTGTTGAGAAAATCTGGTTTTTTTTATATACAAAAAAAAATCTTCATTAAATGGAAGAAACTAGTCAGAGATGGTATTTCCAAAATATAATAACATCATTATCCCCTCCAAAACTGTCAACAATTCGACAACTCGCGGAAAAGTTCGTCAAAATTTTACGTCAGGTAATTGTTTAATTCTGTCCCGGGTGTGGATCAGCTGTACATAATTGGCACACTCTTGATTAAAACAAATCACAAGATTTCTGGAAGTTACAGCAAAGCTGATAAGACTTAATGTGCACATAAGCCGATTTCCATTAGGTGAGTATAATGATGATTCCACTTTAATCTATTTATTACATTCTTATGTTGTCTAAACAACTCTTGAAGTTCTTGGATTTGGAGTGTTTGCATCATCTTCAAAACAAGACTATAATAAATACGTACGGACTACACGAAAGGAATCAAATGAGGCAGAACCAGCAGGTAGTGATTCCATAGCTCGTTTAAATTGGCAAAGAAACTGTAGTAAGAAATTATATTAAGCTGGAAGTAAAGTTTGTACCTGCCAGCAAAGTTGTGACCCTTACTAAAGATACCTACATAAATAATTCAAATTAAAGCAGGATATTACCAACGATGAAGTTCTACTATCTCAACGCTGACACCTTTAAGGGGGATTTCTACTGTAATGGCTTCAAACAATTGATTTCTTTCATTTTTCGATATTCTGAAGCCTCTTGAATAACCCAATGTAAATCGTTTTATCATATCTGCCCTAGAAAATAAGTTGTCGGCAATTTCAAAACTTCCAACGAGTTTTTCTCGAAAGACATGAGCTGGTACTGCACACCTATCTAAGGTATCTAAAAATTGCTCGATTTCAGCGAATCGGGGCTTTAAATGTCTGGCAGGCACACATTTAGATTTTTCGCGTCCTGACCACATTCAGATTTTTCGCGATATTAAGGACAAAGTTACCTCAATCGGTTTATGCGAATGGAGTCGTTAATTACCCTAACATGGAAAATTTGAAAATCCATGTTTGGGATTTTTTTTTACTAAAAAAAAAATTCCTTCTGTAGTGTATGTCCCAAATAAGAGCACAAAGTTTCATAATTGTACCGGTATTACTTTGGCTAAAAAAGTATCGCGAAGTAAGGTATCGAAATCGGTTGCTGGAGAATGGACGGACGAGTTGAAGCCTTCTAGGATACGATGATCCTCATCTGGATATTCTCAAGTGTTAGTTTCACCTCCAAGTGGTAGCAACCGGGCAATGCATATAAGAATGTAGCAAAGTAACTAATGCGGGAGGAGATAACCTCTTGAAAAATCCCCCTAACTCCAAGGGAGTCTGCAGTGTTGTCGTCCCCTCTGCAGGACCCAGGGGTAATTGGGTCGCGAATGGCGTTTTCTCGGGCACTTCTGAGGGAGTGGAGGTGAATTGTATGGTAGACCCCAACAGGTTGGCTATACCCACGGTACCCAAAACACAACAGTAGCAGCTTTGGGAAAATTACCTTTCGAAGGTTCTGTGGCGAATGGCTCCCACTTGCCGGCTGAAACGGCTGTAGCAGTCCTGGAAGAGGGTGCCATTGGCAAAATAATAACTACCATTTCCTCAGGTGCGTCACACACCAGTAGAAGATGCAAATCTGCCTTCCGAAGGGTTAGCTGCGGTTAATCCGGAGGGGGTTCCTTGTCCTGGCTCTGGACTAAAGCTTTACGGCCTGGAACCCTTCAATGCCGTAGGCAGGATAGAATTCTCGCTCATAATTTTGACAGGAAGAAAGTTTTATTTGACATCTGGAAAGTATTTTTCAATAGAAATTTGATACAGCATTCCGTCAACGATTGAAAATTTGAATTGAGGGAGCTGTTCTTCCACTAAGTATTTATTCTATGGTATATGGGTAACGTTAAGAAGCTCACCAATATTCAAAGAGCCGCCTGCTTGGGCATTATAGGAGCGGTTAGTACAAGGCCAACTGCCGTGTTAGAGACAATGCTCTATATTCCCCACTGGACATTCACGGTAGGTGTATAGCTGCTAGTAATGCCATAAGACTGAAGGAATCCCACAGTTGGAAAACTTCGGAACATGGACACAGCAGCGTACTTTGACCTACTCGGGGGTTCATCTGCAGGAGAGCACTGACTACATCGTTCCTACACTAAGCTGCGAGAGAGCTTTCTTTACTAGAATACCTAGTAGGGAGTAGGAGGGATGCCATTGGCTGCCAATGCCAGGTATACCGCTCTTCATGGATGGTTCACAAGTAGGAAACAGGGTGGGAGCGGGAGTTTTCTCCGGCCGCATCAGCATACTGAACTTGTACCGACTGCCGGACCACTGCAGTGTGTTTCCAGCAGAGGTCCTGGCCATCGAACGGGCCAAAGAAGTATTGCTGTCGCGCAAGGATCTACAAAAGCGTAGGGTAATTTGCCTGTATAGCGATAGTCAAGCGGCCATTAAAGCACTAGACTCAAACACGATTAAATTACTGCTGGTGCGTCGATGCCGGACCGGTCTCGAAAGCTTGGGGGCTCAACACAGGGTTATTCTCTGCTGTGTTCCCGGTCAATAAGGCAGCCGATGCTCTGGCGAAAGAAGGTTCGCAGATGAATACTTAACAAATATACAGATCAATCGGACGGCTTCTAATCTCGAAATGTCAAGAAGGATGTGGCCAGAATGGAATAAAAAGAGAACGGCTTTCCTACTGAAGGGAAGCCGACGAAATCTGCGAAATATCGCTCCGGTTATAATAGGGCACATGCGTATTTCTGCCAATGATTTGCCTGGACGACGAAGAGGTTGAAAGCATTCAGCATTTGTTTTGCGAAGCAAATAATTTTACAACTTTAATACCCAACTTGATTTTTTTGTTTTAGATCAACTGGAGAAATTATTTTTCACCTGTCATCAAAAATGAGATTTTTTTCCGTTGACATCTACCGGTCACGTCATAAAGAAAAAAAAACAAAACAAATTGAAAATAAATAAAAATTTAAGTTTCTACCCATAATAGATTTTATTTTCTACCACTCCAATCTTGACGATTTTTTAAGCTTTAACCAGAACTAGGTCCCCTTAACTTTGAAGCATAATGTTTTTTATTGTTTTTTGACAAATTTTACACTATATGTTTTCTTCTTGTTTATGTTTCTTTAAGTGTTAGAACAAATTTTATAAATACATATTTTTACTACTAATTAATTTTTACTCAGGTGAATTTAGAGTAATAAACGTAAAATGCTCGTATTTCACTTTATAAAATACTTAAAAAATACTAAAAATAGATTTCATCGAAATGTAATGATATTAAAGAATATTCTTTCATTCTTAGCATTATTTTTTGTTACTTGACTCAAGGCGACGGGGGTGAAGAAGTTCTGAAAAAGTGCTTACGTAATACGTTGAAAAATAAAAAAAAAATGTGCTAAAAACTTTATTCCTAACATTATTGATCAACCCTTCTATAGCAGGGTCTAAGATTGAAGTGCACTCCGAAAATACCCCCTACTATAAGCCCATCACAAAAAAATCGTCGGTGGAGGTTCCAGGTTCGAATCGCACCAGTGGCGACCCATTGTTATATTCTGCTGACAACAGATTAAGAAAATCAGGCCATGGAGGTTGCAGAGAAAATGTCGGTTGTTTGGAATCGTTTTTAAATTGCAGGTCCATTTGCAACCGTTGTCTCGAATCGGGTAAAGTTCTTCTCCCGCCCCATGCCTCACAAGTTGTTACGGGAACTAGAGAGAGAGATAAGATCTTTAAGGATAGTTTTTTTGTGTATGAGGGTCTCTGTACACCTGCTCTGTTCTTTGTAGTGAAACAGTGTTACTTTTCAGCTGTTTTTAGTTCTGAACGGACGTGTCAGTTAAAATTTTTATGTATTTAAATGTGAAATTACAACGAATTATTAACATCTGCAGTACTGAAAAAACTGTGCTTGATTTACTGCGAGCTTGTGGAAATTCTGTTGTCGTGGAGTATGGAATACAAACATGGCGAGACTCAAGTCCTGAGAAAAATGATAAAAAAAAATTAAACAATTACGAGTTGTTAATTCCATCACAATTTAAGTATAGTTTCGTCAAAAGTAGCAGGAAGGAGGTGTCAGTACGTCCGCGTTCGAGAATAAGTTAATATTCGTTTGACTTTATGAGGAAAAGAGAGTTAAAACCGAAATAAATATCGTCTAACAACAAGTGCTAAAGTGACGCATTGTTTCAAGGACTCCCGGGCCGTGGCCCGTGGCGAATTTATGAAACCTGAAATAGTAGGTAAAGTAGGTTAATGTCGGAGATGAAAGATTTATCCCTCCATTAAAATAAGGATGACTGACAATTTACTTTAGAAGAGTTAAAAAATGTATGCAAGGATTACACCAAAGATAATAAGGGCGAACTTGTACAGAAATATGCGGTCACTTTTTGTAGGCAAGAAAGACTTTCAAAATTATCTGCTTTGTAGATGTGCAGCGTAATTTATTAAGTAAGACTTGTAGGAAAATAAAAATGTAAAAAGGGAGAACGTCTTTGAATGTTAAAAACTGCTGCAGTTAACATTAATCAATATATTAGATTTCTGTCAGCGTTAAAAAAATAATTATAAATGATGAAATTCCCTACAGTTTACGTTATTTCTTAGAGCAAGCAAATTCCACTAACAAATAAAACAGGTAAATTGTATCCATTTCAATTAAAGTGCACTCAATTGTGTTTAAGATTTTTAGGGTTGTTAGAAGGTACAGACTGGGGTTTCGTACCTTGGCTTGCTGATTTCTAAAAAAAGTGCTAGTTAGAGACGTTATATTATTTTTCCATTAATATTTAAATAAGCCTCTATCAACTCTAATTATTTCAGATTTTTCGCTTTGCACACTTCGGAGTTACGAAGAAGGGGGGGGGGGGATTAACATTTTTACCCCCCTTCGGCTCCTACTGCAATCAAAATAATAATTTTTTTGAAATTTTTTTTATTTGCAATCAAGGTGGGCAAGGATTATTTAAAACTATTCCAAATTTCAAGTCGATAGCATTAGTACTTGCTGAAATAAACGGATGTGACAGACAGACAGATAGACGTACGAACTAGCACCGTTGCTTTATTTTCCATTTTGGAACGAAACTCTAACATGGAAAGGTCAAAATTTATTATTTGGAAGCACTGGTTTTTATATTGATTTTTCTTAAGAGATTCTACGCAGCTAGAAATTAAAAAAAAAATTTTATTGCATTTTCGGAATGAACATATATTTGAGTATATTCTCAAAAATCGATCCGGCAAATATTCTTGGAGATACACGCATATTTGTAAGGTCGTTTCGGAGCGTTAGAACGTAGGCGTCGTATGCCCAACAAGTAAATTTCGTCAACAACAGTGAAACTTTCAATGCGGTTTTCTCAAAATGGTGTTTTCAAAGTCGGTGAGCACGATTTCTCAAAAACGGTTCAACTGATCGGTCTAAAATTTTAACACAACCTTATCAGATATATTCTTCTGGGATTGATCGAAGGAATAAGATTTCCGATAGAAATTTCTATTTTTTAAACAATTTACCGAAAAAATTTTGGTCGAAAATCGGAATATTTTCTTTTTGGAGCCGCCATTTTGTTAAACATCAAAATTTTAACTATTCCTTCGATTAATACCTAGATTTTTCTATCCACTAATAGAATCGTGTTGTTTTTTTTATTTTGGAAAATCCAAACTGGAGATGTCGTGCTCACCGCAAGACACCTTTTTTTGGAGGACTTATAAGAGATCGTCTGCAGGAGCAGTGTAACTTAATATTTAAAAAAATGAAAAATGCCGATATAAAGTTTAAAGTTACCACTACATGTATTAATACTCCTTGCATTTATCAAATAAAATCCCTTTTCAGAAAAAATTCGTAAAAAACGCCTTTTTTGGCTTTGCAACTGGGTATAACCCTTTAAACATTGCTTAGTTGACTACAGTGTACAAGTTACGACTTCAGATTCCAATTAATAAATTAGTCTTCAACGAGTGAAGAAACCACCATAATTATTATCTATTAACTTAAGGTAACAAAATATAACGTATTTCATACATGCGCAAAAATACCAAAATTTATCTTAATTACATTAAATCATCAATAAATGATTATATGGTATGTATGCAAATTAGTCGGCAAATATTCTATATATTGATTTAATAAATATTTTCACATAAAGATGTTTTTTCAACTTTTGTCCACTGTGCATAGGTACAACAACACAATATTCATAGAACCACAGCTCAATAAGTCATGTTAATTGTATGTAGATTTTCGAAAACGTACTTATAAATCTTGAACAAATAGGTCTTAAAATAGGATGACAAAAACAAAACAATCTAAAGCTATACTTTTTCGCTTCCCCTGCTTGATCGGCTAATATCTTACTTTTTTATAGCGAAATTTTAATGGAGTTTACTTCGTTTCTTTGTTGTTACGACTCAATGACTACGAATGACTCGATTGTTTACATGATCTCACTCAAGCTGTGTAAATGCTAGAATCGGGTAACGTAATTGTATCGGTGTATCTCTTCTTTAACGAGTTTATAAGTAATTAGTTTGAAAATTAAGTGTCCGCCGTTTTTTATATATGACTATAAATATTTAGTCCAAAACTTAGTTTTGTTATTTCAATTAAATATTAAGCAGTTTTTCAAAAACTTTGAGTTGCATATTTAAGAAAAATAAGAATTCTTTCTTATATATAAAATTTCACATTCTGCCACAATATAAATAATGACAAATTTTAGACGTATGATAAATAAAATATGTGCCAAAATTGTTATTATGGAAAAAGGCCGATTAATACTAACTAATCAAACAACAACAATTTTTTTTTGGAAAACATCCTTATCCTTATTGCAGTAAAGATTACAAATATATTCTAGTGCTCTTTTCGAAAAAAGACGAAACGCTTAAAGGTCAAATACGATCAATTAACTTGGCTAAGTATTGCTGTTCTTATGAATTTCGATTTTAATTATTTGATGACAAATGCTACGAAACACTTGAAATTATTTTTCTTCGTTCGCAATCTAACGAGTCAAGAAAGCAGCCTATACGCTACAAAATTTGTTGAAGATTATGTCGATTTTTCCTGAAAGTACTTTTAGCGGATTTATGAAAATATTTGGATTTAGCGTGTACGGTCTGACTCGGTGGAGTTTTGATCACATTTGCACATAAAAACTATACTATTAGCGAAAATGGAACAGACACACATTGAAACGCATTGAAATTGTAAAAATTCACTACAAAAATTGCGAAAAATTCGCGAAGACAATAAGTCTGCTCCCTTACGAGCACTAGTCATAACTCGTACTCACTAAATGACCCTGAAAACATTCCACAACTTTCAGTGATCACTATTTGTATTGTCAAATAACTTCCCTTCAAGCACTTTTTGGCACTGACAATTTTCTCAGTGTTATTCCATGTGTTTTGGATAGTCAATTGACGTTTATCATATATGTGACACTGAAAAGCACTCCGAGTTCCTTAACTCAGTGCAGTGTTACCCCCCCCCAACTAGCACTTTTTGACACTGAAAGTCAGGGAACAGACCTAATTCTTAAACCGTATATTTTTATTACTCAAATGTCAAAGAATGACAGCTGCAAAATTGAAACATCAAAAATAGCGCGCGATTTAAAATGAAACCTCTTGCTAGAACACTCCATATTTCATAAATTTGCAACTTAAGAGAGAACTGAAGACACAAATGGATAAATTAATCCATGACTCGATAACTAAGAAATTTAAAAGGATTTTCCAAACAGTGGACTAAATATGTCGATTTAAAGGTAAAACTCATTAAATAACTTATTTTTATTGCGGAGAAAATAACGATTTACGACTAAAATTACTGTGTATGTCTGCAATACTTTAAAGGTAAAATTGATTGTGCAAAAACACTTTTTACTTACGTTACTTCGGAAAAGTTGTTGATGTATATTAGTACTTTCATTGACAGCATAAGAATTTCCAGTTGTTAAGACTTATTCCGTCGTAAATCGTTATTCTTTCCACAGTGAAAATTTTGTTACGTTTGTGAGTTAAGCTTAGCCGACGAAATATTGTGTCGCACATAATAAAGTTTACTTCTCGTTAAAATGGTTTAAAAGCTATAAAAACACTCAATAAGTTTTTCATATGATAATACTTCAAGGAATTTTCACTAAGTTATACTCAACTTAATTTTTAACGCATGTGGAGTTAGTGATTTTTACCTTTAAACCAAGCAAGAGAACGTAAGTAAGCATAAAAAAGCAACTAAAAGTGGAAATGGCTGAAAAATTAAGAGCGAATATGAAAATAACATCAACCTATCCTCGTTATAAATTGGAAGTATAAAATTTGTATGAATAGTATGTATGAGGTCTTTTCAAAATGTTCCTGGATTAAATTTTACAAAATAATTAAGGAAACAGAATTTATTAATTCTTGTTTCCTTTCGAGTAATCTCCTCATCTCCCTAACCAGAATCAAGGTTGTTTTTTATTCCCCTACATTAAAACTTAGTTTAAAATCAATGCAGATCACTTCAAAAATTCGTCTATGAAGTTATTTAGTCTATTCTTAGAATTCTTGGCTAGAGAACCCCAAAAACTGAATGATTGAACAAATGTATGTCATATATAGCAGGGGTGAACAACTTTATTATATACATGAGCGACTATTTTTCTTGAAAAAGTGTCGCAATCTACTTACTAAAACCTTGTCAATTACCACATTAAAACGCGTATCTTGTGTACTAACAAGTGACAATTGGGGAGGGGTACCATCTAATGAGATATTTTCTTTATAATGTTTATTGCCTGAAAGGTACTCAGAAACAAAATGAGGTAATCAATTCGATTACATATTTTGAAGGCTTTGGTATAACAACTTTAACGAAAAGTGGTGAAGATAAAGTAAAAATTTGACTTCAATTTTTACACCTTCAAGTAAGCTTTAACGGATGTGTATGTCTCTAACAAAGCGATTATAATTTTTAATGTATCTCGGTATAGTTATACAGGAGGGGAATCTGTAAGTAGGTAAATATACTTAAAGGTGAAAATATCGATTAACATAAGCATGTAGAGTTGCAAGTTGGCCAAAACCTGTCAACATCAAAATGCCGAAATCTGTTCACCACGCCCGCAAACCGAAAAGAATTATAAGCGCCACCAGCCGGCCCCAGAACAAACGCAACAAAATACATGAAACACTGAAAACCCGCCAACAGCAACGTTGGAAAATAAGAATTCCGAGTGCCGCCAGAGCTCCCTGGCCCTATGTAAGGACGGCTCACACTGTGGAGAAGTCAATCGTTCTAGACCAGCGCACCGAGGCAAATCAGCCAGGAGCACCGGGGTATGAAATTGGATATTGGTAGTGGCCAAACCAGACAAGCCACTAGGAGAGGTAAAGTTTATTTTTAAGGAGCTCGACATCTACGGTAATATAAGTGGCCCCAGCACCGTATCAAGGGGCAGTTGCAGCTCTCTAGGAGTGGGAAGCAGCCTGGAAAGTTCCGCGGCTGCAGCAGAGTATTGAATCTGATTTGGTCCACCGGTGTCCGGGTAAGGTGTTGGGCAGTTATTTATTTTCCTCCTATATCGGCGTGTTCCCCGGTATAGGACATTCCACTAACCGGTAAGTTTCCCGGTTATCTCGCTTACTCCTGTATCGGCGAGTTTTCCCGGTTCATTCACTCACTCCTATATCGTCGAGTTCCCCGGTGTAAGACACTCTGCTAACCAGCGAGTTTCCCGGTTGTTTCGTTTACCCCGGTATCGGCGAGTTTCCCGGTGCAGGGCACTCTTTCACTTGCTCCAGTATCGGCGAGTTCCACGGTATAGGACGCTCCGTTAACCGGCGAGTTTCCCGGTGCAGGGCACTCTTTCACTTGCTCCAGTATCGGCGAGTTCCCTGGTATAGGATGCTCCGTTAACCGGCGAGTTTCCCGGTTGTCTAGTGTACCCTCGTATCGGCGAGTTTCCCCGTGCAAGGCACTCTTTCACTCACTCTTATATGGGCGAGTTTCTGGGTGCAGGGCCCTCTTCCAATTGCTACAGTATCGGCGAGTGACCCGGTCTAGGACATCCTGCTTACCGGCGAGTTTCCCGGTTGTCTTGTATACCACTGTATCGGCGAGTTTCCCGCTGCAGGAGGTCATCGAAGCTAGCTGACAAATAGAATAACTTAGAGAGCTAGATTTAAGGTCCACCACAACAAGAACGAGGCTATCCAGCTTGCTTTTGATACAGTCAAAGTCGTAAAAACAGCCTGCAGGGATTCCCAGTTGGAAAATATGTTGTCATTCTTGTTATCAACGAAAGACTGCTCAACTGAAAACAATTTCGTCATACCCTTCATAATATCAAAGCACTGATTACACGTAGTAAGTGCCGCCGCGGTCGATCTTGAGGGGCGTCTCAAACATGCGAAGTGAAACCAACCACCGCAAGCACCATCACAAACGATTTTATCCCTGACAATGAAGTAATGAAGGCGCTCCTGTTAGGATTCGGTCGTTGAATCGGAGGACATCAGAAATCCAACTAATTTAAACTTTGTGAATTTACTTTTCAATAAAAAAAAACTTTTTTTATTTGAATTTTCTAAAAAAGTTTCTTAACGACCTATCGTACGGTACCCTGAAAAAATTATTGCCAAATTCACAGAATTAACGAAGTTATAGTCATTTAAACTCAGTTCTGTGGGCTGCTAGCCCGATATAGTTCAAAATTTGACCAGATTTTTGAGTGAAAAATAACAGTTTCCACTTCAAATGTCGAAATTTTTGATGAAAATTTCAAAAACAAAAATTGCTTTATAAACCTTTCTACTTAACGAATATACTATCTATCTATTTTAAAAATGTTTCCTTTCTGATAAAAATTTGACAGAACTACAAATGTTGTCGTCCTCATTAGTGAACGCCCCCAGGGGGATCGCCTCTACACGCTACATTTTATAGGTATATATCTTTAAAGAGGATTTTTATAAATTGTACTTAAAAGTATATACTTCAAAATGTACTTCTTTATTGGATTTTGAATAAAAAAAATCAAATTACATATAGAATCTCCCTCTCAATCACTATATATAGGCTATATAAGATATCAATTAACAAATAATGTCAACGACTTTAATAAGGAAAATAGAATGCCGTTCGTCAAATCAGAAGAAATACCGAATGCCATCAACATAAAGTAAGCTTTAGGTGTTATATAAAAAGTATCCGTTCAAAAGCTTTTGAAAAGAAAAGTAAAATTGATGCGTCAGTCTTTATCAGATTTAGTAGACCGAGAAAGTTACGAAACGAAACAACCTTAAATATTTATATTGAGAATAAAAGACGGAAGTTGTTTAAAGAAATTGAAAATTTGTGTGGCGTAACGAAGCACAAGAGGCAAAATAATCTTAAAGAAGTCTCAAAAGACACTGTCAATTCAGCTATTGAATATATTATATTTATGTATATAATATTTTAGCCGAAATCTGCACGGGGAAGTGTTAAAGACAATATCAAGTCTAAACAATTTTTTAAAGACTTTTCTGTTGAAGCGCGTTGGATAAGGAAAATAAATAAAACAAAAATACCAAAGGAAGTGTTTGTCCATTATCGCCACTATAATTCGTTCCTCAAATTATGTAAAATCTCTTTCTATTATACTAAAATAATTAATTTTCGCGATTCACGATATGAGCCCTGACTATTTGCGGCATCATAATATTTTGTGAAATATTTTTTTGCGGTAACTGTCGATGATGTGATGTGTTGGTGATGGATATTACGAATGCTTTGAATTAAATGCAATAAAGGATATTTCGAAGAAATTCTGGCTGTCGGAAGACTGATGGATTGTGTGAATAAGCTTTACTTGTACAAGTAGCTTTTCATGTTCGTTGTTCGTATTTCCATTTATCATGTTAAGATGTCAATATTTTATGAAATGTAGAATGTAAATATACGTAACCAGCTGGAATATATCATATTTATTTGTTACTCTAAAAAAGTAAATTTACTAAACGCTTTTAATGTATTCTCCTGAGTATTCCGTCTTCTTTGTACAAGAGGACCGATATTAATTCAATGAGTTTCAAAATTTTCAGAAGTATTGTTTATTTATATCGAAATCAAGGCTATCGACCTACCCTACAAAAAATTATATTCTATACATCTTAAGAAAGCATGGTGTCTAATTTTTCTACTTTTCCAACCAGAATTGCTAAACTTTTTTAATTAAATAGGAAAACAATTCCAAATCTAAGACTAAAAATTTTTCCTCTGTAATCTTCCTCAAAATGACTGCTACAATAAAGTTAATTAAAAATACAAATAAAAAGATTTATAACTAAACTGGTCTCTCATTATATTCCTAGGCAGAGGAAGCGATGCAGTTGTGATTCTTGTTGAATAATACAAGGTTCGTTCCAAACTAAACCGGACTTTTTCAAAATAGCGCGATCTAGTGGCGCCACCTTTTGATGGCTGTCTAAGTTGGAACGTGCATGACAATCAGACGTGTAGAAACCGAGTTATAGCGTTGCAAGTGACAGTGGGTGGCCGACATGTTGGATAATCGAATATGAAATTAAAACTGTGCATGAATTTATCAAAGATCAGACAAAATCTTTATTGAAATTAACGCTTCGTTTCGCACAAATCGACTGATGACTAAAAATTGCGCAGAATTCAACGTTCGAAGGAATAATGATTAAAAATGAATACGATCCAGAAATCAAGCACCAAAGTGCAAAATAGAATCACCCAGATGAGCCTAATCCGAAAAACCCGTTTGGAGAAGTCAAAAGTGGTGAATGAATGTTGATTTGTTTCGAAGGGAATAATATTCATAAAGAGTTCGTTCCACTTGGCCAAACGGTTAGTGCTATATTTTATCTTGGTATTTTGAAGTGTTTGGTGAGGCGTATTTGTCGTGTTCGACCAGAATATCGCGAAGAAGGAAATTGGCGTTTGTTACATGATAATGCGTCATCTCATCGATTGTCTCTTGTGACTGATTTTTTGACCAAAAATTGCATTTTCAATGCATTCGCCGTATTCGCTTGATTTATCACGGTGTGATTTCTACCTATTTGGAAAAACGCATTGCCGATGAAAGGAAAGCGTTATGCCGACGTAGAGCCCATCCAAAATGCTTGCACCAACAATCTACAGGATATCTGTATAGACAACGTAAAATACTCGTTCAACATGCTTCATGCAAAGATGGAGTTGGATGAATTCGTCTAACGGCACGACCAGCATGCCATGGGCCCCGGATTCGAGACAAGATCTCCCCGTGAGCTTTTATTAAGATATTCAGAAATTAAAATAATCCACTCCGTCTCTGGGCTGTTGTCTAGCTCGCAGCAATGTAAACAAAACTCAAGTTTCCTCACTTCCCTAACCCTAATTCCCTTCCGGCCAAAAACCATGCTAACGCATCAAAGGGTTGTCCCCTAGGCTTCGATCACAAAAAAAATTGCTGTATTGAGTCTCAAAGAGACTATTTTGAATCAAATAATTGAAAAAAAATGGAAAAAATTTGTTAGTAGGCTTTAAGGCAATGCAATAGTGGTCCGATAATTTTGGAAAACACAATATTGAGTTTAAAAATAGCTTTAGTTTTACAAGTTTTGTAATTTCCGTAAAATTAAAAAAAAAAAAAAAGTAAATTTTTACTCCGCTACTCCTAATTTAGTGTGGTTTCAAGAAATGTTCTTCCTCAAAGAGTTAGACATATCAACAACTTGTCAACAACCAAAAGCAAAATCGTTTATGTTGGTGCGTCGGATACGTAAAGGGAAAATCCAAGGAAAGCAATGCGATCGAATATTACAAAACGATGCTTGGTAACTTAAGATGGAACAACACTGTGAGGGGTGGGTTAAAGAAAGTGATTTAATATTTTTTATAAGTTTCTTCAAATAAATATATTCAAGAATGTATGTGTATCGATATAAAATAATAATAATAAAAAAAATTAGTAGGTAAAAGAAATATATAAATTTTTTATACCTGCAAAATAAACAAACTTTTAATCGCGTTTTTCCCAAAATCACTTTTCTCAAACTGGCGGGACAAAAAACTTTAATACTAATTGTATTAATTTCTTGTTTCAGCTTAGCCGTTTTTTTATTTTGAAAACATAGTTTTTTTTATACCTTTAAAGTAAAAAAAATTATTTAAAAGATCGTACGTAACTTCAATTTGGGAAAAATTAAAACACTTAACGCTAAAACGTTAATCCAAAATAAGAAAATTTTTAGATTTATAATTCAGATAATCAGACACGAGAGTTTTATAGCCTTATTCCCTGCCAGGAGGACCCTTTCTTTAGAGGACTTATAACTTTTAATAAAAACTAATTAAAATATACTTCATTTACAATTTTCTTAGTTTTAAAGTAGGTCTCACTATGAGATTACTGAGAATCCAAAGTCGTGTTAGTACTGTTTGGGTGTTGATCTCCCCCCTCCCCCCTGCACAATCCTTTGCTTTTTAAAGTCTTAATAAGGGCCTGACGTGAATAAAGAAGTCGTTAAAATGCAAACAATTTGTTTTTAGAGTTGTACTTCCTAATGTTAAGAGGAAGAAATTTAAGGGACCTTATTGCTGGCATAATTTTCCAAGATAATTTCAATAAATTAGTTCTGGTTGATTTAACTTTGCTAACCCCGTGTTGAAAGCATAGAAAAAGCATACAATGAAAATTAAGAGCGTCACAACAAGTTTTAAAAAATCTTACACATCCGCCTAGCCTAAATAACAATGGGCTTATAATTTAAGGTGTATTCCGAATCACCGACTTACTGTGGCTGTCAGACTTATTGTCCACTTACATATATAAAATAATGGTAACCGAGAGTTTCTAGAACTACATTATGTCAAAAAAGTCCTAAGAATTTGCAATTTAAAAGGCCCGCGCTAATGATGTTTTTTTAAATCGTTTATTCCGTAATTTGGTAGGACTGTACTTAATTACTCTACCAAACATGAGCACGATCTGTCAACCAGTTTGTTTACAGGACCTAGTTGAATCAATCCACTTCAATAGTGCATAACGAGTCTTACAATGAACGATATTATTGAGCAAAGAGTTTGTCTTAACTTTTGTACTGCAAACAGAATTTCTTACAACGACTCGTTAAAAATGTTACTAATGGCTTATGGTGAATTAGTTTTATCAAAACCGCGGCCTTACGAGTGGTGCAAAGCGTTCAAGAAGGGCTGAGATATCGTCGAAGATATGCCTCGATCTGTACGATCATCGACCTCTTTAACCGAGGAAAAGTCAAGGAAATTGCATTCGATAATCACCATTCCAGTTTAACATATCTCTATTCGTTCGATTTTGGTGGATATTTTGGGCATGAGACGCGTCGCCGCACGGCTTATTCCAACAGAGCTGAATTTTCTCCTAAGTCAGCGTCTTTAGATATGCTGGATCGCGACAATCTGATCCCACATTCATGGAACACGCATCATAACTGGTGACGAGACATGGTTCTTCGAGCTTGATATGCAAATAAGTCAACAGCCATCAGAATGGAGGACAAAAGACGAGCCAGAACCGAAAAAAACACGTCAAAGTCGCTCAATAGTCGAGATGATTTTGATTGTTTTCATCGATATTCGTGGTTTGGTGCATCACGAATTCGTTCCAGAGAGGCAGACCGTCAATACAGTTTACTACTTGGTCGAATTGAAATGTTTGTGTGAGAAAATCCAACAGAAACGGTCAGTTTGGAAAGAACAGTTCGTGAAATTACACGACGATAATGCGCCGCTGCACAGCAGAGCGACAATTCTTACCGAATTTAAAACCAAAAACTCAGTAAATACCATCGATCAACCACCGTACTCAGACCTGGCCCCGCTTGAGTTTTTGTTTTCCCGAAACTAAAATTGACACGCTCCCGGGTACTCGTTTTGATTCAATTGAAGCCACAAAGCAAAATTCGTAGAAGAAACTGAAGGCCATACCGGAAGGCGCCTGTAAAAAGTATTTTGAAGAAAAAGTATTTGAAAAAAAAACCCTGGCATATCAAATGGAGCTTACTTTGAAGGCGACAAAATTAATATTGATTAATGAATTGTAAATATTGATTGAAAATTGTGCGTTTTACTTAACAATTCCCGGTACTTTTTTGATAGGATATATACAGGGATTATTAGTTTAAAATGAGACGCTCGTTAAATCGCATCACGAAGACACCATGCAAGAGCCCTTCGAGAACATCAATTCCAGAAATTTGATTAAATTGTGGCTGCGACAATCTCAAGCGGTCGGGTACCCGGGCAATTAGTACAACTGATAATACCCGGGTTTTCGAGATCTTGGGCAGTCAAATATTCAAATTTTACTTAATATTGAGATTGATAAATTACTTTTTGTTTTTCTGGTTGTCCCTAGATTTTGGCTAAATCATAAATAAAAAAACATTATTGACATAAAGTGGGATTGAAAAACTCGACTGGCCTGCGCAGCCGTCAAACCTAAATCCTATAGACAATCTGTGGACTATGCTAGATACAAATAATACACTTCTGACACTTTCGATATTTGTTTTTTGGCATTTCCTTAAAGTATAATATCTTGAAAATATACCCAGAAAATTTGAAGTCAATTCCACAAATAGTTTTCGAGATATCCCACATTTACTGAAGGGCTCCCTGCAACGCGCTAATGAGAACTTCAAACGCGTTTTTCCTGAAACTATGTTTTCAAAGCCGGTGACCACTATAATTCAAAAACTACTGGACGGATTTGGATGACAATTATATAGTTTATTGTAAGCATAAAAAACTTGTCCTTGATCGACGGATTTTAATTTTTTTTAAACTTTGATTTTGTTAAACAATAAACTAGTGGTTTTTGCTTGAAAATCAGCGAGTAAACTTTCAGACGCCGCCATTATGCAAATTAAAAAAAAATAGCGTTGATAAAGAGATCATTTTGGTTTGGACGCTCGCAAAAACCAGGCTATTTTTATGAATTTTTTATGAAAAAACTCTCATGGATATTGATATAAGGTTGTTTCAGCTCAATAAATACACTTTTGAAAAACATAAAAAATATCTGTATTTATAGTTTTATACACTTCTTATATTCATAAACAACGCGTGAACGAAATTCCTCAAAAAGTTGGTATGTCACTGGCGACCTTGATAACGGCTCCTCTATATCAGTGGCTCTAGCGCATTATACGGAAGTTAATAATTATTGATAAATAACAAAATGGCGGACATTTAAAGAAAAAAAAAAATAGTTTTTTTTCCACTGTTTTTGGCCCAAAAAATAGTAAAATTCAAAATTTTGATTTGGTTGAAGAATGCGCTGAAGCTATTACTGTGTAGAATATGTGGTTAAGATAATGAAGATCGGTTGGTTCAGTGGTTCCGGAGAAATCACGGTCGCCGACCGGAAAAACATAGTTTTGAGAAAAACGCGTTTAAAGTTGTTTTAAGCGCGCTCAAGTAGTAGAAGTAGCAACGAAAAGATGGCAAAATAATATAGTTTGACTGCTCCCATCACTCTAAAATTTTAACGCAATACTTTTCGATATAGGTACCTATATACTTTCGAAAAATGTAAAAACAAAAAAAAGTCGATTATAAACCAGAATGATCCCTTGACGACAAGATTAACTGTTAAACTAATGATTCCCTTTGTTTGATTAATTTCCGATGAACCAGTAATATGCTGTGTTGGGCATCGCAACTTCCGGAACGGGGTCCAGCAAAGATGGCGATAACTTTTTTAAAAATTTATTTATTTTAAAATTTTGATAAAATCAAGCTAAAAGATAATGTAACAACTCTGCACAATTAGTTTTGTAAAATAAATTTAATTACCGCCAAAAAAAATTATTGAAAATAATCATTCTTTCACGCCTCTGACTAGAACTAACCCCTTAAGGGGGTCGTCTACACTTGAACGCCATTTTTCAGGCCGATTTTTATGATTTTTTTTTTGAAAACTACTAAAGATATTCAACAAAAAATTTTTTTATTTGTTTTAAATTAAATTAATTGAAATTAAATTATATGAAAAAAAATTTTTGTTTTATTGATTCATTGATGTATGACCGCCCCGGAGTAAAGTGCTCTTTTTGTGCAGACCCATTTTTCGGCATTCTGGCGTATCTGAAGGCAAAAACAAAATTTTTTTCTATAAAAGTATTACTTAATGAAGGTGCTGAACTAGGATTTTCCTGATTGGATAAAAATTGTGAGCGGGACAAAAATTTTTCTATTTTTTTTTTAATTTTAATTTTTTTTTCGCACAAAAATGGCTCTTAAAAATTTTTTTTTTCATGCACAGTAAAAATCCTAGTTCTGTACCTCCAAAAAGGGGTACTAAATTGAATTAAAAAAAAAATCATGTCAATCGGTCAATTAGTTTCTTCAGAAAGTGTGCAGAAAACTTTAAAAACGTGTTTTGCAGAAAAACGCGTTTAAAGTTTTAAAACCATGCATTTCACGATTGACATCCACCGGTTTGAGGCATTTTTACTAAGAAATTTTAACGCATTGAGCAATATCCTTTCGCATGATGACTCTAGGATAGTTATACTTTAAAAATATGTAACAAAAAATCGATATTTTCAAAATTTTAAGTGTAGACGACCCCCTTAAATGAGCAAATATTCTAGAACAAATTACAAAAGCAATGGGCCTCGTTTTCGCTAAATACTGTGCGATGGAGTATTAAGCTCAAAAACTTTTTTTCCCGAATTTCATTTTGTATAAGGACCAATTTTCAAATACTAATGCACAATCTCGTATATTTTATTGCAACATTAGCAATACCTGCAACGTATTTTAACATTTTTAACAGCTATCATTGATGTTCTATTATTTTAGATGCTTAGAGTTCACAATGGGCCTATTGAGATATATGTGTGTCCTTCAGGACAGCTACACGAACCTAGATGGTTAGAGTATATAGAAGAAAATTTGGTAAAAACTCTCGTCGTAAAATTGATATGGAACATTAAAAAAAAGCATTGGAACATGTAAACGGCACGGCTCAATCCACAAATAGTAATTGATCGTTTCCCAAAAGTTCGTCGTATTGGTTTTAACTGTGTAGATATCACCACGAAATGTCAAGACGAAGTATTAAATGATTGTTTAATGTTGTTAAAAGTTTTACAATAAATAGAAAATAGTGTTCGAAAAAATTAAATAATAATTGATGTTGGAAAAAGCGTATCTTATGAAGAAATATAACAGTCGTTGGAAACATCTGTACCACCGGAACCAGTAGCATGACTTTGTGGATTACAGTCAAGAGATCACAAACAAAAGCAACAGACAAAAGTTACCAAAGACGTTACCACACAAGTGAAAAAAAGGCCAGAAAGAAATGTAAAATCAAAATTTGTTAAACAAGATTTTTTAGACTCATCCACCCTCAACTGATGCATTTGGAAATTCAGATTTTGATAAGATACAATTTTCATTTCGAAATCCGAGAGGTGTGCTTAATACCCCATTTTTGGAACTCAACACATACACTCCGCTACAGAATGATAGACGCATTTGCTTTTTAGTGTTTGTTTTCATTTCCAATAAGTAAGTATTCTTTAAATTGTTATTATATAATTAACAATAATTTTCTAAATTGTTAATTCAGTTCAAGGGAATTTAAAAGGATGGGTAAAGGAAAGTGGCTCAGCGACGAGTGCTAACAGCCAAGCATATAACGGCTAGATTAGATTTCGCGAGAAAACACATGGCGTGGACAAATCAAATATAAAAACGCTGTGTTCTCAGATGAAAAAAAGTTTAATTTGGACGGCCCGGATGGGTTCCATTATTATTATCATGACCTTCGGAAGAACGAAAAGATTTTGTCCAAATGACAAATGGGCGGTGGCTCCGTTATGATCTGCGCAGCAATTGCGTATAACGGGAGAAGCCATACGTGTTTCATGCCTTCTAGAGTGGATGCAAAAATCGACGTTGAATTACTAGAAGAAGAAATCTCGTGCTTTGATGACATTATTCATGAAGAAAACTTAATATTTCAACAGGACAACGCTGCAGTCCATACAGCTAAGCTAGTGAAAAACTGGTTTTCTTCAAAGAATATAACTCTTCTTCAATGGCCAGCGCGTTCACCAGACCTCAACATTATTGAGAACGTGTGGGGCGCGTTGTCTGATAACGTTTATGCAAATGGCAAGACATTTCAATCATTATTTCAAAAATTATATGGTACATTACAATTCAATGAGGCAACGCCAAATTTATATAATTGGAACTTTTTAATTAAAAACAGCGAATAGTAATAGTAATTTTATTAATATATGTGTACAGAAGATTATAAATCTTATCTTAGTACTAATAATAGTGGTAGATTCAGTGTTAATATTAAAATAGACTAAATTAAGAAAAAATAAAATAAAAAAATGTGAAAAAAAACTCAAAGAGGTAAAGATAAAAAGAAAGAAAATAAACATGAATTCAAAACAATATTGTTAATAATTATAGAAGTAAGCAAATAAGAATAAAAAACAAAAGGCAGTGTGTCACTCCTATTCCAAGCTTCCTACAAATCGCCAAGTAATTGCAAAAAGAGTCGTTTGGAGCCCGCCCTCTGAATATAATTAGGAAGAGAATTCCACTTACGCACAGCCTGGACAAAGTAAGATCGTTCACCATAGCGAGACAAACATCTAGGAGTAAGAATGCGAATTCCCCTAGCGGAACTTAAGAAACGCAACTTCTCATATAAGTAGCTAGGACGCCTATTATGTAGCAAGTCATACAAGAATATTAGCTGTCGCCGTTGAAGATATTCATCGATAGAGATTCCGAGTATAGGTGGAAGGTGCGACACATGAGCATAACGTGGAAGTCCATACACATATCGGGTAACATCATTAAAAGCGACTGTCAGCTTCCTATGACAAACAGAGTCCAATTTGGTAAAAACATTACTACAATAAATAAAGAACGGTAAGATTAGTGCTTTAGCCAATTTTATGCGCATTCCGAAAGATAAACAACGAGATGTTATCCACAGCTGTCGCAGTCCACCATATATTTTCCCCAGCATATGAGATACCTGACTGCAGCAGCTGAAACTTGAGTTTAGAAATATACCTAGATTCCTAACAACATCGACAAACTCGAGAACAGAATTATTTAGTAAGATGGGTGGCAGTTCCGATTTGTCTATAGGGTGTCTACAAACTACCAAACAACTTGATTTGTTTGGATTAACTGATAGTTTGTTCCTTTTAGACCACTCATAAATATTATTGAGATCCTCGTTGATTCTGCAGACGCGATCTTCAATCAGACCAATAGGCCTGCTCAGGTAGATTTGAACATCGTCAGCATATAAATGTATAGCAGAGTTTTTCACAGCTTGTGGTAAATCATTTAAGTATAAACTGAATAGGAGTGGACCAAGGATCGAGCCTTGAGTAACTCCCGAGCGGAGTAGTTCTACACGTGAAACTGAATCCCGAATCCTCACAAACTGGCACCGATCAGATAAGAAGCTTTCAACCAACCTAACGCCCGATGATGAGAATTGGAATTCATTGCTTAACTTAGAGAGTAGTTCGGAATGATTAATGGAGTCAAATGCCTTACTAAAGTCAAGCAGCACTAGAAATGCTAAATGGTCGTAATCAAGAGACTCATGGATATCAGTCGTTATCTTCAAGAGCGCAGTTTCACAACTATGCCCCGATCTAAAACCCGATTGTGAGACCGTTAACATCGCACCGTCGTCCATATACTTCATTATTTGTTTGAACATGAGTCTCTCAAGTACCTTCGAAAAGAAATTCAATAAGCTGATCGGTCTGAAATCGCATCGAATGACTAAACTGAAATTCGAACTGAAAAATTCCCTGACATTTCTTAACGAATTTCTTTTGAGCCACACAAAGACGCCCGACCATGAAAAATCCGAGTATAACTATTAGAACAATTAATGCCGAAAATTTTTAAGTAAGGATGTTACAGATTAAAAATTCAATATTTAAATCTTTTTTTAGAAATGAGCGTAGGAAGATTAAAAATTACTTATGGCTGCTGCACAAACAGAATCCGTTCAAACCGAAGTTTAAAGAAGTCAATAATAAATTATATTATTTCCTTAGTGTAAAATTATTAAATTTTTTAACAAATTTTAAATCATTCACTGAAGTTATAGCAGCTTTTTTTGCATAATATACCTAACTATTGTTTTATTTTTATTACTATTTGATCGCATTTAATCACTCTCTTATTTGTCATGTGATAAATGAATAATATTGCATTCTAATTGGACAAAAAATTATTAATTTCATTTGGAAATTTAGACTACATATTCACGAGTAGTCATGTGGGTAGCAAAACTAATACTAAGAAATTAGAATAAATGGGATTTTTTTTATAAATAAATACAAGCCATTTTCATCCTCAAAGATATTCCTTGAAATATATACACACAACACAAATTTTAATTTCATCACATATTCATTTACTAAAAAACTCACTTTTTAACATTGTACTCCGGCACAAATTTTAAACGCTTTAATAACACAAAACCAATCGATAATGAGAACGTTTCTTTCAATCGCCAAACGAAATTTTCAAACATAACGATTATTTTTGTTATATGCACTTACAACAACAACAAGCACATATTTAACGACTTTTCCTTAACTACGAAACAAATAAATTAAAACCAAAAGTGTTGGAACTAAAACAGAAATAACAAATTTTTCCTAAATTTTGTTTAGACTCGGTCACATTACAGTCGGTTATAAAAAAAAAAATAAAATTTGCGTTAAGGTAACATTTTTTGAATTAAATTCTTTCCCACATATTTCTGGAAAAGAATGGAATTATGCGATTGCGACGACGTGTTAGGAGTGACGCGCGTTTAACAACTGAATTGCAAGAGAAGTGCAAGGAGCTGGCATGAAAAGGGGAAAAATCGAAGGGATCGTTGCAGTAGAAATGCCAGGGTAGGTAAGTTAGTTATGTCCTCGTCCTTATCTTCCCTAGTTGAGGAATGATAAAATTTGAACCTATTAAACCGGAAATTAAAGGAACATTTTTTTTAGAGCCTCAAATATCTGACTGGGTCTGACTAGTATGCAATTTGCCTGCATTTTCCTCGTTATATAACAGGGTATCGATGTTTTGGGGTAGATAAAAATGGACGCATAAATAGAACGAAGAGATGAAAGCATAACATTGAGTCACAGGGCAACCAGACATTAGTGGACGGTGGTAGCACAGGGTTGCTTGCATGAAGGGATGATTTGGAAATGTGTGCACAATGAAGTATCGTTTAACGCACGTCATATATATATATAAAATGGACGGGTGCTCCGTTGTTATATAAAGGGAAAAAATCCTTCTCTTGTTGGAAACAGTCAGTGCGAGAAAGAGTGAGCGTTATGGAATTACTAACGAAAGCGAGTAGAAACACCCTGATGCAGCTGTCTCTCGCCACGAAAAATTATTTCAAAGGTAGCAGCAGCATAATAAATATTTCGTAAATGTTACTGCTCCCTTTTAAGCAATTATAATAGATTAAAGAACTGCATTATCAACAGTTCCCTTGGCATAAGGTTATCGGAAGGAAAAAAATCCTCGCATCTTCCAGATGCAAAAATGTCAAAGGGAAACGCATGTAAGATGACAGTATCATAGCCGACAGTTACCTTTGGAAACCTAAGAAATTAAAGACTTCCTGAATTACGTTGGCCAATTAGGAAATTAAGGAGACATAGAATGTTTTGAGCGTACCATACGATAGTCATAAAGTTACTGTAGTAGCACATGGAACATTTTAGACAGAAGGCAAGAATACATGTAATGCAAGCCCCTAAAGGAAAAAAAGAAAAAACTTTAGCCTGCCCTACCCCACTTCGTGATTACTCGTCCGTCAAGCCCATTTGGTTGACATGTGGCATATATGCTACAACCAAAGAATAGCATTGATTTTTGCGACATTTCAAGATTTCATTCCCTCACTCCTCGCCCATAAATTTTCTTGACGTATTGTACTTTAACGTTTCACTTTCTTTTGACGTTGGAAGTTCTGAGTGCAATATGAAAGACGACACAAAGTTGTTAAGAAGTAGAAAAAATTCCACATATCTGTAGGACAGCGAACACATTGGTTAGTTTTAATTTTAAAATTAGGATAAAAGATTTCATGCGATTTCGCAAGGGCAGCTGTATGCCACATTATACATCCGTTCAAGTAGGAGAGAAAGAAAGAAGGTTGCGTCTTACCGTCATAAATTTTCTTAAAATCAGAAGAAAAATATTTTTTTGTCAATTTTATATAAAAGAGGATGTAATATTAATGGATGATACTTTTCTTAGCAAAGAACAGATGAAATCTCTAGACAATATAGCAATGTCAGCTTGGAAGAAAGCAGCTGACATCGACACTTTATTTGACATCACATGTGCGAAAGTTCATGATAACCGCATGAGTCACACTGTAATCTGATTATTCCCACATCTCGGGGTCATTACCGTGTAAATAAAAAGTTTATTTTGGGACCAAGTGATTGATTGCTGTATTTCCGGTATTTTGGCACATAAATTTCGTCGCCTTTTCGGAATGAATTTGTTTGTTTCAAAATTTGTTATCTTTTATTTTTGGGAAGTAGAGTTGAAAAAAAAAATTATTATTTATGTTAATTTTTGGTAAAAATTCTACAGTAAATCACAAAATTGAAAGTAAAGACATTGAAATTAAAATAACTTTATGTTTTGAAAGCAAATCAAAAACAGAAATTCTCAATTTACCTTACACGAAATTGAGCGTGCCTGCAGAAAATACAGTGCGTTTCATAATTATAGCACACCTACCAACTTCAAGCAATTTAAGCGATAATTTTTTGGTTTTGCACATTGGCACAAAACAGCTTGCGCTAGAATAAATTCTCTCTCTTCCGCTCTGAGAAAAAAGAATTTTGTTTGTTGGATTGTTTCGATCATTCCATAGTACTGTTATAAGAAGCTTTTATCTATTCAAAAATTCTTTTTTTTATTGACTCAGACCCAAGCTGACTCACCGGCTCTATGTTGCAGTCATTAGGCCAATCCTGCTTTATGGCGTGGTTGTCTGGTGGCCATCACTGGAAAAGGCCACTTACCTCAACGTTTTGAGGGAGGTGCAAAGATCGGCCTGCATCTGTATCACCGGAGCGCTACGGACCACTCCTACTGATGCTCTGGAGATACTTCTTCACTTACTTCCATTAGATCTGATGGGCAAACAGATGGCTGCTAACACTGCTGTCAGACTTACAGCCACATCTCAATGGTCCAATACTAGAGTTGGGCACTCTACAATTCTGGACTCCTTTCCGCTCCAAGTGGGGCATTTTGACTACACGACTCCCAGCTACTCCTTTGTCAAGCGTTTCTTACTGAACATTCCAACCAGGCTTGACTGGGATGGGGACACCTTTCCCTGTAATGAATCCATTCAAATTTATACGGATGGCTCTAAACTACAGGGTCGGGTGGGGGGTGGTGTTTTCTCAGAGGCACTGAACATTGGCTTATCCTTCCGTCTTCCAGACTACTGTAGTGTGTTTCAGGCGGAGGTTATGGCTATTCAGGAAGCTTTAAATTGGCTAAAGGGGAATGTAGCTCCAAAGGACATCTGTATCCTTACAGATAGCCAGGCTGCTTTGCTATCCCTAGATTCTGTCCTATCGATATCTAAAACTGTCAATAGCTGTCGCTCACTCTTGAATGAGCTGGCTGAACGGTATCAAATTCACCTGTGCTGGGTCCCGGGGCACAGGGATTCCAGGTAATTGCGTGGCGGATGAGCTAGCAAGAAGGGGTACCACCCTGCAGATCCAACCGGAAATGACTACTCTTGGAAGGCCCCTGGCAACCTGCAAGATGTTGCTTAACACGAGGGCAATTAACTTAGCGAACCACAGATGGGCAAATGATACTACGTGCCATACGTCCAGGCAGATCTGGCCTAAGCTGGATCTTAGGCGCTCCAAGGGTCTGCTTTCGAGGGGCAGATCTGACCTTAGAATAGCTATTGGGGTTGTCACGGGCCATTGCCCTATTGGCTTACACGCGAAGAGACTGGGTATCTTCTCAAACGATTTTTGCAGAAGCTGCATGGACGAGGAAGAAGAGGAAACTGTTCTCCACTACCTCTGCCGGTGCCCTGCACTGGCACGCAAGCGAAAGTCCTACTTAGGTAATTATTTCTTTGATAGTCTCTGTGATCTGGCGGCGATTGACGTTGCAGATCTTTGGTGCTTCATTGACAGCTCATTGGTTCCAATGAGAAGGTGGAGGGAATTCTTTGGATTCCGTGGCATCACAACGGGCCTTTTGAGGTCTAAGTGTGCCCTTTAAGGCAGCCACATAAACCTAACCTAACCTGACTCAGCCATCAATTTGAACAAATTTTGATCCAACGCGTTCCACTCCTTCGAAATTGCAGTTTTAAGCTCAGATATCGAATCGTAGTGCCGATTATTGACATAAACGACTCTTACGAGAATGCACCAAATATTTTCTATTGGATTAAAGTCCGGCGAGCAGGCCGGCCTGTCCAACACCCTGATGTTTATGTAGTCGCAGCTTTTCATTTTTGATGAAACAAATTGTATTTCCAACGGACCATCTACGCAAAAAGCTACCAATATCATTACGGAACCTCCTTCAAAATTTCTTTTCGGGAAATATTGACGTTGCTTTCTCAAATGATCGTAATGTAAGTAAGAGGCATTGTAAAAAAGTATAATATTTTTGTTTATTTTACTTACTTGAGACCAGTCTGTGCATATATTATTGGCAGTAAAATCCAGAAATTGAGAAAGGAATGACAATATTTCTCGAAAAGAAATTTTGAAGGAGGTTCCGTAATGATATTGGGAACTTTTTGCGTAGATGGTCCGTTGGAAATACAATTTGCTTCATCAAAAATGAAAAGCTGCGACTACTTAAACAAGGTACAATGCAGTCTTTTACCATTTTTGCGAAGAAGTTCAGGAAAAGAGTTTACTTTCCAGCAGGACAACGCAAGTATACATGTAAGCCACCAAACAAAAGACTGGTTAATGGAAAATAACATCAAGGTGCTCGCCGGACTTTAACCCAATAGAAAATATTTGGTGCATTCTCGTAAGAGTCGTTTATGTCAATAATCGGCACTACGATTCGATATCTAAGCTTAAAACTGCAATTTCGAAGGAGCGGAACGCGTTGTATCAAAATTTGTTCAAATTGATGGCTGAGTCAATGAAAAAAAGAATTTTTGAATGGATAAAAGCTTAGGGCAGTGTAACTCTTAGAATAAAGAACGAGAGGAAAGGCTATCTTAAGTAAAAACCCTGTACGTGTGATAAGCATTTTTCTTCTGGGCCAAGTGGCGCGTGGGTTAAGGGGGAATGTCGCCTGAAATGTCAAATTGGACCGAATGTCGCCTTGAAATCAAAGTCGTCTCCGCAGTACTGAAATATTTGGGGGCATAAGCGAAGTGTTTTTAAATAGTAAAATTAAGTAAATTAATAAAATATGGTCGGGCAAAGTTATATTATATTAAAAGTGTTATAAGAGTTTATTTTAAAAACACCTAATTTAAAATATTATCAAAATGAGTTGGCCCCTCCTGTATACAAGCATAATTTTTCATGTTCGAAACGCACACATCGCTTGGGTTCTACTACATATAGCAAAATGCTTACATTTTTCCGAATGATGACCTTTCCTCTAGTTCTTTATTCTAAGGTGTAACTAGATATTAAATATTGTTTTGTATCACAATTGCAAAAATAAAGTTGAATTTTGTTTCGTTTTTTTAAATGTGCTATAATTATGAAACGCGAAAAGAAGACCTAAAATTGCAGTATTCTTATAACAGTACTATGGAATCATCGAAACAATCCAAAAAAAAATTCTATTTTCTCAGAGCGGAAGAGAGAGAATTTATTGTAGCACAAGCTGTTTTGTGCCAATGTGCAAAACCAAAAAATTATCTCTAATATTGCATGAAGTTGGTAGGTGTGCTATAATTATGAAACGCACTGTATAAGAATTCACTTAGGGAATTCTTCGAATATGTACCGGTACATCATATGTCGTCAAGAGCTAATTGTGTCAGAAAGAATTTTTTTATCTGAAGATTTTGTAGTTTGGAAATTTATTCATTTATTTAATATACATTCTACAGAGGCCTCTTACAGACTGCTAACAATATTAAAATTATCTCTAACAATACTTAATTATCTAGTACAAAATCCAGATATGACAATTCAATTCATTAACATTCTATTTGTCCTTCCATACAATGAAGTTCTAAATACATAATAGTAGGAAACATTACTTTAGTAATACAAACAAATAATAATAATAAAACTTCATGCAAACTCAAAACTTTGTACAAAACTATACATGGTGTTTCAGATCTGACGTGCCAAAATGAATGAGGTGATAGATCTCACCTAGGCAAACAAAAAATTGCATGGCAGGGGGAGGGGGGGCAATCTCAACCGTTTGGGAGTTACAGTGTGATTCATAAATTTAAGTTTTCGTGGTATGCACATTACACTTTTATTTTTATCTTTTCATCTACCCAACATAGCGACATCAAACAAACGCTAAAAAAACAACGATGCTAATGACCCTTCCAAAAATGCCAACACCACTGATCTAACTCCTAACATTGCACGTACAGTCACTTCCAAAAGTGAAAAAAATGGTTTGCAATAATATAAAGTTCAGAATTTTCCCAAATTTTCTCCGAAATTCATGTAATTAGTATACCTCATTTTATTTTTATTAGATTGCCCATCTTATTACATTTCCAAAAAAGTACAACATGCCCAGGTAGAGAAAGGGTGTAGAAAACATATCTGTTCGATTATACGCAGGAATATCCTATATTAGATCTGGCAATGTATTGTTCAAGAAGTCAGCATAAATCTCACTATTAAGCACTTGCGGCAAAATGAATGGTTGTCGATGATACCAGCCCAAAGATTGACACTGAATTTTTGCTGAAATGAGGTAATCTTTGTCCTATGTGGGTTAGTTTCCGACCAGATATGGAGCTTCATGTCGTCAATGTCGAGTTCCAGAAGCCAAATTATATGGACGAAATCCCTCTCGATGAATAACCCTCCAAACCTTAGATGACGACACTCCTAATCGTCTTACGACTCGCCTCGTGCCCGTCTCAGGTTCTTGCGTCACGATGGTGATTATTTGCTGCTCGACGTCGGCAGAAGTTCCCGAAGTTTCGGGTCGTGTCTCCCTGTCGTGTGAAGTTACAATTCCTGTTTCTCCTAACCTTCGAAAAGTTCGTGTAAATACCCCTTTTTGGGGTGCTCGCCGATTAGGAAATCTTCTTTGATATTCCCGTACAGCCGCTCTCTCGTTTCTGTCTACTACACCATAAATGTAAATAATATCCGCGTATTCCTTAAAAGTAAATTCTACCATTTTTTAATAATTTTTGCTTAAAACACGCATCCTTATTGACTTGTTTTTCAACTATGATAGGTATTCTTGCTGACTGACCCTTTTTTATAGCGAAAATTCCATCAGGTACGAGTAACAGAACGCCAGGATACAAGAGTGTGAATTCTGGCTAACACAAGCTAATATCGGCGATAAAATAAAATTACACTAAAATTTTTATAACTTTTTTGCAGCAATAATTAAAATTAATTACCTGTTAACCCAAAACAAGCATATTCGACCCCTTATCTTAAAAATTTTGTTTATTTAAAGAATTTCCTACCTAAGGTGCAATAAAATAATTAGCTAGTCAGGGATTTCTAAGGGTTTTCTAATGCTTTATCTACCTTGCCAGGTAGCACCTTTTTGGAAAGGTAATAAGATGGCCAATCCAATAAAAATAAAAATGAGGTATACTAATTACATGAATTTCGGAGAAAATTTGGGAAAATGCTGAATTTTAGGAAAGGTCATTGGGATAGTAGCGTTTTTAAGCGTTTGTTTGATGGCGTTGTGTTGGGCAGATCAAAAGATAAAATAAAAGAGTAATGTGCATACCATGAAAAACTGAAATTTATGAATCACCCTGTAACTCACAAACGGTTGGGATGCCCCCCCCCCCTGTCATAAAATTTTTTGTATGCCTAGGTGAGACCCCCCCACTCCCTTTCGCACGTCAGATCTGAAACATCTACCTCATCTAGGTTCCGAACAAAGTTAAATGAAATAATAGTTGCAGTAACTGGTTCACGGAATCTATAATTAGTTCTATACTGTGGTATGTAAAGAAAGTTTCTTGCTCTTAAATGTCAATTAAATTAAGCAATACAGTCGGTATGAAATAATGTCATATACAAAGGTCGCTGAGGCAACCTTTCTGCTTAGTAAGATAATCTAAAGCCAGCAAACTACAACGAACAGAATAAGAGGGTAAAGATGACGCCCAATTTAACCTACGTAAAGTAAAACGAGTAAAAACATGTTGAACTCTCTCAATTTTTTCAATATGCACAGAATAATTAGAACAAACAATAGAAGCATATTCCAAATGAGAGCGAACCAAGGAAGTATACAAAGTCCTTAGAGCATGAGGGTTACCAAAATCCTTACAACTTCTTCTGATAAAACCTAACATAGAAAAAGATTTAGCAATAATAAAATCGATATGATTATTAAATGATAACTTGATATCAAAGAGTACGCCAAGGTCCCTGATAATATTTACTCTTTCGATTAAGTCATTGTGAATGCTGAAGTCAAAGAAAATGTTACTTAGTTTTCTAGTAAAAGTTATACATTTATATTTTGGGATACTAAGTTCAAATCTATTATCTACCATACACACCATTGAACTACCAAGTGAACATCTTTTTGTAAAGAAAGCCATTGGGAATAAGAGAGAGAGCAACAACAAAATTTTATGCATTTGACTATACCATCAATGCAGACAAGGAATAATAAGGGACTGAGATGGCTACTTTGAGGCACACCTGAAGTGATATGAAATAATTACGACTGAAAATCTCCAATCTTTACAAAAGCTCGTCTGTTAGTTAAAGAAGACTCCATCCAGTCAAGAATGTTTAAGTGAATACCCAGCCTTTTCAACTTCGCCAAAATCAAATCGTGTTGAACTCGATTAAAGACTTTAACAAAGTCAAAAAAATCGCGTCAAACAGATATCCCTCCTCAATGGATTTAGCAACATAATTAGTCAGTATACAACATGCATAAAACCCATGCTGATAAGAAGACCAATGTTCCTTAATTAAGGCATAAAGTTTATTCCTATCTACAGATTCAAAAATTTTTTGAATTATATTCAGTTTAGAAATAGTACGATAATGATTAATATCACTTTTATCGGCTGATTTTAAAATTTCAGAAATATACGATATCTTCCAAGAGAAAAAAATGGTACTTAAAAGGAAGGCTAGGGAAGAACCACATCTTTTCAGGAACAACGAAGGAATACCATCCGGACCAGCACTAACATTAGAGTCAACCGATTGGAGACTCTGAAAGACCTCATCAGCATCAAAGTGTGAGAAAATTCTGAAAATTCTTTCCTGTATTATCGACAAATACAGATTCATAAAAATTTGCCAATAGGTTGTATGTGGATTCAAGATTATCTGAACTTTTATTCAGTGTTGTGCGTGTAGATTACATCGTGTACTCTACACGATAATTTACGCGTAATCTACACGCACTCTACATGGGATACTTTACATCAACACGTAAAGTAAATACATATTTTTGATTTTTTACAAGATTTCATGAAAATGTATCGTTAATAAAAAACAACGTTTATATAGCCCATAGTTTTAGTATTCATTTGTAACATTTGAGTCTGCGAGATTTAGGGTAAAGTATACATGTAAAATTTTTTTTGAATGTTCAAAAGATAATCTATTCCTTGTTGGTGAGTGGACGTATGCCCAATTGGAAAAGGACCTCTCCCGTTCAGCCGATGAAGCTGGATTTTTCAGAAGTTTAATGGCTAATTTAGATAAAGCTGTATGGTTAAATTCAGTCATGCTCCAAAATACAATAGATTTTTCAAAATTTTTCTCTATTGATTTTGGAAAAACAGGCCATGATTGTTTCCGAAAATGATGCCAGTCTTCAACATCGTTGGTATCTAGATGGTCGAAAAGAAAATCGTTTATGATGTCTTGTTGTTCACTAGTCAAAAACGCATTGTCATATGAAAGATGAAGGTAATATGCCACTAAAGAGTACACATTTAAACCCATTTCCTTTCGTTTTTTAAATTGTCCTTGAATTTTTCTGGTAATTCTAATTTTAGCCACAATAATGCTGAATCTGCGATAGAAACAGAAGATTTCTGGGAGAAATTGACAAGTTCACATACTGGATCGAGAACAATAGTGAGACACTTTGTTTAATTTTTCTGGGACTAGGATCGACTGCTATTTGCTTCATAATTTCTTTGTTTTGAATGGGACAAGAAAAAGAATAACGGTAGAAACACCATCTCTCTGTGAAGACTTGCTGCTGAATGCATCATGTTTACACAGTCGTAATTCCAAATTTCTATAATATACACCAAAACTCTACATAATACATACTCTTCTTAATTTACACATACATACTCTACATGTCGATGTAGATTATTGATTTACACGTGTAGACGCACAACCCTGCTTTTATTCTTGTACTTCATAGAAGAAGGAATTTCGGTGAGCGCCTAATTCTTACGAAAAACCAAAACTTAATAGCATTATCTTTAATTTGAGATTCAATGGAATAGACGTATTGGCAGTAGAGAAACTGAAAGTTTAAAGAAATAATAAGTGATTTATGATACAGATCAATTTGTATTAAGGGAGATTTTTCTGCTATTTCTGCTCTGCTACAAATTTCTGAGTTAATAAAGACTAAATTCAAAATCCTTTTCATAAAATTAACATGCAAAAGTTGTTGACTTCAATAGATTGCCAGGTCGAATTTCCTAAATTGAAATCACCAACAACGCAAGCGACATCATTGTCACCAAAATTAGATACAATATGAGCTTTGTAAATATCGTCTTGACTCTGAGGAGGAATATAACTAGCAAATATATTAAAATTTTTTCCAGAATGACCTTTAACTCATAGCAAATTTTGTTCCCCATGGCCTGCGTTATTATGAAGAGGAATTAAACTGGGTGAGCATGACAAACGACAAGATATTAAAAAACCGCCTACCAATAAACATCCAGTATAAACAAAACATAGATCTTTACGATGTACTACATAGGTATTAGGAAATAGTTCACTACATAGGGTACACTCATGTAACCAAGTTTCAGTAAAAAGTATTATGTCGAAGTCACTGTCTAATACCGCCAAGTAAAACTGATTCAGTTTGGTTCTTATACCACGAACATTTTGATAGTAAATAACTAAAGAATATCCTGCGTGATAATTACTATTAAAATTTAGGTTTCCCTTGTGTTTGCTAATTTCTTCTCCGCAGTCTCCTTTGGAATTCCTTTTAAAAAAACGAAACTGGCGGACAATTGTACCCTTCGGCCAAAAATCAGCTTGTATACATGAAGTATACTCAGTAAATCGAACTCCTATTTTAAAATGCACGAATTTTAAATTCTCGGTGCATGCCTCAGTTTTCAATAATTTCCTGCACGACAAAAATTGACCAGGTAAATGCAATTTCTCCCACAAATAATTGATTATTTATTCTTGCGAGGTACTCATTGCAAGTTTCGATAGGTAAATCCAGCGATGACTAACTACAGCTGAAAGGTGTGGCATTGCCGGAGCCTACAACCCTTTTATATTTTTTGGGGCGAGATTTAATTTTACTAACAACTTGCCAAGCATTTTCACCAGTAGAATCAGTATACTCCTGCTCAGCAGAAACCATTCGTCCAGTAGATTCAGTATCACCTGGAGCACAATTGACAGTACGAAGGAGATACATTTTATTCTTAATTATGTTGCTTAGTATGAAAGTAGGAAATAAACGAAAACAAGCAGATATTTTTACCAGAACACTATTTCTTTTAGTTGCATTGTAAGAGAAAGCCAACAGGAATTGTTAGGTGGCCACGATCTACACTGCAAAAATTATAAATAAAGTAGAAATGCGAAGAAATTCTAAAAATCTGTGCTGGCAGAGGTAGAAATAAAATCTTGTCTTCTAACGACAAATGTTTTATTCTTTGTAAAACTGAGATATATTCTAAAATCAGTGTTTCAAAATTGACGGCTCAAATATTCAGATTAATTAAAAGGCCAGGCCCAAATGGAAACAGTTCGTCGTGTTTTGCGTAACAAGAATTTAAATGGGATCAGTCGTACAGAAAAAAAATCAAATATTTCATTAATGATTCAAAAGAAATGTTTGGAGTTGGCTAAGGCACATACACTGCGCGAAATTTCCACTAAGTCAATTTTTTCAATGCTTAGACTTTCATTGCAAAAACAGAAATAAAAAGTTTAAAACTAGTAAAATGTTATCAGTTAAAATAAATGAAAAACTTAACACGTTGAGGTAAATGACGTCTATAGTTTATACTTAATAGCCGTGCAGCTTTCCGTATATTTAAATGGCAAGCTTTTTTAAATGAGCGTCAACGTTTTAATTTCCGAATTTTTTAAAGTTAAAATCAATTTTTGCAAATCCTCGTTTTATGATTTAGTGTGCTTTGCTTGTTAACCGACGATATATTTTACAGTTATTTTGCCTCAACAGCAACTCTTTAAATAAAGACAGCCAGACGAACGGACAGAACGCAACTATAATGGTTTCTACTAGTGCTTATGATACCCGGAACTACCCGGATAGAATCATTAGCCCTACTTCCTACTTTCTGCGAAACCTTATAAAAATATATCACAAAAAACTGCTGCAATTAAGTGCAAATTAGTCTTTTAACAATCACCAATAATTACCTACCACCACTAATTTCGCAAATCTTGTTTGATCAATCAGGGTTTTTAACACCTCTATTTATTTGAAATGTCATGAGACTTTTAGAGCCATTTTAAATCTTTAACAGTCTGCCCTCCTAAATTCGCTGTGTCATAATTTTCCGTAGATTTGTAGCGGAAATATACAGCGCCGTGCATAGTAATAGGTGCAAGCACTAGCCTCGTATAAAAAGTAAGTGTGCATTTTCCAAAACAATGACATCAGTTGTCTGACAACTTTTGTGAAATAAATTATCGTTAACGCTTCGGTCATTTGAAAGGAAAACCGCAAATGCAAACCTTGCTGTAGTTTTTGTTTTGGTAGCTCTTAAATGCTCATAAAAGTGATCAGGCTTGAAATTAAAGCGTAATATTAAAATATCTGTTTTTACCTGTGCAATGTAAGTAAACTCCTCTTTGTTTCAATAGGTGACTTTTTTATTTATAATATAATGACAACTCAGTTCAGTTATGAGCAAATGAATCGCCAAAATAGTGGGCTGATCCCAGAACGTGTTAATAATGCTCTACAATGGTTGAAAAGTAAAGCAAGCAACAGGTCATGGAAAAACTTCGGAAAAATGTTCGGCAAATAAAAAAGCTGGTAAAAATAAAACCATCTATCACTTTTACTGATATCAAAAGAGATCTTGAGCTTGGTATTAACACAAGACAATAAAACATGGCGGGAGCAACCCCAAACAATAGGGGATGTTTTTCGTACAATGAGCTTGGTGACATATACTGGATCAAAGACATCCACGATACATAGGAATACTGTAGAACGCTATGCTTCCGTTTTCACAAAAATAAATGCCACTTCGTTGGATCTTTCATTAGGACAACGATACAAAACACACCTAAAAAGCGAATAAGGTCTGGTTTGAGCGCAATAGATACCGAAATAAAGAAGAATAATGGCAACCAGTGAAAGCAAGGAGAATGGCCGGGGGTTGTTATACCGAACGGTTGACTACATGCCCAGAAGATGTCTAACTATTCTGAAAAATTAGGGATTTGCAACTAAATATTAGGTAAACAAGGTGTTGCAGACTTGAAATAGGACCTAGAGCAACTTCTGAGCAAATGTTTGGGCTGGTATCATCCGACACCCATTTAAAGGGACAATTCATTTTGCCGCAAATGCTTAATAGCCAAATTTATGCGGACTACTTGAAGAATCCACTGCTAGATCCACTATGGATAATGTTGTTTAATGTTGTTGTTTGTTGAATATGTTTTACCAAAGCGATGGAGCGCCAGCGTATTCTGGTATCATTGTAAAGGTAATACTGAATTAAAAATATCCTAACCACTAACTTGGCCTGCTAAATCTTCAGATCTCACCCCATTGGACTTCTTATGGGAAACACCAACAATGAAGGATAAAGTTTACTCAGGGCCATGTTGTGCCTCGTAGGTAATAAGAAATAAAAAAACAGGTTTATTAATTACATGAATTTCGGAGAAAATTTCGTAAAATGCTAAATTGTAGGTAATTTCAAATTTTTTTCCAGTTTTTTTGTACCTGTAATGGTAGGAGTTAGATCAACATTTTTGAAAATTTTGGAAAGGTCATTGGGATAGTAGTTTTTTGGCGTTTGTTTGATGTCTCTCCGTTGAGTAGATCAAAAGATAAAAATAAAATAGTGATGTGCATACCATGAAAATTGCAAATTTGTGAATCACACTGTAACTCCGAAACAGTTGAGATTGCCCTATTCCCTGCTATAAAATTTTTCCCGAATACTTTAATTTTACTAAGTAATTTTTGTTTTTTTTCAGAAATTTAAGAAATATTTCTATTTTGCCCAGCCCATCAAGCTGAAATAACATCTAAATACATCTTTTGTTTTTCTCGAGTTAACATTATGGTTTTTCGGGTTACGTGCCTGAAAGATCAAAAGAACCCTAATTATGAGATTTCCGTGTCTGTCTGTATGTAACAGCAATTTTTCTCGGTTTCCAGTTTCTCGGTTTCCAGTTTATGTGACACTCGTGAGTATTTTCCCACGCACAGTGACGTAAATGGGTGCGTGACTAAATTCAACATGTTGAGTACCACTGTTAACAAAGTTACTTCAAATTTGTCTTTATTCACCATTTTAATGAAAGCATCCAAAACCTGGTGCTTGTGTTGAAACCAAGTTAGCCGGTTCTCTCAACATGTTGAATTTAGCCACGCACCCAAATGTAAATAAAATAGTTGTTGTCCACAACAGCAAATTCATTTATTTTTACGTAGCAAAGTGAGAAAATACTCACGTGAAAGTTTCAGAAACGGACCACTGAACTCACTTAAGGGGGGATCCTGCTTTATGAGGCTCAAAAAATCCATTTTTTTTGCTTAAATCTCTTCCCAATATATCTAAGAATATGTCAGTAAAGTTTTATAGGCTAATTCGAAATATTTTCAAAGATATAGCACTAAACGCAGTGGGGTGTCGAGCAGCTATACTAGCGCTCGGGCAGCTCGAGTAAACTTTGAAGCGCGTTTTCTCGAGTTTTCATTTTTATGATTTTTCGAAACTGGCGGGCGTGATTGCAAGAAAACTAAACGACCAATAAAAATGAACCAAAGCTTGTTGTCTTCAGTTTTAAATTCTCTTCAATTTGAACATAAAAAGATTAATGAAAAAAAAATTCTAAAAAAGTTTTTTAGCAAGTTGAAATGATTTTTTTTTCTTGCAAAAAGCACATTTTTTTCAAACCTGAAAAAAAAACTTTTAATTTTACAATTTTTTAGGTTTTTTTAGTTCACCTAGAAGAAAAATATATATATATATATTGGTTGTTTTGTTTCCGACAAAAATTACGAGCTTCATCTGTCCCGCCGGTTGGAGACTGCGATTGCAAGGTGTTGCACAAATGTACAAATAAAATGGCAGCGTTTGAATATGTTTGTCTCAATAAATTTTTGTTTTATCTTTCAAATATGCAATAAAATAATCTGAAAAGTTCTCTAGACTTGCTTATTTTTTTCTGTCCTATAAAAATTCCCCAAAAAACGCTTTTTTTAGGCCTCCTAAAGCAGGATCCCCCCTTAACTTAAGGGGGCAACCTAGTGTAGCGGGTGAAACATTTTTTGAAATTATGTTTTCATCTTAAATTGTTTAGAAAAGGCCTAGAAGTCCATCCTACGAATACAATAGAAGATATGAACTGTCAGACTTCGTGCCGAATTATCGCGTTATACGTTTTCTGTCAACTTTAAACTCGTTTTGCTCGAAACCATGTTTTTGGAACTGGTGTACAGGATTGCGCGTACACTACTTAACCGATTGACTCGAATTAAACTGGCTGCTAATAAAAGAGAAGATTAAACGTATTATATGCCGCGACGTCGAAATTTTTCTCATAGTACGAACTTTTTTTTGATAGGTACTATAAATTTTAAAGTCTCGCCATTTTTCAATTTATACCTGACCTTTCGTTATTTTGGATATCTCAAAGTAAAAAAAACAAAACACTTTCACAGACAACTCTTGGGCTTCGAAGGTACCACCTTCAAGTCGTCCATTTTATTAAAAAAAAATTTTTTTTTATACAATTATATATCCGTACCTCAGAGCAAAAGGGTATTAAGTCACAAAATGTAAATTTTACAGGAGAGCCTAAAATACAATAATTTATTGTGTTGTACAGGAAAATTTAAATTTTGGACTTAATACGCTTTTGCTCTGAGGTAGGGATATATTTTTCGTTACTATAATGTGCAATGAATCTCCATCTTGAAATATTTTTTCTTCCTGAAGAGGGACCAACAGAGTGACGGTTCAAAAAAGATATTTTTGGTACCATGACATGTCTAGAATACGCTCATAAAATATTAAGTTGACATCCAAAGTATTACAAAAATTAAGGGGAGTTAAGTGAAGCTATAGGTACATGTGTCTGCAGTCGTCTGGAAATTTATGATTTTTTCTTATCCTTATCTATTTAATTATAACTGGCAAAGAAGGCATGTGTAATTTTATGACCTTTGTCCAAGCAATGATAATATTTTCCTTTTTCTAGACAATGATAATAAAGAATATATCTTTTTAAGCAGTGATTAAGAAGTAAAAAAAAAGTGTCTGAATTTTTGAGGAAAAAACGAAGCTGAGTTGGGCGCCATTTTGGTAAAAAAATTTAAAAACGCGGCTGCGATAAACTGAAACAACATTTATACATAACATATATTACTAAAAAATCATATTTTTTTTCACAAGTCTGGAGAGCGAAAACCAGAGAAGGACATTTTTAAGCAGACCGTCACGGGAGGATATTTTGCTCCATTAAAAATTTTATAGCTGAAAAAAAATATTTTATAATAGGTTGTAACGTATTTATAAAACCAAAAAAGAATTCTCAAAAATAGTGTTTTTTTAGCTGTCGCCCTGTTGATCCCCTTTAACCCTTGAACTTGTTCTTCTGTGAGATGTACAATATGTACCAACTTTATTTGTAATAGGTAAAACAAATTTTATAATTAACATGAAATATTTTAATTTCATAATATACACTCACTGGCCAATTATAAGACACTCTGATTTTTCTTTAAAAAAGCCTGTACTAATTCTAAATTTTTTATTAAAAAGCAACCTTTATTAATAAAATGTTTTACTATTAATAATTCATTAAATAAAGAGTTAGGAATTGGTTTGGCAGAAGTAGGAAATTGAAATCCAACGTGTATGTAACTTTAGTTGCATATCCATCATATTTCCTTTTATTTGAATAACGCTCTGTTTGTCTACATTATAAAATAAATCATCAATTTCTACTAGACTGAATGAATTCCAGTTTGTTATATTAAATTAAATTATGTAGAAACATTATTGCACGAAATTTCAAGTAACAATCAAGAGGCAACCCAAAACAAACTTAGAAAAAAAAGGTATACATATGATCGAATCGTCGTAGTCCAAAAGTATACCGCACAGCGGAATTGAAAGCCACATTCAGCTTACCAGCCAACACCGATTCCAATTTAATAAACGAAATCAACGGAATCAAGAAGGATCCTACAAAAAGAAGACTTAAGCCGTATAAGCTGCAGATAAAGACAGCTTTCGTAGGGCTCTATATATTTTACCAACGACAATGTTGGCATGATTTGAATAATTTAGAGACTTATTAAAAATAATGCCAAAATTTTTAATTGAATCACTATAAAGAAATAACAATATTATCAGGAATAATATTTGGAAATGAAGAAATGCTTAAATTAGATTTTTAGATTATAATAGCGTTTAAGTTAGAAATGATTGTGGAAGGATTGAAACCACCCTATAAAAACCGTGGAATTTCCGAACGAACAATCATGGGTCGCCGTCGCACATTGGACGGAATCGCGGTTCCAGCTGGAAATAATTCGTATCCCTTTCAAATAATTTGATTTGCGTTATGCTCGGGGATTTTCAAGGGTGTTGATTCCAAAGTAGAGATGGGTAACTCAGATCTGAACCGGCTCAGAGATCCGGCTCTCAAAAGTGAGTCAAGTGAATCGGAACTCAGTTTTGTCCCGTGACGGAGCCCGAAGAGTCATTTCTCAACATTTGCATCAGTTCGATTTGATTCTTATTGTAGACTAATGAGAACGAGCGCTCATAAAAAGAGAATGATAGAAAGAGGAATACTTGAAAAAACAGGAGAACGTGGAACTAAAAGTTCTACAAGAACTACCACTGAAGCGTAAGCAGCACCTCGGTCTTCGCTCTCAGTGATGTCCAAGCCTATGCCCGCGGGCAAGTAAGCTTTTGCGCTTTTAAATTCGTATATGCACTTGTTTGGCTGTATTCAGTTTCCTGTTTTTGCATTTTTTAATTGTTAAAGCATACAAAAGTTTAAACAATTGTCATATTTAAGTAGTTTTGTAAGCAATTATGCAATATCTTAAAATATACAACCTTTCGCAAACATTTAAAGGTTCTAAATTAAACAAACAGTACGAAACGCTTCTAAAGCTTTTAGGCGTTCCTCACATTAAGTCGGGTAAGTTTTGCCATCACTGCTCTAGAGAGAGACAAAATGTCTCAAGCTGAAAATTTTCAGTGACTCTATCGAACCGACTCTTGGAGCCGGATCTTTTAAAAGAAGCAGATCCGAAAAGCCGGTTCGTTCAAAAGATCCGTTTGGCCCATCTCTATTCCAAAGCTGTGATCGGATTTTCAAAATCGTCGGATCCAATACGACGCACACATTTAAAATAATTTTCCTGAAGGAATAAACATTGTTTTTTGGAGGCTTTCAAGGGTGCTGATTATAAATCTATTATCGGATTTTTAACCGTCAAGATGGCGGGTCCAATATGGCCGAAACGCCTTTAAAATACCGCATAATTTATTTTGGTCAAATTTCAGTTATGGACGAAGTTGATCGCTGTTAGCTGTCATATGCAGCATATTTCCCATATACATATCTATTAAATCAATCTAAATGTTATCAATCAGGAAGCGTATTCTGTACAACAGAATCAAAATCATCGAAATTAACTATGCGTTATGAAGCTAGGCACCGCCCCTCCTTCAACTCTCACCATAGGCCAAATTTTTTGTCATGACACAAATAGATACTCTATGCATTCAGAATCATCTAAAGCAGTTTACCCGTTACAAAGTTAGACTACCCCCACCACAACCCTTGGTTAACATTCCTTCTATTAACAGTGGAGAAAAAATAATGTACTTACCAAAAACTATGGGTATACTTAAATTTTTATTAAAAAATACCTTGAATCCACAAACTCTAACGTATTTCTGAGTTGTAAAAGTATTATTTAATAACATATGATAGTTTAAAGATCAGTTTTGCGAAATTTGGAAAAATAATACCTAGATGAGTTAAACTTAGTGAATGACTGTATTTTATCAAAAAGAGTTTTTTTATCATCAGGATAATGTTACGTGTTACACAACAAAAGCCATATTGTTATTTACTACACTCTGTTGTATTTAATAACTAATGTTATTTTTCACTGTGGCCTGTTGATATGCTATTATAAAATACCACATTCTTTTATGAATTTTTGAGAAAGTGGTTAAATTATCTCAGCATATTGCTATGACCGTACCTAATGATATTTACCTTAATTGGTTTGTTTCATATTATTTCCACCAAAAATAACTTGCACGCCAGTGCAGAAATTTTTATGGGGCAATCTCAACCGTTTGAGAGTTACAGGGTAATTCATAAATTAAAATTTTTCATGGTATGTACATCACTCTTTTATTTTTATCTTTTAATCTACTCAACGCAGCGGCATCAAACAAACACTAAAAAAATACTAACCCAATGACCTTCCCGAAAATGCTGATCTAACTCCTACTATTGCAGGTACAGTTACTTCCAAAAGTGAAAAAAATGTTTTGAAATTACCAAAAATTCTGTACTTTTCCAAATTAGCTCCGAAATTCACGTAATTAATACATCGCTTTTTTATTTTTATAAAATTTCCCATCCAATTGCCTTTCCAAAAAGGTTTAACATGTCCACGTAGAGAAAGAAGATATACATAATATATGGGTTACATTAAACCCCGTGTATATCGGAGTGTTAAAGAAAATATTAAACTTCGAATATCCAAAATACTGCACTTGAGTTCTTTCACCGTTTTTAAATTTTTTCTAATATAAATAAGACCACGTCAGATTTTTTTAATAAATACGTAATACGTATGATACTTACTTACCTAGCCTTGAGAATGCTAAGAAATCGTTCAAATCAAAATCGAGGGTTAATGTACCGCAAAATTTATTGGTCATTCGATGATAATTAATTCACAACGGGTACACAAAGAAGATAAATCGTGCAGTACTTACCCATGAGAAAATAACAAAGGTTCCCAATGTTCCCATCGTTCTTATAATCGGCGTTATCTACCTGGACCTAAGATAATCTTTTTCTTTTAAATGTGACACCTATGAAAGTCGATTTATTTTAAATCTTCAAGGAATTTTAAGGTAAACTCCTTCAAAATATAACGTCGATTCCTTCCATAAACCTATAAATGATGGTAAAACGACTTTCTTTTCAGTTTCATTCTAACGAATGGCCACAGGCTGCGCATTGAAAAATTCCTTAGCAAGTTTAGGGTATCCAAGCAGAAAAGGGATTTTTACCTGTTTCCCACTTCTTCTGCACAGCTAATGTGGTAAGAAACTTCATACTTTTGCGGTAGTTTAAATGTCACAGCTTCTCTGGCTGTAGTCTGACTAACACTATAAAGTCAGAGACAAAATGCAGAATGAAGAGTCGAGTTAATACCTCAGCAAGGACAGGCTGGTTTTATACTAAAATCTCGTCTTAGATATTGTTTATCCGTTTACCACAATGAAGCAGGTTATCTAGATATTTAGTGAGGTGTGCAAGAAGAGGTCAAGAGAACGTTTAGGGTAATTTGATGCAAACAGATGATGTCTTGAGATATGTATGTCACTGCTGACTGACTCCATTTTTTTATTTATCATAGAAATAATAAATTAAACTGAAACTTACTAAGACCATACTAAGATACTTCGCACATGCACCATAATTTATTATTTCACTGAAGATTGCTACGCAAAATACAAATTAGAATCTTTTTGCGTCTTAAAGAATATTATTTAATGGCCCTTAAAAAAATCAAAAATCTTTTAAACGGCCTTCAATTAATAAACGTGAACTTAAAGCATTAGGAATTGTTTGGGGATGAGCACCAAAGGCAATTGTAGCATAATTAGGTATGCCAGCCAAGTATAGACAGAGCAAGTTGTAAAGACATTATTTATGGAATAAATTATCCGTTACATGAAGTTAATTTTAGTAATGAAGGAGGCTTAGGCATTTTTCTTAAAACATTAATATGAAAATTCAGTTAGCCGGCGAGTCGTTGGTACTGACTCTTACAGAAATTTTGTTTTAGAAGTTTATGGAAATGTTAATAAAATTTTGTTGATGTAAAACTTGAAGAGAATTTTAAAATAATAAAATTTAATAATTTTGCAAATTTTTTCTTCGCTCACGAAGGTTTTTATTTTAAACAGTTCTTTACCCCTAAAGGAAGTCATGGATAACATTTTACATAAAGTAAAATATCCAATTTTAAAAAAAATGGTAACAAAAGGCAAACTCGATGTATCTAAAGCTATTCATCTGATGGTTTCTCGCCCGTGGTTTTAAGACGCTGCGCTTCTGCGTTCAGTTTTTCAACTGTTATACTCCACAGAAGTGTTACCGTCTGCATGGAAACTTGCTACAAAAAAAAGAGACATGATAATCCTCTAACTACCCAATCGAACTTACTATGTAAAGTTTTCAGCTCCTAGTTGATGAAGGGTCTAGATATAAATGCCGGTGGACCTCAAGGGTCAGTCCTATCCCCAACTTTACAACAAAACTGAAAAATTATCCCCTTTTACCCCATTTCGATATACCCAATTTGCTCTCTTTTTAAATCTTGGGTATTGAGATATTAAGTAATTAAATTACTGCATCGATGATATATTTGTAGTCGCACTGATCTACAAGTTCCACATCTGTAAAATCATTTATTTTTGGAGCATCGACGGAATGTCGGTTTTCTCTGACTCTTCTATCGATCTGTTTATGGTCACTGTTATAACGAAATTTCTAGCCTGAATCCTCACAACGCGCGATAAAAAGAGCTTAAGTGACTTTAGCATATCATTAAATGTTGATCTAACCACCCTTCTGTCACTTCGACCAGAAAGATCTTTTGAGACGAGATCCTATAATAAACTTAAGCCTTCTAATCAAACGTTAGTTTATTTATTATGCCCAAAATGTCCTTGGGACAGCCTTAGCTATGTCTAACTGTGATGCAAAAACCTCACCGAGATGTCCGAGCCTGAATTGACTCAAAACCTCGAAGTAACAGAGAATTTATTCCGCCGTCATCGATTTCTTTTTTAGTTTGTAAGCTAGGGGGCAATGACCTGTTATAAGCCTTGAATCTGTCCTTTCCAGTGTAAGTGTTTGCTTTATTCCTAGGGGACATCACCATCTCATTCTCTTCAAGACACAACATGATTCTGCTTCTCTGGGCCAATCCTTTAACTGCCTCCCACCCTTATACTTGAGGTAAAATTTCGGGAATTTCTCCTAAGCAGGAAATCCCGAAACATTCAAACGAGGTGTATATTATAACCTCCTTTACTCAACCTCATATCCCAATTCCCTTACCCGCCTAGGCTGTGCCATAGCTTCATAGGAGGACATCTCCTGAGCTTTGGTATTATCATAAATAAATAACAATAAAAACTCAGTTTTCCTACGTACATTTTCAAACATGTTTTTAAGATGCCAGAGCTAAGGCATCATCCCTATGATACTTTAGCACAGCCTAACCAAGAAAGGAATTAAGAATGCGGATGTTACGGAGCTTATCCTTGTACCAAAATAATCAAACATCCGAAGTGGTTCTGACCTTTAAAACTCTATCCGAAATCATTTCGAAAAGAGCAAATCATACGAGCATTGTAGGTTGGGCGTAACAAAAACGTATTATGACAAGTGTCGGAGTCGATCAGGGAAGAGACTACCTCTTGTAGAGCCCAGGTAAAGGAGGAAGACGGGGCAACAGGGAAAGTGTGTTCTGAAAACAGAGTAGAATGGGCAGTAAAATCCTTTATTGCATATAAATCACAGCATAATGTTGCAGCAGTCAGATAACCGAATTTAGAATAGACTCGCTGAATAGAGCTTGTCTAAAACAAAGTTATACTCTCAAAAATTGGAAGGTGGCTAAAACTTAATAAGGCTGACTAAAGTATACCAAAAGCATGTTGACCGATAATTTGTTGACATAGAGTTGCAACAATATCAGATTCGAAAAGACTGAAAAACCGTATTATTAAAACGAGATGTGGAAATTGATAGCGATATTGCATAGAAGAATTTCACAAGGAAAAATTCATTCACCGTTCATATAGATGATACTAATATCTGCTCTATAGATGATCTATCGATAGTAGTAAGAGAAAAGTTAGTTGCTTCAAGAAGCGATCAACATTGCAATATCATGTGCTCAAGATTGCGAAGTGAAGATCAACTCAAACAAAACGGTACGGCTGCTTTAATATAAAACGTATTTTATGGAAGATAGTTCCCACCGTGTATGGGCCACACCGAACTCTCCATAAAGAATGAGGTCAAATGCCTGTGCGTAATGATAGCCGGGACACTAAACTGGACAAGACTCCAACACGAAAAAGACAAAAAAAAAGCTAATGGCTTGCTAGGTAAAGCAATTGGAGGAGTATGGGAACATATAACGGGTCATTTAAGGCCTCAGTATATAAATAAAGGAGCAGTACAGCTGACAGAGAAATAATTATAGCTGTTTAAGAGTATTCAAAGGAACGATCAGAAGTACTTGGACATAATAAATTAATAATTTCGTGCCACAGTTAGTCCAGCAGAAATAGGGTTCGAAAAAAAAAAAAATTGGTTACAGCAATCTGACAGCGGAATATTGTCGAACAAGCTCTTGTAAAAGAGGAAAAAATAAATCGAACCGACAGCAGCTATCCGGGGTGGAATGGGGTGGATTTTTAGGGGTTGAAAACAGTTTTTCGTGAGTTCTGACTAAACTGTGCATCCTATCGAAAAAAGTTAAAGCTAAAAATTGTAGGAAATAAAAAGATCTACAACTTTTGTATTCAGCATTTTCACCTTAGTCTCAACATTTTTCGGAAATGTGGCGGAAAAATGGTTTTTCGGTTTTTAATTTTTTTCTTTGACAAAAAAATTTCTATGAAGCTGAAACTTGGGAAAAAGATAATACTTTTTAATGTTGCAAAATGGCAGTAATTTTTTCAGACGGAAATATTTAGAGGTTGTTGTTAAATTTAATTTAAAAAAAAAGCGAAATTTTTAACTTCGATTCCTCTTAAAACTACGCTTCCTACGTTTCATGAATTTTTCTCTAATCTTGCTCTTTTTGCAGAGTGTTGGAAATTTTCTTCGTCAGATGCAACAAAACTGAACGATTCTTCAGTGTTTTCGATAGTTTCATTGAGTACTGTTTCATATCAATACATATAACCTTAAAAACAAGCATGCTGAACAAAGACATCATATAGTATAGACTGGGCACGCAGACGGGACCGACACTACTACTCGACTATAAATATGCAACTTACAACGAAAAGAGCGATTTTTTCAATTTTCTGGTCATTTTTCCATTGCAGTATACTTTTTTCTACAATTTATCGAAAGTAGACATAACAACGAGTAAGTGAGCCAAAATAGAACTCCGTAGGAAGCGTAGTTTTAAGAGGAATCACAGTTAAAAATTTCGCTTTTTTCTTTTTTAAATTAAATTTAACAACCTCTAAATATTTCCGTCTGAAAAAATTACTGCCATTTTGCAACAATAAAAAGTATGTTTTGCCTAAGTTTCAGCTTCATAGAAAATTTTTTTTGTCAAAGAAAAAGATTAAAAACTGAAAAACCGGTTTTCCGCCATTTTTTTGAAAAATTTTTAGGTTAAGGTGAAAATGGTAAATACAAAAGTTGTAGATCTTTTTATTTCCTACAACTTTTACATTTAACTTTTTTCGATAGGATGCACAGTTTAGCCAGAAATCACGAAAAACTGTTTTCAACCCCTAAAAATCCACTCCATTCAACCCCGGATAGCTGCTGCCGGTTTGATTTATTTTTCCTCTTTTACAAGAGCTTGTTCGACAATATTCCGCTGTCAGAGTGCTGTAACGAATTATTTTTTTTCTTCTTACTTTTACGCCTATTTCTACTAGACTAAATATCAAATAGACTCAAAGGATACATTGCCCAAAATAAGTCACATAAATCGAACAAAAGTAAACGTTTTGAATTAAAATCTGCTCGCCTCATACACACGAGCCTCCGAAAGTTTTATATAACTGATAGGAGTATTGGCATTTTGGTACTAAAAAGCAATAGGATTATGAGACCTCAAGGACATAAGTGGATATTTGATGAAGTTCAATTCCAAATCGTTATGACGGCAACAGTTGCAAAATCTTGCAATCATCTTTAGACTTGATTGGAAGAAAGATCTTAACCAGTTAAATGTGTCGCCCTCTTTGAAAAGTGTCTACCCAAATTGTATCGCAAAAATTAAGCGATTGCGAATATGTTCATACTTTTATAGTAACTTTTTATTTTATTCATTTCATTTCGTCTTTATCTACATATATAAATATTTTGAAATTCTTAAAATAGTTTAGTTTAGTTAAATTTCTCTATGACAAGTATATTCGACTGGTTAATGTCATCCGCGTTTATAATATTGCTGCTTTGTAGCAAATATGTTATATCGCCAATTGATAAAGTAAATAGCAACGGTCCGAGATGATTACTCTGAGGAACACCCGAGGAAGCACAAAAAAGGACAGTATTCCCTGACAACGTACGTCGTAAGCTCTGAAATAAATATTATTGTACCCATTGGATGAGCGATGGTGGAACACCTAGCTTAGTTAACTTAAAGGCAATAATAAAGTGTAAGTTGTAGGATATCAGTTTATATTCTGATAATTGCATACACAGTACGCTCTTATGGGTGCATTATGTGCCTTTAATAACAGACTTCACTCAATCTGTGAGTGCTATTGAACCGTTCATTCAAAAATCATCAGAACATGGGTCTCGTGATGTAAATCACATTTCGAATATAACAATGCTCCTATTGATGCAGCGTAGAATGTATAATCTTAGTTTAAGACACAAAAGAACAAAGTGAAAAATCTTACTTGCACAGCACAGTCACCTGAACAGAATATTATTGCACTACTTTGGAAGAATCTTACAGCATTCTTTTGTTTAGCAGTCAAGATTTGTTTTTTTGCATATCTGGAAGAATCCAAGACGCATCGAAAGTCAAAGGTGGGTTCTGTACAATATTAGTAAGGAATTTCCTTAAGATATAATGTATATTATGCAGATATGCAGGCAATAAACTTTATCAGCAATCCTCGTAACTTCGAAATTTTAAATCCTGCTTTTTGTTTTCGACGTAGTCATCTTTTGTACGAAAGCTTGTGTTAAATTTTTATGGTTTTGAGTAACGTTTGCTTTCCTATTCATACTCTTTGTATGTAATAACAACCTTACCGAATAAAATCTTCACTATTTTGTAATATCTCTTATCAAAAACACATTGGAAAAAACTTTCTCCGGATTGGCAGATAATACTTTGCACTAATATAAGAATCATATGTGCCTCCATGACTATCAAACAAGATAAAATTTCTTCTCAGGCTGTACCGGTTTTTTCTATTTCCAGACATCAAAAAAGCAACATTACTTTTCCCGGGTATACGAGTAGTTAAATACTGAAAAAGCCGCAGCAAACAAATTTCTTGTCTGCTTTCCTTAAAAAAGTCTTGTGAAACACGACACCATCTCAAATTATGTTGAGAATTTTTTGAAAACTGAATGAATTCTAAGTAATTCATAACGTGAAGCAAACAGACGCACAAACGAAATTGTGTTTATTTTTGACTGCATAAATTTCAAGTGCATACGGACATACCATAAACGATCTCAGACTCATGTTGATATTTTCAGATGATTTGTTGAAGTTTTATATTTTTTAAGATGTTATGAAATACAACGGGGCAGCAGCACATGTAAACTATTTTGCCACAGCAACAGGTTTCCTCATTTACACGTTTTTTCTTTTTTCGGTGAAAAAAACGTTCTCTTTTCACTGAATTGCATTGCGGTGCTACCTTTGAAGAGTTTAGTGACTCCATTGGTGGTAAAAAAAAACGGAGAGAATATGAAAAAAAATCAGTCCCCGGTAGATTATAAATTCTAAATCCATGGCAGTGAAGTCTCCTGTCTCCTTTTTTTTGAAGTAATTATGAGAAAGGCTATTTCGATAGATTTTACGGAATTTGTCCGCTTATTGTACCCTGACGGTTCTTCTTCAATTAATTCCCAATGGAATTTTAATGTTTTACGTAAGTTTCAGGAAGAGAGTTCTGTAACTGACCACTCTTAATTGTTATAGTGGAAATGTCCATTCTAAAGGAAGAACATAAGGTGAACCGATATTTCTAAACCGTTCTTTCTACACTTGATATTCGTAATTAGCTCTATGAAACCACTGATGGCATGACAACACTATTTTTTTTATAAAACCTTATTTAGACGAAGAAAGCAAATCAGAGTTAGGCGACAATAAAGTAGAAATATATTACGAAAACTAAAACCACGATCTATACTGCCAATCTTGAAAGGCAATTTTAAAAATAAATAGTTCTATATCTCACGAAGAGCTACAGTACTATTTTAGGGACAAATTATATAAAGGTTAAGTAGATAGGATAGTTGCATTGGTTAAAATTTATTATATTCGTAATTGAGTTGCGCGCCCAGAAGAAAGACAGTCACAAAAATTAGCGTGCTTTTTGGCGTCGACAGTACTCGGAATATGGAATATGTTTAATATCGTCATTTTAAAGTAAATAAAATTAAAAAAATACCTTGGTATCATAGGCTGTTTTCGTCATGTCGTGAAAGATCACCTTAGGCAGTAGTAGACCGCAGAAATGACAATGGCACCATTACGCCGTAATGGCGCCATTACGAGTAATTGGAAGCTGGCCAAAATCGTGTTGCTGAAGGTCGTTCTCTTGAAGAGTCTTGAACCCGTCCCTTGCTGTCGTAACGCTGGCTGGTTCCAAGATTAAATCAAGCTGGTTGCTAGCGCGGAGAAAAGATGCGTTTACCTTTCACAGGAAGCGACCCTGTCTATTTTAGATGAAATCTAGCCAGGATTTGCAATTGAGGCTGCTCATTTGAACCAGATCCCGAACAGATTAAGATCAAGAACCTGGATCCCGACAATATTCTATGAACTTACAGAAATCTTGGAGCTCATTCAATCAACTGACCCTTAACTGCAAGATGGTAAGGTAAAGGTAATTGAAGCTAAGGCCAACTCAAGGCAGGTAGTATTGATTCTTATTGAGAAATCCCTAACCTCACTCGTCGAACCCCAGTGTGATAAGCTATGGCTTCGGCTCAATCAACCTAAGGTCACGGTACGTCCCACTGCGCAATCCACATCCGGAATGGCGGACGGCTTCCTGCATAATCTCTCTTACATCATAAAGAAAACGAACAAACGGACTGCTGTGACCATGGTTGCTGATATGACTAGTGGTGCACATTAATCTTCACCACAACTGGGCTATAAGCTCTTCTATGTGAAGGGTACATGTAAACGCTTACAACATTTATGCTGGAGTACCAATCTCAAACTGTATGGTTGCCCTCTAGCTAAATGACTCATGACTGCTCAGAAGACTTCCCCAACTGAAGGCGATTGTGGAGGACATCAACGAGAGGATGGCGATGTCATCGATGCAGAAATAAATAAATAAACGAAGCTAACGTCCGCCACACGGTCTGGGGCAGCTCGGATATAAATAGAGAGTTGAGACAATTTTAGAATTTATTCTTAGAGCTAACGTCCAAATTTGTATCGTGGAAACGGAACCCACCTTTATTAATTTCAATAAGGATGAAGTTCTTCTGAATATCATTAGATTCATCTCGGAATAATCCGTCTTATTATAAGAGAATGGAGGTATCCATAAAACATTCGCTCACACACAACTCGCTCAACTACATACAGTCAGAACAAAAAGAGGACAAACTGGTATAAGCATAAAATTGTCCTAACCAAGCTAACCAAGTTATTGCTGGTATAGAACGAAGTTGTGAACATTCTAACGAATGCTCGCATTAAAGCAACACAGATTTCTTGTCCCGCCCAAAATCCCAGAAGTAATCCAAGACCTCCGTGGTGGTCAAGGAAATGATTCCTTTAGAACGGAATATCACCAACTTTTTATGACCAAGCAAAAAATAACTAATATATGGACTTCCTATAAGCAAAGCTTTAGGAACTTTAAAAAACTTGTCAGGAAAACTAAGCAATTTTGGGGAGAGTGCCTTTGTAATAAAGTCGAAGCCACTTCAGGGTCGGGTCGTTTGCAATATAACCAACCACTCTCAACCTGGTAGTGAACGAAGACAAAAACTGAATCCCATTGAGCCTAGAAACGCTAGAGCTACTGATTGATATTTACTTATCGGGGTGTTCAACAAAGAAAATAATTGAGTTTATAGTAGCTTCTTAAAGTCATGACGTAATCCGTAAAATCTTTAGTAGAAGGAAACTGTAATGGGTTATCAACTGTTTTTAGCCTTATAAATCACTGGGATTGGACGATGAAATCCCTGCTGAAATGCAAGCAGGCCGAATTTTTAATCCCACGGCTGAAAGCCATTCATGAAGCCTGCATTCTAGATTCTAGAACAAACGTCAAGATGGTCTACATTCTCAAAGGAGGAAGGGCCTCAAACAGCAAACCAAAGGACGTTAGGCGTTGGAGAAACTATTAAGATTGCTTTTAATAACGTCAAAGCAGAGGCGATAACAGCATTATTAAGACTTCTGTATCCAGATAAATCATTCATCGATCTTATGCTTAAAAGCTGGATCGCAAGCGCGCAATACGAAGACACACTACAAGAGGCACTCCCCAAGAAGGGTTTATCTCGCTGTTTTTATCTTAATGATCTCCTTTTGAATCTAGAACACTCCGCCCATATGTCTATGCTAATGGCGTTGGCTTGTTAATCTCGGAAAAACACCCCAATATCCAAGCTGAGGTTATCTAACTCCTTTATTCTCAGCAGACAAGAATGGGAGGAAGCCCTTCCTCCTTCTTTAGGGTAATCAGTGCAGCTCAGAAAGAGAGAGATGAAACAAGCGAGAATCGGCACTACTCTACCAGACTCGGATATAACTCACCAGTTGTAAAGCCGCTAGTCACAAGAAAGCTAGACATAAAAAGAACATCTTTCAAGAATGTAAACTGAAAAAAGGTAGAGGGAGCACCAGGGAGTCGAAATGGGACCACAACCGAAATTATAAATCGGTAAGGGTCAACCGAAACCAAATTGGGTTTTTTAAACCGCAATTGCAACAACCTTAACCGTAATTAATTTTCTTCAATTCGGTTTCGGTTAGAACCGAAATGTAAAATTTCATTTTCGGTTTCGGTTAAAACCGAAATGTGAAATATAATTTTCGGTTTCGGTTTCGGTTAAAACCGAAATGTGAAATATAGTTTTCGGTTGCGGTTAAAAACCACGTAGATATAAAAAAATTGCTGTCGTTGCGATTTCTATATAATATGTATAATGAAGTCATCCGACTCTCCTCTACTCCCTACCACCCTCCCTTCATCTAGACATTAACTCCCCTTCACATTCACCTCCCCTCCTCTCCCCTCCCCGCCAGTCACTATCCACCCTCCTCCAACCGACGGTCCCTTCATCAAGACATTTACCGAATATGCTATGTAATGAAGGTAGTGAAAAAATTTGAAAATATCGCAAGACCGGACATATAACTTCTTCTGCGGTCGGTACCAATTTCAATCGGTCTTTGAATCTCAGTCTGGCGGTTACGGTCACATATTTTTAAGGTCTATTTATTTCGGGACCATTTAATTTTGGTCGCTCTATTTCGGTACACTTTAAATTTCGGTACCGAAATCAAGACCGGTTAAAACAACTTAAATATGACAGGTTTCGGTCCCGTTTCGACTCCCTGGGGAGCAAACCTGCTTACTCACAAGGCAAGTCGGATCGACCTACGACATAATCCGGTACTAAAAGCTCATCTTGCTTAAGAAGGTAGTCTACTCTGGACCTTTTTCGTGATTTTTTTTTAAGGAACTCGGAAAAGTTATTGACAAACTGTTTTTTGTAATATGTTTAGGAATGCTTGTATTTCAAATTTATTCTCACAAAAAAAATAATGCCGGCCTCCACCCGTCGCAAGTGCGGCCATGCCCAGCGGGCACGGACCACTTTGGTCTCGGATTCCACTGGCTGTGTTTCTTCAAACTTCAAAAACAAAACCGATTGTTAAAACACATTTTTTCTGTGATCCCTATGTGGGCCGGAAAAAATATTAAATATTTAAATTTTTCAATTATTCTAGTACAAGATCTAAGCAATGGTATAAATTTTAATGAAAAAAAAATCAGCAGTATGTTTTTTAAACGAAAGTAAATATTTTTAAGGATATGTCGAAGAGAGTACGCAAAAAAACAATCTAAATTTTAAAACGGCTCAGGTTATTGCCTAATACGCCCTTAAATGACTTTTGTAGGAGTTGCCAGTTCAGGAAGAAAAGAAAACCATCCCTTATATCCTCTGCTATTGTCCACGGCAGCTGATGCTTAGGCTTCCCCTTATTTTGGTACCACAGTGGACCATCGATGCCTTAGTGTGCCTTCCTCATGAGGGGCTGTCACTCTAACCTAATTCAGCGTATAACAATGATAACAGTCAAAAGGACCTCTGTCTTACAGAGCTACTTGTACAAGACCTTCTTCCCGCATAATGAACTCTGTAGGTAACTCTTGCCAAGAATTCGATAAAAATTAATTTAAAAGCTAAGCATTAATAGGCATTCAACCGAAATGGGTGCCTTGAGCAAATCTAATTCTTCAATGAATTCTTTTTAAATTCCCCAGGGTACGACTTTTGCTTGCGGTAAAACTATGGACCTGCACGAAGCTAAAATTCCAAGAAAAATTGCCGTTCCACTCATCGTAATCGTGCTGCAAGTTCTGCCAAAATTCCATGATCCTTTTAGTAATTTGTAATGTGTTCATAGGCAATTTTTACGGGACAGCACCGTAAAACTTGTAACTTGTAAAATTTACTGTATTATTTAGAAAAAATTGACGGAACACCCGGCAAATTTTACGGTTCTCCACAACTTCAAACCAACTTGAAATCACTTTCTTCGTTCTATGAGACTTTTTCTGTGTTTGTGAATTTCAATTAAACGTAGTTTTATATATTTCGGAATTTCGATGTGAAAATTAATGATTAATTAACTTTCCATCAATTTGTTAACTATTGCAAGTGTCAATAAATAGTGAATTTTTGTAGAAACAGTTCTTTTAATCACTTTAGAAGTAAATTTTTTAAAGTGAAGATTGACATAGTGGTGGAAACGTTGACACGTGCTGCTGAGGACTACGGTTCTAATCTGAGAATGTGTACATTTTTATTTGGTATATTTTTGATAAAGGTAAATTAATTTCAAAACTTTAGTTTCGTTGGCCTTAAATGAATGCTCAGATACTCGAATCTTATCCATCAGGAAACTTTATGGTACTGTTCCGTTAAATTTAAGGTATCTGAAAGTTGCAACATAACAACAGTTGAGAACCGTAATTTTTATCGCACTTTTCGCATACAACTATATATTTTTATGTGACTAAACCAATTTTCAGAGCTTTCTATCACGCAAACTCTAACTAAGTTTTCACTACAGATTTATTGTAGTAGAGAAGACGATATTTTCGAAACAGCACTATTTTTAGAACATTTTGATACCTACCTTTCACATTAAAAAATTTGTGAGAAATGCCAAAAAACCGGAAATTAAGAAGTTTGAACCTCCGTGGCTGCTTCATAAAGTAGCGTTCTGATTACAATGCCAGATAAATCTGCAAACCATTGTTGGTTTTGGTACTTTCCAGGAAAACGATGACAAAGCACTATTTTGTTTGTAAATGATATAAGAGAACAAAGTGGATTACAAAATAGTGAGCATTTTAAAAATGGAATTCAAAGTACTTCTTTCTTGTTATGCGCTTACGTCCCAAGATGTCAAAATAAAATGAATCTAAGCGCGTCAATAGAACTTTAATTTTTAGAAAGCGTTTAGAATCGTTGAAAAAGTTGTTGCCACAAATTGACTTTTATCAAATAATATTTCAGAAATTTGTTATCTATTATAGATTGATAACTGTTTGCGAGTACATCTTTCCAATTATCACAAACATAACAAACAGATTAAATTCTAGCATGTTTAAAGTTCACATAGAAAATTATCTTTGCAATTGCACACTCGTCCTTAGCTCAGCAAATTATGCTATGTAATTCACCAGGCCAATATAATTCGTATATACAACTTAGTTTGGATTCAAATCGAGGGATGCACCCTTCCTAGATAACAGTAATATTGGAACGGACCATAGCGAAAATATTGCATTTGTACACCATGTCGAAACTGTGGGGCGGCAGTTGTACACTTGCTCTACTTCATAAACAGGTTCGAAAACAATACAATTTGTGTATCTAGTATATAAGTTTGTATAGGCTTAGACTTTGCCATTGCCTCTTTTGTTTTATTTATTCAGGATGGTGCCTTTGGTGACGCCTGTTTAGGACTGAATGCGCTTGTGGGCTCTTCATTTCCATGCTATCCCTTTATTGTGTTCAAAGCTTATCCATCTGCACCTTGTAATGACTATGGGGTTCGTTTGTAATACTTATAAGTCTTCATTAACTTCCTAAGCACATTCACCAATTCGTTAAAACTTGAACTGAATTCTGTAGGCAACCGATGAAATTGGTGCATGTGAAATTGTCACAAATGATTAGTATTTAGGAACATCCAATTGGTAAAATAATGTGCTTTTAGCTTTTATAGCAGGTAATTTAAATATATCCGTGGTTGAGAAAATATTATTTTCCACTTTATTGACTTTGCGATACTGTCCTGGCCATGTTTTTTCATCCATAAATAATCTTGGTTCATAATCCTAAAGTTATCGTAAAACGTGCGCGACATCATTAATTTAAAATTTAAAACCGGCGAAATAAAAGTGTTAAAAAACTTACCGTTATTCATATTTATTATAGGATAAACGATCGTTACAACAAATTATGAAGAAAAATCGTATCCTTTTGAGACAAGAATTAAAACCCAAAATTAAAAAGGATTTGTATACGGAAACATGCAGTAAGGCTTTGCAAAAAATGGGATACAAAATTAATAAGATAAAAAGCAACAACAACAACGACAACTGTCGTAAAAAGAAGATTGTTTTCGCCAAGGATCACGGAAATGGTACACAAAGGCAGTGGCATTATGTCATTTGGAGCGACGACACCAAATTTGACCTTCCTCCTGTTTAAGATAGGAAAAATGTTGTGAAAAAAATATTATAAGCTGATTGCTTACGCAGAAGTTCGAAATATTATATTACATCAGCTATGGTTTGGGGATGCATGTCATCTTGTGGCACAGGACATCTTCACTTTCGTGATGGTAACGTAAGGTACTAAGATCTTATGTCCAATTCGTTAGGGGACATTCAAGTCAAAACTCTGCATGCTTACTTTATTACTTACTTTGGGACGTTTGGGATTCGATTACTGCGGAGTACTGTAGATGTCTCATAGAAACAATGATACAACGTATAAGTAATGGACTTGCAGCTGGAGGAGATGTAACAAAGTAGTAGTTTTTCTATTATTTTGTTAAGCGAACTTTTTATTGGTGAAGACTACTTTGTTTTTTTTTGTTTAGCTATTGAAAAATCTTCTCTTTGTTATATTTATTATTGCGTTCCTTATCAGAATTTTTCACGCAATTAAACGACATGACTCAATTTCATCATGCGTGGAAATTTTAATCAGAAAAAAGACTGCGTTTCAAGTAATACTAAAATCTGTTTATGGGTTAATTAGTACTGGTTTTGGCAGAATAGATAGATTATATATTATTAAATATTAATTGGAAGTGTTATAGCAACAGCAATTCAAATTTAAAAGATCGCTGTTACATAGTATCGTTAAGAAAAACGTTAGCGCCTTTTAAAATACTCGTGTTAACATCTATTGGTAATAGGAGAAACATGTTATTTGCTACATGAAGGTTTTATACTAGAAATATGAAGGTTTTCTTTTATTCCATTTAGCCAATCTGGAGATATGTGTAGTTCTTTGACTAAGCTACCAACATTCCATGTTTTGTGTTAACCCGTCTAGTAAATTCCCTGTGATGTGTGCATACAGACAGGCAAACAGATAAAAGATCTTAGAAATTACTGTTTTGGTCTCCATATTAATAATAATGTCCATCGCGATTGCAATTTAAATAAATATATTTCATGTACAAACACGGCCCCCTTAAAGTTTTATTATATGTATAGATAGATTTTCCATGTTTGGTTAGTTGGTTAAAGTGGCGACCCAGGCTGCTAGTCCAGGGTCCAATTAGCACTAAGGTGTGCCTTTTTGATCTCTCTGCCTAGTGAACGATGCCGGACTGAAGCGAGAACTGGACATTTGCAAAGGAAGTGAACAAGGGTTTCTTTCTCGCTCTCATCCTTGCAGCTGCGGCAATGTGTGTTAAAGGGAATTAGCAGTCTAGTCGCATGAGTTCCGGCCAATGTCCCGTTATTACCGAGACCACTTTAGCAAAGTCTCTGTGGGATCTGATGAGTTTACGGCTTCTACTCTTGTTGAAGGACGGCCACATCGCCCTGGATATGGCGCTTGAATGGGTTGCTCCACCTGGAGTCAGCCATGGATAAGTGGTATGATAGAAAGGCACCCCTATAGTAGCTCCTAGGAAATATGAACAGTTTCCACAGGGGAGCCTTGTAGGGTAGGCCCTGTGACCTTGCACCCAGAGCAAGATAATTGCAAGATACTCACAGAGAAGGAAAAGTTCATTCCAACAACATTCTGCCAGCTTGGAAGATATGATAGCCGAGTCGGGAGCATTAATGGCGACCTGGATGTCGGAGAAGATGCCGACTCGTCTACCGAGGATAAGTGTTTGTTTCGCAATCTGACAAGCCTTTAGGATGACGAGTATCTCAGCCTGGAAGACTGTCGCATGATCCGGAAGGCGGTAAGACTAATATGCAGAATTTCTCCAAGAAAATACCGCAGCCATCGGTGAATATCCTTGTACCGAAGGCCTCGATCATTCCACCGTTCTTCCACTCCGCTCTGGTGGGAATCTTTACCGCGAAGTTTTTCCCGAAATTCAGCTTTGGGGTAATGTTAGAGGTGTGTCCTCTTCTCTTGGCAGTAGATCCAGGTTGCTGATGTGACCGTATGGTTTGGCCCTCCAGAATTCTGATTCTCTTAGTTTGACTGCCCCACCCGATACAATATTTTTAATGTGTAGATCTAGAGGTAGTAGGTACAAAAGCACGTCTAAAGCAGCCGTTGGACAGGATCTCACGACACCCCACGTACTACCAAAGGTTCTCTAACAAATCTAGCAAGCAAGGCAGGCTTTCACAACTCAATCTTCTTGGTTAAGTTTCCAGCTAAGTTTGGGGTCAAGAATAACCCCCCAGGGTACTTGGCGCTAGATGATAGCAATATTGTCTGTCCGATTAGTTTAGGGAGATTAAAGGCTGGTATCTTGGTTTTTGTGGTAAAAAGCATCAGTTTAGTTTTGCCTGGATTAGCGTTAAGTTTACAGATGTTAGCCCAAGTGTTTACTTTACCTGAAGCACCTTCCATGATTTCGCTTATCACGGATGGAAACTTTCCTGATACTAAAATTGCCACATCATCCGCATACCCCACTGCCTTAATTCCATCTCTGTCCAATGTGGACAGGATCTTATTCATTGCAATGATCCAGATTAGTGAAGAGATGACACCATCCAGGTTAAGTATGATTTTTTTATAACTTTTAGATATCCACATATTGAGGAGGAATTTCTTAGGTCGTGCACAAAAATGGTAGATGTAGGCGAGAAACGACAAAACATTTATGTGAGATGAGGATGGGGGCTATCCCCCCCCCCCCCAACATCCCAAATTACCCAGTCTTACATTTTCAGGCATATTTTTTGCAGTTTTAGTGTTATCGACGTGTCAAAACGTGTGTAATTTTTTTCGGTACGGCCTGTAGATTTGAAAAAATAGATTTTTAAACTTAAGTTTTATGAAAAAAATAATCAATTTTTATATTTCAAGGAGATATATTAAAAACTTTCTTAGAATTTCTTTTATTTCTGGATTTAAAATAGTGGTCAATGTGTTGTTTCCAAAGAAATTTAATACACATATTCACACACACACACCTTTTACCATTCTCAACTTAAATGACCAAACGTACAGCTCATACCTGGCTTTTTAAGAAAAATTCTACCCGCTCAGTGGCGACCGCGCACTGGTGACTTAAAAATAAAATATAAATAAAATATTTTGATATTTAAAGTAGTATTTATTGAAATTATAACTTTTGTTTTAAAGTACAAAAACACATTTTTTTTCAATGAGATAGGTGAACCTGATGGGTTGATATGAGATTATTTATGTTCGGCTCTATGTTCGTGAGAAACATTCGTAAGGCTCCACGAGCACCGACTTCCAGTCGTTTTCTTTTTTTTATGAGGCTCATAACTGCACTCAATCCACGTTCTACTAAATAGGAAGACGAGAAAGCAATCAAAAGCTTTTGTACAGTAACCCATAATGCAGGATTTAAAATTGGTATTTGGTTTTGTAACCAGAATTTGTGGTATCCTTGTTCAAACATTGGTTTCAGCTCCTCATTTGTAAGTTGCTCCTTTATTAGTATGCATTCATCTGAGTTTGTGGGTCTACTTCCACAAGGGTTCAACACTCAATCGGGGATAATCAAGTCAAGAATGTCTTCTAATCTTTGGCTGAGGTCAGAATGAAGAGACGTTAAATGTTGACAATAAGCAAGCAAATCTTCATCTCGTTTTTGCAATTTTGAAAGATTTGGGAACTGAGAGTATTCTCCTCCTACCTCTTGGCACGACTCTTTTATAGTGCCATTAGACAAGTTATTGCATGTAGCGGCGAGATTCCGTTTCTGTTTAACCCTGCATATATATATATATATATATATATATATATATATATATATATATATATATATATATATATATATATATATATATATATATATATATATATATAGATATTCGGCCGCGGTCGTCCCGACAACCACTGTGCGATGCTTATCATTACTTGTATTTTATATACCTTATCTATACTTATATTTTACTCAGGACGTAAAAATGGCTACCAATTTCTTGATTGCTATTTATTTGAACTTTCATAAAAAAGAAAATTGGTCACAATTATTTTACGTTATATTAAACCTTTCGCGGACCCCCTGCCGTTGTCCACGCACCCCCAAATTATTTTTAATTTGTCACAGCCCCTCGCCGATCACAAGCAACCCTGGGGGTCCGTAGGAACCACTGGTATAGAGAGACCTGGCGAGAATATAAAACTACAAAGGCTCTAGCTGTGTAAGAACCGTGTCTGTGAGACCGGCCAATTTACACTTGGGTGATCTAAGATTGGAGTATATTGTAAAGGATTAAGAAATACCTAATTAATGGTATAAGTTGTTAACACAGTAATGTAAATTAAGAGGGGAAATAGGGTTAGACGGTTCAAAAAATCGATTTTTTTTTTCATAAATTGTTAGTAAAACTATTGAATGAAAATTCCGACTCGTTCTATTGTTATAAGCCATTAAAGTGAGTAGCTCTCCTTGAGGCCCCGAGCGCGCCACGTGTATAACCGAGCGGTCACCCAGGTACCCATTTACTTACTACGTGGCATGTATTTGTGGGGTCACAGATCCTACGTTAAATGCCTACGTTAAATGTCCTTTTATGTATGAAGAGGGATTGCTTTATGGTGCTGGAATTGCAGATTACAAATAAAGTTGTAAAAAATGGCAAAAAATCATGCTTTTTTGTTTTGACCCCTGTACAAAATTTAATTTCCTTTTTTTTATAGCATTTAGGTTCATATAGAAGAGAGACATATAATAAAAGTAAATTCCAACCTCGTTTGATTTCAGATGAAAATTCCGGCTTCCAGAATGGGCGCAAAATGCTGAGTCTGATTGTGACCTGCAATATGGGGTCGCTAATATCTTCGGTGTTTTTCAAGGAAATTCTTCAAAAATTTTATAGTATATATTTAAATATATGTATAAAATATTTTCAAAGTTTCTATAAATTATATTCATTTGTTATACTATAAAAAAATTCATGAAAATCATTGAGAAAACGCTGTCCTAACCCTATTTCCCCCCTTAAGGGGACATTTACATCAGTTGGGACCAAAAAATTCATTTTTTTTATTGGCTTAATCGATGGATATATCGATCAAAAATAATGTGCCGAAATTCCAAATTGATATCTTGAGTAGTTTCCGAGTTACAGGTCATTAAAGAGGCGTGCCTCCCGTCGAGCGCCCAACTGCTTTCTAAGCGAAAGCGAAGTCGACTGAAATGTTTAAGGCCAAATATCTCAGCTTGTCACATTTTTTCCTCTCGGCAGCGTTTCTGAGCAAACGGCTACTGCGATTTTTCACAAAAGCGTTCTAATTATTCATTTCATATGTCATTGTGGTATAGACCTCAATTTTTTATTTTGATTGTTTTTTTCAAAAGTTAATAAAAAAATAGTACCAAAAAAATGACCAAAAAATGAGGTTTTTTTTCAAATGGCCGCCATTTGGTTTTTTATTAGAATTTTGGCTTGCCAAACGTCTATACCACGCATTATGGTATAAACTTTAAAAAAATGTTGACTTTTTTGTTTTTAGGTCACGTGTGTACCCAGGAAATCTGCCGAGAACACGATGTGTGGGGGGGTTGGACTTGGGGGGGATGAATCGGCGACGTAGCAAATGTTACTTAAAAAATGTACAAAAATAATAAAAAAAAGTTCAATTGATCAGCATTGTTCATTCACAAGATATACGGTCTCAAAAAATCATGAAATTTTGGTCCAACTGATGTAAATGTCCCCTTAAGGGATCGTCTCAGTGTGAAATTTTCGAAAAATCGATTTTTGTTTTGTTGCATTATCGGATAGTATACACTGTAATAAACATTCTCTCAAATTTTCAAATCGAAATTCAAATTATTACGGTCGCTACAGAGTTTTGAAGATATCTAGTTCCAATTTGGAGAGAACATTTTTAACCTCATTCTTTATCGCGCTATGGAAGCTTTTTTTTTACGAAAAACTGTCGAAAAAAAGGGCCAAATTCGATACTTTTTGTTCAAACCGCCGCCATTTTGTCAAATTAAAAAAAAAACCAAAAACCCCTCCATAGCGCGATAGCGACTTCCCTTAAGATTAATAATCTTTTTGAAATTTTTGTTTCAGATCAAAATTGCGGCCGCAATCGTGGACATCGTACAGGACCTTTTTTTTACGTGCCATTTCAACAATTTATTTAACTATTATACACCCAATAAATAAACATAAAAAAAATCATTTTGTATTCGTCATGAATGTATTTATTTATAAAAAAAGCCGGACCGATTAGTTTATTTCAACATTACAAAAAAAAATCGCGAAAATCAGTGATTTTTCGGAGGGTCACACTGAGACGATCCCTTAAGACGCTTCCAAATGGTGGGCATTCCTATGCTCGTTATGAAACAAAAGCCAAGGGATTTTAGTACTCCTGACAAATTCCTCACCCGTCCAACCTAACTGAATAACAATAAAAATTAATTTATGTCATGTAATTTTTATGTAACCTTTAATTTGTCAATCATAAAAAAGATACAAGATATTTTTCTTACCATCAAAATATTTGGTATGTGATAAATAGTTTTACATGAATTTAACAAATTTTCTTTCCTATTTGGATACCTCTACGCATCGTATAAGAAGGACACTTTAGCAAAACATCAGTTCCAATTAAAATGTGAAAACCCATAAAACTTCACCCTGATGCTGATGTACAAGAAGCAATAGCTTACGCACAATTGGAATTTTTATTACTTTCTCTTGGAAAAAGTGAAAACAATTTTGTGTGAGCGTGAGAAGAAAAAAACTTAACAGGACGAAGAAACTGATATTTTATTGCTTGGGACAATCGATGGCAGTAAGTCAAAACAGAGCCTTGAGGTATCCTATTCTTGTCAGCAATAAAACAATATTCACTTAGGGCAAATAGATAGATATAGTAGGAAGGCGCCAGGTTGTGGTGACATCAAGCCGTCAAGAAAATTTATTCTTACGAAAGACGTTTCTCTTTCTGTATTGTTGTTTTACAATGATAATAAATTATTTGGAACTGTCCTTCTTTGGAATTGTTTGAACTAATAAGAATTAAGTGGCATTATTTACGACATTCTAGTGCGCAGTTTAAACAATTCTTTTTAAACAATATGCAGCTAATATTAATAAAAGTGAAAATCAGTACAAAGTAGTAAAGTTAAATTCAACCAGGTAAGTAAATTACTTGATATCGGCCCTTATTCTATAGAGAAATGTCGATTAGGTGTGAAGTCGATAATGGAACTGATTAAGATTACAAACTTCGAACAGTTCAAGAATAAATAAACAGCTGATAAGGGTAAAAGGCGATATAGTGCACCGATGCATGGATTACGTTTGCAATCAATTGACATGCAATTTACCGGCCTTTTTGCATTGATCACGATCATTCATGGACTTTTGACACAGACATTTATTCTTATTAATTCCTTGAATTCACAGCTGAAGTAATGTAATTTTAACGTGTCTATTAATGCATTAGTACAAATAAAGTACTGTGACCTAAGCATATTATATAATTATATTTTTCATCAGAGAGTAAGTCTCTGTCTCCTATTCATTTGGTTGACTCCAATTATTACTGGGTTCATTTGCTTAACATTTTATGACTGATAATATTCTATGAATTTCTAATGCTGATGAATTGCTGAATTCTAATTTACAATAGTTGACAATAAGTGACTATGCGGGATATTTACTATTTTATAATTATCGCTAATTAATGCTTTCTGAATTGACTCATTTAGGTCACATATGTATATGCAAATGTACATGACTTGAATAGTATACGACGGTAAAACAATGAATAGTATTATGAGGACAAATTATAACTGACTGTTACTGCTTTTAAATACTTACGAATATTTTAAGAATAAATAGATCATAACTACTCCTCTATGCATCTGCACCTTGTCGTGGTGGAGGGATTTGCAAGCATATAGGATAGATTGGGTTATGTCGGTGGTAGCTTTTCAAGTCACCTGCAGTAACACAATGCCTGACAGGCCAATCTGGAGATGCCAGACGAAGTAAATGCAATATGGAAAAAAGTCTATAGCTTTTCAAGTTACTTGCATTGTCACTGATGCGGAACAGGCCAATTGGAAATGCCAGACAAATTAGATGCAATATGGTAGGTATAACAAGTTCTAATAATGGAAATGTCCATAAAAGAGAAAAATGTGATAGGGATATCTCTTGAAACCTTGACAGAAGTCGGTTGTGCATCAACCGCAAAGAAACAGAATATTCGCTTGAGAATATTGTTGCAGGTCTCAGCGGATGCAATAACTTGGTGAGCACTCGAAGCACCTCCAAAACGGCCGCTACTGATGCCAATGTCGAAACAGTCTCGAATCGGGTAAGTCTAAACACCTCCGATGTGGGGACGCTTTTGCGATCGCCCATGAAAAGGAAAGGATGCTGGTAATCATTTGACCGCTAGGTTTCCCCTAAAGCGGGAGGATTGCAAACCTTTCTCTCAGAACAAAGTTGCTGTGTGAGTGCACACTGCACTCGAGAAGGACAGTAAAGGCTGTCTTGCGCGAGGGATACGGCGACCAAAGGCAAGGTGTTCTTAGAAAACAGAAGTACCTTCGCGGCTAAGGACCCGAGTTTTATCAAAAAAGTAATGGTAAACGTGCCCCAAGACTTTGATAGCACTGGGAAATTCAATGTCTAAGGAACTGGTAAAGTCGGCAAGCGAGATTATTGAAAACAACCTCCATCGTGGCGATAATCGATAGAAGCAACCCCATGGGAAGATGTCATTGGAGAGGTCAGGTGGACGATCGTAGAGGTGATGCTGGACCAGCTGGTACTTGCAAAATAACACAAATCGATGCCAATGACGTCATTTTGTGGAGCAGAGTGGTGAATATCATCTAGTGCAATGATGAGTTCACCATAGATTAGTGTAGTAGGGTCGTAGAATTCGTAAATAATAACGGTGGATTGGACAGTGCTGAAGGCGGATAAACCGGTCGCTACGGATGTGGGGCATCCTCCAGATTAACAAGGAGGTGGAACAACCGTTCTTCCCTAAATCTGTGAAGATGACATAGGTTGCGTATAGCTACGTCTTAAGAAGCGACGCCCCAAGGACCCAAACAAAAATAAGCGGAAGGCTATTGAAGAGAAAAATGACCAGGGTCTGGAAACTCTCACCGTGGCAGCCACCAGACTGGTTCTTACCCCGGCTCCAATGGGGGGGGGGGGATATACTCTCAGCACGCACTTATGCTGAGGGTCATACAAATAAACCTGCATTAGAATATCTAGCTCAGTCTCAGCTATATCTAACTGAAACACACCAAAGAGTTCGTGCCTTATTCAAGTTGACAAGAACGTCACCGTGGACGTTTGTCCACGTTCTTGTGTTGAGTTGCTTTAGTTTTTTCAAATACTGTTAATTCTTCAAGTTTCTATCGTATAGTTTCGGAAATAAAAGCAATGTTGACCTAATATTTGAAAATAACTTCTGAAATATGTGCGCGTCATATTCTCCATCTTTATGCCAAATTTTATTTTGATAGGACTATTCGTTTAGAAGTTGACAGACGGACGCATGAGTTTTCAACTATATACGGTGGTACGGAACATAATAATCAAATGCTAAAATTTGCAAAACGAAATGATATAGATTTCCTATTTTAAAGTATGTCTCAAACATTTTTAACATTTGATTATATAACCAAGCCTACAAGATCAGTGAAATATTACTACCCGAGCCGTAAGGGTAGTGTATAAACACAACGCAGACCTCAACATTTAAGTCGTTTGCAGAATGCTAAAAACGTCGATTTGAAGTAGGCAATGCTTTGCATCTGTTGTAATTATTAAGGAATCCTGTATTTCGAGCTTTTACAATCGAGATGTATAGTACAGGGGTGGAAATTCCATTAATTCATTAAGGCAACATTTTTAAACATTATATATACCGCACCCATTTTAACAACATTGCTTAATTAATTTACAATTATTATGGCGTTATTGCCTAGATAAGCCAGAAGGGGTGATATTTCAGCAAATTACCTTTTAATTTTTGTAGTGTTCAAATTTTATTAAAAACTTGTAGTACAAATTAAGACGGGAGAGTTTCATTAGAACAGAATAACTGGAAGGTAAAAATAACATAACGTGCACGACAAAAATTAATGTTAAAAATCTAGACGTTGAGTTACCGAAGCTAACCGGGCATAGAAAGGATCTGATTCCTGTAGAAATTAAGAAAATTATTTATTTTTTTCAGAAACGAAGGCCTATCGGTGTCTCAAAACACTACTAAATTGTGCCTATCTCCAGAGTGGTTTCAAATTATTTTTAAAACAAATATTGGAACTTTAAAACTAATTTTGCGGGAAGCAAGAAAAAAAAATCTCAACAAAGATCAAAATTAAGAAGATCCGACAAATTTTGGCCACCTAAAAAATATCAAAAGCCACTGAAAAAAACATCTCCTCTGACTTTTCAGCATAAGGAAGACAGAATAGGATTTCCAACAAACACATGAACAGGATTCAGAAGTGGGGCAAGGTCAAATTCACCGTTAAAAAAATTAATTTGACCGTCCCGATGGTTTCCACTCTAATTGGCTCTACATTCGAATATCAAGGAAGTCAAAACCAGTAGGAACCAGTAGCTTTGGAAGAATTGTAATAATTTTGGCAGCTTTTTTAATTCGTGTAAAATCTAGAATTTTTGTTAAATATAGCACAGAAAATTTATTTTTCCAGAAAGATAATGCAGTCTTCACACCGCTTCATTGGTTAAGCAATGATCTCCTTGACCGGCCAGCAAGGAATCTGAATTTGAATCTCACTGCAAAGCTATTATTACCGCACTATTGTTTTATGCTAATGGGCCTTAACTTTAGTCAGTCTCAGAATTAAAACATTATATTAATGTCGCCTAGAATTCAATTGCAATAGAGGAGTTGAAAAAGTTGTCTCAATCAGTAGCAGTGCACCAAGTACTATCTTTTTTCTTTTGTGTAAACGGGCTAATAGAATTCCCTGTCTCCTGAATGTTGGAAAAATATGGATTGTCCACATTGTAGTATGAAGAACAGTGATATGAAATATTCCAGCGAAGATTCGAGCCTGCAAAAGCCAGTGTCAGCAGCCACATTGTAGTATGAAGAACAGTGATATAAAATATTCCAGCGAAGATTCGAGCCTACAAAAGCCAGTGTCAGCAGCCACAGAAAAGAAACGGAAGAGAACTTTTATAAAGAGCCTCCAGAAAAAAAAAGAAAAAGGTTCTTGTAAAAAAAAAATTATTATTAATAAGTAGAGAAAAATACCAAAAATGAAAAAAAATATCATGGCGAAAATGTCATTTAGATGGGCAGAAATGTGCACTGTTCAACGGAAGAGCGGCGCTTGGTAAGAAGGCAACACCTATAAATTTATTGCTAACTCCTCAGGTCGTTCTCAAAATTTCCATTCCATTCCATAGAAAGGGCAAATCTAACTGAAAGAGGACGAAATCACTCCAGATTCACTAAGAAGACTATTCAACATGGAAGTGAAAAAACCATGGTGTGGAGATGCTTTTCTTGTTACGGTATCGGTCCCTTTATACGGATTAAGGAAACAATGATTAAAAGAGTTTATAGGGATATTATGCTCCCATAGGATTTCATGTTTCAAAAGGACAATGATCCGAAGCACTCATCTAAATTGATGAGCGATTGGTTTACGAATAATAATGACAACGTTCTTCAATGGCCAAGTTAATTCCAAGATATAAATTCCATTGAACTTGTGGGATGAGTTGAAGTGATCCTTGGCAAAGCAACACTTTAGGAACAAGGAATAGTTGTGGAATGCAGTTCAGCCTAACTGGATGGCCATACTCATTGAGAAGTGCCGCAATTTAAATAGCAGTATGCTAAAGCGGATTGAGGCTGTTTTATTAAAAAAAGATGGCGCTTCAGGTTACTAAATAATTATATATAGTGTAAATTTATTTTAAAGGAATGTAAACTTCGAAATTTAAATCAATGTTTTAAAATAATGTTAATTCACACCTATTATTTTGTCCAACTTGAGTTCGATATTTTACTTTTCATTTATTAAATAAATTGATTACGTTTTTACATTTATTGTGGCTTTTAAAATTCTTAGCTTACTTAAATAAAACACTAAAATTTAGAAAGTTATTTTCCCAATAAAAAACTAATGTTTAAAAAAATCTAACTCACACCTATTTTTTGACCATCAGTGTATGTTACAGCATAAATCTGGAACGCCTGATGCAATATACACCAAATTTGGGACACATTAATTACAGTCTTACAAAAAAATACTTGGGATAAGACAACCCTAACACTCCAGTGGTGCGAGTGGGAAGAAAGGGACATATAAAAAAAATATTCGAAAACAGCCGAAAGTGCTGAATCCATAGTTTCCGGGGTCGATGAGATGAATAATAATACTATACTGATGCCGTTAGATTCTGTGGGGTAAGAGGGTGGGAAAGGAGTAACATGTAAAAATACGAGGCACGCACTGAGAATCAGACGATCAATGGGAATTTTTTCACTACTTTAAAGGCAAGCTCTTGGGAGTAAAATGAGTCGCTTACTTCGGTTCAAAACTCTCGTTGAAATGAGCGTCTCGACTTCAGCTGTATTTTGGGACCGAAAAGGAATTCTCCTCATTGAATACTAGGTCTGTTCACGTACTCAGTTTTTTGTAAATGCATCATGATATTTTTACCCAAACGCGTTCACGTACTCATGAAATGGGGGAAAATTTGCTGACGTAACATTTCCCCTACTTAAAAATGTTAGTCCAAATTTACCCGAAGAAATAAGTTGAGTACTTTTGTTAAGCTTTGTTATAAAGCCACAAATTGTCACTTTGACAGTTATTGCTTTAGTTTTTGTCCAAGACTACTCAAACTTGTTCACGTACTCTTGGTATTTGGTAACTTCTCCTATTTAACATTTTTACTCAGAATATTTCTGATCAAAAAGTACGTGAACAGACCTACTGGTATTTGCGACAGGGGGAAACAATTAACCCCCAATCAACGTCCCCGCAACCACAGTTAATGACACAACGCAACTCTTGAATTCGTTTCCTTGGGATATTACCAACCACCCAGCTTACAGCCCCGATCTAGCGCCTTTAGATTTTCATCTTTTAGCTTCTCTGAAGTTTTTCATAGATGAAAAAAAAAGTTGTCGACCGACAACGATGTCAAGACCGCCGTAAAACAATGGGCACGAGAGTTGGCGGGAGACTTCTTCGACGCAGGTATAAAAAAGCTCGTCCATCAACTCACAAAGTGCATTGATCGGGAAGGGGGTTACGTGGAAAAGTAATGTGAACTAAAACCTATAAAATTTTGTATTGTTTATATAAATATATTGTTTCTTCAATTTTTAAAAAATTCAGTACCCTTATTTTAGGGACGTGCGTCGTAATCGAAAACGACCGATATTTGTGTCGAATCCATAGTTTTCGAGGAACGTTGAGATGAATAATGACACTCCCAACGACGTTAGATATTGTGGGTGTAAGACGCCACGAGCACCCCTAGAAGAGAATTATATGTAAAAATAATCGAAAATGATACTCACTGATCAGAGGTACAAATAACGCCGGACACACGCAGGTAGTATTTTCTAAAAAAAAAGTAAGTCAAGTATGAACGTTGTTCATGCTTCGAGGGTTCCGTACTTAAGTTATTTTCAAAAGAAATTTTTTTTTATATTTTGTAGAAATTATAAATATATACATTCCCCCCCCCCCCCCCCCCCCCCCCAAGTGTTATTCGAGTCGAGGCATAAAAGTCGCCATAACCCAACAACAGCAAAATCCAAAATTTTACAACAGCAACACCGAAAATTAAAGAATCGATCTTAACAGACAGACAGACAGACGAATATGACTAGAAATTAACGATTTTCGGACTTTTTTTTACTTGTGCTTTGAGACCTTGTTTTCTGGCAAATTTCATGATTCTAGGTTCCCTATAAGTTTTGATTTATTTGCGAGTGTCAAAGAAATCGACGTACTTCGCGGCATAAATGGCCGTATATTTTGATTGCGTTGACTTAGAAGCTTGACTTTTTACAGTTCTAAGGGACCGTGGATCTTAGTATTTGATATTAATTTCAACTTGATACCTCCACGCGTCCTGAGAAAAAGGGTCTTGACAGACAGACCGACAGACTGACAGCCAGCAGACAGACAGACGGACGGACAATGAAGTGAACCTATAAAGGTTCCTTTTTTTCGTTTTGAGGTACTAAACCCTAAAAATGGATAAAATATTACTTATGAATATTGTAATCGATATCAATTCACTTGGATAGTAATCTTAATTTAGAAAGTGTGGTAGTTGTATGCGAAAACTACTGTGAAACTTAAAAAGGAAAGAAAGCATCAACGTAGGGAAAAAAGCAAATTTAAATTAGCTAAAAATATTGCTAGGTAATTATCAGAACAAAGAAATAAAAACAGTGAAACCCAATTAGCTAGATAGTAAGGGAACAAATTTGTTTACTCACTTCCCTTTTTTGATTGATTGATTAGATTTGGAGGTGTGAGGTTCTCAAGCGCCGCGGCCACTGGGGCCTATTGTACTAACCCTCTCAACTCCTTATATTAAGCCGGTCCCTCCGAAGAAGTTGAACAGCTCCCGCAGTTGGCAGTCATTCAGCCCGCTCGGTACCAGGGTTGGTTTCCCGAATAGGCTAAATCTGCTCCTAGCTACTGCAGGGCATTCACATAGCACATGTAATAGGGTCTCATCCTCCTCCAGACAGAGTCTGCAGGTGGGATCGATAGCTCTGCCTATCCTCACCAGGTGCTTCCTTAGCTGACAGTGGCCGGTAAGTAGGCCTGCAAGAGTTCTAACAGCCGACCTGCTCAGCTTGAGGAGCTCCCTGGATCTACCCGGCGACGGTGAGGGCATAAGGCGTTGAGTGAGCGTGCCCCTCAATATTGTTCCAATACAGCCTATGCCCCTCATTTGCGCGGTTTGCTATTAGCCTTTTAGCCGTGCAGAGAGGTATTCCACAGACCGGCTCTGGCCCTATAAAAGGGGTGTTAGACCCCTTCCTAGCAAGTTCGTCTGCTTCCTCATTTCCCGTGTAGCCCTGATGTCCCGGTATCCAGATCAAGCTTACTTGATTAGTTCTACACAGTGCGTCTAGGCTCCTTTGGCATTCCCACACCAGATTTGATCTGGTGGTAGATGAAGCAATTGCTTTGATTGCAGCTTGACTATCCGAGAAGATTGAGATCCTTTTGTTTTTATAGGCTCTTCTTAGGTTCTCGTAGGTGCATGTCAGTATGGCGAAGATCTCAGCCTGGAATACCGTGGTATATATTCCCAGGGCCAGTGACAAACTGAATCGAGGAGAGTCGCTCCAGACCCCTGCCCCAACACCTGATTCAGTCTTGGATCCATCCGTATACCATACTAGCTCCCCTGGACGGACAGCTGGAAGCGTCCAGGTCTCACGCTTTTCCACCCGTATCAAGGGTGGTTGAAATGGTGAGAGTCTTGCCGGCATCTGATCAGTTAGCATGGCCAACTCAGGTGTGGCTTCAAGAATCTCCCTTATTGTCGTGTGGCCCTTACCTATGTTTTCCCCGAGGAGACCGGCTCCCTCTAATTTGTAGGCCGCACACAGAGCCAGGCTTTCAACCTCTATATGGAGAGGTTTAATATTTAGCATGGTTTCGAGTGCAGCCGTCGGCGAAGTGCGCATGGCTCCAGTGATGCATAGGCAGGCCATACGTTGCAGTCACTTCCCTTACTAGGGTCTAACTAAAATGTTTCCCCCAACGCCACATATACGTAGCACTTAGGCAGACCCTCAATATCTCGAACGCGATCAATGTCCCGTCTCTTTAATAGCTACATTGACTGTATCGATTTTCGCTTGACAAAATCGCAAATACAGGATCAGTTTATTTAGAGTCAGGTTTTCTTTTACTATTTCTTTAACTATATTGTTATTTAAATATTGTAATTTTGTTGTAGTAATCAAAATCTTGATGAATTAATAACTAAATAGTGGGCTGATAGAATTGTATAAATATTCGCAGAGGAAAACTTAATTTTTACTTGTAAGCATATAATATTATTCCAGTAGCACTCAAGGAGTGTCTCCTACATAAAATAAAGGAATATTAGAGAATATTTCCATTAAATCCTTTTAAGCAGTTCTCTTCAAAATTTAGGCAAATCAAGAAAAACGAAATGAACAGCTTCATTCCTTTATGGTAGCGACTCGAACAAAGAATTAAAATTTGGATGTGTGCCGCTGTTAACTACAGCGGTTGAAAAAAGTGTTTGGAATTCGGATAAGGATATAGTCCAGGTGCCATTTTTTGTGCATAACAACAACTATTTCGATAACATAACAACTTATTTCGATTACTTTAAAACTCCATTAACAGCAAAACTTCACTTTCCTGGAAGCTTTCGTTTAACTGGACTGAAAAAATTTAAAATATGGTTTGAGGTTATCTGGAAAACCCACAACTACATACCTCGGCGAATATAAATTTAAAAAATCGTTTTTTAATTTAATCGAACTGTCAGATAAGCTCAATAAACTAAAATTATTTTTGAAACGATGCACTGTACCTTCATAACTTTTACGAGCTTTAAATACAATAAATATATATCCATCGAAACATTATTATGTGAAATAGTTAAAGTGTACAACTGCATAAACATTCTATTCTACATTAGCCCGCATACATCATTAACTTACCTATAAAAAAAGCATTATAATAATATCTTTCTTAGGTAACACAAGTGACCGGTAAAAAAGAACAAAAAAAAATACTATGATGACGAAAGCAACTCATCAAATGTTTCGCATCATCTGGGAATCAGATTGAATATCATTGAACTGTGAAAGAGGAGACGAAGAAGTCTACGTCGACAAGAGCATCTCATATGGCTGCAAAATTTAAGCGGGAAACAGCCAAGCAATCTCACGAAGTCTCGTGGGGACGGCACTAGTGTCATCAGTCCGATGTAAAAAAGAATATCTAGATTCCATCGGCTTGGCAAAGTCTGGCAATTCTATTTGTGCCAATAAAAGCTGCTTTTACTGATTTTTCCTCAACCTGCTGTAGTACACTCATTGCTAGTTTATGTGGCAGTGAATTATGCTGGGGATGTTTTGCGCAAGGCAAGAAACCACATTCAAAGCTATGTCGAGCTCAGAATACGGGCAGAAACCAGCCGCACAACATAACTGGAATGATTAGTTACCCCAGTTCTAAAGGAGATGGGGGAAGTCAAATTACAAGTTCCATTCATTCATTCCTTCCACCATCATATCATATTTTGTGTAACATAATCCCTACCCAGTTAACAGTCTGCGCTAATATTAATTGAACCGGAGAATTTGAAGATTGACATTGTCAAATGAAAGATTTTTAAAACAATACAAAGTACTTTATTTTGCCATAAGGGAAAAATATTGTATTTTTTAATCGGTAACACTATTAAGAAAACTTCTATAGTAATCAGTGCAAATCTGCAAGAAAAAACAAAAAGTAATGAATAGTTTTTCTAGTCGATGAAATTTGCTATCGTGAGCATATGGAAGCAGAGGAATACAAAAGAAAAAAATCATAAAAATTTATGTTTGTTAATGTTTCCTTTTCATGTTAAAGAGTGGTAATGACTTCACTAGTAAAATCGGATTTTAATGACTATATACGCAGCTTGGTTTGAAGTAGAGCAATACCTTATTGCATAGAATTGTTTAGCTGAGTAGAAGGTAATGAGCGATCAATCAATAAATTCTTCTATGGATGTAAAACAATATCTTGTAACAATGTTATAACTAAACTAATCCATATTTTCAAACTTATTGTCGTCAATTCTACGTTTTCTAAATAAAGTAGAATAGACAGTTCTGTATGGGAGTTATGACCATGCTATAACACTTAAGAGTTCTTTCAAAACAAAACGTCATTGCTTAAATTAATTCAGGGTCGGAGTTATAGAAAACAAGAAAAGTGCTTATATTGACAATTCGCTGTTTTTTTTCTTAAACAAATGTTTTTTGATTGCTAAAAATAAATAAATGTTTTATTGCAAAACTTTATAATATATGAAATACACTGTAATAGGTAATATATTAATTTGCTATCCTTAATTATCATTAAGCGAGAACGTCACTGACGGTACGAAACATTGTTAATTTTTGCGAATTTTTCGCAAAGGCATACTTATTTAGGTGATTATGTACTTTAGGGCTATCACTTCCGATGTCTTTAGTATGTTGTAGGGGTGATTATGCTGATTAATCTTATATATATATATACATATATGTTGGTCGCGGAAAGCATATCTTCACATGTTGAAAATTTATAGAAACACGTTATTAGACTATTTCTCATTGTTACTTTTTCCGATGAAAATGACGTAATTGCGTAAGGAATTTCCACGAAACCGAACACGGCGGCATTATACGCATTATACAGGGTGTTTCAGCTCTGACGTGCCAAAATGAGTGGGGTGATAGATCTCACCTAGCCAAACAAAAGATTGTATGGCAGGGGGGGTAATCTCAACTCCGTTTGGAAGGTGATTCATAAATTTAAGTTTTTCATGGTAAGCACATTACTCTTTTGTTTTTACCTTTTGATCTACCCAACATAGCGACATCAAACAAACGCCATAAAACTACTATCTCAATGTCCTATCGAAAATAGTCAACAAGACGGAGACGGAGTTGGATCAATACGTTGAGCGGCAAGACCAACATGCCATTTGTCCCGGGTTCGAGACCAGATGACCCCGTGAGCTTTTATTAAGAAATTAAAATAATCCACTCCGTCTCTGGGCTGTTGTCTAGCTCGCAGAAATGCAAAAACAAGACTCAAGTTTCCTCACTTCCCTTACCTTAATTCCCTTCCGGACAAAACCATGCTAACGCATCAAAGAGTTGTCCCCTAGGATTTGGCCACATCGTATAAAAAAAAAAAAAATTTTGATATAACTCCTACCATTGCATTGTTCACTCCAAACGTGAACAAAATGGTTTGCGATTACCTAAAATTCAGCATTTTCCAAAATTTTTAAGATAAAAGGTGGGAAATGTTTGTTTTGGGTTAACAGGTAATTCATTTTAAATATTGCTGCAAAAAAGTTATAAAAATGTTAGTGTAATTTTGTTTTATTGCCGATATTAGCTTGTGTTAGCCAGAATTCACATCCCTGCATTCTGACGTTCTGTTACTCGTACCTGATGGAAATTTTGCTATAAAGAAGGATCAGTAAGCAAGAATACCTATCATAGTTAAAAAACAAATCAGTAAGTACGGATGTTTTAAGCAAAAATTATTAAACATTGGTAGAAATTACTTTTAAGGAATACGCGGATATTATTTACATTTATGTTATAGTAGACGGAAACCACAGAGCGGCTGTACTGGAATATCAAAGAAAATTCCCTAATCGGCGAGCACCCCAAAAAGGGGTATTTACACGGACTTCCCGAAGGTTAAGAAAAACAGGAAGTGTAACTTCACACGACAGGGAGAGACACGACCCGAAACTTCGGGAACTTTTGCCGACGTCGAGCAGCAAATAATCACCATCGTGCGGCAAGACCCTGAGACGAGCACGAGACGAGTCACAAGACGATTAAGATTTTATTTATCCAAGGTTTGGAAGGTTATTCATCAAGAGGGATTACGTCCATATCACCATCACCTAGTCTAAGGACTACTGGAAGATTCCGCGAGAAGACTGGAATTTAGCAGTTGGCTTCTGGAACGGGACATTGACGGGCCGCACTATAAAATTTACGATCCTAGCAATAATTTTTAATATATATAATAGGCAGTTTTTATGGGACAGCACCGTAAAATTTACGTGACTTGCAAAATATTCTGTGTAATTTACAGGGTGGCCACTTTTTTCCAAAACCAAATTTCTCTGACTTTTCCAATTTTTCCAGATAATATTTGAGTTTTTTCACTGACTTTACGCTGTATCGTGAAACTACTATATATAACAAATTTAAAAGAAGGTGTTTATGCTTTTATATTGTGTAAATCACGTAACAGATTAAATATTTGCATGCATTTCGGAATCATAGAAAAAACACTGTAGTTTTATAGAAAACGAGAGATATATAGATTTATTTCATTGATCAAAATCTAATACAGTAACAAGATGCAATCTTAAATAATTGTAATAATTAGTTATGATTACTTTAAGGAAGTTTTATTTAGAGTAGCAGTTATTAACAACTCATGACTCTCAAGAATTTCTCAATTTTTAAGTTTGGTAAAATAATACTCTTTATATTGATCAATTTTGTCCCTCTCAAAGTAAGGTTATATTAAACCCTTCCTCTCTTAGGCTTGGTGATCACGAGAGCAACGACCCCGTTGTTGTAGCCAATTTCTTCTTCTTCTCTCTTACTTCGTTCTCTGATTCTGACTGTTTTCACCGCTTTTACCCACTTGACTAGGCTTCCCCATACTTCCCCAAAATTGATTGAGAGTTCTATAGCTGCTCCTCCGATTCTCTTCAGGGTTACATGCATACACCATAGTAGTTCGGCCTTAGTGACGCTATTTTTCGTGAGCATTGAGACTAGCCCTCTTGGCTCGTTTATGATCCACTGTGGTTGTGGAGCAGAATGTGGTGGATGCACTGCATACGCTGGACTGGTGCTTGTAGCTGTTAAGGTACGAAAGCATTATTACCGATTTATTTCGTTGTATCCTGTAGACGATATATTTAAAGAATTTTTTTTCTTTTAAAGAAGAGGAATATTTTGCAGAATAAAAATTTAATAGGCTCATAGATTTTTGTGATATTGACTACCTTATGTTTCCTTCCTTTCATATGGCTCGTAAGAACTTGCTCTACCATATTACTGAGTAGGAAAGATTTTAATCCTAATTTGCAATCAAGAGAAAAAGGATCGTTGCCCTATACATATTTTAACTGTGATTTACGAAAAAATCTGAAACAGTTTAATATATTTAATTAATTATTATCACTAAAAATACAATTTATTAAACCTATCTAGTACAGACTTATTTACCTATAGAGATATCCAAATTTATTACAGTTCACGTTTTTCTATTATTTCCAGTCTGTTTAAAATAAACACTAGCTTTGCACAAGCAATTTACCACAGTACATCTAATAATGGAATGAATAAAATTGTATCTTGTCGTGATTTCCTAAGAATTCGGTAATTCCACTTTCAAGCAGTTATTCTAAGAGCTTATTATATGACAGAAATAATAACCGAAATGAATTACATAATTTCAAAGAATTCCCTTTAAATTTCTCTTAAATTTGATGGCTCCATTTATACGGTGAAAATAATTTGAATTTATAGATAAAAAAAATTGAAAATTTCACAAATTCCCTGACATTTCCCTGACTACTTCAATTCACTGACTTTTCCCGGTTTTTCAGATTTATTAGAGAGTGGCCAGTGGGAGTGAATTGTTTAAGGATAAGAAGTTGCATCCTGCTGCTTAGGACTAGACGTGTAAATTTTTATTTGTTTTTTTTTGCTAATCTTAACCCTTTTGAATTCTATCCTCAGAATATCCTTGAAACCCAACATTGTTCAGTAAATTTACGGTGCTGTTCCGTAGAAATTAAAGTAACTGACAGTTACAAGGCGCTTATAGTTCGATTCACTTCTCAGGGCTCATTTTTCAGGAGATTTACAGTGCTGCTGTTCCGTAAAAATTAAGGTAGTTGACAGTTGCAAGGCGATTACAGTACATCTCACGTCTGTGCTACAGGAACCAGTAGAAAATACCAGATCTAGAAGTTTAACTCCGACCTGAAAAGTCCCGCTTCAGATTATGACACACAGCAAAGTTTCAGTCAGCCAGCCGAAGCAGTCGAACCTACAAATAGGCAAGTCAGTTTTGAGCGAAGTTCTGTTACATTGGTGTTGTAGAGCGATAGTTAGCTGACTACTTTTTTGATGTGGCACCAGAGTCGCATCGAGTATTCGGAACAAATTCACGAAGAATAGAGTTAATCGGCCAAATGTCAGGTGAAACAACTGCATCAAACAAATTCCCAGGTACAAGAACCATGAATGATGATGAAAAGGAGCAGCCGCCACGTCTAGGTGTAGAGGTGATCTTTCTGCAGGCTATTAAGCTTCGTGGACCCCAGTGTGCGATGAGACGTGGCAAACTTTCGGAAATAAAAACACTTCGAGAAAGTTTAGCTGGCTTCACGGTAACGGCATCACTTCGAGTCGGAGGAGGTGATGTAAAACTCCACAGGGATATGTTGATGTATAGAATCCATACGCGAGGCGTCAAAAGTTGGGCTGACCTCGGTGTTGGTGCACTGCGTCGGGTGTGAAGACACTCAAGAATTGGCGGCCCTATCGCTGAGCGTCGGAACATAGGATAAACTGTCCACACTGTCAGTTGACAGGGCGGCGGTTGCCGCTAACCAGGGCCCCAGGCCACCCTTAAAAAGAGCAGGATGTCATCAATTATGGGAAACTCCCATAGCAAATGGAAAATCGATAAAAATGAAATCAGGCTTCAATAAGTTTTTAGGGGGTCTTTCTTCTACCTTGTTGGTTTCAAAAAATAAATTTTTTTTTGAATTTTTCTAATCTAGAACATGTCAAGAACATACCCTGAAAATGATATAACGGAATTCTTATTATTTCAGGATGTTAGAGACTGTCAAACACATCTCCGCGTGCGTTCTTGTAACGCTCATTCGCGGCAGCCCGGAAACTTGTTATACAAGGACATACCAAGGAAATCCGACACTGATAAAAGGGGACCGGATTGAACAACCAGAACAGTAAGTAGCACAACAGGAGTTTCTTCTCCAAGAAGAAGATGAACTTTACGATCCTGACATTGCAGATTGATCGTAAGTAACCTTTCGTCCAAGGTTCATGCATGAACATCTTTAAATGACATTTCCCAAAAGTTGCGTTTTTGCAACTGGTTTCTTTGAAAAACATGTCGCTATCGTCTGACGAAGGATTTTTGATAATTTTTCATTTTAACAATTTTTACAGCTGTTGTTTTGAAAAAAACATTTTTCTTTTAAATGTCGACTATTTTGCGAAATTTTTAAATTTTGAAAATTCCGTTCATCAAACGATAGCCAAGGGGATAATAAAACTAAATATTTTTCGATTTTTTGTTTAAGACGACTTTCATTAGCTGATATCAACTTTTCGTAAGAAATACTTCAAGGTCGAAGAAAGGTCAAATCAGAAACAATAAAAATTTCAAAAAAATTAATTTTGAAAGTATAACAACAAACGAGTTGAACCCAAAAAACCGCGTCTCAATCGCATTATTGGTGTCCTTACGACTCATCCTCGAAAAACAGTATCAAAAACTTAAGGCGCGGCGCTACAAACACGCAGAGAAATATGGAACAAAAAATTGTTAAACGAAAATGTACCAGCGTAATAGTGGGTATCCAAGATTATCCATTGATGAAGAATTTTGTGTGTTAAATCTCAGACGTAAGGTAGGTTGCGTTCCAGGTTAAACTGTCAGACAAAAAGTAATGTATGTAATTGTAATATTTATGTCGAATCAGCTCAATTTGGTCGGGCTACCAATCCAGAGATCCCAGGTTCGAAACCCATTGACGGCGACCCATGGTTGGTTTGTGCTGGCAACAGATTATGATAGAAAAGGCTATGAGGGTTGCAGATAAAATGTCAGTGGTTCGGAATCCACTTCAAGTTGGAGATCCACTTGCAACCGTTGTCTCGAATATTGCCTTGCTTAAATAATTTGTATTTGATTTGCAAACTATTCTGTATAAGACTTGGTGCATAATTGGTCCTAGAGTAGATATGATAACTTTATTTTCATTTCAGAATATTTCTGTTGTTTTTATATATTTTTTATGATGTAGCCAAAGCCTATGATGCGTTAACATGGTTATGGTCGGAAGGGAATTATGGTAAGGGGAATGAGGAAAATTGAATGTCTTGTTTTTCCATTGCTGCGAGTTAGACAACAACCCAGAGATTTTTTACTTATTGCAATTGCAAATGATAAACTTATAGACAGGCCTCGACTTGCATTCATGGCGTGGTGATCATGCCACTTAACTATCGATCCAACTCAGTCACCTATTTACAAAGGCTTAAGAATTCGAAACATTTCTTCCATTCCTGTCCAACCTTGCTCTAGTATTTCCATTTGCGGTAATTGTAGTGATTGTAGTGCGTCTATCTCCCCTCACACCGGATACACTGCAACCCGATTTTGAAAAAGCCTATCTAGCATCATGAAAATAGAGTACCATCTGGAAGCACAACTATAAGTATAAGTTTTTCATTTCTAAGGTTTAATTGTTCTTGTACAAAATTATTTTCAAATTACAGATGTTGACGGATTGTTTAAACCATATATTATCGCTTGAAAAGCGTTTTAATTTTGCACAAAACGTTGATAGATCTTTAAAATTAAGCAAATAATTTGTCGACCCGAGGTATAAAGAGAGGCCAAAAATAAAGCAGCTAAAAACAGAATTCGTAATCAGAATTGATTTGCTGCCGTCCGAGTACCATATTTCTAATGCTAATTCCATATTTAGCACCGATCTTATTTTACAGGTCGACGTTTTAAATAATAGCGTTGAAGCGGAAAATAACCAATATTTGGAGGAGCCACAAGTGGTCTAATTATGACCGTTAAAATGGCGGAAAGTGTTTTACCAACAATAGCAGTTTTAGCTCCAGATCGAATTAGCCTGGAGCGTTATGAAAATATCGTATCGCTTCGGAGCGATATTTTGTATAAATTCGGAACCCTGCTGTTTTCTACGGCAGGAAATAGTGTTGTTTGAAAAATTAACTGCTGTACACCGAAAAGGTGATATTATCTAATCTTGCTCAAATATTTTTGGAAAATAATGTTATTAAAAATAAAATTGCTTCAAAATATTAAGTAATTGTTTTTCAGACAATGTTATTTTTTATTTTGGCATTGTGTTTAGTATAATTTTTGTTAACGATGAATTTCCTCAAAAAGCAGAAAAGTATTCGAGAGGAAAGGAATTTTTAACTCATACTAATAGCAGTGAAACGCGAATCCTGAAAAACATTCTGTTGAATCGACTATACCCGGTTAGTTCTCTTCTATCCGGTTACCCTTGACATTACCCGGGAAATTTTTCACAGCTATCTCACCTAAAATCAGTACCGAAGAAACAATAAACGCACTGTGCGACATTAGTTAACGAAATTCCACGAAGAAGATTCAATTTGAATAATGAGCCTATTGAAAGGCCTGAAGCAGTACTAAATAAAGGGTTCCTAAAAGCCTTAGTGGGGGCGATCCACGCACAACTTACAAAAAGCGGGCAACCACAGCCTAATCTAGAAACAAGCCCGGAAAACATGACAGTTCGGCCATTTTTGTACCACAGAATAACCAAGTCTTGTACACTTATAAAATTGCACACTGTCTTAACCAAAAATAAAGAGAAGTGCTGATGTCATTGAAGCATTCTAACCTTAATAATTCAACAAAACGAACGCAATAAAGAGTCGTCCCATTAAAACACATTAAAATTGTAATTGAGAAATTATCTTGTCCATATGTTCAGAACATTTGCAGGTTCACGTCAAGTAAATTCCAAGTTGAGGAGACTTTAAAAATACTGAGAGAAATACTGCGAAAAAGTAGTTTCGCTTTGTTTACACCACCAATGCTCAGCTGTTCGTGTCAGCTTCCCGGCGTGTATCTAGAGTAGGCTGTGAGGCAACGCATTTTGACGTTCATCCCTTAATCATCAGTTGTCATATAGCTGCCGTCAATAAGTTGAGGTCAGGTCACGATCTAACCAGCTTTGGTTCGATTGCTATTTAAAACGTCTAAAAAATGTTAAATAATAAGGTCTGGAAGGAGTTTTTCTCCTCTAAGAGTGACACTGACTATTTAATTTATGCAAACTTGCGCAGCTTTTTTATATCCATATAATAACTACATGAACAGAATGAAAGCATTCCTCCGCGTCTATCCCAAACGTTTTTGGCGGTTTGTTTACTTGAAGCGTAATTCTGCTGGCTATCCATCTTCTTTATCTTTTGGAGACATGACGATTGCTAATCTCTTTGCCGATTTTTTTCAAACGGTGTTTTAGGAACACACCTATGATATTAGCTTTAATAATTTTACTCATTTGACGATTATATCGATTTTTCTCGAATCCACAGACCTTTTACTTGACTAAGCTACGATTTTAAAGCAAATTTTTTCAACTCGTTGTAATGTCGGAAGGTCTCTTTAATTATTTATCTTCACAAAAAACATGATAAGTGCGAAATTTCGAACTACAAAAATATTGTTAATCTTTGCTGTATCTTTAAGATTTTTGAGGCTATTATTTGCGATGTTCTTTACTTTCACTGCAAGCCTTTCTTGCATCCCTTCTAAAATGGCTACATAGAAGGCAGATCAACTAAAACCAATGTATTACAATTTTCCAATTTCTGTATCTCTGCAATTTAAGATGGTAATCAAGTCGACTGCATTTTTATTGACTTCAGCAAGGCTTTTGACAGAATAAATCATCGAATTCTTGTTCTTAAACTATCCTTCCTCGAGTTTACACCGGTTACTTATTTGATCGCACTCAGCGCGTTTCTTTTCGTGGAACTTTGCAAAGTATCTTTTTCCGGGGTACCGCAGGGCTCTCACACCGCGCCATAGCTATCCATATTTTACATTCTTGTATCTCAAATATTATTTGTTACGCTGACGACGCCAAGATTTTCACAGCATGGACGGCATTCAAAAATGGAGTTCCAGTAATCACCTTCCTCTAAATATCGGCAAGTGCATATCTTGTGTTTTATTTCTCCATAGATTGCGGTTCCTTAAGTTGACTTACAAAGACTAAGGATCTGGGATCAATGAATAATTTAATGCCATAGTAGGCAGGGCTTTATGACTCTGGGTTCGTGAAGAGATGATCAGAGCTTTTTTTTACTGTACTTCTGTCAGGCGTATTCTGGTACGCCTGGTCGCCCTTCTATGCGACACACATTGATCGCATTAAAACTGTCCGATGGAAGTTCTATAGGTTCGCTTTTCGCTACCTTCCTTGGAACAAGTCCCTTATATTACCACGTTATGTCGATAGGCTGTTGCATTTGAATACTCTTGAAAAGAGAAGCTGTAACTCCAGGGTACTTCTTGCTTTCGACAGCGTGCGGGGATCTATTGACTCCCGTGTACTTTTAGCGTGCTTTGATGTATTAGTTCGGGCGCGCTGCCTGAGGAATCATGGCTTCTTTCGGAAACGTTTTTAACGCATTAATTATGAGGCGAATGAGTCGATCACACCGATGTCGCAGTCTTTTTTTTAATCGCATTGATTTTCATCTATCGCGAAATCATGTATGTGTTCCACTTTATTGGGGTACTTTATATTTTACTTACTTTACGTACTTTAAATTTTATATTTTTTTGTATTTTACCGTTTGTTATACATATTGTAACAATTTGTAACTTGATGAAATTTTGTGACCGTCCTGTTGACGCTATGGCGTATTCCCGAAGGACTCGTGCAGTATCGCTTCCTTTCTGATGGCCAAATTACATGTGCAGTAGGCATATGCATGCTGCCATGACGTTGTAATGTGAATGTGCAGCAGTAGACAACAGACACGGAACAATTCATTTGTGAAGCTAAACGAATAAGATTATTAGATCCTCTAACAGGCGTGTATTCTCCAAATCTGAAGTCTACAAATTCTCACTTATTCCGCAGCAGGGGCTTAGTGTTTCATAATGTGGTGCGTACGACCTATAACTTTCGCGCGAAAGTTGTAAACATGTCATCTCTTGCTCCACCGAAGACGTATATGTAAAAGAACTTTTATTGTAATATGTTTGTGAAAAAATTACTTTTATACATTTTTTATTAAATTTAGTTTGTAGACTCTATCAAAGGTAAAGTAACAGCTATCTCCATTAACTGGCTCCTTATGAGACCCTGAAATTGCATAAATCAAAACACAGTGCAGAAAATTCGTTAAATACTGGCAGAAAACTAAGGACAAAAGATATTGATGTACAAATATAGAAATCATTATACTGTCTTCAACAAAAAACATTGGATGCTGCACGAAATCCCTAATAAATTCTTGATTTTGATTTACACATAAATATTGTATTAAGGTTTAATAGTTAGACAGTTTCATAACTTTAGAAAAATTATCAGCACTAAATTTTATCTGTCATAGTAAGTAAATGTGAATCATTCAAGTAGAAAGTCCCTCTATAAAGTTGAATATATTAGTGAAATGTCATTTGGTAAATCACCACGAGGATTTTTGCAAAATGCTATTTATGCAGTCATAAGAGGCTATTGCATTTTGTAAACGCTTGAAATTTTTACGAAAACTAAAGTGTAAACAAAGAGCTACAGATGTGCACATATGTACAGGAAATTTCTCTCATAAGATCAATAAATTATATTTACTTCAGCGTTTTAGACTTACAAAAATGTCGATGAAAAAATATTAAATTAATGTCACAATGGCTTTTTATGACTTCAGTTATTCTTGAGGATGTTAAGTTGGTACAATCAGAGGTAACTTATATTTCACTTCAAAAGTTATGCCATGTTTAAATTTGGCAACATTGTCACTTATGTACTCCCAGAATTCTTTTGGCAGCGATCAGCTGTGCAGTGTTCTGTAGTACCCCGCCACGCGTAATTGAATGCAACGTTGCCAGCATTTAGGTTAATAACTTATTTACTTCAAGAATTAATTTTTTTAACAATGCTTCTAATAATTCTAAAACATTGTGTACATGTTTACACAGATTTATTTTGCAAAATTCAACTACAAATCCCCAAAATACGTGTAATTTTGCGATGAATTATGTCTTTCTCAATAATAGGCTTTCGTTTTAACTGAATTATGTTTATGCTAAAATATATTCAATTTTGTTAGTTTCAACTGGTCTTTATCATGTTTATTCGTAATAACGAAGTGAATTATATGTAACCTCTAATTATACCAATTTAACTCTACCTTGCGATTGTCAATTTGCGTTCCAACACAGCCTACTCTATAGAAACAAGCCCGGAAGCTGACACGAACAGCTGAGCAATGGTGGTGTAAACAAACCGAAACTTTCTACAGTAAAGAATAGGAAAAGTTTGGGGAATTCTACTTTTTCGTAGTATTTCTCTCCGTATTTTTAAAGTCTCCTCGACTTGGAATTTACTTGACGTGAACCTACAAATGTTCTGAACATGTGGTCACGAATAAAAATTTATCAATTACAATTTTGGTGTGTTCGTTTTGTTGAAGTATTGTGATTATGTTTATTGGTTTTATATATGTGCAAGGATTGATTAATCTGTGATACAAAAATAAATGAAATAATGACGACAAGCTTTGTGGTAATAAAATGGCCGGACTGTCATATTTTCAGGGCTTGTACCTAGAGTAGGCTGTCAAGAGGCAGTAGTCTGTTTAATATTAAAGAAAAGATTGATTCTATACTAGTCAATTTAAGCGAAAATTACGCCTTGAAATGGGGTCCGTTGCTTCGCAAGCACATATATATATATCATTTAAATATTGTATTGGGCTCTGTGATAAATTTCACAGATCCTTTGAACTTTTGTGAAAAAATATGTTTGTCACCATAAAGTCATACCGATTGTTCGGTGTTATTGAAATGTTATAGAATAGGTTATCGATAAGTCAAAAAAGCGGAGGATACAATGTTAAGGTCTGTGAGTCTTTCTTATTTTACGGAGTGCATTCTCTGCTTCATATAAAAGGGACTATGAGGCAATACACTTATAAAAATATTTTTGAAAACATTGTTTTTTATTAAGAAAATATTCTTGTGCTAACGGGTCCAACAGAGTAATACCCACAATTTTTTCACTGTTTCGAGTTTGTATTCCTCAACAAAACATTGGAATAGTCCTATCTAATTTGAAGAAGCATAGTTCATTTAAATATAACAGTAAATCATATCTAAAATGTGTTCTAAAGTTAGGACACATAGTGTACTGATATTCCACTATAACTTGTGAAATATCAATACACTATTATAGACGACAAGTGCATTGAAATAGTACACTGCGCATAACTCTGTCAGGTACCATTTAAAATGAATAAAAAGATATCATATGTGATGACATAACAAGAATAAGAGCGTCAGCAATATGTAGCTGCGGTAGAGAGCGATTTTACGTAAAAGTAAATTTTATTAATGCTATCTTACAACGCATTTTATTTAATGAATGTATCTTTTGAAAATGCTATCGAGCAATATGCTGAAGAGAATGTAGCTGTTACATAGAGGTTCTATACTAGAGTCCACGTTCTGAACGAAAAGGCCCAATTTCGGTGGCTATGAGTCCGCCTTACAGGAAGCAAGCAAGTGAGTGGCACAATCACATTAGTTAGAGTATTAAGGTGTTTTCAAATACGGGTTAGATTTCTGACTTCTTCCTGTCGTTGTCTATGAATATTGAGTATGACACACTCCGCTCATTCACTTCACTGACTCAGTCCGAGTCTATTAGTAAACATACGAAAACCGTGATTTTTTAATATATATTTCTATCCACTGCTGAGCTGGGTATGGTGTGTGAGGGTAATTTTGGCGACTGGCTGGTTGGGCTATGGCGGACGGACTGATTGCGAAAGTCATGGCACTATTCTTGCTTGCAGAGTTGGTTGTAAGCTGGATAATCTAAACAGAATTAATTGTGTTATTCCTGATCTTAACTTTACAAGGAACTTCAGTGTCAGAAACCCAATTAGAAAGGAATGCATGAGCACTGAACTTTTTAATTGCTACAACATCATCCTTTTGAAGGACGACTCGAGGATGTACTGTGGTGTCTGGGAGAGTGTTTTCTCCGAAACTGAACATATCGGAGTCCTATAGGCTGCCGAACAACGTAAGTGTTTGCGATTCTGAAGCGTGATTTCAGCTTGGACTCTGTGAATCTGCATTGACGAACGTTGGTATTTTTACGGGCAACCAGGCTGCCATAAAGGCGCTTGAGTAATCCACCACCTCCTCAAAGCTAGTCAGAGACTGTAAAGAGGAACTTGCCTCAACATCACCATTCTCTGGGTTCCACATCCAGAGCATCTCGCTTAACTGCTTCAAAAGGGAACTATTTCACACTATCGCAGTTGCGGCGATGTTACCGAAAAAGAAACCGTGTTTCAACTTCTATGCAAGTACCCACCTCTGGCAGATGCCAGAAAGTGGACACTGGGAGATCACTTTCTAGAGAATCTTCAGGCAATTTCAGAAGTAAAATTTAGGGAGTTAGCTCAATTTCTTAGCTCTTCCGCTTGGCTTTAACACAGTGTTCCCTGTTGGAGTGCCAATATTCTACTATCCCCGGCTTGGACAGGCAGGTGACCGACAACCCAGTTCCCTCAGGTTGTGGCGTATATATATATATATAAATGGTGGATACCACTCGCCACTTAAACCAACCAACTAATTCCATTATCAGACCTGTTGGCAGAAGGAATAAATTCGAGTAAACGAATCTTTCGGAACGAATCATTTAAGTGATTCGGATTCAGAGGTTCGAGTTAATAATTCATTTTGCCTATCTCTATTCTATACAACAACACAAAAGTACATGTTAAGAATCCATTAAGCATAGATAAAGAAAAAATTGCAGAAGTTGTGAATGTGCTACAATTTAGAGCTCAAACAAGTTAGTTCTTGAACTTTGAATCTTGAATCTTTTGAATTCCAAAAACTTGTACTGGTTCCAACCTTTTCGCTCGCTATTTAAAACTTAAGGATACATAACATCAACGGGATAATACCCACAAAGCTCAGGAGGAGCCTTCAGCCTTTGCAGAAAAAGAAAAACTGGATGAAAATAACAATTCCAGTCACTACAGTTACTAATTAACACTTCATTAGTATTTTAGATTAATAATACTTATTATAACTATGCACTAAGTTCATAACTAAAGGTTGTTAATACTAATTTTTACTTTCATTAGGTTGACAACTTGAGGTTGATAATACTAATTTTAACTTTCACTAAAGACCACGAACTCACGACTTAGAAAGGTCCAAAATCAACTTCCCATGGTTCTGTCTCGCATCTTCCTTCAAATTACTCTATTACGTGCCTCGCTTTTTTTTATATACGATGTGGCCAAATCCTAGGGGACAACCCTTTGATGCGTTAGCATGGGAATTTAGAGTAAGGGAAGTGAGGAAACTTCAAAGTCTTGTTTTTGCATTGTTGCGAGCTAGACAACAGCCCAGAGACGAAGTGGATTATTTTAATTTCTTAATAAAAGCTCACGGGGAGATCTGGTCTCGAATGGTGGTCGTGCGACTCAACGAATTGATCCAACTTCGCTTTCCCGATGGTCATCACTCAGCAGAATAATTGGTCACCGTCCCAATTTTACTAATTTGTTGTGTAATTCATTTGAGGAAGTTTATGTGATGAGAGGTCAATAATTTTGCAAAGACACTAGACTTCGTCACTGATTTGTGCATGTTAATGTAGGGCGGAGCTTTGCAATTTCCTCTGGTCAATAAATGGTAAATGAAACATTTATTTTTGATTGTTTGTTAGTTCAAACGTTTTCGTAATTTCCTTCATACTATGTTACATTCATTCCTCCGCCGAAAAGAAGGTATTTTAGGTTCTATACTAACGAAGGAAGAACGGGAATTTTGGTTTCATCCTCTCGTTGGGAGCGTAAGGGAACTTTTAGTTGTCAGCAACATTATTTAAATATGGACTGTGCTTATAATTCCTGTAGTGATCATATGAATTATTTCTCGCGCTCGGGCATCTATCCTTTTGGACTTTTTGAATTTCTTGTAACAATGTGTAGAATTCGGGCTGTTTTTCTTTCAGATAGGTTTTATGCTCTTCATAGTTTTTTATTTGAATTTCGTCAGCTACTTTCTCGTTACTTACATCCTTAAAGGATTCGAAATCGATCTTTGGTATTAAGGGGTTACATACCTTTGAGCCCTGTGAAAAATGTGTATTTAAAAAAATTATTTAAATAAAAAATTAATTAATAAAAAAATATAAAAAAAAATCGATTATGCTCTTTATTTAATTTTAAATAATAAGAAAAAAATATAATTTTTTTTAAATTAACATTATGTTCTCTCTCTCTAGTTCTCGTAACCCCTTGTGGGGAATGGGTCGGGAGAAGAACTTCACCCAACTCGAGACAACGATTGCAAGTGGACCTACAATTTAAAGTGGATTCCAAGCCACTGACATTTTCACTGCAACCCCATTCGTTATTTGATGAATTATTGGCAAATAATTATTTGTTATTTGGTGCTCCTTAATCCAATTTCAAATAATTATTTGTTATTCGATCGTGCGTTATTCGATCGTGCGTTATTCGATAATCAAATAATTATTCGTTATTTGATGACTTATTTGCAAATAATTATCTGTTATTTGGTGCTTTTTATTCGAATTTCAAATAATTATTTGTTATTCGATTATCAAGTAATTATTCGATAGTTTATGTCTCTTTATGAAATAATTATTTGTTGTTGGTGTCCATTAGTTCAATTTCAAAAAATTATTTCTTGGTACACGCATTTCATATCACAAGGTGTCTCGTACTTAGGAAATTAAAACTGCCTTGTTATGTTTCGGATGTTTACAGTAAAGATTTTAGTAAATGATACCATAAATTTTTATTCGATTTTTCAATTTATTTGAGCAATTAGCTTTTATCTTTATTCGAATAAAAAATGCCCATCTCTGCAGTAAACATTAGAATCGTAAACTACACATAGAATGCAAAATCTTACGAATTTATTTTATTGCAGTGGAATGGAATTTTGTTAATTTTATTTTATTTTAAATAATTCTTTAAAGTATAGAGAATAAAAATCAACAAAATTTTTTTTTATTTCAAAGGTATTTCTGAGATTTCGACTGTTTTAGTAAATGTGTTGGTAGTTACGAGTATTAGAAGGTTATCAATTTTCGCTTGATAACTTGATAATTAGGTTTCAGGGTTAATATCCCGCAGTGAGATACTAGGTATGTTCCTTAACGAGCACTAGTGATAACTCATGCTCACTAAATGACATTGAAAGCCTTTTCAAACATTAGGTCTGTTCCCTGATTTTCAGTGAGAAAAAATGCAGTGATGTTGGTGGGGATAACACTTCACTGAGTTAAGGAACGCAGAGTGCTTTTCAGTGCCAAGAATGAGAAATGTCAACTGACAATTCATAACACGGAGTACTCTATAGCACTGAGAAAATTTTCAATGATAAAAAGTGCTTGAGGGGAAGTTGATTTGACAATTCAAATAGAGCTTTCATTGTCTTTTAGTGAGCAAGAGATATCACTAGTGCTTGTTAGGGAACAGACCTATTGTCAAATAAACTTCTCCTCAAGCAGTTAGTGCTGAGTGCTCTGAAAAGCACTGCGCTCCTCAACTCATTGCAGTGTGGACAGACCTACTCTTAGTATTGTTTCAAGATCAGTACATTTAAGGTTAACTTCGGTTTCTGTAGGGAAGTTATATAGTCACGAGTTTATAGTGTTCATTTTTATCCTAATATTATGATTATTACGAATGGGGGCTTTCGTAGTAGAAGTAAGCAATTATTGTTGGAAGTCGTGTAAATTCGTGTAGAGAAATGACAGCTTTTCGAACTTACTTAGACTAATTTTATGACAAGACTGAAGTTGTTGATACTTTAAAAGTATTAGTCTTTTTTCACCTGCATCCGAAGCAAAGTATTCCTTCTCTATTTCATTGTGTAGGAATAGATGTCGTTCTATTGGTATGGGCAACGTATATGCGTTTTTTCATGGACAACCATCCTTTCTCAATAAGAAGAATCGATATTCTACAAAGTAGATCATCTTCTGTGTATCAGCTTTCCATAGATGCTAACTACTGCAACATAAATGGATCCTGTATTACCATACTAAACATAAAGGATAGGGGGATATCTTTCAAGAATTGACTAATTTGCTTATAGCTAAGAATAAGGGATCTGCTTCGCGACCAGAGTACAAAGAATAATGGAGACGGTGTTAACTTGGTGCTCTATTTCCTGCAGATAAATTATTATACTTGACGTTGACTCGTCTAAACCTAAACTAACCCTAGCTTGAATAGAAATTTTGCCGGACATTAATTACAGCGCTTACCTGCGATTTAAGGGATTTAAGGTACTATGTATTAGCGAGTGAAATTAAAAAAAGAGTAAATGTTTTTTCTTTAATTGAAAAATTTTTTTTAGAGCTAAATTTTTTTTACATATGATAACTTAGGATCTATATTTTATTAAAAAAAATCTGAAGAAAAAAAATCAAATGGCATTTTAATATAGACATATTTAGTTGTGCATCCCCCCATCAAATCCGGAAGTAAAGCGTTTTCTCGAAAAATGACGCGTATTTGAAAAAAAAGTTTTAAAAACAGCCTCATTTTCCCGCGCTTTTAAGTCTCTAACGGGAAAAAAGTCACCAGGGTCGGTGAGGGGGGAGATGCACAATAGATATAATAATAAACAAAATGAGCTAAGTTTTATTTAAATCGGACAACAAGTTTTTGAGCTAGAATTTGGGCAAATTTGAAAAAACTGGCTTATAGTACCTTAAATAATCTAATGACACTTGCTGTATACGTTTTAGTTTTATTTAAATCTACGGTACTATCGTAATTTGAATTAACCAAACTAACCTGTTCTTTTAGAAGTTCCAAATTTTGGTGGCTGTCAGCTTCTAGGTTTTTCAACCTGGTACTTATTTTGTCGGACTCTTCTTTGGAGTTAATTTTGCGCGTTTCGCGAGCGAATATCAAAAATAAAAAACAAGATAACTTACTGTTCTGCATCCGTAACGTTTATCAATGCAGCCACATGTGCAAGTTAGCATTAGAACATAAGAGCTCGTACATTACGTTAAAGAATTAGGTTAGGGGTTTCATTAAAACAATGATGGAAGTAGCGTTAGCAGTGGTGAACATTTGACATTTTCAGTGATCTAGAAAATTAATATCGGAATATAGCAAATAAACCTAAATAAAGGTACCGCGACAAAAATTCCGACACGTCCAGAATGCTCGCCCGCGCATGCTAATTACAGTACGTTTTGACTACTGATTAACTATAAATATAAATTTCCTATGTGTGCAAATAGAAACGCGATCTAGTTGAATGCAAGAATATTATCGAGATTTTCTGCAGTCAATGGTTACTCAATGTCCATAATTTCATTGCAATGCCCAGGCCAAATAGAGTGTCCGAGATGAATCAAAGTAAGATCCTTGTACAAAGTACATCGTAATAAAACTACCACAGCAATTTTCTTTAAAAAAAAGGCTAGAAGTAAAGTTTTTGGCAGTTTTTTTGGGTTGCAAAGTAATGTGGGTGGTTCGGAATCCACCTTGTAGTCGAAGCCTCGAATCGGTGGGGTGAAGTTCTTCTCCCGCCCCAGAAGGGGTTACGGAAATAAGAGATAGTATTCTCTTATTATAGACCTGTCGTTGGTGGAGTAAATTATAACGTGTTAACCTTCAAACCCAAGGGTCCAAGGTGCGAAACCCACCGGTGGCTATCCATTCTTGTTTTTTTCCAACATCAGATTACGATAGAAGGCCATTGGGGGTTGCAGAGTAATGTCAGTGGTTCGAAATCCACTTGTCTCAAAACGGGACAAGTTCTTCTGCCGTCCCATGCCCCAGTATCCCTCTCTCTCTCTTGTTGCCGTGGCCCCTTTGGGCAGGAAAAGAACTTTACTTGAATCCATTTTTCAATTTTAAGTTGGTTTCCGAACCACAGACACAACACTCCAACCCCCAATGGTCTTTTAGCGTAATCTGTATTTCTGCTGCATCCAAAATAGCGATTTATGATGGCGTTGCTAGCGAGAAAAGGTAAATCTTCTTCTTTTCGCGATATTTCCACTACGTTTTTTAAGTGAAACGTCTTAGGCGGCGGTTCGATAATTATACGAGAATTGAGAGTGAAATTTCAAGGACGTGTCACGTTTAGGCACATTTCGTTACATGAGAGAGAAGAAAGATATAACGTAGAGAAAAGAAGAAAGAGAGCTATACATTGTATATCTAATACACAGTTTAGGATATCCGCGTCTCCTTTTTGTGCGGTCCTTCATACGCTAAGTCTAAGGTAGGTGCTGCAATTGCCGAGCCTCGGTTGATGTCGGTATTGTCGAGTTCACGATTGAGCAGAGAGGGCCACGTAAACACTCAATACAAGTCGATAGAATCACGTGTACGGTGATGCACGCGCATTTTTTTTTTCTATTCAATTTATTCAATAATGAGTTGCAGAAATCGATTGTTACACCAATTCTCGAGTATACCTGTTGTGTTTGGTCTCCTTTTCAAAATGTACACATTGATCGCGTCGAGGCAGTCCAAGGTCCCTTCGTGGACTGCCGTTGGATACCCCACTTGTATGTACTACCACCTTATTCAGACGGAAAAACTTTTAAGGCTCGATTTTCTAGAAACTAGACAAAACAACACTAAAACTGTGTCACCTCCTCGTTTATCTAGTTTTAGTATTTCTATTCCGTCTCGCTCCTTGAGACACTGATTTTTTAAATGTTTCATATCATCGTTTATCGTCAATGTCTCGTTATTTTAATCAGAAATTTAACTTCATAGATTTTAATATGTCAGGTCATTGTGTTAAGACTAGTCTGTTAATTTTAATGGTCTAATTAAATATCTTAATATTTAAGTTTAATTTATGTTATAGTTAAGTTTTGTATCTTTAATTTTTCTAATTTCAGTTTAAATTTTAAGCAATGGTATATGTAAATTTTTGGAAACAATTAAGCTCCGATCAGTCCCGGTGCATGATGAAATAAAGCTGACGATGTCATCCTCAGTGGTGTCGTGATGTAACCGTGACAAGAAAATATGACGTGGAAGCTCAGCCGGTTTCAACAGTCACAGCAGGTCACAGGTCTAACGGCGTTGACCACGCAATCCAGCGTGTCAGATGGTGAAACAGCGGCGCAAGAAGTAGGAATTGTCGATGCGGTACTGGAAGCTAGACGCGGGCTCGAGACATCACCCCTAGCAGATGAAGGTGCAGCAGCAAGTGAGGGAGCAGCAGTCGACCTCGATGATACATTAGGAAATGTCCTCCAGAGTGCAAGCAAGCAGAGCCTGGTCCCTCCTGCGTCCTCCCCTAGAGCGTGACTTCGTCGAAGGTGGTGCATTGGCAGAAGGAGGCGTAGCAGTAGATTGTGCAGTATTCAGAGGGCCCCCATCAGGATCCGGCACACAAATGGTCGTCACTTTAGCTCCTACATTGTCCCGCTCCGTATCGAGAGGCACACTAACGACATCCAAAGCCGCAGGCCGATCAAAATTGCGAGAGGCACACTAACGACATCTAAAGCCGCGGGCCGATCAAAATTGCGACGCAGGAACTGCACATCAGACGAGATCGTTTGAATGAGATCAGAATTGCCCTTCGCAGCCGACAACAGCGATTATATATCCTTCCTGAGAAGCTCCAAATTACTCTCAATATCATCAATAAGGTGAACAGGATTTGCGGCAGCAACAGCACAGTGTGCAGGGGATGAACAGTAGCACTATGTACGTCCTCAATAGAGCTGGATATAGTAGTTATCTTATAACAGTTATCTCGCGACTTATCCAGCGGCAGGTCACAGCTAGCTCCAGATTTTTTCACTGAGGACAACAGGTCATCAAACTTTCGGTTCAACATGCTAAACCACTTGGAGTTGAGGCGTAAAATCATCAAATCCTCCTTGAAGCCTCAGCAGGCTAGTAGTGATGTTGCAGAGATTTTTAGCCATGTATTCCTGGTCACTGTAGATACTGTCAGCAATGTTCTTCATTAGCCTAAGGACGTGACAAGGCCTGTTGTATAAACAGTCCTTACAAGTGCTGACAGAGGAAGAGGATGTTTTTAGACTCTGCTTTAAGCACGTTGAATGAAAGAAACCTCTACAAATGCCGTCACAGGCAGTGGCATTGTCGGTAATATCCAAGCAGCAAATCTTGCACGCACTCATGGCAGATCCGGCTATCAGAAGCGTGGATCTCAATAATAATTTGTATGTGTCCGGGCAATCCGATCCACCGGTGAAATGGGATCATTGCTCACGTGCCAGGGCAGGCACCAGGGAAAAAAAATCCAAGATAGAGTGTAGCATCGATAGCCTCGGCAGAGGCATACACCTAAAAGAGTTTACCTGAAAACAGGAACACAGGGCGGTGAAAAAGTGAAGGAGATGGTAGATGTTTACGCTGCCGCGGAAGAAATCCAGGTAGCGACAATCAAGAACAGCAGCAATCTTCAACAAAACCTCCAATGGTACAGCTCAGCCAATGTCCAATCAACGCAAATTTGCAAAAAAAAAAACACGAATCAGTGATAACAAATTATAATTTAACAAAAATTCGCCGCATCCTTTTCCTTGCATTCATTTTTCGAAACATTGTTTCTTCATAGCCCTATGTAAATAAATCAACATATTTTTTTTATTAATGTTATGTAAATCTTCTTCCTTTTTAATATAGGTATATTACCGAATTTATTGTAAAATGTTTCGAAAAAAGTCTTGTAATTTCCAAATAGGTGCAAAATTGTCATTACATTGTGCTCAGATTGGCCGCCACTGTATTTATTTAAGATGTTCTTGTCACAACTCAATTCATATCCTTAAGTGCATTTAATTACTTTTAACCGCAAATAGCATTGCTGTGGCTATTTGAAAATCCAACTTTTATCCTTCCCAAGACATTTGAATGGAAAATCCATAGAGTATTTAGAAAAAAAAGGAGCTGATAAATTGCAACCTCCACTGTTATCCCTCATGTTGGTCCCCGTCGACTCTAGTCCCAGACAGACCACATTGAAAGTGTTTCTGCCTGCCTATGACAAACAAATCAACAGAAAACACAAACAGTTTTTATAGCATAGCATACAGGATGTACAGCAGAAACGGCAGGAGAGACCACAATAACAAGAATAAAAGCAAAAGTACGAAATTACTATGAGAAATTCCTTAGGAAAGAAAAATGTTGAATTGCTGATCCAAGTCTTCAGTGAAATATTAGATAATAGATTTAAGTATCCAAAATACGCCTACTATGTTGGAGAAGTGGATTTAAATTCAGGAACTAAGTAAAATTGACAAGAGAAAATCCTCGACTATTCCCCAAGTGACCGTAAGTTATATACTTTTTGGATTAACTGATTAAGCGGAAATATTATACGAGGAGCCTACCGCGAAAAAATGGGGCTGAAATTCTGTCCGAGCTATTTAATTATTCCCTGCGGAACACGTTTCTAAGTAAAAGGGGTGAAAGAGGAATTGCGTGCATGCGTCGACCCCACACATTTTACACGATTGAGTTACAAGATTGATTCTATTTGGTCAATGTCACAGTGTGAAGGCGTCGATTTTTTCTCATAGTATTTAGGACTAAATTGTTTATAGTTTTAACAAATTGCAAATATATTAGATTTTAAAGACTTACAATTTAAAGCGAAAATTCTACTTTTGCAGCATTCCCCCTTTTCTCCTCCTGGAAGCGTATATGTTGCTCTTGATTTTTAAAGTTGAATGCTATCTTTGCAGTATTCACACAATCGTATTCAGGAAACCCGGATATATTCCCATATAATTACATCGTCTCCGGCTATTCAAATACTTAAAATATGCTACAGTTCTACTTTTGTTTCTTAAATAGCAGACTACCAAGACTGCTCGCGGTTAAATTAAGAAGAGCAATGACGACAATATTGTCTTCAACATTTATAAATGCTATTTTAAGGAATTCTAAATTACTTTGATCATGCCCAAAAAATGTACAATTATTAAATTAAATTTTGTCCGGAAATTGATTTCGTTTTTGCTTTCAAGATTATTTTTTTTTTTGCGTGACCCTAAAATTTAGGTCGATCAGTCTTGCCTCTACTTTATATGCTATAAAAAGTGTTATTCGATTGCGATAACACGTAAAAGGGCAGTAAACTATTTAAAATTGTTGTACCGAACTGGAAGAATAAAAAAAACTTCGCACCAACTCAAACTCGAGGGGGATAAAATGTCTGCCGCAAATTCTTTTCCAACCCGGCACTTTTGTGGTCAATTTACTTGAAATTTCTACAGACTTTTGCAATAATTTTCATACTCACGTGTTTAATAGACTTTGGGCTAACAATTTATTTAATTCCAATAAATTTTTAGTAAAGGGCTCTGAAATTATATCACACGATTCGAGAAAAACCCGGGGCGGCATGCACACAAAACGACACAATCCGGAAAGCAGCTGAGTCTTCTCTCCCCAATCTCTTCTGTCCCCCTTTTCTTTTTCGTTTCTTATGCATACGAATTGCAAAGCTACACACATTTCTCAACAAAAATCAAGATAAAAAAAAATAAATTTATCATTTAACGTTCATATCTGCGGTAAAAATATCTCAAAAATTCTTTAGGGCACCGGACGTCTCCGATTGGAAAAGAAAAATTTTCATTTCTCCCTATTACGGCTGATTCGTCTGCTCTTCTTAAAAATTGACGGACGCGTCACATTTACCATTAATTTTAAGACACTTCCTATTCACAGATTTTTTTACAAGTCATTTAGTTTATTTCACAAAATATTAAATTTTAATATAACACTAAAATCATTTTAAAAATACTTTATTTACTATATTTATTTTAATGGTAAAATCACCGCTTATAAAAACCGCTTGACGATAGTTGCGCGCAAATGATGAACCCCTCTCAGCAGAAAATCGTCAACACAGAAATGTCCAACAAGAATTTAGCGTACTAAATTTCAACAAATTGCAGCGTAGATTAGTGACAGGATACCTGCAGAATTTCGAAAGGGAAATTTTCGCAGGTGTTTAAACCAAGGCGGGATTTTTGAATTATCAGAAGAGTGGATGTAAATTAATTCGCGACAAGACACATAGCATCAACTACAAGGAAGTAACTTATGAGAAAAGCATTCATTCCTTCATGAAAATCATTATTTTATTTTATTTTTTATTATTAACAGCAGATACTTCGTAAAAAAATTTAAAATTTTAGGTTTAAAGGGGGAGGTACAATGGATGATTTGCTTGCTCGGAATATCGATACCTTGGTGCACACATATGCTAAGTAAAAAAATTGCAAAATCAAATATGATAGACAATTTTATTAGATGTTTATTTGATTCTTCGTAAAGTATATACTTACCAAGTTTTTCATATAACTGTAATGGACAAATTACTTCTTGAACACTTATAATACTTGGGCAGCAAACAAAATTGCACTTTTAGAAGGTCAAATCTGCATTTAATTCAATTTTGAAAGAAAACCACTTAGCATATTTGTGCACCAAGGTATCGATACCCAGCAGAAAATCAGTTACCGTGGATGGTCGATGAAAATTGTACAATTATTTCCTCTTTTCGAAAATTACAAAATGGACGCAATTTTGTTTCACTCCAAGTGATAATTATTTTTTGATTAAAAAAAGTCGTAATTAATTCGCATTTTAAATAATTTGGAATTTATCTTGTGAGTATTTTATTGTTTTATACATTTTGGTAAAATGGTATCAAAAAATTATTATCGACGCCTATCCAGCAGAAATACAATCACATGGAAAGTCGGTGAAATATGTACACAAGTTCCACTTGGAGTTGAGGCGTAAACTAATATGCATACACAGGGTGTTTCAGATCTGACGTGCCAAAATGAGTGAGGTGATAGATCTCAACTAGACAAACAAAAAATTGTAGCCCCGGGGGGGGGGGGGGGGGGGCAATCTCAACCGTTTGGGAGTTACAGGGTGATTCATAAATTTAAGTTTTTTATGGTATGTACATTACTTTTTATTTTTATCTCTCGATCTACCCAACACAGCCACATCAAATAAACGTTAAAAAAACAACTATCCTAACGGCCTTTAAAAAAATGTCAACACTACTGATCTAACTCAAACCATTGCACGTACAGTCACTTCCAAAAGTGAAAAAAAATGGTTCCGATTACCTAAAATTCAGCATTTTCCCAAATTTTCTCCGAAATTCATGTAATTAGTATACCTCCCTTTTATTTTTATTGGATTGCCTATCTTATTACCTTTCCAATTGGTGCAACATGGTAAGGATGACGAAGGATTAGAAAAGCCGCATCCTTAGAAATCCCTGAATACCTAATTATTATTATATTGCACTTTAGGTAGAAAATTTTAAGAAAAAGGGTCGAAAATATTTGTTTTGGGTTAACAGGTAATTAATTTTAATTATTGCTACAAAAAAGTTATAAAAATTTTAGTGTAATTTTGTTTAATTGCCGACATTAGCTTGTGTTAGCTAGAATTCATACCCTTGTATCCTGCCGTTTTGTTACTCATACCTGATGGAAATTTTGCTATAAAAAATGGTCAGTCAGCAAGAATACCTATCATAGTTGAAAAACAAGTCAATAAGTATGCGTGCTTTTAAGCAAAAATTATTAAAAAATGGTAGAATTTACTTTTGAGGAATACGCGGATATTATCTACGTTTATGGTGTAGTAGACGGAAACGAGAGAGAGATTCCCTAACCGGGGAGTACCCCAAAGAGGGGTATTTACACGGACTTTCCGAAGGTTAAGAAAAACAGGAAGTGGAACTTCACACGACAGGGAGACACAACCCGAAACTTCGGGAACTTCTGACGACGTCGAGCAGCAAATAATCACCATCGTAAGGCGAGCACGTAATGAGTCTCAAAGCGCTTAGGTGTGTCGTCATCTAAGGTTTGAAGTGTTATTCATCTAGGGAGATTACGTCCATCATCCTCATTTAGCACATTATCATCATTTAGCACTTGGCTTCTGGAACGCGACATTGACGGCAGAGCGTTTCTGGACCGAATTATGTGGACAGATGAATGTCAATTCACCAGGAATGATATCACGAACTTTCAGAACCTCCATACCTGGTCGAAGACTAACCCACACAGGGTAAAGGTTACCTCATTCCAGCAGAGATTCAGTGTCAATATTTGGGCTGGTATCATCTGCAACCATTTGGTAGGACCACTCATTTTGCCACAAGTGCTTAATAGTGAAATTTATGCGGACTTTTTGGACAATACACTGCCAGATCTAATAGAGGAGAACCCTATAGATAATCTTAGGGGAATGTTTCATCAACATGATGGAGTACCAGTGCATATGGCTAACATTGTGAAAAAGTGAAAAATTTCATATCCGCTGGATTGAACGAGGTGCACCGATTCCTTGGCCTGCTAGATCTCCAAACCTTACTCCATTGGGCTTTTTATAATGAGGAACAATGAAGGATGAAGTTTATTCAAGACCAGTTAACAATAAGAGGATTTACTACCCAAACGCAAAAAGGTTCGTCTGCCCATTAGTTCGAAAATAAAAGTGATTTTTTTGATAATTCAGTATATTGGCAAAGTTGTAATGAAATATGTGTGGCAAATACGTTTCAGAGTATAAGTAATTCTAATACAGCTTACACAATCAAAATACGACTAAAGGTCTTTTCAAAAACGCAACTTGTTTTATGTGCATCAACCTGCAAAAATCTTCGTCTATCAGAGAACTTACCGCAAAAAGGTTCGTCTACCCTGAACAAATTATAATTTCGAAGATAATTATTTAAAAAAAAAACTACAAACAATCGAGTAACTGTAAATAATTGTATTAAAATAATCTGAAATTGCAGTTGTGAGTTTATTTTTTGGGTAAACGGCAGTTTGTTGTAACTTCTAGAGTTAAAACGACACGCCGAAAAGCAATACCATCTCATCTGAGAAAGTTAGTAACTGAAGATTATAAAAATAAGAAGTCTTTTTATCAAATTCCAAAAAAAAATTAAACTTTCAAGATGTACAGTTCAGGGTATAATTATTTTATTCGAGACGAGTGGAAGTATCGAAAAAAACCGACACCAGACCAAGACTGACTACTTCAAGCGAAAATCGAAATTTAAGGAAACGATTAAACAAAATCGTGCTGCAACTGAGTCTGGAATTTGTACAGAGAGCATAGGAAAAAGTGTTTCTGTGGATACCTGTAGAAGAAGGATGAGAGAAATGGGTTATAAATCTTATAAGGTACATTTTCTGATATTCTGTTATGGAATCCCGCAACAACCTCTAAATTTTAAGGCTAAGGAGAAACCATTTTTGACCAGTAGCCAAAAAAAGAAACGCCTTGCTTTTGCTAAAGCCCACGAAAATTGGATGGCGATCAGTTATATGGAGTGATGAGGCGCGCTTTGAGTTGGGCATGCAATTCTATGAAAAAAACGCGTCATTCGAAAAAAACTGAAGCATTCCAAAATGACTGCCTAAGTCGAAAAGTAAAATTCCCAAGCTCTGTAATGATTTTGGGATGTATGTCAGCTCGCGGAGTTAGTCATCTGTGCTTCACTAATACTACAATAAATAGCACTACGTACCAGACTTTTCTGCAAAATTATCTTCTTCCATCAATACCTGCTTTGAAAAGACCAGGAGGCGAATATATTTTCCAGCAGGACGGGGCCAGTTGTCATACGGCCAAATTAACAAAGCAATGGTTCCAAAAACATGAAGTTCCACTAATGCAATGGTTTGATGGCCATAGCATTAGTGGAACATCATGTTCTTGAAACCAAAGCCCGGGCCTTTCTCCCATTGAGAACATATGAGGTAAAATTAAAAAGACATTGAGGTATTCTCCCGCTGCCATAATGGATGTTCTTTATAGGGAAATACAAAGCATCTGGGATTCAATAACACCAGCTGAATGTGAAGATTTAGTAATCGCTATGCCTAGACGTATGAAGGATTTTATCCGACGAAATGGTAACGCTACTAAATGGTAGAGAAAAGTTTACGCAATTCCTGTAAGTTAATTTAATGTTTAGCAGGCTTAATTCTCTATGAATAGAATTCGGATTTCTTTTCTTTTTTAGTGAATTATGTTAAAACATTTGATGGATTTTTATATAAATAATAATTAATAAATTAACTTGTTATTTAATTGTTGTTTTTAATATTTTGCAACTTAAATTAATTTTCTTACATTTGGTAATACTTAATTTTTTAAAATTTGAACGTCCCTCTTCTGTGCGTTTCTGCTTTTAAATAACGCACAACCAAATGTACTATGATAAGCAAAATATACTCACAATACGATTTCAAAACATTCAAATTGTTACTCGATCATTCGTAGTTTCTTTATAAAAAAATGTTGCTCCAAAATTGTAATTTGTACAAGATAGACGAACCTTTTTGCCGCAAGTTTTATGAAAGACGAAGATTTTTGCAGGTTTATGCCATAAAAAAAGTCGCATTATTGAAAGAACCTGTAGTCCTATTTTGATTGTGCAAGTTCTATTAGAATTCCTTATATCCTGAAATATATTTGCCACAAGTACTTCTATATAACTTTGCCAGCAAACTTTATTATTAAGAATTCATTTTTATTTTCGAACTAAAATCGTGGATAGACGAATCTTTTTGCGTTTGGGTAGTAGTTAGCCATATTGAGAATGCAGCGACGAAAATACGGGAGAGCCTGGCTGCAATACGCCTTAAACAAGGACTTAGAAGGAGATTGTTGGCATGCGTCCAAAGTGGCGGTGGAAATTTTGAACGGCTTTTGTTACTTATCAGGATTAATGTAATTATTTTTAAATTCAATAAAAAGCATTTTAGAATTAATTTGAGTTTAATTTCTTTGATTTGTTGATTTTTATAATATTCTCCGATAGGATTTCTAAGTATAAATTTCTACATATTTTCTCTACGTGGACATGTTGCACCTTTTTTAAAAGGTAATAAGATGGGCAATCCAATAAAAATAAAAGAGAGGTGTACTAATTACATGAATTTCGGAAAAAAATTTGGGAAAATGCTGAAATTTTAGGTAATCGCAAACCATTTTTTTCACTTTTGGAAGTGACTGTACATGCAATGATAGGAGTTAGATTAGTAGTGTTGACATTTTTGGAAAGGTCATTGGAATATTATTATTTTTTAGCGTCTGTTTGATGTCGCTATGTTCGGTAGATCTAAAGATAAAAATAAAAGAGTAATGTGCATTCCATGAAAAACTGAAATTTATGAATAACCCTGTAACTCCCAAACGGTTGAGATTGCCCCCCCCCCACCTTACCATACAATTTTTTGTTTTTCTAGTTAAAATCTATTACCCTACTCATTTTGACACGTCAGATCTGAAACACCCTGTATATTCTGCTTCGTACGTGTGGTATGTTTAGATAACCTGGGCTACGTTCCAAAACACGACAACAGCTGACTTTGATCGCTCCAATACTTTGCAAGTCAACTTTTTCCGTTCCGAAACTTCAAAAACTGACTGTGAAATTCAGTGTGTGTGAAATCTTAGGTGTGTTTAAAATTGTCCTAAGCTCAAAAAATCGTGGCAACTTTGAAAGTGTGTGGTAATCTTTCATACACTATGAAAAATGGTATGGGGGGTAATGGGGGATTGACGCAGTCAACCTAGACACGTCCAATTCTACCATGTAAGATTGATAGTTCCTCTTCTTAATCTCAGTATTATTTAAAAGAATGATCAGCATAACGATTTTAGAAGTTATTAAAATTGCTTAATATTACGACTACAATTAAATTTGATGCGTTTAATTCGGCCAATGCTACATTTGTTATAAGTTGGCGGTGGAGTAAGTGATAACGTGTCGACCTACAAATCCGGAGGTCCCAGGTTCTAATCTCACCGACGGCGAATCATGGTTGGTTTCTGGTGACTTACATATTACGATTAAAAGACCATAGGGGTTGCAGAGAAAATGTCAGTGGTTCGGAATCCATTTTAGATAGTAGATCCACTTGCAATCGTTGTCACGAATTGAATCGCCCTATGCCTCACAAGGGGTTACTGGGACTAGAGAGAGAATGGGTCAATGATTGCAATAATTTGTCTCACCCATTTAATTTGTGTGGATTACTTCAGGGAAGATTTGATTAGCCGAGAAAAGCAATTCCAGTTATTGAAAATATTCACCACTATTTTCATTTATGGGTTTACATCACCGGCTGGTTTGATTCCTGTCCTCGAATAGGTCTTGATCCAAGAAATACTCTGAACAAATCGGGGGAAGGTTGGCAACCCTGATCTGGTGTGATTGACATATTTTATTTGCTCGTCATTTTTATTAAAATTGAAACTTATATTGTGAAGTAATAGTTCAAAACACTACATTTTTAAGAAAACCAAATGATAGAACAAATCACACTACCAATAAAATCTGAAAATCTAAGTTCACTTTTGTCGTAAAGCTAAATTTTTCGCAAATCTAAACTACAAAAATATTAATCAGTGCCAATATTTTTATTTTATTAACAATTGGTTTTAATAACATCGTCCTGGAACATGTAATGAGAAAGTTTGAACTCCAAAACAGGAACGCAATTGGGGAGTTGTTTGTTGAATTTTATAACTCGCAGCAAGTTTTCATCGGTGGATCTATTTAAACACAAAATATGCCACTCAGCATCCTCGGTTTCGCCAGATGGCAGTACTGAGAATCACATTGACCACATTGCTTTTTTGAAAAGTTGAAGAATGTGTCTTCTCGGTGTAAGGTCTAAGTGCGAGCGAGCAGCGAGCGGAAGAAGACCATCGATCAGTGGTGCCACATGGTCCAAAATACAGGAGCGGAAGCAGATTAAAGACCGCATTAGTTCTGATACCGACGTTGCAGTTAAACAACATCTCAGAACTGTATAACGATCTCTACAGAAAGGCGGCCTACCGCGGTGACAGTGGAGATTGCCAAAAAACTCGCAGGAAAAACTCTTACAACACAACATCCTGGATCCCTTCTTGTCATTGAGGAACATCAACTGCGAAGGTGCAGAGAATAGTTTGTTGAAGTCCTAAACAACACCTTCGGACCGTCGAATACCTCTTCGCCTGAACACCCGCCGGCGGCGGTCAACATTAACACTAGAACTCCGACAAGACTGGAGTTGGCTGACTCAATTAAGTCGATGCACCTCGGTAAGGTGGAACTAGTAAAGGCGAATCCCATTGCTGCGGCTGATATTCTTCTCCCCGTAATCCAGGAATGATGGGAAACCGAGACCTATCCCAGTGAATGGAAAACAGACGTAATTATGAAGATTTCCAACAAAGGCGAACTGAGGAGTTGTGGCGGTATCTGTCTTTTAACTGCAGCCTCCAAATTGATGGCCAAAATCATATTAATGCGAATCAAGAATGCAATCGGTGAACAAGCAGGCTTTAGTGAGGGCTTCTGTTGAAGCGATCATATTAATATCGTTGATCGCCGAATATATATGGACAGCAATTTCGAATGATTAACAGAATCAAATTCATTACTGAAGTCGAAAAGAACCATACTTGTCGAGCGATCATTATGAGGGCTTCGTTGATAACTGTCGTGACTTGTCTCGACTTTGATAACGAGGGCTTCACGGCACCAAGAAGACTTTGGCACATCTCGGTCTTGGTCTCGTCAAGGTGAAGACGATAAAAAAAAGGGAATTTCGGTGGGATAACGGGGAGCGAGGACAAATGATATATCTATGTATATATGCATTTTCTTCTTATTCCCCTCGCCAAAAACAAGGTAGCAAAGGCTCTTCTTTGCTATTGGGGATTAAAAGCAAATATTTGAAGAAGGAAATAATGTAGAAAGAAGCGATTGAGGACGGCAGTGTATACTTATATCCCCATAAATCAAACAATCGACAATTTTCGGAGCGACATAAAAGCTGAAAGAACCAAAACAATTGTCCACAATAAAATAATAAAAACTAATATCTCGTCCACTCTTGTCACCTCAATAACGCTCTCAGTATCGCACTGTAACCAATTATATTGGTTACAGTGCCAGTATCGGTATCGCGTCGAGATCGGCATCGGCAGCGAGAATTATATCGAGTATTGTGAAGCCCTATTGATAACTGGCGTGACTTGGCAGTTTCATAGCTGTGCCTTGGTCGAAAGCCGGATTGGAATAGATGTAAATTGTTGTTCACCAGTTACATATTCCATCATTTACCGGTATGTGATGTCAGGGACCTAGCAAGTTCATCAAAAGCTCTTTTAAGTATTTCACATAGTTGAAAGTGTAGCCCCAATGTGGTAACACACTTTGGCCTAAGTGCGCCTTTTCTCCCGGGATAGCAACCATTTTAACTTACCCTAACCTATTTTATAATATGTTTTTCCTCAAAACATACTCTTGAATATTTAAAAGAAAAAAGAGTTATATTCAAGCAAAAGTAGGTCAAAGACAAAGGAAACATATTCTAAATTAGACAAAAATTAATAAAAGTTATGGAATACTTGACTATATTTTGGTAAGTAACAAACCTGGTAACTATGTAAACCACTTAGGCCGTGCCCGACTTTGACTTAGTCAAGTATTTTAGAGCCTTAGAGTATAGATCCCAAAGGATAGGCTCAAAAGCCAAAATACCTCGGCACTTTTCTTTATGTAGTTGAATCGTGAGTTGCAGTTTTAGAGGAAGCCCAAAATAGATTGGAAATTGGAGTTAAATTACATTTTGCAATTGCCTCAAACCATCGCAAATAAATTTCTTTCCTTGTTGTGAATCTGTATCACAAAGTAAAATAAAATTGTCAAACATTTTAATTATGAATTTTAGTTCTTTGTGTCACTTTGTAAAACTTAAATGATGGCCGGCACTGGGTTAGCTAAGTAGATACAAAGAATGATAGATAGATAGATAGAAAAACGATATCCCGCATGTAGTCGATATTTTTCACAAAACCGCGCACTTAATTTTCACTACTAAAATAAATGTCCACACTTTATAACGTCATAAACTTTTAGATTAATATTTTGTTAATATATGACACCACAAAGGATAGTAAAAAAACGCTATAAACTTCACAGTATCAAAAAAATTTTTTTCAAACCATCGAACAATTCACGATATTTAAGTTGACAGTTTGCGAATAAGGACACAACATAGCCGTAGAATAAATACAAATAGTAGACCAGCTTCGAACAAAACTGCAAAAATTTCCTGGCACTTAATTCCATTTTTCATTTAAATGGTAATGTCGCTGAGAGGAAATTACCCAAATGGGAAATTATTCAGAAATCTTGTATGTAGTTATAACTGAGCAAAAAGTTATTTAAGAAAATGTAGACAAGTCAGTAATAATAAGAATTCATCTATCATTAACGAAAATACCTATACAAGAAGTAAATTTAAGATACTATGCACTTAAGTATGCTCAAGATTCACGTGCAATTAGAAGAGAAAATAGCCTTTTTATGAATAAAACAGTTGAGCTGATCCTCTGTATATCATTATATATTATATATCATTCCAAAACCTCACAATGTGAACAAAAAAAGAGCTCCGCCCAATCATAGTGTTATTTTGCAGGATTAATAATTTAATGTGTCGAGATAGCCTGGCTCTTTTAAGTAAATAATTCTATGCAGCAAAATAATAGCTCTATAAATTAAATAGGTGTCGATAAAATATCCAAGGATAGAATAGCAATATGGTGATACATGATCAAATCTCCGCAAGCCGTACATAAACCTGATGCAATCATTGAAAAAAAATGCTAACCCTGTATAAGCAAATAGAGTCCCAAGAAGTATATATATTACACTTGCATATTTGTAAGATGTGGAACTACAAGGATTTTTACAAGTTTCTTTCGCATTCCTATAGACAAACAAGTCACAAGATAACCATAGTTAGCGGAGTCTGCCATATACCTTAGAAACAATGTTCGACATATTATAACAGCAATGGATCAGATTTTTCTTAACACGGCCATCTGATCAAGAACGTATCAGAGTACAGTACTCCATCCCTTGATCCGATCATCTGATCAGAAATTTATCAAAGTACAGTACTCTATCATTTAATCCAGTCACCTGATCAGTTCCTTATCAGAATCGAATATTAAAAATCTTATTACGGTTCCAATACCGTTGTTTGAGTCGTACCCGATGTCCTGAACTAAATCATAATACAGAATTTAATTTTTTATCGGATCCATTCTATGTTATATTCTTTACCGAACAATAAATTTATTATTAATCTTAGTGACAACATTAAACTTAATCTTGAAAAAGTCAAATTAGAGTAATTGGTAACTAGTATACTTTTCTGACCAGAAAGCCTGATCCCTAGTAGATCTGATGACCTCATCCGTTCCTGAAAATAATTTATGATCAAGATCGGATCCTTTGAACGGATCCTGAGGAGATCATATAAGGCGTGACGTTTTATAGTCTAATCCGGATCAGAAAGCCTGATTTCTTCCCTGATCAATCGTCAGGCAATCCTGATCCGAATCGTACCCTAACCGGAACTAATGTCCAGTCGGGAAGGTAAGATGGAATTACTTAGAAGTACTGGTGGGAGAACAGATGTATTCAACTCAGACCGACGAATTTGATTTATTTGGATTTAAAGCAAGACCCCACGATAACGACCATTCGTATGTACTTGCAAGATCAGTATTTAGACTTGAAATACAGTTATTCAGTGTTTAAATGTGGAAATTCAAGTATAATTGAACATCATCTGCATACATGTGCTTGTGGCGGATCCATGGGGGGGGAGGGGGGGACGTGTGACGACGTTACATCGAACTTCGAATATCTCGCCAAAAACGCCTTAACTAGAGACGGAGTTGGGTCAAACCGTTGAGCCGCACGACCACCTTGCCATGGGCCCCGGGTTCGAGACCAGATCTCCCCGTGAGCTTTTATTAAGAAATTAAAATAATCCACTCTGTCTCTGGGCTATTGTCTAGCGCGCAGCAATGCAAAAACAAGACTCAAGCTTCCTCACTTCCCTTACCCTAAATTCCCTTCCGGCCAAAATCATGCTAACGCATCAAAGGGTTGTCCCCTAGGATTTGGCCACATCGTATAAAAAAAAACTCGTCTGGCCAATGAAATTCCGCTTTGTCCAGCTGAGCGGAATTGTCTAGTTGCCTATCGCCGCGAAAATTTTACATGCTTTCACAAATCCAAGGACTTAGTTGTAAGCAGTAGGTGTTTTCGCGCGATACGTTTCCTTTGGTCAACTGAAACGAAACTTTGAGCAACCGTCTCAGTTATCTCAGTCCAGGAAATGTCAATTTGTACACCTATTAATGCAACGAACTTTTCCAATTTGAAATTTAGAAAATAATATTGCTTTTTATTTGCTTTTCTATTTCGTCCGTTGACGCAAATAGCAGCTACCAAAATATAAATAAATACAAGCACTTTTAAAAAATTCACCGGTTCTAGTAAATATTCTTTAACTGAGACAACTGAGATGTTAAAAACAAGTCTCACTTGCTCAATATCTGTATGGAATCTTTTTGTGGCTCAAAATGAACTGAGACGGTTTCGCGACAGCTGAGACAACTGAGAATTCTCAGTAATCTCACTTGTCTCAGGTCGCACGAAAGCACCTTGTTTATCGATTCATTTTCTGTCAATTTTTGTGCAGTGGTACCTTATTCCCAGAAATAAACTCTACAATAACGTACATCTATCATGGTAAGTAACAATGTTATTTATATTTGAATGTCTTTTTTCGTGTGTGGTGATATTTCACGAAGGTTTTCCGAACGTGTGTTGACAACCCCCCACCCCCAAGAATTGTCTCTGGATGCGCCACTGCATGTGTACTATGCTAGCATTTAACGAATGCAGGCAAGTTATTTATGTATAAATAAAATAAAAGAGGCCCTAAAATCGACCCTTGAGGAACACCCTGTGTAACTGGAAGTTTACTAGAGTTACCATCTTTTGCTTTCACTTTATATCGGTTTAATAAAAAACTGTGTCAATCAACCGCATAGCAGAGGATGAAAATCCATATTGTGAAGTCAGCTTATGGAGGAGACGAGAGTGAACTACGCTGTCAAAAGCTTTAGAAAAATCCAACAAAGCAATGATGTAAATATGATTATTATCAAGGGATTCTCGTATGTCAGAAGTTACTTTCATCAGAGCGGTTTCGCAGTTGTGATTTGACCTATAACCTGACTGCACATCAGTCACTAACTTCTTTGCCTAATGAAGTCATTAATTTGTAAGGACATCAATTTTTCCAAAGCCTTAGCAAGGTAACACAATAGACTGATAGGTCTGAAATCCTCAGCTCAGGCGTAGTTTTCTTAGGTAGAGCCGTAACTAGAGCACTTTTCCATGCTGTTGGGAACGCCGATGACGTTAAACTAGTATTAAATATGTGAACTATAATGTGTATTATATATATATTATTAAACTTAGGTGAAATATTGTCAGATCCATAGCATTAGATTTGATCGATTTGATAGGCATGCAGCGTAGGAAAAGGAAAAGCGCCTGTTTGAATGAATGTTTTTATTCAATTATTAAGACCAAGTGACAAGGATTACAGTGAACATGCTCCATGCAGATAAAACTAAGAGATTTCGTAGTCTCGCGAAAGAAAAAAAAGCACTTAAGGGGTTATATACAAAGTTGGGGCTCAAAAAATCCAAAATTTTTTGATTGCATATTCTGAAAGTACATACTTTCGAAAATATCTGTGTGAAATTTCATCCAGATCAGAGCACTAGATTTCAAATGACAGCCGTTCGCAGCGCGCTAGTTCCATCCATAAGCACTTGGCGAGCGCCGTCCAAAAACTTTAAACGCGATGATCTCGGAATAGAGTTTTTTGAAAAATACCTTTGGGGTGAACGTGATATCTCAAAAACTTTTCAACCGGATTTCATAATTTTGTTTTTAAATTGTTCATATTTACAATCTCGTGTACTTGAACGGTTCCTTTTTCATCTAAAAATTTTCGATTGTTTGCAATGAATTTTTGTTTAGAATTTTGAACACCTCCAAAATCGAATTTTTTGTCAACATGGTTTTTTTATTGGAAAAAAAATTATTTTTCCGAAACCGAACCGTTCAAGTACACCAAAATACATTTTTCTTCAATAATTTTTTTACTCTTTTGATTTGTGTTAAGCGGTTCGCCTTGGAGAGTGTTCACCGCAAGCCTCTGCCAAAAAAACGCGCTTCGGGAGAGGGGCCATAACTCCGACAATTTTTAATATTTTTTTATAATTCAACTTGTTTTTTTTTCTTCGTTAGAACTACCAACTAATTGTCTTTCGCTTTTTCTAATAAAATTTGCGTAAAACCCTTAAAAAAAATCACCAACTTAGCTTACTTTTTCCCCTCAACTTTGTATATAACCCCTTAATGAAAGAATTGAAAAAGATTTACGGATTAATTTCATAGGCTAATGCGACACGTGTAGTCCGTCCCTACTGTCAGTAAGCACGTCCAGAGATGTGACACTGTAGGTTAGGTTAGGTTAAAGTGGCTGCTTAAGAAGGCACACATAGGCCAAGGAAGCCCATTGTGATACCACGTTGAGGCTACAACAATTTTAAAAATCCCATAAATATACCTAAGAAAAAGAAGGTGAACCTGTTACCCCCTGTGCACCGAGCCAGTTTCTTGTCTGCAGTGGGACAAGTTCACGGGGAGTCAAAATAAATTTGACTGGGATGGGAAGGGTGTTTAGCCTTAACTCGTCGTTGGGAACCATTTTGAACTTCTGATAAATCGAGCTAGGTCTCTGACATGAGTGGAGCCTAATTCGGTTAGCTCTTCAAAGAAAGGTGAGCCCAAAAACCGGTTCCTACGGTTGCCTAAGGCCGGACAGTTACCAAGGAGGTGAAGTATGGTTTCCTCTTCCTCTTCGTCATGTCAACTCCTACAGAAGTCGGTTGAAGGTGCACCCAGTCTATCGGCGTGTCTACCTATGAGGCAGTGGCCCGTGATACAACTACGGCTACGGTACTGATAATTGTTTTGCGTCCGAGTAGGATGAGCTCCCTTGCTCGTTTAGGGTCAAGCTTTGGCCATATCTGTCGGGTAATCAGGCAGGTGTGTTCCTCCTGCCAATTAATATTTGAAATTTTAAGGGATTCCTGTAAGAGTTCCAGTTTGCAAGTGGCCAGCGGTTTACCCAGCTGGTGGTTAATGTCCGAATCAAGACGAGTGGTACCGATTCTCGCTAGTTCGTCGGCTCTACAGTTACCCGGAATATCACTATGTTCAGGCACCCAGATGAGCCGTACTTTCAGATGCTCAGCTATGTCATTTAATGCTGAGCGACATGTTATAACCGTTTTGGAGGTGGTGTATACTCCCGTGAGGGATTTAATAGCGGCCTGACTATCTGTAAAAATACCGTTAAATGATTCAGGCGGTCCGCGGCTACCTTTATAGCCATGATTTCCACTTGAAACACGCTGCAGTAATCAGGTAAGCGGAGTGAGATATCGAGGTCCAAATGTTCCGAGAAGATACCTCCACCCACTTTGCCTTCTAGTTTGGAGCCGTCTGTGTAGAGATGCACTGACTCCCCCCATTGGGGAGGACCCTCCTCCCATTCCGATCTGGTGGGAAAGAAGGAGCCGAATTTAGTCTCAAAGAAAGGCTTGGGCGAGGTATAATCGATATTGTTGTCAGTTCTTCTGCCCAAGATTTTGGAGTGACCGAAGTCGGTTCGTTTCCAGGTCTGGATTGAGTTAAGCCTAATGGCGGCTGAGGATACGGTTTGCTAACCAAAGAGATCGAACGGTAGAAGGTTGAGAATAGTGTTCAGGGCTTTAAAAGGTGTGTTTCTAAGGGCACCTGTTATCAGCAGTGTTGCCATCCTCTGAACTATATCCATTGCTTTGTGATGGGTTGATATATTTACTACCGGCTACCATACAATCACCCCATACATAAGTACTGGTCGTATGACATTTGTATAGAGCCAATGCACAATGCGTGGCTCGATACCCCATCTTTTCCCTATTGCCTTCTTACACGAGTACAGCTCTACTGTAGCCTTCCGTACTTTTCTTGGATGTTAGGATTCCAGGTAAGTTTTCTATCTAGGACTAGACCTAGATATTTAACCTGATTACACAGTTTCAGCTTAACCCCATCTAGTATAGGGCAATTCATAGAAGGTGTTTTATGTCTCCGAGAGAAGAGTATGAAGACCACACCCATCACTCCATGATAATATCTTGGAGAGGGTGTATTTTAACACTCCAGCCAGTGTGTTGGGGTGCTTTCCTCCTGAACATATCAGGGCAATATCATGGGCGTAGGCGATAACCTTGTGACCGGACAGCTCCAGGTCTGTGAGTAACTCATCCAGAGTTATGTTCCATAAGATTGGTGAAAGGATTCCTCACTGAGGCGTACCTCTAGTCAGGCCCGTGCGCATGATTTGCTCCTGGGGGGGAGTTTTATCTAATTTATTTTAAAAAAAAATAAAGGAGCTATGCAAAGAAAACTATCAAAACAAATGGATGTACATACATAAAATATAATATATTATGCAATTAAAAAATATGGTCATATACATTTTAGGTTATTTTTTTTAGTATTTCAGTCAAATGATTCCTAATCAAGAAGGCCCGCGCGCACGGGCCTGGCTCGAGTGACCACTTTTTGGATATCGGATTATTGCATCCTCCCAAACTTGAGACGATGAGCCTGCTGCTTTTTAGCATGAGGTCAATAAGTTTGATGAGAGGATCGTCAAGTTCAAGCCTCCTCAAGGATGCCATTATCGCCTCTGACCTGATATTGTTAAAAGCACCCTCAATATCAAAAGGCTGCTAGTGAGGATTGTTTCTGTAGTATCGAATGCTCTATGATTGTGGTAAGTTCGTGCAGGGCTGTCTATACGGACTTACCTTTAGTGTAAGGATGTTGCAAGAGAAACAACTTGGAAGGATTGATTATCTCTTTAATATAGATATCTAAGAGTCTCTCCAGGATTTTGAACAGGAAGGAGGAGAGACTAATAGGCCTAAAATCGTTGGGCTTATAATGTGAGGCTCTTACTCCTTTAGAGATAAAGACCAACGTCACCTTCATCCATGAGGATGGAATATAGGTGAGATTAAGGCAGGCCTCATAAATGACCATTAGCTACGGAATCAATATCTCGGAAGCTAATTGTAGTTCAGCTGGGATGATACCATCTAATCCCGGTGATTTATAGGGCTTGAAGCTTCGTATTGCCCATTTCAGTTTTCTCTCATCAAGTATCTTGTGGACCAGTTCATGGCCGCTCGGAGTATCCGGCAACTCAGCAGCACTGGTTGATGAGCACCCCGGAAAGTGCGTGTTGAATGCGACACTGTAACAAGATAATGTACGTACTGTAATATCTACGTATGTGAATTTCTAAGAATAGCAATCAAAACGTAATTTTAATTCTTTTCAAATACACACAACTTTCAATTGTCGTCTACCTATTGCAAAAATAAGATTTTTTTTGAATAAATAAAAAATAAAACAGTTTATCTATTTAATTCCATAACTAACTAATTTCGCTATGATGTTTGATACTGAAGTAAACTTTCACTAAATATAAAAATCGATTATTCGATACGGTTAAAATGTTAAATTTTTAACTCCACAGGAAGTAAAAACTATTTGATCGAGTATATTCTGAAGATATTGAATATATTCCAAACACTTTAAATATAAAAATGCCATCTCGCTATATATTAAGGCACTTCAATTGTTCCCGCGCTTTAATTCAAATTTTTATGTGCCCCGCAATCGCATAAAAATTTGACACAAGGTGTGGTGAATATTGATGTGAAAATTTTAAAATTTTAACATTCTTTACGGCTTGCTAACCATTTCGTACGCAGCTTAAATCAAACTAAGGTGGGCCTAAGAAGAGAAAGATCAAGCTTTACGAAGTTAGATACAAGCCACTGTCAAGTTAAAAGGTACTGCATTTGTAGGTAAATCTAATCTAATCTTTTAGTGGCATATTATATTATTCACCAACAGTTTCGAATAATTAACTTTTGCTATATCGAAAAAATTTCCCATTTTCGAAACACATTGTAATCCCCTTTCGATATTAATAATTCGCAGTAGTAATAGATTGCATGCAAAATTTCTTTACTTTCCCTTTTTGTTATCTACAAATTTTATACTTCCGTTTAATAGCGGGCCCTTAAGCGATTTAATTTCTTTCTGAAACGTATATGATAAGGTAATATAGTATAAGATATAATTAATATTATAATTTTTGGAGGACCAATTCTCATTAACACTTTTTCTATTTAAGTAGAATAAAAAATTATAATTTTCTGGGGTTTACCTAACATACATAATTCAGCCTTATCGAAGTTATTGCTGAATTGTCAACTGTTGCTGAAGCAGCACGTTGCACAATTCAGCAATTACTTTGCATAAGCTTTGGCTAAAGAGAAATCTTTTAATGGTAAGTTGCCAATTAATACTTTTGATTTAATATAACTTAAGTAGTTGCTCTCAGGAAAAATAACTTAAGTTCATAATTATAGTTCTAACAAAATTAAAGGCCCTAGAAAAGTTAGAGATTTTAAATTAAATGTAAAAATGTTTTAACCTTTCACTTTCGATTGTCTGATTTTATAAAAAAAAACCTATAATAAGCTCTAACTTTCCGCAAGATTGGAAAAAAGCTTATAGAATTGCGACTGCAAAAAACAACTCTCCGACTGATTTGTCTGATTTTCGCCCTAAAAGCTTATTATGCTTCCTGGCTAAAGCAGTAGAAAAGCTAATGGCTTCTCAAATGCTTAATTATATAGAGGAACGTGCACTGTTTTCATCGTTCCAATTGGGCTTTAGATGTCATCACAGCTGTAAACTTCTTTACTATAAGTGAGTACTGATATTCAACAGGCGCTTGACAAAGACCATATGGGTATTCTTGTACTATTGGATTTTTCCAAAGCATTCGACAGTGTATGTCATAAAATCCTATTTGTCGAAATTAGCATTCGAGTTTGGTTTCTCGTCGTCTGCTATCACCATGATAGGAAGTTTCTTGCTGGGGCGCCTTCAGCAGGTTAGGCTGGGTTATCGAAACTCTGACTTGTTACAGCTCAGGTGTGGGGTTCCACAAGGCTCCATATTGGGCCCTTTACTGTTTAGCCTGTATGTGAATGACCTGCTTAGTGCAGCCCGGGATGTTAATATTCACATGTATGCTGATGACGTGCAGGTTTATCTAAACTGTCCCATCGGTCTGTCGGAGGATTGTTTTTACCGCTTGAATATGGACCTCGAGCGCATTTGTGGGTGGGCTACTGCCAACAACTTATTACTAAATAATGATAAGTCGAGTTATATGATAATTCACAGGAGAGGGCTGGAATCTACAGATTTTCCTCCGATCGTTTTGAACTCTTCTATTCTACCACATCTCATATCTGTTAGGAATCTTGGTGTGATGTTTAACTCTAATATGACATGCTGTGACCTTAAACTAGACTTAAAATTGTTAAGGCCTTGATCTTACCGCTGTTTACTTACGGAAGCCTTGTCTTTCCGGCACTGGACCATCATTGTTCACGTAAATTAAATGTAGCGTTTAATAGCTGTATTCGTTTTGTTTGACCATGTAAGCCCTTACCGCAACACAGTTTTGGGCTGTTCCCTCGAAACGTATTTATGCTTTAAAGCATTAGTATTTCTGCATAAACTGATTTATACCCGTAAGCCTGAATATCTCTTGGAATACGTGCAATCTACACAATCCTCAAGGCATGTAATTATGATATTACCGCGCTTCGCAACTTTGACTGGCAGTCGTTCCTATTTTGTCCATGTAGTTCAAATTTGGAATTCTCTTCCCGTGGGGATTCAGCAGACATAGATGGCGGGTGCATTCAAGAAGAAGTTATTTGAATATTTAACAGAAGGTGACTGATCATAACGAGAGTGTGTTTTCGGCAAAAGTAGGTCTGTAGGAGCAAAGTTTTTTTTTTTATTTCATTCTGGTTTTGTTGAAAATTATCATGAGGGAGTAAATTGGTTTAGCATTTAAAGTATAGGATTTAGCTGCGTACATTTTCTTAATTTTCTTTTTATATAAATAGTCTATATTTCAGTAGTTTCCAGTTGAATGTAATCTGTATTGTACATTTATAAAAGATTGTTAATCTTGTTGTACAAACCATGAAATGAATAAATGAAATAAATGAAATGAAACCTCTGACTGCAAGATTTAATCACTTTAACTATTCAACCTCAAAATGTATATACCTATCTATCCATTATAACGTCGATTTTGAAAATTCTTCTTATTACTTTTCTTCTATGGGATTCGGGAAATAAAATGAAATAAAAGAAAAATAAAAAATAAAAGTAAATAAATCGGCGACCAAAACGTATGTAAGTCATTACTCGCGTTCGACGCATATTGCTCTTTCGTGGAATTGCATTTATTAAAAAAACAATAAAATTGAATTCATTACAATAAAAATATGTTTTTTAATGCTCGAGCAAATACAAATTGGCATTTATTTTTATATTTTACATAATTTAAAAAAAGCCTATAACGACGTATAATTAGGTTTGTTATGTACTTAGAACAGAAAACGAAAGGAAGTGCACCATGCTGAAAAAGTTTCCGAATTTTCCTTATGTGTTTGAAATGTGTGAATGAGTTAGTTTTCATCATGGAAATAGTAAATTTGTGACTCATTCGAAAGGGACACTGTTTTAATTTAAATTATGTTTAATGAAAATAATCAGTTCTACCGATAGATTTTAACCACAGTTCTCTGAAGTCTTTATCTTTTGGAAACCTAAAATACCAAAAGGTAGAAAAATATTTTAATACTTTTAAAGTTTTATTAGAGCCCCCAGGCAAAAACTTCCGTCAGCTGTCGCTGAAACCAATAAGGCGAACCAAAACTCTGATGAATCTCCAGAGTAAACAAACGAGCACCATCAAGAGAAATGGTTATATTTTTGGTAATTTAGCTTTTATTTATACAGCTTTTGCACATATTTCAAGGAAAATGCTGTATAATTGCTTATTATATTGTTTAACTTCCCTGGAAAATGATTTTCCACAACAATGCGTCGATTATTTTTAAAACAAAATACCGCACATTTAATCACGAAAAATGTTCAAACTATGCATGTCAGATTCTTAGTAAACTAAACCAGAACAGTCTTTTAAATGTTAATTGTCTTTATTTGTAAAATTACATCACTTTTAATAACCGAACAGTGAAAATTATTCAATAAACACTAGAAACACTTGAATGTGCACTCTTCAGAAAGCCTATGTTAAATTGACATTTCGAAGGCGTATTTTCTACCCCCTTTCCGCAACTTACATACGAACAAAAAATCGGAAAACACGTATACGGTTTATACACGGTATTGCAGTTCCTTTCGTTTTCCGTTCTAAGGCTATTTTGCGCAACATTACTGTCATAATTGCCCAATTTGTCCACAAACTTTTGAAAAGTGCGGAGTGGGGGATGGTCGGGTAGTATCGGGCACCTAAGTTTTATTTTTACCTTCAACTTAATTGCTTTGATAAAAGTTAAACTACACATTTTTTTTTTTAAATCTTTATCCTTTATTTCTAACATAAATTAAACTTTTAAAAACACAATGAAAAACAAAATCAAATAATGAGCTAAATTAAAAAACAACAAATTTTTATCATTTGAAAAAATGAGGGGGTAGTGTGGGACACTTGGAGGGGTGTCGGACGGTGTTATTTTTATTTATTTTTTTAAATATAGAATTAACCCTTCTAACTCAGAAGGCGCACTTCTCAAGCAGGAGCCTAGAATCAGTTCACTTATTCACCAGAATATAGAATATATTGAGGTGAATGAGGCTCCCACAGTAACATGCAAGACACATAAATAATGAAAACTAGACTACGCACAACATAACAATCAGGAGTGCACAGAGAACAGAGATCTTTAAGCGAATCTTAAGTAAGAGTTAGATCGAAAACAGGGCACATATTTACGGTTCTATACATGCAATTTATGGGCTCATGCATACCATAGCTACACCGAGAGTGAACGACATGTAGTAAAGGAAGTCTCCTAAAGCTATACGGAGTATGTCAATAAGAAACCTTACCTGCGAGGGCACGACAATCTATGTTCGAGTTCAAAAGTTGGTGAATAAAAACCAGGTCAGCAACTCTGCGTCGTGCCTCCAAAGAGTGCATATTAAGCAATCGGAGGCATCCTCATAAGGAGGAAGCCTTAGTGGATCGTCCCACGGGAGGTCTCTTAGTGCGAACCTAACAAAGTTCCGCTGTAACGACTCAGTGCGTCTAGCATGAACAGCTTAGCAAGATGACCAAACCTTAGATGCATACTCGAGGATTGATCTAACCAAAGAAAAAAACAGGTAAATTAAGGTTTTCCGATCAGGAAACTCTCTTAACCACCGCTTGACATAACCCAGAACTGAATTACTCCTAGACATAATACAGTTTATTGGTAGAGGGAAATCGAGCTTTATGTCTAGCTTCACACCAAGATCAGTAACGGACTGCAGGCGATGGATAGTAGTATCCACAAAGGTATAATCAAAGACGACTGAGGTTTCTAGAGAATGACATAACTTCACATTTATCCAGGTTAAGTTGCAGGCCATTTGATTCACACCAAGCGTTGAAAGTGTTTAAATCATCCTGAATGCAGGAAGAATCATAACTGTTTCTCACACAAGAGAAAATCTTCATATCGTCTGGATAGATTAAGACTTTGGAGTGTTTAATCAGGGGGACACGGACCAAGATGGCTTCCCTGAGGTACACCAGAAGAAGTCATAACGACTTTAGATAAAGTGTTACGAAAAGATACTCGATATGTCCTATCTTTTAAGTATGAGGAGAGGCTGGAAACCAAACTTTCTAAGTTTGAGCATAATCACAGAGTGAGGGAGGTTATCAAATGCCTTGCTGAGGTCGGTGTAGACGCAGTCTGTCTGGAGACCCTGTTGAAAGAAAGAGATTATGTGGGAGGTAAATTCAAAAGGAAATCCATTTTAAGTTCCCTGATACTATCCATGATAATATCACGAGATATATTGGGGAAAGGAATAGAGGCAGCACGACACTCCTGGATATGATCAAACTCTTCCAGGGAAGGCGCAAAATTGCTAGAAGAAAAGGCGCTCTCGAAGAACAACGCAAAGTTATCGGCAGTATCGAACGCGTTGCACCTGGAGGACCATATTATACCACATTGTAGATGAATAGTTAGGTTTTCTTCTTCATATTTACAAATTTTAAAAAGGTACGAGGGTCACTATGCAAGTTATTGCGAACACTATCACGGTATTCCATGTATAACGATGAAGACAACGCCAAAAAGCTGCTATAACAACCGACGAAATAACAGTAAGCTGACGTGTTTCTACAGCGTAAATAGGTTTTCCATAGTCTATTTTTTTTTATTCTTAAGGCCCCGAAGTTCTCTAGTATACCACGGGGGAGAGCAGCAGGATGATCTCGACAGCTTGAGCTGTACATATGAGTTAAACAGATCGTAAATCCTACTATAAAACACGGATACGTATTCGTCGATATCTTTATTATAAAATAGAGTTGGGAAATCGATTAAAAGGATCCTATCTGGAAGATTAGAGAAGTCCGCCATTTTAAAATCAAAAACGCACTGATCCAAGTTGGGATCACCAGAATTAGAACCATCATAGCAGAAAGAAATGAGAATTGGCGGGTGTAAACTGTCGTTAGGGGATAAGTTCTGAGAAACCGATTCGACTATAGTGTTACTTGAATCAGAAGAAATGATAAGATCTAACTGCCTTCCCATCGAATTCTTTACATCATTCATTTGGTGTAAACCAGAGGAGGAGTTCATCTTTACCAGAGAGATCTTAAGAGTTAAGAGTTCGATTGCGAATGTGTCGGAAAAAGTAGGTATATCAACCAAACTGCAATCCAAATGCGATTTGCAGCAACCAACACACCGCCACCACGAGCCATAGAGTCAGAGTATCTATCCCTACGAAATATTTGATAGGTCTCGTCAAGAATTTCTGCGTCATTAAAACCGTGATGAAGCCATTTTTCGGTCAGAGCGATGACTTTGTAACAACAGGCAAAAGAAGCCTGAAATAATTGACTTGTCCTTGTTCTTAGTCCCCTTATATTTTGATAGTAAAGGGAAAGCGTACTGAGTCCTCGAGAATGACGAGATCCTATAAGTTGACACCGGATGAGTGTAGAGTCTTCAACTCCACTCCTCTCCCTTACATAAGCAATAACTTCATCAAAAGAAGTAGATGGATTAAGTCGGGAAACAAAGAAGGACTTCGGTGATTGCGCAATCTTCAGAGTGAAACCCTCACTTCGAGATACATTATCTGCCACTCGATTATCATTTTTTAGTAATTTTTAGGGTTCCGTTCGTCCAAATGAAAAAACGTACCTAATAGGATCACTCGTGTGTCTGTCTGTCTGTCTTGGCGTCTGTCACAGCCAATCTACTACGGATAAAAAAATTAAATTAAATACAGCTCGACGCTCCGTCAAGTGGCAAATCGGGCAGGGACGCCGCACGCCTAGGCGAGCGCACGTATTATTGTGAAGCGCGCTACGCTGCGAGTGTGTGTGTGTGTGTGTGGGGGGGGGGTCGAGTCTATGTCACAGAGGCAAGGCGCTGCGACTGATAGAAAGTAAATTAATACTCTAGTTCGCCCCAGGCGACAGGGGCGTGCGCAGGATTTGCTCGTTGGGGGGGGGGGGGGAGTTATATAGAAAGAAAACTATCAACAAATGGATGTACATAAAATATGATGAATTTTGCAATTAAAAAATATGGTCGTATACATTTTAGGTTATTTTTAGTATTTCAGTCAAATTTTCACGAAGTTCAGAAAATGTTAAAAACCAACCTGGGGGGGGGGGTGTGCGCACGATCCTGCCAGGAGACGAAATTCAAATAATCTTTCATAATGCAATCATTACGTAAACATTTACTAGATGTAAGAGCTGATTGTATAATTAATTCTTTTGATATCACCTTACCGAAAATTGCCGTCGAATGCTTTAAGAATGCTATCAGTGCACACGAAAAAATTATAATAGCAGAAGACTTCAATATTAATTTTAAAGACAAATCAAAAATTAAAATATCCGAATACCTTCTATCAGTCGTAAACAAAAATATACGAGGAGTCAGTCCGGTACTATACATACTTTTTTATTTATTTATTAACAATATTTCATCAAAGTGCTGACTACTACATCAACAAAAAAATATAAAAACAGTATAATAAACTATATAAAATCAAAGAATAAGGAGAGAATTCACAAAATATAAATACAGAATATAAAAGTGCTAAAGTGTATAAAAAGTACATAAAAAGTAAAAAGTACATAAAGTGAAAAGTAAAAAGTAACTTCAACAAAGCTGACCTCTCACATGATTTCGCGATAGATGAAAATGAATGCAATCAAAAGAGGAATTAAAAAATAAGTAGTGCGATGAAAAGGTAACAGAAGAAAGCCGTAATTCCTCAGGGAGCGAGCCGGAATAGAAGAGTCTATGGACCCAGAAGTTCAAGTCTATCAACATAAGGTGGTAATATAAGGAAGTTATTCCAAGGAAGGCCTCGAAGAGCGAACCTAACGAACCTCCGTTGAACAGCTTTAATGCGATTAATGTGAGTCGCATAGAGCGGTGACCAGACTGGAGAGGCATATTCCAGAATAGGCCTTGCAAAAGTGCAATATAAAAGCTTTGTAATGTAAGGGTCATCAAATTCCTTTGAACACCTCTTCACGAAACCCAGAGTCATATTAGCCTTGGTGACTGTGGCATCAAAATGATCCTCGAAAGAAAATTGGGAATTGAGCCAGACACCCAGTTCCTTAGCCTTTGTAACTCTTGTTAAAGGACAACCCTCTATGATAAAGTTAAATTGAAAGGGAGATCTTCCTCGTGAGAAAGACATAGATGTAAATTTGCCGATATTTAAGGGAAGGTCGTTAATGGAATACCAATTCTGAAAGGCGTCCAAGTCAGAATTTGAAAGTAGGCAATCGGTATTGTTTGGCATAGTGTGAAATATCTTAGTGTCGTCGGCATAACAAAGAATATTTAAGTGAGACAGAATCGTATATACATCATTGATATAAATTATAAATAACAATGGCCCGAGGTGGGAGCCCTGCGGTACACCGGAAGTGTTGAAAATAGCATCAGACAGAGCTCCACGAAGGAAACTCGCTGAGTGCGTTCAGAAAAGTACGAATGAATCCAATTTACAAAAACTCGCCGAAACCCAAGAAGGGTTGTGATTTATTCTATCGAAAGCTTTGCTGAATGAATTTCGCATTTATCACCTTTTTTGTGAAGGGGAACAGTAGTTATCACAAAAAAATTTGGGTCAGATTTAAAAAAACATGGTAGATAACAGATTCATCGTACGGAACCCTCTCCACGTGAGTTCAACTCGTACTTGTCCGGTTTTTTAATACTTATTAATAATTGCCATTTGTTTGGCAGACATCACATTTATAAAATGTACTCACCCCTTCAAGGTTGGCACAATTTAATGGGCCCATCCCTTACACAAGCTGCAGTGTATCCAGTCTTCGTTGAAATTTCCTCCAAAAATTATGCAGTTCGTCATTATTTCGTCATTTTTGTAGATGCAATCTTTTATCCTGTTTCTGTTCCTGTATCCTTCTTTATTAGTTTTTGCCTTACAAACGGTTTGCTTTGTCCTGCATCCAAGTTCTTGCTCTTTTCCTCGAGCAGAAGTTTGTGCGGACTCGATGTAAGAATTTCACTTTATTGACCACGTCGTTTCCGCATATTCAACTTCCTTATCATAATACTTGGAAGTGGAGATATTTTTGAAGTAGACTCAGGGAAGAAGTAGAGCTGTTGATTTCTTCAAATGGAAGAGCTCTTGATGTTGACGCCGTAGTTGTGGTTTTATTATTCGAAGTTGGGCTCGAATGTTTCTGTGGGGCTTGATGTTGAAGGCACATGTAATTTTTTTCGTAAAGAGCAGGTGGCTGACATGTGTGGAGGAGTTGTTTCCAGAGTAGTTAACGATAATTCTCCTGGGTTATTGGACGATGAAGGCAATGTCTCAAAGGGTATTGTCAGTCATGGGGATCCGTTTGAATTCTGCCTCGAAGAAGAATTGTCTAACGCAAATTCAGTCAAGTTTGGTTTGGTCTGACTTGAAGATGAATGTAGTTAGAATTTCCAATGTCGCAATGTCTTTTGAAGTCGAAGGTAGGCGTTAAGGTGAATTTTGCCTCAGAGAACTGGAATCCGAGGGATGTGAAAGGCGATGTTCTGCTTCAAGAGGTGCAGGTGAGAATTCCATAAAGGACGAACTGAAATCCAAGTCGCTGAAAATATTACGATTTAACGGGTAAATTCGTGTACAAGCAAATGCAGAGTGAGCGAGTTCCATTCGATACACCTTAGTCAATGCGCAAGCTACTAGTCCTGCAATGTCATTGAGAGCTATTTTCAAATTTATGTTTTTCCCGATCCATAAAGAACATACACGTTATATGCGGTTTTAAATGGTTTAATTATCACCCGATCCAACGGTTGCAATTTGTGGATAGTGTGTGGCGGTAGACTCAACATATGAACTTTGTGCAGCGAGCAAAAAGAATCAACTCCAGGTCTATGTGTATGCCCATCGACAATTTAAAGCACGGGGCTCTCTTCAGTTGGACTCACTGGCGCAACAAAAGCCTTCATCCATTTTAGGAAGCCTTCCGGAGCATCTTTCGTAAGGCTGTTATCAATTCTTACCCTTGGAACCCTTGGACAAATAACGGAGGAATAAACAGATCGCCTGCAGCATTAATGCATAGAAGAACCGTAACAGTTCTTCCCCTCTCCCCTGTAGCTAATTTTCCTTTCTGCTTTTTCCTTTTAACTTTCATAACTTTAAGTTTATTTTTGTGCACAACGGAAACACCTGTTTCGTCGGCGTTAAAAATCCTTGAAGGATTGAATGAATATTGTCAAAAAACAACCAACCTGTTCTTTGTTAAATTATGCAGCTCGTTGCAAGTATATAAAATTATAATAGAAGTCTCAAGTCTTATAAAGACATATGTATCTTCATAGATAGTCAGGCTGCTTTTTTTATATACGATGTGGCCAAAGCCTAGGGGACAACCCTTTGATGCGTTAACGTGGTTTTGGTCTGAAGGGAATTTTAGGTAAGGGAAGCAAGGAAACTTGAATATCTTGTTTTTGCATTGCTGCGGGCTAGACAACAGCCGAGAGACGGAGTGGATTATTATTTTTTAATTTCTTAATAAAAACTCACGGGGAGACCTGGTCTCGAATCCGGGACCCATGGCATGGTAGTCGTGCCGCCCAACGAATTGATCCAACTCCGTCTCCATCTATTAAATCTCTCACGGGAGTGTACACGACTTCTAATACTGCCAGAATGTGCCATTCAAATCTGAATGACATGGCTTGCCTCACATAGGTCCCGGGACATAATGACATTCCGGGCAACTGCACAGCCGATGAGCTAGCGCGAATCGGCACTACTATACTAGACTGGGATATAACTACTAGACTGGGATATAACTCACCAGCTTGGTAGGCCGCTAGCCACATACAAGCATTCTTTAAGGTTGCTAAGGATAAATGGCATACATGGGAACATATCTGACTAATCACCCATCAGATCTGGTCGACCTTCGATCTAAAGCGGTTAAAAGAGCTTGTTTCACTGAAGCGAAACTTCATACGCATTGTCGTGGCTGTTTCGGGTCATTGTCTTATAGGTAGACACGCTCACAGACTTGGCGCGTCCTCGAATGACTCTTGCAGAAGTTGCCAGGAGGACGAATATGAGGAAATCTTCCTTCATTTCCTCTGTAACTACCTAGCTATATTGCAGGAGCTGGTCTTTTGGGGAGTTTTTTTTAAGGAGGTAGCTGAACCAGGATCTGTTGATATCAGGGGCCTAGTTCGATTCATCAGGAGATCCAAATGTTTTCGGTATTATTGATAGGGATAGGGATAGGAATCTAGCCTCAATGTGGTACGTAGGTTGCTTCTTAAGTTTTGAGATACGGCAACGCCAGTGTGATTATATCAAATCTGACATTTTTAATGGTAATCGTACTCAGAACGTTTTGTCATACGAGTGCTATTTGTGTTATTTACAGGTAAGTAGTTGAAACATTCACCTTGGTGAAAAAATGCAATTAAATCGTGAACATTTTCGTGCGATGATTTTCTCTGACTTTCGACATCGATTAAACCAACAACAGTGTGCCGATCAATTCGCTTCGACTCTTGGTAATGAAGCACCATCTCGAGCCACCGTTTTTCGCTGGCTTTCCAAATTCAATCGTGCTCGCACTTCGCTACAGGAAGAATTTCGTCAAGATCATCCTAAATCGGTTGTTATGCCAGAACAAACCGATGCTGTGCGTGAACTGATATTGCAAGATCGTCATGTGACACCGTGAGATTGAGGCATGCTTGGGTATTAGTTCCACGTCAAAAAGATTTGTTCGCGTTGAATGCCGTATAATTTGGCATCTATAAGATCGTGACAGGCGACGATTCATGGACCCGAAACTAAGCAACAAACGGTTTTTGGGCTCCCCCTTCTTTGAAGAGTTAACCGAGCTAGGCTCCACGGAGGTCAGAGACCTGACTCTATTTATCAGGAGTTCAAATTGGTTCCCGACGACGAATTAAGGATGAACACCCTTCACAACCCAGTCAATATTATTTTGACTTCCCGTGAACTGGTTCCACTGGATACAAGAAACTGGTTCGGTGCACAGGGGGCAACATGTTAACCCTCTTATTCCTTAGGTAATTCTATGGGGTTGTTAAATTCAAGCCTCAACGTGGTAGCACAAAGGGCCTCTTAGGCCTAAGTGTGCCTTCTTAGGCAGCCACTTTAACCTAACCTAACCTAACCTTAGCAACAATCGACTGTATAGGTCTTTCAAGACGAGCCAAATCCAACAAAAGTTCAACATTTTAAAAAGAAAAAAGATAACAAAACACTTGTTTTTTACTTTTCCACAAATTATTTATTAAATTTATCGAGTTACAATCGACGCGTTTCGACTTTCTGGGTCATTTTCAAGATTGAACTATATATTAACTGGTTTAACAAACAATTATATACTTATTTGGAGAGAAAAACGCTATTACGGGAAAAGAGAATCTATGAAATTACAATCAAGTAAAATACTCTTGTTGTTAAAATCAATAAGGTCATTGACCAAGAAACAGCCATGATTTTTAGCTTTGTGTATTTCATATTTTTCGAATCTATCTTATATTTTATCATCATTAATGTGATGTAAAAGTTCTAGGTTATCAATATTAATAGAATATCCAGTATCAATTAAATGTTTGCTTAAGCCAGAACTAGGTCTGCCTGATTTAGCTGATGTAAAGTGTTCTTTAAATCTTGTCCTAATATTTCTCTTAGTCTTTCCTATGTACAGAGCATCACAATCACTACATTTAATACGATATACGCCACTACATTTTAAAGGGTCAAATTTAGGTTTTATTTTATAATTACATATTCTAGATTTAAGGTTATTTTTATTTGAAAACGCGGGATAAACTTTAACATTTTTAAGACAATTTTTTAGTATTGAACAAGAATTATTTAAATATGGGATTTTTTTACGCAAGAATGTGTCATCATCGGATTTATTATTGCACGGGTATATAGATTCAACGGTCAATTTATACTGTTTTTTCTTTAATAGTTGATAAATAATCTTTGGTTTATACCCATTATTAATAGCAATTTGTTTGATCACATTTAACTCTGACTTAAATTTATGGTGGTCTAAAGGCAGTTTCACCAATCTATTTATCATAGAGTGAAATGCTGACATCTTAGTATTCCAAGGGTGGTTGGAATCGGACGGTATTACAGCATCACAGTATGTTTCTTTTCTAAATATATTGAAAGATAATTTTTGATTAACTATTGATAGCGTCAAGTCTAAAAAGTTGATGTGTTGGTTACCATTTTCGATTGTGAATTTTATATTATTGTCAAGTTTGTTTAAAATATTATCTAAAAATATTTTGAGTTGTCTATCAGTCCCTGTCCAGATACAGAAGACATCGTCAACATATCTATACCAGGTAAAAATATTATTTAGTAGGTTGCTGTCAGAATTAAAAAGTTTATTTTCTAAATAGTCCATAAATATTTCAGCGCAAAAGGGAGAATAAGGTAACCCCATGGCAAGTCCATTTGCTTGCATGTAAAATTTATCATTAAACATAAAATATTTTGTTCAATACAACAATTCGATAGAGTGACAAATTGTGATGCTCTTGTGTCATTGTCAACCGCACTATGAATTTTTGAATTTAAAATTTCTTTTAGTGTTTTTGTGGGAATGGAAGGGAACAAACTATTAACATCAAATGACACTAATTTAGAGTGACGCGGTAATATCAAGTCTTTGGTTTTATTAACTAAATCAATTGAATTCTTAATATAAAAGTTAGGTTTAAAGTCAAGTAGGACAGGCATAGTTCTGGCTAAGAACGCGTTTTCAAATAAAAATAACCTTAAATCTAGAATATGTAATTATAAAATAAAACCTAAATTTGACCCTTTAAAATGTGGTGGCGTATATCGTATTAAATGTAGTGATTGTGATGCTCTGTACATAGGAAAGACTAAGAGAAATATTAGGACAAGATTTAAAGAACACTTTACATCAGCTAAATCAGGCAGACCTAGTTCTGGCTTAAGCAAACATTTAATTGATACTGGACATTCTATTAATATTGATAACCTAGAACTTTTACATCACATTAATGATGATAAAATATTAGATAGATTCGAAAAATATGAAATACACAAAGCTAAAAATCATGGCTGTTTCTTGGTCAATGACCTTATTGATTTTAACAACAAGAGTATTTTACTTGATTGTAATTTCATAGATTCTCTTTTCCCGTAATAGCGTTTTTCTCTCCAAATAAGTATATAATTGTTTGTTAAACCAGTTAATATTTAGTTCAATCTTGAAAATGACCCAGAAAGTCGAAACGCGTCGATTGTAACTCGATAAATTTAATAAATAATTTGTGGAAAAGTAAAAAACAAGTGTTTTGTTTTGTTTTTTCTTTTTAAAATGTTGAGTGAAAAGTTTTTCCACCGGGTGCCGAGCAATAAATCGGTTAATTGTATAAAAAATGCCAACAAAAGTTGTTCGCGCACAGAGCACTTCGAAGCAAATGGTCGCCTGTTTTTTTCGGTCAATTCTGAATGGTACACCACCATTTGTTTGCCAGAAGTGTTCGAAAAAGTAAGGGAAACCAATCACAGAACACGAATCATTCTCCACCACGATAATGCAAGCTCTCACACATCGGCTGAAACAAGTGAGTTTTTGAGCATTTAAAACATCGAATTGATTTGTCATCCGCCGTACAGTCCTGATTTGGCACCCAATGATATCTTCTCATTTCCACAGATCAAAAATAAAATGCGAGGTCAACGTTTCTAGACGCCTGAAGAAGCGGTTGATGCGTTCAAATCACATGTTTTGGAGGTACCTCAATCGAAGTGGAAAAAGTGCTTCGAAAATTCGTTCAAACGCATGCAAAAGTGTATTGTATAAAGCCAATTCCGATTATAAATATTTATTTTTACTTGTCTATCTCAAAACTTAAGTAGCAACCCTCGTATCACAATGGACCCTTATGGACTAAGTGTGCCGTGCCCCTGGGAAAGCTGCCACTCCAACCTAATCTAACCTACTTCAACTTTATTCGTTATTGCGCGCGCAGTTTAAATTACAAGTATGAAATAAATAGGGCTTCACGGCACCGAGACAAGACCGAGACTTTGGCAGATCTCGGTCTTGGTCTCGTCAAGGTGAAGACGATCTCGCTCTCGTCGCAATCTCGGCGAGATAAAGGACAGTCTCGGTGCGATCTCGCTCTCGGCAAGATAAAAAAAGGGTTTTTCGGTGGAATAACGGGGAGCGAGGACAAGTGATATATCTATGTATATATGCATTTTCTTCATATTCCCATCGACAAAATAAGGTAGCAAAGGCCCTTGTTTGCTATTGGGGATAAAGCGCAAATATCTGAAGAAGGAAATAATTTAGAAAGAAGTGATTGAGGAGAGCAGTGTATAGTTATATGCCCCATAAATCACACAATTTAAAAATTTTCGGAGTGACATAAAAGTTGAAACAACTAAAAAAAATTATCCACAATAAAATAATAAAAACTAATATCTCGTCCACTCTCGTCACCTCAATCTCGCTCTCGGTATCGCACTGTTACCAATGATATTGGTCTCGCTGCCGGTCTCGGTATCGTGTCGAGACCGATACCGGCAGCGAGAATTATCTCGAGTATCGTGAAGCCCTAGAAATAAATCAGCTAAACCTGATCAAATTAATTTATTGAATGAAACATGCTCTGACCTGATTTGGCTTCATCTAAGTATAATAATTAAGGCAATAGGAAAGTATAGTAAGCGAAATGGTACACTGAAAAAAAGGGATTAAAAAAGTTACTTAATTCAAATTAGATATTTCAAACTTAGATGTTTCACCGAGAACAATTTGTAAATTGCTAAGTAAATTTAATGTTAAACGAAGGGTGAAATAGGTAATTCTTTTACTTTAAATTTGATGAAACACCCAAAAATAATAAACAAATTAAATCCAGTATTAGTTAACAAATAGACAAATTGTCTAGTTTCATTGATTATTTTGCCTAATATAGTTAATTGAATGATCTACACAATAAAACGAATTTTACAATAAAGCTTACATAGGGTAATTCATAATCTATGTCTTTATTAAATTTGGTAAATGCAGATATAGAAGATTATTAATTATAAAATTACAAGAACTGCTCGAATTTACTTTTTAAAATAAATTCATATTTTGCAGGACAGTCAATAAAACTATATTCCTTTAAAGCAGTTTGACAATTTATAGTAGTACGAATAGGTAGTTGAACATTAACAAAAAGCTTCAAGCAGCCTGTGCGTATATGAAACATTTTTGGTGAAATTTCCCAAATGTTTGAAAGGGTAATTTATAGTCTACAAAGAAAACTGTTTTCCCAAAAGTTGTAGCTACTATTGTTTTTTTTCGGAACATCTTGAGATGGGGAATACATAGTAGTATACTAAATCTTGTCCCTTTCGTAAAGTTTCGCCAAAAATATTTCAGATATAAAGTAAAACTTGGAAAACATTGTGCATAAAAAGCTACTAACTCATGCGCCGCTGACTGTCTACGTATAAATCGTATTTTCACTATAAAAGTGAATGTTTGCACATAAACATGCATTGAAAAATAAGTTTCGTCATTTTTATGTAGAATGTTACTCTTCAAAGATGAAATTAGTTTTTTGAATTGCTTGTTTCTATATAAAAAAAATATTATAAACACTTAACTTTTAAAATTTTATGATAAAACACGCTTGTTCCAAATTTACACAAAATATTTTCAAGCACCCTGTATCACGCCACAAAAAGAGTCGACATATCACAAATACATTCACTTGATTTGAGTGAATTCTATAATTCTTCTTGTCAAAACATCTAAAGTTTCAATGAATCATGGAGAATATCGAAACGTGTGTGAACATGTTCAGCTATTCGCTTAGATGCACTGTTAGGTTGGTTATTCGTCCAGTTAGATGCGAAATAGTTGCTCCTCTGGAAGTACAGTGTGCCGTCGCCTGCAGCACGGATTTAAAATCTGCCGTTTTTTTCTTTAAAGTTTAAAGTAAATAATTGTTTTTAAGTATGGAAACGTTCAATGCAAGTGCAGAAAACCTTATTATTTTAAATTACAGTGATATTCAAAACGAAAGCATCAATTTAGTTGTGTCTTGGGGATTTCATGAAGTTATTGATGAGTTCAAAAGTAAAGTTGAGTGAAGTTGTGACATGAAAGTTAAAATACCTTTGTTTTGTAGATAAGGGGATCGACATTGAAGCTTTAAAGTGCCTTACATCGCAAGATATTAAACAACTCATTCCTGGTGATGAAAGGTTCGGTTTACGTGTTAAATTTCGTCAAAAATTAATTCAGTGGCGCCAGGATAATGTAAGTACAAATAAAAAAATCCTCTATTTTGAGCAAGTTAAACGTTTTATAAAGTGTTCTGTCATGTCTTTGAAATTTACTTCCATGTAGGAAAAAGTGACTTAAATGCACAAGTACCTAAGTAATCATTTCCCTTTCCTTAGTGCAGTGTTCGAATAAAAATTTGGCTGAGTTAATTGTTTGTTTGTGACTTTAAATGTTTCACAGTCGTATCCAAAAGTTTAAGTAAACGTTAATTTAATGAAAAAAGTATAAGAAGTTGAGAGTTAATCGTTTTACCAAAATTTCTGAAATTTTGAAATCTAACCAATCGTGCTTTCATTACTTTCCCTTCGGCAGTACCTCTTTATGTATTTAATTGCCGACTTAAATGGTAAAATTTTTTTTAAAGAAGCAGAAGTATCAAATTAAAACAAGTTATTACGCTAAGTTTTTTGTGACATTAAACTGGTCCTATAATTTTGCACGGCAAAGTATGTATGTTTATTCCGGTATAACTTACTCATATTTTGAAGGGATACGCTTCACCTCTAGCGGACACAATATCTGTTAATACTTCAGTACAAAGCTGGATACTAGCTTCAAATACATCAGATAATGATAATATTGGATTGGCTGATATATCAAATACGACTGCCTCCACGTCAAGGTGCCAAGATCTAAACAAAAGTTTTGTAAGATATTTACATTTCTTCTTAGATATTATAAGCACAAATTTTCGTACGTAGAATTTTTCGAGCATTTTGGGATCATGTACTGCTGGAAAGGATGTTCTACAAAGTTACAAAGAGAACAATTGCTTAACAAACCGCCAAAGAAAAACCTTAGCAAATATAATTTGTGAGCATTGGTTAAATAACGAAATACGGCCAGATTCTAATAGTTATATCGACGCAGCAGCACAAATAGTGCAAATTTTTCCGAAGGAATGTGAGGTAAGGATGACGTAGCACTCAAATTGATATAACCACGTCAACCATAACTAACCATAACCATCTTAATCAAAAATAGGAGACTTATATTGGAAATAAAAAGACCCGAGGAAAATTAATATCACGCTTTTATAGCCTGAGTAAGAAGTACCAAAAGTCGGGATTACTGACAAGTATTTACAAATTAAAATCAAAGTCACACGATAACAAAACTAGAGAAGAAACGCATAGTGAGAGCGAAGGTATACTCATCAATTTATATTATACATCATTTTTAACTAGTCATTTCTTTACAGTAGAAATAATCGATGAAAAAAACGAGCACTTTTTATGGCTCAAAAACAACAAAACCCCTGAGGAATTGGTAATTGAGAAATGGAAACTTACTTATCATTTGCGAAGGAAGCAAATAAGATCAAATGTTGATCTATTCGAGACTTGGTCCATCTTAAAACAACGAATTGGTTCCTCCCTGGTAAATACTATTTTGTTTTTAAGTAACCTTTATGTTTCTATTATACAATTTAATTTACTTTCACTGTGTATGTTTTCGCCATGTTTAAATTTTTTAGGCTTCCGTTTTGTAGGTTCTATACAACCTAAAGATCTGACATTTTTTAATTGCATAACTATGAATAACATTGCTAATATTAAATAAATTAATATCTGTGTGTATTACTGTAGATTGAACTCGACTTCGAGCGCTTGTATCCTACAAAAAATTTGCTCCTTTTTGCAAAATGGGAAACCTTTTCTACAAAGATAGTTCAAATATACAAACAAGAAATTAAAGACGGAAAAAGCAGAATATTTCTTCAACAATTGGATGAAGATCTTTGTGATGGTAATACCAACACTAATTTAAGATTTTATTTACTGACATTATTTTTATTTGCAGATACAAAAAATTTTATTATTACCATTTTACTAAATGCTGTCTTAATTCCTCAATTAGTGAAGGAAGGAAAAAAGAGCTCGAGCGAAAACAAATTGTGGAAACCTTCTATTACTGACGGCCAAGGTGCTCTAGCCATTATCGTACCAGTACATATAATCAAAATTTCATTTTTGAATTTAAAATAATTTCTTTTTCTTTAAGGATATCAAAAATATTCCCTCAACAATCAGGGAAAGAAAGACGACGTACGCCGAAAGGGATTTGAGACTGCAACCTCTCATTGTTCTTGTCGGAGATAATGAAAAAGACATCGATAAAGTATTTCTATATTTTAATGATATTTTGTATGATACAGGTAATTTCCTAAAAGCATTATCTTTAAGCTTCCAAGTGCATCAAGTTCTAAATTTAGAATACGCGAAAGAATGTGCGCAAGTTTGGTTTTTTATAGAGTCATATTTTTATGAAATTCCCATATCAGGCAAAAAAACCACTACTCTAACGGCATTGCTTAATGATTTGCAATAAGAATTCGAAATGTTTCCTTGTTTCTTATGTATTAAAAAATTTGAAAAGATTGATTCCTATATTGCCCATTTAAAATATTATCACAAGTTGAACAGCACAAGCCTCTTTAAATGTACTCATTGTCCACAGATTTTTCAATCAATATACTCTTTTAAAAGACATATTAAAAAAAAACATTCGTTAAATTCACCTAACAAAACATCAGAACTTTGTGATGCTGTAAATCAACAGCAACTTTCTACCAACTGCACGTCTGTTAAAAAAGATATAACTTCAGAAAATAGAGACAACGGAAAAATTGGTTCTGAGAATCAGTTTAAACAGAAGCCTGTTGTTAATGATAATTTAAAATTAGAATTCATTAGAAAAGAAATTCTTGCATTTGCATTAAAATATTATGGTAAACCTGTGCTCTCCAGAAAAGTCGTTGCTGAAATTATTTACGATATTCAACATTTTATTATAAACGCTGTTTTTAAGTACTTTAGGCAAAATGATTCCTTACTAAATAACGATTATCGTAATGAACTTCATGCTGTTTTCAGTGAGATAGAAAAATCATTTAATCTTGTAAATTCGGAGCATAAATTTAAGAAATACTTAAATAAAGAAGGTATATTTTCTGAACCAGAAGAATTCATTATTGATGATTCAAAAACTGTTTTGAGTATAGAAAAATGCACTGCAAAAGGAGTTTTATTGCCACTTAAAAAGAACTTTGTGAAATTTTTAGAGCTTCCAAATATACTTTCTTTAATGTTAGAAAATTACCGGAAATTAGAAAGCGATGAAAAAATTAGAAACGTAATTCAAGGTTTAAGTTGGAAAAATAAATCTAAAAAGTTTGAAGGCAAAATAATAATTCCCTATTTACTATATCAAGATGAATTCGAGTTAAACAACCCCTTAGGATCAAAACGGGGTGTTCACAAAATATCAGCGTTTTACGCTACCTTTCCATTGTTAAACGATGATCAATGCTCAAAATTAGAAAACATTTTTCTTTGTTGTTTAACAAAAAGTATTGATATGAGATTTGGTCTACATGCGAACCTAATAGCTCTTGTAAATGAGTTAATAAAATTAGAGGAACAGGGTATAATTGTCACTGTTGACGATAAAGAAAGTAATGTTCATTTAGTATTAGCTGGCATTACTGGAGACAATTTAGGCTTGAACGTAATTTTAGGCTTTACTAGGTCTTTTCAAGCAAATCATTTTTGCAGAATATGTAAATGTCATAAGGATGAAATGAAAGTTCAAGTTACAGAAAATCAAGGGCAATTGAGAAATGAAGAAAATTATGCGGATGATTTAAACACTGACAATACAAGCGAAACCGGAATCAGAGATTTGTGCGTTTTCAACGAAATTCCTAGCTTTATACTTTCTGAAAATATTTCTGTCGATGTAATGCATGACTTTTTTGAGGGCATTTGCCACCTAGAACTTTCAAAAATTCTGGAATACTTGATAACAGAAAAGAGGTACCTTACACTTGAAACACTAAATGAAAGAAAGAAATTTTTTAAATACTCTAACATTGACAGCAGAAATTTGTCTGAAGATATAACTACTGAAAATTTAAAAAACAGACATTTCAAAATGAAAGCCAGCGAAATGATGTGTTTTGTTTATGTTTTCCCAATGCTAGTCGGTTCGTTTGTACCTAGAAATGAAGTAGTTTGGAAGTTTTTGCTTTTATTATTGAAATTAATAGATTATGTTATGAAACCTTCTTATGAAGATCATGAACTCTTGTCCCTTGAAAATTTAATAAAAAACCATCACCAAATGTACCTTAAAATTTTTGCTGGCTCTTTGACTCCTAAACACCATCTCATCCTTCATTATCCGACAGTTATCAAAAATTTAGGTCCTGTGAGAAAATTGTGGACAATGAGATTCGAGGCAAAACATAAAGAGCTGAAGAATTATGCTAATGTCATAACATCATGAAAAAATATTTTATTAAGTTTAGCTATGAAACTCCAGTATTCTTTTGCCGCAAATTTAGTTCATAGGAAGCAAACATTTTCTCATGAGCATTTCTATTTAAGTGAAGGTGAATTTGCCAATCTTTCCTCCGTCAAAATTAAAAACCTGGATGGTATAAGTTTGCAATCTTTAGAAAATATATTTTCAACAAAGGAAGTACTTATTTTCAACACCTCATACAAAACAGGTCACATATTAACTATTGAAAACTGCGGTATATTTAGGTTCTTAGAAATAGTTTATATTCTTTGTAATGAAACAAAAAATTTTTTTATTCTTTCAAAACCTATAGAGGTAAAAAAATATGATAAACATTTCGATTGTTATTTTGTAGACAACAAGCAGAGTTCTAATACCTATGAATTAGTATATGTGAGTGAAGTAAGATATCCGCCCATTACTATTCTTTACTTAGACCATGAGACACCCATTCTGAGAACAAAATCACCATTTTGTTAAATTTATCACAGAAAAATATGTATATATATTTATATTTTAAAGAAATGTATGTTATTTTTATTAATGGACAATAAATTGAAATACCAAATATTTGAAATGTTTCATTTGTCTAATCCTTTTCAAATTTAATAAATATATTTCCCAGCAGTTTTCATCTAATTTCGCTATTATAAATGTGAAAATTTTTTACTAAAACAAATAAAAACATTTACTGCATTTTACATAAAGTTTTAACTAAAATGACCAAATATAATAGTTATTTTAGCTAATTAAAATTAACAAATTAACTAAACAAATTAATATTACGTTGCAATATTGTCAATAAAAGAACTAGCAAGACTGAACAATCTATTTGAAGTTTTAACTAAAATGTTAAATTATAATAGTTGGTTTAGCTAGGAAGAATTTACAAATTTACTCCAGTAAATAGTCATTTGAATAATTTGGGTTAATATTACGGTGAAATATTGTCAATGAAAGAACTAAAAAGATTAAATAATCTGTTTGAAGTTTTAACTGAAGCAATTCAGATATAATATTTGGCTTGACAACTATTAATATACGAATTCGCCTCAGCAAATACACATTTGACTTAATTTGAAGAAATAAGTTCAACAAATACTTTCGATAAAACATTTACATAGAGTATTAGAAAAAACGTTTAATCTAAATTCTCTGGTACAGCTAATGCGATTAGAAGGCTGAAAATCAATGATAAAGATTGAATGATTTACTTAAAACTTTTTATGATATTTTTAAAGATTTTTTTGAGTGTAATGGCATCGGTGCTGATATTTAAGTAAAATTAAAATTAAAGCATCGATGCTATTACTATTTCACTTTCTAGACGGTGCCTCTGTAAAATCACTGCAATGTTCAAAGTTTTCTTCAACGAAATGACCAATTACCAAGAAAGTTAGATATGTCCGCATTTCAGTCTCATTACATCTTGTACTATTCTCCTCTCCCCAGGACTCAGCATTTATTTATGCGATAAATAAGAAAGCAATACTAAATATTCCTCTCCTTCCCCAAGGACTTCGCAGATGACCTTTAGGTGATTAATATTAAACGAAATTCCCACGCCAGGCATCGCACATGAAAATCTCCAAAATTCCTTTATAGACAGAAAAGGTCATGGATCATGATCGCACAAAAATAGTTTTTTTATACTCTACATATTTAGGAACAAACTTCAATTCAAATGTAAACCGGTGGCTATGGCATACCTATATGCATGCAGTCCTTCAGAAAAATTCTCAAAAAAAATTGCAACCAACTTCCAAACAATACCCAAGAAAATTAGGTTTTTGCGCACTCGTAAAGGGGTTCGTCGGGGTTGCATTTCCTCTTTCTGGATACCTTATTTTATGTGCCGATTAAAATTGAATCAAGCAAGGGGCGAAAATCTCTTCCCTGCCGCCTGATTAACAAAAGCGTGTCTTTGCTTGTGTATACCTACCTATAAACATGGAAAGGAGCAGGAGGGAAGGTGGGCAAAGTAGAAAATTTCGTTAAGCTAATCGAGGGTTGCTGCTGCTTTTTTCAGTTGTCCTAATTTGTGTTTCCAGCCGGATCCTTTCGGTTCCCTTAAAATGTAAATGTTTGAATTTCCTGATATGGATTAATCTGCTCAAGCGAGAGACAGATGGGAATATTTGGAAACCCCAAAAAATTTTGTGACAAATTGCGCAAGAGATTTCCCATGTTTGCAGGTCACATGCAACTCGGTCGGATTAGTATGAATACCTTAAACAGGGGTACATCCGTAGTTCGTATTTAGTTTTGTAAGTGGAAATTTTATCAATCAGATCAATCGGATTCGTTCGATTGTGTTGTGTATTTTGTTGACTTTATTTTAAGGTTCATTCAATATTTTAAGCTAAAGTTAGAAATTTCAATAACAATTGAAAGCTTTGTATCAAATTTTAGATAGAATTCTGGCCACTCAATATATTTAGCTAAATACAATTAAAATAATGCGTAAAGATAAAAAACTGGTTCTTTAAACCTTTTGTGAGGCATAGCGTGTCTACTACACCGACTCTCCACCTGGACAGGTTCTGCGCTGAAGCCTTGTGCCATGGTCTTTTGATCTGGTAACCTTCTTTCTCTTGCCCGGTCGTCCTATGCAAAGTCTCATTTAGTCACCGTGCAGTTTCCATTCAAGAGTCCATTGGGCGACGTTGTTTGCTCTTTTCTCAATGTGTGGCCTATACATTGCTAATTTCATCTTCCAAACCGATATCTCTCCCGTCCTGGCCTCTGAGGCTATGTCTTCGTTGGTAATGACGTTCGGCCAGTGGATGTTAAGGATGCCCCGGAGATGCCGGTTGACAAAAGCTTGTACCTTAGACGTTAATTTAAAGGTTCTTTTCCATGTTGAACAACCGAACTCGTAGCCTAAAAGGAAGACCTTCTGATTGCATTAGTCCACAATCCTTGCGCCATCTGCTGGTCATGGTCGAGTTTCAGCAGTATTTTATTTAAACCATCCGCCACAGCAGAGGAGACCGAACTCCGCCTTGAGGCATGCATGTATTATGGGGCAGCTCTCGGAGAATAATGAACAATGTGAGTCTTTTTTTGATTTCATAGTCAACACTAACCTTCTAATCTATAACAAGGGCTCCTCCCCTACCTTCAGGTCCTCGAGCACGGACAACTGCGTCGGTTGGGAAGAAGTACTAAACATTACACTAACATCATCTTAAAACTCCCTTGACCACTAATATCAGTAACTGACTGCACGCGACGGATAGTAGTATCCACAAAGGTATAATCAAAGACGAGCTGACTGAGGTTCCTAGAGAATGACATAACTTTACATTTATCCAGATTAAGTTGCAGGCCATTTAATCCACACCAAACCTTGAAGGTATTTAAATCATCCTGAATGCAGGAAGAATTATAACTGTTTCTAACGCAAGAGAAAATCTTCATATCGTCTGCATAGATTAAGACTTTGGAGTGTTTAATCAAGGGGACAATGTCGTCAATCGCAAGAATAAACAGCAGCGAACCAAGATGGCTTCCCTGAGGTACACCAGAAGAAGCCCTAGCGACTCTAGATAAAGTGTTACGAACAGATACTCGATATGTCCAATATTTTAAGTACGAGGAGATCCACTCAAGCATCAAAAGCGGGAAACTAAACTTTCTAAGTTTGAGCATAATCACAGAGTGAGGGAGTTTATTAAATGCCTTGCTGAGGGTCACTATGCTAGTTATTGCGAACGCTATCATGATATTCCATGTATAACGATGAAGACAACGCTAAAAAGCTGTCATAACAATCGACGAAATCGCACGTGTCTCTACAGCGTAAGTAGGTTTTCCATAGTCCACTTTTTTTTTATTCTTAAGGCCCCGAAGTTCTCTAGTAACCACGGGTATACCACAGATCGCAAATCCTACTATAAAACACGGACACGCATTCGTCGATATCTTTATTATAAAATAGAGATGGGAAATCGATTAAGAGGACCCTATCTGCAAGATCAGAGAAGTTCGCCCTTTTAAAATCAAAAACGAACTGATCGAAGTTGGGATCGCCAGAATTAGAACTATCATAGCAGAAAGAAATGAAAATGGGCGGGTGTAAACTGTCGATAGGGGATAAGTTATGAGAAACCGATTCGGCTATAGTGTTACTCGAATCAGAAGAAAAGATAAGATCTAACTGCCTTCCCATAGAGTTCTTTACATCACTCATTTGGTGTAAACCAGAGGAGGAGATGGCGTCAAGAAAATGGGAGTCTTTGACAGCAAGACAATTTAAGGGAAGTTAGTCGTCGTCATCAGCGTTGAATACCCACTGAACGTTGGGTAAATTAAAGTCACCAAAAAGGATGATCCGTCCTCCAGATTCGTCATGTTTAAATCTAAGCTAACAATTAAAATGTCGAAAAGACTTCGACCGTCTGAATCAACACAGTTTGTCAATTTTGGAGGGATATAACAACAGAGCAGGAAAATGTTCATCTTTACCAGAGAGATCTTAAGAGCTAAGTGTTCGATTGCGAGTGTCTCGGAAAAAGTAGGTATATCAACCAAACTGCAATCCAAATGCGATTTGCAAGCAACCAACACACCAAAACATCAGAGTATCTATCCCTACGAAATATTTGATAGAGCTCGTCAAGAATTTCTGCGTCATTAAAACCGTGATGAAGACAGGTTTCGGTCAGAGCGATAAAGTCGTAACAACAGGCAGGAGAAGCCTGAAATAATTGGCTTGTCCTTCATCTTAGTCCCCTTATTGTTAAGAACAATAAAAATAGCCGTCAGCTGAATGTTTGTGGGTGTAGAGATCGTCAGTTCAGCTTTCAAAGTGACTATGCAACGCCGAGATGAACTGATCTGGCAGCATGATTATGACTCAGACTGACGTTCTTACCCCAGTTATAAATTCAGCTGACTATTTTCTATATTATTTGAAAGGAATGAAAATTCAGTTGCATAATGTTCAGAGCTTAAAAAATGTTAAACTTGAACATTTTTAATATGATTCATATACATGACTGACGTATAATCCCCCCTCTTCAATACAGCTGATTATTATTTTTTGGTTGAAATGATCTCAAAAGTCATCCCATAAATGTGAGCATGGTATGAAAATACTCGCAGCATAATTTTTTTTAACAACTTTCACATGCTGTCAATAGTTCTGTTTATTTCGCTCCACTTTTTCTACACCACCTGCACTGAGTGCAAATTTACGTCAGACGGCGTTGGCTGCATTAGATCTGTTTGTTGTTCGCTGTATGAAAATTGCAGAAGTAGTGTAGAGTGTAATCGATGTGACGTCAGAAGTGTAGAAATTTGCCCTACACTAACGTCAGCAAAACAAACATTTTAAGTGCAATTTACTGTCAATTATATTTAACGGAACGTGTTTTGGTTAATACAATTTTTTAATATCACAAATAAAACGGAAAATAATATATTACCGACTTTAATGCAAGAAATTATGTGTGACTCGTCCGATAATTAATTAAAATCACTTCAATTAAGACCGGCTTTGTTTGACAATTGCCTGAGAAATGTCATATCTGCTAGAGCGAAACAAACGCCGTTTGACGTAAATTTTGCACACAGTGCAGAAAAAGTGGAGCGAAACAAACGGATCTATTGAATTAAGTGCAATAAATGCAGGCAGATATTTGACATTTGTCAAAATTGTAGTAACCAAAACATGTTCTGTTAAATATAACAAAATGTTTGTTTTGCTGATGATAGGATACGGCAATTTCCTACACTTTGACGTCACATCGATTACACTCGACACTATTTCTGTACTTTCTATGCAGCGAAACAAACAAACCTACTTTTAGCTCCACCAGTAGTGGTGTAGCTGACTATCAGATCTCTTGTATTAGGGAAAACTATTATTATGATTTTCATACGGTATTTTCGGACTATAAGATATTGATATTTACTTAGCAACTAACAAATAAAAAAGACAGTGTAATTATATCTATAGGATTAATCCTTCTAACTCAGAAGGCGCACTTATTAGGCAGAAGCCTAGAATCATTTGACCTCTTCGCCAAATATAAAATATATTGAAGCGAATGAGGCTCCCACACAAACATGCAAAAAAAACATTAGTAGCTAACACACTAAAATACGCTCACCCACAACAGTCAGAGTTGCATAGACAACAGAAATCGTTACAGCAAATCCTTGGTAAGAATCAGGTCAAAAAGAGGACACATATTCACGACTCTATACATGCGTTCTATAATAATAATAATAGTGCTTCCATTCAAATACAGAAGGATCTAAATGCAAAACGAGAAATTAAAACAAAAACTAGTGCGAGCAAAAGAATGAATTACAAATTGTAGATACTTCTTTTAAGTGTCACCTTGTCCACACTAGTATCAAAAACCTCTCCGATATCATTAGCAGACCTACACATGCGGTTAATAGGCTCAAACATGCCGTAATTAGTTCGCGAAAAAGCAATCTGTAAAGGTGATCGATTGCATAGGGAATAGGACAGTTCTCTAGGAAATACTTTGGAAGTTCAACACTGTCTAGCTTTCCCTGCAGAAGCTGATGCAAAAATACCAAATCTGCAACCCAACGACGCTTCTCGCGTGTAAAAAGTTGCAGTAACTCTAAGCGCTTCTCATAAGGTGGTAGAATAAGAGGGTCATTCCAAGGCAAACAACGCCGGGCCGATCGCACAAACATGCGCTGGACGGACTCGATACGTTTAATGTGGCATCCGTAAAACGGAGACCAAACCTGACTAGCATATTCAAGCAGGGGTCTAACCAGGGACGTAAAAAGATGGAGTCTAATTTGAGGGCTGGGAAATTCCTTGGACCACCGAAGAATAAATCCCAGCATAGAGTTTGCCCTAGCAACGACGTTATTAATATGGGAAATGAAGTTCAATTTAACATCAAGATACACTCCCAAGTCCCTCACTCCTTCCACCCGTTTTATACCAGTATCCTCAAACATGTACTGAAAAGTACGGAAGCTGCGAGACCTCGAGAAGGGCATAACCTGACATTTCTCAATGTTCAGCTTAAGATTGTTGTTGCAGCACCACTTATAGAAAATGTGTAACTCTGATTGCAAAATCTCACAATCAGCATTAGATTTGATTGGAAGAAAAATCTTAATATCGTCAGCATAGAGAATAAGAATTTTACATCTTTGAAGCAAATACGAAATATCATCAATAGATAAGATGAATAACAATGGACCCAGATGACTGCCCTGGGGAACACCAGAATGAGCCACAAAATCATCAGAGAGTGCGCCACGAAACCGTACTCTATTAGATAAATACGACTTAATCCAACCAACAAGCGAGGGCGGGAAACCCAACTTAGCCAATTTAAAGGAAATGGCCCCGCGAGGGAGACTTCCTGAATAGAAACAGCAAGGGCCATAATAACACCGAAGAGCATCTCTTTATGACTGCAGCAGGAACCCCGTCAGGACCACTAGAAAAGTCAGTTGGAAGTGCAGTAATATGCTTCAAGAAGATCTCTTCCGTGATAGATGGAACTGATACCATTCGACTATTTATGTGCGAAAAGTTTTCACCATCCGGGATGAAATCAGATGATTCAAATGCACCCTTAAAAGATTCAGCAAATAAGTTACAGATAATATTAGAATTATTGCTGGAAATCACCCCTAACTCCATAGTAGATGGATAGTTATCGACCTTTTTCTTCAAGTTGACATATTCGAAAAATGCACGGGGGTCAAAGAATAATCTGTTCTTTAAACTCTGAAGGTGTTCTTCATAGAGAGAGCGAGAACGGCTTATAAAATGTTCATGGCAAATACTAAATTCTTGCCAGGAGCCAACACTACCAACACGAAGTTACTTTTTCCAAAGTCTGTTCTTCCTATTCCTAACAGTTTTCAATTCTCTGTCAAACCAGGGTGGATCGGAGTCTTTACCTCTAACCCGAACTAAGGGAACAAACCTCCCAAAAGCCTCATACAAAACGTCGTAGAGACTTGATACGTTACTATCGATATCGTCACCAGACAAGCAAGTTTGGAAGTCTATCTCACCAAGATAATCATTCAAAGCCTTAAAATCAGCCGCAACAATCAGTGCGGGGTGAAACACGTCAAGATTTGTCAAGGCAAGGAGGCTGGGTTCAACAAATGTGAGCGTGGCGTTCGTAGAGAACACCAAATCATGCTGTCTTCCCATATTGTTACTCACATTCCTCATTTGGCAAAGCCCCAAGCTAGCCAAGGTGTCGAGGAATAACGATTGTCCTTCTGTCAAGTCAAGTCTAGAAGAAAGCTATCGTCATCACCATCCGCTACCCATCGCACATTGGGTAAATTGAAGTCCCCCACTAGAATAATTTCATCCTTAGAACCCAATCTATCATATATGTAGTTAATATGCTTAATGAGAATACCATACTGACTCCGACCATTACTATCAACGACATTAAACACATCAGAAGGTATATAACAACAAATCAAGAAGAGGTTCCTCGAATCAAATGAAATTTTCACTGAAACTTGTTCCAGCTCCAGTTGGTCAGAAAAAGAGGGAGTGTCGAAATGATTAGTATTAAGAAAATTCCTGCAAGCTATGAGAACCCCACCACCGCGTGCGGTCGAGGCAGCATGCCTATCCCTACGGAAAACCTGATAAGAGCCATTAAACAGTTCCGCGTCCGAAATACCCTGGTGCAACCACGTCTCAGGCAAAGCTATCACATCAAAATCGCAGTTAGTAGATGAGAAATAAAAATTATTTGTTTTGGTCCTCAGTCCCCTCCCCGTTTTTTGTACTAGGAGACTGAACTCCTGACCTGGTGCGACGGTGAGAATTGGGTACGAAGACCTTACAGAAAACATCCTGGGGCCAGAAATTATCACTGAGCAGAGTATTAGTCGACAACAAGAAAGATTTGGTTAAATTGATATTATTAATAACCGGCCGGCAAATTAGAATAATTATTTCTTTTCTCAGTTGTATAGCCGATTATGAGGTTTTGGGACTTCCTATTTACGAATCTGAACTCGGTTGTTTTTCTATCACATCAGAATTTGCGTAAAAACAGTCATTACAGCTGCAGACAGAGTATTACTTAACATAGAGACGTTATTTGTATTGGATGGAATTTCCTAAAATTTGAATAATCTAGCTTACATCTATAGGCACTTTTATAGATTTTTTCATGTAGAATTAGAATTGGTTGGCGAAATTGATAAATATTATTATATTTTAAAGTTATTTAAATACAAAAATGACTAAGTGTAAAAATTTTCGTTCTTTAAGTTTAGGAATTTTATGGTCAGATAACGATTTAGCGGTCAAAATTACATAATAAATCACTAGCATCTCTAAAAAAGGAGAAACCTTGTAGCCCTGTGCAATTTGTTGGGATAAATTGGATGAATAATTGAACCGATATTACTATTTACTGTACCTTAAACTTTCTCTTTTAAAGGTTTACAAGTCAATTCGTAATGATCCTATAAAACATACACCGCTTATTTCACTTTCTCTTTGGTACGGTCTTTAATTCAGCGCATTGAATTTGTTAACTTGAATTGTTATATACTTTCCTTCCAGTATTCAGCTATATGATACTATTGAATATTCCTTTTAAAATATAATTGATGGAGACTCGTCACCAGCGCTGCCTTGTTTAATTTATCCTAATATCTGCTCTATTTTAAATTTATACCAGTTGCCAGGCATATTTTTTTGTAAATAGGGCCCCCGTTCATAAACCCAGGTTTGCGAATGAGCTGCACAATTCAGCTGAACAGAGGGTATTGCTGAATCATGCAGCTGCAGCGCAAACATGCGTTTATGAATAGGCACATATTCATACGATAACGTTGACAAAAACAATTTTTACTATATCTTGTTTTTGAACCAAGCCTGAAACCTTTTCAGATGCCCTACAAGTAGACTATATGATACCTTTAACATATATTGAAAATTAATAGGTATTACCTATCTTTTAGAAGTAATTACTGCGCGCAAACGTAAGGTATATTCCACAGTTAATAAAAAATCGCTTTTATTCATATATCAATAATTACAAACACTTCGAAATATTGTTTATCTGGCTGTTGGTTGATTTGCATAGCAGAATAGGTAATTGCTTTAACTTCCGTACCCTGAGGATGTTTTTGTAGATCAAAAGGCTCGCCATAGCAAAGGCACTCAATGCAGAAATTTTCTGTATCGAATTTTGTTATTTCTAGCTTATTACATATTAGATATGGTTCAGCAGAAAACAAAAATAGGAGTTCATCTAGAAAATGAAATAGAAGTCCCTCTAAGTCGTCCGCGGTCGCTTCAATTTTGTAGCAGGTCTGAATTGTCACATAGGGAAGTTCCGTCATATAACCAAACATCGACATTCCGCATTGCTCAAATGCTTCACGTAACGTAGAGCCCCATGCATGCAGTCTGACGGTAAATACATTTTATTCTCATAAATTCAAGTATTTTATAAAACTTACTGGACGTCTGCAGTGTGATCAAGGTCTGTAAGATAAATCCATAGTTAATTATTGCAAATCAAATATATTAGAAGGCCTTACATTCATATTTCTTCTCAGGAAATGTAACACTATATTTGTCAAAAGGTACCTCCATTGTTAATGTCCTTAGAAACTTTTTCAAACAAAAAATAAGCACTTTATTTCCTAATATATTAAATAGTAAAATTACTCATCGTCTCACGCGTTTTTGTTTACACTTTTGACGTTTCATATCACATATGCTCCATATGCTTTGCTTAGTGAAGTTTTGAGCTGAATCTAGTACATTTAAATTAAAAGATAAATGTACCACAAGGAAATTTTTAGGGATTTTATTAAATACGTTTTGACCGTTAAAGTTATAGATTCATTTTAGTTTTATAGAAAAATTACTTTTCTCCTGTTTGGGGTTTTATTTATAACTACCATGAAATTATTCAGTAACTTGCAAACACTTCATCATTTAACTATCCTTTACCAAATATTTAATACGAGAAAGGTGTAGAAAGTGAAGCTAGCGTAATTGCGGAGGAAATTTTCTAAGGCACAGCTCAAAAGTGTCTGTTGTTAGGAGAAAATCGGTGCCATTGTACTTGGTTAGAGGTCAACCATAAGGTGCTTTCACGCTACACGAGACAAGTGAGGTAACTGAGAATTTATTCTCAATTATCTTCATTGACTTTTTCGTGTAATCACCTCAGTATATTTTAAGCCACAGAATATTGAGCACTGAGAACTAAAACTGGTTTTAACAGGTCTCAGTAGAATAATTTTACCAAAACTGGCGGATTTTTACAAACAAATTTTTTATTTATTTATACTATATTGTTGCTGCTATTTGCATGAGCGAACGAAATGTTGTTATTATGATCCGATAAGTATGTTTTATTTTAAATTGAAAAAATCGTTATATTAATAGCTGCGCAAGGCTGCTGGAGGATGGCCGGAAGATTTGAAGCCTTCTAGGAAACGATGATCCTTATCTGGACATTCTCAACTGATAGTTACATCTCCAACAATAGCAACCAGGCAATGCATCCAAGAATGTAGCCAAGTCCCCTAATCCCCGAAAAAGTCTGCAGTAGTCTCCTTCTTATTGCGGGACCCAGGGGTAATTGGGTCGTGAATGGTGTCTCCTCAGGTACTTTCGCAGGAGTGGAGGTGGAGGGTATGTAGACCATAACAGGTTGGTTATATCCATTTATTTATTTAAGCTTAATACAAGCTATTGCATAATAAGACTACAAGCTATAATAAATGATGACATAATAAATAAATAGTAAAAGCTACAATATGAGCTCTAATTAAAGAAGATACGGGCTGGAAGGAAGAAGAATTAAGAAAGGCGATCAAGATGGGCGGGATCAAGATATAAGGCTTTGTGAAGGAATGATTTACTCAGATGGAAGTCAAAGGAGGAAAGGTCATTGACTTTTCGTAGCATCCTGGTAATTGGCTCACTTTGACCGTAGTTTGTGCGATGGCGGTCGAGTCGGAAAAGGGGAGTGGACCTAAGGTTGCGGGGATTGGTATAGATGGGAAAAGATTGCAGGATTGAAGGGCAGTGTATGGCACCACTTAATAGCTGATAAATGAAGAGAAGATCGGAAACATCACGACGTTTACTTAAAGATTGTAAGTCTATCAGTTTCAGACGGTTTTCATAAGGTGAAAGATTGAATCTATCTACCCATGGAAGATCACGTAGAGCGAAGTGAATGAACCTACGCTGGACGGATTCAATCCTGTTAATGTGGGTTGTTTGTGTAGGTGACCATACCTGGCTGGCATATTCAAGGAGAGGTCTAACGAAGGAGATATAGAGAGATTTGGAAACATAAGGATTGGAGAACGAGCGACAATAGGGTTAGAAATGGATGAGCTGAAAAAAACATTGTACCGACGGTTGTTGAGGTAGGATTGAATCCAGGAGATGAATCGGGAGGGGAAGCCTAGGCGTTCAAGTTTGAACAAGATAACATTATGGGAGATCTTGTCGAAGGCTTGACTAAGATCGGTGGCGATAACATCAACATCTTTACCGTTTTCCAGGGCACATAGTGTTTTGGAGACGAAGTCAGTAAGGTTGGTGGTTGTAGATCTTCCTTTGAGGAAGCCATGCTGGGAGAGGGAGAATATAGACTTACAGTGGAAGAACATGGAATCATAGACCAATTTTTCGAATAGTTTAGGTATGGATGATAATTTAGCGATGGGTCTTTAGTTGGACACATCGTTTTTGCAACCTTTTTTGAAGATGGGAATAATATACGAGTTTTTCCATAAATGAGGGAAAACCCCTTGAGTGACCGAGAGGCGGAAAAGCAAGGTAAGAGGTTGAATTAGATGCATGGCACACTTTTTCAGAACGATGGCCGGAATTCCGTCAGGACCTGGGTTGAAGTCGTCCTAAAGCCCGTTGATGCTGGCGGCGATTAGTTTGGGATCAGGGTCGAAAGACGTAAACGACGTTTGAGTGCATTTGTCCAAGAATGAAAAGTAGTTAAGGTCAGGTTGTAGGGAATTGTCGTTGAAAGATTTACTGAAGAAGTCTGCAAAGAGGTTGGGGATAACCTTAGGATCAGACGAAGAGGTATTCTCAAGCTTTAGGGTAAAGGGGTAACCATTGGATTTCTTCTTGGAATTAATAAAGTTATAAAAACGCTTGGGGTCGGATATGAGGTTAGTTTCAATCCGTTGGAGGTAATCATAGTAGAGGATATCACAACGTTCAGAAAAAGAGGTATAAGCAGATAGGTAGGAAGAATAGTCCGACTCGGTCTGGGATAGAAGAAAAGTTTGCCAACGTTTATTTCTCCTGTTGCGGAGAGAGCGTAATTCTTTCTCGTACCAAGAGGGATAGATTGTTTAAGACAAGCGTGTATTTCCGAATAAAACTCCTCTACAGCAACGTCTATTGGAAGATGTTGAGGGATAGTGCCGATGCTGGAGTTGAGGAGCAAGTGATTTAATTTTTCAAAGTCGCCTTTACGAAAATTGAAGGAAAGAGAAGACTCGGAGCTTGAAAGTGCATGAGGGTGTTCGTAGGAGAACACAAAGAGCAGAGGAGGATGGTGACGATCGAGAGAGGAAAGGAGATGGTTGCTTTCCGCGACAGCCGAGTTAACTGGGTCTGAAGAAAAAATTAAGTCTAATTGTCTGTCCAGAAAGTTCCTGACTCCACTTACTTGAAAGAGACCAGAAACGGAGAGCTGATCGGTAAAAAAGACTTCTTTGGCCGAAGATGCGTTAAGGGGGACAAAGTGAGAACAGTCCTCAGACAATGGCCATTGAATACGGGGGAGGTTAAAGTCACCCAATAAAATAAATTCATCAGAGGCGTTATCGTTCTGAAGCAGGGTATCGATCGCTTCAATTATGGGCTCGTAGGCATCTAGAGGTTGAGAGGGACGAATATAACAACAAATAATGTACAAAAGACACTTATTTAGTGCTAATTTGATACATACAAATTCTGATATTGTAGAGTCGGAGGCCTTTAGCAGGGTGGCGTCATAACGGTTGTGAGCAGCTATGAGGACCCCGCGACCTGGTGGATCATTGGTGACTACACAACCGTCGACACGGAAAATGGTATAGTTTGGAGGGAATAGTTCGTTGTCGAGAATTCCTGGTGTTAGATTGGTTTCAGTTAAGGCAAAGATATCGTGCGGGAATTTGTGGGAGTTAAGAAAAATATTGGATGTTTTTGTGCGAAGTCCTCTTACGTTCTGGTAATAGACTGACAAGCTGCTGGGGAGAGGTACTTGATCGAAGACTGCTGGTGCATTAGGGGGGAAGTCAGAAATAGAGAAATGGGGGGGGGGGGATGGATAGATCTTCTTAAACCTTATGGGAATTGATATTGAATGATTCATAGTACTTAGTGAAAAGTTGGTGTAAGACGGTTGGGTCTGTGGGCAGGCCTTCTTGGTGTATACTTAACATGACGTTGGTGCTGGTTTTACCGTCAATACAGATGGAATTCGGTTTGTCGTGCAGATAGGCTAGAAATAGACGAACGTTTTCATAAATTCGGCGGTCCTGTAAACGGGACAAGTGGTATCGCCCATCGTTGGAATGGTTACCACAACAGAGGCAACTTTGGGAAAATTACCTTCCGAAGGTTCTGCGCCGGCTATGTAGGCTGGGTTTACGCCGGCTGAAAGTGTTGTAGCAGTCCTGGCAGGTGCTATTTGCAAAATAATAATTAGCACTACCTCAAGTGTGGAGGTGGCAGAGATGGTAGACTCTAACGAGTTGGCTATCTCCAGGGTACGGGCAACAGTGGAGTCAGTAGTCCTGGCCCGGAACACTGTACTGCCATGGGCAGAGAAGAGGTGAAGGTTATGATTAACGCATAGACCACAAACGAAAACTGGAGATGGTGGAACAACATGGATACCTGCAGATAGGCTAGGTCTCTAGCATTGACCTAGCCACCCGAGGGTAGCGACAGTGACATAACTGGATAACTATGTTGCCTTCGCTAAGGGATACTGAGAGAGGACGAAAAGGGACCCGCTCCTATGTCGTCTATTTCAGCTAATCCCCAGAGAGGTGTTTTTAGTACGTAAGAATCTTACACTACCGGAGGGCACGGGCTGTTCGGTGTCTTATGAAGGATTTTCACTTCTTCCGCAAAAACATTTTGTTTTGCACAAATCGACTGTTCTTGAATTGAGGTAACAAAGACTTACTTAAAATGTCGTCGCAGTTGGTCACTAAAACGATCCTGGAAAGCAGCTATAATAAAACTAAAAGGGAAGAAAGTTGCTTATTTTGCAGTATTTTCTTAAACGATAACTTCTTAGATAGAGTCATATATATATAGGGGAGACAGTCACATGGAAAGACTGATTTTGTAAAAATTTGCATTCGAGAAGTCAATAGCAAAAGCTGGAGCACAAACCCAAAACTATTTGTTGGTTTTATACTATTCTGATGGTGCTTTTGAAAGAAGAAATATTTAAGGCAACAAAGTCTTTATTTTCATTAAATCTTTATATCATGACTCTCCAAACTAACCAAGTGTTAAACCACGGCCTCCAGCTCCTTTCATGGTTAGATAATTTGCATTTCTTTTCTTTGTACGATTATCGCTAGAGTGTTAATTTTTCCGATCAAAATTAAACACCACGAAACTATGGAGCAGTAGCAAAGAATCAGTTTGTCTATAGTTGTGTAAATTCAGTGCATAGCGGCAGGGCCGCCGACAGGGGGGGGGGGGGGCGAAGGGGGTAAGCCCCCCGGGCCCGGGCTTTCAAAAGGGGCCCGGTCATCTAAGTCATCAACAGAAAATTTTTTCCATTTTAATTATTAATATAAAAAAATGTTTCACGACCGAAAAAATGTAATATACTAGACAGATTTTAAATTGAAAGTCAATCAATCGATTGTATATGGGCCCGTAAACGCTTAGTGCCTGGCCAGAAATTCCTTTCGCGGGGGCCCGTATGTGGTACCCCCCGGGCCCGAATTTTGTCTCTACGGGCCTGCATAGCGGTAAGTGTTACTCCCGATTTGAGCCAAGCACTTTCTTGCAAGAATAGAGTGCTATACTGGCCCTCTTTACGCGCAGTTCTATGTTTCTCTTTTTAGTTTGGTCTAGTATTATTCCTATATATTTTGAGTCATCAAAAAGAACCAGATTGATTCCTTGTAGAATTTGCAATCTAAGCTGTGTGATTCTACTTTTCCTCGTAAAAAGTACCAGCGCCGTTTTCGCAGAATAACGCTCAGTCAAGTCCTCTGTTCGAGGCCCACTTGCCAAACTTCACAAGTGCATGTTTGAGCCTCTCATTGTACTTTGACGGAAACTACGATTTATTTATTTATTCACAGAGTTTCAGAGAAAAGCAAAGCGAAGATGAAAGTGAAAAAAGAAACAAATAATACTCTTATAAGCTTAAAAACGACTTTAACGGAGCTGATATCTCGCATTTGATTTAGAAAGATTAAAATCGAGACGGTTGGAAAAGCAATTAAGAAGGCGAGACATTGACGACAATGGCTCATTCAAACCGTAGTTAGTGAGGTGAAACGGAGCCTGGAGAAAGTCACAATGTCTAAAGGAAGGAATAGGAACACGGATGTACAGGTTAGACAACAGTTCAGGTGAGTCAGCAAAAACCCTGCAAGATACCGAAAATAAAGGAAGTCCTAGATCTGTTGCGCCTATCCTCTAGCGAGTTCAAAAAGAGTAGTAGTAGAGTTCTTTATACGCGGGGAGAATCAAAGGGTTATTCCATGGAAGGCTACGCAATGCAAATTTGAGGAACCTGCGCTGAACAGCCTCAATACGAGCACTATGAATCGCATAGGATGGAGACCAAACGGTACAGGCATACTCTAAAATGGGCCGGTGGAAGGAACAAAAAATAAGCTTGGTGATTATTACATTTCTTAGACCATCTCTTTACAAAGCCCAAGGAAACGTTGGCATTGTTAACAATGTAATTGATGTGATCCATGAAATACAAATGTGGATCGAATATAACACCAAGATCCCTTACTATATCCAGTCTGGTTACCAAGCTGCCACTGACCGATACATCAGTGGAACTTTTCCTTCTTAAATACGAGACAAACGTACATTTATCAACGTTCAAAGGCATATTGTTCGCAATACACCAAGAATTAAAAGACTGAAGATCACAGTTCAGCGTAAAACAATCGTTAAAGTCCGAGACAACATGAAACATTTTAGCATCGTCAGCATAACATAAAATTTTCGAGTTCGTTAAAATGGAGCTCATGTCGTTAACAAAAATAATAAATAGAAGCGGACCCAAATGGCTGTCCTGGGGGCACCCCAGAAGTGACCGAAATTTTACGAAAGAGGGAACCGCGAAACAGAACACGCTGTGTTCGGTGAAAAAATCCATTGGACGAGAAGAGATGGAAAACGCAACATAGTAAGCTTCAAAACAAGCAATTTGTTTGTCAATACGATCAAAGGCCTTACTAAAATCGGTATACATACAATCAACCTGTTTATCAGCCTCTATGGCGGAAATGCAATAATTAGAGAACTCCACAAGGTTAGTAGTCGTTGATTTGCCTTTAATAAAACCGAGCTGGAAGGATTCCAAGAATGGTTTACAGTGAAAAATAAGAACATCACAAACCACTGCTTCAAAAAGCCTAGTGATGGCAGATAAATTAGCAATAGGCCCATAATTAGAGATATCATCCTTCTTACCCTTTTTATGAAAAGGAAATTAGGATTACCAAGTCATCCACATAGGCCATATAGTATTCCCAGGAGTTCACTCTTTACCCGTAACTATGTGAGTGGTGAAAGCACTCGCATCCCCTCGTGATGTTCTCTTGGATGTGATTATTTTCACCATTTTCTTTTTATTGAGGAGATTTGAATTAATTCAGTTATATAAACCTTCATTATTTGCTGAGTGGTTTTTTCGTCTTACTAAAGTATATATATGTATATATAAGGTAGGTAAGGAAAACTTGTTTTTCGTTATTTAACGGCTGCACGAAAAATGCCACCTCTTCTACGTACAGGAAGGCATTAAAAGTGTATTCCCCAAACTACAGGAACCTTTCAATAATTTATACCACTTCGTGCAGTGCTGTTAAATTTCCTTTAGTATATACATGCTGAGTTTCAAAGCACGGTATCTAGGGTGTGGGTCTCGTATAATTTTCAGTCCCACGGTATCCTGCGCGGGATTTTGGTGGGATTTTTAAACATCCTTAGAAAAATATTACAACCGTACAGAATTGCCTTGAAACTTCTTGTTATGAATTTTAAATAATAAGACAAATATACAAAATAATTTCAACGTGTTTATTTCAAGTATCAAAGTCTCAAGCATCAAAGGGTTGTCCCCTAGACTTTGACCACATCATAAAAAAGTCTGTACGCCGTTGTTTATATCTCCCTCGAAGAGTCTCAGATAAGGCCTAGCTGGTGAATGTATTTTCCGCGTCCACATTTTCAAATATGAACTTAAATGATCCTTCAACTGTTCATAGTGTGGCATCCCTTCTGAAGAGAGCTTCAAGACCCATTTTGACGGTTTGCAAGTAATTATTCAGACTACTCATTCCCCGTCTGTAAAATGGATTTCCGTACCAATGTCAATCAGTGCTTCATTTATGCAGTTGTTTTACAATCTAACATTCAACTTTAGTCTTTTTGCTTTTCTGGGAAGAATTTTTATATTTTTAACCGACTTCCCAAAAACAAAGAGGTTCTAAGTTCGACGCGTATTTTTTATTTTTTTGAATTTTTTTTTTATTTTTTTTATTTGTTTTTTTTTTTATGTCTGACCGGGCATAACTTCGTAACGCGTAGACCGATTTTGATGATTCTTTTTTTGTTGGGTAGAGTATGTTCACCGGTTGGTACCATGTCAAAAAAATGTTTGGTTGGGTGGGGGTGAAACCTAACTTTGTAACGCGTGGTCCGATTTGGATGGTTCTTTTTTTGTTGTACAGAGTATGATCCCCCATTGCTAACAGGAGAAAAAAAATTTGGCCTTGGGTGGGGGAGGGGGGGAGGGGTAGTCTAACTTTGTAACGTGTGGACCGATTTGGATAATTCTTTTTCTGTTGGGTAGAGTATGTTCAGTGGGAGATACCGGGTGAAAAAAATTTTGGGGGGATTGGGGGGGGGGGGGGTGGAACCTAACTTTGGAACGCGTGGTCCGATTTCGATGGTTCCTTTTCTGTTGTAAAGAGTATGATCCCCCATTGCTAATAGGAGAATAATTTGGTCCTATGGAGAAAGATGTGGGTGGGGGGGAGGGGTAGTCTAACTTCGTAACGCGTGGACCGATTTGGATAATTCTTTTTCTATTGGGTAGAGTATGATCCTTGGTTGATACTACGAGAAAAAATATGTTGCTGTGGTTGGGGTGGGAGAAGGGGGGTGGAGCCTAACTTTGTAACGCCTGAATCGATTTGGATGCTTCTTTTGCTGTTGTATAGAGTGTGATCCCCCATTGCTAATAGGAGGATAATTTGGTCCTATGGTGGTGGTGGGGGAGGGGTAGTAACTTCGTAACGCGTGAACCGATTTCTATGATTCCTTTTCTGTTCGGTAGAGTATGTTCCTTGGTGGATACCATGAGAAAAAAAGTTTAGTGGAATGGGGGTGGGGTAGGGGGTTAAAACAAACGTCTAACGTGTGGACCAATTTGGATGGTTCTTTCTTCGTTGTAAAGAGTAGAAGACACTAAAAAGTGTAAAATAAAATAGTTTTTAAAAAAAAAGTTGAACCGACTTCACAAAAAACGCTAAAAAGCATAAAATAATTTTTAATTTTATATCTATTACGACATTTTGAAGTCGGTGCAAATTAAACAAATAAAACAACTACAGTACCACAATTGAAAATAATACATAATACTGCCTGAACGTTTCAGCTTACGGGATCATAAGAAATGACGATTAAATATTTTTGTTGTATTTGTTTGGTTTGTTTGATTTGCACCGACTTCAAAATGTCGTAATAGATATAAAATTAAAAATTATTTTATGCTTTTTAGCGCTTTTTGTGAAGGCGGTTCAACTTTTTTTTTAAAAACTATTTTTGATTTTTGATTTTTTTTTTTTTTTTTTTTTATGTCTGACCGGGCATAACTTCGTAATGCGTCGACCGATTTTGATGATTCTTTTTCTGTTGGGTAGAGTATGTTCACCGATTGGTACCATGTCAAAAAATTTTTTGGGAGGGTGGGGGTGGGGGTGGGGGTGAAACCTAACTTTGTAACGCGTGGTCCGATTTGGATGGTTCTTTTTTTGTTGTACAGAGTATGATCCCTCATTGCTAATAGGAGAAAAGAAATTGGCCTAGGGTGGGGGAGGGGGGTGGAGGGGTAGGCCAACTTTGTAACGCGTGGACCGATTTGGATAATTCTTTTTCTGTTGGGTAGAGTATGTTCCGTGGTTGATACCTGGAGAAAAAAATTTTGGAGGGATGTGGGTGGGGGGTGGGGGTGGAACCTAACTTTGTAACGCGTGGTCCAATTTCGATGGTTCTTTTTCTGTTGTATAGAGTATGATAATTGGTACGCTTTCCTCCCATGAAATTGATCGGAGCACAAACCATCCTTCCCGCACCGCCCGCAGGCGTGCCCGCAGACGTGCCCGTCGTTCAGCCATCCACGCTGCCACTGCTTCGCCAACTGCATCATTAAATGTCGACACTCATAGCTCAGGCGTAAGCTCTATACGGGCCGAGTTGGGAGATTGTCCGCCTCGCCCTGGTGTCACTATGCTTAGGCCGGCGCAACGGCCTAAATGTGTCTTTGTGTCTCGTGTTCACCCTGATACTTCTGAGACCGATATTGTCGATAACATCTCTTCAAGGGTGGGGGTTCCCGGCGGTATGATTGCTTGTAGGAGAATAAGCCCTGCTCACGGCCATGTTGGTCGCACATACACCGCTTCATTTAAGGTGTTCATTCCGGAAGATGCCTTTACGGCTGTGCTCTCTCCGGACATATGGCCCCCTGGTTCCATCGTTCGCGAGTTCACCCCTAGGTCCCGATCGGCTCCGGCTGCGCTGCCAAAAAACTTGCCAGCCGGATTTCCTTCCATTACGCCAACGTGACCGGGCTGCGATCTAAAACCGCACTGTTCTTCACTTCTTCCTGCGCGTCTGATGCCGACGTCATTTGCCTGACTGAGACTTGGCTTTGTGCCGGTATCTCTGACTCGGAGCTTTTTGGTCCTGAGTTTCAGGTCTTTCGTCGGGACCGTCATCTTTCCGACCCTTGCTCTCCAGTTGGTGGTGGCGTTCTGTGTGCGATCAGGAAGGGTATCTCATGCTCGGTCGTCGACATTTCCGACTCCGGCGACCTTGAGCTCTTATGTGTGGCTCTGAGATTCCCTACCAGAAGCCTATTTGTGTTAACTGTTTATATTCCCCCTTGTTCACCATCTACAGTGTACGAGATGCTCGCTGCATCCATCGATGGTTTGTCCGATTCCTTGCTTCCCTCGGAGGACATCGTGCTCTTTGGTGATTTCAATTTTCCCGGCATCGGCTGGGCTCACTCTCTCGATTATGATGGCCTTATTCCTTCACCTGCATCTGCTCCCCAATATGCTCTGTCCTTTTTGGACTCGGTAGCCTCCTCCGGGCTGGCTCAGTGCTGTGATATTCCAAATGATTCCGGTAGGTTTCTTGACTTGGTGTTTTCGTCTGACCCTGACGACTGTGAGGAGATGCCTGTTCCCTCTGGTTCCCGAATCGAGTCATCACCCTGCTCTCCTGGTCGTTATGTGCTTCGACACAACTGTTGCATCTCCTCCCTTACTGGGTGACTTCTACTTCAACTTCAAACGCGCTGACTTCTCGCGCATGGACGACTGGTTACTTTCATGTGATTGGTCTGGCGTGTTGGGAGAGCGCGACGTCGATCTGGCTGTGAGCGCTTTTTATGACGCTCTTTACGCTTGTTTTACCCAACATGTTCCTATTAGTATTTCTAGGTCTGGATCCCCTCATCTGTTTCGTCCCTGGCTTGATGGTGCCTCTCGACATTTGAGGAACTTGAAGGGTAAAGCTTGGAAGAGGTTCTGTGTCTCGGGACGCCATGATGACTACTTGGCGTACTCTGACCTTTGCCATCGTTTCTCTACTCGCCTGCAGGACTCCTACGCTGAATACCTGTCCAACATGAGAACTACTTTGCGTAGTGACCCCAAACTCTTCTGGAAATTTATTAACTCGAAGCGTAAATGTGACGCCTATCCTTCCTCTTTGAGGTACCGTGACCGTGAAAGTGACGACGCTCTCTCAATCTCTATCTTTTTCGCGGATTTTTTCCGAACGTCTTTCAGTGATTCCTCCTGCGATGTTTCCACTTCTGAATTTACCCACTTGGCGCGGCTCCCGCCTACCTCCCTTGAGCCTAATGATTTAGTATTGGACGATGCACACGTTGCTGAATATCTATCTAATTTGGCGGATGGCTTCACGAGTGGTCCCGACGGTATACCCCCTTGCTTTTTGAAGAAATGCCAACTATCTATTTCTGGTGTTCTCTGTTACCTGTTCAACCTGTCCCTGCAGACCAGCCGCTTTCCGCAACTTTGGAAGATTTCTGTGTTGATTCCTCTTCACAAGAAAGGTAGTAGGTCCGAGGTCTCCAACTATCGACCAATTGCCAGCTTGTGCCATGTTGCGAAGGTTTTTGAGTCTCTCGTCAGTGACGTTCTTCGTTTTCACTGCAGGCCTTTCATGGGGTCCTTCCAGCATGGCTTCCTCAGAGGGAAGTCTACGACCACCAACCTCCTGGAGTTCGTTAATTATTCTCTGCCAGCCATTGAAGCGGGCAAACAGGTAGATTGTGTATTTGCGGACTTCAGTAAGGCTTTTGACAGGATAGACCATGGTATCCTGGCCTACAAATTGACTCTTCTTGGGTTTCCTTCCTGTTTTGTTAACTGGTTGTCCTCTTACCTGTCTGGTCGTACCCAGCGCGTCCTGTTTCGAGGTGTCCTTTCTGACGGAATCCTTGTCACCTCGGGGGTGCCACAGGGCAGTATCCTCGGCCCACTCCTCTTCATCCTATATATTAATGATGTTTCGCTTCTCCTGATACACAGTAAAATTCTGTGTTACGCGGATGATGCTAAGATTTTTCGCACTGTTTCCCACGCGGCAGATTGCAGTGCTCTGCACTCTGATCTGGCTGTGTTCTGCGATTGGTGTGTGCGCAATCGCCTTCCACTAAATGCCGAGAAGTGCACCGTTATGACCTTCTTCCGTAAAAGATGTCCTTTCCTCTTTAACTACTCCGCTGATGGCGTTACCCTGGGTAGGGTGTATAGGGCGAGGGACCTGGGCGTGGTTCTCAACTCTCGCCTTTCATTTGAGGAACATGTGGATTCGATCGTCGGTAGGGCTAATTCGATGCTAGGTTTCGTTAAAAGATGGTCTAGGGAACTCGACGATCCCTATCTAACTAAGCTTCTTTACTGCACCTTCGTCAGACCGATTTTGGAATATGCCAGCCCTGTTTGGGCCCCTTATTTCGCCGTTCACGTTGACCGCGTCAAGGCAGTGCAGCGCAGATTCCTCAGGTTCGCTCTCCGTGGACTTCCCTGGATTGATCCCTGGTTACTTCCCTCCTATACTGATCGCTTGGGGCTAATTTCTCTCGACTCCCTTGAAAAAAGGCGTAACATCGCCAAACTACTATTTTTGTTCGATTTATTGCAGGGAACGATAAATTCACCCGATCTACTGGCTGCCGTGAACATCTCTATCCCGCAACGCACTCTGAGAAACCGCAACTTCCTGCACGTCTCTAGCCATCGAACTTTGTATGGAATGCACGAGCCCATCACGTCGATGTCACGCCTCTTCAACCAACACTTCGCCAATTTCGACTTCAATCTCTCTAGGCTGCAACTCAGGGGCATGCTTAGACAGTGTCTTGGCTGATGGGGGGTCGTGGATGGCGTCAACGGCCGTCCTTGGATTACGTTTTCTGATTTATTCTCGGCCTCTAGTTCGTAGTTTAGTCTGTAAGTTTTCATTATATCAATATATGCTGTAGTAATCTCTTCCAGATGAATCTGTACAAATAAACTAAACTAAACTAAACTAAACCCATTGCTAATAGGAGAATAATTTGGTCCTACGGTGAAGGTGTGGGTGGGGGGGGGGGGGGGTTGCCTAACTTCGTAACGCGTGGACCGATTTGGATAATTCCTTTTCTATTGGGTAGAATATGATGCTTGGTTGATACTACGAGAAAACAAATGTTGCTGGGGTGGGGGGGGGGGGGCGGGAGGGTGGAACCTAACTTTTTACCACGTGGACCGATTTGGATGGTTCCTTTGCTGTTGTATAGAGTGTGATCACCCATTGCTAATAGAAGAATAATTTGGCCCATTGTGGGGGGTTGGGCGAGGGGAGGAGTAGTCTAACTTCGTAACGCGTGGACCGATGTGGATATTTCTTTTTCTTTTGGGTAGAGTATGCTCGCTGGTTAATACCACGAGAAAAAAAAATTGTTGGTGTGGTTGGGGTGGGAGAAGGGGGGTGGAACCTAACTTTGTAACGCGTGGACCGATTTGGATGGTTCTTTTCTGTTGTATAGTGTGATCCCCCATTGCTAATAGGAGAATAATTTGGTCCTACGGTGGTGGTGGGGGAGGGGGAGGGGTAGTAACTTCGTAATGCCTGGACCGATTTCGATGATTCCTTTTCTGTTCGGTAGAGTATGTTCCTTGATTGATACCATGAGAAAAAAAGTTTAGTGGAATTGTGGTGGGGTAGGAGGTTAAAACGAACTTTAAACGCGTGGACCGATTTGGATGGTTCTTTCTTCGTTGTATAGAGTCGAAGACACTTAAAAGTGAAAAATAAAATAGTTTTTAAAAAAAAAGTTGAACCGACTTCACAAAAAGCGCTAAAAAGCATAAAATAATTTTTAATTTTATATCTATTACGACATTTTGAAGTCGGTGCAAATTTAACAAATAAAACAACTACAGAACCACAATTGAAAATTTACGTAATTCTACCTGAACGTTTCAGCGCACGGGATCAAAAGGAAGGACGATTAAATACTTTTGTTGTAGTTGTTTGGTTTGTTTGATTTGCACCGACTTGAAAATGTCGTAATAGATATAAAATTAAAAATTATTTTATGCTTTTTAGCGCTTTTGGTCAAGTCGGTTCAACTTTTTTTTAAAAACTATTTTATTATGGAAGGCTGATCTAAATTTACTGTCAGGCTGTCATTGTCATTGCTTTTGACACCATCATCCCCCCTCCATTCTCTGCTTCTTCTTCCACATTGCTTGTTACTTCAAACCGATATATTTCTTGGGTTCTTGGGTGTTGTTTTGTATAACGTGTCCATAACACAGCTGTTGGTCGCGAAGCATAAGCTTGCCAACCTTGACCATTACAGAGTTCCGTCACCCGTTATCCCAATTATGTTAGTTTCGATATTCAATCCAAAGCTTGCTAGACGATTTGCTACAAGTCTAACGCAAAGATTTCAATTGGATGCGTTCATGTTTTGAAAAATTGTTATTCTACGACTCAATTGCTTTAGCGACTATTGATGCTGCTGTCTTACATTCGCTGTATAGTTTAAGTGTTAATAATTTAATGTTTATTTAATTAATAACAATTTTGATAAAAAGTAATTAAAATATCTCAATGCTGGATTCCGCAAATTTGAAAATGCGGAATCCCGCGGGACTGAAAATAGCGCGTTATTGCAAACCCTAATCGTATCCATGCTTTACTTCTCTCATATACGAGTGCACATTTAATAGCCTCTCAAGCACTTTAAGTATGACGGAGGCAAGACTTACTGATCTATAGTCCTTTGTTGTGATTTGGTTCACTTTATCGTGCAGATTACCTTCACTTCCAACCAGGGCTTTTGATTGGTCCCAATCCATTTGCTTCCAGATTTTATTAAGGGGCAAATGAATTCACTCCCCAGTATCAGTATCCTACCGCCTACAGGACCTCGAAATTAAGCAACTACAACCGTAACTACTATGTAAACATTTATTTTTAAAACACAAAGCTTATAAATAGCATAACAAACAAATATTAAGTTTAAAATTGCCTAAAAGTAGAAATCACAGTAACCAAAGTTTCAAAGGTATTTTAGAGAAGACATTATTCCACAATGCTTCAAAGATATCTGCAAGGCCGCTTTCCAGATCTCCTCTTAACTCTGCGATAACATCGTTCGCATTTTGGTTAAGGAAAGTGTTTAAAGAAGTTGCCAAGATTTCGTTTCCATTGAATAAATTTGTTAGGTGTATTCGCATACCGCCAACTAAGAAAGTGACTTTCATACTCTCTATGTGAATAACTTCCTGCAAATTATAACATATTCAGTACTTTTAGATTTATTTATATAAAAAAACATATTTGGACCCGAAATACGTACCTCTGGCAGTTTCTTTGTTGATATTTTAGTCCGAACAGCAGTTCTTACATCTTTTAACGCCATCGTTACATCTCCATTTCCGACCAATGGCAAAAGAAGAATGTTTCCTTTAAGATTGTATTGGGCAGTTATCCTTAACAACGGAATTTCTAGGTCGAAGTTAAGATATTTCTTTTCCAGATCCAAGCTAAGAAAATCAATGAGAAAATTTAATTATTTAAGTTAACAAAAATTACCTAGCTCGTTTCACAGTTGCATTGGATGGTCCTCTAACGACAAGGTTTTGGAAGCCTCCTGAGAGTACCAGATTTCCAATGCCTTTCGATACAGAGACAGAATCTATGTTAAGCGGTTCGAAATTTTTTATTCCGATTTCTGGAATTCCCTTTGCCAGTGATGGGAAGGAATCCTCAAACAACTTTTTAAAGCAACTATCTTCGTTCGGATTGGACCGTTTGCATGTTCTTAACCATTGAGCTAAAAAATAAAATTTACTCTTAATTTCTTTTAAGTTAGGTTAAGGTTAAAGTAATAGTATTTAGCGTGCGGAATGGAAAGCTTTCAGATTGTGTTAGAGTAACAGTTCCTCTACCTGTCATCCTAAAACTCATTGTTAAATTGGCTTATATCGTGGCCTATTCTAGATACAAGCCTAGAAGCAAATACGAACAGCTGTTCATTAATGATACTTCCCATAGTAAACCATAGTAATGGTTTTTTTATACGATGTGGCCACATCCTAGGGGACAACCCTTTGATGCGTTAGCATGGAAGGGAATTAGATATTATTTGAGTTTTCACTTGACATTTGTTTGTGGTCAACCTACAAATACTTTGTAAACGTGGAAACGATAAAAACTTTCTTCTTTAAAATTTTTATTCAATATGCGGTGTTATAAAGTAAAGAGTCTATTTGAGTAGTAGGGATATGCGGGTTTTGGCGCAAATGAGAAATGAGCAAATGAGCACATTAAAAAATAGTTTTTAAAAAAAAAGTTGAACCGACTTCACAAAAAGCGCTAAAAAGCATAAAATAATTTTTAATTTTATATCTATAACGACATTTTGAAGTCGGTGCAAATCAAACAAACCAAACAACTACAACAAAAGTATTTAATCGTCCTTCCTTTTGATCCCGTGAGCTGAAACGTTCAGGTAGAATTATGTATTATTTTCAATTGTGGTTATGTAGTTGTTTTATTTGTTTAATTTGCACCGACTTCAAAATGTCGTAATAGATATAAAATTAAAAATTATTTTATGCTTTTTAGCGCTTTTTGTGAAGTCGGTTCACCTTTTTTTTTAAAAACTATTTTATTTTTCACTTTTTATTGTCTTCTGCTCTATACAACGAAGAAAGAACCATCCAAATCGGTCCACGCGTTAAAAGTTAGTTTTAACCCCCTACCCCACCCCCATTCCACTAAAATTTTTTTCTCATGGTATCAATCAAGGAACATACTCAACTGAACAGAAAAGGAATCATCGAAATCGGTCCACGCATTACGAAATTACTACCCCTCTCCCTCCTCCACCACCACCATAGGACCAAATTATTCTCCACTCTATACAACAGCAAAAGAACCATCCAAATCGGTCCACGCGTTACAAAGTTAGGTTCCACCCCCCTTCTCCCATCCCAACGACACCAACAATTTCTTTTCACGTGGTATCAACCAGGAAGCATACTCTACCCAAAAGAAAAAGAAATATCCAAATCGGTCCACGTGTTACGAAATTAGACTACTCCTCCCCTCGCCCAACACCCACCATGGGCCAAATTATTCTTCTATTAGCAATGGGTGATCACACTCTATACAACAGCAAAAGAACCATCCAAATCGGTCCACGTGGTAAAAAGTTAGGTTCCACCCTCCCCCCCCCCCCCCAGCAACATTTGTTTTCTCGTAGTATCAACCAAGCATCATATTCTACCCAATAGAAAAGAATTATCCAAATCGATCCACGCGTTACGAAGTTAGGCAACCCCTCCCCCCCCCCCCCCCCCCCACCCACACCTTTCTTCATAGGGCCAAATTATTCTCCTATTAGCAATGGGGGATCATACTCTATACAACAGAAAAGGAACCATCGAAATCGGACCACGCGTTGCAAAGTTAGGTTCCACCCCCACCCCCCACCCCCCATCCCTCCAAAATTTTTTTCTCCTGGTATCAACCACGCAACATACTCTACCCAACAGAAAAAGAATTATCCAAATCGGTCCACTCGTTACAAAGTTAGCGTACTCCTCCCCCCCTTCCCCCCACCCTAGGCCAAATTTTTTTCTCCTATTAGCAATGGGGGATCATACTCTGTACAACAAAAAAAGAACCATCCAAATCGGACCACGCGTTACAAAGTTAGCTTTCACCCCCACCCCCACCCCACGCTACCAAAAAGTTTTTTGACATGGTACCAATCGGTGAACATACTCTACCCAACAAAAAAAGAATCATCAAAATCGGTCTACGCGTTACGAAGTTATGCCCGGTCAGAAATAAAAAAAAAATAAAAAAAAAATACGCGTCGAACTTAGAACCTCTGTGTTTTTGGGAAGTCGGTTAAAAATGGTCAAATTGTGAGGGAAATCGAGGTCTCACGACACATTTTTGCACATTTCTCATTTGGTCCAGAAAGCCCATAACAATTTTTGGATAGATAAGGAAATGACTGAAGATAAGGGAATGGTTGCGTGATTCCGAAGGTCAAGGTCTAGGTTGGTAATTGTTTAATAAAGATAAAGATGAGTTGCACCTGTCGGTCATCTTGGATTTGGGTATTCGGTCTTGGAGGCTACAATTGATCTTCTTCTTCTTTGGTTTGCACGTGGACCTGGATCTGGACCTGGACCTGACTGGGAATTCTCGAAGGGGATTCCCTGTTGACTAGTTAACATCTGGTTGCATTAGGTCATAGGAGGGAATTCCCTGTAGTAAAAACTCAAAGCAACAAACTCTTATCTTCAGCACGAGCCCAGGTTCACCTACAAAACCTTATCACCCAACGACCACAACATTGCAACCAAATTATTAATTTATACAGAGTCACCAGCTCCCTTATCAATTAGCTCAACATTCATTTATACACCCGTGATCCAGGTCCAGGTCCAGATCCAGACCCGGGTGCAACTTATACTTATCTTTACTAGCGCGCCGCCGGCAAAACTGACAAAATTGACCTTCGGAAACACGCAACCATTCCCTTATCTCCAGCCATTTCCTTTTCTCTCCAAAAATTGTTATGAGTTTTCTCTCATTGTTATGAGTTTCCCTCACAATTTGACCATTTTTAATGTGCTCATTTCTCATTTGCGCCAGAACCCGCACATCCCTACTAATTATTTGTGATCGTTTTACTGGGGCATTGAGCTTAAAATGCATTAATGACATCAGTATTTATCTTAACACGAAGGGAGTTAAGTTTAAGGAAAATGGGTTCTGAGGTTGAGTGAAAGAAGTGACAATGTATGCCTCGTTTAAAAGTTTCGGTCTCAAGAGAAACAAGAGAAAAATAGAAGATGATAAACTGATTCCCAAAATTAACGCTACGTCCAAATTTGACTAGAGGGGTGTAGGGATGGGAGCGACGTTAAGCTCTTAGATCGCGCGTTGTGATGCATTTACAAGGAATGAGGCTAGTAATTTCGTTAGGGCAATGGCCGTAGAAATAACGATAGAAGAATGAGATATAACTGACATTCCGTCAACGCCCAAGCGTATCAATGCTCTCAGAGATTATGGTATCGCTGACAAGTTTAATAACTGTCATTTGCACTTTGTGTATCGCGGATAGTGCGGTATGTCCAGCCCCTATCAGGTCTACGTCTAATGTGGACTTGTAGATCAGGGAAAAGTCAGATAAAGTGAGGCTTCCTCACATCTCTGTAGAAAACCTAAGCATATTATCGCCTTTTTAGCCACTGAAAATATATGGAGTCGGAGTTGAATCAGTTGGTTGAGCGGCACAAATACCATGCCATGGTCTCCCTGTGGGTTTTTAATATGTAATTAAAAAAATCCTCTCCGTCTCTGGGCTGTTGTCTAGCTCGCAGCAATGCAAAAACAAGACATTCAAGTTTTCTCACTCCCCTTACCCTAATTCTCCTGTCCACCCAAAGCCATGCTAACGGATTAAAGGGTTGTCCCCTAGGCTTTGGCCACGTCATTAAACAAAATGGTCGGTTCAGCGAAGATTACTGGGTATCTCAATACCGAAGATGTTTAGACACGGCGCTCCGCTGGCCATAATGTGTTGAGTCTACGTGTCTTCTAAGGCACCTTCATTAGCATTGGGTTTTGGATGCATTAAAAAACACGGTTTGCTCTACTCCAAGCGAAGATGACAAAAATTTTATCGTTTAATGATCGCAAAATGTTGCAACGATTGATTTCTGTAGAGTTACATCGGAAATTCATTACAAAATCAAAATATTACGAGCATGGAGACAAACATGTCATGTTAAGCAGCTGAAAAAACTAAAAATCCTAAGAGTCGATCAACAAATAGCATTGAATATGATGAGACTCCGGGGTATTACGCGCCTTCGGAGAAGGAACTAAAGCCTAGCCCATCGCAAACACGTATTAATCGTATACCCGTGGGTTTGGTAAATCTATTAAAAGATTCTCCCATTGGTTCTCAAATCAAGGCTATGGGAGGAAATAGTAAAAGCTATTACATGCAAAACAACTACGTAGGTTGCTACTTAAGTTTTGAGATGTGGAAACACTAGTGTGAATATGTCAAATCTGACATTTTCATCGTAAAGTTTGAAATTTTTAACGGTAATCGTATTCAGAACTTTTTGTCATACGAGTGCTATTTGTGTTATTTACAGGTACTTGAAACATTCACCTTGCGTGCGATGATTTTCTATGACTTTCGACGTGGATTAAACCAACAACAGTGTGCCGTAATGAAGCACAATCTCGAGCCACCGTAATTTCGTAAAGGTCGTCCTAAATCGGTTGTTGTGCCAGAAAAAATCGATGATGTGCGTGAACTGAAATTGCAAAATCGATATGTGACATACCGTGAGATTGAGACATTCTTGGGCATTAGTTCCACTTGCATACCGCATAATTTGACAATCGCTCAAAAAAAGGTTCATGTCAATTGGTGTGAAGAAATGTTGAAAAAATTCAATCGCGGTACTTCTAAAGACGTCTATAAGATCGTGACAGGCGACGAATCATGTATCTATGCATATGAAGCCGAAAGTAAGCAACAATCGACTGTATACGGGTTTTGCAAGACGCGCTAAATCCAACAAAAGTTGTTCGCGCACGAAGCACTTCGAAGCAAATGGTCGCTTACTTTTTCAGAACGGTCAATTCTGAATGGTACACCACGATTTGTTCGCCAGAAGTGTTCGGAAAAATAAGGGAAACCAATCGGAGAAGACGAATCATTCTCCACCACGACAATACAAGCTCTCACACATCGGCTCAAACAAGTGAATTTTTGAGCATTTAAAACATCGAATTGATGGGTCATCCGCCGTACAGTCCTAGTCCTGATTTTGCACCCAATGATTTCTTTTTATTCCCGCAGATCAAAAATAAAATGCGTTCAAATCACATCTTTTCAGGTACCTTAATCGGAGTAGAAAAAGTGCTTCGAAAATTGGTTCAAACGCATGCAAAAGTGTATTCATCTTCATGGAGAATATTTTGAAAAACAATAAAGCCATTTTCCATAAATATTTGTTTTTATTTATCTATCTCAAAACTTAAGTAGCAACCCTCGTACAACAACATTAGCAGTTAAAACAACTTTTCCGTGTTATTGCTAAAATTCGCGAAACTTCAAGGAACACATTTTCAAAATAGGTTTGCAAATCTCATTATCAGGAGTCGTTATTTAAAAGGGCGTTAATTATTCTAATAAAACCTTTTTCCTTTTTTTGCAATTAATAGCTTTAAGTAATAATAATAAAAGTTGTTTATTAAATATAAATAGATATAAAAAATAGGATAATAACTGACAAAATTTAGATCTAAAACAACCAAAAATAATGACCGAGGTCGTCTATCTACCTAAAGACTCCTAAAGACTTAATTAATTCTGTACAGCAATGCGAATTTCAATTTATTTCTCAGTATACATAGTTACGCTATCTTTCATTTCAATCTTGCCTACATCTAGATACATGTTAGCTTTTTGATCACAGACCCATTCAAACAATCAATGTACCTAACAATTACATGGCCATACACTCTCTAGAGCCTGGACAAATGAAAGAAGAAAAAAAGAATTCAGGAAAAAAAAAATAAAGAAAGGCATATTAAGAGTTCATTTCATTTAAGAGGAACTCTCTTCTTATAATAGCATTCTTTAAAAATTCAAACAAATGATCCCAACTCTTGCCTTTCAGAAACTCAGCATCTTCCTCAGGAGCTTTAAGTACGAGTATGTATCAAAAGAAACAAAGGCGGATTTGATTAAATCACTCAATAATGTGGAAACGAATGCCAAAAAAGAAGGAACTACATTTTATTTTGAAGTAAAGGAAAAATAATATGGTGGGCCACTAGTATAATTGGCGTAATATTGATACCATTGAGGAAGAATTTTATTAGTAGGTATAAATCAGGTAGTCTAAATGGGACCACAACCGAAATTATAAATCGGTTATAATCGGAAACCTATTGGGGTTTTTTAAACCACAATTGTAAAAACCTTAATCGTATTTAATTTTCTTCAATTCGGTTTCGATTAGAACCGAAACGTAAAATTTCATTTTCGGTTTCGGTTAAAACCGAAAATTGAAACATCATTTCCGGTTGCGGTTGAAAACCCCGTAGATATAAAATTTTCGGTTTTGGTTACAACTGAAACGTTACGGTTTTTTATAATACATATTATTATAATTTACCTTTTCCAAAATAACACAGATTTCATTATAGCCAAATTTTCAATATTCCGTACTAGTAATATTAATGTAATTTGTGGTTTTAATTATGATTTATACCAGGGAGTCGAAACGGGACCGAAACTTGTCATATTTAGGTTGTTTAACCGGTCTTGATTTCGGTACCGAAATTTAAAGTGTACCGAAATAGAGCGACCGAAATTAAATGGTCCCGAAATAAATAGACCTTAAAAATATGTGACCGTAAGCGCCAAACCGAAATTCAAAGACCGATTTAAATTGTAACCGACCACGGAAGAAGGTATATGACCGGTCTTGCGATATTTTCGACTCACAGAATATGTTATGTGGGGGGGGGGGTGAATTTTTCTCCAAATTTACACCGTTTCCGGCACCTCCACTTCCTCGCTAAAACTTCTTAACCATCAAAATGAAGTCATCCGACCCCCCCCTCCCCCCTCTACCCACAACCCCCCTCCTCCGTCCGACGGTCCCTTCACTTAGACATTTACCGAATATGCTATGTAATGATGGTAGTTAAAAATTTGATAAATTAAAAAAAAAAATAATCGACTGTAATTTTGGTTGAATAGTCCTGAATGCCAGGACTGCCCTTCCCATAATTGGACATGAGAGTCGAAAATTACCTCTCCCTCAGACCCCTCAGGATAAAAATTAGTCGCCTCGTGAGTCGAAAATATCGCAAGACCGGTCATATACCTTCTTCCGTGGTCGGTTACAATTTAAATCGGTCTTTGAATTTCGGTTTGGCGCTTACGGTCACATATTTTTAAGGTCTATTTATTTCGGGACCATTTAATTTCGGTCGCTCTATTTCGGTACACTTTAAATTTCGGTACCGAAATCAAGACCGGTTAAACAACCTAAATATGACAAGTTTCGGTCCCGTTTCGACTCCCTGGTATAAATCGTAATTAAAACCACAAATTACATTAATATTACTAGTACGGAATATTGAAAATTTGGCTATAATGAAATCTGGTAGAACGCCAAAAACAGTCCAACAGAAATTAGGTAATACATCTGATGTATATGTAGACGTTCTAGGTTCCTAATGACTACGATCCATTACAGAAGATGGTACACAGCGAATTATAGTAATCCTATTATTAATATATATATATATATATATATATATATATATATATATATATATATATATATATATATATATATATATATTTATATATATATATATGAAGAGTGATAGAGATATTGCATTTTTTTCACAACTTTAATATCTAGGTTTCGTATTACGATATTGCCAAAATTTTTATGAACTTTCAAGAATTCAGAACCTCATTGATTACTTTATTCAGAATTGGTCAGGGACATGAATGCTGCTTTTGAATTAATAAATTCTAATTAAAGATATAAATTTCTGTGGCTTTGAATTTCTTTATTATACGTTATTTCTCCTATCCTATCATACAGAAAAGATGATACACTTGAGATGGATATATTACTTCGACGACGTATTCTTGAGTACGCGAGTCCAGTATGTTCTATTTTCTATGGGGTACATGTTAAGTGCTTCGTCCAACGAAGGTTTAAAGGTTTGCTATCCATGGTCTTCCATGGAAGAATTACCGATTTTTCCTCCTTATACTGATAGACTTAAAATGTTTTCCTTGGACTCCCTTGGCTTTTATAACTTCAACGCGTTTTGGCATATAATCAACAAGTTTCTTACAGTTTTCTGATATTTGTTGCGTATCGAAACCATACCTGGAATTCAGCCTCAGTCAGTTTTGTTTTTGTTTCTATTTTATGAAGAAGGATTAGTTATGATATCATTTTGTCGTTGAAACATTTCATCATGAGCTTCGACACATGTCATGAAGCCCAATCTTGTTGAAACACTTGTTTGCATTAACTTTTCTTTGTTCAGCTCCAATCTCCGTTCTGGCAAATCTCTGTATTTTTACGAATTCATCATGTCTTCGATCGAGGGTACCTTTATGAGAAGAGTAGGCCTTAAACACCTTCTTTAACCGATGGTTAACTGCTTGCTCAATATGAGCTGCCGTAAGTTTTTCGTTGTCAGTTTTTCTAAACAAAACGAGATCGCTGTCCTTGTACCAAAAATTGGCTCTCATGTGCGAACAGTACTTTTCTACAATCTGGAGACGGAGTTGGATCAATGCGTTGAGCGGCAAGACCAACATGCCCGGGTTCGAGACCAGATGACCGTGAGCTTTTATTAAGAAATTAAAATAATCCACTCCGTCTCTGGGCTGATCTGTAATAGTCCAGCTCAGATACTTTTTTCCGATTATATCGCTTTTCCATTATGGCAACAGTCAGTAATTGTTTTTTTTTGAAGTCTGATTGATTTTTTCCACCTTTTATAAGGCTTTTTCTTACGGTGGAGTGGTGAGCAATAACTCCAGCGTGGGCTAAGTCTTGATGAAGTTCTTGACTTTTTACGTTCCCTTTCTTAAAAAAGCTTCATCCCTTGCTGTTTCTTTTTGTCCTCCCACATTTTCCTTTTCTCTTCGCCTCAATATTCCCAGTGTCTCTTTTTTGCTTCAAATCTTTCAGCCACACCACACTCCTTGGCAATATCGCTTTGAGTCACTGATGTGTGTTCACTCAAAGTAACAACCTTAGTTCGCGTTTTTTGAGTAGTATCCGTCTCAAAAATAAAAAACTAAACAAAGCCATAGTTTAGCTTACTTCAGCAAAAGCACAAGAATTCTTAAAAAAAAAACGAACAGTAAAACAAGTAGCCGCTACTTTTGACATAAACGTGTTATCAATGTAAATGGAACAACGCCAAAGCTGTTTCCGCATTCGAATGCCTGCATAGATCTATAATCCCCCCCCCCCCCCAATTATTGAGTTGTTTTAAAAATGCTGTTTCGCCCCGCTCTTTGAGGAACAATAACTTCCTGCATATGACGCAGCTATGTTTTGCCTTTTCAATTTGCTCTAGGACCATACCGATTTTTATTTGTCCGAAGGTCATAATAAAATGTTAATTGCGGCATTTTCAAAAATTTACCAGGATGCAAACCATTTGTTTTCCACATTTTTGAAGTTTCACCATTCACCATAGTATACAAAGTGTAGGTACATCAAAAGCATTCGAATATTCATCAGTGTGGTGATGTCGACAAAAAATTACAAAATGTCAAATATTGATGAAAACGAACTTGAAAGTACATTATCTGAAATTTTTGGGGTAATTGTAAACTTTGGCGGTCACCTGGTTTTTTGGCGATAAAAAATCCAAAACTAGACCGATCTTCAGGAGTTTTTTTTAAATGTTTGTTTTTACGGCGGATTTACTATAAAAAATACGAAAATGATCTCAATTCATAATTTGCAATAGGTTCAGAGCTTTAAATTTAAAAAAAAAACGACTTTTTACAAATAAGTCTGTATAATTTTCTTTTATGAAATCTCATCAACTTTTTATATTTTTTTTCGTAATCTAATCGATTAAACGACTAAATTAAGCGAAAAAATATCAACGATTATTTGTAAAAAGTAGATCTTTTAAAGCATTCAAACCTGGCCAATGCCGTTAATAAAGCAACTTAAAGCCTGATTTAATACACCTCTTCCCAGAAAGTTTACTCCGTATACTCCGCGATGCGAATAGACGCTGCCTAAAAAATATTAATTTTTTTAATTTCTGAGATTTTTAACGTAAATCCGCCGTAAAAACGAGCATTTAAAAAAAAATCATGGTCTAGTTTTGGATTTTTTATCGCCAAAAAAACAGGTGACCGCGAAAGTATATAATTACCATTTTTGGTAATAGAGGTAAGTTTTTTTGTTAGTTTTATATAACATTAATGCTAAATAGCGAATGGAGGAACGCTGGAAAATTTCAGTGGACAGCACCAAATACGCGATTACTTATCAAACAAAAAATGAGGGAAATTGGGGATTATAATGTAAGCGGAGTTGTGTGATACGATAGTATAGAAAGAATAAAGCTAAGCATAAGCAAAGCTGTAGCGATGTTATATCTTGGGAATATTTTGACATTTTTGATGTCCAAAAAACTGCGAATAATCCAAATCAAGAGACCATTGATGAGGAGAACGATAACATCCAGGACGAGAATACAATTTCACCAAAGCAACATAAAAATAACTGTAGAGGAAAATATTTGCAGAGCAAACTAGACCTGAAGCAAAACGACATGAAACGGAAAAAAAACAAGTTGCGGAATTAAAAAAAATACTTCTTTATAAATATTCTTTTTTACAGTTTTCATTCAAGAAAATCTCAATATGTTTTACAGAATAAATATTATTTAGTTCGAAATCTCTCTAATCAACTAATATTTTCATCGGCATTTATAGTTCTCACCTGGTGTAGAAATTTCATCGTCATATATTTTTTCATAATACCTCTCTCTATAGTTCCCGTAAGCACTTGTGAGGCATGGGGCGGGAGAAGAACTTCAGAAGATTCGAGACAACGATTGCAAAGTGGATTCAGAAACCATCCATGACCTTTTTATCGAAATCTCGGTGGGACTCGAACCTGGGGCTTCCGGGATGGTAGGCCGACATGTTATCACTTACTCTACCGACGGCTTTTAATGATATGTACGTCTCGCCTTTATCAATTGAGATATTGAGAAGTATGCATGCCCCTACTATAATAAACTTAGGTTTACTCAGTTTACAATAATGACAGTATTAAAATTTGCGAAATATCCTTTATAACCTTCCAAAACCACGCTCAACTAAACTTTTACAGTGCTTAACTTCTGATTAGATCGATTTTATTTTAGTGACAGATGCACATTATTCTTAAATGGTTTTATTAAAAAAATCAATTGGATATGCTGAGTTTTCCAATATCTACTTCTATCAAAATTTCATGATTTTGTTCCTATGGCGAATTCTCAAAATCCGTACATTGAATTGGTAATTTTTTTGAGACTTAGAATTATTCAATTTGGGCTTACGAGGTTAAAAGGAATTCAGTGAAACATCTGGATTAATGGTATTTCTTTAAAAAGGTTTAAGTTTGATTTGTTTTTTTATTCTAATAGGTACCCTGCATTGGAGTGTCATTCCCTTCCTCTTTTTTTGTAAAGTAAAAATAAGCTTGCTCGTTGAACTACAGAAACCTCTGCGAAATTTTGTTATACCCTAGCAACAACCTTATGTTGAGCTAGTGAATATCTTGTTTTTTTTGTCTGCATATTAATTAACTATTTCACCGCAGTTTAATTATTCCATTTAATTTCTGATTATGCTATGTAATGAAATTCTCTTTTAGCTACACGCTGAAGGGATGACATGAAACAGTATTAATTAGCTACCCCGAATTTTTTCGTCTGTTGTTCTCCGTCGAGTCCGGGCAACTGTTCGAAAATATAGGCACTGTGTCAGAATGTAAGAGCTAGGCACAGTCATAGGCTGGGGTGGGAAATAGGCTACCAAGCCCAATAACATCTTTGGGCTGAGGTCGCTGCGTCGTTAGGTACATTCCATCGATGTTGTAGTTTTCTTCCTTCCTAATTATTTTCTTTATCCCTATTAAAGTATGTGCATCCGTTTTCGTCTTTGTACCGTAGGACACATTCATTCGGGTGAGTAATCCAAAGAAGGGGTTGCTGGAGTATGGACGGATGAGTTGAAGCCTTCTAGGATACGGCGATTCTCATCTGGACATTCTCAAGTGTTAGTTACACCTCCAAGCGGTAGTGACCGGGCAATACATCCTAGAACTATTGCGGGAGGAGATAACCTCTTGAAAAATCCCCCCCTCACTCCAAGGTTGTAGTAGGCCATGCCAAGAGAGTCTGCAGTAGTGTCCCCCTATCTGCAGGACCCAGGGGTAATTGGGAACGGCGAATGGCGTCTCCGCAGGCAGGAGTGGAGGTGGAGTGGAGGTGGAGGGCATGGTAGACCCTAATAGGTAGGCTATACCTACGGTACCCACAACACAACGGAAGCAGCTTTGAGAAAATAATAATAATAATAACAGAGACTGGCTCGCTCACGCTCGCTGGCTGAAACTGCTGTAGCAGTCCTGGAAGAAGGTGCCATTGGCAAAATAATAACTAGCACTTCCTCAGGTGTGGCGGTGCAGAGATGGTAGACTCTAACGAGTTGGCTATCTTCGCGGTACACGCAACAGTAGAAGATGTAGAACTGCCTTCAAAAGGGTTAGCTGCGCTTAACCCGGAGGAGGTTACTGGTCCAGGTTGTGGACTAAAGCTTTATGGGCTGGATCCCTTCAATGCCGTAGACAAAGAAGAGGTGAAGGTTGTAATTAACGCATGGACCAAGAAGGAACACTGGAGACGGTGGAACAGCATGGATTCCTGCAGATAGGCTAGGGGGACAGTGGGATAACTGGATACTCAGTTGCCCCCACTAAGGGAGACTGAGACTGGGAGGGGACGAAAAGGGATCCGATTCTATGTGGTCTGTTTCGGCTAATCCCCAGAGAGGTGTTTTTAGTGAGTAAGAATCCCACACTACCGGAGGGTACGGGCTATCCGGTGTCTTTTGGAATATTTTCATCTCTCCCGCTAAAAAAAAGCCAAAGAAAGAGGCAAGATATCCCCAATCCGACAAGCTTAGCACGGCTAGCTAGGCGGGCCCCTCACTTCTTTAGCCATGAATCAGCCAGCACGGCAACACAGTAACGCTCACTCATGGTCTTTCTAACCTTTTCCTATCCTTTTTGGTTTTGAATCCTGACTTAGTTCAATCCATGCACACATTCTGCCATCACGTAGTAGTCAGTGTACATGGATTCCTTAATTTAACCATAACAAGGTTTGAACCCCGTTTTACGGATACCACATCAAACTTATTGAATCCGTCCAACGCAGATTTGTAAGATCTCCCCATCGTTCTCTTGGGGTGAACCTCTTATTCTTCCACACTATGAAGAGCTCTTGGGAGTTGCTGCAACTTGTTGCTCTCGAGACGCGACGTTGGGTCGCTGATATATCATTTTTACACCAGCTTCTGCAGAGAAAAGTAGATAGCACAAAATAGGTTCCAAAATACTGCCTACAGAACGGTCCTATTCCTTACGCAACCGATCAACCTTACATATTGCATTTTCGCACACTAATTACGGCATGTTGGAGCCTATTAACCACCATGCTAATTATATTGGAGATGTTTCTGACACTAACGTGGACAAAGTGACACTCAAAAAGAGCCTCTACAACTCGTAATCATTTCGTTTTATTCACGTGTTTTTTTTCTTTTCTTTTATGCATGCTGGTTTGGTGAGCCTAATTCCTACACTCTGTTGTCGGAACAGGTAATTACATTTCTTGCCTCTAGTCTGTGTTAGAAGGAAAAAAAAAAACAAAACAAAAAAACCTGATTGCCATTAGTAGAAAATAGCAAAATCGGATAGCCCTTAATTACTTCTACCTCTGATCGATTACATTCTCTAATTATGGAATTGGAATTACGGACTTTCACAGAAACATATCTGTATTACACCTAGTACCATTTCACTTTCTTTTACGGGACAGTTACTTAATTAAAGAGGTAGTTGAAACAATTGAGCTGGAATCAGTTTTTGGGATTTTATGGCAATGACGTATACTTCCACTTAATTTGAAATACCATTCAATTTAATTCAATTCAATTCGTTAAATTGCACGTAATCTTTATACAGGTACAAATCTTCATTAGAAATTTTTTGTTTACTTCCAAACTTCTCACTGATTTTCTTGTAATCACTGAGGTTAACGACCTAACTTTTCTGATACACTGATAATTTCAGTATTTCGGTAAATCGTAATTAATTCCGGATTTCTACAATTTCCTATACCTTAACAACAAAGCCCTCTAATCACAGGTTATGTCACAATCGTTTTGAATTAGAAAGTAATAGCACACCGATCTCTACATAACTGTGTTATATAATATATTATTCACCTACGCACTTTGCAAAGTAGGATAGTACAAACAATCACTGTTATGGATGTCAGCACATAACTTATATTTAAAAAAACGGATTAATCTGCTTACGTCTTTCCTGTAGTTGCGGCGAATTGTTGATAATCTGTCGAGAGGCAATTGAAAATGTGAAAGCGGCGCTAAGTGCCCAAAGGTACAAAATATTATTTTGGTGAAAGGCCATGGCTTTGTTGATTGTTTAAATTATAACCGCGAACAAAACTAAAACAAATAAAAAGTACTAACAGTAGCGTTTAATTGTTAGTTTCTCGGTGGTACTTTTCGATGGATACGATAATTGCCATTAAAAATTTCACTTTTTACACCTGTCGCCGAAATCTCCGCGTTCAATGAAACAAATTCAGTGCGCCTTCTAACAATTACCCGAACGGAACTATTTTTCTAAGACTAGACAGTCCAACTACGGAAATAAACTTGCCAACCGCTACCTTTGGCGAACAGAAAGAAAGTGTTGGTAGGATGAGGTGCTCCAGTCTTGGCCCCATCTTACCACTCTTGGAAATGTTGCGCTTAATCATGCGGACCAAATCTTAAACCTGAGCAACTGGTTGCATGCAGCGTGGAGTTTGAAGACACTGTCATGATTGTGAATGATTTAATGTAGTCATCGATTAAATAATCATTGGAGGTAATTTAAATGATTTCGAAATGATTGTAGCGTTGAAATATATTGCTGGGTTCTGTTATAGGCGCAGTTTGAAAAGTTTGGGGCCATATTTTATAGCTACAATGCAGTGTTGGCAACTGCTGTGAACTTAATTCAATTTGTATATTTAACTACCAACCTACCCACCAAAATACGCAAAATATTAAGGTTGTGAGGCTCCCACACCACATGCATAAAATCATTAGTAAACAAAAGCCAAAACACACCCAAACACAACAATCAGGGATGCACAGGCAGCTTAAGCCAAGTCAATACAAAACATACAAGGAAGGAACAGGAACAGGATGGTTACAAGTTGTAAAGGTTCCTCTTTAATGTTAACTTGTCCACGTTAGTGCTGAAAACATCACCAACATCATTAGCAAACCTACACATGCGATTAAGAGGCTCGAACATACCGTAACTAGTGCGCGAGAAAGCTATCTGAAAGCTCGAACGGTTTCGAAGGGAATAGGACAGTTCTCTAGGTGACATTTTGGAAGAAAGTTCCGCACTGTCAATCTTTCCCTGCAGAAGCTGGTGTAGAAAAATTATATCAGCAACCCAGCGACGCTTCTCGAGAGTATCAAGTTGTAGCAGTCCCAACCGATCACCATATGGAAGTAGAATAAAAGGGTCATTCCACGGCAAAGCACGAAGGGCCGATCTCACAAATCTACGCTGTACAGATTCAATACGTTTAGTGTGAGATCCATAAAACGGAGACCAAACCGGACTAGCATACTCCAGCAGGGGTCTAACAAGGGATGTATAAAGATGGAGTCTTATGTGAGGGCTAGGAAATTCCCTGGACCAACGGAGAATAAAATCCAGCATAGAGCTGGCCCTGGCAACGATATTATTAATGTGGGGGATGAAGTTATGTTGTCTATCAAGATACACACCCAAATCCTTCACTCCTTCCACCCAAACTTGTATTGAAAAGTAAAGTAGTTGCGGGACCTCGAGAAGGTCATAACCTGACATTTACCGATGTTTAATTTAAGATTATTATTGACACACCAGCTATAAAATATGTGCAGGTCCGACTGCAAGATTTCGCAATCCACAAAAGATTTGATTGGGAGAAAAATCTTGGTATCGTCCGCATAAATAAGAATTTTACTTCCGGAAGGAGACACAAAAGCATCAGAGAGCACGCCATGAAAACGTCCTATTGTATAAATACGACTTAATCCATGCAATGAGTGGGGCCGGGAAACCCAACCTGGCCAATTTGAAAACGATAATAGAGTGAGACAGCTTATCAAAGGTTTTACTAAAGTCGGTATAAATGCAGTCAGTCTGGCAACCTTCCAGAAATCCATCCACACTGCCAGACACAAACTCTAACAAGGTGGAAACCGTTGACCTACACTGAATGAATCCATGCTGCCTGCTAGAGATTAAACCCCTACACCCAATAGACAATTGGGACTGGATCATCAGTTCGAAGAGTTTTGGAATGCAAGACAGTTTAGCAATAGGTCTATAGTTAACAATCTCTCTCCTATTGCCACTCTTAAAAATGGGGATTAAAAATGAAGCCTTCCAGATGATCGAAAAGTAAAAGTAAAGGACAAAATAACACCGAAGAACAATTCTTTAAGACAACAGCAGGAACCCCGTCAGGGACATAAGAAAAGTCTTCCGGAAGATCCAAAATATGCTTGTATAAGCTCTCCTCCGTGATAGATGGAATAGGTACGATGGATAGTTATGAACCCTTCTCTTCATATTGACATTATCAAAAAATGCACGGGGGTCAGAGAATAAGTTGCCTCTAAGGTTCAGTAGGTATTCTTCATATAGAGAACGAGAAAGACCTATGAAATGTTCGTGACAAAGAATAAATTCACGTTTAGAGTCCACACTTCCCACTCCAGGTACCTTTTCCAGAGTCTATTTTTCCTATTTCTGAGAGTTTTTAATTCTCTATTAAACCAGGGGGGAGCGGATTCTCTACTTCTAACCCGGACATAGGGGACAAACCTAGCGAAAGCTTCGTATAAAATTTCATAGAAACCAGATACATTCCCGTCAATATCGTCACTAGACAGACAGGTATGGAAGTCTAAATCACCAAGATATTCATTCATAGCTTCAAAATCAGCCATTCTATAGTTAAAACTAAATTCACATTCGAGATTATCGACACGGACGTCCGAGAGATAATGAAAAGTGACAAGACTACCCAAAAACGAGAAGATCCTAGGTTCGACTCCCATTTTTATTTATTTATTTTTTATTTTCGGCGGAGGAAGTGTTAACGTGTCGGCCTTCCAATCCAGTGACCCATTGTGGTTTTCTGCTGACAACAGATTACGATTAAGATCATTCGGGAGTTACAGATAAAACGTTGCTGGTTCGGAATCACTTTAAACTGTAGGTTCAATTACAATCATTGTCTCGAATCGGATGAAGTATTTCTCTCACTCCTTGCTTCGCTCCGCTCCCTTAGAGAGAGAGGCAGAGATATCCAATGATTAAGCTTTGACTTGCCGAAAATAAAAAGTGTCAGAAATTTAACATCATTCGATAAATATGAGTATAAAATAAGCAAACATGAGTATAAATTTGTGACTGTGTGTGTGTTCCCAAAAGCGTTTTACGTTCGACACCTATTTTTATGTATGAACTAGCTTAAGTTTGTCATCTCTGGTTCCTTTAACTCTTTCTGGGGCAAAGGACGTCTATTACATCGACTCTCCACCTGGTCCGGTTTTGCGCCAACGCCTTCAACTGTGGCCACGATTTCTTAATCTGGGTACTTTCCTTCTCGACGGTACTTCTCCATGTGTTGCGCGGTCATCCAATTCGGCGTCTTCCTTAGATTCCGTGGGGATTTTAATCTAAAGCCTTCTGTGTGATATTGTTTGGCTCTTTTCTTATTGTGTGGTATATCCATTGCCACTTTAGCCTGCGAATACTGGTGTCTATCATGTATTGGCCTGTAAGTCTATGTAGGTCCTCGTTGGTTATGACCTCCGGCCAATGGATGTTCAGGATGAGCCAGAGACACCCGTTGACAAAGGCTTGTAGCGTATGTGAAGTTATGTCATTCTCTAGGAACATCAATCAGCTCGGCTTTGATTATACCTTTGCGGAAACTAATATCCGTTGTGTGGAGTCCGTTACTGACCTCGGTGTAATGCTAGACAAGAAACTCGATTTTACTCCGCACATAAACCATAAAGTATCTCAGAGTAATTCAGTTCTTGGCTTTGTTAAGCGCTGGTCAAGGGAGTTTTGTGATCGACAGACACTTATTCACTTATTTTTTTCTTTAGTTAGACCAATTCTTGAGTACGCATCTCAGGTTTGGTCTCCTTGCTATGCTGTTCATTCTAGACGCATTGAACCGGTGCAGCGGAACTTTGTTAGGTTCGCACAAAGGGACCTCCCGTGGAATGATCCATTAAGGCTTCCTCCTTATGAGGATCGCCTCCGATTGCTTAATATGCACTCGTTACTGGAACGTCGTAGAATTGCTAACCTAGTTTTTATTCATCAGCTTTTGAACTTGAATATAGATTCTCTCACTCTCGCAAGTTTGGTTACTTATAGGCAAACCCCGTATAGCTTAAGGAGATTGCCTTTACTACATGTTATCCATTCTCGCTCTAACTATGGTATGCATGAGCCTATTAACCGCATGTGTAGAGCCGTGAATTTGTGTCCTACTTTTGATCTGGCTCTAACTAAAGATTTGCTTAAACGATCTCTGTTGTCTTCGCACCCCTGATTGTAGTGTTTGGGATTGTTCTGGACTTTTTTTATTTGTTGTTTTCTTTTTTCTTGTTTACTAATATTTTATTGCATGGGTTGTGGGTTGTTATATTCTGGTGAATAGGTCAATTGATTCCAGGCCTCTGCCTGTGAAGTGCGCCATCTGAGTTAGAAGGGTTAATTCTATTTTAGATGTTACTTGACAGATCACTTTCCATGTTGAACAGCCGTATATATTTTACGTTTGATTTGAAGATCCCGAGTTTTATGCGTCTGCAGATGTCTTTAGTAGGCCAGATCTCAGCAAGAGTATTAAATGCAACTCGAGCTTTATCGATGCGACCCTGCACATCAGCTTCAGCTCCGCCGTCTGCTGTAACTGTGCTTCCGAGATATCAAAATTTATCCGCTTGCTTTATTTGCTGCTCTTCCAGATAAATTTCATCATCATCCCTAATGCAAGAGCTTCAAGTCGCTCCAACCCCTATACTCCCCAGGTCAAATTTAGACGTGCCGTCGAATTTCGGGAATCTTTTCTAAGCAGAACAACACAAAAGTGGAATATCTTATGAGCCTAAAACTTTCAAACGAGGCGTACATCGACACCTCCTTCACACAACCTCTTAACGTATTTCCCTCACCCTTAATTTCTTTGCTGTCAAGGCTCTGCTTTGGGATCATAGGGCATCCCCTGAGCTCTGGCAATATCATATAAAAAAATGGTTACAACATGAACCGGAGGAAGTTCCAGACCGGTGCAGTAGACGACTTATGTTTCACAAGTGACTAAAGAAAATCTCTCTCTCTTTTAAGTTCTTCTAAGACATAATTGCAGAAAACTGTTAAATTTTTTTCATTATGGCTTCCTACTGAATTAAGTCCGCCAATAGATTTCTAGATCCATTCCTCTCTATCGGAAGAGACACATATGTATTCACATTACCTGAAAATCGAAAGGCTCTGATAAACATAGTCGGATTCATAACATTTCAAATTATAACGGCGTATTAGTACAACATTTTGTGAACAGTTGCTTGAAATATTCAAAATAAAAATAGGAGCACTTAGTATAGGTCTGCAAAAGTTAAGCGTCACCATCTTGTTCAAAGCATTTCTAACTATTAAATTCAACTATTTTATGATTTTTAATAAATATTGTGATTTCGCTAATTAATTTACAAATGACAACAAATTTGTACACTTTGTCATAAAATGTAACACTACACTATTTCTGTTATTCTGGCAAGAGCTGATCCAAGCTGAAATTTTCAAACAATTTCTCACTAGTACTGTGGAGCATTTGTGACATCGCATCTTGTATGACTGGCTCGATTTCAGAGGCTACAGATTTCCAATTATCATTCAAGAATGTATTCATTGTGGCACCCAAAGTTTTATCACCATTAAATAGGTTGTCCAGGTGTATATTCGACTTTCCAATATTGTATTTGATCATAACGTTCTTAATGCGCATGTGGACATTTCCGTTCTTCTTATAGCGCTCACCCTTGACGTAGCTGGTTACATCGACGTCAGCTGAAATTAAGTTTAATTAAATAAGATTTACTAAAACGTAAAAGATACTTACTAAAGTTTCCTCGACATCCTCCTTGTCCAAAGAGCGGCATCATCATGATCTTTCCATTGACTGTGTAATTAGCCGTCAAGAAAATGCGAGGGAACCAGAATTTTATCATAAATTTGTCATGTTTCAGGTCGAATCGGACGTCCCTGACAGTGAACTGAGACAGTCCTTGAATTAAAATATTTCTATAGGTGGAATGCACGTAAACAGGTCCAGAGTTCTGATTCACTTTAATTTCTGGCACTTCGAGGGGCTCCACAGGAGGAATAAATAGTTCCGGAACTCCCTTGGCAAGTTTTGGTCGCAAAAGCTCTATTGACTCCTGGATGCAACTATTCAACTCCGGGTCTGAACGACGACATCGTTGAAGGAAATATGCTGTAAAGTACTCGAGCAAATTAGTTTATGATCTGAAATTCCGACAAGATTTTTGTGATACTTACGCAGTTTGGAATGAGAACCTTCAGTTGAAGTACAAACAAAAATTGCCAAAACTATAACTGCAAAGGTTTTCATGATGTCGCGGATGGTCAATTCACTTGGAGTCTACTGCAATGACTGACTGACACTTAGCATGATCAAATAAAGTAATTTTTTGCTAAGATCATCGTTTTCGACAATACCCAAGAGGTGGGCAGGTTAACCTAATTCTTATGAGGAAGCTTCTATGTTTGTTTCGCATAATATTTATGTAATCCGGAGGTTTATTTTTGCTCTAAATTACATTTTTTGTTGCTCATTGTTTTCTTCTGGTCTGCTGAGCTTGCTTACAACTTAAGTACTTTTAGTGTTCCTAAAGAGTTACACTTTCGAAAATTTCTGATAGACTTCTAGAGTTCTTAAATTTGCTACTACTCACTGTAGAAAGTTTAGAATGAGTAAATTAGCAAATGATGAGGAATATTGCTTATTAGACGTTAAGATTGAAAGATTGGATTTTCAAGTACGAACTGATACAACTGCTTCACCTACTTCTTTTAAAATGAAATGTTTGTATTAATTAGAATATTTGTGGGGCCCATTATATGCAAAATAATTTAATAACATTTTCGTTTTTGTAGAAAATAGGTTTTTCCAAACGAAAACACCTGAAATATACTTAAGCAGCTTACGTTGTAGCTGCCCTGCTTATTTACAAAAATTTGTAAAATTTTAAGAGCATTTGGTTCTTTCAAAATTCACGCGATTTCAACGTAAGAGTTCCACGTTATTCTATTAAGAACTATTATAGTGAAGGAAACTACCACGGCATGCATAATCTGTAACAATCTATATATTGTTCCAATGGCTGAATGGGAAAAGGCAAGATTGTATTTAGTCAGCAGTATAGTCTTTTGAAAACCTCTTCAAACGTGACCAAGTTATTTCAATTTCCGTAAAATAGTCCGCATGAAGAGGTGATTACTATATTATACATTATACAATAGAAAATCGTCTGATTTATTAGTTAATAATAGAGGAAAGACATTTTTGAAATTGTGTGAGGAATATGGCCTGATTATTCTCAATGGCCGAACTGTTGGGGATCTTGATCGTAGAATGACGTATATCGGCGGTAATGGGTCCTCTGTAGATGATTATGTAGCAGTGTCTGTTAGCATTATAAGTCAAGTAATAGGTTTTAATATTCAAGATGAAATCTACTCTGATCACTTCCCTATCTGCCTTGATTTGAATATGAGCACAGCTCTGAATAGGAAAGAAAAAAATTTAGCGCTTTTACCAAAACTTAATTGGAGTATCCAAAATACCAGTGAATACAAAGAAAAGATCACCAATATATGTACGAAAACTCCTAATAATGTTTTGTTACAGTCCATCGAAAGTATAAATGAGGTGATAATTAGGGCAGCAACAAAACAAGGCAAAACAGCTATTGTATATAGGCAGAAATGGTTTGATGGAGAATGTTTACGTGCTAGAGCTCGTTCTTTTAAATGGCTCAATTTGTTTAGGAAAACAAACTCTTACCTTGCGAGAACTAGCTACTTAAAAACAAATAAAATTTTTAAGAATTTATGTAAAAATAAAAAAGCTTCTTACTTTGAAAACCTGGCAAATAAATTGGGATCAATTAGCGATTCTAAACGTTGGTGGAATCTGGCCAAGGAATTACGCCAAAATAAATTCATAGTGGGCAACTCGATTAGCGTAGAGGCTTTCAGAACTCACTTTCAATCTCTATATAACCCAATGATTGCTTTTGATCCCATATTATATGCGGCACCATATAAACATGATACAATTTTAGACGGTAATATAACTATGGACGAATTAACATTTGTATTGAATACCTTGAAGAATGGAAAAGCGCCTGGAGTTGACCGAATTCCATATAAGTTCTATAAATATGCACCCGATGTTTTCCTTGAGAAATTATTGGGTACATATAACCTAATTGTAGATAATGAAGAGATTCCTACCAGTTTCACAAGAACGGTTATTTTCCGGATATTCAAGAAGGGGGATGCTGATAACGTTGAAAATTATCGCGGCCGCTCCTTTATGGATAGTATAGTAAACATTTTTACCTCAATAATTTACCAAAAATTGATCGTGTGGGAATGGATGCACGGAATTCTTACGGAAAGCCAAGCAGGATTTCGTGCCGGATACTCTACAATGGATAATATTTACAATCTTATGAGTATAGTTAAATTAGTTCACTATTACAACAAAAAGAAGGTTTACGCTTTTTTTTATTGATTTTAAGGCGGCTTTTGATACAATTGTACGCAGCGCTCTATTCTATAAATTGTATAACTGTGGAGTCTCCTCTAAATTAATTCGTATTGTTGAAGGGCTTTACCGTGACACTACAGCACAGGTATGGAATGGTACAGGATTATCAAATAGTTTTGGTACAAATTGTGGTCTTAAGCAAGGATGCGTTCTTAGCCCACTGCTATTTTCCATTTTTATCAATGACTTGGAGGATTATTTAGGAGAGGGTTTCCTTTTAGAGGACATTGAGGTCAAAATCCTCATGTATGCGGATAATATAGTTTTATTATCCGATGATCCGATTAAATTACAAAATCAAATAGATAAAGTACATGAGTATTGCAGGCTTTGGGGGCTAATAATTAACTTGGAAAAATCAAAAAAATATGATTTTCCAGAGGAGAACTGGCCCGAGAAAAACTTCTGAAAACTGGGTTATTAATGGCCATAGCATTGAAATAGTTAAAAAATATACATACTTAGGTATCATTGTTTCCGCAAAACTATCTAAAATCCCGTTTGTGTTCGGCTAAAGCTAGCCTTAATCCTATGTACCTCAACTTAGCAAAACACATTTCTCGAATCAAAAATCTAACACTCTCATAATTTGTTGCTAAATAGTTGCTAATTAGTTGTAGAAAAAAATAATTTGTTGCTTTTTATTAAAAAAAATGGGATGTTCTGCTAAGTTCAGCTGAAGTTAGCAGAACACCTTCATGAAAAATTAATTTACAGAATCGGGACGATGTCTAAATCATTCAGTGAATTTGTTGCTAATTATTTGTGCACAACGACGACCAAAAATAATGATCCACACCATCAGCATGGGCCGTTTTGCCAGAGATTTCGAAAAAATTATCATTACTTGGATTTTCTGTTTTCCATACTTACTGAGTATTGATGAAAAAAAAAGATTTGTTGTAATAATAATGATAACAGTGATAATTACCCAAAGTAATTTAAAAGATATTTTTATAACGCTTTTATTATATTTTATGTCGCGTGGAAAAGGAATAATTATTATAAAAGTGAATAAAAAAGTAATCAATAAATATAATTCTATTATCTGTTCATTGTTTTAAAATGACATACCTATACTGATTATCCAACGATGATATATAATATGTAATGAAAAACTGTACTATTAAAACCAAAGATTCACAAAAGTGTACATTGTAATTTGTCTATTTAACCTAACGTGGTCCTAATTTGAAAAAAAATTCGATCAAATTTAAAACAGCTCTCGGATTGTAAAACAGAAGACAATCCTCAATTTGAAGTGATGGACATCGCCCTTAAAATTCTGGTTTCTCCAGTTTTGAACTGAAGTAAGTAAAAACGGAGAACATAAATACACAAATTGTAGGAATTCCTCTTTGAAAAATGTTTATTTATTTAAGCTTAATGCAAGCTATTACATAAAAAAATACAAAATAACAAAATAAATACTACAAACTAAAATAAACAATAATTCATAACAGATAATGTAAGCTACAATATAAGCTATGATAATGATAACTTTAGACTGGGAGGAAGGAGAATTAGGAAAGGCGATCAAGATGGGCGGGATAAAGATATAAGGCTTTGTGAAGGGATGATTTACTCAGATGGAAGTCAAAGGAGGGAAGGTCGTTGACTTTTCGAAGCATCCTGGTAATTGGTTCGCGTTGACCGTAGTTCGTGCGATGGCGGTCAAGTCGGAAAAGGGGAGTGGACCTAAGGTTGCGAGGATTGGTATAGATGGGTAAAGACTGCAGGATTGAAGGGCAGTCTATGGCACCAGCTAGTAGCTGATGAATGAAGAGAACGTCGGAAACATCACGATGTTTACTTAGGGGTTGTAAGTCTTTCAGTTTTAGACGGTTTTCATAAGGTGGAAGGTTGAATCTATCTACCCATGGAAGATCACGTAGAGCAAAGCGAATGAACCTACGCTGGACAGATTCAATTCTGTTAATGTGGGTTGTTTGCGTGGGCGACCAAACCTGGCTGGCATATTCAAGGAGAGGTCTCACGAAGGAAATATAGAGAGATTTGGAAACATAAGGATTGGAGAACTCTCTAGACCAGCGCTTCACAAATCCTAGCGCGGAGTTAGCTCTGTTAATTATGCTATCAATATGGGAACGGAAATTGAGTTCACTATCACAGATTATTCCTAGGTCACACAAAGAGGTAACGATAGGGACTGGTACGTTGGTTAACATGTATGTTCTCGGGGTGTTGGTAAGACGCTTGCGGGAATAAGAGATGGACTGGCATTTAGAGACATTGAGCTCAAGAAAGTTTTTCATGCACCATGTGGTGAACGAATCGAGGTCCTTTTGGAGAAGAAGAGAGTCGGTTGTGGAGAAGATATGTTTAATTATTTTCATGTCATCAGCATAAATGGACAGCTCTGAGTATTTTATGACACATTCAACATCATTAATTGTAAGGATGAAAATTAATGGACCGAGGTGGCTGCCCTGAGGGACGCCGGAACGAGCGACAATGGGGTTAGAAATGGATGTTGTTGTTGTTGAGGTAGGATTGAATCCAGGAGATGAATCTGGGGGGGAAGCCTAGGCGATAAAGTTTAAACAGGATAACGCTATGGGGGATCTTGTCAAAGGCTTTACTAAAATCGGTGGCGATAACATCAACATCTTTACCGTTTTCCAGGGCACATAGTGTTTTGGAGACGAATTCGGTAAGGTTGGTGGTTGTAGATCTACCTCTGAGGAAGCCATGCTGAGAGAGGGAGAAAATATACTTACAGTGGAAGAACATGGAATCATAGACCAATTTTTCGAATAGTTTAGGTATGGATGATGATTTAGCAATGGGTCTGTAGTTGGATACATCGTTCTTGCAGCCTTTTTTGAATATGGGAATAATATAAGAGTTTTTCCATAATTGAGGGAAAACCCCTTGAGTGACCGAGAGGCGGAAAAGCAAAGTAAGGGGTTGAACTAGAGGCATGGCACACTTTTTCAGAACTATGGCTGGAATGCCGTCAGGACCGGGGTGAAAGTCATCCGCAAGCCCGTTAATACTGGCAGCGATTTGTTCGGGGTCAGGGTCAAAAGATGTAAACGACGTTTGAGTGCATTTGTCCAGGAATGAAAAGTAGCTAAGGTCAGGTTGGAGCGAATTGTCGCTGAAAGATTTACTGAAGAAGTGTGCAAAGAGGTTGGAGATAGCCTGAGGATCTGATGAAGAGGTATTTTCGAGCTTTAGGGTGGAAGGGTAACCATTGGATTTCTTCTTAGAGTTAATAAAGCTATAAAAGCACTTGGGGTTGGATATGAGGCTAGTTTCCATCCGTAGGAGGTACTCATGGTAGAGGGTATCACAACGTTCAGAAAAAGAGGTGTAAGCAGACAAGTAGGAAGAATAGTCGGACTCATTTTGGGTGAGAAGAAAAGTTTGCCAACGTTTATTTCTCCTGTTGCGGAGAGAGCGTAATTCTTTGTCGTACCAAACGGGGGATGAGGAGCAGTTTTTACGAGGAAGAAGAGGGATAGATTGTGTAAGGCAAGCGTGTATTTCCGAATAAAACGCCTCTACAGCAATGTCTATTGGAAGATGTTGAGGGATATTGCCAATGTTGGAGTTGAGGAGCAAGTGATTTAATTTTTCAAAGTCGCCTTTACGAAAATTGAAGGAAAGAGAAGACTCGGAGCCTGAAAGGGCGTGAGGGTGTTCGTAGGAGAAAACAAGGAACAGGGGAGGATGGTGACGATCGAGGGAGGAGAGGAGATGTTCGCTTTCCCCGACAGCCGAGTTAACTGGGTCTGAGGAAAAGATTAAGTCTAATTGTCTGTTCAGAAAGTTTCTGATTCCACCAACTTGAAAAAGACCAGAAACAGAGAGCTGATCTGTAAAAAAGGCTTCTTTGGCGGAAGAGGCGTTTAGGGGGACAAAGTGTGAACAGTCCTCAGACAATGACCATTGAATACGGGGAGGTTAAAGTCACCCAGTACAATGAATTCATCGGAGGCGTTAGCGTTCTCAAGCATGGTGTCTAACGTTTCAATTACGGGCTTGTAGGCTTCTATAGGTTGAGAGGGACGAATATAACAACAAAGAATATACAGAATACACTTATTCAGTGTTAATTTGATACATACAAATTCAGATATTGAAGAGTCGGAGGTCTTAAACAGGGTGGCATCATAACGGTTGTGAGCAGCTATAATGACCCACGGCCTGGTGGGTCATTGTTGCCTACACAACCGTCAACACGGAAAATGGTATAGTTAGGAGGGAATAGTTCGCTGTCGAGAATTCCTGGTATTAGATTGGTTTCAGTTAAGGCAAAGATATCGTGCGGGAATTTGTGGGAGTTTAGGAAAACATTGGATGTTTTTGTGCGAAGTCCTCTGACGTTCTGGTAATAGACTGACAAGCTGCTGGGGAGAGGTACTTGATCGGAGACCGCAGGTGTTATTAACTTTAATAATTTGGAGTAGCGAAATTTTCCGCAATGCAAAAAACGCGAAAATAAATGATAATTTTTTCGATATCTCTGGTAAAACAGCCCATGCTGATTGATTGGTTCATTATTTGTTGTCGTCGTTGTGCACAACTAATTAGCAATAAATTCACTGAATGATTTAGACATCGTCCCGATTCTGTAAATTCATTTTTCATGAAGGTGTTCTGCTAACTTCAGCTGAACTTAGCACAACATCCCATTTTTTTTTAATAAAAAGCAACAAATTATTTATTTCTACAACTAATTAGAAACTATTTAGCAAAAAATTTTGAGAGTGTTAGATTTTTGATTCGAGAAATGTGTTTTGCTAAGTTGAGGTACATCTTAATTCTACATGCAAAACTTTTTGATGAAAGCAGGTGTAACTCATCCGCATAAAGTCAAAAGTCAGTCAGTAGATCGGTGCTATGCTATTCTGCGCAAATATGGGGTTTTAATCATTATGAGGAGGTTGAAAAACTACAAAGATCCTTTTGGAAATAATGTTCCATTTACCATCCCAAACTCCAAATTACCCACTTTTGTTAGAAACAGAAATACCACATTTATACATCTACACATTGAGTTGTTACTTTAGGTATATATTATGAGCACTATTTGAATATAGCACGGAAAGACTTCCTCATAAATTGAGCTGGAGAATAGTGGAAAAGAATATCTTCTGGTTTGAGAGTTGGCAAGACTTGGCGGAAAAACATGACATTTTCCTGAATGTGCATCATGCTTCGTCAAATAAACTGAACGACTCTTTATTCAAAATTATGCAACTAGAGAGTTGGTTCAAGAATAGAGCATTAGACAGAGCAGGAGCAACAGTACGACACGGAGTGTATGACAAACTTAGCTATTCTGTGGAGACAAATTGTTTTCTAAATGAGTTTTCTATTCAAAAGATAAACCTTATCCTGAGATATAGATGTGGTCTTTTAAATCTTAATGCTAGCCCGTGGAGAAGGAAAGGTTGTAGTATTTGTTCCCTCTGTAATTACATGGAAAATGAAGACTTGGTTCATTTGCTGAATTTCGAAGCAATGGTTTTGGCAAAAAACGGTTATCTGACAGCGAATTAGTTGAAGTTTTAAACGGAAAATATAAATATGAGGGAATTTCTTATTTCTGAATATAATAACTAATTAGTGTTGTATTATTCTCCTTTTTCGTTTTTTTCTTTTCTACATCCTTAATGAACTAAAAATTAATGCTATAAACATGAATTTAATTAGGATTCTCGTATAATTTAGTAAAATTGTACTTAATTGTTGTATTAGTTTATGTTGTCAATCTCGACAGACGGCATTGGTGCCATTGTTGAAGCTTAGTTGGTTAATTTCTTAGAGTAGGTACTTGGTTTACTGGTTTTTATCTTTTTAAACTTAGGTTAGCTTTATAAAAGAATTAGGAGCAGAAAAACAAGAACTTATATGTACTTTAAACTTAATGAATTTTTAGAAATAAACATTACTATTATATTATACAGTACGAAGCAAAAGTGAAGAAGTGTTTTGATCGTAGGCTTTTAATGACTCTGTTCGCTGAAAGAGTAATAGGAATTGTATTATAAAAGTTTCAAAATGAGATGTAATTTTATTTCTAATACTTTAACATTAGTTGGTTGTTTGGTAGGTTTAAGTGGCAACTACCGGTCAATAAGGCTATTACTCTAATCAACGCTGGTAAGTAAGAGATGTATTAAAACCAATCTGAGGAGTTGTTGAATTGGGCTAACTCCCTAATCGTTACTTCTGAGATTACCTCATTAATATTTCTTATCGGTGCCCGCCAGAGCTGGGAACTTGCAAAGAAGGTGAAGTATAGTTTCCTTTCTACTAGTATTGTCGCAGTGCGGATAGTGTTAAACAACTCTGATGTTCTATTTTTGTTAAAGCTTGGCGAAGTCACTCTAGAGAGCGTACAGGTTGAAGAAACACTCCTTTTCTGGCTTAACCTTCTCTGAGAAGTGCTGAAACAGTTCCCTTTTAAGGGAGTTTAAAGACGCCGAATTGGGCGACCGCGCAACACTTTGAGAAGATCCGTCGATGGGGAAGGTATCTAGGTCAACAAATCCTGGCCTCAGTTGAAAACGTGTTGGCGCAGAACCGGACCAAGTGGAGAGTCGCTGTAATAGACGCCCTATGCCCCGCAAGTGGTTAAAGGGACCAGACACAGAGAGAATAACTTCTGCTTCGGAGCAGCGAAGGGCAGAAGCAAAGCCGTTCCTCGCGAGTTGATCTGTTCTCTATTTCTTTGTGTGTTCCTATGCTTTGGAACCCAGAAAAGAGTAATATTGAATCTACCCCATAGAGAAGTGAGTTCTTTTCTACAGCCCCTCACTAATTTCGAGCAGGTGATTACTGAGTAAAGCGACTTAATGGCAGCCAGGCTGTCTGTAAAAAGCCAGCATTTATCACCGGTGAACCCTTTTATGAACATCAACATGTATATGAAGCAAGCAAGTCTACAATCACAGCTCTAAACCATCTGGTCGGAAGGTTAAAAATGCGCTTGTGGGAAACCGCCTTCGAAGCTATCAAAGAGGCGGCTGTCAAGAGGGAAATAGAAACCTCGGTGAGAAAACGGGTCAAAGCAATCTTCAGCTGCCGGAAAATCACGCTTCCCCAAGCGTTAGTTACTGTAAAGGTCACGAAGGTCCGGTTTACCCTTCTCTAGTCGCTTGTGATTGACGAGATGCTGACTAAGCTAACAAATGCCGGCTTTAAAAACCAAGGATATGCAAATTACTTAGTTATCATAATCAAAGATAGGCATGACCGGACATTCGAACGAATGCAAAAGGCCCTAGACCTATTCCAAACCCGGTGCTGGCAGGAAGGCCTTCGTCCCAACGTCGGCAAAATATTTATCATTCCATTCACGAGGAAGAGAAAGCTGAATCTAATAGCTCCGAGCCTTGAGGGAATAGAGCTACAATCCTTTAGAGAGGTTAAGTTCGTAGGCGTAGCCCTATAAGAACAACTCATCTGGAACTCTCAGCTGGAAGCCACGCTAAGGAAAGGCACAGCAGCCTTATGAATATGCCAATGACTATTCCAAAAAACTTGGGGACTCTAGTCCAAATAGTTCTGTGGGTTTGTCAGGTAATTATAAGAACCCTGGTAAAATACGCAGCAACACAACGCCTACAGAGGCTTGGGTATCTAGGAGTAATTGGAGCCACGCACACTTGTCCAACCTCAACCTTAGATGAACTTTTAAACTTTCTTACCCTATAATTACAAGAAAGGTATCTTAAAATATTAAGCTTCACCTAAATACACCGATGGTTCCAAACTGGAAGGTAGAGTTGGTGGAGGTATCTTTTCGGAACACCTGGAGCTCGACATTTCATTTCGTTTACCTGACTACTGCAGCGTGTTTCAGGCTGAAATCATGGCTATAGAGGTAGCCAGAGACCGTCTGAAACATTTAACACTGCCTACGGATAGCATCTGTATCTTCTCACAGAGTGAGGCTGCTATTACGTCCCTCACGGGAGCGTATACTACCTCCAAAACGGGTATAGCATGCCGCTCAGCTTTAAATCGTATGGCTGAACATCGGACATTATGGCTTATCTGGGTACGTAGACACAGTGAAATTCCAGATAACACCTTCAAACGACTTCTGGAGTTTCCAAGACGAAGAGGAAGAGGAAACCATACTCCACCTCCTCTGCAACTGCCCGGGCCTAGCCAACCGTAGGAACCAGTTTTTGGGCTCCCCCTTTGTTAAAGAGTTAGCCGAATTAGGCTCCACTGACGTCAGGGTTCTAGTTCGGTTTATCAGGAGCTCTAAACGGTTCCCGGATAGTGATAGCGCTAAACCATTTCTATTCCATTCAATATTGTATTGACTCTCCGAAAACTAGATTCGACTGGCGAAAGGGAGTTAGCTTGGCTCACATACGGCAATAGGTAGGATCTCCTCTTTCCTAGGGGTTTAATGCGGTTTGAACATATAACCTCAACTGTGGTCAGTGCGACTTTTAGATACCATATAGGGTAGCCTAGGCTAGACGCCAGAGAGTACCATCTAAAGAAATAATCACTCACATAACAGAGTAGCGCTAATATGGTACACCACGGATAGTTCTAAAATGGACGCCAAGGCTGGTGTTGAGGAACACGAACTAATATTCGAACTCCAAAAGGCGATAGGCACGTTGCCAACCATCTTTCAAGCAGAGATACATGCCATTAAACTGTGCGCACGTGACATAATTCAAAGAGGAATACGCGATGCCAAAATATATACAATATAATGTGAGACAGTCAAGCCGGACTCAGGGCTCGAGGGTCTAATACCTCAATGCACACACGAGGTCATTAAATGTAAGATGGCGGATCGACTGGCAAAAAAGGCGTGAATTCTCCGTTTATCGGAGCTGTGCAGTTTTATGGCTATTCGAAAAGTCAGGTGGCAATGTGTATCAGGGTATGGGAGGACAAATGTAAGCATTGCTTGGAAGAGGAGGAGACAGCGGAACACATCCTCTGTCACTGCTAGGCCCTCGGTCAAAGCAGGGTCAGGGTTCCTGTTGACCTTACAATTGCACCTTAAACGTGGTCATAAATCTATCGACAGATACTTGCTTACTTCCAAATAACTTTCCATATTTTTTGTGCATTTTTTTTGCATTACCAAGACTAAATCTCTCTGTGCTTCTCAAGATGATTGTGCTGATAATTTGTAATGGTTTGCCTGTAAACTTCAGGATGTAATTTTTGAAATCTTGCAACTGGTTGTCGATGTGCAGTAGGATTCTTTTAGAAGATTGTATCTTCCCGAGGTGAAGTTTCTCCTGGTGTTATGTAATAAGAGCAAACTTGGAGAACACTAGAAAATAAATTCTATTCAAACGGAGTTATCTTCTGGTGTTCTTTAGGGTATCGAAAACAGCGTGTATGGTTCATTTTACAGTTTTCGATACCTTAAAGATAACTAAGAGATAACTACTTCGAACTCTTTAATTATTCTTTTAGAACTCTTCTAGTGTTCCTTTGGTATGCTTCTCGTGTTGTTTTATAACTCTTCTTGTGTTCTTTCAGTACTCTGCTTGTGTTCTTCTTGTACTCTTCTCGTGTTCTTCTTGTACTCTTTAGCCACATTTCACACTCTATATTAACGTTCGAAGTTTTCGCCTGCCTAGTTTTGCACTCGCCGACACATCGGAAAACCTTACAAACATTTCATTTCGGAAGTTCGAACTAGATTGAAAAATTTTCAGACGTGTTTGGACACTTTTTAACCGACTTCCCAAAACACAGAGGTTCTAAGTTCGACGTGTATTAATTTTGTATATTTTTTATGTCTGACCGCTTAGAACCACACCTTCTAAAGCCCTGAACACTATTCTCCACCTTCTACCGTTGGATCTCTTTGGTAAGCAAACCGCATCCTCAGCCACCATTAGGCTCAACTTAATCCAGACCTGAAAACGAAGTGACTTCTGTCACTCCAAAATATTGGACAGAAGAACTGCCAGCAATATCGACTATACCTCGCCCAAGCCTTTCCTTGGAACAAAATTCGACTCCTTCTTTTCCACCAGATCGGAATGGGAGGAAGGTCCTCCCCAATGGCGGGAGTCAGTGCATCTCTACACTGACGGCTCCAATTGGTTTCAAGCGGAAATCATTGCTATAAAGGTAGTTGCGGTTCGCCTGAATCAACTAATGCTACCTCCAGACAGCAAATGTATTTTCACAGATAGTCAGGCCGCTATCCCTCTCGGGAGTATACATCACCTCCAAAACAGTTATAACATGTCGCTCAGCACTACATGACATAGCTGAGCATCTGAAAGTACAGCTCATCTGGGTGCCTGGACATAGTGATATTCCGGGCAATTGCAGAGCCGACGAACTAGCGAGAATAGGTACCACTCGTCCTGATTGGGACATCAACCACCAGCTGGGTAAAACGCTGGCCACATGCAAACTGGAACTCTCACAGGAGTCTCTCAAGATTGCAAACATTAATTGGCAGGAGGAACACACCTGCCTGATTACCCGACAGATATGGCCAAAGCTTGACCCTAAACGGTCAAGGGAGCTGATCCTACTCGGACGCAAAACAATTATCGCGGCCGCAGATTGGGCGCGCCTTCAAACGACTTCTGTAGGAGTTGCCTTGCCAAAGAGGAAGAGGAAACCATACTTCATCTCCTCGGTAACTGCCCGGCCCTAGCCAACCGTAGGAACCGGTTTTTGGGCTCCCTCTTCTTTGAAGAGTTAACCGAGCTAGGCTCACGTCAGAGACCTGGCACGATTTATCAGGAATTCAAAATGGTTCCCAACGACGAATTGAGACTGAATGCCCTTCACAGCGCAGTCAAATTTATTTTGACTTCCCGTGAACTGGTTCTACTGAAGACAAGGAACTGGTTCGGTGCACAGGGGGTAACATGTTTACCCTCTTATTTCTTAGGTTATTTTTATGTGGTTTGTTAAATTTTTGTAGCCTCAACGTGGTATCACAAAGGGTCTCTTTGGCCTAAGTGTGCCTTTATTAGGCAGCCACTTTAACCTAACCTAACCTATGTCTGACCGGGTAAAACTTCGTAACGCGTTGACCGATTTTTACCAATTTAGTTGGATAGAGTATGTTCACCGATTTGGATGGTTCTTTTTTCGTTGTACAGAGTATGATCCCCCATTGCTAATAGGAGAAAAAAATGTGGCCTAGGGTGGGGGGAGGGGAGGGGTAGTCTAACTTCGTAACGCGTGGACCGATTTGATTGGTTTGATTTGCACCGAATTCAAAATGTCGTAATAGATATAAAATGAAAAATTATTTTATGCTTTTTAGCGCTTTTTGTGAAGTCGGTTCAACTTTTTTTTGAAAAACTATTTTTCTTTGTAAATATTTCCATGCAACATCTAAAGAACACTGATGCATTTGAGCAAAGTCGCAGTCGGCTGATCAGTCTGAATTGTAATTCGGGCCTTAAATATTCGAGTAATCGACACTGATAACTTAAAGCGTATCTAAAACTTTGCTTCGGGTTAATACATAGCTTAGCGTTTTTAAATACATTCGACTTCTGTATATCAAGAGATGCAGTGAGGATTCAGAAACAAAAGTGCTACATTATGAGCAACTGCGTAATCTCTTACTAAATTGAACACTAAGTGATCATACTGTTGACATTTCCGTGAGCTGGATTCAAGGTGTCTCTTTGGAATTTGAATTTACTTATCTTTTGAATTTGCTTTTCATTAATATTGTATAGTTAAATAGTTATTCTTAAATTCTCAGCTTATCATATATTGTTTATTCCCTAGTGCTTTTATTTCTTCTAAATTATTTTCTTTTGAATTTGCTACTCATTGTTGCACAATTATTTAATAACCTATTATTATCATTTTTCAATTTTCATTTTGCTATTATTTACTATTTAATTATTTTCAACTCTGTTTTTCTTTTTCAGATAGTGATTTGTAAGCTCGATTTCTATTACGTAATAGTAGATTTATCTAATCTTACTTGTTTTTAAATATTCGAATTTAACCGAATGTTTCTTGACTCTAATATAATGATGCTTCTGGTGTGGAGATACTTCCATGAAGTAATGAAAGTAATGAATGGATAATTATATATATGCATAGTATAATAATAATCATAGTATAATCACAATCATATATATACGCATAGTAGGTACAATTCATTGAAATCTTCTTAGTTTTACTAACTATTAACTTAACCACTAACATAAATTTAGAACTAAGCAAAAAAAAGAAATTACAAAATTTGTGAAAAGAATTGAAAAAGTTTCTCTCTGAACCCGCTGCCACTACATACTTTTCTAATCTCAGTAGGAAGAACATACTCGTACCACAATCTAATACCTTGAACAAAAAATTGTCGCTCAATTATTCTATAACGAAATTGTGGTATTATTCAGGAAGTTGGCCTTGAGTAAAGATAATTTTTTCAAACAGATACTTTGGTGCCCTAATTTTAATAATGTTCCACAAAAATAGAGTAGTACGAAACTCAATATATTTTAGTATAGGGCACCCAATGATTTGAGTTAGTCAAAGCGTCTAATATTTTATATAACGCGCTGCAGAATTGAAAGCCATATTAAGTTTTCTTTGTGAGTTAGAGTCCAGCCGACAAAAAATCTCACATCCATAAACAAACAAGGGCAACTGCGGTGCTTTGACTTACATCATCCTGGTCTCAAGTGGCGTAAAGGGCTAAGATAACCAGAGCCGTCGATGAGCTCCATATATTTTAGATACAATGCCCTTCACGTGATGAGACCAAGATAGCGTTTTGTTAAAGATAATTCCTAAGTTCCTTACAGTATCCTTGTAGGGTATTACAATGCCATTCAAAAAGATTTTAGGAAAATTCGTTGTATCAATGCACTCTCGATAGATAACAATTGAGTCGGACTTGGATGCGTTGAGAAGTAATTTGTTATCAAGAGCCCAGTCATTGATAAATGAGATATCCTCAATCAACCTGTGGACGGCATCCTCCATCAAGCCAAGAGGCCTGGAAATATACAACTGAAGGTCATCGGCATACATGTGAAAGCTACAATTCTTTATGCATTTTGGGAGGTCATTGATGTAAAGGGAGAATAGAAGAGGACGCAAGATAGATCCATGAGAAACACCAGTATGTAGGTATGTCAAGAAAACTCGAATACAATCCGTTACAGAAGACTTTCTGCGTGCGGCCCCCAAGACAAGTCCAGATCAATTTACAGGCAGAGTTATTATTATTATTTATTCACTGGCATAGGTACAAAAAGATTCGTGAATCTTAGAATAGTACATAAAAAAATGGAAATAATGTTACATAATTAATTAAACTAAGCATAATTCATATATAAAGTTAACCGAGTAAGCCTTTTCTCTAACATACAAGGCAGAAAAGTGAAAAATATACAAAAAAGAAAAGAAAAATAAACCAATGAAGTGCGAAGAAACAAAGGTGCGATATCTCCATCTGCTGCGTCTTAGGCGTTGTGAGTTGTGATCAAGAGCCCGCTGAATGCCCGAACAGAAGGAGCACGCTGAACATCCACTGGCAAATGGTTCCACTTACGAATAGCCTGCACAATGAGCCGCTCTCCAATATGAAAACTGGGCGAGAAAATATTTCTACGCCGATTAGAGCTTAGGAATTGTATATAATCATGCAAATAGCTCGGTTTTTTCGAGTGAATCAAATTATACAAAAATTTTAGCCATCTGCGCGTAAGTTTCTAAGGAGCATGCAACAATGGAATCAATATAAGCAGAAATATGTGTGGACGTGCGCAATCCATAAATGAATCTGACGGTATCATTAAATGCTTCTTGGCAGATAGAAACAAGCTTGGAGAAAACTAGGCTGCCAAAAATAAAGTGAGGTAGTACAAACGTTTTAGCAAGTTTTGCTTTTATATTGGCCGATAATAAGTTGGCAGAAATTCTTAATTTTCTCAGGCTACTATAGATTTTACTTAGCACATTCGAAATATGACTGCAACATGTAAATGTGGAGTTCAGCTCCATCCCTAGGCTTTTGGCCGACTTAGCGTATGGAACTACAACGTCACTAATGAAGATGGGTGATAAATCGGCAAAGTCAATTGCCCTTCTGTATATGGGAATACAAGTTGACTTAATGGGATTATGTGTTAGGTAGTTACTTTGGGACCACTCCCATATTCTATCTAAATCTTCATTTAGTCGAGCAATGCAATCTTAAATTAATCCTATTGGTCTATCCAAGTAATTGAAGCATCAGTTAGGGTTGCAGGTAGATCAGTTATATATAAACAAAACAAGAGTGACCCCAATACAGAACCTTGAGGTACACCATGGCCCACAGCCAACGATGATGAGTATCCTCTATGTTAACTAACTGACATCGGCCCATTAAAAAAGTTTTCAATAAGTTTATTAGCAGTTGAAGATAATTTGAAATGCCTACGAAGCTTAAATAATAATCTATTATGGTCGATCGAATCGAAAGCTTTAATGAAATCAAGAAGTACCAATATTGCAATATGGTCTTCTTCAAGGGCTTTATATAAGTCTCGCAACAGTGGCTTGATCTAAAACCCGACTGCCAACATGATAAGAGATTATGTTGATGCAGGTGACCAGTTAGCTTAGTATAAATAAGTTTTTCAAGAACTTTACCAAGGAAACATAACAAGCGAATCGGGTGATAGTCAGAAGGCGCAGAACATTTACCAGATTTAGGAATCGGTACTACAATAGCCTTCTTCCAGAGCACAGGATACTGTGAATTAGTAAGACAGGTATTAAAAAGATGCACCAAGATGTCCAGAATATAAGACAACACACCTGAATGAAAAACCATCAGGATCAGCAAATTCATCTTCAGCTGGCGATCGTAATGAAGAGTAAGAATCAGTATTATCCTGAGCAGAAACGAAGAAACTGATAAGCTCATATAGGTCTATATTACATGGAGATCTATCCTTACCAAATACTCCTAGTTTATGCGAGTTTTTCCATAACTGATTTGGATAGAGATTAGTGTTTAATTTTACATTCGTTAAATAATTCTTCATGATCAATATTTTTAAAGTCACGATAAGTGAAGGAGGAGATAGAGGAGTGGGGACTAACAGGTAAGTTATAAGTCATATAGATGAAATCATGGTCAAAGTTGCTGGGTGGATCAATTTGGTTTGTAAATTTCACTGAGTCTTTGTTAGCTACCAGAAACAAGTATAATTGTGAAGAATTTTGTGTACAAAAGTAAGTTGGAAGAGTGTTCGCGACTTTTAGATCCAAAGTCTGCAACAAATACCTAAAATTATTCGAGACCGAATCATTTTGCAATAAATCTACATTGAAGTCACACCCAATGATAACGTTATTGTAGCGTAATGACATCGCAGACACAGTTAAAAAAAAACTGGCTAGACAACTTCTGAATTATAGTTATATGATGAACTCTGTCAAAATCCTTAGAGAAGTCAAGCAGAACGAGAAATGACAACAAGTCACGATCAATTGCGCAGCGAATATCATCGGTCACCTTAATTAATGCTGTCACGCAGCTATGTTAAGCTCTAAATCCTGACTGAAGTGGACACAAGAAATCTTGCTTATTAATGTAGGATAGCATCTGCGTGTGTAAAAGCCTCTCAAATACTTTAGATAAAAATGGCAATATAGGTATAGGGCGATAGTCTTCAACATTAGTACCAGTTTTTTTGGTGTGGGGATTACCTTGGATCTTTTCCATTTCTCAGGGAAAATTGAAGTAACATTTATTGTATTAAATATGTGCGTAAGAGATGGTAACACAACCGGCAGGAGCATTTTAATGAAAGTAGGATGCACATTATCAAGACCCACCGACTTAGGCTTGACAGAGAAAAACGCATTATAAACATCTCGATTGGTTACTGAAGCAAATGAGAAACCTTCGTAAGAATTACTCAATGAGGGAAAGCCGACCTGGATAATGTCGTTATTACAATTGCCGCTCGAAAATTGACCAGTGAACATTCGATTAAGTTCATTAGCATCTTTGGAGACGGGAGCATCCTTTGATCGACCTATACCCACATTTCTCAAATTATTCCACAATTTATTTGTGGTAAGTTTGATGTCTAGTTGACGTGTTGAGAGTAAAAGGGACCTATTTATAAGGTTCGGGCAAAAGTGGCTTAGAAAATGTTACGCGCAAAAACGACTCGTGTGAGATTCCGGGCAAAAACGAATCGTAGAAAATTTCCGGGCAAGAATCTCACGCGATTCATTTTTCCGCGGAACATTTTCTAAGCCACTTTTGCCCGAACCTTATAAATAGGTCACTTTTACTCTCAGCCCGTCAGTTGGGAGTTATAAAAATTTACTTTAGCACGTCTAATCTCGCTGTGCGCTTTATTTTGTAAGCAGCGGAATCGTTCACGAATCTCAAATGTACGAAAATGCCTCCAGCGCACATACACACTATTGCGCTGAGAGATCAAAGATCTAATTCTCGCATTAAATCAAGGACAGCTATCATCAATAACTCTTCGCGTTCTGATTGGTACATGCTTATGTTCGAAATAGCACATTTACTCATCTGTAGATGTAAGATAGTAGACCTGCTCCCAATCGAAACAACATGCCTCATTTAGCAGAGAATTTAGATCAACGGATTTAAAATCATGATAAGAAAAAGTCTTCTCAGGACATTTCGCATTCCCTGCATCATAAGTTAAAAAGATAAGATCGTGCCTAGAAAAGCTTGAAAATGATATTTGATTATGAAAAATCACAGATTCAGAGTTAGTAACTAAAAATAGATCGAGTAAGGAAGAAGATGGTAAAATGAGTAGGGAAGCTATTAACTACAGAAAAATCTAGAGTCGTAGTCAAATCGATGAATCGACGAGCAAAGTGATTATCATTTATTGACATTAAAACCCCCAGCAACTATGATATGAGTGTGCCAGACAGAAACTACAACGAGAACTAACTCCATAGAATCCAGACAAGATATGTAGGGCTAACCACCCCGACGAGCTCCGACTAGATACTTCACATTGGCTATTAGTACCTCGACGAAAATATATTCGACATCTGACCCTGGTGCGGACTGTGAATCACTCAGATACAATGCCACTCCACCACCAGCACGGTTCACTCGATCATTCCGAAAACATTTAAAATTGCTAACAGATATGACTTCATTATTAATATGAGGCCTTAACCATGTCTCCGTTACACAAATAATGTCTATCATAGAGGAATTAAAAATTTCTTTAAATTCATAAATTTTCGGAAAAAGACTTTGAGCATTAAAGTGTCTTATCCGAAAACCATCGTGTTACTTACAAAGAGTATTAATCAATGCTTTAGAGTTTAAGGAGGCATTAGAAGTGGCAGTGTCCACACTATTTACCTTCATTACTAAATAAAAGTAAGAAAAAAAATTATAATATGGAGATATGTTGGCAGCAACCTCAGACTGAAAAGATAATTCGATCACATAGAGATAGTATTTAGATAAGAATAAAAATTCATTTTTCACAAAGACACATTACATTTTAAAAAGACTAACTTAACACATGGGCTGAAAAGTCCCGGGCCTAACAAAGAAAACTCGGTTTTTTTGTTCAAAATTGGTTTTATTCATCAACGTAATCTCCATCAAGAGCCACACAATCATTCCAGCGCCGCTCTAACATTTCAATACCACTTTTGTAGAACGATTTTTCTTTTGCCTCAAAATAGGCCTCAGTTTCAGCGATAACCTCTTCATTCAAGCGAAATTTCTTACCGGTGAGCATTTTTTTGAGGTCTGCGAACAGCCAGTAGTCGCTGGGAGCCAAATCTGGCGAATACGGTGGATGTGCGAGCAATTCGAAGTTCAATTCATGTAGTTTTGCCATTGTTTCGATTGACTTGTGACCCGGTGCGTTGTCTTGATGAAACAAAATTTTTTTCTTTGCCATATGCGCCGTTTCTTTGAAATTTCGCTCCAATAACGCTATTTAATATTCACTGTTGATGGTATTTCCCTTCTCAAGATAGTCGATGAATATTACACCACGCACATCCCAAAATACCGAGGCCATAACCTTTCCAGCCAATTGTTGTGCTTTCAGGCGCTTTGGACGAGGTTCACCAGTTGCTCTCCACTCATATGACGATCGTTTCGATTCCGGAGTGAAGTGATGGATCCATGTTTCATCCATTGTCACATATCGACGCAAAAATTCCGGTTTGTTAAGTTTAAACATGGCCAAACACTGCTCAGGATCATCAACACGTTCTTGTTTTTGGTCAACAGTGAGCAAACGTGGCACCCACTTTGAACAGAGCTTTCTCATAGTCAAATGCTCATGCAATATAAAGCCAACACGTTTTTTTGATATTTTAACGATGTCAGCTTACTCACGCAACTTCACTTTCCCATCATTCAAAACGATTGTGGATTTTTTTGATGTTTTCTGGTGTTACCACCTCATTTGGACGTCCACTGCGTTCTGCATCATCGGTGTCTCTACGACCACGTTTGAAGTCAGCAAACCAACGTTTATTGTTGTTTCTGATCTAGTGGAGTCCTTATAATACTTTTCAAGCCATTGCTTCGCTTGAACGATATTTTTTCCCATCAAGAAGCAGTGTAAAATTAAAACACGAAATTGTTTTTGATCCATTGTTCTCAAAATAACAAAAGTAGTGTTATACTTAGCACAATAACTCACAAACTTATAAATAGAATATCATGAAATTTTAACAGCTTTCTTTTGAAGGTTAGTACTAACTGTAAAAGCGGTGAATGCAATAAGACTAGCGCCATCTAAGTGTTAGGCCCGGGACTTTTCAGCCCATGTGTTATAATAAGAATTTAATGCAGTGGTATAATATAAGAAAGATACTACAGGTAAACTAAAAAATTCAAAAGTAAAGTACTGGAATAGAAGAAATAATAATCCATTGTAGCAAAACAAATTCACCATAACAAATTCCAAATTTTCAGTTCGTTACCCTCTATCCTTACATGTCCTGGAACCCAGCAGAGCCTAACCGTATGGTATGAAATATTTCTTAGGGCTCTGATACAGTCTTTCACACATTCTGACTTTATCACGTTGGAGTTCAGCGCCTTGAGTGCTGCTTAACTGTCCAAACAAATAGTGATCTCAGTTGCTGACATCTGTTTTTCTTGGGCAGTAAGTGTAGCTTTCATTATAGCGTATATTTCCGCTTGGAAGATGCTGCATTTGTTGATGAGTCTATACGTATTACTTATTTGCAGCACTTCCGAGAAAACTTCAGCTCCAATCCCCTTTTCTGTTTTCGATCTATCTGTGAAGATGGCTTTTCCTTTAATTATGTTTTTAAGGTGCTTCCAATCTTCTCTGTTAGGTATGATAACGGAAAAGGGTTTGCTAAAGTCATATTGTGGCTTCATATAATCCGTTGAGGGGTGCAACCCAATTTGATTAAAGAAGTTCAGTATGACTGCATGTCCAAAATTCTGTGGTGTCCATTGGCTGTTTTCTCAGAGTCTGAGAACTGCCAAGGTTGCCATCGCTCCAAACAGTTGACCCATGAGTAAGAATAGGCCTGACGATCGCTGTGTACATCCAGTATACAATATGCGGTTTCATGCCCGATTTCTTACCAAAGGTTTTCTTGCATGCATAGAATACATTAAGTCCTTTCTTCATCCTCTCTTCCATATTCCGTCTCCAATTCAATTTGGAATCGAATATGACGCACAGAAACTTGGCTGCCGAGGAGAGTTTGAGTACACTACCTTTAAGTTTTGGTGGTTTCCAAACAGGTAGTTTGTATTTCCTTGTGAACAGGACCGATTCTGTCGTACGACCGTTGTCCTCTGCCTATCTTGATATATCTGTCAAAGCAGAGCTCATGACATCACTGACCGTTTGTAGGAACTTTCCTTTTGTCAGCAAGACTTTGTCGTCTGCGTACGCTACCCTTTTAATATCTTTGTTGGCGAGAGACTTGAGGATTTTGTTTAGAGAGATGTTCCAAGGCAGGGGTGACAATACTCCCCCCTGTGGTGTACCTCTGTGAACTGTTCTCGCAATGGAAAAGTCTTCTAAACTGGCATTGATGACCTACTAGCATTGTCTGCATCCAGTTCGTCAGAAATATCTGATTGCCAGATTCCCCTAAAGAGGAAGTAATGGATCCTCTTTTTAGGTGGTTGAAGGCTCCTTCAGTATCAAGGAAGGCAGCCAAGGTATATTCTGTGTCATCGAGAGATTTCTCAATTGTTCTCGTATCCTCATGTATTGCTGTGCCCACAGACTTGAGACAGTTTATAGACTTTAAAAGACAGATTTTTAAAATGAAGTGTGCAGAGCATTCTTGCAAAAATAATCGACGACGGACCCGTGAAATATTTCTTTTTAGGCAAGCAGCTAGCATAGATATGTTTATTGAGATAGATTAAATCATTAAAATTCTTAAGACAAAAAAGGGTAATTAAAAAAATCAAAGTTTCTGTCCCCATTCTCAGTTTGTTTACATTCTGAAGAATTGGAATTTCTGTGCCGTCCAGTTGTCCAGTGGCGGTCAGCCAAAATGTATTCAAATTTCAAAACTTCTGTTTGCCCCGTCCCGGGCAAGTCCGTTTTTTTACTACTGCTATGGTGAAAACTACCACTAAGGTACACTTCAATTACATGAATAAAAATGCTTAATTTTCTGATCGTAAGGGCACTTCCTCTAGTTCTATATTCTAAGGTTTGAAAACTTAAACTAATAGTACTAATACTCATGAAAGGTAATACTTCATTCATATGGGACAACGTGATCAGCTACACGCCCATATTACGATCTAAGTGCTGTTCCCAAACTAGACTTTACTTATTCATTCCAAAGTCTCCTCCTTATCGATTAAATGCTCTGAAAACCCACTTGTGGCTTATTTGTTTTAATCAGTATTCAATTCAAATTTCTAACAAGCGTTATGCGGTTACAGAATATTAATAGCTAGAACTAACGTTCGGCTTATGGTAAATATGTTCTATAATTTAAGAAGAAGTTTAACATTTTCTTTAGAATATTATAGGTAGAAACTTAACAATCCTAAAGGCTTGCCATTTTAAAGGAATTATTTTGTTATGTTATTGCTGGCAAAGTTAAATCGTTTTGTATGCTCCAATTAATATAAAATTAGTAATCTCAGATGAAAGCAAAAAGCGCCCTATTGTGGAATGTGGTCTTAAGCAAGATTCCAATTTTATCTTGTCTATTTTCCATTCCAGTGGACGAGAATAACAAATTTCCTGATTATTGCTGAAAGTGAAAATGAATCAATGGCAGATTTACACTTTCACTTATGTCGCCGCCGTATATTAAGTAAAAAATTTACTGCGAGATTCGCCAAGTGCACGATACAAGATCGCCCGTAATATCTGTTCAATGACTGTAATACCTGCCAGGTATTTCTACTGTGGCACTTTCCACTCCAAAACAAGTAGCATTTGCGTTATTTATGTGCATTTTAACAAGTAACCAGAAGTGTTTTGCCTTTGCCATTGTGAATATTTCAAAGAATGATTAAGCTACTGTGGGTAACTATGTAATGATTAAGTAATGAATCTCTGCGTATGCTCAGCGATGCTTTCCTAATTTCCTATGACGGTTTCGTTTGGAATTTAATTCCAAGGTTTTTGTATATTTTTTACAGAAAAAGTTATAAGTACTTAATCAAAGCGCCTGCTAGACCGCCGAGTGTTGATCGGAAAGAAAATACTTGGCGCCCAGCGAACTGGAATGTGGAGGATCAAAAACCTCTGAATTTCGTCTTATTTTTTAATGAAAAATGGGATTGTTTGACGCTCAAAGAAAAAATGCTTTAAGAGGTTAGGCCACTCTAGAGGCTGAAAAAAAGGCTTTTTTGGGGATTTATTCTCAGAAAAACTACAAAATAATTCGATATTACAAAAAGAGAGTTTATCATACATACCACTGGCTGTATGCAATAATTTTTTTGAAGCGATTAATTTCAAATTGGCGGCTGTGCAGCGTTTTTGCGATGACGTCTCCGTTTTTCAAGGGTCCTAGGCCGTATAACAGCTCCTGTAATTTTTGAACTATGATGAGTCAATGGATTTCTTTCGATTATATACAGGGTGTTTCAGATCTGACGTGCCAGAATGAGTTGGGTGATTAGGAATGAGCGATGTTGACAAAACATCGATATTGACATCGATGTCAACATCGACGACTGAACATCGATGATCGATAATAATCGAACTCAAAACATCGATGTTCCTTAATATCGATATTAAATAGAATCAATTTGCAGAAGGGGGTAAGAAAACAAGATGCTTAAATGTTATAGAAACTCTGTGATTTGTCTGCACTATAAGAAGTGCAATAGGAACAATGTAACTAACGACTTGTTGATCATAAATCTAGAGTTGGTAAGTTCTTTCAGGCAATTATTTCTGATTCGCTGTTTTTCACTATAATCAATTTATGGGCACTTTAAATGCGGCTTTCGATAGTTTACAACTATCTATTTATGTGGGATCGAGGCCTTTTCATGAAGAATATTGTGGGACGGAGAATCAGCAAAATTTGGGATAAAATACCAGTTATACTGACCAGTGATTTTAACGTGAACGTCGAAGACAACGAACTAAAACCAAAACTGAACAATGATCGAACAAGATCGGGAACAACTATCGGCGTAGATAACTGGTTTTGGGCTTTGTTTCATCATCAAGACTCTTTATTGCTTTTTAATTAGACCGATTTAAGATTACGCTGCGGTCTGGTAACCATTTGATTAGGTTCATATTATTTTTATCGAAACGACATAACATACATTTGCGCTTCGTAGTCTATCATAGAACAATCCTGTTATATTGCTTCCCTACACGAATATACTAAAGCTTATTTCTGAGGGCACTCTACAGAAGAGACGCGAGTCTTTGGGATTCTGTTCGTTTATGAATGCTTGCAGGGTACAGTTAATACTGCCTAAATATCTTAGTTCCTTGTCCTTGTCTTTTGACTTCCTTAACATCTGTCGGCCAAACTACACTTTTAATAAACCTATTAGTTCTTTGCCTTTTGAATGATCATATGGCAAGCACCGCAACGATTTCATTCCACAGGTATACAATAAGAACAACATAAACCATGTGACAACTTTGAGTAATATTATCAACCAATTATTGTTTAATTTTATTAATTTATTATCTATAAATAAGATTATGATTCAAATAACAAATCAACTGAAAACCAGCCTTATTCTAACTCAGAATTTACAACTTTGGCCGGTTGCTTCTACTGCTGCTCTCTAAATAGAAATTCAGTTTTCCTCACTATGTGGAGATCAGTAGAAGGGATCATCCACCCAACCAAAATTTTAAGTTATTTTCTTCTCAGTCGAACTATATAAATATGTATAAAAGTATTTTTTAATGTCGTGTAATTATAAAGCAACATATCCTAAGTCTTTAATATAGAAAAAAAATATTTTTGAATTTGGATCCGGTTCTTTTTCGCCAACATCGAAGGTCGATGTTCTGTCATTAACATCGATTGAGCGATATTCTATAGACTTCAACATCGATGTTGATTCCCTCAACATCGATGTTTTGTGAATATCGATCATCCCTAGGGGTCTCACCTATCCAAACAAAACATTGTATGGCAGAGGGGGGCAATCTCAACCCTTTTCGAGTTACAGGGTGATTCATAAATTTCAGTTTTTCATGTTATGCACATTACTCTTTTATTTATATCTTTTACTCTACCCAGCACAGCGACATTAAACAAACGCTAAAAAACTACTATCCCAATGACCTTTTCAAAATTGTCAACAATGTTGATCTTACTCTTACCACTGCAGGTACAGTCACTTACAAATGTGAAAAAAATGGTTTGTGATTACCAAAAATAGTATACCTCTTTTTTATTTTTATTCGATTGCTCATCTTATTTTCTTTCCAAAAAGGTACAACATGTCCAGGTAGAGAAAGGGTGTAGAAATATATAAGTAGAAAACTAATCGGAAAATTTTAGAAAATCGGCAATTTAAAGGAACTAAACTCATATTAACTCTAAAAACCTTTTATTGAATCCAAAACTTATTACAATTAATCTAAGTGAATTACAAAAGCTGTTCAAAATGTCTACCGCCACTTTTGATGCATGCCAACAAGCTCCTTCTAAGTCCCTTTTTAAGGCGTATTGCAGCCAGCCTCTTCCTTATTTTCGTCGCTGCATTCCCAATTCTACTAACTAAATCCTCCCTAGTGTTAACAGGGCTTGAATAAACTTCATCCTTCATTGTTTCCCATATGAAAAAGTCCAATGGGGTAAGGTCTGGGGATCTAGCAGATCAATGAATCGGTGCACCTCGTCCAATCCAACGGTTAGGAAATTTTTTACTTAGTATTGCCTTCACAATGTTAGCAGTATGCGCTGGAGTTCCATCGTCTTGGCAAAACATGTCCTTTCAATTATGCACAGGGATGTCCTCTATTAGATCTGACAGTGTATTCTCCAAAAAGTCCGCATAAATTTGACTGTTGAGCACTTGCGGCAAAATGAATGGTCCTACCAAATCTCTGCTGGAATGAGGTTACCTTTGTACTGTGTGGGTTAGTTTCCGACCAGGTATGGAGGTTATGGAAGTTCGTGATACCATCACTGATGAATTGTGATTCATCCGTCCACAGAATTCAGTCCAGAAACGATCTGTCGTCAATGTCGCGTTCCAGCAACCAAGAACATACTTCCAGTCTTCTCTCGCAATCTCCTTCCAGTAGTCCTTGGACTGGGTGATGGTGATATGGACGTAATACCTCTCGATGAATAACCCTCCGAACCTTAGATAAAGAGACTCCTAATTGTCTTGCGACTCGTCTCGTGCTCGTACTGATTGATTTGTTTTTCAACTATGACAGGTATTCTTGCAGACTGACCCCTTTTTATAGCAAAATTTCCATCAGGTACGAGCAACAGAACGCCAGGATACAAGTGAGTGAATTCTGGCTAACACAAGCTCAAATTGGCAATAAAACAAAATTACCCTAACATTTTTAGAGCTTTTTTGCAGCAATAATTAAAAAATAATTAAAATTAATTACCTGATAACCCAAAACAAACATTTTCGACTTTTTATCTTAAAAATTTTGTTCATTTAAAGAATTTCCTACCTAACGTGCAATAGAATAATTAGGTAGTCAGAGATTTCGAAGGATGCGGCTTTTCTAATGCTTTGTCTACCTTACCATGTTATACCATTTTGGAAAGGTAATGAGATGGGCAATTTAATAAAAATAATAAAAGGTGTTTAATTACATTAATTTCGGAACAAGTTTGAGAAAATGCTGAATTTTGGATAATCACAAATCATTTTATCACTTTTGGAAGTGACTATACCAGCAGTGGTAGGAGTTTGGAAAGATCATTGGGATAGTAGTTTTTAAGCGTTTGTTTGATGTCGCTGTGTTGGGTAGAGCAGAAGATATAAATAAAAGAGTAATGTGCCTAATAAAAAAATCGATTTTTCGAAAATTCCAAAGTAGCCTAACCCCTTAAGATTCGTGGAGGTCCGTATAACAATGGATTATTTTTTTTTAAATTGTCTACTTTTAGCTATATTGAATATTTTATCCAAGAAAATTTATGAGACTCGATTTTCTCCAGCCTTATTTTTCTCCAGTGATGTTAAATGCGAATTTTGCGACGAGCTGGTTTTCAAGGAAGTGGATTTTTCGAGGGTTCAATTCGAAAAGTATGCTGAGTTTCATAATTGTCGAAGGACTGGAAATATCTGTTAAAGTTCGAGAAAAATAAAAAAAAATTTTGTACTCAATGATAGGGAATATTGCTACCGATTGAATGGTGTTATTTTTTTGCCTTCAGATCCTAAATTTTTTATGGGCGGAGCCTCAAAGTTGAAACATTGTCCAGCTGCAGGGGATGAAGAGAGATAGCTTTGAAGAATTTAAGGTATTCACGGATAGACGAGAATGTGAGCTAGATGATAAAAGTATAATGGGATTTGTCACACAAAAAGGCCCAGAGTTATTAAGTCTGTAAATGAAGTCTTCGAAAAGGCTGACAATGGAGTCGTTTTTTGAAAATTTTAAACCCGAAATGTTGAAACGGGTAAACAAAATTCGCTCCCTTTCTAGGATGGCATAGAACTTATGAATTTATGTGCATTAAACTATTTTTTTCCATTGCTTGAAAAAGGGGCGTGGTTATGAGGATTGGCGTTTTGGCGCCATAGAGCTTTAATTCTTTTTTTTTTTTGCGAGAGAGGTGAAAATTTTCCAAAAGAGGGTCCGTGCCCTCCGGTAGTGTGATATTCTTATTCACTAAAAACACCTCTCTGGGGATTAGCCAAAACAGACCATATAGAATAGGGTCCCTTTTCGTCTCCTCCCAGACTCCCTTAGTGGGGGCAACTGAATTCCTAGTGTCGCCACTAACCTCGGTTTCCTGGGTCGCTGCTAGGATCCTAGCCTATCTGCAGGAATCCATGCTGTCCCACCGTCTCCAGTGTACCTTCTTGATCCATGCGTTAGTAACAACTCCTTCTCTGCCCACGGCATTGAAAGGTTTCAGGCCATAAGGCTTTAGTCCACAGCCAGGACCAGTAACCTCCTCCGGTTTAACCGCAGCTAACCATTCGAAAGGCAGGTCTGCATCTTCTACTGGTGCGTGTACCGCGGAGATAGCCAACTCGTTAGAGTCTACCATCTCTGCTACCGCCGCACCTGAGGAAGTGCTAGTTTTTACTTTGCCAATGGCACCTTATTCCAGGACTGCTAGAGCACTGTCAGCCGGCGCAAGCCAGCCTCCATAGCCGCCGCGGAACCTTCGAAAAGTAATTTTCCCAAAGCTGCTTCTGTTGTGGGTACTCGACAACTCGAAGTCGTACCGCTTCTTGTGAAGTAGACTCGATTCTTGCCGAATCGGGCCAGATCCTATACGGAAAGGAACTTGCAAATTATATTCGCAACTACTACACGCGGTTTTATGTTGCATCGACGTTGCCAACCTTCTCGTCCAAAGATGAATTCTTTCATCATGTTCCTACTTTCTCTGATGAAAGTAGAGAATTCCTGGACAGAACGCTTACTCTCGACGATATGCTTACCGCAACGAACGATCTTCGACGTCATACTTCTCCTGGTTATAATGGTCTAACTCCAGGAGGCCTGCAGAGGATGGGAAACTGGAGGCCAGTTACTCTTTGTAATGTCGACTACAAATTAGTTTGCAAAACACTGGGAACTCAACTTCGCTCAGTGATTGCTTTATGACCTTTCACTGGAGCCGCTGTTGGTAAATCTTCGTCGATCGTTGAGGGAATATTCAGTTCACTTACCATATATAAACTAATATAAGGCCACTTATATTAGCGTATGCTGACGACCTGGCTATTTTCGTCGCGAAAGAAAGTTTCCTGAGTTTTCAAACAATACGAGCGACTGGCGGGCGCTAGGGTTAACCTTACCAAAATCCAAGGCCTATGGTGTGGGAGGTTGCGGAATCGAACAGATTCTCCCCTCGGCATACAATGGACGAATACTTGCCTGAAATATTTAGGTGTATATGTGGGGTTCGATGGTAAAACATCTAATAGCCGCATGGCTCTGAAAAAACTCTCTGGAGCTGTGAATTCGTCGCGGACTAGACTGCATCCACTTTCGCTGAAAGGACTTGAAGTCGTTGTCAATTATTTGATTACCTCGTTTATCGTGCACCTGTTAAAAGTGCTTCGTGAAACTTTTACAGGCGAAAGTCGTTGACACCTTCTGGGGGGAAGACGATGGGTCGCTGAAAGCACGCTCTGCCGACCAGTAGCGGAGAGTGGTTTGGGTCTTACAGACATGGTCGTAAAATTTCGTTGTCTTCAGGTACGGGCATTCCAACGAGTGTTCTGTCAAAGAGATAACTTAATTTCGTAACTATGGGTAAGTTTTATGGGGGCTAGCGGCGCAGGGGAGCACTACTATCTACTCTCGGTCCGTCCGCCATATCCGCATGACTGGTCCCAGGATCTGATCTCCACGATTACGACCTGGGGCAGAATAAGACCAACATTCCATTTGCGATGGAATGAACTTGGGTACAGGGAATTCTCAGCAATTCCGATCAGGTTGAACCCTGAGTTAGTAGATTTGATGTTCAGTAGTGCTCGAAGTGTAACGGCCGAGCCGATTCAGGATAACTACAGTTCTTGGAGACATCATTGATACTTCTGGGAACACACTTATACACACCCACACCACACAAATAAACAATAATATGGGGACCATAACTAGCATAGTGATCTATAGTTATCCGTCCAATTACAGCGACTCTAATGTGGTATTCAAGCTGCTCCATCACAGCATCCAAACCAGCTGTCGCATATCGATCGACGAATCCAAAGAGCCTGCACGGTTTGTGTTGGTGAAGGAACCCTGTTCCACAGATACTTCATATGCCCGACCTTGTGCGACATTAACAATCTTGTTCGCGATATGTGCCAGCATATCTGCCCCTTATTCAGCATTACAAGAACGTCGTTTTTACTGGGGCCAAGGACATGTAACCATGTGAATTGCTTGATAAGCTTTATTCTTACACTTGCTAAGTCAAGAATTCATCTATACTGCATGCAGATTGGTCAGACGATTACCTCTAGAGCTCCTGACAACGAAGGCGGACACATTCAACTGCACCTGGCAACCTTTATCGTCGGTGCAGATCGGAAGGCTCGTCCTTCACTGGGAATAATAAGCCGCAGAATTGCAGCAGCTTGTCAACGAAGCTTTTCTTCGCTTTGGTATTGCTGCAAGTGCTGCGGTAAGGACAAGTCTAACGTTGGAATCGTAGAACTTGGAGGATGATGGGAGCAGTTTGCAGACGTCAATGACTGTGCAGACTGGTCCCGCGGGACTGTAATCGGTTCGAAATTTTTGTGCGTTCGTTTAGAACATGTTTGGATGAGTGCTCCCGGAGGACTAGAAAAGTGGCGAACGGCTCTACGGAGAGGGCATTTGCTGGGGAGCAGTGGTTCCCGAAGTAGGAACTTCGGCCGGTGCTGCATCTACCCTCTGTGAACACTCAGACAATCATGTTCTAGTTTGATTTTTCGGTTTCGGTTCATTTTGTTCGGTTGTTTTAGATTTAGCTCTAGGTTTAGTTTCGGAATTTTTCAAAAAATTTTAAGGAACGTACCGTAACGTACCGTCTCACTTCTTATATTTTTTTTGATCGTTAACTATTGTGTCGTTTTGTTTTGAATATTGTACATTTTTAGGGTAGCTAGAGTTTTGTAGGATTTTTACAATAATTGTGTAAATTTACTGGAAGAATTTTTCGAAAACAATAAAATAGACCAATATTTAAGTCAAAATTACTTCAATGCTGTCCTTCTCAGAAATTTCAAATATATTTTAAAATAAAACATTTGTTTGCGACAAATAATTGTCACTGTATCCTCTAAAGTGGATACACTCTTCCCCTTATGGCTTATTTAATATGCAGCTCTGGATAATAACTACATACGAATGAGCCCCATACTGATGCTAGCATGCAATTATTTACATAAAAAGCTAATTTCAGTAAGTGTGTAATTAAGTGATAGTTTGTATTTTCACCGCGAACTGTCTGATTATTTCGTAATTTGTTTAAGGTACGCGGACGGTTTTTGTATGCGCGATTCGATGGACGTATCTTCATTGGAGCTGAATGATTCTCACGGCACATTACGTTGTATATTTACTACTCTATTGTAATAAGAACAATTGAAATGATCTGAATTCTGGTGGTATAAAATGAAGAAGCGGGAGCTTTTTCATAGATTCAAGTTCAATTTGAATTGGTGGATAAGTGGTACGTACAGAGTGTAGTGTTTAGCTATTTGTTCACTAAATAGTAAAGTTAGTTTAAAATTATACTTATCTAAATTCCTTGTATAAGGTTATTCCGATTTATATAAACAAGAAATCAATAAAAGAATTTCTCTAGCCATGCTGATTTAGAAATTTTGCTATATTCAATTGCTATGGACGAAAATAAGTGTCCTTCAACCCGACTCATTCGAATGTTATTAGTGACGGTGACTAAGTTTCCTACAAGAAAATTGTTCATTCTTTTAAAGTATTTTAGTGTTAAATGATATTTAATTCAACGTAAATAATTTATTTACTTTACGTTTATATATTTCTATATTTATTTTTTATGTTATGTAATTAGTTTTTATTTTTCTGGTTTCTACGTTATAGTAGTATAATTCATAATAAGGGTAAGCTAAAATATTTTTACATGTTTGGTTTTTTGTAACAGTGTTTATATTGTGCTTTCATTTTCATTGTGTAAATTCACAACGACAAAGTTAATGAGGCCTTTCATAAAAATTTATGTGGAACCAATTTTCCCTCTAGTATTAAAAAAGTGAAGTTAGTGTTAGTTAAAATGTGTAAAAAATAAGTGTAGTTTAAGTTAAGGGGTTAGTTCTAGTCAGAATTTTCAAAACAATTATTTTTATGTTTTTTCATTATGTTGAACATATTCCCTGAAAATTTCAAATAGTTTTCGAGATATTCCACATTTATTGAAGGGCTCTCTGCAACGCGCTATTGAGAACTTTAAACGCGTTTTCTCGAAACTAGGGGCCCCCTCCGGGTTGATCTAATTTCATAAAAATAAAAAAAAAGGTGCTATACGAAGAGAACTATCAACAAATGGATGTACATAAAATATGATATACTATGCAATTAAAAAATATGGTCATATAAATTTTAGGTAATTTTTTTAGTATTTTAGTCAAATTTTTTCTAATCAAGAAGATCACAAAATTTTAAAAACCCCTTGATCACCCCCCATCTCCCCCCCCCCGCCGCACGGTGCGTACGGGCCCGATTGCTGCACCTTAGAAAAAAATTTGTAGTAGGAATTTGTAGTAGAAAATTTGTAGTAGGAATAAAACCTTTCTTTAGGTTTCTCATTCTTGTTTTTGCTGCTTATTTTGGTTTCCCATCTCCATCATTGTAAACTAGCAGACAAAACTCGATGTGCCTACAACTACTAAAACGGATGGAGTTTCGCCCTGTGTTCGAAAATGATGCATCTCTGCTTCATCTAAATCTTTTTCAGGTGCCATACACAACATGACTGCTTTCGCCTATAGGTAAACTTCCTCATGTTCAGCCAATACCTAAAAACGGACAGGCATGAAACCCCATGCAATTGATTCGATTTTTTTTTATCAACTTTCACCTCTTATACCGGTAAGACAGTTTTTTTTGTCAGCTCGTACAATCTGTGTAATAATAAAAGGAGTTAAATCTGATCCGGTGTACCTCAGGGGTAATGTCTTTCACCTATCCTTTTTCCTCCTATTATTACTGACATGGCTTTGCTGATTTTGTGTACTCGTTTTATTTTGTAATACATTTTCGTTTGAACTCTACACATGATTGGATCATTAAACAACGACATTTCTACGACCGTTCTTGTAGTTGAACAAATCGTATCACGTTTTATGAGTCAAAAACTCAGTACTGTTCAACATCTTTCAAAGAATATCCAGAGTCTACTCTCAGCCTATTTCGGTCGACAGAGTGAATACACTCATGTTGCCCAGTTAGCTTAGCTTTACTAACCATTTATTTTCAGTCGTTAAAAATGTTTTACTTGGTACTAATTTACAAGTCGCGCATTAGGCCTAGGCATACCGCACTGTCCGCTTTAGACAAAGTTCAAAAAAGGACTATCAAAATTATTGGCGATCCCGCAATCTCTAAGAGTATTGACTCTCCGGAGCATGTCTGGTATGTCGGTTGTCTCTCACAATTCTATCGCTTTCTATACGGCCTTTGTTCAAACGAAAATGCTAGCCTGATTCCTTGTAGACACACCGAAATACGTGATTTTTGTCGGAATTTTCTAAAACAGACCACTTTTCAATTTAGGTCCCTCTTCAACCTGGTATCCTCTAATTTCTGGAATCTTTCCTAAGCAGACCAACAGGAATGTGGAACAATTTACCGTGTTCCTCTTTTCCCTCGTCTAATAGCCCGAAATCTTCAATGAGGCGTGCATTTTCATTCTTCGGAGTAGAATCTTATAGGTCAGTCTCCAACAAGGTACATAAGTCAACAGGCGCCCCCATAAGAGCCCCTGCTTTGTCACCCCCCAAACAAGCCAGCAGGGACACCCCAATTGGCAATTCTTCCGCCTCCAGCTCAGCCCCCTCCGATTTTCAACGAACACACACAGTCGGAGTCTGATATGCAATACACGCAGCACGGCATCGGCACCTTATCTATATGGTGAAGGAAGGCCCGGAAATGCCCGCATGCCGTCAGAATTTGTGTAATCACCCGGGCTGTCCACCGGTTCCGCGTCTCCACATCCCATCTTTCCTGCCAGGACGCCATGTTCCTGACCCAAGCCACTCTCGCGGGCTCTCCTCCAGGATGGAGGGGCGAACTGCCGCTACCTGGCTAAGAGGTCAATACGTATGACCCCCGCGACCAATAGCACCATCGGTTCCGAGACCGTGCGGTAGGAGCTCACAATGTGGAGCTCCGCACGGCGTTGTACCGCGAGTAAACGCTTGCGGCACTTTTCTCATCGCATCGCGTCGGCCCAAACTTCTGCTGCGTAGAGCATTATGACTTCGGCGGTGCAGATCAACAGACGCCTGTTGCAGGGTCTGGGTCTGTTGGCTATGATTCAGCGTTGCTGTCGCCGCAGCCCGGCCCTTGATCTCGTCCCAGAAGGAGAGCCTACAATCGAGACTCACTCCCAGGTATTTAATGTCATAACCGTCATGTCTCCTACCCGATCAACAACGGAATGCGCTTCTTTTTGAGAAGGACAATCTAGGTATTAGCAAGTGCCAACTCCAGCTCATCGTCGCGCATTCAGGAAGTCACCCAGCGCATAACCTGGTTGAGCCTCATCTGAGCCGCCGCGATATCGTCGACATACTCAACCAGGTAAGACCGTTCAGGCATCTCCATACGAAGGATCTCCTCATATGTACGTTTCCGGTCCACCCTTAGTCGCATAACTCAACCTCTTAACTCATTTTTCTTTTCTTTAATTATTTTGCGCTAAAGCTGTGATATAGCATTATAGGCAACCCCTGACCATTAGAATTATCATAAATAAAAAAAATATTGCTGCAAGAATTTCTCTTTCCCCCGTTCCAGTAACCACCCGATTTGATGACAATATTTACAAATAAACACCGATTTGACTCTGCAATCACCAATGGCATTGTTACCGTAATTCAGCACCACAACATGGAGCATATACGGAGGTCGTTACCACTTACTCCCTCGACGACTTAAATACAAAAGTCTTTGATTTGAATTAGACTTGTGTGAATATAGTATAAGGTTTATCGGTATTTAAAGTTTCTTCTAGCTTTCAAAAGGTTTGTAAATCGAACTACTTAAAATCCATAAAAATATTCTACCTCTAGTTCCCGTAATCCCTTGTGGAACATGGGGTGAGAGAACAACTTCACCTAATTCGAGAGAAAGTGGACCAACAATTTAAAGTGGATTCCGAAACATTGACATTTTCTCTACAACCCACATGGTCTTGTTATATTGATCTGTTGTCAGCAGAAAACAACCATGATAATAAAACTACTTATTCTTCTTGAAATTAAATCAAAATAATTTTTAATATACTAAACAAAATAAAATTTGTAAAAATACTACAAAGTAGTAGGATGTAAGTCACATACTTAAATTCAAAGCATCAATACCATTAAATGAACTTCCCACAGTTTTTTCTCATTCTTAGCCTAAAATCGGCATGCATAGCATCAAAATGGCTGTATGGCACTCAAATGAGGCACGGTACACCCGAGTTAAAATTCTACTTTATTAAATGCATTCCGTTGCAGGCACGTATCAATAAAAGACGCGCGAAATAGTCCAAACGTATCATGGTACGCTTAAAATTTGTCTAGACTTAAATTTAAAACGAAAACAATAAAATTATTTTCGTAGACCGACATCTATCTATCTCCAGTATCTCTAGACTATCTCCAATAGCCGGCAACGTTTGTGCATTTATAATACAGGTTGACTAAAACTGTAAAATATAAGAATAAAAGAAAACAGGTAATTGTTATCATTATGACTGTCATATAACTCACCTTCTGAGTCATCGGCTATAGGGAACAATTTTAATATCAAGCGGAAGATGACCTACACGGTGAACACCGTCTATACGGATGAGATTTTGCATAATCTAAGTGGTGAGTCACTGGTCTCGAATGTGTTAAAACCAGAGCAGTAACAAATGCGTGAAAACCTCTATGGTGGGCGCATTTTTATATTTGTGTGTCTGTAGCGGAAACATGCATACTCGTGGAGGGCGTGTTTTTAAATTTTCGGGCCTGTAGCGGGAGTGGTCATACTAGTACCGGCCGTATTTGTTCGCTATGTTTGCGCGCAATGGGCGTAAATATACCAGCTAAATTATTGGGCTTCAACAATCAGGTGTTGATTAAAGCCATCGGCTGTAAATCAAATCGGAAGCATAGTTACAGCAGACGGCGAAGCTGAAGTAAGGATGAGCGATGTTGACAAAACATTGATATTGACAACGATGTCAAAATCAATGACGGAACATCGATGACCTATAATAATCAAACTCAAAACATCGATGTTCCTTAATATCGATATTAAATAGAATGAAATTGTAGAATGACGTAAATACAGAAGATGCTTATAACATTCAAGCAACTCAAGAAACTCTCTATGATTGTTTCGCAATATAAGAAGTGCAATAGGAACAATGTAACTAACGGCCAGTTGATAATATATCTGAAGTTGGCAAGTTCTTTCAGGCGATTATTTCTGATTCGCTGTTTTTCACTGTAATCAATTTATGGGTGCCTTCCAATATGGCTTTACTAAAGGTCGGTTTACAACTATCTATTTGTGCGAGATTGAGAGCTTTTCACGAAGAATATTGTGGGACAGAGAATTAGCAAGGGGTGCAGCTTTATGGAACAAAAGTTGGGATAAAATACCAATTATACTCAGCGGTGATTTTAACGTGAACGTCGAAGACAACTTATTAAAATTAAAACTGAACAATGATCGAACAATATCGAATACAAGATCGGGAACAACTATCCGCTAACTATCGGATATTTGGTTTTGGGCTTCGCACAGAAATGATTTTGTGAGTTTGATGTTTGTTTTGTCACCAAAATTTGTTATAGCGTTTTGGTTAGACTAATTTTAGAGTACGGTTCCGCGGTCTGGTCACAATTACGATATAACGTAATTACTTACATTTGCGCTTTATAGCCTTCAATAGAAGAATCCTGTTATATTGCCTTCCTTCAGGATATACTAAAGCTTATTTATGTGGGCACTCTACAGAAGAGACGCGAGTCTTTGGGATTCTGTTCGCTTATGCATGCTTACAGGGTACAATTAATACCCCGAATCTACTAACCTGTCTTATTACTTCCTTTACATTTGTCGCACCAGAGATGGGCATTTTTTATTCGAATAAAGATAAAAGCTAAAAGCTCAAATAAATTGAAAAATCGAATAAAAATTTAATTTTTTTAAATTGAACTAATGGACACCAACAACAAATAATTATTTCATAAAGAGACATGAACTATCGAAAAATTATTTAATAATCGAATAACAAATAATTATTTGAAATTCGAATAAAAAGCAACAAATAACAAATAATTATTTGCGAATAATTTATCAAATAACGAATAATTATTTGATTATCGAATAACGAACGATCGAATAAGAAATAATTATTTGAAATTGGATTATGGAGCACCAAATAACAAATTTTTATTTGCGAATAACTTAAAATAAATTGAAAATCTAATAAAAATTTATTCGAATAATTTTTTATTCGATTTTTAAAAAAAATCGTTATTTGTTTGAAAATTTATTCGAATAATGCCCATCACTGTGTCGCACTAACTACAGTTTTAATGAACTTAACATGTCTAAAGTTCAAATAAAATGCCATTTGAGCAATCAGGGTGTTTAATGTCAGTGGTTGTGTTATCAGAAAAAGGTAATATTTATTTATTCAAACGGAAAACATAACGCAACTGAACACTGTCTCCATAAATAAAGCAAGTAGCGCATCGACCTCATTCCAGAGGTATACAACTAGAACAGCAGAAACTCTGTAACAAGTTTGAGTAACACCATCAACCCATTATTGCTTAACTTTGTTAATTTATTATCTATAAATTAGAATATGATTCAAATAATAAATCAGCTGAAAACCAGGCTCTTTATAACTCAGAATTTAGAAGTTTTGCCGGTTGCTTCTACTGCTGCTCTCTAACTAGAAATTCAGTTTTCCTCACTATGTGGAGATCAGCGGAAGGGAGCATGCGCAAAACCAAAATTCTGACTTACTTTCTTCTTAGTCGAACTATATAAGTATATAGGTATTTTTTAATCTCGTATAATTATAAATATTCTAGTCCCTCAACATCAATGTATTGTGAACAGCGATGAACATTGATCATCCCTAAGCTGAAGCCGATGTACAGTATAATAAGGTTCGAGTTTGCATTTAATACTCTTGCTGAGGTCTGGCGCAATAACAACATCTCCAGACGCACAAAACCACGGCTGTTTAACATGGAAAGTGACCTGTCAAATTGTCAACAGGTGTTTCCGGCTTATCTTTAACATCCATTGGGCGGAGGTCTTTACCAATGAAGACCAACATAGACTTACAGGCCAAGACAGAGTAGACACTAGTATTCGCAAGCGAAAGTGGCAATGGATAGGCTGCACACTAAAAAAAGAGCCAAATAACATCGCACGGCAGGTTCTAGATTGGAATCGCCATAGAATCCAAGGAAGACGCTAAATTGGACGACCGCGCAACACATGGAGAAGATCCGTCAAGAGTGATGGTGCCCAGATCAACAAATCATGGCCACAGTTGAAGGGCGTTGGCGCACCGGACAAGGTGGAGAGTCGGTGTAATAGACACCCTATACCCCACAAGAGGTTTAAGGAACCAGAGAGAGGGAGATCCGACTTTCAAATCGAACATTTATAAGCAAGCATGTTTACCTGTGTCCATGTCAAAGAACCCTGAAACTTTCGTTAAAAATTTATTACTTTACATACTTAGTTTATCCCATTTTGCAAGCATTAAGATAATTAGGCTTTATTCTTTCTTTCAAGGAATGGATCCGAAATATTTAAGCATTTTGATTGCTCTCTGGATAGGTGCGCTAGCTGAGGTGGAATTGCGTAAGTTGAATAGATGTGTTTTTTTTGGAAATTTATTTAAAATTTTACCTTCTAGCTGACTACATTCATGTTTGTCATAAAAGTGATCCTGAATTAGATAAATGTATTTTAAAGTCAATAGAAAATTTAAAACCACATCTAGCTGAAGGAATTCCAGAAATTGATGTACCTGGTCTAGATCCTCTATATGTAGGTGATCTCACTTTAATTGAGGGCAACCAAAACGGATTTTCTTTGACAACTAAAGACATTTATGCTTACGAGGCCGGAAATTTTCATTTGACTACTCTTAGGTAATTTAAAACAAATGGCTGTTGTAAAACCCATTTTCTATTTGGTTTTGTCAATTTGTTGCAGGACAGTCAATTTTGGCAGCGAATATGTTTTTGAGTTATTTTTCGATCAAATCCGTGTGGAAGGAACATATGATGTTAATGGTCAATTTTTATCTTTTCCGGTGAAAGGAAATGGACAATTTAATGCCAATTTCAGTAAGTTGCATTTTAAGAAATTAATTTTGTTTAGCATCAACATAAGGTACTTCCTTTTCAGCTGACATTGTAGCTGACGTGAAACTTACAATGGGCATCGAAGAGGAAAACGAAAAAAATCACTATTCAATTAAGGAGCTAAATATTAAAATTAGAGTCGGGAAGGGACGGCTAAAGTTATATAATCTTTTTGGTGGTGACAAACTGCTGGGGAATGTTGTCAACGATGTACTTAACCAAAATTTTGCATTGTTAAGTAACGATTTGATACCAGTAATTGAAAAAGCGTTAGCTCTGAAGCTTAAAAACATCGGCCAGAAGATTTTGAACCAGTTTACATACGATCAGTTATTACCGGAATAAATATTGCTTCAGTTAACTTAAGTGTTTCACTTTGCTCTTATCCTTGCTCTTTGAAATTATAAAGTCACAAGTTAATCACTCTTCCGCTGCAATAATACGAGGGTCATTCAATAATTAAAGAGACAAATTGGTCTGAGAAAAAAACTTTTTATTTTTACAAAACAAAACTTTTCCTACTTTTCAACATAATCCCCACCAACATTTATGCACTTGTTCCAACGGGTTACTAACTTTTTTATACCGGCTGCAAAGAACTCTTTGTCTTGGTGTTTGAGCCAATTTCCCACAAATTTTTTGACATCTTCATTATCCTGGAACTTCTTCCCACGTAATGCCTCCTTCAATGGACCAAACAAATGGAAATCACATGGTGCTAAATGGGGACTGTAAGGAGGATGAGGCAGTAACTCCCAGCCTATTTTGTTGATGGTTTCACGGGTTAGTTGAGCAGTGTGAGGACGTGTGTTGTCTTGATGGAGAATCACACCTCTCCACTGAGATCCACGACGTTTCTCTCTCATAGTTGGCTTCACTTTGTTCAAAAGCATATCTGAGTAGTATTGTCTTTCACCATACACTTTAGTGATTCTAGAGTATATATTAGCTGGTTTTTCACCTTCAGCAAGTAAAGAACGAATCACAGAACGTTGTTCAAACAATGTGGAATTTTCAAGTGGACTTGCCATTGTTAAACTTAATTTTGAGGTTAAAAACACAGCAATGTTGATCCAACAGCTGATCAGGACTCATCTCAGTGATGCCAACTTAAAGTCCTAAAAGTACCAAACTTGTCCTACCAACCATTTTTTCCCCAGACAAATTTGTCTCTTTAATTATTGAATGACCCTCGTATTAGATAAGTGCTGACAAACACAAGTCCTTCTATATTTTCTATACTAATATTATAAAAAAAGATTTTGAGTTTGTTTTTATGTAAGAGATGATCTCGGAAACTACTGAACCGATTTTAAAAGTTCTTTCACCGTTTGAAAGCTGATTTAGATTGTCATATTTTATCCCGGAAAGATGTAGTATTCCTATTAGAAATCTATACTAATAATATCTATTTTAGCGTCAGAATAACTGTGGAATGCTTGGAGCAATATACACCAAATAAATATGAAATGACATCGAGAAAATACTGTAGGGTAAGACATTCGTAACAACCCTAGGAGTGGGGTGGGAAGTGAGTGACAAGTAAAAGTAAGTAAAAGACAGTGTGCGGGTAAGATACCTCTAGGGGTGATGATAGGAAGAAAGCGAAATCTAAATATAATCGAAAAAGAGTGATATTAATATCGAATTCATAGATCTTCGGGTTCCTAAGATGATAATGACATCTCGTTGCCACTATATAATGTAGGGGTAAGACACCCCTAGGAATGGTGATAGCTGATTTAATAGTAAAATAAAATAAAGTAAAATAAAAACAATATCAAGAACTAAAGGCTCGGAAGAATTGGCATTTCCCAACAACAAGTTAAAAGCCTTGACAATTCCAGAATCGTCACGTCTTACTTCAAAAGTCTCCAGTGATATATGTTGAAGTGTATCATTGTAAGGAGGCTAGTGAAAAGGATCAGTCCAAGGAAGGTCATGAAGAGCAAACCGAACGAATCTACGATGAGCAACCTCAATACGGTTAATTTGAGTGGCGTACTGAAGAATGGGTTTAACTACGATACAAGAAAGCAGTCAGAAAGGAAAATTTCTGACAAGAAAGCAGTTTTGTGTTGCATCGATTGTTGAATTCCTTGGACTATCTCTTAATGATACCTTAAGTAGTATTGGCTTCAATCAGGATAATTTCGATATTGGCAGAAAGTGAAAAGTGCAAATTAAGAACAACATCTAAGTATTTAGTTTTGTCAAATATAGATAATAAGCAATCGTTAATAGAGCAATTGAAATTGAACTATTGATTTTTGCGTGAAAACGACATTGCAGTGCGCTTGTCAATATTCAAGAAAAGCCTATTGTTCTAACAGCAATTGTGAAAGAAGTCCACGTCGGAACTTGAAAGAATACGGTATTTTCGCTCTTTCGGAGCAGTACATCCATCATTGATGTAAATAATAAATATCAGTGGTCCCAAATGGCTCACCTTAGGAACCCCTGACATGTTACAAGATTTCATATCAGAAAGGGCGCCAGGAAAAAGTACAGGGAGGTAACGCAAGTGATAAAAACTTTTCAAAAAGAATTTTGTTGTTGATTTGATCAAAAGCTTTACTACAATAAAAACAGTGCAGTCTTCCTAATGACCAGACTGGAAATAAAGACAATTCCAACAAATTATTCACCGTGGATTTACCCTTTACAAAACCATGCTAAAAAGGACTAAGAAAAGGTTTACAATGTAGATAAAGAACGTTATACACAATCGCTTTAAACGTCTTAGCAATGCAGCTGAGACTGTTAGGCATAGTTTAGGCCACTTATGGTATCACCGAACGGGAAGGGGAGATGACATTTGGAAATAATCGAAATGACCGATATTACTGTCGAATACATACTTTTCGGGGTCAGTAATAGAAATAATGACGATACTACGGTAGTTTGTTCAAGCTACCTATGGTTTCATCGAATGGAGGGGCGGGAGGGGGGAGGGGGTAGCAAGAAACCCCTAGGCGTGGGGGTGGCAAAGAAGTGACAGAACGAAAATAGTCGAAATCAACCGATGGTACTGTTGAATTCATAGTTTTCGGGATCACTGAAATGAACAATCTACTGAATGTCGCGTCCGTGGGGTTAAAACAAATCTGGAACCCCTAGGGGTAGGTGTGGGAATCGAGTGACATGCAAAAATAATCGGAAACGACACTCCCTTACAAAAAGTGCGTGTAACGCCGGGCACACGCAGCCAGTGATCAGACAAATTAGCAAGGTATTTTAACACAACAGCGTCGTTAATGAAAAGGTTTTTATGGTCTAGAGTAGTCGGTAAAAGTCAATAAAATCCTTAACATGATTATGACAGTCGACGAGTATAAGAACAGTCTTAAAGAAGTCACCAAAACAGATAGCAATAGTTAGGGAGTCTTTACTCTCAGCGTTACCCAAGATCATAGAAGGTGGATACCCGCAAGAGCTACACTTATAATTTACAAAGCGACAACACTGTTTGTGGTCATTTCGTAAAGCAACGTTCATTCTGTCAAGGAAATTATTACAAGTCACTTCTAAGCTAGGAGGTGAACTGATTAGGAAATTTACAATAAACTAAATAGTAGTCATCGCTCGTTGGGAAACAATACCTCCTCCAAGATTTACTTTTCAAGTTGTTGAAGTGCCCTAAGTTAGAATTGCCACGGTTGGCAAGTCCGCCCCTTAGGCACACAATGAGGTAAATCATAGAAAAATAGCGTCATAGAAAGATGAAACAGAATATTCCGTTCACTGTACGAAGATGATGTTTAGCGCTAGAGGATGAGACGATTCAGGAACCATAGAGTCAAACGGCATTTCACATGTGTCCCATTGAGATCAATAGTAAACACAAGAACCAAAAGTTTGCCTAAGTTATATGAGGCACAGCGGGGCAGCGCTAAATCAGCAGAAAGAAGATTAACCCCGTTTTTTTGGAGGCTTTCTGTTTCAGAAACTGTCAGGAATTCTCGACGGGGTTCAAATCAAACGAATTGCCTGGAAAAAGCCAAACTTGATTTGTTTATCTCTAAGAATGATGTTACTGATTTAGCTTTGTGGTAAGGAGCGGAATCAGCCATAAAAGTGCATTCAGGTGAATCAAAAAACCATTTATTTATTTATTGACAAGTTCGCTAAGAGCTGACTACTACAAAATGACAATACAATTTAACAAATCTACGCTGGACAGCCTCAAAGCGATCGATGTGAACCGCACTGAAAGGGAACCAAACTGGACTAGCATATTCTAAGATAGGTCTGACGGAAGTGCAATGGAAGCATCGTAATATACGGGTCGTGAAAGTCCTTTGACCATCTTCAAGTCAAAATTTAAAATGTTACAGTCATTAGTATAAGAAACAATACGGAATATGTTGGCATCGTCAGCGTAACAGAGAATTTTCGAGTCAGTAAGAAGTAAAGATATATCATTGATATAAATGATAAAAAGCAGCGGTCCCAGATGGCAACCCTGAGGCACACCTGAGGAATTAATAATCTCATCAGAGAGTGCACCACGAAATAAAACACGTTATGTACGACCAGACAAATAAGAACGCAACGCCATCAGGAGTGTACGAGAAATTATTAACCAAATTCGAGATATATTTTGAGATGGTAGCTTCGTCAAGTTATTGGAATGGAGGGAAGTCAGTGGGAGCCGCGTCAAATGCGATAAATCCTTAAAGCTAATATCACAGTTGGAATCTAAAAACGCAGTCTTAAAGAAATCGCCAAAAAAGTTGACGATCGTCAGAGGATGATTACTTTCATGGTCACCAAAACGTAAGGTAGAGGGATAATTGTCAGAGTTATGCCTGGAATTGACGAATTTCCAGAATTGATTAGGCTCAGTGCGCAGAGTTTGTTTAATTTTATCTAAGAAGTCGATATAGGAAGATTCGAGAGCTAACCGGAATTGCGTAGACAGAGCGCTTATTGTAATTTCGTTTATTGTCACAGCTTTTAAGCCTTATCATCATCTTTATACAGGGAATACCTTGATATTGTTCGCGATAACTTGCATAATGATCCTCGTACCTTTTTTAAATTTGTAAATATGAAGAAGAAAACTATAATTATCCATCTACAATGTGGTACAATGGATCCTCCAGTTGCAGTGCGCCCGATATAGTCGATAACTTTGCATTGTTTTTTGAAAGGTACTTTCCGTAATACTTTATCCAGAATCGTTAGGGCTTCATCTGGCGTACCGCAGGGTAGCCATATGGGCTGTTGGTGTTTATTCTTGAAGAAGATTTTCTCATGCGTTAGAAACAGTTGATTCTTCTTGCATTTAGGTTGATTTAAATACATTCAAGATCGGTGTGAATCTAATGTAATGGTCTAATGTGAGGTTGTGCCATTCTCTAGGAACCAAAATCAGCTCGTCTTTGATTATACCTTTGCTGAAACTAATATCTGTCGCGTGCAGTCTGTTACTGACCTTGGTCTGAAGCTTGATCGTAAACTTGATTTCACTCTGCACATTAACTACATTGTTTCTAAAAGTAATTTAGTTCTAGGTTACGTAAAGCGTTGGGGTAATTCCACTAAAATTCGACAAGTTTTGGGAAAATTCCTGAAGTGACCTCGGCAGATTTTTATAATATTTTGGTAACTGAAACTATGTTGGGATAGGATAATGTGTGTAAATTATTTTCGTCCAATGTTTTTTTCTTTTAGAAGTTATAGCGCTTTAAAAATTTGAAAAATGCTTGAAATTTGTCAATTATTGCTGTGTTTAAAAATTCGTATGTTTTACAATTTGCCCACTAGAATAATCATTGAGGTGTTATTTGAAAGGTAAACCTTCAAGCATTACAAGAAAAATATTTGTGGAGCCCTGCAAAGGAAAAAAGGACATTAACGATCTCGATTTCGTCCTTTATCCTTTATATATTAAAAAACGTATCCTGGATTTTTTTTTATTTTTTTCCTATCTCTTTAATAATATGTTTTCTAGGTGTACTGAAAATTTCAACTTGGGACGAAATTGGGATCAAAATAAAATGCATTTTTATATATGAATGAATGCTCGGAATGAATATATGAATGCTCGGAATGAATATATGAATGCTCGGACATCAGACCGTGCCATGTCCTCAGGCTGGTGAGGGGCGTGATCGAGGCATTGTCTGGTGACCTGGCCCTCGAAGCTGATAAGGTCGGCTCGTTTTCCGCCCGTTGGAACGATCTTCAGCTCCTGTCCGATGACACGAATAAAATTTCCAACAAGGTAGACAAGTTGTTGGAGATTACCATGACTTTGGAGTCAAATTCCTGTGCACTTTTGAAGCGATCACATGAGCTGTCGACTGGGGTCGTGGCGATTTCTGATTCGCTTACCGATGTGCAGACTGTGATCGCTAACCTTGATCCCGCCACTGCCTCTTCTGTGGGTTCTTCACCGCTATTTCCGGTAGTTGACGACATCCGTCGTACTGTGAGAAATATATAAGCCGATGTCGCTGCTTGGTCGGCGGCTGTTTCAGCCAATGGTGACCTAATTGGGGCTATTGCGACGGATGATAAGGCTCTTTCTGCTTGTAGTAGGGCCTTCCCCGTGCCCCTGGAGGCAACCTGTCTGTCAGAACGTGGTACTGACCCGGAGGTTTGAGGCTGTCCATCTCTCGACTCTACCTCCGAACCCCTGGTTGCTCCGGCTCTGGATGTGGGCAGTCCCTCGTCTGTATCGCTTGCAGCTGGTGATGGCGGCTCGCCTGGCCCTCGTGATGGTGTGACACGACGTTCCCGCGCAGCCCGTAGGCGTGCCCGCCGATTGCGCGCCATTGATCACCCTGCCTTAACGAATGTTGCTTCAGCTGTGAACATATCTCCCAGTGTCTCCCAGTATAATCACCACTCATCGCAAGAGACTTTACCGTTGCGATCTATTAATGTGTCTCGAAATGAGGGTTTCAATCTGAGAATTGCGCAACCACCGAGGTCCTTTTTCGTCTCCCGACTTGATCCATCGACTTCTGTTGACGACGTTATTGGCTACGTCAGGGAGAGGAGTGGCGTTGGAGATTCTGCACTCCTCCGTTGTCAACTTTTAGGTTCTCGTCATTCTCAAAGACTCATGTCGTCTTTTAAGTTAACATCGTCCCCGGATCTTTTTGAAATAATGTCTGCCCCCGATTTCTGGCCCGAGAATATCATAGCTCACGAGTTTGTGCCCCGTCGTAGGGTCGCGGGAAGCACTCAGACTAGAACATCTGTTAGCAACCAAAAAAACTAAGTACGCTATCCCTTTACTACCAAAATGTAAGGGGATTAAGAACAAAAACAAGCCAGTTATTTCAGGCTTCTCTTGCCTGTTGTTACGACGTCATCGCTCTGACCGAAACCTGGCTTCATAGCGGTTTTAATGATGCTGAAATTCTTGACGAGTCCTATCAGATTTTTCGTAAGGATAGATACTCTGACTCCATGGCTCGTGGGGGCGGCGTACTGGTTGCATGTAAATCGCATTTGGATTGCAGGTTGGTTGATATACCTGCCTTTTCCGACACGCTCACAATTGAGCTCTTAGCTCTTAAGATATCACTGATGAAGATGCACATTTTCCTGCTTTGTTGTTATATCCCTCCAAACTTGACAAATCATGTTGATGTGGATGGTAGAAGTCTTTACGATATTTTAATTCTTAACCTAGAATTTATTGGCAATATGACAAACCCAGAGGATGAAATCATCCTTCTTGGTGATTTTAACTTACCCAGCGTTCAATGGGTACTCAACGCTGATGACGATGACTACCTTCCCTTTAATTGTCTTACTGCTAATGACTCCCATTTTCTTGACGCCATCTCCTCCTCTGGTTTACACCAAATGAGTGATGTAAAGAACTCTATGGGAAGACAGTTAGATCTTATCTTTTCTTCTGATTCGTGTAACACTATAGTCGAGCCGACGTCTCGGAAGTTATCCGCTATTGACAGTTTGCATCCGCCCATTTTCATCTCTTTTTGCTACGATGGTTCTAATACTGCCGACCCCAACGTAGATCAATACGTTCTTGATTTTAAAAGGGCGGACTTCTCTGATCTTTCAAACAGGATCCTTTCGATCGATTTCGCATCTCTTTTTGATGATAGCGATATCGACGAGTGCGTTTCCGTGTTTTATGATAGGATTTATGATCTGTTAAATTTGTGTGTTCCACTCAAACGGTCAAGATCATCCTGTCAGTCCCCCCCCCCCGTGGTATACTAGAGATCTACGTAGACTTAAAAATAAGAAAAATAGACTATGGAAGACTTACTTACGCTGTAGAAACACATCAACTTATTGTGATTTCGTTTATTGTCATGACAGCTTTTTAGCGTTATCATCATCCTTGTACAGGGAATACCTCGATAATGTTCGCGATAACTTGCATATTGATCCTCGTACCTTTTTTAAGTTTGTTAATATGAAGAAGAAAACTGATAATTATCCATCTACAATGTGCTACAATGGATCCTCTAGTTGTAGCGCGCCCGAAATAGCCGACAACTTTGCATTGTTTTTCGAGGGTGCCTTTTCATCTGGCAATTTTGTGCCTTCCCCGGAAGAGTTTGATCATATCCACGAGCGTCCGGCTGCCTCCACTGCTTTGCCCATTATATCTCGTGATATTATTATAGATCATATCGAGAAGCTTGGAATGGACTTTTCTTTTGGTCCCGATGGTGTTCCACCGGCATTCGTGAGATGCTGTTCCGACGCCTTACTCACTCCACTGGAACTCATCTTCAACAAATCTCTTCAGGCCGGTAGATTTCCTACGTTATGGAAGAGCTCCTTTATAATTCCTGTTTATAAAAAGGGGCATAAAAACATAATAATAAATTATAGGCCAATCGCAAAGCTTTCCTGCATACCCAAGTTGTTCGAATCTGTTATATACTCGCAGCTTGTAGGGCAGTGTAAGGGGTTAATCTCATCTAATCAACATGGCTTTCTGCCCGGTAGATCGACGACAACTAACTTGCTTGAATTTACATACCACATAATCTCTGCCTTTCAGCAAGGTCTCCAGACTGACTGCGTCTACACCGACTTTAGCAAGGCATTTGATAAACTTCCTCACTCTGTGATTATGCTTAAGCTTGAAAAGTTGGGTTTTCCGCCTTTATTGCTCGATTGGATCTTCTCTTACTTAAAAGACAGGATATATCGAGTATCTTTCCGTAATACTTTATCCAGAGTCATTAGGGCTACATCTGGCGTACCGCAGGGTAGCCATCTTGGGCCGTTGTTGTTTACTCTTGCCATTGACGACATTGTTCATCTGATTAAGCACTCTAAAGTCTTAATCTATGCAGACCATATGAAAATTTTCTCATGCGTTAGAAACAGTTATGATTCTTCCTGCATTCAGTATGATTTAAATACCTTCAAGAACTGGTGTGGATCTAATGGTCTGCAGCTTAACTTGGATAAATGTGAAGTTATGTCATTCTCTAGGAACCAAAATCAGCTCGTCTTTGATTATACCTTTGATGAAACTAATATCTGTCGTGTGCAGTCCGTCACTGACCTTGGAGTGAAGCTTGACCGTAAACTCGATTTCACTCTTCACATTAACTACATTGTTTCTAGGAGTAATTCAGTTCTTGGCTATGTAAAGCGGTGGTCAAGGGAGTTTTCTGATCGGAAGACCTTAATTCACTTATTCTTTTCTTTGGTCAGGCCAATTCTTGAGTATGCATCTCAGGTTTGGTCTCCCTGCTATGCTGTTCATTCCAGACGCATTGAGTCGGTGCAGCGGAACTTTGTTAGGTTCGCACTAAGAGACCTTCCATGGAATGATCCACTTAGGCTTCCTCCTTATGCGGATCGCCTCCGATTGCTTAATATGCACTCGTTGGAAGAACGACGTAGAGTTGCTGACCTAGTCTTTATTCACCAACTTTTGAACTCGAACATAGACTCTTGCACTCTCGCAGGTATGATTTCTTATAGACATACCCCGTATAGCTTAAGAAGACTGCCTTTACTGCATGTTGCTCACTCTCGGTCTAACTATGGTATGCATGAGCCTATAAATCGCATGTGTAGAGCCGTGAATATGTGTCCTGTTTTTGACCTGACTCTTACTAAGGATTTGCTGAAACGATCTCTGTTGTCTGTGCACCCCTGATTGTTTGTGTGGGCGTGTTTTGGATTTTTGTTTTTTTCTTTTTTGTTTGTTGTTTACTAATATTTTATTGCATGGGTTGTGGGAGCCTCATTCATCTCAATATACGTTACATTCTGGTGAATAGGTCAATTGATTCTAGCTTCTGCCTATGAAGTGCGCCTTCTGAGTTAGAAGGATTAATTCTGTACTTTAAAAAATATGCCTACCTTTTTAAAGACACTTTCAGCTTCAGGTTTTCTCCCGACTATTTACTATGTCAAATTGTTTGGATATTTTATTTTAGAAATAGTACCCTGCCTTTATTGAGTAGGTATATAAAAATGATTTTACCTGCGGTTAATGAGAGTATACACATTGTAATTTAAAAAACTTGTAAAGACGTGATGTGTAAAGACAATGATGATGTACCCGTCTGTACCTTGAATAGTTCAGGGAATAATCCAAATATTATTTTAGCTCATGGTACTCATTCTGTTTGTGTGTGTATACTTCATCAGAATGCAAAACTTATGTTTGAAGGGATTGGAATTAGTCAATTAACTAAGACATGCTTAGCTATTTCTAAATGTAATCCTCCGAATATACAATGTCTGTAAGGTAATGGTACTGAATGTCCAGGTTATTCAAAACTGAAGGACTTCCTTGAATATACGTATATACGTTTGAATAATTTGTTTTCCAAAATGTAACTTATAGGCAGTCGACTGATCGTGCAAAACTGAAAATAAAGTTAGAATCATTTGATAAGTTCTACCAAAATCTTATTGAAATAATGCCAAAATTAAGTCTACATTCATTTATAACAGATCAACAAAACAAATATTCTCAAGAGGTCAAATCTTCCCTACAATGTGAAGACATTTTAGTCATATTGGACTTTTCAGAGAATTATTCGTTCATTATTTAGGACGAAGTTCAAGGATTTCATTGAAGTACTGACCAAGCAACTACTCACCCTTTCGCAATCTACTTCCGAAACAAAGATACTTTAGAATTAGAACATACAAATTTAGTAATTATAAGTGATTGTTTAAAACATGATTTTCAAACTATTAATATATTTCAATGAGAATGCTTATCATTTTTAAAAGATAGATTTAATGTCATCATGATATGCTGCACAATATAAAAATAAAAAGAACTTTGATAATTTGAGTTTGCACAAAGGAAAACATGGAATAGAAGCTGAGTGGAATTTCTTTGCTACTTTACATGGGAAAAATGTTTGTGATGGGCTTAGAGGTACACTAAAGCGCCTTGCAACAAAGGAAAGCCTTCAAAGACCTTATAATAATCAGATAAGTAGCCCTCAGTTATTATTTGAGTGGGCTAAAGGTAATATACAAAATATGAACTTCGTATTTATCTCTACTGACTCATATAAAGACGAAGAGGTTAAAATGAAACAAAGTCTTTTAAAATTAACTCCACTACCATCAACTCGAAAAATGCATCAAATTAGGTGTAATAAAAGCAAAAAATTTTTCTTTTTCTCAAAATGAGGTTAAACACACATTAAACTAAATTACTATGTCTTAATTTTGTTAGGTTAATATATATCCCAAGTAATAAAAATACAGATAATATAATCAGTCATAAACGCAGTGTAGTTTCATTTGTAAACGTTATAGAAGTAATTTCCGAACAAGTGAAGTGTGAAGTTAATTTCGATACCTCATTAACCTCTCTCATTAACCGCAGGTAAAATCATTTATATATACTCAATAAAGGTAGGGTACTATTTCTAAATAAAATATCCAAAAAATTTTATATAGTAAATATATTCGGGAGAAAACCTGAAGCTGAAAAAAGTGGTTTTAAGAAGGCAGGCATATATAGAAATGCATTTTATTATGATCCCAATTTCGTCCCAAGTTGAAATTTTCAGTACACCTAGAAAACATATTATCAAAGAGATAGTAAAAAAATAAAATAATCCAGGATACGTTTTTTAAAATATAAAGGATAAAGGAAGTAATCGGGATCGTTAATGTCCTTTTTTTCTTTGCAGGGCTCCACAAGTATTTTTCTTGTAATGCTTGAAGGTTTACCTTTCAAATAACACCTAAATGATTATTCTAGTGGACAAATTGGAAAACATACGAATTTTTAAACACAGCAATAATTGACAAATTTCAAGCATTTTTCAAATTTTTAAAGCGCTATAACTTCTAAAAGAAAAAACATTGGACGAAAATAATTTACACACATTATCCTATCCTAATATAGTTTCAGTTACCAAAGTTTCATAAAAATCTGCGGAGGTGACTTCAGAATCACTTGTCGAATTTCAATGGAATTACCCGTTGGTCAAGGGAATTTTCTGATCGTAAGACCTTAATTCACTTATTCTTTTCTTTGGTAAGGCCAATTCTCGAGTATGCATCTCAGGTTTGGTCTCACTGCTATGCTGTTCATTCTAGGAGCATTGACTCGGTGCAGCGGAATTTTGTTAGGTTCGCACTAACAGACCTTCCGTGGAATGATTCACTCAGGCTTCCTCCTTATGTGGATCGCCTCCGGTTGCTTAATATTGTAACGTGCACGAGGTAGGCCACGAAAAGGGAAATAGTCATCCGTGTAATGCGCATGTCCCAGGTGGCCAGAAATCAAGAGAAGGAAATGTCAAACGGGGAAAGTCAAGGACGACTCGAACCCATGGTGAATATGTGAGGTAGGTGAAAAATATGTAACGGATATATCTAGAACTAAGTGACTGAATTTTCTAGAATTAAGCTAAGTAGTATAAATAGGGCTGGGCAGTAGCCTAGGCAGTTTTTAGTCGTGACTTAGACTGCGAAGTGTTTACATGTGATAATGCGAATAGTTAGTTGTATTTTAACCCGTGAAATGATAACTGATAATTAGAAAAGTGAAGCGTTGCTATATTGTGAAGAAAACGTGTAAAGGAAATTGTAAAGAGAACTAATTAAGTGAAGACTAATAAAATTGTGAACATTTGTGACTGTAAATAAATGTCTTGATTAATTCGTCGAGCCCGGAAAGCCCCATTTATGTTACAATATGCATTCTTTGGAATAACGACATAGATTATTCCACTCTCGCCAGTATGGTTTCTTATAGACATACCCCGTATAGCTTAAGGAGATTGCCTTTACTGCATGTTGTTCATTCTCGGTCTAACTATGGTATGCATGAGCCTGCTTTTGACCTGACTCTTACGAAGGATTTGCTGAAGCGGTCTCTGTTGTCCGCGCACCCCTGATTGTTGTGTGTGAGCGTGTTAAAAAAAAATTATAGTTTAATTAAGACCTAACTATTAATTCCCTTTTTCTAAATTTCATGGAATTGTAAACAGAAATGAACCAAAACTCTAGCTGCCGGAGATATCAAAGCAATGAAATTCAAATGAGCGTAAATTGTTATTAAAATTTTTTTTATTAACAATAAAAAATTTAAAGGTATTTATTTAAAAGTATTAGTTCTCACGTAAAATGAAAATCAAACAGCTTTGGAGTATTCTCTAAAATTAATATATAAACAGTTTTGATTTTAACAACGACTAAACTGTTAGTAATAATTTACTTATAACAAAAAATACTAAATACAATACATCCTACTTAAATTAATTAATCCTAAAAAGCAGTTAAACAAGCCAATTTTCAAGTGGAATCCTATTAAAGAGCCGTTCCATAAAAATTTTAATAACCATAGTCAACTTTTCTCGCAACGCTGGTTTCATTTCCTTCAGCAGCTCCTGAGCATTACTATTGATGAATAAGTTCAATGCAGCTTCTAAAAAGTATATAAAAATTGCGTGAGTTTTATAATGTTAAATTACATTGTTGATAATAGTTTACGTATAACAGCATTTCCATTTGCAATATTATCAACACCCATCCTGATATCTTTAACACTAAAGTCCATTTTAACTTTATCCACGGAGAGATAGGTAAGGTCATCATCCCTTAGTTGAGGAGTTGCTTTGAAGTAGATCTTTGCTTTCACACCCTCTGGAAAAAAACGAGTTTTATTATAAAAAGAAAAGTCGTTATTTTGTTACGAAATAATACCATATTCGCCCCAATAGTCTCCAGCACCAGATGCTTTTACCAAAATAAGGACGCCTGACGATCTGTACTGGGCTTTAACTCGAATGCGTGGTATATCGTATGTCATTTGGAACTGGAGTGTGTCAATATCAGATCTGCAAAATAAAAGTATGTTTAAATACATAGAGTTGGGCTATTAATAACAATGAAAATATTTGATTGATTATCTTCACATAGCATTCAACTACCTATTGAAGTACACGGCTAAACTACTCTTTTAGGGGTTTTTACATAATAAAGATCGTAAGGGTACTGTAGTCATGGCTGTGATATAAAGGGTGTTTCAGATCTGACGTGCAAAAACTAGTGGGGTGATAGATCTCACCTAGCCAAACAAAAGATTGTTTGGCAAGGGGGGGGGGCAATCTCAACCGTTTGGGAGTTACAGGGTGATTCATAAATTTCAGTTTTTCATGGTATGCACATTACTCTTTTATTTTTATCTTCTGATCTACCGAACATAGCAACATCAAACAAACGCTAAAAATCCTAATGACCTTTCTAAAAACCTCACTACTACCACTGCAGGTACAGTCACGGCAAAAATTGAACAAAATATTTTGAAATTACCAAAATTTCAGCATTTTCCCAAATTTTCTCCGAAATTTATGTAATTAGTATACCTCTTTTTTATTTTTTTTTTATTTTTATTAGCTTGCCCGTCTTATAACCTTTCCAAAAAGGTGCAACATGGCAAGGAATACAATGAATTAGAAAAACCGCATTTTATTGCATTTTAGGTAGCAAATTCATTAAGTAAACAAAAATTTTATGATACATGGTCGAAAATGTTGGTTTTGGGTTAACAGGTAATTAGTTTCAATTATTGATGCAAAAAAGTTATAGAAATGTTGGTGTAATTTTGTTTTATTGCGGATATTAGCATGTGTTAGCCAGAATTCACATCCTTGTATCCTGGCGTTTTGTTACTCGTACCTGATGTAAATTTTGCTATAGAAGAGGGTCAGTAAACAAAAATACCAATCACAGTTGAAAAACAAGACAATAAGTACGGCTGTTTTTAAGCAAAAATTATTACAAAATGGTAGAATTTACATTTGAGGAATACGCAGATATTATTTACGTTTATGGTGTAGTAGACGGAAACGAGAGAGCGGCTGTACTGGAATACCAAAGGAGATTCCCTAACCGGCGAGCGAGCACCCCAAAGAGGAGTATTTACACGGACTTTCCGAAGGTTAAGAGAAATTGGAAGTGTAACTTTACACTACTGGGAGACACGACCCGAAACTTTGGAAACTTCTGCCGACGTCGAGCAGCAAATAATCACTATCGTGAGGCAGGACCCTGAGACGAGCACGAAACGAGTCGCAAGGCTATTAGAAGTGTCGTCATCTAAGGTTTGGAGGGTTATTCATCGAGAGCGATTACGTCCATATAACCGTTACCCAGCCCAAGGAATACTAGAAGGATATTCCGAGAGAAGACTGGAATTTAGCATTTGGCTTCTGGAACGCGACATTGACCACAGGGCGTTTCTGTACCGAATTCTGTGGACGGATGAATCTCACTTCACCAGGGATGGTATCACAAACTTCCATAACCTCCATACCTGGTATGAAACTAACCCACGCAGGACAAATGTGACCTCATTTCAGCAGAGATTTAGTGTCAATGTTTGGGCTGGTATCATCGGCAAACATTTGGTAGGACCATTCTGTCGCAAGTGCTTAATAGTGAAATTTATGCGGACTTTTTGGACAATACACTACCAGATCTAATAGAGGCGAACCCTATGGATAAACTTAGGGGAATTTTGCACCAACACGATGCAGTACCAGCGTATGCGGCTTACTTTGTGAAGAAAATACTAAATGAAAAATTTCCTAACCGCTGGATTGGATTCCTTTGCCTGCTAGATCTCCAGACCTTACCCCATTGGACTTATTCTTGTGGGGAACAAAGAAGGATGAAGTTTATTCAAGCCTTGTTAACACTAGGGATGATTTATGCAGTGGTAGTAGTGAGATCAACATTGACAGTTTTGGAAAGGTCATTAGGATAGTAGTTTTTTAGCGTGTGTTTCATGTCGCTATGTTGGGTAGATCAAAAGATAAAAATAAAAGAGTAATGTGCATACCATGAAAAACTGAAATTTATGAATCACCCTGTAACTCCCAAACGGTTGAGATTGCCCCCCCCCCCCCCTGCCATACAATTTTTTGTTTGGCTAGGTGAGATCTATCACCCCACTCATTTTGGCACGTCAGATCTGAAACACCCTGTATATAACTATAATCTTGGGGAAAAGACAATTTATAGTATTGTAGCCATTGTAGTGCCTAAGATTAAAGTGCCCTCCGAAAATTACCCTTACGATGAGACATTCAAAGCCAGATGTCAGCCATTATTTGTTTGCCTTTGTACACGAAACGAAAATTTCAGGAAGAAATGCAACTCCACTCACCGTATCGTGTAACAAGTAACACATTCTATCAAAATTCAAGCAGCCGCACTATATGTATAGGGTGTTTGGAAGGTTGATGCAGAGCCTTGTGAGATCATTTAGACTGAATTAATCCGAATGCGGGGTGTTTCAGATCTGGTGTCCCAAAATAAGTGGGTTGATAGATCTCACTTAGGCAAACAAAAAATTGTATGGCTACTCAACGCAGCGACATCAAACCGACTCCAAAAATTACTATCCCAATGACCTTTCTAAGATTGTCAAAAATGTTGATCTAACTCCTACCATTGCATTCTCCGAATACATTTATCTTTTATTTTTATTAAATGGCCCACTTTAACATTCCTTAGGAATCCATGACTACCTAATTATTTTATTGCACTTTAGGTATCAAATTCCTTAAATTAACAAAATTTTTAAGATTAAGGTGTTCTTGCTAAAATTATTAAAAATTGATGAATACGCGGATATAATTTACATTTATTGTGAAGTATTGGATTTAAGAGGAGATTACCTAATCAACGTGCACACCGAAGAGGGTTATTTTGGTGGATTTTCCGAGGTATGTTTCTTATACAGGGTATTTCACAGCGCTTGTGAAGAAATGAAGGATCTGATAGATGTACGTGAGAAATGAAAGAAATGGTATGCGAGGGGGGAGGATCTGTGAGGAAACATCATTCATATAATTGTTTTAAAACTTTTTTAAATTACATTTATAACGTTTTGAGTTTAGGTTACGTTCGATCAATTCGTATTCATAATTCACTTGCTGTATGGGTTAACCGAGTAGGAAGGGGAGTGGAAGGGGTGTTGGGTTGTGGAGGGGGCATTTTTCAATTTTAAAATTTTATATTATTTGAAAATGACATTCTTGCAATGCGGCTTAGCAAAATTTTCAACTTGTATGTCGCACTATGGATTACCAACAATATTTGTAATGTTTATTTAATTGAATTGAATCTTTTAATTGATATAAATGACCAAATATCTCTTTTTACATTTGAACTGTTGGTGGAACGCAGAGAGTGAGGGGGTGCATAAGTGGTCCAATCAGTAGTTAGGTGAGTTGTTCGATGATTATGTGGGTACTGAATGAATGACTACGTAGCCGTGGCTTGCGGGTGGGTCCCGAGGATTGGTAATGACAAAATTATTTGTTATGATACAAAATAGGGAGGAGAAGGTTGCTGGTTAGATAAGTGGTAGGTAGAAGGGGGCTGGTGCAAATTTGAAGTTGAGTTGTTTGGGGTTGGATGTGGTAAAACTTAAAATTGTTAGTTTTTATCTGAAGTTTTTTTCTTTTTAATATGATGTGACCAAAGCCTAGGGGACAACCCTTTGATGCGTTAGCATAGTTTTGGCCGGAAGGAAATTGGGGTAAGAGAAGTGAGGAAACTTGAGTCTCGTTTTTAATAAAAGCTCACGGGGAGATCTAGTCTCGAACGCGGGATCCATGGCATGGTGGTCGTGCCGCTCAACGAATTCATCCAACACCGTCTCCAGTTTGATAAATAATCAAGTGTAAGCGTACCGTGCTTGGTTTTTCGTGCGTCTTTTATTGATACGTGCCTGCACCGGGCTGGCATTTGGAAAAGTATAATTTTTACTCAGGCTTACCGTGACCCATTTAAGTGCAACTCAGGCGTTTTGACGCCGATTGCTAGCCTGAAACAGGCACATATTGCCTCAAAATGTCTGAATGGCACTCAAATGAGGCTCGGTACACCTGAGTAAAAATTATACTTTCCCAGATGCCAGCATAGCCCAAACCCAGTACGGTACGCTCACACTTTTTCTAGATTAAATTTAAAACGAAAACAATAAAATTATTTTCGTATATTAAATCAGTCAAGACCGATGCCAGAAGTAACAAAATTATCTCCGCAGTAGCCGGCAAAGTTTGTGCAGTTGAGTTACTCGGGTTAATAAAGATTATAACTGAAACTGGGAAATATATAAGAATTCAAATAACAATTTCAGGTACTTCTTATAATTATTATTCTCATAACTCACCTTATGAGTCATCGGCTATTGGGAACCATTTTAATAACATCAGCTGGCCGATGACCCACACGGCGGTGAACACGTATCTTTACGGGTGAGATTTTACATAACTTTTGTTCGCAACAGGCGCGTATATACTTTTAAAAATATTAACGTTTGAATTTGCTTTAGACGTGAATATACCAACTCAGTTATTTTTAATCGGGCTTGAATATTTTACCCCTTCAATAAACAATAAATTTGATAAAATCAAAGATCATACAATCTGAGCTGTTGTTTAGCTCGCAGGAATGCAAAAATAAGGCATTGAAGTTCCCTAATTCCCTTCCCTACAAAGCCATGCTAACGCAGCAGAGGGCTGTCCCCTGGGCTTTGGCAGCATCATTAAAAAATAAAAATATCTCCTAACCAATCATGCCATGCTAACAACTATGAAGACATGTATCCAAACTTAGTGGAAGCTGTAAAAGGGAAGAAACTGGAACAGAGTTCATAGAACTTGAGAAGATTTCAGAAATAGATTAAATCGAATATTAATTTAATAATAAATAAAGCAGAGAAATGCGAGTTGGAAATACGGGGATAACACGTAAATAATAAAACGCGCCCGGTACTCTACCGCAGCGACGGTGTGAACATAAGTGCTTTTTATCTATCAAATACGATTATAAGCCGTTCTACTAGAGAGTCCTATCAAAAAGTCCCAATAAAAATAGTTGAGTTGGTATATTCACGCCCAAAACAAGTACATAAGTTAATATTTTTAAAAGTATATACGCGCTCGTTGCGAGCACGTATAGCGCTTACAACAGGCCCAAAATTTGAAAAAACGCCACACACGAGTATGCACGCTTTCACTATAGGTACAAAAATCTAAAAACACGTCGGTTATGTAAAATCTAACTCGTATCGACGCGTGTTCACCGTGTGTGTGATATTTATATAGTTCCCAATAGCAGATGACTCACAAGGCGAGTCATGACAGTAATATTAATAATAATTACCTGAAATTTGTTATTTTTAGGTTCTTATATATTTTCCAGTTTCAGATAGGTATAATCTTTATTAACCCGAGTAAAATAAGACATAACTGTACACACGTTGCCGGCTAGTAGCACAGATAATTTTTTACTTTAGACGTCGGTCTCGAAAGAGTTAATTTGTGAAAATGTTTTCATTTAAATTTTAGTCTAAAAAAAGTGTGAGCGTACCGTGCTTGGTTTGGACTATTGCAGCGGGCCAGTATTTGGAAAATAATAATTTTTACTCAGTCTCATTTGAGTGACATTCAGGCGTTTTGATGTTGTGCGTGCCTGTTTCAAGCTAGGAATGGGCGAGTCTTATTCTTACGCGAGCAATTAATTTAAGCTATTTTGTAGCAAATTATATAAGATTAAACCCTATCAAAAGTTATGCTTACAGGGCATTTCTGAGAACTGTTAAGAGGTTGTTTAAAATAGCAATATCTCGTTGTATGCAAAAATCCAGTCAGTCAATTGTTCGCATGCAAATTCTAGCCTACCTATTAAACCAATTGAGGCCAAGAAGTAACGAAATCGAAACTGTCAATTTTTCAGACAATCTTTTACTTTTTAAACGGCTAATTTCTATCGCTTGGGGTCATTCAAATGGTTAGTGTGTCGCCCAGTTTCTTTTCTAAAAATATCTTAAGAATCATGCAAACCTGTCTAACACTAGCACGAGCACCTACTAGCTCTTTACAGTTAGCTTACATAACTTCTGGTGGAGTAAAGAGACGAAACGAGTAACTGCAGTGGTTAAGTGTGTTTTATCATTCCTTGGACGAAAGCCGGCCCCTTATGTTCTGACATCCGGCACAAATGGTGTTGCGCATGAAACCGAGAACGTTGACTTTGATCGCTTTCGTCATCATATCTTTAATTATTAATGTTTTAAGCAGTCGGAAATGTATTTTATTGGATGCTAAATTAAGGTAGTGAGATTGCAGGTAATTATAAGTCCGCTTTGGTCATATGCATATACGGTAATTAATAGAAAAGCTGCCTGCCTACCTTTAATGAGATATATTCTATTTATGCAAATCCGCTTTCCTTATGAGCAGGTGAGTGCATAGGTAGTTATGTGGATAGGAAATTGTTTTGTCTAATTAATTTTCATCGACTTTTAAAATTTCGTTATTTTATGCTTTTTAGCGCTTTTCGTGGAGTCGGTGGAATTTTTTTGAATTCTTATTTTTCACTTTTTAGTATCTTAACAAATGTTACTCGAAAAATATTTTTTATCGTGGTGCATTCGGTCAATGCATTACGAAATAAGGCGACTCGTTCGTTTCCTCCCCATATTCGTACCCGAATATGCTCTGTAAAACAGAACAAAAATCATCCAAATCAGTTCACTTGTTACAAAGTTAGTTTTCGCCCACTCCATCTACTCAAAATGGGAGAAAAAATTCTAAACAATAAAAAATAGTTTTTAAACGCACAAAAAGCGCTAAAAAGCATAAAATATATTTAAGTTTATATCTATTAGGACAGTTTGAAGTCAATGCAAATTAACCAAATAAAACTTTCCTTATTTATTTACAAATTTTTATCACAGGCTGATTAATTAACAATAGAAAAGAAAAGTAAAGATGAAAGTGAAACAGAAAGAAAAAAAGAAACGCAAGAATAAAAATAAAAATAACAAACGAAAAAAACAATAAAAAATAAAAAATATACCAATGATATGTATCTCGCATTTGATTTAGAAAGATTAAAATCGAGACGGTTGGAAAAGCAATTAAAAAGGCGAGACATTGACGACAATGGTTCATTCAAACTATAGTTAGTGTGGTGAAACGGAGCCTGCAGAAAGTCACTATACCTAAAGGAACGAGTAGGAACACGGATATTCCACTTAGACAACAGTTCAGGTGAGTCAACAAAACCCTGTAATATATCAAAGATAAAGGAAATCCTAGATGTGTTGCGCCTATCCTCTAGCGAGTCCAAAGAGAGTAGCCCAAGTCTTTCTTTATACTCGGGGAGAATCAAGGAGTTATCCCATGGAAGGCCACACAATGCAAATTTGAGGAACCTGCCTCAATACGAGCACTATGAACCGCATAGGATGGAGACCAAACGGGACAGGCAAGGTACAAAAAAGAAGCTTGGTGATAAAGGGATTATTAAATTTCTTAGACCATCTCTTTACAAAGCCCAAGAAAACGTTGCTCTTGTTAACAATGTAATTGATGTGATCCATGAAATACAAATGTGGATCGAAAATAACACCAAGATCCCGTACTATATCCAGTCTGGTTAGCAAGCTGCCACTGACGGAATAGTCATACATCAATGGAACTTTTCCTTCTTGAATACGTGACAAACGTACATTTATCAACGTTCAAAGGCATATTGTTCGCAATACACCAATAATTAAAAGATTGAAGATCAGAGTTCAGCGTAAAGTAATCGTTGAATTCAGAGACAACACGAACAATTTTAACATCGTCAGCATAACATAAAATTGTCGAGTTCGCTAAAATGGAGCCCATGTCGTTAATAAAAATAAAAAATAGAAGCGGATCCAAATGGCTGCAGAAGTGACCGAAATTTCACGAGAGGGAGCAAGGGAACCGTGAAACAGAACACGTTGTCTTCGTTCAGAGAGATAAGAAGAATCCATTGGACGAAAAGAGATGGAAAACCTTACATAGTAAGCTTCAAAACGAGCAACTTGTCGTAAATGCGATCAAAGGCCTTACTAAAATCGGTACAAATACAATCAACCTGTTCACCAGCCTCAATGGCGGAAATGCAATAATTATCTGCTTAAATGTTTATGTAGTTTTACATAGTATCTTCGGTAGGTAGTTGGGTAGTTTTTTTTGTTAAATTTGCATCTACTTCAAAATGTCGTAATAGAAATAAAATTAAAACGTATTTTATGCCTTTTAGTGCTTTTTGTGAAGTCGGTTAAACTTTTTTTTAAAAACTATTTTACTTTTAATTTTTTAGTGTCGGCATATATACAACTCGAAAAATGCTGCTCCTACGAACAAACCAATTTCACTAGTTGCAGAGCTAGTGCACTCTAGAGAAAGGAAACAGAATTATCCAAATTTGGCAATTTATAACGAAAGCAGTCACAGTCACCCTTTCATATCCTCACTTTAGATACAAAATAATTACCATGGCGCTAATCACAATACTCTACACAGTAAGAGCGATTCATCATAGTCAAGGAATCGTCGCAGTCACTCTACGTATAACATCGAAATCGGTCTACACCTTACGATGCTAGATGCTGCCTCTCCAAACTGTCACCATAAGCCAACATTTTTGTCATGACACAAATAAATACCCTATTCATTCAGAATCATTTAAGTCAGCTCATGTGTTCCCCCCATCCTCATCCTAGGTAAACATTGTTCTTCATAGTAGCAATTGGGGATCATAATGTTGGTTGGTTGGTTGGTTTAATTGGCGAGTGATAACCGTCAAGGAAAGCACTCCAATTAGCACGTTACGCGCATGCCTCCAGAATCGTAAGCACTTCCGCTTATAGGACATCGATATATTCAAAGTTTCGCAGAAAACACCCGCCGCGACACCACAGTCCATTTTCGAGCCATCGGTAAACAGGATGGTGTCGTAGCAATCAAAGAGTTCAGTGCTCCTCTATTTCTTCCTGGTTGGGATTTTGACACTGAAATTCCTTGTGAAGTTAAGATCAGGTATCATGTAATCAGACTGCGCAATAGATAGTTCTCTCGGTGCTGAGTTGGGGATGCTACTAATGCCATAGGGTTTGGTGACCCAGCATCCATACTCTTTTAGTCTGATGATACTGTACTGTGTACTGTGGATGGATGTGATGATCAAGGGGGAGAAGGGGCAGCAGAACATTGAAAGCATCAGTTGAGATGGTGCGTAGCGCTTCAGTAACACCAATGCAGGCAGTTCTCTACACGTTGTCAAATTTGGCCATCTTATAACCTTTCCCAATGGCCAGCCACCAAACTATGGAGCCATTAGTGAGGATAGACCGCACAACCGCTGTGAACAACCATAAGGTCATTTAGGCTGCAGCTCCCTTCTTTGAGCAAAAGTGTGGCTGCAAGCTTAAAGAGCCAAATTCGCCTTTTTGACTCGCTCTTCTATATTTAACATCCAGTTAAGCTTTGGGTCTAGAATAACTCCTAACTTCTTAACTCTGGAGGGTAACGAGAGTTGATGCCCATTTAATTGGGGCATGTCAAAGTTGGGTACCATGGTTTTAGTCGTAAAGAGCCCGGTCTTTCTGCTTTAACAGATAGTCAACAATCCTTACACCATCTGCTGACTTTGTTCAGCACACTTTTTATAATATCACTAATTCCTGGAAGGATTTAACCCATTACCAGGATTTTCAGGCCATCAGCATACTAAACAGCTCTGATCCCGTCCTAGTCGAATTTTAGCAGTATTTTGTTCATTACCATCCGCTACAGTAGAGGAAAAAGAATTCCGCCTTTAGGTGTTCCCTTGCAGACTTGTCTTAAAACACGACTGTTTCCCAGCTTGGACTGTATTACTCTTGATCTTAGCATCGTTAGTATCCAACTGCCAAGACCCCGCTTCAGACCTATCCCTGCTAGAGCTTCAAGGATGGATTCAGTGCGAGCATTATTGAAGACTCTTTCTATGTTTGGGAATGCTACTAGAAAGTATTCTTTATGTATATATATATATATATGTATTCGATTGTACGTATAACTTCGTGGATAGCCGTCTCTGTGGATCTTTCCTTACAGCAGGCGTGCTGAGATCTTGACATTTGCTTTCCATCTAGCGGCTACCGAAGGTGAACGTCAAGCACGCGCTCCAGGGTCTTTAACAGAAAGGACAACAGGCTGAATGGTATGAAGTCCTTATCGAGTTGGTCTGAAGTCCTTAGCAAGTTCGTGACTCCGTTTACCAGGCTTAAGCTACCTTGACTTCTCTCCAGGACTGAGGAACGTAATTGAAATAATGCAGCCCCTGAAAATACCCAACAACCACTTCGCTGCCAACTCTGGCAGTCTGGATCACACTGTATGCAACCAAAAAGACTAATCCAATTAGGTCTATGCGTTAAGAAGTTGGGTAACGCCCCTCCCCTTCACCTAAATTTTTTGACTCCCAACAAGCTGCACACGAACAACCTCGAAGGGGTTGATCGGTCAAACAGGGGTGATTCCCCTTCTCTAAAGACAAATGAAAGATGCCACCGTGTTCAGTACCCTCGAAAATGGGTACCCTCGAGAATAGTTCCCATTCCCATTCCGTGATTTTCCAAAATCAACATTGCAGCTGATAACTTTCCGGTAGTTTTAAATAATTTAGAATACGCTTCCCCATTGGTAAATGATAGAAAAATTTGCACCTAGAGTCACTACGGGAAAAAGAAGGAAGCAGACCCCTTAGTTTGTGATGCATGCTCTGATTTCGATGATTCTCTCTTGTTGCATAGGATTCAACATCATCAACCGATACAAAATCATCGATCCACTCCTTGTACACACTCACACCGTAAGTCACCAGTTTCATCACGATACAAATGGAGCATGTTAGGATCTCTTCAAACCCCACTCCACCCTATCAATTTTTGTCATGATACCATTGGGCAACATATTCTACATAGATCAAAAACAGAAGCTTCCACATTCCCCCCCCCCCCCCCCCTCTAAAATTTATAACAAGACCAATGGTGCGTATACTATATACAGCACAAGCAGAAACATCTAAATCAGTCAACACGTTACAAAATTAGACTCCCCACTCAAAGACCAAATTTTTTATCACAGCAGCAATGAAAGATCATACTCTATACAAGAACAAAAAAGAAGCATCCAAATCGGTCTACGAGTTACAAAGTTTAATTCTACTCCCTTCCTCACCATTACTCCACCCTATTCATTTTTGGAATGATACCAAGGGGGAACATACTCTTAACATTCAAAAAAGCATTACCTTAATCGATCCGCCGCACCCACCCTAAATTGTTCCTCATCGTAGCAATGGGAGAGCATACTCTACACAACAAAAAAGAACCATCCCAACCGGTCCACACATTACGAAGTTAGGTTCAACCATCGGCGGGCATTATATGTCATCTTTTCCAAATTGAAAAATCAATAATTTATAAAATCTGTAAGTAAGTTAAAATGAAATTAAAAATCTACACAGTGTGAGATTCGGACAATAGCCCTCAGCAGCACACTCCAACGGTTCACCCCTAAGCCAGCCTTTACTTTAAACAAGTCACATTCAAAGAGATTAAAAGTGCTCGGAAAATTACAGTGGAGAACCGTAAAATGTTTGTATTAGGCGGATAATATTCCCTAAATTATCACAGTACATTTAATATGTAACGTAAATTTTACGGTGCTGATCCGTAAAAATAGTTATGAACAAATTAAAAATTACTGGAATTATCGTTAATTTAATAATACAGCTGTTTAAATTTTGCCAGAATTGTTACTTTAAACATGATAGCGGTGAGGGCAATCGTCATTTTTCCTGAAATTTTCTCTCCGTGTACCAATTAAAACTCAGATAGAAGTCTCACCTGATGTTTGCCACAGTCATGTTGCTCACACCATATGCTTGTATGTTTCGGAAGATTGCTCGGTAACCGTCTGGTCCATTTCCGAGAATTATAGCAATTTCATCAACTAATACAGGTTCCACCTGATGTAAACAAAAACTAGTTGTCAAGATAAAGAAATTATACTATACAATTAATTCACCTCATAAATGTCCAATTCTGGAATACCATCTCGCAAGAATTTAATAAGTCTATTACCACTTTCTCGCAGACATTCGTTTACGTACTCATCATCTCGTGGACATTGTTGTAAGTAGTAGGCTGCAATAATATAAAACAAAATTTTTAAAAATTTATTCATTTGTTTACACTAAAGGAAATATATTTGTTAAATTCGATAAACGGTTACTTTACTATAATAGATAAACAGTGAAAAAACTAATTTACCGAGTACTATTACTAACATTAGGGGGACTACGTGCTTGTAAATTAAATATGCTATAATTAATACTAATATTATGATAGCTTTTGTTGAAATAAAAATAATGGAGTACAGTGTTCGAAAATGTTGAAATTCTCCAGACATTTTTTGTAATACATTTGGATTATTAATAATTTATCTCAACGGTATAAGCTCCGGACACCCCAAGTTTTTATTGTTCTAGCTTCTACAAGACTACTTCAATCGAAGACACTTATGCATGAGTCGAATGATCTAGGGGTGGGTGGGGGACGAGCACGACCACGAAACCAGTCGCAAGACGATTGGGAGTGTTTTCAGTTAAAAATTGGAGGGTTATTCATCGAGAAGGATTACGTCCATATCATCATATTCCAGTCCAAGGACTATTGGAAGGATATTCCAAAAGAAGATTAGGATTTTGCATTTGGCCAGATTTACTAGAGGACATCACTGTTGATATTCTTGGGGCAATGTTTTACCAACACGATGGAACGACAACGCATATTGATAGCATTGCAAAGAGAATATTAAATGAACTGAATCCTTGGCCTGCTAGAGCTCCAGAGATCTTACTCCATTGACCTTTTTTATGGAAAACAATAAAGGATGAAGTTTATTCAGGATCTGTAAACGGTGGAGGACGAATTAGTTTGCAGAATTGGGACTACAGCGACAAAAATACGGGAGAGGTTTGCTACAATACACCTTAAACAGTGAATTAGAAGCAGGTTATTGGCATACATCGAAAGTGATGAAGGACATTTCGAACAGCTACGTATAAACTTCTACATCTTTCCTCGACCTGGACATTTTGACAGGCACGCACAGAATGAAAACGCCTGAATGCCACTCAAATGCGGCACGGCACGCTTGAAGGAAAATTATACTTTTCCAAATGCCAACCCGCTACAGGCACGTATCAATAAAAGATGCACGAAATAGTTAAAACCAAGCACGGTACGCTCACACTTTTTTTAGACTAAAATTTAAAATTAAAACAATACAATTCTTTGTGTAGATTAATTCATTCGAGACCGACGTCTGAATAACAACACTATCTCCCCAGTAGCCGGCAATATTTCTGCAGTTGAGTCTTATTTTTACTCGCGTTAATAAAGATTATAACTGTAACTTGAAAATATATAAGAAAAAAAGTAGCAGATTTCAGGTAATTGTTATCAGTGTTATAACACACCATGACACACCTTGTGAGTCATCGGCTATTGGGAAAAATTATAATATCAGGTGGCCGATGACCCATACGGTTAACACTTGTCTGGATGGGTGAGACTTTACATAACTCAAGCGGTGAGTCTCGAGTTTCGAATATGTTAAAGCCAGATTTGTATGCCTGTAGCGGGAGCCACGTGGCGGGCGTATTTTTCAATTGTTGGGCCTATAGAGGTAGCTAGCTAATACTACTGGGCGCATTTGTTCGCTTTGCATGCTTGTAACGGGCGCGTATATACTTTTAAAAATATTAACGCCCTTTTATGCTATTCCGTCAATATGTTTTGCAGACTGTGTTCCAACTTCTAATAATTCCAATAATTCTCGTTCTATCGCCAACAGGTGTACTAAGGACTTAAAAAACATGAAAAGTTAGGCTTGGAAGAGGTTCTGTTTCTCAAGGAGCAATTCTGACAACTTGGTTTATTCCACTCTGTTTGATCAATTTCGGTCTTCTTATATTGACTACTTAGATAGAATTAAGCAAATCCTACCTGCTGAGCCTAAGCAATTCTCTAATTTAATATATATCTCGAATTTGGCTAATAGTCTCTCGTGTGGTCCTGACGGCATTCTTGCGTATTTCTTGAAAAATTGTATTCTGTCTCTGGCTCCTATACTCTGTCATTTGTTTAATTTGTCTATTTGCACAGGTGTGTTTCCTTAACCTTAGAGATTGTCATATCCTTCTTTATAAGGAAGGCAACAAACGCGATACCTCTAATTATCGAACAATTGTCAATTTATGTTGTATTGGCAAAGGTTTTGAGGCTATGGTCTGTGATGTGCTTTACTTCCATTTCAAACCGTTTTTGGGCACATTCCAGCATAGATTCGTGAGGGTTTAGTTTACCACTACCAACTTGTTGGAGTTTTATAACTTCTGTATTTGACATAATTATCATAAGATACTTATTTACAAGATTTCAGTTCTGGGCTTTCCTGCAGTCTTCGTCCGGTGGTTATATTTTTATTTGTCCGATCGCACACAGCGGGATTTATTTCGTGGTGTGCTCTCTGACGAAATAAATAACTCTTATGGGGTGCCTCAGGCGAGTCAATTAGGACCTTTGCTTTTCATTATATATATCCCTTGTTAAATCTGAGGTAAGCAAAAACGAAAATATTTCATCCCTTTTACAACCCTCGAGTATTTAGTCGTAAAAGTTGACCGCAATAAATGACGAGTTCCGTAATTACGAAGCACTTAGCACCTTTACCTTTTTTAAGAAAATGATATTGGGAAAGGCGCCATCGGCGCCGCCTTCGTAAACAAGTTGCGTCTTTTTCTTAAATCACATTAGTTTATGAGTCTTACCCAAAATTCCCAAAAGTAATTAGCGCTACCTCTCTCTCTATTTAGTTCCCTGAGGTTTCCTTTTAATTTGCTAAAGCATGAATCTCAGTCTCCAGTGATATTTTAAAAAGTGCGGTTAGTGGCGTAGTTGTGTATCAATTTATATAGTGAATTCATTCAACTTAATTATTATTTTCTAAGGTGGGTACTGTGTAGTAGATAGTAATACTGATGGTTAATGTAAGAGTTGTGTGTAGATTAGATAGTTTTAGTAGAATAGTCATTAGTGTAGTGTTTGAGTACTTTGGAAATTGTTGTGTGAATGAGGTCAATATGCTCCTCGGCGGAACGTGGTATGTCCGGTGAAGTTGGGGAACATTTTATGTTTGTGCCAATAGTGCTGGTGTGTCCGCATATTGGGAGGATGTGACTTCAGCGGATCGTGGTGTGTCCGGTGAAGCTGAAGCAATCCTTGAGTGAACCCCGATACAGCTGGTGTGTCCGCTTATTGGGTGGGTGACTTGTTGACTGGATTCGGTGTGTCCATGAAGGTCAAAGCGCCCGTGTATGATAAAAGGCTGGTGTGTCCGCCATATAGTTAAACCTGCTCTAACCTCATTAGGTGTGTCCATGAGAGCCAGAGCAATGCCTAGCGTGTAGTGTTTTTGAGTGCGTAGAGTAGTTAGGCATTCCCACTGAGTATTAAAATATACTAATGCTTCTTTCTTTTCTATTTGCAGACTTCGACTCGGAATTCGGGAAGGTGTCCACCGACGGACCTCCATAGTGTTGTTTTTTTTTAAATATTAAATATATATAGGCTTTGTCTTGTTGTATTTGTTGTTGTAATAAAACCATGATATATCTTTGATTCTAAATCAGTCGAAAATCCTGTTATGCTGGCGATGCCAAGACTTTCCGTGTTGTCTCAAACGATGATGACAGTGCCCTTTTAAATTCTGACTTAGAGGCCTTCCGTAATTGGTGCTTTTGTTGAACCAATCTTGGAATATGCTTCATCGTTTTGGTCACCTTTCTATGTCGCTCATATTGACCGCATTGAGGCTGTCCAGCGTAGATTTTTGAGATTCGCCCTTCTTGGCCTAGACTGATTCTCTTCGTGTGCCTGCATATGTTGATCGATTTCTGCTCCTTTCGGTGGAGTCTCTTGTGGTAATAGGTTTAGAATTATTTTTCTTTAGACTCTCTACGAGGTGTGATATTTAAGTGTTATTTAATTTAATTGTACTTATAAATTTAAATACTTCATCGTACTTATTTAATAAATATTATGAAGATTTTAGTTATTGTAATTACATAAAGTTAAAACGGATTTGCCATAAAATCTCTGGGTTCCTGGACAAATCTGCATAAATCGTCTTTTCGGGGAATCGCGTTCTTAAAAAATTATTTTCGCATATTTATTAGTTAATATTTCTAAATTTTTCATAAACTATTTTTACTACAGAGTTTGTTATAATATTCATTGGAGAATAACAGCTTTTACGAACGAGTTATAGATAATCTAGCTGAAACTTCTCTTCTTTTAAAAAAAATGTTGATGGGCTAGCCAATAAAGAAGAGAGGTTCGACTTAAGCCGCCTATAGCCTACTTACGTACGCTAGCTTGTTAATCAGATGAAAACATTTTACATGAAAACTTTTGTCTTTTAAAATAAAAATTTCAAAAAACTCTTGCCTATCTGACTATCATTGTTATGTGGTTCGTTGGTTGATCTGATGTTCACCATAATCTGCACTAATGATCCGAGGCGGGTCCGTAAAGTCATAATGCCCGCTGGGCCCCTTTGGCCCAGTCCGGCCCTGGGTGTCACAATAGGCTCCAGAATTTAGGAGCAATACATAAGGAAACCCTCAACTGGTTCCTTGGTCATAGTGGGATATAGCGTAATGAGGCGGCTGATAGACTTGCAAAGAAAGGTGCTCAACAGAATGCTTGCTATTTAGACAGGCCAATCGGCCAGTCTGTAGAGTCAGTAAAAATAGAAATTGACTTCATGGCTATTCAGCTTGCTAAGAATATCTGACAACATGCTATATGTCAAAGCAGATGTTGTCTGTTTGGGACATTAAGAAAACGGCTTTCCTGCGAAGGTGAAACGCACAGATCTCCAAAATATTGTGGCAGTCATTACTGGCCATCGTCTCTTCGGGAGACACGCCGAGCGTTTACCCATTTACACTTTTGAAGAAGTTGTCTGGACGAGGAAGAAGCATTTACTCTGCGATTGCCCGGGTTCAAAACTTTAGGCGTGTGCTTCTTCGGAGGACTGGACTGGTTATAAATAAACCCTATAATTATATTCAGATGCGATCTTGCGGATGTGGTAACACAGCGTTCACCACCCTACCCTAGCCTAACCGACTTCTATTCAATATTACAATAATTGTTTATTTTTATATTATAATGCATAATTAAAGTTTTGGTAGGTAAAGGTATTAAAGTGGAAGTACTTAAAGGGAATTAAAAAGTACTTTAGCACTAAAAACCTCAGTTAAAGTGCAAATCACAATAAGAAATTTGAAGCACATTGTCGAAATGTATTCACTTATTTTATAGGTCTATCCAAGGTACAAATGTATTAACACGTCTATTTTTGAAATTTTTTAATAGAATTAATCCTTCTAACCCAGAAGGCGCACTTCTTAGGCAGAAGCCTAGAACCATTTGACCTATTCGCCAAATATAAAATATATTGAGGCGAATGAGGCTCCCATACCAACATGCAAAAAAAAACATTAGTTGTTAACACACTAAACTACGCCAACCCAGAACAGTCAGAGGTGCATAGACAATATAGATCGTTAGAGCTAATCCTTGGTAAACGTCAAGTCAAAAAGAGGACATATACACATACATGCGTTTTATAATAATAATAATAATAGTGTTTCCATTCAAATACAGAAGGATCTAAATGCAAAACAAACAAAAACGAGAAATTAAACAAAAACTAGTGCGAGCAAAAGAATGAATTACAAATTGTAGATACTCCTTTTAAGTGTCACCTTGTCCACACAAGTATCCAAAATCTCTCCGATATCATTAGCAGACCTACACATGCGGTTAATAGGCTCAAATATGCCGTAATTAGCGCGCGCAAAAGCAATCTGTAAAGGTGATCGATTGCGTAGGGAATAGGACAGTTCTCTAGGCAATACTTTGGAAGCTAGTTCAACACTGTCTAGCTTTCCCTGCAGAAGCTGATGCAAAACTATCAAATCTGCAAAGGACGTAGAAAGATGCAGTCTTTTTTGAGGGCTGGGAAATTCCTTGGACTACCGAAGAATAAGTCCCAGCATAGAGTTTGCCCTAGCAACGACATTATTAATATGGGAGATGAAGTTCAATTTAACATCAAGATACACTCCCAAGTCCCTCACCCCTTCCACCCGTTTTATACCAGTACCCTCAAACATGTACTGAAAACTACGGAAGCTGCCAGACCTCGAGAAGGACATAACCTCACATTTCTCAATATTCAGCTTAAGATTGTTGTTGCGGCACCACTCATAAAAAATGTGCAACTCTGATTGCAAAATCTCACAATCAGCATTAGATTTGATTGGGAGAAAAATCTTAATATCGTCAGCATACATAAGAATTTTACATCTTTGAAGCAAATACGAAATATCATCAATAGATAAGATGAATAACAATGGACCCAGATGACTGCCCTAGGGAACGCCAGAATGAGCCACAAAATCATCAGAGAGTGCGCCACGAAACCGTACCCTATAAGTCCTATTAGATAAATACGACTTAATTCAACCAATAAGCGATGGCGGGAAACCCAACTTAGCCAATTTAAAGGCAATGACAGATTCAGACAGCTTATCAAAGGCCTTACTAAAATCAGTGTAAATACAGTCAGTTTGGCAACCATCCGTGAATCCACCCACAATCAGGAAACAAACTCAACCAAGTTTGAAACCGTGGACCTGCCCTGAAGAATAGAATAGGAATTAAAAAGAACATCTTCCAGAGTGCTGGGAAATGGCCCCGCGAAAGAGTCTTCCTGAATAGAAACAGCAAGGGCCATAATAAAACCGAAGAGGATTTCTTTATGACTGCAGTGGAAGTGCAGTAATATGCTTCAAGAGGATCTCTTCCGTGATAGATGGAACTGATACCATGGGTAAAATTCGATTATTTATGTGCGAAAAGTTTCTACCATCCGGGATGAAATCAGATGATTCAAATGCACCCTTAAAAGATTCAGCAAATAAGTTACAGAGAATATTAGAATTATTGCTGGAAATCCCCCCGAACTCCATAGTCGATGCATAGTTATCGACCTTTTTCGTCAAGTTGACATATTCGAAAAATGCACGGGGGACAGAGAATAATCTGTTCTTTAAACTTTGAAGGTATTCTTCATATAGAGAGCGAGAACGGCTTATAAAATATTCATGGCAAATACTAAATTCTTGCCAGGAGCCAACACTGCCAACACGAAGATACTTTTTCCAAAGTCTGTTCTTACTATTCCTAAGAGTTTTCAATTCTCTGTCAAACCAGGGTGGAGCGGAGTCTTTACCACTAACCCGAACTAAGGGAACAAACCTCCAAAAAGCCTCATACAAAACGTCGTAGGACTTGATACGTTACTGTCGATATCGTCACCAGACAAGCAAGTTTGTAAGTCTATCTCACCAAGATAATCATTCAAAGCCTCAAAATCGGCCGCTCTAAAGTTAAAATAATATTGACTATCGAGGTTATCGACAAGCACGTCCGACAGACAATAAAAAGCAACAAGCAGTGCGGGGTGAAACACGTCAAGCTTTGTCAAGGTAAGGAGGCTGGGTTCAACAAATGTGAGCGTGGCGTTCGTAGAGAACACCAAATCAAGCTGTCTTCCCATATTGTTACTCACATCGCTCATTTGGCAAAGCCCCAAGCTAGCCAAGGTGTCGAGGAATAACGATTGTCCTTCTGTCAAGTCATGGGGAAGAAAGCTATCGTCATCATCATCCGCTACCCATCGTACATTGGGTAAATGTCCCCCACTAGAATAATTTCATCCTTAGAACCCAATCAATCATATATGTAGTTAATATGCTTAATGAGAATATCATACTGACTCCGACCATTACTATCAACGACGTTAAACGCATCAGGAGGTATATAACAACAAATCAAGAAGAGGTTCCTCGAATCTAATGAAATTTTCACTGAAACTTGTTCCAGCTCCAGTTGGTCAGAAAATGAGGGAGTGTCGAAATGATTAGTATTAAGAAAATTCCTGCAAGCTATGAGAACCCCACCACCGCGTGCGGTCTAGGCAGCATGCCTATCCCTACGGAAAACCTGATAGGAGCCATTAAACAGTTCCGCGTCCGAGATACCCTGGTGCAACCATGTCTCAGATAAAGCTATCACATCAAAATCGTAGTTAGTAGAAGAGAAATACAAATTATTTGTTTTGGTCCTCAGTCCTCTCACCTTCTGGTACTAAAGACAGAGCTTGCCCCGTTTTTTGAACTAGGAGACTGAACGCCTGACCTGGCGCGACGGCGAGAATTGGGTACGAAGACCTTACAAAAAACATCCTGGGGCCAGAAATTATCACTGAGCAGAGTATCAGCCACCTGAGAAGGAGTCGACAACAAGAAAGATGTGTAGGGCTTTAACTGCCTACTTATTTTCCTACAGGACACCTGCGCCGTGTCAACACTCCAATACCAACGCAATGTTTGGTCGCAAGAGGTTCCAGGCGTTAGACGAAAGATAAAAATAGACCTTAGACGAGGAACGGCGGAGAGTCCAACATCATCAACACTAGACTCGCCAATGTTCGAGGACATGACGGTAGGAATCACATCATTACCACCTCCCAAACCCCCTCACTACCCCCATTGATGTCACTAGACGTGCGAGCAGTGACATCCAGACCAGGAAGACCAGAATCCGCCACGGAGCTGCCCACACGGTATAGCTTTCGAATTGGAGTCCTTCACCCTCTCGGACGAGGAGTTGGTAACCGCACCACTAATCTTACCTTCCGTCTTTGATGCAGGCTGAACGTCGGGTGCAAGAGAGGGTGGCGGCTTCGAAGCAGCATCAAAGCGTGATGACAGGGCCTTCAAGTCGGAAGCCACAGAGCCCAGCAGCTCAGAGTTGGCAGAGACAGCCACAGACCAGTTACCAAGGTCGCCCTTCACCTGCTTGATGCCGCAACGGATGTCCTCAACTATGGGGATGACATTTGAAGGACCCGCAGGAAGAAGCAGATTAGGATCGAATCCAGAAAACGTAGACTGAATATCCTCGAGTGAGCCGGACAATGCTAAAATGCGGGAGGACATCACGTGCTACATCTCCAAGAGGACGCGTGAATTGGATTCTACTCTGTCAACGACATCCGACAACCTGTCCATCTTGGTGGTAAGGGACCCAGTGTCGTCCGACAAAAGTTGTAGATCGGCCCGAGCCGAGAAAGAGCCGACCCTGTTCATGACAAGAGCAAGATCGCCGGAAAGCGCCTCCACCGTGCTCCTCACAAGCCTCAGGATGTGGCAAGGCTTTATATCTGAGCACTGCCAACATGTCAAGGTTTCGGAGGATCCAGAACCACGCTTCAGACAATCAGCATGAAACTGAAGGCCACAGACGCCATCGCAGGTAATCCCATTACGGGAAATCACCCTTGCACAAGCGCCACAGCAGGCCATAACATAAAATGAGTGGGCGAAGTCAAGGGGAAACAACAAAATAAATAAATAAATAGGTAACAAAAAAACAAACAAAAATAATATTATAACAATAAACGAAACGAAGATAGCGTCAAGAGATAAAAGAAAATAAATAACAGAAATAGGAGACAAGGCAATCAGGGCATTTTAACGGATTTTAGCGGATGCGATGATTGGGTTTGTGGAAACATTCAAGAAATATCACGTTTTACTAATGACCTGAATATAATAAATTGTGTTAATCCTTCTCATTGCAGAAAAACATCAATATAAACCTTTCACTGAGCAATTTTTAAAAAAATTCCACTTTTAACGAACATTGCACAGAAGCTTTCCATTTCTGAGTCACTCACTTTTCAATCGTTGCGTTTACAAAAACACAAAAGAAACTTACGCTGTTCGGCTAAAGCTAAAGCAATGGTGCTTAGCAAAACAATTGCCAGAAATTTCATTTTAAAACTTAATTACTGAACCTTCACAAAAGACCACTACAATTGGGGTACAATCAGATTCAACACACTTTCTGTTTACACTTTTATTGCAGATGTCCCCAATTCGAACCGTTACTACTAAATTTCTTTTTGGACATTCACCAAGCTCAAACGTAAAGGCATGCCACGAAAGTATCAACCTTGCGAGTAAAATTGTTAAAGAATCGCGGAGCGGACTTACGACTTTCTTTGCCGAGGTCTAGGTCACTAATGAAAGCAACGACCGCTGACTTAACTCTTTTGAAGTGAAGAAAGGCTTCTGAAGACAAAAAGCACAAGCAAATGGGAGAAGAAGAAATTGCTACCGGTTACTGATTGCTTAAGATATAAGGTGATGTGATGATGGAAAATATGAGATAATTTCAGGATTTTCAATGCTATTACGTTTCCAGAATTGCTTCTCTTTGACTGTGAAGAAAGTTCAGTGGATTTAACAACCGAACCTCCATAGCGGTTGCTGCAACTTTTTAATTGCATACTTTTAGGTATTTTTGTAAACTTGATTACAAAAATTTCATTTATTCTGACCAAAATAATTTTATAAAATAGTTAAAAAAAAAAGTTGAACCGACTTCACAAAAAGCACTAAAGACCATAGGCTAAGTTATCATTTTATATCTATTACGACATTTTGAAGTCGTTGCAAATTGAGCTGAAATGTTCAGGTAGTCGATTGTTGTTGCTTACTTGTTTTGTTTGTTTAATTTGCACCGACTTCACAATGTCATAATAGATAGTCTACATGCTAACCGACGTACCAGTCCGTATCGTTACCTATTCATTATAATCTGTGATAGCAAACTCAATTTCCGTTCTCATATTGACAATATAACTAACAGAGCTAACTCCGCGCTAGGGTTTGTGAAGCGTTGGTCCAGAGAGTTCTCCAATCCTTATGTTTCCAAATCTCTCTATATCTCCTTCGTCAGACCTCTCCTTGAATATGTCAGCCAAGTATGGTCACCTACACAAACAACCCACATTAACAGGATCGAATCTGTCCAATGTAGGTTCATTCGCTTTGCTCTACGGGATCTTCCGTGGATAGACAGATTCAACCTTCCACCTTATGAAAACCGTCTGAAACTGATCAACTTACAATCCCTAAGTAATCGTCCTGATGTTTCCGACATTCTCTTCATTCATCAGCTATTAACTGGTGCCATAGACTGCCCTTCAATCCTGCAATATTTACCCACCTATACGAATCCCCGCAACCTTAGGTCCACTCCCAATTACCAGGATGCTACGAAAAGTCAACGACTTTTCCTCCTTTGACTTCCATCTGAGTAAATCATCCCTTCACAAAGCCTTATATCTTGATCCCGCCCATCCAGATCGCCTTTCTTAATTCTTCCTCTTTCCATTGCATTTATTATAATCAGTGATGGGCACTATTCGAATAAATTTTCAATCAAATAACGATTTTTTTGAAAAATCGAATAAAAAATTATTCCAATAAATTTTTCATCGATTTTCAATTTATTTTAAGTTATTCGCAAATAATTATTTGTTATTTGGTGCTCCTTAATCCAATTTCAAATATTTATTTGTTATTCGATCGTTCGTTATTCGATAATCAAATAATTATTTGTTATTTGGTGCTTTTTATTCGAATTTCAAATAATTATTTGTTATTCGATTATTAAATAATTATTCGATAGTGCATGTCTCTTTATGAAATAATTATTTGTTGTTGCTGTCCATTAGTTCAATTTCAAAAAATTATTTCTTGGTACACGCATTTCATATCACAAGGTGTCTCGTACTTAGGAAATTAAAACTTCCTTTTTATGTTTCGATGTTTACAGTAAAGATTTTATTAAATAATACCATAAAACAAATAAGTATTCCAAAAAGAGACATCAACTATCGAATAATTACTTGATAATCGAACAACGAACGATCGAATAACAAATAATTATTTGAAATTCGAATAAACAGCACCAAATAACAAATAATTATTTGCGAGCAAATAACAAATAATTTTTGTAATCAAGTAAATTTTTATTCGATTTTATTGAGCTCGATTTATTTGAGTTTTTAGCTTTTATCTTTATTCGAATAAAAAATGCCCATCTCTGATTATAATTATAGCTCATATTGTAGCTTATACTATTTATTTTGACTTATCCTTTATTATAGATATAAAATGAAAATTTACTTTCTGCTTTTTAGCGCTTTTTGTGTAGTCGGTTCAACTTTGTTTTAAAAAAAACTATTTTATTTTCGTCCCCTCCCAGTCTCCCTTAGTGAGGGCAACTGAGTATCCAGTTATCCCACTGTCGCCGCTAACTTTGGTTCCCTTGGTCACTGCTAGAATCCTAGCCTATCTGCATAAATCCATGTTTTCCCACCGTCTCCAGTGTTCCTTCTTGGTCCATGCGTTAATTACAACCATCACCCCTTCACTGTCGACATTGAAGGATTCCAGGCCGTAACGCTTTAGTCCTGAGCCAGGACAAGGAACCCCCTCCGGATTAACCGCAGCTAACCCTACGGAAGGCAGATCTGCATAAATCCATATTTTCCCACCGTGTCCAGTGTTCTTTCTTGGTCCATGCGTTAATTACAACCTTCACCTCTTTTCTTCCTACGGCATTGAAGGGTTCCAGGCCGTAACGATTTAGTCCTGAGCCAGGACAAGGAACCCCCTCCAGATTAACCACAGCTAACCCTTCGGAAGGCAGATTTGCATATTCTACTGGTGTGCGTATCGCGGAGATAGCCAACTCCCGTCTCTGCACCGCCGCACCTGAGGAAGTGCTAGTTATTATTTTGCCAATGGCACCCTCTTCCAGCCGGAAGGTGCGAGCCAGCCTCCATAGCCACCACAGTTCCTTCGAAAGGTAATTATCCCAAAGCTGCTACTATTGTGTTGTGGGTACCGTGGGTATAGCCAACCTGTTGGGGTCTACCATACAATCCCCTCCACTGCCACAGAAGCGCCCGAGGAAACGCCATTCGCGACCCAATTACCCCTGGTTCCTGCATTGGGGACGCAACACTGCAGACTCCCTTGGAGTTAGGGGGATTTTTCAAGAGGTTATCTCCCCCCGCATTAGTTACTTGGCTACATTCTAGGATGCATTGCCCGGTTGCTACCACTTGGAGGTGTAACTAACACTTGAGAATATCCAGATGAGGATCACTGTATCCTAGAAGGCTTCAACTCGTCCGTCCATTCTCCAGCAACCGAGAATTATCATAGTCAGAGAATCATCGTAGTTACCCTATGTACAAAATTTTTATCATTCGAAATCGATTTACGCCGTACAAAGCTAGGCGGTGCCCCTCCGTCACCTCTCACGGTAACATACATTTTTTGTCATGAAACAAATAGATACTCTAAGCATTCAGAATCATCTAAATCAGTCCACGCGTTACAAAGTTGCATCACCACCACAACCCTTGGTCAACATTTTTCCTTATAGTTGCAATGTATACAACAAAAAAGGATCGTCCAAATAGGTCTATGCGTTAAGATGTTGGTAACAACCCCTTCCCACCCCACCCCACCACATACATTTTTGGAGAAAAATCTTGACATCCACCTCCTCTCCCACGACAACCCTATCGTTTAAAATTTTGTCGCGGTACCAATGGGGTATTATACTCTATACATTAGAAAAAGTATCAACTAAATCGATCCACGCGTTGCGAAGTTATACTGCCATCTCGCTTCTCACCGCTCAACCACAGAAGACTTTTTTCTATTATTAACAAAAGGCACGATCATATTCTATACAACAAAAAACGAACCATACAAATCGGTCCACGCATCACGATGATAGACTACCTCTTCCCATCCCCACTGCACCCTAGGATCAAATTATTTTCATTATTAGCAATGGGGGATCATACTCTTTACAACAGAATAAGAAGCATCCAAATCGGTCCAAGCGTTACGAAGTTAGACTCCCCCCCCCCCATTTTTTTTACATAGTACCAATCGCTGAACATACTCCTCTCTCAAAATAGAATCATCAAAATCGGTCCACACGTTACCAAATTACGCCCGGTCATACATAAAAAAAAATTTAAAAAAATACATGTCGAACTCTCTCTGGTAAAGATGAACATTTTCCTGCTCTGCTGTTATATCCCTCCAAACTTGACAAACTGTGTTGATTCAGACGATTGAAGTCTTTGCGACATTTTAATTGTTAGCTTAGATTTTATTAATAACATGATGAACCCGGAGGACGAAATCATCCTTCTTGGCGTCATCATCTTCCGAATCGATACGAAAATTCGCTTTAAATATCGTTACAAATCGCTCCGGATCGGATCGGTGCGATATCTGAATTGATTCAGCCTGGAGCGTTTTAAAAATATCGAACCGCTCCGGAGCGGATCATTATTTTCCAAATCTGTTATCGAACCGCTCAGGACCGGATCGTTATTTTTTAAATGTGTTATCGAACCGCTCCGGAGCAGATCGTTATTATTTGTAATTTCAACCGATCTGAACCGCTCTTAGACCGATATTGAATCGATCCGGACCGATTAAAATATCACTCCACTTAAGCAAAGGAATATGTTGGTAATTAAACGAAAATGATCTTCACCTGGAACTTAATTACTAGGTGATTTATACTAAGGGTGGTGGGTGGGTTAGTGAATGCGTGGTGGGTGGGTGGATAGGTGTTGGGATGTGGATGGTGAATGAAAGAATTCTAGTCATTATAAATGTGCACATCACCTGTAATTTAATTACAAGGCGTCTTAAACTTAGAGTGTTTTGTGGGTTAGTGAGATGGATCTAGTGTGAATGTGGGTTGTATGTGGGTGATGGGCTGGAGGGTGAGAGGTAGGTGTGTGGTTGGGTATTGAGTGCCCACCACCCACATGCTATACACATTCACTCCAGGACCGTTATTTAATCGATTTGGAGCGATAAGAATGTGGCTCCTCTGAACCAAAGAAAGAAGTATGGTAATTTTTAGAAAGTGCTGCTCAACTTCAACTTGATTACAAGGTATGTTGTACTGAGAGGGCTTTGGTGCTGGGTAGGACTGAGTGATAGCGGGAATATCTCTGGAGGCACGCATACTAAGCAAAATCAATGATCTCGTTAACCAGCTTGAGATCCGCATCGCTGCCAAAATCGATGACGCTATAAGCTGCCTCAATAACAAAATTGCAAATTGGAGCAAAGTGTGACGTTCTGATGAGTATTTTTGTTTCAAAATAATTTCTTTCAAATTAACAATTTTCAAACTAATAAATTTCTTGTTCTTTTTTTGTTTTTGATAACACTCTTTTTGCAGACATTATTATTTTGAATTCTAATTTTGCGTTTCTATTTTTCTAAATTTATAAATTTTCTTTGTTAATATTCTTCTTTCTTTGCCAACAGTAGTATTTAAATTCTATTTTTGCGTTAATATTTTCTATTTTTATTTCTATTAAAGATAATATTTTTCTTACTTTCTTAATAAATTTTTTGTAACTTAGTTCATGATGGTTCCACTACGAGGATTTTATGTTTTTAATTGTTTTCTTATTGCTTTTTCGAATCGAGTTGTCTTGTCGTACTGTGCTGATCGTGCCCCACTTTATTATGAATAAGGATAATCTCCCTGGTTTGGACAGGGTGGGAACTTTAATGAAAATATTATGTAATCAGTCTTCTGGTCTAAGGGTTTGTACGCTAAATGCGAGAAGTATTTGCAATAAGATTGACGAGCTCCGCTATATTTTTTCTGATCCAAATTTACACGCAATTTTGGTCAGTGAGACGTGGCTGACTGATGAAATTCCAAATTCATTTATATCATTGCAGGGCTTCACTGCTTTTCGTAACTATCGCATCGGACGCCGGGGAGGTGGCGTTGCCGTCTATATATATAGAAATATAGAATTAACCCTTCCAACTCAGAATGCGAACTTCACAGGCTGAGGCCTGGAATCAATTGACCTATTCACCAGAATATAACATATATTCAGATGAATGAGGCTCCCACAACCCATGCAATAAAATATTAGTACACAAAAAAAAAAATCCACAACAATCCCAAACACTACAATGAGGGGTGCAAAGACAACAAAGATCGTTTAAGCAAATCCTTACTAAGAGCCAGGTCAAAAATAGGACACATATTCACGGCTCTACACATGCGGTTAATAGGCTCATGCATACCATAGTTAGACCGAGAATGGGTAACATGTAGTAAAGGCAATCTCCTTAAGCTGTACGGGGTATGCCTATAAGTAACCAAACTTGCGAGAGTACGAGAATCTATATTCGAGTTCAAAAGCTGGTGAATAAATACTAGGTCAGCAATTCTACGACGTTCACCCAGCGAATGCATATTAAGCAAACGGAGGCGATCCTCATAAGGAGGAAGCCTTAATGGATCATTCCACGGGAGGTCCCATAGTGCGAACCTAACAAAGTTCCGCTGCACCGACTCAATGCGTCTAGAGTGAACAGCATAGCAAGGAGACCAAACCTGAGATGCGTACTCGAGAATTGGTCTAACTAAAGAACAAAATAAGTGAATTAGGGTCTGTCGATCAGAAAACTCCCTAGACCACCGCTTAACAAAACCCAGGACGGAATTACTCCGAGATACGATATGATTTATGTGAAGAGTGAAATCGAGTTTTCTATCCAGCCTTACACCAAGGTCAGTAGCGGACTCCACACGATGGATAGTAGTATCCGCAAATGTATAATCAAAGACGAGTTGATTGATGTTCCTAGAAAAAGACATAACTTCACATTTATCCAGGTTAAGCTGCAGTCCATTTGAGGCACACCAAACCCTGAAGGTATTCAAATCATCCTGAATGCAGGAAGAATCATAACTGTTTCTAACGCATGAGAAAATCTTCATATCGTCTGCGTAGATTAGAAGTTTGGAGTGCTTAATCAGAGGGACAATGTCGTCAATGGCAAGAATAAACAGCAACGGCCCCAGATGGCTACCCTGCGGCACACCAGATGAAGCCCTAACGACTCTAGATAAAGTATTACGGAAAGAGACTCGGTAAGTCCTATTTTTTAAGTAAGAGCAGATCCAATGGAGCAGTTAAGGTGGAAAACCCAACCTTTCAAGCTTAAGCAAAATCACAGAGTGAGAGAGCTTATCAAATGCCTTGCTAAAATCAGTGTAAACACAGTCGGTCTGGATACCCTGTTGGAAGGCAGAGATAATGTGGGATGTAAATTCAAGCAGGTTGGTTGTCGTCGATCGACCGGGCAGAAAGCCATGTTGATTAGATGAGATTAACCTTTTACACTGCCCAACAAGCTGTGAATAAATAGCAGACTCAAATAACTTGGGTATGCAGGAAAGCTTCGCGATTGGCCTATAATTTGTTATGAAGTTTTTTTGCCCTTTTTTATAAACAGGGACTGGTTGAAACCCAAACGAATTTACTCATCAGTGGACCAGTTAGTTTAATTTTTGTGCATCGAGATCTGCACAAATAATGATAGGTGCATAATAACCTCTGCGTACCGTCCTCCTAGTTGTTTTGATTGCGACAGCGCCCGTGAATTTGAGAATGAAATGTCCCGCTTAACTCAACGCTTTCAAATGTTATAGTGGGTTTAACGTTAACCTATGTAAACGTGACAGCTCAGCACATACTTTTCTATATTTTCTCCAGTCCATTAACCTTACCATAGTCAACCACTATCCGACATATTTTAATTCAGAGAATCCCTCGCTTCTCGATTTAATTCTTGTGTCAGACCGCGATAAGGTTCTAGCTCACAACCAGATCACTCCACCCAGCACTCTCGATCACGATCTCATGTTTTTAGCATATGATCTTGCTGTAAGTTCTAGTCCACCCCCTATCAACTTTACGTACAGGGATTTTAGTAACATCGACCTGCCTTCCATGTTTGATGAATGTCTGCTTCTGCCCTGGGAAAACATACTCTTTTTTACGTCAGTTGACGACCAGGTCGATCTCTTTACGTCATTAGCGTTGTATTTATTTGACAAGTATGTCCCCCTGAGATTGAAATGTGTTGCTGCAACTCGATGCCCATAGTTCTCGGCTAGGGTCAAGTCCCTTATCGCCGAGCGGGAATATTTATATCAGCGCTGGAGAAGGGTTAGAACTGATGAGTCGAGGTCGTTATACAAATTCGCTCGCAACACGACTAATACGGCGATACGATGTGCCAAACAACAATTCTTTAGCACCAAACTGAGCACGGATCTTGACTCTAGTACGTTATGGCGCAATTTACGGCAGGCCGGAGTATACGACAAGGACCGAATTCCATGCACCTTTAAACCTGATGATCTTAATACTTTTTTCACTTCCTTTTCCTTCCCTTGATAGGAATGAATTAAGCACCTTAATTCTTCTTCTTCTTCAGGTTAAGGTTGACAACACAATCTCCTCGCGGCAATATCTGAGGCAAGGCGTGCCTCAGGGATCAATTTTGGGTAACGAGCCCAGTTTATTTATTAATGATCTGCCGTCGGTGATCCGCGACTCAACTATTCATCTCTATGCGGACGACGTACAATTATATTTAAGCCGGCCGATAGGTCTCATTGAGGACTGTATAGGTCGCATTAATTCTGACCTTGAAAGTATATGCATATGGTCCGATTATAACCGATTGCAGCTTAACCCTAGAATATCGCAGCTTATCATTTTCTCCAACAGCGTAATTGATCAGTCTAATATTCCGTCGGTGGTTTTAAACGGGTATTCGCTACCAGTTCTAGAAAAAGTTAAGAATCTTGGGACTACTATGAATCAGCAAATGAAATGCTGCGACAATACTAAGGGGAAGCTTGGCGTGATTTATGGTGGCCTTCGTAGGCTGTGACTCTCGGCGCGTATTTTACCCATCAGTACGCGTCTAAGATTAGTTAAGGCGTTAATAATGCCCTATTTTACCTTTGGTAGTATGATCTACCCGAAGCTAGATAGCATCTGGGAGCGTAAAATGGAAGTTGCGGAAGTCCGGATGAGAGTGCTTGGGTGTACATTGTCATCTTATATAAAGCAAAGGGCTCTTGCTTTCTTGTACAATCTTCTTCAATCTAATAAACCGGAATACCTCAGAGCTTTCTTTAACTTCAGAACATCTCAGCGTAACAGAAATCTTTTAATGCCACGCTTTTACAAATCGGCCATGGAAGCTTCCTATCCTGTCAAAATTTTTCGCCTATTATTCGTCTCTTCCTCTTAATATCCAAACATCGGGCACCATCAGTAACTTCAAGACACTCTTTAAAGATCACGTATTATAGTTCTTATCATTTGATCATTGTCTGGAATCATCAGTAGGTAATTGTTCAGTATTAAATTAATTTTTCTCAATTATTCAATCTAATTTTAATATTATTTTATTTTCATACTCTTGTTAACTAATTTCATACCGTCTATAACCTATTTTGAGTTAGTACGTAGAAAAGATTGTCAATCTTGTGTACTGTAACCAGCAATAAAGATTATTATTATTATATCTGGTGGAGGATTTCTTTCTGGAATATAACGAATTATTTGTGAAATCTGCACGCTACGGTTGGTAGCTTTTAATGCAGGTTAATAGGTGCTGGGTAGAAATGAGTGGTAAGGTGTGTGGTGGATGGGGTTGGGTGTCTGGGTGGGGGGGGTCTCTTTCTGAAATATGACGTGCAATTATTCAATGCTCTCAATCTGCAACCTAAATATAGGGAGTGGGGTTGTGAGTCAAATTAGTGATAAATGGGAGTGGGTGATAGGTTAGGGTGCGGGTTTGGCCTGTTTGCACCATCACCAACCTCCCACCCTTATTCATCAAAAAACCACCCTGTTCAACCCATCACCTGCCCCCATTCCAACTCTAACAGCGTTTTAAGTACAAAACACCTTATATTAATGTTGTGATAGGGATGCACATTTTAAATATTACCAGAAATTTTTTTGATCCAATGGTGCAAAACACAGCGTGAAAGTAGTAAGTATTACTGTTATGCTGTTAACAATATACAAGTTTTTATAGTTAAGCCGTACCGACCCTTAAATATCAAATACTATTTTAGTTATGAAAAGATTTTAATAGAAAAACGAAATCATTTATTTGGCCGTTTTTCATTCTAATCTGCCTGTTAAAAATTTCAACCAACACTTCACGGCTTTTTATTATTCTAAAAAATTGTGAAGGGTTTCCATTTCCTTTTTAATCTTTTACTTTATGAACCCAATGGAGTCTGTCTGATGCTAAATTATTTGAATTATTTAGCCAAATAAGGGAGCTGATTAGAGAAGTTGAGTAAACTTCGATTGCTTCGAATGTGCTTTGGAATCCAAAGTAGTAAAACAGAAAAATCAAGAAACCTCTTATCAAATATAGGTTGAATCCTAGTTTCAGAAAATAAAATTTTATGAGGGTAAAGTAGGCCTTTGTGTTTTTCCGAATAATATAATTTTTGTACATACTTTTGTATGGATAAAAAACCATATTACTCAGAAAAAACCCCGATCGAAATTTGTATGGCACATCATTTCTAATATAAACCGCGATTCCCCTCTGAGGAGAGAAGAGCGGCACTAAGTGATAACCAGGAATCTGATACTGATTAATATCAGAATCGGAAACAACCTTGGTTTCGCTTAGTGCAAAAACTGCCGGATTTTCCGCGATCAAGTGGCAGTAAACCGAAAAATGGTTACTTTTCAAGCCAGGAATTTTGCAAAAATTAAATAAAATTGTTTGCATAGTCCCGGTCTTAATTTGCCCATAATAAAACAAAACGAGAAGGTACACAAACAAAAGGACTGACGAACGCGATCCACACGAGTGAAGAAGATATTTCTTGCACACCAGCAGTTCCTTTCTTCATAGCACATTCACTTTTTAGTTGTTTATGTACTAATAACATCTTGCTTTGATATCAAATTACAGCTTTCTAGAACTTTTGGAAGTACCTCCGTAGAAGACATTTTATATACAGACCTGCACCCTCTTTATGGGGGGTTGGAGTGTGAAAGTTACAAATTTCTTAATTTTGTCGTTGTTTGCGTACAGAACCTAATCTGCATACCAAATTTCAGCTTTCTAGGGCTTTTGGAAGTTTGGAAATTATCTTATCAGAAATTGTTATATAATAAAGAACCAGACCCCTCTTTTCGAGGGGTTGGAGGATGAAAGTTACAGATTTCTCAATTTTTTCGTTGTATGTGTGCTAATACTAGTGTGCATATTAAATTTCAGCTTTCTAGAACTTCTTAAAGTACCTACCACTAAGAATTTTTTTATCCAGACCTGGAGGGTAAAAATTACAGATTTCTTAATATTTTCATTGTTTTTGTGCTAATCCTAGCCAGCACACCAAATTTCAGCTTCCTAAGACTTCCACAAGTACCCTAGAGGTTTTGATGACGGAGGTTTTGATGATCATAAGTGGCGAAATCGACGTATTTCAGGTATTAATAAAATCTGTTGTATAAAAGCTGGACAAATGAAACTTAGTGTGTTTCTTTTGTCTGGTAACTACATCTTATTTGGCTCTCTGGAATTATCCAGACCGAAGCTGAGAGGGTTCTAAAATACGACGAAACGCTTCGAGAAAAGGTAGGTAGTGCCCAGTCTTGGCACGTCACGATTTTGTAATATTATTATAATTAATTTACTTGTGCATTTGAGAAATAATGGATCAGAGACTATTTGAAATTTTACAAGATGTGTGCTTTCAAATTTGGCAAGCATTATTTAAAATATTCCTAGGTCAATTTAGTGCACCCCTTATAGGGATGGGGGATCGAACTGAGAAAATCGATTCAGTTCTGATCGATCTATAATTTATTTCCGATATCGTAGATCGATTAATCGCCTGAAAAAGATCGGTATCCATAGATTGAACAGATCGATTCAATTAATTAGAACTGTTTCTCTATATAAAAATATAAGGTCATAAGTAAACCAATTTGTTAAATAATAGAAAACAGCATTTGTAAGTTACAAATCTTGATTAAGCAAATATTGCTTATTTAATCGAAAAACAAATTTCGATGGAACAGAGTCTTTTTTGAAAGTACATACTAATACTGACTCGTCTTCAATAAAGGAACAGAACTTAAAATTTACACCCCAAAAGTAAATGGGAAGCACAACTTTTGTGTCGCGCATTTGCAAAAAAAAAATGACCCCAAAGCATTTCTATGTCTAATTTCAGAAGCGATTCCAGAACATTTTATGAGTACGTACGAAGAATATTCTCGTCAATGGGAAGGTTTCTGGTCTCAGCCCTAAAAATGTATATCTTGGGGACGTTTTTTGAAAATATACTGGGAGTGTTTAATTCTTTCGTTTTAATCGGAAGTCACCGCAAGTAAACGTAGAAAGTTCAACTTCATCTTCCTCCCTGTCTTCACATTGCCAAAGAAGTTGCCAACGATAAATTCATGTACTATTCAAAAAAGATAACTAATTGTGAAAGATGAGATTTGAGGAGAATGCTCCTTTGTTTTCAAAATGATTCTTGAAAGTCTGAAAAGGTATAATTATTTCCCCTTTTCGACAATTACATAAGGGGAGAGAGAAACATGATTACCTCAGTTGAAAATTTCAAAATAAACGCTGTTTTGGTTTACTATTCAAGTGGTAATTGTGATTAAAAACACATAAAGACTTTTCATATAAGACTGTTTTAATCTATGTAAGATTTTAAAGCACGCAAAATAAATTCTTGGTCTTTTTAATTTATTGTAGAAAGGTTTTTTTTATACCACTTACCATTGCTTAAATATCTAAATTTATATTATTTTAAAAGTGTAAAAGTTGCCAAACTTGAAACTTTAGATTAAATAAACTATTAATAAGTGTCAAATCTTTCATAGAGTAAAAATGTGCAGAACTCAAAAAAATACAAACGCTTCTTTTAGGAGATTAAGATCTACGACGAATCTACGTGTATTACACATGAGCTTCTTACTAGGATTATACGTGAAGTTGATGTGGCGACTCCGCGTAAACTAATATGCATGGGCCGCTGCCTTCAGATTCACAGGGGGACCAACGCGTTAACAAATTATCATTAATTTGTTGGCGTGCCGTAACTGTGGATACTGCAGGAAGTCCGCATCTCCCTCCACGTGGGGCGGCTGGTAACAGTCATGTAGTTTACTATAGGCTGGCTAATGATGACGGGCGGAGAGACAGTCACTCTCTTGATCAAACTCCCCCAATCCAGGGTGTTATGCGACTACCGTGCCCATTGGAATTTGCAGCTGGGGGTAACTAGCTGTATTATAACGGAGCCTCCTTGATACCTGTCCGCCCAAGGAGTATGATGGACCTTCCATGGTATGGGGCTCTACCATGGTCGATTCCCCAACCCCACAATATCTTGAGACCATGAGTAATGCCTTGTCGTGAAAGTGGTCGATTATGAATATGATTATGTACAAAAAACACCCAGCCTCGGATAAAACCGAGAATACAACTTCGTCCACCCGAAAAGGGCAGCTCAAGGCAGACCCAGCTCACGGGTTAAGTGGGCAACCTTCTGCGAGCACTGTTCGCTCCTCCTCCAATTCTCAGGCCAACACGGTGACTACCTCCAAAGAGTCCTGTGAACCCCTTTCCTCGGGGAAAGTACACGACACTGCCAAGGACCCCAAACCCGGTAGTAGCAGTACAGTTCCTCCTCCCTCTGCGAAACCTGCGCGGGGTAGCACGTCCCTGTCCAAGGCTAAAACACCCGGACATACATCTACCAACGCGCCTCTCAGGACATCCCAGTCCAACCCGACGACCACCACCAAGCAGAAGGGAAACGCCTTAACGGTGGCCTTCAAAGAGAGACGGACTGCGCTCAGAATCCTCCGAAAACTGAGCTCCATCTCTCAGGAGAAACTCGTAGAGAAGGACAAAGCCTCTCTGCAATGGGCTAGTAAGATTATTGCCCAAGGTAGCGCTTCGGCCTCTATAGGCCCACTACAAGCTACCCCGAAGAGGTTGCGCTCGCCTAACGAGTTGCAGCCATCTTCCAAAAGGAGTAAGGCGGCAGGCCCCCTCTCCTCCACCGCTAAGTCCTTCAGCGAGATAGCGAAGGACAGTCTAGTAAGGGCGATTATAGATCGCAGCAACGCGGACGGCTCCATCACGCCTGATAAATGGAAGTTGGTGGAGGTTGCGTTGCTGAAGGTTTATATGGAAGTTCTTTCACTGAACCCCGGCCCTCCCCCATGTTGTCTTGATGCTGGCTGGCATCAAGGCCACATTAAGTTACTGGCCTGCTCCGACCAACGGTCGGTAGAGCTTCTCGGCCAGGCGATTTCCCGTCTCGATGAGATCTGGCCTGGTGCGAGAATCGAAGCCGTTCCCAGGGATAAAATCCCCTGTAGACCCAGGTCAAGGACCTGGATTCCGATCGAACCTTCGGATCCTTTGGAGATCTTAAAGTTCATCCAAGTATCTAACCCTGGGTTACCTACCCATGACTGGAAAGTAGCCCAGGTAGGTGAAGTCAAGGGAAACTCTAGACAGGTCATTGTGATCTTAAATGAGCAATCCCTGGCCCCACTTGCCGAACGCAATGGCATTATCTGCTATGGGTTCAGCTCAATTAGCTTGAAGGTCTATGAAAAGGACCTGAAGGCGCACAATACTGCTAGTAATCAGGAGAATTCAGCAGCCTCCACAAGCACTACCGCGGAGAAAGAAGGAGAACAGAGTGCAACGACAGCTTCTGCCGTTGCCACTCCCTCACCAGAAGATGGTGATGCGGAACTCAACTCCACTATGGAAGTTGACACCCTTCCATATCCCGGACCAGAGATGGAGAACCTACTTCTGGGTTCCTCCACGGATGAAGATGCCAGCATTGAAGGGGAGACTGCTGACATCACTGTGATAGAGGTATCCTCACCTAAACACAGTGATGATAAGAGTAGCTCAAATTAACCTTCATCACTCGAAGGCAGCGTCCGCAGCCCTTCTCCTTCGTCTTGCACAAAAAGGAGAAGAGCTCATCCTTGTCCAAGAACCTTGGGTCGTCAGAGACAAGGTTTGCGGACTCAATATGAAGGGGTATAAGCTCCTCTACTTACAAGGTACAGGTAAACCAAGATCATGTATCCTCACAAAAAACAATATTAATGCCCTTATCCTTCCTCAATTTAGTGATAAGGACACTACAACAGCCACTCTGGAATTCAAAACCCACAATATTTGGATTATCTCCAGCTACATGGCGCACGATGTGGTGGACATTCCTGGTACAACAATCAGGAACGCGGTCAAAGAAGCCACTGTACAAAAGAAGACGCTGGTGATCGGAGCGGACGCCAACGCACACCATATTGTCTGGGGCAGCTCGGACATCAACGAAAGAGGTGAGTTACTTTTTGACTTTATTCTTGGAACTAACCTCCAGATTTGTAACGTGGGTGCAGAACCCACTTTTACTAACTCAATTAGGCGGGAAGTACTAGATATTACAATAGTCTCGGAACACTCCGCCGATCTAATAACAGAGTGGAAGGTATCCAAGGAACCATCCTTTTCCGACCACGCCTATATCGAATTTGGAATTACACTTCAGAAACAGATGTGTTCTCCTTATAAAAACAGGCTCAGGACAAACTGGGACCTCTATCGGAAGGTCCTCAGCAATAACCTACCTATCACAGGCAAGCCGGTAATTGAAAACAGGCAAACCCTTGACAAGGTGGTGGACACCCTAACGCTTGCGTGTAATGCGGCGACACAAATTTCCTGCCTCGATAGGGTCCCCAGAGGTAAACCCAAACCTCCGTGGTGGTCGAGTGAGATCATGACCCTAAGAAAGGAATGCCGTAAGCTTTTTAATCAAGCGAAGAAAACTAATGTCTGGACTTCTTATAAAGAATGCCTCAAAAAATTTAAGAAACTGATTAGGAAAGCAAAACGCTCCTCATGGGAAGGCTTCTGTAATAAAATCGAAAGCTCCTCTGAAGCGAGTCGTTTGCGGAAAATCCTCTCAACAACGCCCATCACCCCAAGCCTACTGACCAAAAGTGATGGTAGTTGGACTTCATCCAGTCTTGAGTCGCTGGAGTTACTTGTAAATACGCACTTTCCGGGATGCTCGGCAACCGGCGGTACTGAATTGCCGGATACTCCAAGCGACCATGAACTGGTTCACAAGACACTCGATGTGAGAAAACTGAAATGGGCGATACGAAGTTTCAAGCCCTATAAATCACCGGGATTAGATAATATCATCCCAGCTGAACTACAACAATCTTCCCAGATACTTATTCCGTGGCTAATGGTCATTTATGAGGCTTGCCTTAACCTCACCTATATTCCATCCTCATGGACGAAGGTGAAGGTGGTCTTTATCCCTAAAGGAGGTAAAGCCTCACATTATAAGCCCAACGATTTTAGGCCCATTAGTCTATCCTCCTTCCTGCTCAAAACCTTGGAAAGACTCTTAGATATCTACATTAAAGAGACAATCAATTATTCCAAGTTGTCTCTCTCGCAACATGCTTACACTAAAGGTAAGTCCGTAGAGACAGCCCTACACGAACTTACCACAATCATAGAGCATTCGCTACTACAAAAAGAATATTCACTTGCAGCCTTCCTTGATATTGAGGGTGCTTTTAACAATATTAGATCAGAGGCGATAATGGCATCCTTGAGGAGGCTTGAAATCGACGATCCTCTCATCAAACTTATTGACCTAATGCTAAAAAGCAGGGTCATTATCTCCAGCTTAGGAGGATCCAATATCCAAAGAGTGGTAACTAGAGGTACCCCTCAGGGAGGAATCCTTTCACCACTTTTATGGAACCTGGCTCTGAATGAGTTACTAATAGACCTGGAGTTGTCCGGTCACAAGGTTATTGCCTACGCCGATACACTGGCTGAGGTGTTACAACACGCCCTATCTAAGATTTCATCATGGAGTGATGGATGCGGTCTGGGTATAAACCCAAACAAAACAGAGTTAATACTCTTCTCTCGGAGGCATAAAACACCTCACATTAATTGCCCTACACTAGACGGGGTTAGGCTGGAACTGTGCAACCAGGTTAAGTATCTAGGTGTAGTCCTAGATAGAAAACTTACCTGGAAGCCTAACATCCAAGAAAGAGTACGGAAAGCTACAGTAGCGCTGTACTCGTGTAAGAAGGCTATAGGGAAAAGATGGGGTATGGAACCACGCATTGTGAATTGGCTCTATACAAGTGTCATACGGCCTATACTTATGTATGGGGTGATTGTCTGGTGGCCGGCACTAAACATAGCAACCCATCTCAAAGCAATGGACAAAGTTCAGAGGATGGCAGCACTGCTGATAACAGGTGCCCTGAGAACCACACCTTCTAAAGCCCTGAACACTATTCTCCACCTTCTACCGTTGGATCTCTTTGGTAAGAAAACCGCATCATTAGCCGCCATTAGGCTTAACTCAATCCAGACCTGGAAGCGAACTGATTTCGGTCACTCCAAAATATTGCACAATAGAACTGCCAACAATATCGACTACACCTCGCCCAAGCCTTTCTTTGGAACAAAATTCGATTCCTTCTTTCCCACCAGATCGGAATGGGAGAAAGGTCCTCCCCAATGCGGGAACTCAGTGCATCTCTACACTGACGGCTCCAAATTGGAAGGCAAAGTGGGTGGAGGAATATTCTCGGAACATTTGGACCTCGATGTCTCATTCCGCTTGCCTGACTACTGCAGCGTGTTTCAGGCGGAAATCATGGCTATAAAGGTAGCTGCGGACCGCCTGAATCAACTAACGCTACCTACAGACGGCGTATGTATTTTCTCAGATAGTCAGGCCGCTATTAAATCCCTTTCGGGAGTATACACAACCTCCAAAACGGTTATAACATGTCGCTCAACACTAAATGACATAGCTGAGCATCTGAAAGTACGGCTCATCTGGGTGCCAGGACATAGTGATATTCCGGGCAATTGCAGGGCCGACGAACTAGCGAGAAACGGTACCACACGTCCTCTTTCGGACATTAACCACCAGCCGGGTAAACCGCTAGCTACATGCAAACTGGAACTCTCACAGGAGGTTCTCAAGATTGCTAACACAAACTGGCAAGAGGAACACACCTGCCTGATTACCCGACAGATATGGCCAAAGATTGACCCTAAGCGGTCAAAAGGGCTCATCCTACTCGGTCGCAAAATAATTAGCAGTACAGTAGCCGTAATCACGGGTCACTGCCTCATAGGTAGACACGCCGATAGGCTGGGCGTGTCTTCAAACGACTTTTGTAGAAGCTGCCGCGACGAAGAGGAAGAGGAAACCATACTTCACCTCCTCGGTAACTGCCCGGCCCTAGCCAACCGTAGGAACCGGTTTTTGGGCTCCCCTTTCTTTAAAGAGTTAACCGAGCTGGGCTCCACGGATGTCAGAGACCTGACTCGATTTATCAGGAGTTCAAATTGGTTCCCGACAGCGAATTAAGGAAGAACACCCTTCACAACAAAGTCAAAATTATTTCGACTTCCCGTGAACTGGTTCCACTAGATACAAAAAACTGGTTCGATACACAGGGGGCAACATGTTAACCCTCTCATTCCTTAGGTAGTTCTATGGGGTTGTTAAATTCAAGCCTCAACGTGGTAGCACAAAGGGCCTCTTAGGCCTAAGTGTGCCTTCTTAGGCAGCCACTTTAACCTAACCTAACCTAATATGCATAACGTCTAGAACATCGGTATACAAAATTCAACTTATTTTCGAAGTAATGCCACGTCAAATCGTGTATTCTAGGTGATTTTTTGTACTGGAATTGACTACGCAGCAAAAAACAATTTCTATAAAAACTTAAAATCCCACTTACTTTAGATTTTTCTTTAAATAACTTATTTTTTTCTCGTTGGGGAAACCAGAAATAAAACATAACAAGCCACCAATAACAAAATCATACAATAGTTACTAAACTACCATTGATCAAAATCGGAAATAAATAAATCGATTTGAGCTGAATCGGTAACGCGTAAAATCGATTCAAAAATCGGCAGATCGAAGGCTTAAAGATCGATCTCTCGAGATCGAATCGAAGATCGCCCATCCCGTTTAAAGGTAAGCAGACTTATCAGGTCTGGGAACAAAAGACGAATATTCCCAAAATGTTTATTTTTAAAGTTCACATCTAAATTTGAAATGTACTTAAATTTATAATAACGACAGTTTATGCATATCTACAAAATTCTTCCGAATAAGCAATTAATTTAAATAATATTTACGACCTATTAGTCTAATATTTCTTAAAAACTAAGTAAGGATATTCCCATATCCTCTCAGTCAATGTAGAATTTTTCTTGTGGAACGTGCTTAAGCAAAATGTTTACAATTCTTCCGAATTCCAGTGCCAATTTCTTTTCAAGTTGAGGCTGCATAACTGCAACAACCTCACTTCCATGTTCACGTAAAAACAAATTTGTTGCTTCCGCTAAAATATAAATAAATTAAATTCACGTTTCCAAAATTTCCGTAAAAGTAACTTACTTAAAACTCGATTATTATTGAAAGCATTCGCGATTTTCATCTGAACTTTGTCGAGGCTAAGTTTAAGGCTAAGGTTGTCCACATGCAAATGAGTTCCGTCGGTTTTCTTCTTGTATGATACTGTGCCAAGAAGGTCGGCCACCGCACCTTCTATTTTTTGCAAATTAAAATAAGAAAAAATTATTATTTGTAATCTGGAATAAACCAAGGTCGAAGAAGATGCGTAAAATAAATTCAAAATCTTCTGCTAAATAGTGACTTACCTAAAACTGCGTGAAAGTCTCCTCCTCCGGATGCTGGAATGATTAGAAGAACTCCAGAACTTGTGTATTTCGAGTCAATTGTCATTTTTGGTACTGCGATTTGAGCCTTAAACGGCTCCGAGTTCTCACTCAATGCTATAGACTTGACTTTGAAATCGCTGGCTCCGAAAACTTCCATATTCTTCAGGGTTATTTTGTAGCCTTGAGGTCCGTCGGTTAATTGCAGTGAAAGTTGATCCATTATAAAAGGTTCTACTGACGGCATCTGAGAACCGAAATAAAAAGTTTTCATTGAATAATGTTTCCATAAAAATGTTAATTTTTCTTGTTTTTCGTTTATTTACGTAAGAGTTAATTGAGATTTGTAGAGTATGACAGAAGCAAAATAAACAAGTTCAGCTTACGTCTTTAGTTAAAAATATCTTCCGTATTTTGTTGGTAATAGGAATATTCCTAGATAAAATTGTTTGTTTGGAGACCGATAATAAAAACCCACTGTTTACCACTTTGCGTTCTTTTAAAAGAATTTTCAATACTTTTAACTTTACTTTTTAAAGAAAACTAAGTAATGAGGAACTCACTTACATAATTGTAATACAAAGGACCTATTGCCGGCTTATTATTTATTAATGTTTGAAAAGCATGGTTTTGTAAATTTTGGATTTTCGTTGAAGTAAAATTAGATTTCCTAGTAAATATTTTTAATATTTTTATTATTTAGTTTCGTCTAATATATTGTGTGATCTATTGTTGTTTTGTTTGTTCTCCTCTTCTTTCGCCTGAACCTTGGTGATTGCTAGAGATGAAATTGTTTGTAATGGTTCGTTTCACGCCTCATGTTTGAAATTAGGGATGGGCGATCTTCGATTCGATTTCGAGAGATCGATCTTAAAGCCATCAATCTGCCGATTTTTGAATCGATTTTACGCGCGTCCAATTCAGCTCGAATCGATTTATTGATTTCCGATTTCGATCTACTTAAGCCGTTCCAAATTTTAAACAAGTTAACTACTGAATTTTGTTTGCATTTTATCTTTAATTTGTGTAATAATCTGACAAATGTAAAAAAAAGTTAAGTTATTTATAGAAAAATCGGAAATAAGTGATACTCGAATGTGCGATTTTAAGTTTCTATACAAATTGCTTTTTGCTGCGGAGTCAATCCCAGTAAAACAAATTACGAGGAGTACACGATTTGACGTGGAATTGCTTCGAAAGTAAGTTGAATTTTGTATACAGATGACGTAGACGTTATGCATATTAGTTTACGCGGAATGGCCACATCAACTCCAAGTGGAATAGACAAGTATATATGCCGCCACGTATAATCCTAGTAAGAAACTCATGCGGAATACACGTAGATTTAGATCTTAATCTCCTGATAGAAGCATATGTATTTTTTGAGTTCTGTCCACTTTTACTTTATCAAAGATTTGACACATACTAATAGTTTTTTTAATCTAAAGTCTCAAATTTGGCAGATTTTATACTTTTAAAATAATGTGGATTAAGATATTTAAGCAAAATAAATTAAAAAGATGAAGAATTGTTTCACTTTCAAATCACTCGATCTTAAACGTCAAAAAGCTGCACCTTGTTTAAAGCAGGAGCAGAAAAGTTGGCTCTAAAGCAGTGATGTTCAAACCTATGCCCGCGGGCAAGTCAGCTTTTGAGCTTTAAAATTCGCATATGCACTTGTTTGGCTGTATTCGGTTTCCTGTTTTTGCATTTTTTTATTGTTAAAGCATACAAAAACTTTTTGTAAGCAATTGTATCTTAAGATATACAACCTTTTGCAAACATTTTAAGGTTCTAAATTAAAGAAACAGTACGAAATGCTTCTAAAGCTTTTAAGCTTTCTTCACATTAAGTAGTGTGAGTTTGGCCATCACTGCTCTAAAGTAATCTAGATTGCTACTCTTTTCTCAAAGAACATAAAAGGAGTGGAAAAGAGTATGACTCTTTTCTCTAATAACACAACTAGAGTACAAAATTGCTCTAAATGACTCTCTTTGACTCGGAGTGGCGTCGACGAACAGACCTATTTTTTTTTTTGAATAGTATGCCAGTGGATTTTTGGTAGTGTTTGAAACACATGTTTGCATTTAACGTTGGCAACTTGTTGCGTGGATCATTTGTTCTTCGGCAGAAACTTTACGAGAATGTCAGACATGGAAATGCCTTCGGGACGTTTTTTGAAAATATTCCTGGAATGTTTCTGGAACATGTTTATTTATTTATTTATTTACAAATTCGCCAAATACTGACTACTATAAATCAACGAAATCTAAACAGTAAATATAACGTAAAATGAAATATCAAAATAAATTACAGAATCAAAGTGATTAACTATTAAGACTCATCAAATACTGACTACTGCAAAAAATAAAATAAACAACAATATACCTACAAAGAAAAAGAAAAAGTAACCCTAACAAAGCTGATTCTTCAGATGACATCTAGATAAGTGCGGTGGTTGGGAATATGGAGAAAGCTTTGGTTACTCAAGGGGCGAGTAGGACTCGATTAACCTAGAGCTCCCAGCAGTTTGGGGGAATCAACCGCGCCTCGCAAGCAATTAAAGGCAAAGACAACTCTGTAGTTGTCGCGTCTGCTTTAAAGGGACTCCATTGAAATAAGCTTTAATCGGTTAGCGTAGGGAGGCAGCCGAAGAGGATCGGTCCAAGGAAGGCCGCGAAGGGCAAATCTAACGAATCTACGCTGCACAGCCTCAATACGATTAATATGAGTCGCATAAAGCAGGACTAGCATACTCCAAAACAGGTCTCATGAACGTAAAATAAAGGAGTTTAGTTATATATGGGTCATCAAACTCCTTATACCATCGCTTGACGAAGCCCAGAGCAGAATTAGCTTTGTTTACAATAGTGTTGATATGGCCGTCAAATGAAAAGGTCGTATTTAGCACTACCCCTAAATCTTTGGTCTTGTCAAGTCTGTTCAGAGAGCCACCGTCTAAGGTGTAGTTAAAGTGCACTGGATTTCTTGATCGAGAGAATGACATAGTAGTGCACTTGCTAATATTTAGGAGAAGGAAGTTTATAGAACACTTATTCTGAAAGGCGTCTAAGTCTGAGTTTAATAGTGCACAGTCATTCGCACTTGAAATAACGCGGAAAACTTTGGCGTCATCAGCGTAACGTTCTTGAATTAGGGAGAAATAGCCATTGTTGCTTAATCAAGATTTTGAAGCTACACAAGTTGTTTTCTATTATTTAATAAATTGGTTTACTAATGATCCTATATTTTTATATATAGAAACAGTTTTATTTGTTTGTAATTTCAAAATGCTGAAATAAATTGAAATGATTAACTGATTCGATCTCTTCGATGTATGGATATCGATCTTTTTAAGGCGATTAATCGATCCACAAAATCGGAAAAAAATTACAGATCGATCCGTACTGAATAGATTTTCTCAATTCGATCTAAATAAATTGTTGCCAGGATAATGCTTAAAAGGAAGTTTCCAAAGTAGAAATAGAAAAAAAATATTATTTCTGATATAAAAAATACCAAACGAACTGGTCTCGAACCCGCGACCTCTTGTTTCTCAGGGGAACTCACTTTCCACTACACCAAAGTTGCAATTTAAATTAATTCCAGCACAAATTAATAAGAATGCTTTAAGTTCATACAAAGAGTTCAACAATTTATTCAATATTAATTCAATTTAACAAATTTCACTGTTCAAAAAATCCAAAGTTTAAAATTCACAAGCCACTGCACAACTATAAAAATGTTTATTTGATTTCAACTAATTTAGTAATATTGATTTCAACTGATTTCAACTTAATTTTTAGATCAAAACGATTTCAAAATTTCCGATCACTCTCATTTCGACTTTCGATCCGCGCCGCTTCGATTTCAAAGTACGAATGCCAACCTATACTTTTGTGGAAGCTCAATTTCCCCTTCTTTCCTCAAACATTTCCAAAAAAGGCAACTTCTAGAGTTTTCATCAAATGCATTTCGATTTTATGACCAAATATGGTCAAATTTAAATGAGTTTCAAATACACACATTTACATTAAAATGCATTTTTCCCCACCTAATTATGTCGTCTCTTTCAATAAATTTTATAGTACTTGTTCAGCTCTACAATGTTGGCGATATTGTTATTTTTCGATAAGTTTTTGTCAATAAAAATATTGTCAAACGAATGACGGATTGAAGTATAAACAAGAGGTAAGTAATGTGTTACAGGGAAAATACGTGAGTTATTTTAATAAATGTCTAATTGTAGTGACTTGCAGTGATGTCTTAATGATTTATGTTCTTCGTTTAAGTTGTGCAATGTCTTGTGTTAAATGTTGTAAATGTGGTGAGAGGTTTGTTATTGTTATTAAAATTTCAAAATATTTACAATACTAACTTTCTTAATTAATACAAAATTTAACTAATTATCTTTTTATGTTTTCAGCAATAATTCAAATCCAAGAGGAAGAAGTGGAAGTCATCAGAGTGGTCCAAAGTCCAAAGTCAGATAAGTGTTTTTGAATCATTTTTGTTAGCGATGAATTCTTTGTTTACATTTCTTTCAGATCGTCTGTCGGCGCCTTCACGGAACATACTCCCCGCCTTGGCATCGTTGCTAGCAAAGATGCAAACAATGCTTATTTGTAAATATTCAACGTATGTGGTACACCTGCAACGAAAACAAAAAGATGGCAAAGACGGAATAGGGTTATAGCGCCCTTACTCGCTTTTAGGACTATGAGGAGTTGGGAATTTTGGATGGTTTATAGTTGTCAACAATGTGTTTGGATTTTTGTGTAAATAGGAATTGAATTATGGATGCACCATCAATAAAGCTTTACCAGTAAATTGAGTTCAACTTCTCTTTTTTTGTTTTGAGTTAATAAGTCACATTATTGCTTATTTAAATTATTACAGTTTTCTGAAATCGGGAGCAAGCAAATTTTTGCAATAGATCTCTTTAAGTTCCTGTCTTTTGTTCTTAACGTGACGACACGTACGAGTCCATCTGGGCCTGGATGTGTTTCTGTTACTCGTCCTAATATCCAACGACATGGTGGCAAATTTTCATCCTTTAAGATAACAAGATCTCCAACTTTAACGTTTTCTGTTTTGTTAGTCCATTTGGGTCTTTGTTGTAGGCGACAAAGGTATTCAGCGTTCCATCTTTTCCAAAAATTATGATATAATTGTTGTAGAAACTGCCATCTGTCTAATCTGTTAATACCAATGTCTAAAAGAGATGGCTCCGGAGGCGTGATCAACAAATCTCCAATTAAAAAGTGGGCCGGTGTCAAAGGATTTAAGTCTTGAGGATCGCTGCTCAATTCAGATAGAGGTCGAGAATTAAGGCAGGCTTCGATTTGAGTTAAAACGGTGTTAAACTCTTCAAATGTCAAAATAGTATTTCCTAAAACTCTTTTCAAGTGGTATTTAGTGGATCGTACTCCAGATTCCCATAAGCCGCCAAAGTGTGGTGAAGCGGGAGGAATGAAATTGAATTTTACACCTTCGTTTTCTACTGCAGTGGCTATTTCGGCGTTTAATTGGGTGGCCATTTGTCTCTGTTCTTTCGATAAGAGCCTATTTGCGCCCACAAAATTTGTTCCGCAGTCACAATAAAGTTCAGTGCACAAACCACGTCTGGAACAGAATCTTCTAAAGCTCGCAATGAAACCTTCCGCGGTAAGATCCGTCACCAATTCTAAATGTAATGCCTTAGTGACCATACACACAAATAGTGCAATGTATGACTTATACCTTCGCGGATTTCGCCCTTTATGTGTTTTAAGATCGAAGGGTCCACAGTAGTCCACTCCTGAATGTGCAAACGGACGAGCCATTCTAACTCTCGGTTTCGGCAGGTCAGCCATAAGTTGTATTTGTGCAGTAGCTCTTTGACGATAACATGCGATACATTTATGAATGTGATATCTAATAGTGTTCCGTGCATTTAACAACCAGTAATTTTTCGCGAAAACGTTCATGATTAATTGTGGACCTCCGTGAAGTGTGTCTGCGTGGGTTTTCTCAATCATAAGTTTTGTTAAATTACATTTGTCAGGTAGGATAATTGGATATCTTTCGTTATATGCCAAGTCAGCATGTCTAAGACGGCCTCCTACTCTTAATAACTCATTCTGATCTAAAAACGGTGTGAGCTTCAACAAGCGGCTTTTACGATCTACTGATTGATTTCTGTTTAAACATTTAATTTCCTCTAAAAAATGCTGTTGTTGTGCCCTTTTTAACCAAATAGTCAAAGCTTCTTGTAACTCTATAGACTTGATGTATCCAGTTTCTCTTTTATCGGCTGATTTCCTAATGTTATTGAAGAAGCGTCTACAATAGGCTGTTATTCGGAGAAGTTTATTTAGTGATGAATACCTCGATTCTAATTCGTCGAAAGCTATGTTTTCAATGCTCACATGATGCGTATGTATTTTTCTCTGCTCTAGATCAGTAGTCCTGTTGGATTTTCCTTCCGGCCAATGTAGTTTGGGTTTCCATAACCAATCTGGACCACACCACCATAACTTGTGCTCTCGGAGTTCTGCTGCATACATTCCTCTAGAAGCGCAGTCCGCTGGATTCTCCTTTGACGGGACATGATTCCATACGTTTTCTCCCAGCAACTCGTGAATGTATGACACTCGATTAGAGATGAAGGTAGTCCACCTTGACGGATGAGCTCTCAACCATGCCAGGACAATTTCTGAGTCGGTCCAGGCGTGAATTGAAATTGGTTTCTTTATACTTAATGCTTGATTTACATAATGCAGCAATTTTGCTAACAATGCTGCACCACATAGTTCCAGTCGTGGGAGAGAAACTGTTTTAATGGGTGCGACTTTAGTCTTTGCAGCTACAAGAGTAACACATCTCTTCCCTGTGACGTTTGTGGTACATATGTACACAACTGCGGAATATGCCTTCATGGAAGCGTCTGAAAATCCATGTACTTCTACAGATGAATCAGTCTCCGAATAGTTAAACCATCTATTGACTTGAATATTGGTGATATCTTGCAGCCTTTCTCTGTATGTGATCCATTCCTTTTCTACGTCTGAAGAAACTTTCTCATCCCATCCTAGACCAGATAACCATAATTTCTGTATCATTATTTTTGCCAAAATGATCAAAGGTGCCAGCCATCCTAGAGGATCAAAAAGTTTCGAGACTTCTGACAATATTTTTCTTTTTGTCCAATTCGAGTCCTCATTTTCTAGTTTGATGGAATATTTAAATTTATCCGTTTGGGGAGCCCAAGAAATTCCCAAAGTACGAACACTTCCTTCACAATTGATGTCGAATGGTAAGTTGAACTCACGATGCTCTGAAGGTATGTTTCTTAATAACTCTGGGTGATTCGAAGTCCACTTTCGTAACGAGAAGCCTCCAAGATTAGTAAGTTCGATTAGCTCCCTCTGCATTTGCAATGCCATTTCGATAGTACCTGAGCCAGAAAGTATGTCATCCACATAAAAATCCATTAAAGTTGCTTGGGATCCCACAGGATATTTTTTCCTTTCATCCAGTGCCAGCTGCTTTAATGCCCTAGTTGCCAAATAAGGTGCGCTTTTAGTTCCAAATGTTACAGTGACTAGTTTGTAATCTTCTACAGGTAAATCTTGAGATTCTCTCCAAAGTATCCGTTGAAATTCAGCATGATGATCCTTTACCCAGACCTGCCTGTACATCTTTTCGATGTCGGCTGTAAAAACTACCTTATGTTTACGCCATCTGATGAGAATTGTGATCAAATCGTCCTGTATGACAGGTCCTTTGAGAAGTCTGTCGTTCAATGATACTCCACTTTGCGTAACTGCTGACGCGTCAAACACAACACGCAGTTTAGTTGTAGTACTGCTCTCCTTAATGACTCCATGATGTGGAAGGTAGCTGCATGAATAGGATGTCACTCCATTTGATATCTTCATATGGTCTTCCTCACTGGTATGAACTTTCTTCATGTGCCCGAGCGATTTATATTCTTGCATGCATTTGACATATTCACTTTTCAAGACCGGATTTTTCTTAAAGCGTCCCTCCAGTTGATAAAGACGAGACAGCGCGATTTGTCGGGATTTTCCAAGAAAGCTTTGATTGGTTTCCTTTCTTAAGGGTAATTCCACCTCATATCGTCCATCACTGTCGCGTTTACAAGTCTTCGAAAATAGTTCTTCACAGAGCGATTCCTCTTGAGTAGGTATTTTATTACATTGCATTTCTTCCAGTTCCCAAAATTTACGTAGGTCATTGTCAAGTCCAGTACATACGTGAAAGTTGTGTATACTAATTGAATTTTTACTTGCAGCGCTGATTTCTCCCGATAAAATCCATCCTAACATAGTTTTTTGTGCTACTGGAGTACCAATTGGACCTTTAACTAAACCGTTCATAATTATTTGACCATACATATCAGCTCCTAATAGCAAGTCGATTTTTCCCGGCTTATAAAACTGTGGATCAGCGAGATTTAATCCCTCGATATGTTTCCAACTGCGATAGAACACTGAGCTTGTGGGCAATAAACCAGTAAGTTTTCCCAAAACCATACTAGAGACTTCGAATGTTGTGTTACCTTGCAAAGGCTTTATGACAATGTTTACGCGAGATTTCACATGACTAATATGATTTTTACCTACACCGTGGATGTCCGCACTAACAGGTTCTCTTTTTAATTTTAGTGTTTGAACCACAGACTCTGCTATAAATGAAGCTTGGGAACCTTGATCAATTAATGCTCTGATAACATTTTCTTGCCCAGAAGGAGATACAATTTTGACTAAAGCTGTTGCCAGCAAGACTTGATATGTAGGACCTGTACTTGTCTGAAATGAACTTAAATTTGAAGAGATAGACGTAGGATTATTTCTTATAAAGGCGGGAGTCAACGCAGATAAATCAGGCGAAGTAATTTCATTTGCATTACTATAACTCATGCTTGCATTGTTATGATTATTAGATGTTGAAGCAAGATTTGAAATTGTATTTCTTTGAGTATTAGACGCGCTAAAATTCTCATTCCTTGAAATTTCGTTCGCTTTTATGTGCAGGAGAGAATGGTGATTACGTTTGCAATAAAAACATTTTTGGTGGCTGGGGCAATTTCCTACTATGTGTCCGGCACCCAAGCAATTGATACACAAGCCCTTAGATTTAACCAGTTCAATTTTTTGAGTGTGATTCATTGCTGAAAACTTGTTGCAATGCCTAATATTATGATTTCCAAAACAAGCTTGACAAATTTGACTAGCAGCAACATGAAAAGTTTGAGGATGTTTCGACCTTTTATGCTCAGTTTTAGCATCTCTATAAATTGATTGCTGTTTCGGAGAAATTGCCTCTAAAGTTCGGAATCTTGATTCCAAGAATTCTTTTAATTTATTCCATGGCGATAAATCTTTAGTTTTGCTCACTTCTTGTTCCCACAATTGTCGTGTTTCTGGCGGTAATTTCTGCACGATAACATAAACAACTATCGGATCCCAACCACTAATATCAATTTCTAAATTGTTTAAGGCCTGCAAACATTCTGTAGTTGTGTCCAACAATCCCTTAACTCCCTGCGTAGATTCATTAAGTACCGCATTTTGAGACAATAGTACCTTTAAATGGGTATTAACCAAAACTCTTTTATTATTATAACGTTCTATCAGAAGTTCCCAAGCAGCTTGATAATTACCGTCGGTAACTTGGAAATGGCGAAGTAAATGCTCCGGCTCGCCACTGAGATGCAATTTTAGGTATTGGAGCTTCTGAACTGCGGACAAAGTTTTGTTTTCATGCACTAGAGATTTAAACAGATCATGAAATGTAGGCCATTTAACATAATCTCCAAAAAACTTGTCGAGGTATATTTTTGGCAACTTAATTGATGCACTACTCTTCTCAAGATTAATATTTTGCATTTGCAATGGATTTATTTCTGCTTTACTAGATTCCTTAGGTACATTGGGCGGAAATTCTCTCATAAATCTCTCTTCCATTAACGCGAAATTATGAAAAAAGAACTCTTCCATTCTTGAAAAGATGTCATCTTCAAAATAAGTGAGCTTTTCACAACTAATCGTTTTATCAGAATACTTTTTTGTTAACATAACTCTATGTCGCACTTTGAAATCATTCCAAAGCTCCTGAAAGTCTTTTAATCTCTTCTCATAATAATTTTTCATTCTTTTGTCTTTTCCATCCTTTTTGTAATTAATCATGAATTTTTCCAAAATTTCCTTTTGAGCTAATTGTATATTGATCAATTCCTCCATGCTTGCTTTATACCAACACCAACTAACTTAAAGAAAATGCTGAACTTACCAGGTATTGGGCTTTCAGGAATTTAGATTGATTTTAGCCGATCACAATTTTTGCGCACTCCCAGTTGATTTTGTTTACTGTCTATAAGTCTATTGTTCGTATTTTCACAGTTCACGATTCGTTTTCGATATTTATAGTTTCTTTTATCACTTTTTAAGCACTTAAAGAGTTCAAATTTTACGAAATAAATCCGGCTCGAAGGACCAATAAATAAATTGTTGCCAGGATAATGCTTAAAAGGAAGTTTCCAAAGTAGAAATAGAAAAAAAATATTATTTCTGATATAAAAAATACCAAACGAACTGGTCTCGAACCCGCGACCTCTTGTTTCTCAGGGGAACTCACTTTCCACTACACCAAAGTTGCAATTTAAATTAATTCCAGCACAAATTAATAAGAATGCTTTAAGTTCATACAATGAGTTCAACAATTTATTCAATATTAATTCAATTTAACAAATTTCACTGTTCAAAAAATCCAAAGTTTAAAATTCACAAGCCACTGCACAACTATAAAAATGTTTATTTGATTTCAACTAATTTAGTAATATTGATTTCAACTGATTTCAACTTAATTTTTAGATCAAAACGATTTCAAAATTTCCGATCACTCTCATTTCGACTTTCGATCCGCGCCGCTTCGATTTCAAAGTACGAATGCCAACCTATACTTTTGTGGAAGCTCAATTTCCCCTTCTTTCCTCAAACATTTCCAAAAAAGGCAACTTCTAGAGTTTTCATCAAATGCATTTCGATTTTATGACCAAATATGGTCAAATTTAAATGAGTTTCAAATACACACATTTACATTAAAATGCATTTTTCCCCACCTAATTATGTCGTCTCTTTCAATAAATTTTATAGTACTTGTTCAGCTCTACAATGTTGGCGATATTGTTATTTTTCGATAAGTTTTTGTCAATAAAAATATTGTCAAACGAATGACGGATTGAAGTATAAACAAGAGGTAAGTAATGTGTTACAGGGAAAATACGTGAGTTATTTTAATAAATGTCTAATTGTAGTGACTTGCAGTGATGTCTTAATGATTTATGTTCTTCGTTTAAGTTGTGCAATGTCTTGTGTTAAATGTTGTAAATGTGGTGAGAGGTTTGTTATTGTTATTAAAATTTCAAAATATTTACAATACTAACTTTCTTAATTAATACAAAATTTAACTAATTATCTTTTTATGTTTTCAGCAATAATTCAAATCCAAGAGGAAGAAGTGGAAGTCATCAGAGTGGTCCAAAGTCCAAAGTCAGATAAGTGTTTTTGAATCATTTTTGTTAGCGATGAATTCTTTGTTTACATTTCTTTCAGATCGTCTGTCGGCGCCTTCACGGAACACGATCCCCCATCCCTATTTGAAATGCCCCTTAAGATCGACTGCGGCACTTACTACGTGTTATGAGAGCCTTGATATTAAACCCTGTCATGTCCTCCGACTTATGAAGTGTATTGCGGACTCGCTTCGGCTGAGCATTCTTTCGTCGCGAACAAAATCAATAACATGTCTCAACTGGGCATCACTGCAGGCTGTTACAAACGACTTTGGGCGCTTCAACGGCAGGCTGATTAGACTCGATCCTGTTCTGAAAGATCTTAAAGCTAGTTCAGAGTCTCTGCTAGAGAAATCTCATGATCTCTCACCTAGGTTACCCTATTTGTCAGCTTGATTCGGTGACTTCCGTATCACACGTTCTGGTGTGAATGGGTCTCTACCTGCACTGGCGACCTGCTGCAACCCGATGATGCCGACTATTGACGATCTTCATCGTAACGTTAAGCATATAAAATCGGATCTTGGTTTCAGGGTGACTACTCTTGGCAAGAAGTCTGATCTGCTTAAGGAGATGGCACCTCAAATGTTGGAAGTCTGATGTCGCGTGCTGTGGGCGAGCCTGATGCCTCTGAAGTTTCTGGTGTTTCCGTCATGCCTGCTGTCGATGTCTTTCTTCAGGTTGGCTTTGAACGACGATCTGGTTCACGTCGTGGACGCCGGCGGCGTCGCTGGGTCCCCAAAGGTCCTGTGGCTGCTGTTAATGCGTGTGGGCTTCGCATGAGTATGTCTGCCGATGGATGCACTGCCACTGCGATCAGATGTATTTCTAGTATCCCATCCCCCCATCCAGTCTTAAACTCATCTATCACAAGATGCAGACCCGTTGAGTTCTAATAATGTGTCTCGAAATGAGGCTTTCACTCTGAGGATTGTGCAATTACCAAGGACTTTCTTTGCTTCCGGACTTGATCCATCAATCTGTTCTTTTCAAAATAATGTCTGCTCCCGATTTCTGGTCCGAGAATATCATCCCATTCTCCGTTCTCCGTGGTAAATTCACAGCTAGCACACGTAATAGAGCCACTGTTAGCAACCAAAAAAACTAAGTACGATTACCCTTTACTACCAAAATGTAAAGGAGTTAAAAACAAGAACAAGACAGTTATTGCAGGCTTCTCTTGCCTGTTGTTACGACGTCATCGCTCTGACCGAAACTTGGCTTCATCATGTTTTTCATGATGCAGAAATTCTCGACGAATCCTATCCCCAATGTTCAGTGGGTATTCAATACAAATGGCAATTACTGCTTTTCCTTAAATTGTCTTACTGTTAAAGACTCAAATTTTCTTGACGCTATATCCTTCTCTGGGTTACACCACTAATTCATGTAAAGAACTGTATTGAAAGGCAGTTAGTTAGACGAGTGCGTTTTCGTGTTTTATGACAGAATCTACGATCTGTTTAACTCGTGTGTACCACTCAAACTGTCGAGATCATCCCGTCGGTTCCCCCTATGTTATACTAGAAAATTTCGGAGCCTTAAAAATAAAAAAAAATAGACTATGGAAAACTTACTGATGATTTTTAGCATTGTCTTCATCATTTTACATGGAATGCCTTGATAATGTTCGCGATAACTAGCATAATGATCCCGGTATCTTTTTGAAATATTCAAGTATGAAGACCGAAAACTTTCCATCTACAATTGCTAGAACGGGCTCTCCAATTCGAGCGCGCACAATAGAGCCAACATTGTTTTTGAGAGCGATTTTTCTTCTTGTAATTTTGTGCCTTCCCTGAAAGAGTCTTATCTTGTATCGTCCAGCTGCCTTAATTCCTATGCCCATTATATTTCGCGATATTACCATCTATATTATCAGAAAATTAAAATGGAATTTTTCTTTGGTCCTGATGGTGTTCCAACTGCGTTCGTGAGGTTCTGCTCTGACGCCGTACTCAATCCATTAGCACTTATCTTTAACAAGTCTCTTCAGGCCGGTAGATTTCCTACGCTATAGAAGAGCTCCTTTATAATTCTTGTTCATATAAAGGCTCATCAAAACTTGATAACAAGTTAAAGGCCAATCGCGAAGCTTTCCTGCATACCCAAGATGTTCGAATTCACAGCTTATGGGACAGATTTCGTCGAATTAGAACTGCTTTCTGCCTGGTAGATAGATGACAACTAACCTGTTTGAATTTACCTCCTACCTTCGCTGCCTTCCCACCAGGTCTCCAGACCGACTGCGTCTACATCGACTTCAGCAAGGTATTTGATAAACTTCCTCCACTCTATGATTATGCTTCAACTTAGAAAGTTGTGTTTTCCGCCTTTCTTGCTCAACTGGATCTTCTCTTTATTTATTTATTTATAAATTCGCCAAATACTGACTACTACAAACTAACGAAATCCGAACAGTAAATATAATGTAAAATAAAATATCAAAATAAATTACAAAATCAAAGTGATGGACTAATAAAAGCAAGATAGAAAAGTTAAATAAATAGATAAGTTTAGTATAGTCAGCAAAAGAAAAGAAAAAAGAAAATGTCACTTACAACTAAGCCGATCTTAACTCGAACTACGATACGTGAATAGTAATTCTACAATGTTTATCTGATTAAATATTATTACTAAAAGAGCAGAAGAGCAACGTACTGACAATAAAAAAACGACATATAGTCTAAGAAAACAACAAAAAGAAAAAGAAGAAAAAGATTAACAAAAAGAGAAAAAAAAACGACTATTAAATAAGCGAGACACTGAGGTAATAGGCTGATTCATTCCATAGTTGGTACGATGATGAGGGATATGGAAAAAGTTCCGAGCTCTCAAGGAACAATTCGGGGGAATTAATCACACCTAGCAGACAGTCAAAAGCACAAATGATTACAAACCTGTTACATCTGCTCTTACTTAAAAGATAGGACATACCGGGTATCTTTCCTTAAAATTTTTTTTCTAGAGTGGTTAAGGCTTCATCAGGTGTACCGCAGGGTAGCCATCTGGGTCCGCTGCTGTTTATTCTTGCCATTGCCGACATTGTCCCCCTGCATAAGCACTCTAAAGTCCTAATATATGCAGACGATATGAAGATTCTCTCATACGTTAGAAACAGTTATGATTTAAACACCTTCAAGAACTGGTGTGGATCTAATAGCCCGCGGCTTAACGTGGTTAAATGTGAGGTTATGCCATTCTTGAGGAACCCCAATCAGCTCGCTTTTGATTATACCCGTCGCGCGCAGTTCGTTACTGACCTTGGTTATGTAAAGCGGTGGTCGAGGGAGTTTACTGATCGGCAGACCTTAATTCACTCATTCTATTCTTTAGTTAGACAAATTTCCGAGAATGCATCTCAGGATTGGTCACCTTGATTTGCTCTTCAATCTAGGCTCAGTAGCAGCATCATTTTTTACTCTGTGATAGCAGTGATGCATTGAATACAAAAGTTGAAAAGCTTTGAACTACGGACACATCAGTATAATAATGGCCGAACCGGGAGTTCCTACAATAAGCTTTGAGAAGGCTTTCTCTAATAAAATTCCTAGCAGGGAGGAGTGGAAAAGTGGGAAACAGGGTGAGAGCGGGGGTTTTATCCGACCGCCTCAGCATAAGTAACTCGTATCGATTGCCGGACCACTGCAGTGTGTTTCAATCGTATTATTGAAAGTGCGACAGGAGAATGCTGTGCCGGTATCTCCGTAATATCATTGTGGTTATAACGGGTTTAGGGATGTTGCGATGCCATAAAACTATCGATACCAGTAACAAAGATATATTCAAAGTTCAGTATCGATACGAATATTCGTATTGGTTTCGAAAATAAATTATCAATATTGTAACCATTTGATACAAACATATTTTTGACATAATTAGAATGATGCAGTTTTTTTTAGGATATGGCGAAAGCTTGTGGAACAACCCTAAGGCAAGGGAGTGAAGAAATGTGAGTGTCTGGTTTTTGCATTGCTGCGAGCTACACGACAGCCCAGAGACGAAGTGGATTTTTTAATTCAGTTTTTAAAAACCCACGGGGAGACCAGGGTAGCGATTCTCAGACAAATGTTGTGGCAACAGAAAAATATTTCATAGCAACGAATAAATATGTCAAGTTTGTGCGCATGATCTGTAATTCTCCCATGCCGTTCCCCGGAGCTTGCATCTAAATACTCAGTCGCCTGGATGGGAGCAGGCGTGTGATTTTGACACTTCATAGCGCTTGGACTGCCATGAGTAAAAATTTTGTAAAACGGTTGGCATTCCCCTTCAACCGATTGAACACACACTTGTTAAATTCAAGCTCTACACATTTTTACAATTTTGCGTACTTACAAGGCAACCAGGTTGTCTGAAACAACCAAATTCGTGAGAATTCCTACCCTGGTCTCGAACCCGGTAACTATGCCGTGGTGGTCGTGCCGCTCAACCAATTGATCCAACTCCGTCTTTAGTTGATGAAAATAAATAATAAATCTTTAACTACTGCAGTGAGCAATAAACAAAATACAGAAAAATTACTCGATCAATCAGAATACAAAAAGAACTAAGCGAAAAGTCAGGCACTGGCTAACCTAACGATGACAATGTGGTATAGGTTTTAATATTTCAAATATTCAGAAAATAAACTGATTGAAATGAATAAATCTATATAAAGAGAGCTGAATCTTTTATTATAGAATATAATATTTAGTCATTTAGCCATTTATATGTTTCTAACTTTAAAATTTTTAGCATATATTAATAATAATCAACATTAATTGCGGTCTGGACAAACTCTCTAACTCTCTTTCTACTAGAATAGAAGTTGCCATAGAAAATACCCATATGGCTATGAGTAGTTTCGAATATCGATATACGCGGTATCGAAGAGAAACTATCATTACCAAGATTATATCAGTGATATCGAAACGTCACTACACGGGTCACTGCCTTTTTGACAGTAATGCCGCATGTGTATTCCCGCCAACGACTTCTATCAGAGTCGCCTCGACGAGGAAGAAGTTTAAAGCATTCAGTATTTGCGAATGCCCGGGATTAGCCAGGAGAAGCTTTCAGGCCCTTATCAAGTACTTCCTTAATAGCCTAGAAGAGTTCGCGAACGTGGAGTTAAAGGTTCTAAACAGGTTCCTCAATATCTGCGGCTGGTTCAACTAATCACTGCATGGCAGCGCTGAGTCGATCCAAGTGTGGTTCCTTCGTAGTGGTATCACAACAGACCATATTAAGGTCTATATTAGGTCGAATGGTTTACTTACCGGTGGCCGCGAACCAACCTATCCTAACATAATCTACGTTTTAAAAATATGCCGCTTAGTAACTATATTTCCTCTAATTTCTAGTTATAAAAATTTCAACTTACTTCAATTTCAGAAATTCCCTTTGCTAAGTAAGGTCGAAGATGATCCAGCGAATTTATTATACATTCGTTCAGCTGTGGGTCACCTCGTTTGCAAGGCTTTATGTATTCCGCTGAAAAGAAAGAGTACCAAATAAGTAATTAAAGACATAAGATGTAATTAAAAAATTAACTTTAAAGAGCTATATTTGAATAAGCATTGACCGCATTTCAAAATTACTGCAGAACCTGTTCTCACTGATTTCCTTACAAAATTCAAATATTTCTATTTAAACAAGTTTTGTGAATGAAGTTCTGTTCCAACGACCTCTAATTACTCTACCACTCACGAAATTCACACGTGCCCATCTAGCACAATTGGAAGCTTTAAGATTTCATTAGGCAGTTTCCCATGCCATTCTACTGCAATGTCATCTTGTCTAGTTCTCCTTGAAACACTATTAGTTGCTGCAATACAAGCTAGATCAATGTACCCTAAATTGATATCTGATAGTGAATCGAGCTCGTCGTCCGAAATTCAGAAACTGAAAGTTTGACTGGTTTTCACTAAAATTTGATTCTTAACGCTTTGCTGGACTTATTCATTCATGTATTTGAAATAGTAGCTATTCCGACATAATTTTATGAGTATATTCACACTTTACAGCGTTTAACCTTCGACAAATTAAGCCATCATGATTACATAGAGCACGAATAGTAATTGCAATGAGGTATCACTTATAAACGTAATAAACGCTTCAACATATGTATTTTTCAGGAGTGCGGGAGGGGTTCAGATTTAAATTTCAAAATCTCGGAAATAATTAATTAATTATTCTTTACTCTTTCACTTATTAATTTACCTTCTCTGCATACTTTTGTTTTTTTATGTTTCGTGTTTCTTTGTTCTGTGTAGTTTACATATTTTTTAAAGCAAGAATTGATTTTATTGATAAATATAGGAATATATATGCTCACCCATCTACTTTCGTTATGGTTGGCTGGCTTAAGTGGTGAGCGTCACCTTCGTGGTAACACTCCAATTAATGCTCTTATAGCTCCATTTTGATGCCACAGCTATTAAGACCCGGTTTTTGTTGGACAGCCCACTTTCTGACTCTGGCAAGAGCCGGGCATTTACAGAGAAGTTGAATAATGGTTTCGTTTTCGTTCACGTCGGCATCGTCGCAACTGCGACAGTGTGTATTATAAGGTGTCTACATGATCGCCTATAAGACAGTGGCCCGTACAGACCGCAGTGATTTTGTCAACAACAGCACTCGGTCTATTGAGCAGATCAGATGTCCTTTTTTAATTATAACTTGGCCAGTTTTCCCTGGATATACTGCAAGCTTTCGGGGTGCTCCATCTGGCGTTTGCCAGCGCCACGGAATGCAGAAAGAGTTCCCTCTTAACGGAGCTCTGTAGAATACGCACATCGTCAACATGGCGGTGTAGCGCAGCGTCCTGTCTAGCAAGTTTTTATGCCATCTCGTTACTAGAAATATTCCTATGTCCGGGAACCCAATGCAAGGTTACGTTAAATAGACTGCCAAAGGAGCCGAGTAACTGCCGACAGTCCTGCATCACACCCTAGAAGATATGGTAACTAAGTCAAGCGCCCTAAGGGTAGCCTCACTCTCTATAAAGATGGCGATGTTCAGCCTCGATGAGTGTATACGGTGAAGCAACGGACACGCCTTTATAATCGTATCTCCGCCTGGAAGATGCTCGATATGTTCGGCAACCGATAAGATTTCGACATTTTCAGTGGCTCAGAAAACACGCCTGGACCAACACCTTCTTCCATCTTAGAAGTATCTGTAAATAGTACGGTATCATAGTTGTTGGCCGGCTGCTTTTTAAAATTTTTAACAGATGTAATAATGTAGTCAGTTGCGGTATCGTCTAGTCCTCTAGGTGTTAAGATGAAAATGTTCCTGTGGCCATATGGCTTATCAACCCATCAACCACATTCTGTGAGTCTGGCCGCACTATATGACGCCTGGAATTTGATCTGATGATTAAGAGAAAGCATGTGTAGAAGCACATCTTTGGTTGGCGTGGAGCTACTAAATAGAGATTAAGTTTGGTTCTGTTGTAAGGCTTACTCATCGCAGGCCACCAAACTAGAGAATCGTAGGTGGGAATTTGATGCACCACCGCTGTGTATAACCATAGCGTCATCTTAGGCTGCAGTCCCCTGTTCGTCTAGTTCAGTTTGGGATGCAGAATTAAGCCCAAACAGCTGGCATTGGATGATAGTGAGAGTTGCTGGACGTTTAATTTAGGTAAATCAAAGTATGGTACTTTGGCTTTTGTGGTGAAGAGCATAAAATCAGTTTTCCCCGGATTCGCAGCCAGTCTACAGTTCTTGAACCAACTGCTCATCTTCTTCGTCTTCTCGCTGATAACAGACGGAACAACCCTGATATCAGGATCACCACATCGTCAGCGTAGGCGATGATCTTGAAACCTCGATGCTCAAGTCTCAACAGGACCTTGTTCCTGACCATTAGTCATAGCAGGGGAGAGAGAACCCCACCTATGGGGAATACCGCAGGAGACGTGCCTGACAGCCCGACTGATTCTGAATTTGGACTGGATTATCCTTGGCTTTAACATAGTATATATCCATTGACCAAGACATTGTTTTACACCGAGCTTGGCAAGAGATTTTTGGATAGCTTCAATGTGGACATTGTTAAAGACTCCTTCTATTCATAGCCACTACTCGCGTAGAGTGGTGCTTTTGGTAACACTAGACATCAAGAACGCCTTCAACTCCGCGCGATGGGTGGATATACTGGAAGCGCTAGAGATCTCGTTCCAAGTGCCGAGATACCTCTTATGGATAGTGGACGACTATCTGAAAGACCGATGCTTGTTGTACGAGACTAAGGAAGGACAGCGAATAAGGAGCCGTAAACAGCTGGATGACGATGCACACTAGCCCTTAGTAATACGGAGGTCGTTGTCCTGACCAACAAAAAAAATCCCGACCATCCTTCCAGTGCGATTCGGAGAGGAGACCATACGAATGAGACCATCGGTGAGGTACCTCGGCGTTACGATTGACACCAAGATGAGTTTCTTCAAGCAGATAAAGGAAACTGCAGATAAAGCAGCAAGGGGCGTCACATCGCTGAGCAAGCTGATGGCCAAAGTGACAGGTCCAAGCTGGAACAAACACCACCTCTTGATGACAGTAGTACAGTCAATCCTGCTGTATGGTGCGGAGATATGGGAGGAAGCCCTAAGTAAGGAGGATTGCAGGTGGCGTTTAAATCGGCCATCTCGCCAGGGAGCGAAGAGCGACCTATCTCAGGAAGGCAGAAATGGACAAGGAAACGGTGCGCAGGAAAGATGGAAACAAAGATGGAGATAGGAGAACAGGGGACGATGGACAGCGAGGCTCATCAGTGATCTGGGCCCCTGGATGGACAGAGGGCATGGAGAGGTAGGTTTTTACCTAACCCAACTACTGAGTGGCCACGGGTACTTTCGTTCGTATCTTCACCAAATGGGAAAGGTAGCATCACCGGAGTGCCTCTATTGCCCAGGCCAAACGGACACCGCAGAACACACTTTCTTTAAGTGTCAGAGATGGGCTCTTAAGAGAGGAGCACTGAGAGTCCACCTAGAAGGGGCGGTCTCCGCGGAAACTATAGTCCAAAGCATGATCGCCGACGAAGAAACCTGGAATCGCACAGTCAGGTACGTGGAAGGTGTCCTGCGCAGGAAAAAGAAAGACCTAGACGAGCAGGCCGCCACAGACGAGATGGTCTAAACAGGCTAAAGGAAAGGACCTAGCTTGAAGTAATGTGGAAAACGGTTCCAGGCTAGTGTCTGGAGAGCAAGGGAGTTGTTTTAGTCGGTAAACTGTGCCACATTAGTCCGAAAATGCTGGTGCCCAGCGTGCATAAAGCATTTCACACAATCAGTTTCAATAGCTTCTACTGTAAACATAAGAATTAGGATCAAATTCGTTCAAATTCATCCTAAAAAGGATAGACTTATACGTCGCTTAATTCTTCACGCCCACGGTATACTGATTTCAACGTATGCTAAATAAGTTTTTGACATATTTCGACTGATGATTTGTGACATAGTGAGTATACAAAAATATGGTAACAGTAACAACTACTATGTGATTTGATGGAGCACACAATACAATAACGAGTATGAAAGTAGAGTTTGTTCAGTTAAGATCAGCTTAAGTAGATCGGAATCCGAATCGGGAATAAATAAATCGATTCGAGCTGATTCGGTTCCGCGTAAAATCGATTCGAAAAACGAAAGATCGAATGCTCAAAAATCGATCTTTCGAGATCGAATCAAAGATCGCATATCATAGTCGGCTCAGTTTTTAAAAAAATTCCAAAATAAACTTTTTAAAGTCAAGTTTTTAAAGTCAACAACAAATGCGCTGTGTTACTTACTTAACATTTATTAATGTCATACTTTGAATAACAATGGTTGTGCGTGAGATTTTGATTTCAGCACACGTCTCAAAAATTATACTATTTAACCAAAAAATTCTTAAGAAAGATTCTAAGTTAGTAGAAACTTGGATGATGTAACTAAACCTACGTTGTCACCTTAATTTAAATATTAACAATACACTTAAAATGTTTTTAAGAAAATAAATTGTCGTAAAATGCCATCAATTAGCATTGACTTCTTTACGCAGCAAAACAAATATATCTTCAATTTGCATTCAAAAGAACGTCTAGGTCAAAAACGTATAAATTCCGCGATAATCGGAAATAATATTTTTGGCAATAAATCAATATGTTGCTTTTAGAATTTGTCCATAAATTTTAGTGGGCCAAAAAGCCGGTTGCTATCGTGATTAATAGACCTTCACAGGGGTTCAAACGTTAGAAATAATCGTTTAATTAGAAAAAATTAGTCAATGTTTACATTAATTTATTTGGGAAACGCGCATTCAGCTTAAATTATAAAATAATCGAGCTCAAGGTTAGTTAGAAGGTTAATTATGGAAATTTTTAGTTTCAAGAGTAAATCACCCTCTCCTCTTTGGAAGGAAAACATACTTTCACTGGCTTAAGTTAACATTAAAATACATTGAAGCCTTCCTGTACTTTAACAGTCAATAAACATACGCCAAAAGATTATTTTTAAAAATATTCCAGTTACATTAAATTAATATTTAAGCAAAAAAATGAATGCTTATCATGAATTGGAAATATTATTGTTATATTATTCATAGATAACAGCTCTTTGAATAATTTAATATTTCACCGTTCATTTCGTTTAGCCTCTGCTACCTTGAACTGCAGGCTGTAATGTAGAGCTGATTTTTTAATTGATGTATTTAGTGAATCTCGTGAGAGACATCTTCAATTTTAGTATTAGGGCTAACTACATAAAAACTAGACTACAGTAAATTCGAAAACAGTTACTGCTCTGAATCATCCATATGATGCGATGTGAATGTGTGTTTTTATGTTACACATAGTTCCCAAATAAGCAGATCGCCTGTATAACTCATCCACACAATGCAAATCTTTTATCACATAGATGTGTCGTGTTGACAAGTTTGTCCCCATGTGTCCGAACTTTCATCCAGACAATGTAGCAGGCTTGTGTGCGAATCGCAGATATATGACAAGTGACCGCATCGTCTAAACCTAAAGCCACCTTACAAAGATTTTCATCATACTTTGGCTATCCTAGGTTTATTTCGTAATAGCTATCAAAAGCTTCGTACTTTAGTAGTGCATCCACATTCCGACTTACTTCGTACTTTAATCATTGATGTGGTAAGGTACATTGGGGGTACCATCGTACCTTTTTTCGCCATACCAGCCATAACGCAAACTTCGTCTTCGTACTTGGTACGATTGTTTGAAGAACGAAGAAAATGTTAGTTTGCACGAACCTGACTTTTACTTGTATTTTCACGGTTCGAAAAATTCTAATTTAAAAGCAAAACACTGGTTACAAAAAATTTTGTTTTTAAAAATTTTAAAACGAACAATTGTAGCTACAGTTATGAATCCGCACAGCTTGAGAAAAGTAATTTCTGGAAAACCCGGATTAAAGACAGGAATAGAAGTTTTGAGCCAGGTTTATCCTGTAAGCGTAGTAAGCGTCGTTATATTTTTTTCGATTTTTGACTTAATTTTTTTTTACATAGTTTTGAAAAAAATTAAAAATTAATAAACCTCACAATGCAGCTTTTTGTTGGTTTTTTGTACCACAGATTAACCATTTCTTAGACACAATTAAACTGTAGATTCCTAATCAAAACTAAAAAGAAATACTGATGTCATAGACGCATGAAAAGCATAATAATTCAATAAGACCAACTTGGGAAAATTCAAAATTCCGGACGCGTTATGAATGTATGTATAGCAGAGCTGTAAAGTAATAAAAAATTTTGAAATTAATTCCCACCTAATTTTTATTCTTGGAATTTAATATCTTTTAATTCCTTAACTTTCAATTAGAAATGGGAATTTCCAATACCAAGTTGAGGGAGTTGAGTGTTTCTTTACAAAATTTACCTGCAGTGGCCTAGGTCGGTTCACCGATTGTACACCCTTGTTAAAAATGGCAACGCAATTATCAGCAATTACCATGGCTAATATTGAGAAGGACGACACACAAGGCTCAAGTTATCCGAAGAAAAGGCACTCTGAAAAATGAAGCAAAATTGTTTGCTATGACGGACACGTTATTACTAGAAGACCTCTTATAACACATCGTAGATGGATAGTTGCACGATTTCTTTTTAATATTGACGAATTTAAAGAAATTGCGAGGGTTATTATGTATATCATCGCGAACACTAACAAGGTATTCCTTATAGAGCGAAGAGGATAGTGCCTTAAAGCCTTCATAACAGTCAGAATACGCTATTGCGCTACTACAATGCAAGTAGTTTTTCCAGAGTCTGTTTGTCCTGTTCCTAAGACTGCGGAGTTCATCGTCACCAAGAAGAAGAATTTCATCTTCAGGGTTCGTCAAATTATGGATAAAGTCTAAACTAAGAGTTAGAATATCATAAAGACTGCGCCCTTCAGGATCAACACAGTTTGTCAGGTTAGGGGGAATATAGCAACAGAGCAAAAAGATATTGAGCTTAGGAAGCGATAGCTTAAGAATCAAGAGCTCAATAGTAAGTGAACTAGAGAAGGCAGGAACATCAACTAAGCTGCAGTTAAAGTTTGATCTGCAAGCAACCAGTACTCCACCACCCCGACATAGACATTCAGAGTGTCTGTCCCTACGAAAAATCTGATAAGAGTCATAAGAATCTCTGCATCACTAAAACCATGATGAAGCCAAGTCTCGGTCAACATGATAACATCGTAGCAACAGGCAAGGGATGCCTAAAAAAGATGGTTTGTTTTAGTTCTTAGTCCCCTTAAATTCTGATAGTAAAGGGACAGCGTACTTAGTTTTTTGGAGCATTCGTTATTACTCTGTCATGGGTATCATTAGAAAATCTGCCACGAGGCACAAATTCGTATGCGACGGTATTCTTAGGCCAGAAGTCCGGAGAAGAAATAATCTCAAAAAGAGCCGGGGAAGTTGTCAACTTGAAAGACGATACATAACCCTGAGACAGGCGAGAATTAAGACGCTGACAAGGTCTCGCAGCCTTAATCTAGACGGCGCTGGAGTTGAATGGAGAGATACCATTAAATATGTATCTCGGTATTATACTAGATAAAAAATTAATTTTTAGAGCACACATTAACCGAACGGTTACCAAATGCAATACTCTCATCAAAACTCTATACCCGCTTATTAACAGAAAATCTAAATTATCCCGCAAGAACAAAGTCATCATCTTTAAAACCATTTTTGAAAGTATAGTGGCCTATGGATCTGAAGCTTGGGCTCCTGTGCGGCCACACATATAAAGTTTCTACAGACGAAGCAAAATAGTATTCTAAAGATAATCCTAAATCTACCATTTTATTTTTCTACTAAACTCCTACACGGAATAACTAAAATCCACACGACGGCGGAAAGAATTAATCTAGTAATGAATAAGTTTAAGCTAAAATGGAACGAATCGGATAATAAATTAATTTACAGCTTGCACATGAACTAACATTAATAACTGTAATACAATGTGATCGAAGTAATCTTCAATTTAGCTCATAAGCCATACATAGGTTCTAGGACATTTATTTATTTATTTAAGCTTAATACAACCTATTACGTAAAAATACAAAAAAAATACAAGCTATAACTTAATACTAATTCTACAAACTATAATAACTGATAAGCAGTAATAAATAAATAAAAAGTATAAGCTACAATATGAGCTTTAAATACAGTAGGTACTGGCAGAAGGCGTAAGGAAGAAGAATTTAGGTAGGCGATCAGGATCAAGATGGGCGGGATCAAGATGTAAGGCTTTGTGAAGGGATGATTTACTCAGATGGAAGTCAAAAGAAAGGTCGTTGACTTTTCGTAACATCCTGGTAATTGGCTAGCTTTGACCGTAGGTTGTGCGATGGCGGTCGATTCGGAAAAGGGGAGTGGACCTAAGGTTACGGGGATTGGTATAGATAGGTAAAGATTTCAGGATTGAAGGGCAGTCTATGGCACCAGTTAGTAATTGATAAATGAAGAGAATGTCGGAAACATCACGACGTTTGCTTAGAGGTTGTAAGTCGATCAGTTTCAGACGGTTTTCATAGGGAAGATTGAATTTGTTAACCCACGGAAGATCACGTAGAGCGAAGCGAATGAACCTACGCTGGACAGATTCAACTCTATTAATGTGAGTTGTTTGTGTAGGTGACCATACCTGGCTGGCATATTCAAGGAGAGGTCTAACGAAGGAGACGTAGAGAGATTTGGAAACATAAGGATTGGAGAACTCTCCAGACCAGCGCTTCACAAACTCTAGCGCGGAGTTAGCTCTGTTAATTATGCTGTCAATGTGGGAACGGAAATTGACTTCACTATCACAGATTATTCCTTAGTACACAAAGAAGTCACGATAGGTACTGGTACGTCGGTTAACATAAAGACTCTTGGGGTGGTGGTAAGACGCTTGCGGGAATAAGAGATGGACTGGCATTTGGAGACATTGAGCTCTAGAAAGTTGTTCATGCACCATGTGGTGCATGAAGTGAGTGTTTGATGACACATTCAACATCATTTATTGTAAGGATATAAATCAATGGGCCGAGGTGGCTGCCCTAAGGGACGCCGGAACGAGCGACAATAGGGTTAGAAATGGATGAGCTGAAAAGAATATTGTACTGACGGTTGTTGAGGTAGGATCGAATCCAGAAGATGAATCTGGGGGGGGGGGGGGGGGGGGGAGCCTAGGCGATCAATTTTGAACAAGATAACGTTATGGGAGATCTTGTCGAAGGCTTTACTAAAATCGGTGGCGATAACATCAACATCATTACCGTTTTACAGGGCAACACTATGTGAAGTCAGACGAAGTCAGTAAGGTTGGTGGTTGTAGATCTACCTTTGAGGAAGCCATGCTGGGAGAGTGAGAAGATAGACTTACGGTGGAAGAACATGGTATCATAGACCAATTTTTCGAATAGTTTAGGAATGGATGATAATCTAGCAATGGGTCTGTAGTTGGACACATCGTTCTTAAAGCCTTTTTTGCACATGGGAATAATATACGAATTTTTTCATAAGGGAGGGAAAACCCCTTGAGTAACCAAAAGGCGGAAAAGCAAAGTAAGGGGTTGAACTAGATGCATGGCACACTTTTTCAGAACGATAGCAGGAATGCCATATGGACCTGGGTGAAAGTCGTCCTCAAGCCCATTAATACTGGCTGCGATTAGTTCAGGATCAGGGTCAAAAGATGTAAACGACGTTTGAGTGCATTTGTCCATGAATGCCAAATAGTTAAGTAAGTAGATAGTAAGACAGGATAGATTTTAAATATAGGGTATACTTATTAATGTAAGGTTTTTTCTTCTGTTTCGTTAGCCAAATTTACAATCAAAATTTCCTAATCTAGTTTCTGAATATTTTTCGTATTAGATATTTGTAATCTAGCAGTACAGGACTCTTAGCTTAATAGTTTAATCTCTCTATGCCAATGTACATTATAAACATAAAGCAAGAAAGGACCTGGAAAAAGCAGGTGAAAGTGGAGAATCATGGTGTGCCCCCAATGAATGTGTTATTGACTATTTGGCGGAATTCCAAGGGAATTATTTATTAAAAGCTACACCCACGCGGCGAAATAATCAGGGTAAACAGGTACTGGGAGCAGTTAACGAAAGTCGATGCGATTAGTCCAGAAAAACGTAGTGCTGGCAAAATCAAAAAGACGTTATCTACCACAGTGGCAAATCGGCCATGAACTAATGCAATCGTCCAATATTTTACAAGATTAAATCTGAATTCAAATTATTATTTAATTAATTAAATTACTTTTCCAAAAAGGTGCAACATGGCAAGGTAGACACAGAAGTAGAAAACCGCAAACCGAAAACAGAAAACCTTAGAACTCCCTGAGTACCTAATTATTTTATTGAACTTTAGGTTGGAAATTCTTTAAAAAAAACAAAATTTGTAAGATAATTAGTTTTAATTATTGCATTCATATCTTTGTATCCTGGCGTTTTGGTATTTACACAGACTTTCCAAAGGTTAAGAGAAATAGGAAGTGTAACTTCATACAACATGGAGACACGACCCGAAACTTAGGGAACTTATGCCGACGTCGGGCACCAAACAATCACCATCGTGAAGCAGGACCCTGAGACTAGATCGAAACGAGTCGCAAGGCGATTATGAATGTCGTCATCTAAGGTTTGGAGAGTTAGTCATCGAGAGTAATTACGTCCATATCATCATCACCCAGCCCAAGGACTACTGGAAGGAGATTCCGAAAGAAGACTGGAACTTAGCACTTGGCTTCTGGAATGCGACATTGACAACCGCTCGTTTCTGGACCAAATTCTGTGGACGGATGAATCTCAATTCACCAGGAATGATATCACGAGCTTCCATAACCTCCATACCTGGTCGAACACTAACCCACACAGGGCAAAGGTAACCTCATTCCAGGAGAGATTCAGTGTCAATGTTCGGGCTGGTATCATCAGCAGCCATTTGATAGGACCATTAATTTTGCCGCAAAAGCTTAATAGTGAAATTTATGCGGACTTTTTAGATAATTCACTACCAGATCTAATAGAGGCGAACCCTATGGATAATCTTCGCGGAATGTTTCACCAACACGATGGAGTGCCAGCGCATATGGCTAACATTGTTAAGGAAATACTAAGTGAAAAATTTTCTAACCGCTGGATTGTACGAGGTGCACCGATTCCTTGGCCTGCTAGATCTCCAGACCTTACTCCATTGGAATTTTTCTTATGGGGAACAATTAAGGATGAAGTTTATTCAAGCCCAATTAACAATAGGGAGGATTTAGTTAGCCGATTTGGGAATGCAGCGCCGAAAATACGGTAGAGGCTGGCTGCAATACGCCTTAAACAGGGACTTAGAAGCTTGTTGGCACGCAACCAAAGTGACGGTGGACATTTTGAACAGCTTTTGTTATCTATCAAGATTAATGTAATTATTTTTAAAATCAATTAAAAGCATTTTAGAATTAATTTGAGTTTAATTTGATGATTTTTATAATATTCTCCGATTTGATTTCTACGTATGAATTTCTATATATTTTCTCTACGTGGACATGTTGCACCTTTATGGAAAGGTAATAAGATGGGCAATCTAATCAAAATAAAAAAGGGGTGTACTAATCACATGAATTTCGAAGAAAATTTGGAAAACTGCTGAACTTTAGGTAATCGCCAACCATTTTTTACACTTTTGGAAGTGACTGTACCTGCAATGGTAGGTATTAGATCAACACTGTGGACAATTTTGGGAAGGTCATTAGGATAGCAGTTTTCAAGCGTTTGTTTGATGTCACTATGTTGGGTAGATCAAAAGATAAAAATAAAAGAGTAATCTGCATGCCATGAAAAACTTAAATTTATGAAGCACCCTGTAACTCCCCAACGCTTGAGATTACCCCCCCCCCCCCCCCCTTCCCCCTGTCTAAAAATTTTTGTTTGTCTAGTTGAGGTCTATCACCCTACTTATTTTGGCACGTCAGATCTGAAACACCCTGTATACTAGTAGATATGATTCCCTAAACCGAAATTGAAAATAATCCAGTAGAGATTAAATTAATTTGTAAAATTTTTCACATATGCTATCGACGCAAATTAAGTTTATCTGACACTGTCTGTCAGTATAAGATTTACGATGAATGCTCAAAAGATTTTATATCTTCCTGCTAATTGCTTGGGTCTATAAATTTCACCGCAAACAAAACTGGTCCAAGGCACAATATTATTCGCATGGCAGAAAATCAACGTCTGTGCATTGACACCAAACTAAAATCACTTAAGAAGCAAAACGAATAATGCAAGCGTCCATCATCAAATAAAAGGGAAAGTTTTCCACTGACATTGAAATTTTCACTTTTCGCGTTTCCACCCGTATGTAAGCAGTTATGATGCCACAGATGCAATGCATAATCGAAAAGATAAATCTAAAAAAGTGCAAAAAACTTACGGATGTCACTATCAGCAGCGTGTGCTAAAAGAGCAGCAAATGCAGTGACGAACACCAATAATTTCCACATTTTCTGTTATTTATTTACGTTCAAGTTAAAACCGAAAAAGGATTAGACCGAAACCACTGTTAAAACGTAACACCAAACTTTAAGATACAGGAACAAGGATTAAATCGATTTATTTCTTTGAGGAGCCCGTGTCTTTTACCTTTCAGGTCTGAATTGATTCTGCGGATGATTTCCACGCAATCGCGTATAAAAGTTTTACTAAATAGAGAATATGTCAAATACAAACAGGTTCTGCCACCGCGACGCAACGGTGGTACTCAACTAAGCACCTTAGTAGGCTCGTGGAAAGTTAAAGCTTAAAAAATGGCTAAAGAAATGGAAAGGGGGGTTCGCAAATGTCCTCCACCATACACATCTGCAGTGCAGATTTGATTTAAAGTTGACTTAAACAGAATCGGGGAAAGGCTCTTAAAAGATAGAAATTAATTTTCTTGAGGGAAAATAATCACAAATCTATAAAAGGCCAGAGTTTTTCTAATTTGTCTTATTTTGCACTAAAATGCAAATGTGCCATTGCCATTAAAACTGCAGTGGCGCATCATCTTTGTCACCTTATAGAAACTGCTCAGCGATCGCATTTTGGAACTTCCGGTCGAGCTATCTTAAATAAATGTCAATGTCATTTCTTGTGGTTTTTAATTAGAGCAATTTACTGTTTTTGGGTACCTTGGATTACAAATATAACTTTTGTCTCTGAAGACATATTTTTTAGGTAGACTTCTTAGAAAAGCTGCCTATTGCTGAAGTCCTTATGACACAATTTCCGGAAAGTTTTATTGGCATATCTCTGATCGTAATCATTTTATTTTAATGAGGCGTTTACATATAAAACTCAAAAAGAAAATGTAAACGTAAAATTTCATGCAGTTTCAATAATGAAGATGTTTTCCGCTGGAATCAATTGTTTGTTCCTGCAGTAGTGCAGAAATAATGCGTTTAAAAAAATTGGACGAAATTACAAACAGCGTAGGAAAACAAGATACTTGAATGTTATGGAAAATCTGTGATTTCTCCTCACTATAAGAAGGGCAATAAGAACGATGTAACTAACAATCCACCTGTTTTATATATATATGTATATATATGATGTTGCCAAAGTTCGGATGCCCTATGATGCTAAAGCACAGCCTTGGCAGGAAAGGAATTAAGGATGAGGGAAGTGGGTGAGGAGGTTGAGTGAAGGAGATGTCGATGTACATACGCCCCGTTTGAAAGTCTCGGAATCATATGACGAGGGAAAAACAGAAAATTGTAAATTGTTCCACATTCCTGTTGTTCTGCTTAGAAAAGATTCCCGAAATTTGACGGTACGTCCAAATTTGACCTGGAGAGTATAGGGGGGGGGGGGGGGGGGGGGGGGGTGGGATCGACTTGTAGCTCTTGTATCGCGCGTTGTAAAGTGTCTACAAGGAATCAGGCTAGCAATTTCGTTAGAACAATGGCCATTCAAATAGCGATAGAAGAGTGACAGATAACCGACATTCCGTCGATGCTCCAGAGAGTCAAGGCCTTCAAAGATTGAGAAATCGCCAATAAGTTTAATAGTCTTACGCTGGACTTTGTCTAACACGGACAATGCGGTGTGTCCGACCCCTGCCCAAATATGGGAATTATATTCAAGTCTAGGCCTAATGTGGGACTTGTGGATCAGCGCTAAGTCAGGTGGGGTGAAATATTTCTTACATCTCTGTAGAAAACCCAAGCGATTGGCGATTACAAATATACCACCTTGATCAAAAAGTTCCCGGAATTTATTCAGAAAATTAAAAATCAAAGTAATCCCCATCGACTGCAACACACTTATGCCAGCGCTTGATCCAATCCTCGAAACATTTTTTATGTTCGGTTTTCGGTATGTCCATCAGTGCTTCCTGCGATTTTTCCATTACTTCCTCTCGGCTGCTGAAACGCGTTCCCCGTAATTATTTCTTTAACTCGATTGAACAGAAAGAAGTCACAGGGAGCTAAATCAGGTGAATTCGGTGGCTGTTGGATGGTATATGTTGCATTTTTCGTCAAAAAATTACGAATAATGATGGCACTGTGCGACGATGCGTTATCTTGGTGCAAAATCCTCGAGTTTTCTGCCTATAATTCTGGTCTCTTTCGGCGAATTGCTTCACGAAAACGTCTCATAACGCCCAAATTATACTCTTTGTTTACTGTCTGGCCTTCTGGCAAAAATTCGTGATGCACTACACCGTTGTAATCCATGAAAACCGTTAGCATTGCCTTTTTTTTTTGACTGAAAAGGACGTGGTTTTTTGGTCTCGGCTCATTTGGTGAACGCCATTCACTTACCTGATGTCTGGATTGCGTGTCGTATTCATAAACCCACGTCTCGTCTCCAGTAATGATTCTTTTGATGAATGTGGGATCGGATTCAGCCTCGCAAATCATGTCTTTTGCGACGTCAACACGGTCTCTTTTTTGCATAAAATTGAGGACTTTTGGCACAAACTTTGCTGCTACACGACGGAAACCCAAATCATTAACCATAATGTCTTGGACGGATCCATAGGCGATGTTCAAGTCCTCCGCTATCTCTCTGTTGGTTAATTTGCGGTTATTGACCAACATTTCTTTTACTTTATCAATGTTTTCGTCGGTTTTCGATGTCGATGGTCTGCCACTGCGTTCATCATCTTCGATTGACTCACGACCACTTTTGAACCGCTCGAGCCACTGGTAAACGACCGTTTTCTTTAGAGAATCGTTGCCGAAACACTTTTCCAACATTTCCAACGTTCGCGCACCATTCAATCCGTTTTTTACGCAAAATTTAATACAAGTTCGATGTTGCAAATTTAAATCCATTTCTAAAGTTGTAAAAAATCGCCAACACACACAGAGATAGATGTACTCTTGGCTACGTAACTTTTGCAAATGTCAAGCTATGACACTAAGATTTAGAGGGAATATCAACAACAGATGTACCAACTTAACAAAAAAAACAGAACTCAAATCGGAACGATGGGAGCGCCACACGGTTCCGGGAACTTTTTGATCAAGGTGGTATGATCAGACCAGCTAAGATTACTGGATATCTGATGGCATGGTTCTCGTGCCGATCAACGAATTGATCCAACTCCGTCTCCAAAACACGTAAGGTCCTCAGTAGAAGGAATCTAAAATTGGTTATATATATATATATATATAGTTTCAAGTCTCTAAAACTACCAAGTTTGGACGGTATAATCCCAGCCAAACTATGAGAAGCCTTCGATGTTTTAATCCCGTCGCCATCTATTAATCATTTCCAAACCTCACACAGCAAATCTAAGGACTTCTTTATTAAACGCCCAGAGAGACTTATTGATCTCCATAGTAAAGATACAGCGAGTCATATAAGATGTCTCTTTCCTAACATGCATATAGCAAGGGTAAATCCATTGAGACCTTACATGAACATGATAAGAAAAATCAATCATGTACAAGGAATTTAACCGTGGAGCTTTTTTATAGTGAACGTGTTTTTAATAACATCAAACGAGCATTCTTATGGAAGCTGGATATAGGTAGTCTACTTATCGAACTTATAAATCTCATGCTCAAAAGCAGGCTCGTAAACACCAGTGTGTGGAGATCTACCTTACCAAAATGGATTCTCTCACGGCTCCTTCAATGCTCTACTTCTGGATATAGAACACTCCGGCCATAAGGTTATCACCTACACAGACGGCTTTGCCATGTTAATTCTGAGATGATGCAATATGCCGTCCTCTTGAAGCACCAAGTGTGGTCTGAGTATAAACCAGGACATATCAGAGCTGATACTCTTCTTACGAAAAAATAAAGTTCCCCACCACTAATTCTGAATGGGGTCAGTTTGGAAAACTGGGAACCCAACATACAAGAGAGTGTAAGTAAAGCGACAGTTGAGTTGTACTCGTACAAAAAGCCAAAAGGCAAAAGATGGATCAAGGAGCCGCGTAATCTTTTTTATGATGTAGCCAAATACATGGGACAACCCTATGATACTGTTTTGCATTCCTGCAAGTTAGACGACAGTCCAGAGATGCAGTGGATTTTTTAATAAATATTAAAAAACTCACGAGTCTTGAACCCTGGAACCATGGCATGGTGATCGTGCCACTCATCCATCGATCCAGCTCCGTCTCCAACTTAATAACTTTATACCATCCTTCTTCTAATGCTGGTGGAACTCTTCTTGAAGCAAATCCAATCCTCAACTGCCATTAAACACAATTCAATTCAGATTTGAAAGAACCGACTACAGATATTCCTAAATTCTGGACGCTAGAATTACAAAAAAATACCGACTGCACCGTTCACAGGCTTTCATTTATCGGCAAATTCATCTCCTCTACTCCTACCAGATAGGAATGCGAGGATGTCCCACCTAACCAAATGGGAAGAATAATTGCATCTTTACACTGAGGTTAAACCGCACTTTTATAAGTAGGGTCTGGAACATCTAAAGAGTTAGTGCCTTGTTTTAGTATAAAAGGTGGAGTATTAAAGCCAACAGGTAATATTTACTGCAGGCCACTCCGAGGCAGGCTGCAGCATTCAATGTTTTACACTTTACAAAATGCAAAAATAACAACGACACAGACTCATGTTTTCCAAAACAAAAGTATCACATAAAAATATTAAAAGCTTACAATATATGAATAAATAAAGATGTTGACTGTATATGTTATGAATACTTAAGAATAATACCTATAGGATCTCGTCAATAAGTGACAAATGATCTGAAGTTAATCCTGTAGAACTAACTCATCACCATCAAAGTATAATGTAACAATAATGAAAAACTGCTCGGGAGATTATCTTCAGGAGAACATTGACTACACCGTTCCTATAATAAACTTCAGGAAAGCTTTCTCTACTAGAATACCTAGCACGGAAGAATGGGAAGGGTGTCAGTGGCTGTCAATGCCAGATATACCGATCTTCACGAATGCTTCAAAACTGGGGAACAGGGTAGGGGCGGGAGTTTTCTCCGATCAAATTAGCATACGGAACTCGTATCACTAGCCGGACCACTGCAGTGTGTTTCAAGCAGTGGTCCATGGAAAGGGCGACAAGAGTACTTCTGTCGCACAAGGACCTGCAAAGATTGCTTGTATAGCGATAGTCAAGATCCCAGTAAGGAACTCGATTCATACCCGATCAAGTCACTGGTGGTTCGCAGATTCCGGACCGGTCTCCAATAATTGGGGGTTCTACACAAGCTGATTCTCCGCTGGGTACTCTTTCATAGCTATGTGACGGGAAACGAGGCGGCCGATATTCTGGCGAAAGAATGTTTGCAGTTAGACGCTTGACAAATGGACAGATCAATCGGATATCCTCTAATTTCAGTAAAAAGAGAGATCGATTGAAAAGCTGTTCAGCTCGCCGAGAGCAGGTGAATCGATCTGACAACATGCGACATATTAAGAAGGATGTGTCCAGAGTGGAATAAAAGGTGAGAGGCGTTCTTACTGAAAGGAAATCATAGGAATTTTTGTAATATCACTGCGGTTATAACGGGTAACTGCCTCTTTGGTAGTCGTGCCGTCCGCATGCGTATTCCTGCTAACGACTTGTGTCCGACTTACCTGGACGAGGAGAAAGTTGAAAGCATTCAGCATTTATTTTGGAAAGGCCCTAGACTAGCCAGGAGAACGTTCCAGGCCTTTGGCAAACATTTCCTTAACGGTCTAGAGAAGTTCGCCTGCATAGAGCTGAAGAACCTAACCAGTTTCTTCAATAGCTGCGGCGAGTTCAACTGATCACGGCATGACAGTGATAAATCGATCCAGGTGAGGTTCCATCGTAGTCGAATCACAATGGACCTTACCAAGGTGTTTGTGGGGTCGACTGGTTGACCACCGGTGGCTGCCAACTAACCTAACCTAAGCTCAACTAAGTTTCAAATTTGTTCAAAGCTTAATTTCATGAAATGGTGAATTCAATTGTCCTCCTAGGTCAAAAGAAAAACGCACTATTGATGACCTTACTGACGGAAGACACTAACTGAACTATTGGAGGATTTGTATTGCCCTAAAAAACTTTATGAATCAAATCATCATTTAAGAATTTAATGACCATTTTCAAGCAATTACATCAATGTTAGCGTAACGAGAAAAGTTTTACGGCTACCAAATGCAAGAACTCGATTCTATTCAAGTTTGGCACAGAAAGATCCGCAAACTTGACGTAGATTGTAATTTTAGTGACGAATCTGAAATGGTCATACGTGATAAATGTGATGTTGGGCTATGGAAAGGTTCTACCAGGAACAAGTTATTTGCTTATAAGAACGAGAAACAAACCTTCACGAATGCGTCAGAAACAGCCTTGGAGTTTGTAGTAGCTCAGGAAGCAACACGTCATAATTGAGTATCAGGCAAGAACCAGATATAAGCTCAAGACATGGTCAGGACAACAATCCATTAATAAAAATAGATTAAATGAAACTAAAAATTAAATTTAAAATTGTTCTCGTTATAGATTTCTTTTAAAAGTTGCAGGTACAAAGCTTTTAATTGGCGTCAGTGCGGCGATCGAGGTTACCTGAAAATATTTGTAGAAGCAAACAAAAGACAAATTCAAATGGAAAAGTTTAAATTTTGCCTTAAGAAGTCTAGATAAGATAGTTACTTAATTTAATCAGTCAGCAGAAAACAACCATGGGTCACTGTCGGTGGGATTTGAACCTGGGACCTCCGAATTGGTAGACGAAAACGTTATCACTTACTGCACTGACGGCTACGCGAAATAAATCTCAAAAGGACTGAACTGGTTAAGCTGAATTTAACGGCATACGCAGGCGAAATGGTGACACCTTTAGGAAAGTGTTAAGGTACATATATTTACCTTTGAAAATATGACTTCTAAGACTTTAAGTAATTAAAGGTGGAAGCTACATTTGAGAGACTTTATGCATACAATCAAATAAATATGTACCTTAAAACATGAATATAGTCAATGACACTATTATTTAGGTAGTTTTCAAACTGTGTTTAACTAAAAGTTAGAATGGTTTTGAGGTAATAAAACCAAACTTTTCTTGAGCACGGTATATTAGTTCTCATAAAATTTTCTAACTGGGAACAGTAGGTCCTCGTTTAACATCAGGATTGCGCTCCACGCAATAGCGACGTTAAGCGATTCCATATAAAAAAAGACGTTAAATGAATTCATACAGAATATGCAGTAAATTCACAACGTAAAGATATGTACATTGTTATTATAAATTTTCTACTATACTGTAACTGACCTTCGATCCAAGACGACCAGCCTCTACATCGGCTCTATTAATTCACGTTTCGACGTGCTTTGTTTGTTTGAAACCTAGCTCAGTGGAACAATTGCCGATGCTGAGCTCTTCAGCTCGAAACACATAATCAATCAATCCGTCAATATCCGAAGATATCCAGCTGATATGCGTCATATAGACGCAAGGCAGAGGAGAGGTATTCGTTGGTATTCGTAGACGCTTCATGAGGAATGTAAGTTGTTGCAATAAGCACATTCATGTCCGGAAATTTCAGAACAACACATAAAAATGCCAGATCATTAGAATCCGAGAGCTCAACAACAGAGCACGTGATGACACGATGAACAGCACACAGTCCCCCTCTCTGGACCAGCGCTTCACAAACCCTAGCGCGGAGTTAGCTCTGTTAACTATGCTGTTAATGTGGGAACGGAAATTGAGTTCACTATCACAGATTATTCCGAGGTCACACAAAGAGGTAACGATAGGGACTGGTACGTCGGTTAGCATGTAGACTCTCGGGGTGGGTGTAAGACGCTTGCGGCAATAAGAGATGGACTGGCGTTTGGAGACATTGAGTTCAAGAAAGTTTTTCATGCACCATGTGGTGAAGGAATCGAGATCGTTTTGCGGGAGAGGAGAGTCGGTTGTGGAGGAGATATGTTTAATTATTTTCATGTCATCAGCATAAATGGATAACTCTGAGTGATTGATGACACATTCAACATTATTTATTGTAAGGATGAAAATTAATGGACCGAGGTGGCTGCCCTGGGGGACGCCGGAACGATCGACAATACGGTTAGAAATGGATGAGCTGAAAAGAACATTGTACTGACGGTTGTTGAGGTAGGACTAAATCTAGGAGATGAATCGGGAGGGGAAGCCTAGGCGATTAACATCTTTACCGTTTTCAGGGCGCATAGTGTTTTGGAGATGAAGTCAGTAAGGTTGGTGGTTGTAGATCTTCCTTTGAGGAAGCCATACTGGGAGAGGGAGAAGATAGACTTATAGTGGAAGAACATGGAATCATAGACCAATTTTTCGAATAGTTTAGGTATGGATGATAATTTAACAATGGGCCTGTAGTTGGATTGCAGCCTTTTTTGAATATGGGAATAATATAAGAGTTTTTCCATAATTGAGGGAAAACCCCTTGAGTGACCGAGAGGTGGAAAAGCAAAGTAAGGGGTTGAACTAGATGCATGGCACACTCAGAACGATGGCCGGAATGCCCGGAATGGGTTGAAGTCGTCTTCAAGCCCGTTAATACTAGCGGCGATTAGTTCGGGATCAGGGTCGAAAGACGTAAACGCCGTTTGAGTGCATTTGTCCAAGAATGAAAATTAGTTAAGGTCAGGTTGTAGGGAATTGTCGCTGAAGGATTTACTGAAGAAGTGTGCAAAGAGATTGGGGTTGGATATGAGGCTAGTTTCCATTCGTTGGAGGTACTCATAGTAGAGGATATCACAGCGTTCAGAATAAGAGGTATAAGCAGATAGGTAGGAAGAATAGTCGGACTCGGTCTGGGATAGAAGAAAAGTTTGCCAACATTTATTTCTCCTGTTGCGGAGAGAGCGTAATTCCTTGTCGTACCATACGGGGGATGAGGATTAGTTTTTACGAGGAGAAAGGGGGATAGATTGTGTAATACAAGCGTGTATTTCTGAATAGAACGCCTCTAAAGCAACGTCAACTGGAAGATGTTGAGAAATAGTGGCAATGTGAGAGTTGAGGAGCAACTGATTTAATTTTTCAAAGTCGCCTTTACGAAATTGAAGGAAAGAGAAGACTCGGAGCTTGAAAGAGCATGAGGGTGTTCGTAGGAGAAAACAAGGAGCAGGTGAGGATGGTGACGATCGAGAGAGGAGAGGAGGTGGTTGCTTTCCGCGACAGCCGAGTTGACTGGGTCTGAGGAAAAGATTAAGTCTAATTGTCTGTCCAGAAAGTTCCTGACTCCACTTACTTGAAAGAGACCAGAAACGAAGAGCTGATCGGTAAAAAACGCTTCTTTGGCCGAAGATGCGTTAAGGGGGACAAAGTGAGAACAGTCCTCAGATAATGACCATTGAATACGGGGGAGGTTAAAGTCACCCAATAAAATAAATTCATCGGAGGTGTTAGCGTTCTCAAGCAGGGTGTCGATCGCTTCAATTATGGGCTCGTAGGCATTTAGAGGTTGAGAGGGACGAATATAACAACAAATAATGTACGGAAGACACTTATATAGTACTAATTTGATACATACAAATTCTAATATTGTAGAGTCGGAGATCTTTAACAGGGTGGCGTTATAACGGTTGTGAGCAGCTATGAGAACCCCGCGACCTGGTGGATCATTGGTGCTTACACAACCGTCGACACGGAAAATGGTATAGTTTGGAGGGAATAGTTCGTTGTCGAAAATTCCTGGTGTTAGATTGGTTCAGTTAAGGCAAAGATATCGTGCGGGAATTTGTGGGAGTTAAGAAAGAGATTGAATGTTTTTGTGCGAAGTCCTCGTACGTTCTGGTAATAGACTGACAAGCTGCTGGGGAGAGAAGAGGGGGGGGGGGGTGGTTAGGAGCGAAAATAGTTTAAGGAGTCGTTGCGACTTTTTTGGAGATGGGAAATGCGGCGAGAACTGACGTAAGCAGCATAGGTGGATAGATCTTCTGAGACCTTATGGGAAGGGATATTGAATGATTCATGGTACTTAGTGAAAAGTTGGTGTAAGACGGTTGGGTCTGTAGGCAGGCCTTCTTGCTGTATACTTAACATGACGTTGGTGCTGGTTTTACCATCAATACAGACGGAATTCGGTTTGTTGTGCAGATAGAATAGAAATAGACGAACGTTTTCATAAATTCGGCGGTCCCGCAAACGGGACAAGAGGTATCGTCCATCGCTGGAATCAGCAGAGCGCAAAGTCAAATCAACTGTAGGTGGGATTAGGGGATCGATAAATGAGTGATGTTGGGATGAAGTAGTTTTGGTTAGCGGAAGGGCGAATTAGTGGAGGTAGAAGTAGTTTGAGATGGGGCGACAGTGAAGGAGGATGCTGACTTGTAATTAGGTGGGCATGCGGAGGAAGTAGTTGGTGCCAAGTTTGGTGTATACAGTGGAGATCTATGATAAAAATTGCACTTTAATAGTTATCTTTCGACAAATGTTTTTTTGGTTAACACTTAACCATTATTTCACAATTTCTTCTTTTTGGTTATGAAATAAAATTTATCGATAACTTTTTTAATTCTTCTCAATAATAAGAGTTATTTCTCGATTTATTTTTTATTGGTTTTCGGATAACCATTATTTCACAATTTCTTTTTTTTTTTTTGGTTATGAAAAAAATCTTCTCAGGCAAGAAGTAAGTTGTAACTGTCTTGGAACATGAACCAAATAAATTTAATTACTATATACGTATCAGAGAATTTTTTTGGAATCCCGGTTCTTTCTCGTTTCCAAGGGTTTTGTTTAAAGGTTCAAGTAATACAAATGGACTGACGGGCATACAGACATGTAAAAATGAAAATATTCCCAACAGATTTTTCGTCAAACTACGCCAAATTTAGACGGTTGTGTAGGCACCAATGATCCACCAGGTCGCGGGTTCTCATATCTGCTCACAACCGTTATGACGCCACCCTGCTAAAGACCTCCGACTCTACAATATCAGAATTTGTATGTATCAAATTAGCACTAAATAATTGTCTTCCGTACATTCTCTGTTGTTACATTCGCCCCTCTCAACCTCTAGATGCCTACGAGCCCATAATTGAAGCAATCGATACCCTGCTTGAGAACGCTAACGCCTCCGATGAATTTATTTTATTGGGTGACTTTAACCTCCCCCGTATTCAATGGTCATTGTCCGAGGACTGTTCTTATTTTGCCCCCCTTAACGCATCCTCGGCCAAAGAAACCTTTTTTACCGATCAGTTCTCCGTTTCAGGTCTCTTTCAAGTAAGCGGAGTCAGGAACTTTCTGGACAGACAATTATACTTAATCTCTTCTTCAGACCCAGTTAACTCGGCTGTCGCGGAAGCCAACCGTCCCTTTTCCTCTCTCGATCGTCACCATCCTCCCCTGCTCCTTGTTTTCTCCTACGAACTCCTTCAATTTTCGTAAAAGCGACTTTGAAAAATTAAATCACTTGCTCCTCAACTCTAAGATTGCCACAATGCCTCAACATCTTCCAGTTGACGTTGCTTTAGAGGCGTTCTATTCAGAAATACACGCTTGTCTTACACAATATATCCCCCTTTTTCCTCGTAAAAACTACTCCTCATCCCCCGTATGGTACGACAAAGAATTACGCTCTCTCGGCAACAGGAGGCAAACTTGGCAAACTTTTCTTCTATCTCAGACCGAGTCTGACTATTTTTCCTACCTATCTGCTTATACCTTTTTTTCTGAACGTTGTCATATCCTCTACTATGATTACCTCCAACGGATGGAAACTAGCCTCATATCCGACCCCAAGCGTTTTTATAACTTTATTAATTCCAAACCAAAACCAATGGTTACCCCTCAACCCTAAAACTTGAGAATACCTCTTCGTCTGATCCTAAGGTTATCAACAACCTCTTTGCACACTTCTTCAGTAAATCTTTTAGCGACAATTCCCTACAACCTGACCTTAACTACTTTTCATTCTTGGACAAATGCACTCACACGTCGTTTACGTCTTTCGACCCTGATCCCGAATTAATCGCCGCCAGTATCAACGGGCTTGAGGACGACTTCAACCCAGGTCCTGACGGCATTCCGGCCATCGTTCTGAAAAACTGTGCCATGCATCCAGTTCAACCCCTTACTTTGCTTTTCCGCCTCTCGGTCACTCAAGGGGTTTTCCCTCAATTATAGAAAAACTGTTATATTATTCCCATCTTCAGAAAAGGCCGCAAGAACGATGTATCCAACTACAGACCCACTGCTAAATTATCATCCAAAGCTAAACTATTCGAACCACTGTAAGTCTATCTTCTCCCTGTCCCAGCATGGCTTCCTCAAAGGAAGATCTACAACCACCAACCTTACCGACATTGTCTCCAAAACATTATGTGCCCTGGAAAACGGTAAAGATATTCATGTTATCGCCACTGATTTCAAACTTTGATCGCCTAGCCCCCCCGGATTCATCACCTGAATTGAATCCTACCTCAACAACCGTCAGTACAATGTTCGTTTTAGCTCATCCATTTCTAACCCTATTGTCGCTCGTTCTGACGTCGCCCAGGGCAGCCACCTCGGTCCATTGATTTTCACCCTTACAATAAATGATGTTGAATTTATCACCGAACACTCAGAGCTGTCCATTTATGCTGATGACATGAAAATAATTAAACATATTTCCTCCACAAGCGACTCTCTTCTCCTCAGCATAGAGATGCAGTTGGCAATGTGTAACAGTCAAGTAAATTTCGTTAATAAACAGCGCAAATAAAAGCGGACCCAAAGTAGACCCCTGGGGGACGCCGGACTTAACATCAAGATAAAGAGATTTACAGCAGACGAACTAAAATTAAAATTAGAGCTCAGTTTATGAAGCAAAAGATGGAGATTCACAGTATCAAACGCTTTACTGAAGTCCAGTAATGTAAGTATAGTCAATTTGTCCTGCTCAATGCCGCTCCGAATATCTTCGGATATTCTTATTGAAGCCGTTGAGCAACTGTGATGCTTTCTAAAGCCAGACTGCATGGGTGATATTAGGTGATGAGTTAATAAGTAGGAATTAACCTGCTCAAATATGATCTTTTCAAGAACCTTTGACAAGCAGCACAGAATGCTAATCGGTCTATATTGGGGTGAATCAGAAGTAGATTTCTTTGGCGGAGCTCATTAAACTTGTATTACAGATATGTGAAATCGCTGGCAAAATAAAAGGCAAGAGCAAGTCATCAACACCATTCACAAGGATAAACCCGTGTAAACGAAAAAGAAGAAAAACTGAAAATATTTTGATCATGTGTTATCACAGTTGTCGGTGGATTATTGGAGAAGGAATCTGACAAAAAATTTCGATTTAAATTATTAGGATCAGCATTACAACAGTAATCCTTACGTTTACCTACTCCCAATTGCCTTAAATTAGACCATAATCTCTTCGCTGGCTGCGAACAATCGAATTTGGACACAAAATATCTTTGTTTAGCTTAACGGACAGCGAAATTTGTTAAATTGCGGTGTCTAGTATACTCAGCCCAAAAGATGTTCACCTTAAACCGTTTCCACTCTTTATAGACAAGATCACGCTGTTTCATTAACCCAAGTATATAACCATTGAACCATGGGCAGCCTTCATTGATTCTTTTTACTTTTAATGGAACATACTTATTGTAAAGGTAAGTGAGGAAGCTTTCGACATGGCCGAACTGTATATTAACATCACTTTGAGAATAAACGAATTCCCACGGTACAGAACGGCATTCTTCAAAAAGGGTAGCATTATCAATACTATTGAAATCACGATATGTGAAGCAACGTGTATTATTTGTTGGTAGATTAAAGCGATACGTTAGAAAGAGCATGTCATGATCAGATAAGCCAGGAGAAGATACATAGTTGATGAAAGAAACGTACATCATCTGAGCAACTCACCAGAAATAAGCCCAATAAAGACGCTGACGATGAAGCAAACCGAGTAGGCGCACTGTTGACGACATGCAAATCAATAGTCGACAAAAAATCCTTGAAAAGGATTAATGTTAAAGTCACCTCCAATAATTATATGAGCATATCTAGGGCATTGATAAAGCAGAATATCCTGAAGAGCTCGTATATCGGTCACATGCGGCGGCTTATATACAACACCCAAAAGATATCTGACGGGCTGAGAGTAAAAGTGACCTAACTACTTAACTGCATTAACTTGGCGTTACTTTTTGTAGTGAAATCGTTTTTGCCCGGAAATTTTCTACGATTCGTTTTTGCCCGGAATCTCACGCGATTCGGTTTTGTGCGGAACATTTGCTAAGCCACTTTTGCCCGAACCTTATAAATAGGTCAGTTTTACTCTCAGCCCGTCATCTATCACCACTACTTTGAACATCCAAAAACAAATATTGCAGCTCATCATCATCAGACTTGCAGACAACTTTAACTGCCAAGTGATTTTTTACATAAAACGCAGTTCCACCTCCTCGACGACCAGCGCGGTCACACCTAAACAATCTATACCCAGAAATGCTCACCAGTTCATTACCAGTAGAGGGCTTTAACCACGTTTCGGACATTCATTGGGACAGTTCAGTTTCGGACAGTTCATTGGGATAGGAGTTTTTTAACGGTTGTTTTATGTCGCTGTGTTTGGTGGATCAAAAGATAAAAATATAAGAGTAATGTACATACCATGAAAAACTGAATTTTATGAATCATCCTGTAACTCCCAAACGGTTAAGATTGCCCCCCCCCCTGCCATATAATTTTTTGTTTGGCTAGGTGAGATCTATCACCTCACTCATTTTGGCAAGTCAGATCTGAAACACCCTGTATTTAAAACGCATTTAAAAGTCTTTCTCGTCAGCCATTTTTAGGCGCATTCATATGTGTATATTGCATATTCCGGTAGGTGAGACAGGTATTCCATTAATGTTGAATTGAATGTAAACATTTCGATCACTTTGCTTAGTCAGAGACGTAAGTAAACTCGATATTCAAAAGCAAACACCTTCACTACAGTATTTTTTCAACCAAGTAAAAATCAGACAAATAAACACCTAATTTTTCTCAATTTATCATATCAGACAAAAACATTAACGAATTTGCAAATTCTTTTTTTTGATTTGTTTGGTTAACTTTTATTTGTTAACTTTTAAAGACTTCATGATCAGCACTTCTATTTGAGGAATTTGTAATTAAGGTTTTAGGTAAATCGTTATATACTAATTTCAAAAATACTTAACAAGTTCACGGTCAAACTGCGAAGACTGCTAAGTGTTTTACAAAAAAAGGGAAATTTTACGCACATTTTTGGCAGATGGCAATAATCTTTAGTAAAGGTTAGTATGACAGGTAATTCGTAAACAAACTAACGTGGAATATGACATAACTTTGGCATCTAATTAAATGGTTTCTTTCGCTTTTGGGATGATGTGAACTGCAGCCCGAACTTTGAAAAGTACCATGAGAGCCAACAGGTTTTCAAAGCATATCAGATCAGTATTTTCTTGGCACTCTTTCTCGTAAATTTGTATTGTCCGACCGCAGGTGATTGTATCTTTAATAGGAGCTATTTTGTGTCATCGACTATAATTTGACCTAGTGCATATAGATCCACTAAAAAGAACTAATGACTAATAATTGCTACAATGATTGTCATGATTGCATTAAAAAGAAGTTTTGGTAATTTAAGCTAATTTTTGCGTGTTGCCTGTAAATATTTTCGTTAGCATTGATAATAATCGCAGTGGCGACCTTCAAAGCTTCTAACGAGGACAAACAAATTTATTTTTGTAAAAATCATTAAAACAAACAAATTCAGAATGCCTGGGCTGGTCGTCGATATGTGTACTTCCGATAGTTTTCTTACATAATAAAGATTCTAAATGTCTCTCGTAAAAATTTCGTTATTACCGCAGTTCATAGTAACCTGTGCTAACTAGATTACACCTGCTCTAAATTTTAGAGAAGGATTCAGCATTAAGATTCCAAACAGCATGGAGTGGAGACTGACTAAATCGATTAACAACTTTGATATCGTATTGTTCACAAACAGTTCTTTTATGGAACAAGGTGTTCATGCACGGGTGTTCTCTGACGCTCTGAACATGATGAAGTCTTAACGTGTAGCATATCCTGGGCGACTTGGCCAACATATGATAAAACAGAGTGGCTGAACTACTTAAAAGATCGAGAACTGTTATAGCAAAAATAGTTTTTAAAAAAAATTGAACCGACTTCACAAAAAGCGCTAAAAAGCATAAAATAATTTTTAATTTTATATCTATTAGGACATTTTGAAGTCGGTGCAAATCAAACAAACCAAACAACTACAACAAAAATATTTAATCGTCATTTCTTATAATCCCGTAAGCTGAAACGTTCAGGTAGTATTATGTATTATTTTCAATTGTGGTTCTGTAGTTGTTTTATTTGTTTAATTTGCACCGACTTCAAAATGTCGTAATAGATATAAAATTAAAAATTATTTTATGCTTTTTAGCGCTTTCTGTGAATTCGTTTCAATTTTTTTTTAACTATTTTATTTTTCACTTTTTAGTGTCTCCGACTCTATACAACGAAGAAAGAACCATCCAAATCGGTCCACGCGTTAAAAGTTAGTTTTAACCCCCTAGCCCACCCCCATTCCACTGAACTTTTTTTTTCATGGTATCAATCAAGGAACATACTCTGCCGAACAGAAAAAGAATCATCGAAATCGGTCCACGCGTTACGAATTTACTAACCCTCTCCATCCCCCACCACCACCATGGGACCAAATTATTCTCCTATTAGCAATGGGGGATCACACTCTATACAACAACAAAAGAACCATCTAAATCGGTCCAGCGTTACAAAGTTAGGTTCCACCCCCCTTCCCCCACCCCAACCCCACCAACATTTGTTTTCTCGTAGTATCAACCAAGGATCATATTCTACCCAATAGAAAAAGAATTATCCAAATCTGTTCACGCGTTACGAAGTTAGACTACCCCCCCCCCCCACCACCACCTTTCAACCTAGGACCAAATTATTCTCCTAGTAGCAATGGGGGATCATACTCTATACAACAGAAAAATAACCATCGAAATCGGACCACGCGTTACAAAGTTAGGTTCCACCCCCACCCCCATCCCACCAAAATTTTTTTCTCGTGGTATATCAACCACGGAACATACTCTACCCAACAGAAAAAGTATTATCCAAATCGGTCCACGCGTTACAAAGTTAGACTACCCCCCCCCCCCCCCCTCCCCCAACCCTATTCCAATTTTTTTTCCTATTAGCAATGGGGGATCATACTCTGTACAACAAAAAAGAACCATCTAAATCGGACCACGCGTTACAAAGTTCGGTTTCACCCCACCCCCCACCCCCAACCTACCACAAATTTTTTTTGACATGGTACCAATCGGTGAACATACTCTACTCAACAAAAAAAGAATCATCAAAATCGGTCGACGCGTTACAAAGTTATGCCCGGTCAGACATAATAAAAAAAAAACGCGTCGAACTTAGTACCTCTTTGTTTTTGGGAAGTCGGTTAAAAATGAATGCGATCTGTACCAGCTACTGTCTCATAGACTGACATGAGGCTAGGCTGGACACATTTATAAGAGACATTGTGGCAACCGTGAGCAGTTGAACGAATAAGAGTCCATCTTCCACCTTCTTTGCAAGTGTCCTGCTCTTGATGGGGCTAGTATTAGCACCCTGGGGAATTAGTTCTTGGAAAGCCTTAGGACAATCGCGGGTGTAAATGTGAAGGAACCGGTTAAATTTCTAAATTTTTTAACTCAATCACTCTCACATAGGTTTCTAGTAAGAAACTCAGTGCTGTAAGCATTACTGAGCTGTACTCCGTTCCTTAGACTACGATCGTTTTCTCCTATCTTTTGCAGTTGCTCCCGAACATAACATTTATTATATAAGAATATCTAAAATAAACGCAAGCTGTTAACGCAGTTAATGGAATTGTATCTGATGTTTTTTGTGTTCGTATCTCTAATTCTAATTTCTCGCCCAACTTTTGGTTTTAAACATCAGACTGTGGAACTCTGAAGATTGATAAGAAGGGGAAAGTTTATACCACTTACATCACTTGCACCTCACCAGTGCTGCTATTCTCTGTCCAGGAGCAATCGAAAACACCCCGCATTGCTGGTGTAGTCTTGATGTTAACTAGTCTTGATGTTAACTAGTTCTCGAAACCGCTTGTTGAGCATGGTTCGGAAGAAGAATTTCCCCCGTTTTTTGGCGTTTTTATCGAAATCTATGCCCGCCGAAAACAACTATGGGTCGCCACCAATAGAATTCGAACCTGGGACCTACGCGATGGAAGGCCGACAGGTTATCACTTACTCCACCGACGACTACAACTCACGAAAACTGATATTAAGCTTTGTGGTTATACTCCCTCTAATCGTGATGTTCATCCTAAGGCTGAGAACCGTCCTACAAAACATATAGCGCACTGACACTATTACCTTGAGATCTGCGAAGTTGCCTCGTTGTATTTTCTTTCTAGAATCCATCATGACACTACTGAAGCGTTGCATTCACTGCAACCGCTTACAGAAGAGTTTGTTCGCAACATGGTACGTATTTAAGTCGTCGGTGAAATAAGTGATGACGTGTCGGCCTACCAATCCGGAGGTCCCAGCTCCGAATCCCACCGGCCGCGACTCATGGTTGTTTTCTGCTGACAGTAACAGTTTGTTTGTCCTCGAGTTCATTCCCAGGAATCGGCCAGGATCCTAAAGCGAGCGTGATTGGACTTCGTTCTAAAGCGCCTACCCCTTTCATTAACTGTGCCTGCTCCGATTTTAACCTAGTTGTTTGGGAGAATAAATGATGCCGAAATGTTAAATTTGCAGTTCCTGGTTTTCCGTCGGGATGTACATTGTACATGCTTCGGATCTGGATGTGTCTGTCGGGGGCGTTGTTCGTCATGACATTCCCTGTAGATTTGTGCTATTCAAAATGATCTACAACTGCTGTGTGTTGTTCTCAGGTTGTCCAGCAAAAATGTCTAAGTAATCACCATATAACTTCCACCACACTAATTTCCTTATATCAAAATGTGACCGCTTGGTACATCAGTGATCTTGTTTACGATTTGCTGCCGTATGGTGAACTCTTGGATTTTGGTAATTTTGTGGTGACATTATAATTTTGTATCGAAATGTACTTTGTTTTGTAGATTATTCTTGATATGTATCACTAAACTTGCACTAGTGTAAATGAAGAAACGATAATATTCATAATTTTTAAGTTAAACAGCGAATTAGACCCAAAAGTTTTTGAATGCTTGCCACGTAGCGGCGCGTCTAATCTCGTTCGGTTTAAATACTCTTTATAAACGTTATTGTATTAGTAGTTAAGCTTTTGTTTTAATACTTATATACGTAGTTACTCATCCTCAGTTTCATCCGCCGCCATAACTTCAACCTGCCTGGTGTTTCGTGGGAGATTTCTGTTGTTGATGTCTATCGCTTTTTACAGCTTCTCACTAGAGTCGTCGCATTTGTTTCAGTTTCGGTGCCCTCATGTAATATGTTTGGCACTTGGGCGAACTTGATTTTCTGCGACAATCCTTGGCGATTCAGGCAATTTATAAATTCAAAACGTAAAACTGATCTAGTTAGTAGTGATCGTAAGGGGCTTGCAAACCTCTTTTGCTGTTTCTTTAAAAATTCGTTCTCGGAAGGCAACTGTGGTATTAGTTTTAAAGATTTTACTCATTCGTTTCTCAGCCAGTCTGAGCCATATTAATATTACATCTTAGAGTAATAAATTTAGTGGAAATATCAGAATAAAAGCGGCTAAATTCGCAAAAATTGCAAGAGCGATTCAACACGTGTCTACTCTGAATACATCTCTCTCTCGAGTAGGTCCCAGTGATTCTCTCTCTGTGTTCTTTAACTCCTTGTGTGGTATAGGGCAGCTATTATACCGACTATCTGTGTAACTGCTCAGATTTGTTGATCTGTGTACCTTCCCTCTCCAAAGATCTTCTCCATGTGTAGAGCGGTCGTTCAATTCGTCATCTTCCCTGAATTCCGTGGGGATTCCAATTAAGAACCTTCTGTGCGATGTTGTTTGGCCCTTTTCTAAATGTGTGGCTTACCCATTGTAACTTTCGCCTGTGAGTACTGGTGTTTATTCCGTCTTGGCCTGTAAGTCTGTGTAGGTCTTCGTTGGTAATGACCTCCGGCCAATGGATGTTAAGATCTCAGCAAGAGTATTAAATGCAACTCTTACCTTATTGATGCGAGCCTGTAAATCAACTTTAGTTCCGCCGCCTGCCGTCACGAAGATTCAAGAGGAAGCCAAAAATGCTGTTAAGTCACCGCGCTACAGTCACAAGCTGAATAATTCTCCTTCACGTAGCTTCAAGGAGCCTGATATCAGGAATGCTGTTTCAGTTATGAAGGAAGAAATCGCCTCCTTTAAATCGCATCCAAAACGAAGAACCTTTAGGTCTTTTAGGATATGGACTTACATCGCTTTGTGCGACCCGATGAGTAGAGCGACATGACGGGGTACTGTAATTTTCTGTTGACCTGGTAAAAATTTTGGAAACTCCAGGACAGATTTCAGAGTGGCGTGAGCCGAGCATAGCTGACAAGGCCGCTTCATTGGTGACAGCTTTATGTAACTCCCAGTTCATGTTCTCAATATTGTGACTTAGTGATGTACTGTCGCTGACTCAGTCTCTCAGTATAGTACTTCAGAAGCCTACACCCGGTCTTAATAGCGGTGCTATGCAAGTGAATAACATAATATCCATTCTTACCAGTCATCGCGAAAATTTAGACACTAGTTTTAAGAACGCTTGGCAACGCGCAGAAAATCTTGCCAATCGGCTTGGTGGTGAACCGGTTATTACTCAAATCCTTCTATGTTATGCACGTCAGGTTTGTCGTACCAACCATCAAATGAACTTAGCCGAAAAATTCTACAGAGTATGTATGCACCCTTACTAGAATTTGTCCTCACACCTTACTAGAATTCGACCGCTTCACGTTGCATCTTGGTGTCGATCAGGGTGCTGCTCCACTTCTGCTAAGAGATGAAATTTCGCTTTGTCCAGAGAAATGGATTCCGGAAAAGAAGCGAGAAGATTTTCTAACAATAGGAGCAGCCTCCTCTGTCTGTCTCTGCATAAGGGCAAGCACATCCATAAAAATATTCCGCATATTACAAAAAAATAAAGGAGCTATACAAAGAAAACTATTAACAAATGGATGTACATAACATATGATATATTATGCAATAAAAAAATATGGTCATATACATTTTAAGCAATTTTCTTATTTTTTCAGTCAAATTTTTCCTAATCAAGAAGTACAGAAATTTTCAGAAACCCTCCTGGGGAGTTTGAACACCCAAAACCACCCCCGTGCACACGGGCCTGTACTAGATACCGGAGGAGACTTGAATTCGAAATTGAATGCAAGTATCTCCAATTTTTAACAAGCTTAAATTGCACTAAGGCTTTTAAGCTTTGCTTTTTTTTATACAATGTGGGCAAAATCCTAGGGGGACAACCCTTTGATGCGTTAGCATGGTGTTGGCGGGAAGGGAATTAGGGTAAGGGAAGTGAGGAAACTTGAGTCCTTTTTTTTGCATTGCTGCGAGCTAGACAACAGCCCAGAGACGGAGTGGATTATTTTAATTTCTTAATAAAAGCTCACGGTCATCTGGTCTCGAACCCGGGACCCAAGGCATGTTGGTCTTGCCGCTCAACGCATTGATTCAACTCCGTCTCCAGAGAAAACATATGCGCAATTCAAATACTAAAGAATTTATCCGTTCAATTATTTAAATTATTCAACAAAAGAACTAAAGCAGGAGGTTGAAGCTAAGAACTGTGTAGATTTTATGTATATGTAATTGATGTAATGTAACGCTATACTATTTATATAAGGATTAAAAAAGAAAACAAAAAAACCACTTTGACACTGACTATTAATGTGGTAAAGATACCCTCACCGTACAATATTATTATCATGGCCCTAGTGCGCCACCGTTCTGAAGCTAAGCGCCGCCCATCCTCCAACTCTCACCACTAGCCACAAATTTGGTCATAATGCAAATAGATATTCTATGCATTAAGAGTCATCTAAATCAGTCCACAAAAGTTAGGTTACCCATCCCCCCACTCCAACCCTAGGTCAACATTTTTCTATATAGAAGCAATGGAGGAGCATACTGTATACAACAAAAAAGAAATTGCATTAAGAAATTAGGTAACGCCCCAAACTACCCCACCCCATAATTATTTGTCGTCGTACTGATGTGGAAACATATTTTACACTTCAAAAGAAAAATTCTCAAAACCGGTCCTCGCGTTACGTAGTTAGCCTACCCCTCCCCTCACCCCCATCCTAGTGAAAAATTTATCCTCATATTAGCACTACAACATAAAAAGAATGATCCAAATCGGTCTACACGATTGACATCCAACCCCTCCTCTACTCCAACCCCACCGTTTAAAATTGTGTCACAGTATTAATGGGAGAACATACTCTATACATTAGGAAAAGAATCATCCAACTCTGTCCACGCGATTCAACTTTTTCTTCACTTGGTCTTTAAAGAAAAATCCGAAATACAACACAATATTCGGAGAGCAAAATTGATTTAACGGAATACGAAACTACCGACAAATTGTTCTGATTATTTTTGGTAAAGTCCGATTATAATTTAAAAGCTTACTAGCGAAATGTGTTCCCAAGTTAAGTTTCATCCCACCAAACAATTCTCTGGCGTGGTACCAATCGGGGAGCATACTCTACCCAACAAAAAAAGTGTCATCCAAATTGGTCTACGCATTACGAAGTTAAACATTTCTCCACACCCCACCTTAGGACCTTTTTTTCCATTGTTAGCGATCATTGTATAGGGGGGGTTGTATAGAGTACCAAAAAGGAATTAATCAGATTAGTTCACGCATTACGAAGTTCGTTTTCACCCCTACCTCCACCCCATTTTTTTACATGGTACCAACCGGGGAACATATTTTATCAAAAATCACCTAAATCGGTCCACGCGTTACAAAGTTTGACTACCCCCATCCCCGCCCTCCCTCACCATGGGGCAGCATTTTTTTCATTATTTAGCTCTAAACCTAATGATCCAAACTCCGATTGGCAGTTCAAAATGGGTGCATTTCCAGATTTTAAACTAAGTACCCGAGTCAAGTAACTAACTTTAAATATTCTCACACCCTTAACCCCTCGGTTCCACTTACACCGAAGCCCTCGAGACCATCCCACCCCACCCACCCCACCCCACCTAACCATGTACTCCCAACTTCTTCCGTGTGTCCACCTAACCACAAGCCATCATTTTCCGACCACCCCACCACATCTGCTTCGATTGTCGTCTGTCCCACCCCTCCACTGTATACACCAAACCTGGCACCCACTACTTCCTCCGCATGCCTCCGCACCTAATTACAAGCCATCATCCTCCTTCACTATCGCCAAATCTCAAACTACTTTACCTCCATTAATTCGCCCCTTCCGCTAACTAAAACTACTTCATCCCAACATCACTCATTTATCGATCCGCTAATCCCACCTACAGTTAAATTGACTTTGCGCTCTGCAGATTCCCGATTTACGATACCTCTTGTCCTGTTTACGGGACCGTCGCATGAAAACGTACGTCTATTTCTAGCCTATCTGCACGACAAACCGAATTCCGTCTGTATTATTGGTAAAACCAGCACCAACGTCATGTTAACTATACATTAAGAAGGCCTGCCCACAGACCCAACAGTCTTACATCAACCTTTCACTAAGTACCATGAATCATTCCATATCCCTTCCCATAAGGTTTCAGAAGATCTATCCACGTATACCGCGTACGTCAGTTCTCGCCGCATTTCCCATCTCAAAAAAAGTCGCAACGACTCCTTAAACTACTTTCGCTCCTAACCCCCCCCCTTCTCTACTGACTTTCCCCTTAATGCACCTGCGGTCTCCGATCAAGTACCTCTCCCCAGTAGCTTGTCAGTCTATTACCAGAACGTAAGAGGACTTCGCACAAAAACATCAAATATTTTCCTTAACTCCCACAAACTCCCGCACGATATCTTTGCCTTAACTGAAACCAATCTAACACCAGGAATTCTCTACAACGAACTATTCCCTCCAAACTATACCATTTTCCGTGTTGAAGGTTGTGTAGGCAACAATGGCCGTGGGGTTCTCATAGCTGCTCACAACCGTTATGATGCCACCCTGTTTAAGAACTCCGACTCTTCAATATCAGAATTTGTATGTATCAAATTAGCACTAAATAATTGTTTTCTGTACATTGTTATATTCGTCCCTCTCAACCTTTAGAAGCCTATGAGCCCGTAATTGACACGTTAGACAACGCCAACGCCTCCGATGAATTCATTGTACTGGGTGACTTTAACCTCCCCCGTATTCAATGGTCATTGTCTGAGGACTGTTCTCACTTTGTCCCCCTTAACGCCTCTTCCGCCAAAGAAGCCTTTTTTACCGATCAGCTCTCTGTTTCTGGTCTCTTTCAAGTTAGTGGAGTCAGGAAATTTCTGGACAGACAATTAGACTTAATCTTTTCCTCAGACCCAGTTAACTCTGCTGTCGCAGAAAGCAACTATCTCCTCTCCTCCCTCGATCGTCTCCATCCTCCCCTGTTCCTCGTTTTCTCCTACGAACACCCTGACGCCCTTTCAAGCTCCGAGTCTTCTCTTTCCTTCAATTTTCGTAAAGTCGACTTTGAAAAATTAAATCACTTGCTCCTCAACTCCAACATTGGCACTATCCCTCAACAACTTCCAATAGACGTTGCTGTAGAGGAGTTTTATTAGGAAATACACGATTGTCTTAAACAATCTATCCCTCTTCTTCCTCGTAAAAACTGCTCCTCCTCCCTCGTTTGGTACGACAAAGAATTACGCTCTCTCCGCAACAGGATAAATAAACGTTGGCAAACTTCTTCTGACCCAGACTGAGTCTGACGATTCTTCCTACTTGTCTGCTTACACCCCTTTTTCTGAACGTTGTGATACCCTCTACCATAAGTACCTCCAACGGATGGAAACAAGTCTCATATCCGACCTCAAGCGTTTTTATAGCATTATTAATTCTAAGAAGAAATCCAATGGTTACCCCTCCACCCTAAAGCTCGAGAATACCTTGAGGATGACTTTCACCCCGGCCCTGACGGCATTCCGGCCATCGTTCTGAAAAAGTGTGCCATGCATCTAGTTCAACCCCTTACTTTGCTTTTCCGCCTCTCGGTCACTCAAGGGGTTTTCCCTCAATTATGGAAAAACTCTTATATTATTCCCATATTCAAAAAAGGCTGCAATCCAACTACAGACCCATTGTTAAATTATCATCCATACCTAAACTATTCGAAAAATTGGTCTATGATTCCATGTTCTTCCACTGTAAGTCTATTTTCTCCCTCTCCCAGCATGGCTTCCTCAAAGGAAGATCTACAACCACAAACCTTACCGAATTCGTCTCCAAAACACTATGCGCCCTGGAAAACGGTAAAGATGTTGATGCTATCGCCACCGATTTTAGTAAAGGCTTTGACAAGATCTCCCATAGCGTTATCCTGTTTAAACTTGATCGCCTAGGCTTCCCCCCTCGATTCATCACCTGGATTCAATCCTACCTCAACAACCGTCAGTATAATGTTCTTTTCAGCTCATCCATTCTAACCCCATTGTCGCTCGTTCCGGCGTCCCCCAGGGCAGCCACCTCGGTCCATTAATTTTCATCCTTACAATTAATGATGTTGATTGTGTCATCAAATACTCAGAGCTGTCCATTTATGCCGATGACATGAAAATAATTAAACATATCTCCTCCACAACCGACTCTTTTCTCTTACAAAAAGATCTCGATTTACCGCATGGTGCATGAAAAACTTGCTTGAACTAAATGTCTCCAAATTCCAGTCCATCTCTTATTCCCGCAAGCGTCTTAATAGCACCCAGAGAGTCTATATGTTAACCGACGTACCAGTCCCTATCGTTACCTCTTTGTGTGACTTAGGAATAATCTGTGATAGTGAACTCAATTTCCGTTCCCACATTGACAGCACAATTAACAGAGCTAACTCCGCGCTAGGGTTTGTGAAGCGCTGGTCTAGAGAGTACTCCAATCCTTATGTTTCCAAATCTCTCCTTCGTTAGACCTCTCCTTGAATATGCCAGCCAGGTATGGTCACCTACACAAACAACCCACATTATCGAATCTGTCCAGCGTAGATTCATTCGCTTTGCTCTACGGGATCTTTCGTGGATAGAAAGATTCAACCTTCAACCTTATGAAAACCGTCTGAAACTGATCGACTTACAACCTTAAAGTAAACGTCGTGATGTTTCCGACATTCTCTTCATTTATCAGCTATTAGCTGGTGCCATAGAATGCCCTTCAATCCTGCAGTCTTTACCCATCTATACCAACCCTCGCAACCTTAGGTCCACTCCCCTTTTCCGACTCCACCGCCATCGCACGATCTACGGTCAACGCGATCCAATTACCAGGATGCTAAGAAAAGTCAACGGCCTTCCCTCCTTTGACTTCCATCTGAGTAAATCATCCCTTCACAAAGCCTTATATCCTTATCCCGCCCATCTTGATCGCCCTTCTTAATTCTCCTTCCTCCCAGTTTATATTTATCATAATCATAGCTCATATTGTAGCTTACATTATCTGTTATGAATTATTGTTTATTTTGTTATTTTGTATTATTATGTAACAGCTTGCATTAAGCTTAAATAAATAAAAATAAAAAAATAAAAAAGAAAGAAAGAGGTTATTTTCTATACAAAAAAAAGAATTACCTAAATCGGTCCATGCATTACAAAATTACAACCCCACAAAAAATTTATTTGACATAGTACTCCCCAACAAAAAAAGAGTTATCCAAATCGGTCTACGCGTTACGAAACTATGTCCGGTCATAGTAAAAAAAATTTTATAAATTAATAAACAAATTTCGAACTTAGAACCTTGTTGCTTTTGGAAAGTCGTTTAAAAAACTCGCGTTTAAGGGGTGTCATCGTGACCTGGAATGTAAATTTTAGACGTTTCTTTCTGAAGGGATTGTGAAAAAAGTACAAATGATATTGTTAATTTTTTTTATTTTTTTATTTAAGCACTTGCAATCACAAAAAGAAATTAATATTTTTCTTCTTGACCTCCTGGTTCTGCATAGATGGCGCTGAAAGTTGAGCCTAAAAAATTTGGGAGGAAATCGGTGAAGGCTGTAGTTCAATTTTGGAGAGTCTGAAAAAACAAAAAGAATGCAAATGATAAAAAACACTTGTAATTGAGCATTGACGTGGCCCAATTTCAAAATATTTGATCCGGGGTAAATGCCCCTAACTGAAAAATAAAATTTAAAAATGGCCTAAAAATTGAAGTGAAAAACGTGCGCAAATTTTTTTGTTAGGCCCAAAATTTGAAATACGGCCACGTCAGTGGTTAATAAACTAATTTTCATTTCCAAAAATTCAAGGTAGATGGGGAATTTAAAAAAAAAATTATTTTTGAGAACAATTTTAAGGCATTACAGCACATTTATGAAAAATAATGGAAAAAAGATTTTTCCGGTCACAATGACCCCCTTAATGATATTTCAAATCCTGAACTGCCGAAGTTTTCTTGATAGCTCTCAAGAAATTCCGAACTCTTCACACTAATGCAACCAATTATAACGTTGTAGAAAATGCTACCTACTCTGCAAGTGCATAACTTTTCAGGCAACGTGAAAGCCTCGGAAACCTCGGAAACCTATTAATGTAAACAAACCATAAACAGAGAGCGCCTATTTCCTAGTTTTGTAATCCACTGTCTTGATTCAAGTCATAGCGCCTAAATTTATATCTCTTATGAGCTGGGCTTAAACCGGTTATGGAAAGTACGAATTCATTAAGAAATCAGTGGTTTACCGGTAAAAATGACGAAATTTTCCTCTTGCATAATGCCTATTATAAACCAAGCCAAAACAGGTAAAGTTTTAATTATTTACATTTTGTTCTTTTTCTTGATTCTATTTAAAAACGGTTTGTCATTGTCTACGTCTGTAAAATAAAAACAATTCCGTCTGTTAAAGGTGTCGTACTGGTTCACCGAAATAAAATTAGCCACACTTCTTGCAAATCTTCTGTTCTGTTATAGATTAAGAATAATTGATGCCACAAGGTTAAACAGGTAAACAAGTTAAAGTGTTTTACTTGTTTTAAACACTTATTTTTCCTGTAAGAAATAGTAGTGTAACTGCTTTCTACGGCAACCTATGTTGAAACCTGATGTACATTTGTATTAATCTTAAGGCAATCCCTTCGTCTTTGAATTGTTCAACTACCCTATCTCAGGTAGATGGGTAGTGAGTGACCTAGTGCTGGTGGTATATATCCACACAGAAGGCAACAGGCTTATAGAGCTGCTCAAATGATCTAGACCAATCACCCTATCCTCTTTTCTCCTTAAAACAATTGAGAAAACTGCTAGACCATAACATCAGGTGCAAAAAATTCCACTTTACTTCACTCAGCTTGCACACATAAAAGGTAAATCAGCATCTTGTTAGCAAGAATAAGAAAACCTTGCACCATAAAGAAATTGCCTTGATGTAGAAGGTGCTTTCGATAACACTAGGTATGGTCCATATCTTGAGCTCTAACACGGAGTGATAGGGATTCATATGAGCAAAGGTCGTGGATGCTACATTCACCCTAGGTAACATTTCCGTGTGCATAAGGGCAACTCAGGGGTGCCCACAAAGCGTTGTAATGTCGCCGCTCTGGTTACTAGTAGTGGACGTCCTAAGGGGGCTTTGTCACCGTGCCGTTTTCTATGCGGATAACCTTGCATAAGCAAGTTCGAATGTCAGTGGTCTGATCTGGACTGATCGATGTTCACAAAACATCGATGTTGAGCGAATCAACATCGATGTTTTAACATCGATGTTGAAGTGTATAGAATATCGCACAATCGATGTTAATGACAGAACATCGACCGTCGATGTTGGCGAAAAAGAACCGGATCCAAATTAAAAAAATACTTTTTTTTTATATTTAAGACTTAGCATATGTTGCCTTATATTTATACGAGATTAAAAAATACCCTTATACATATTTATATAGTTCGACTGAGAAGAAAGTAACTTAGAATTTTGGTTGGTCGGATGCTCCCTTCTACTGATCTCCGGATAGTGAGGAAAATAGGGATGGGCGATCTTCGATTCGATCTCGACGGATCTATCTTTTAGCCTTCGATCTGCCGATTTTTGAATCGATTTTTCACTGGACCGATTCAGCTCGAATCGATTTATTTATTTCCGATTCTCATCCATTTAAGACAAGACAAAACGCGCTAAAATAAAACTGAGTAAGTTCACGTGGATTTTTTCTGAATCATCATTAATTCGTGTAATAATCCTGCAAATTTAAAATATCTAAAAACTTGTTAATGTTAGATAAATGCATTTCGGATCTCTTTAATATGTTAGTGTTATCTGTATTAGTGAGTACCATGATTTTGTGATTTTGTAATCATCACTGGGTGTTTATCCCAAAGATTACCTACTATGTACTAGATAACCGACTCCCTTAATTACCCAGCTATGTAGTCTTGAAAAAGTAACACTGGCACCACAGTAAAACGAAATATATCCAGCTTTTAAAGTCATAAGAATATCCATGCAAATAAAGAGTACAGGTAGTGTGAGGTCATTTACTCCTGTCAAAATTATTTGAGAGAATCACTTACTGCAGTCAAAATTCTGTTCTCATCCGGAGAGAATTACAGGTTCCTGTCAAAAAGGTATCGTAAGAAACTTTCAAACTTTCAATGGATTCCGATCTTTTAATGATTAAAGTACATTTAACATTTGTAAATGTACAATAAGAAAAGTATACGTGCCTTTTATCCACAAACTCTCCCGAAAAACAAATTTTTAGTCCTGAATGCATGGTAACCCGATGCGGGAAATATATAAAAGCAACCACAATTTTTTCTTTACTTTGTTCGAAACTGTTTATCTATTACTAAGTGATCTTTGGTTTGTCCTTTATTTCTGGTTTGGTGATTCTGGATCAAGGAAAAAAGAAGTATTTAAGGAAATATCAAAAATTCATTTTTAAACTTCCTGGGGATTACAGAAACTATTTGGAGCACCATTAAGATTTTCAAAAATCATTTTTATATTGCGACGTCATTCCACGGAAAAGGACAGTGGTGAGATCAAGGGCTTGTTCATAAGCGCGATGCGACTCCGTGCGATTTTTTCGTTTATCTCACTTTTTGAATACTTTTGTTTCAGTCTGCGATTATTTTTATCGTATGTCCGTTCACAAGATTGACGAACGTAAATTTGTTGTTTACATTTGAATTTGCACATAATTAGTGCTTTTAGTAATATATATCATTCCAAAAAGAAATATTAACAGTGAATCGGGAACGCAAATTTAAGTTAAGTTGTTAATAATTTTTTTAAAGAAAAAAAGGGAATATTTGTTTTATTGCTATTTCCTAATTTGCTGTAAAATAATACAAATTAATATTTATATCTAAAAACACATATTACATACATATTATATTTCTTTAAGCGGTTTTTCATTCAACAAGCACTTTTTAAAAAGGTTAACAAACCAATTATGTTCAACAATCGCATCAAATCAAGAGCATTGCTGCGATTATTTTTACAATCGCAGCAACGTTAAACAAAGCCAGCATGTCAAGTAACAGGTATATGACTTTAGCCAATCAAATTACAGTCGCATGCGACGAATCGCACTCGTGAACGAGGGTCAATTCACAAAATTGAGATGTCAAAATCAATGGAATCGATCCATGAATATCGATCTTTCTAGAGCGATTAATCGATCTTTGAAATCGGAAAAAAATTATAGATCGATCCGTACTGAATCGATTTTCTCAGTTCGATTCCCCATCCCTAGAGGAAAACTGAATTTCTATTTAGAGAGCAGCAGTAGAAGCAACCGGCAAATCTTTTAAATTCTGCGTTAGAAGAAGGCTGGTTTTCAGCTGATTTATTATTTGAATAATATTCTAATTTATAGATAATAAATTAACAAAGTTAAGCAATAATAGGTTGATAGTGTTACTCAAAGTTGTCACAGGGTTTTTGCTGCTAGGAAATGAGGTCGTTGGGCTGCTTGCTTTATTTACGGAGGCAGCTGAGGGTCAGTTACATTACATATGTTTGCCATTTAAGCTGCATAAAAGGTTTACTTATGTTTTAGTAAATAGATATTTCCTTTTTCTGGTAACCCAAACACATAACATTCCAAAACTTACTTATTTACTTTTATGCGTACTTTGTGGTTTTTTTTATTTAATTTTTTTTTAAAGCAAAATCAAATGAATACAAAAACAAATAAAATCAGAAACAAAGAGGTGACGTTAAACACGCTGACTGTTCAAATGGCATTTTATTTGAGCTTTAGACATGTTTTAGTAAAGTGCATCCCAATGATCATTCAAAAAGCGTAGTTAGGCCGACGGATGTATAGGAAGTCATAATTCCCGAAAGGGCGACAAGGAACTAAGATATTGAAGCAGGTTAGTAGCTTCCGGGTATTAATTGTACCCTGCAAACATTCATAAACGAACAGAATCCCAAAGAGTCGCGTCTGTTCTGTAGAGTGCCCACAGAAGGAAGCTTTAGTATATTCGTGTAGGGAGGCAATATAACAGGATTGTTCTATGGAAGGCTATAAAGCGCAAATGTAAGAACCTCCGTTATATCGCCTCAAAAAAAATTATATCAACCAAATAAAATGGTGACCACACCGCAGAAGCGTACTCTAAAATCGGTCTAACTAAAAAGCTATAAAGAGTCTTGGTGACGAAACAATCATCAAACTCACGAGACCATTTCTTTGCGAAGCGCAAAACAAAATATCTACGCCGATAGTTGTTCCTGATCTTGTATTCGATATTGTTCGATCATTGTTCAGTTTTAATTTTAATTAGTTGTCTTCGACGTTCACGTTAAAATTACCGCTGAGTATAATTGGTATTTTATCCCAACTTTTGTTCCATAAAGCTGCACCTCTTGCCGATTCTCTGTCCCACAATATTCTTCATGGAAAGGCCTCGACTCCGCATAAATAGATAGTTGTAAGCCTACCTTTAGAAAAGCCATATTGGAAGTGCCCATAAATTGATTAAAGTGAAAAACAGCGAATCAGAAATAAGCGCCCGAGGGAACTTACCAACTTTAGATATATTATCAACAAATCGTTAGTTACATTGTTCCTATTACATTTCTTGTAGTGTTTTCTTACGACCTTCTAAAAATTAATTCTATTTAACATCGATATTAAGGAATATCGATGTTTTGAGTTCGATTATTATCGATCTTCGATGTTTAGTCGTGGATGTTGACATCGATGTCAATATCGATGTTTTGTCAACATCGTTCAACCCTAATCTGGGCACAGTTACTGACTGCTGTGCAAACTGTTAACCCTGCCGAAGTTGTTCTCCAAAGTTTGGTCGTTGAGTACTCCGATGAGGTCAAATACATGGGCATACAGCGGCCCTCAAGGCTCTATACTCGTGGCTTTCAAAGAAGTGCTTCGACACCCTTTTAATCCTGGACGTCGGCGAGAACTGTGATGGAAGATTGGGCTAGGAGTCAAGTAAAGACACTTAGATGTAAGGAATTCACATTGGTAAATTTTCTATACATAGATGTTGCCTTTAGCGATCTCAAAACTGAGGCTATCAGCGATGCATTAAGATTTCATGGAATAGACCATTACTTAAAAAAAAGTTTCAAAACAAAACTTTTAAAACTCCTTAACACGATTGGCGTTTCTGACAAAGAAAAACTTAACTTCTTTGACTCTTTCTCAACAGCAGCACCAAGGGGTTAACTTTTCTTTAGTTGCTGGACGATTTCGCACAAAACCGAAAACTAGATATTAATCCAAACAAAATTAAACACCGAACTAGACAGCTGGATAGATCACCGACACTGTCACACCAAGATTGCGGTAAAATAGTTTTAAAATGTACACAATAATACGCACAATATAATTTTGACCTAGTAGGAATTCTCCATCCAGGGTAGGAATTCTCGTAAAATTGGTTGCTTTCAGACAAAAAAAAATTCATAACAACGAATAAATGTGTCAAGTTTGTGCGCATGATCTGTAATTCTCACATGCCGTTCCCCGGAACTTGCATCTAAATCCTCAGTCGCCTATTTGGAAGCTGGTGGCGTGTGATTTTGACACTTCATAGCGCTTGTACTGCCATAGGTAAGAACCCCATTTGTAAAACGGTTGGCCATTCCCCTTTTACCGTTTGAACACACACATGCTAAACACATCCCCTACACATTTATAGACTTTCGTGTATTTACAAGTTTGTCTGAAAGCAGCCAGTTTAGCGAGAAGTCCTACCCAGTGTCCGTCCTCTCCTTTATCCATCCTATTTCAGTCCCGGTCCTGAAAATTATAATTGCACTTGGTAATTGGCAACACTAGATGAAGTTACGTTATTATATTGAAAATATCAGTGCTTGTAGCTCTTCGCCTACTACTCTTCGAACAGCATTGCTTGTTCTTGGTCTTCGACTCAAACAATTAAATAAGTTCGTAATGATGAACATTTATTCTCAAATCTTTTATTGAACTTATTTTATTTAGTGAATCTTAGTAAATTTCACTTATAATCTGTTCCAAAAAGATTGGCAGTACACGCACTTATGGAGTATTGCTGTCTGCTTTATTTTCCCATAATTTTCCTATGCCTCCATCCCCCTTCCTCAGCACGCTGTTGCCACGATTTCATCTCAGAACATTATCAAAGATTACTATTACTAGATAAACGGCTTCGAACAAAGTAGTGAAAAATTTTTGATTGCTTTTGTATATTTCCGGTATCGGGCAACCCTGCAGTCAGAATTAAAAATTTGTTTTCCGGGAGAGTTTGTGGATAAGAGACACGTATACTTTTCATATATGCATTTCCAAATATCAAATGTACTTCGCCACATTAAAAGATCAGAATACATCGACAGTTTATGCACATAAGTAGCTAACTCAGTCATGTGATTCACATGAATTCTTTTTATTGGTCGTACTTTTTGGTACATTTTTCTCTTCGACAAGATTTGGCGGTACTTTTTTGACAGGAGTATGTGATTCTCTCCGGATGAGAACAGAATTTTGACAGGAGTAAATGACTGCACACTACCTGTCCTCTTTATTTGCATGTATATTCTAATGACCTCAAAATCTGGATATATTTCATTTTACTGTGATGCCAGTGTTACTTTTTCAAGACTAGCTGGATATTTTAGGGAGCCAGTTATATAGTAGTAAGTAATCTTTGACATTATCTTATTTTACCTCGTGGCCTACTGCTAAAGGATATAATCTGGTTACACTAAATGTGCTTTCCGACCATTCCAGTCACTCGAAATCGTCTGGCATCGGAGAACTTTCCATCTAAAATCACCTACCACCCACCACTGAGGGCTGATCACTGTCGGTCGACCAACAGCATCTGGATGGCTGCACACGGTTCTTGGCGAGTTTGTGAAATTTGGCATCACAACTTCCCATTTACCGTGTACTGCCAATCTTTTTGGAACAGGGTATAGTGATTAGGATTCTAATTTTATTGATAGGAATTGATATAAGCGAAGTTCTTTGATTTATAATAAGGAAATAATTATATCTGGAACTGTAATCCTTAATCTTTTTGTTTGTAATTCTTGTTTAACGTATTTGTCCTGATACGGGTAGAATACAGCGAAACCATCGTCGTCGTGACTTAAAGACAGGCTGTGCTTCCTTGTAGCGTCTTTGTCTCAAGAATTCCTACTGACACTACCGTAGATGACGTCGTACATCTTATCTCCTCGCTCTTTGGAATTTCACGGGATGGAATTAATTGTCGACGTATTTACAAGTCACGCAACGGCTCCGGCTCCTTCTTCGCGATTTTTAAGATCGTCATCCCTGATGCTTTGTTCGACGCCTTCGTCTATCGTGGGCCTATTGGAACCATCGTCCCCGAATTTGTTCCAAAAACTGTTCACGCGAGATTATGTTCTACTACGCTAACGTAACCGGCCTTCGATCTATGACGACTAGCCTCTATATTAGCTATACTTTTTAATGTTTCGACGTGGTCTGTCTGACCGCAAATTCGTTCTGTAGAATAATCGCTGATAGTGATGGGCAAGATCGGTCACTTTGCTGACTCAAAAAAAAGATTCGGTCATTTGAGTCACTTGAGTCATTTGGGCACTTTTTTCTGTAGAGACAGAATTTGTCCAACTTTTCAGGCAACTTTCAGCTTTGGCTGTGCTTCTACATTGTAGGGTTGTATCGGGTCGACCACGAATATTTATGAATTACCAATTTTTCACATCGACACAGTGGCACAGTGTTCCAGCATTACTAACGACTCTGGCAGATTCAGGTGATCTGCACTGACCTTGGTTAAGTGCTGCTCGGTTCCTTTGGTTACTGAGATGTCTCAGTATTCCTTTGGTTCATACTCTTCAGATTGCTCTGGTCTGCGATTCAATACCTGCATCATCTTTGATTCACAGCAACTTCTCTTTTAATTTAAAAAGGTTGCTTTCCTGTTTGGAATAATTTTCCATTCAATTGCAATTGGGCTAATGTTTTTGACGAACAGATTATTATTGATGTGGCGGTAAGCGTTTTTTATGACAATATATTGCTTGTTTCTTGCATTGTGTTCCCATTCCTCGAACAAATATATCTTTTTTTTTGTCCACCTTGGCTAAATAGCTCACTAAAACATCAACAACAATTAATACACTAAAATATCTACAACAATAATTATATAGAGAGAATAATGTCTATTCTGAGCTGTGAGTTTAAGAAGTTTTGGAGATTTGTGACCTCTAAGCGAAGCACGAGGGCTATCTTAATTTATTGAAGCTAGGTGATGCCGAAAGTAGCGATGCCTTCTCGATTGCGAAACTTTTTCGCGACTCTTTTAACACTGCCTTCCTGGATAAAAACTGTGACTAAGGCTTTAAGGATTTTAATTACATGATAACGTATCCTCCTTCTTCATTGGAAATGAAGGATCTTATGTTTGATAACGACACAATCGCGAAACACATCAATAATTGAGCAGATGGTCTCTCGTATGGTCCTGATGGTGTTCGTGTTTCCCTCCGAAAGAACTGTTCTTCATCTCTGTTCTTTATTATTTATTCAATGTATCTATTTCTTGTGGTGCCTTTCCAAAATCTTGAAAATCATCCCTTATTATTCCTCTTCACAAGAAAAGCAAGAGGTGCGATATTTCCAAATTCAGTATGTATATTTTTAAAATATTCCAAAATTCTCTATTATGCTGACGATGCCAACACTTGCCTTGTTGTTTCCTTTGTACGCGATTGTGAAATCTTAAACTCTAACTTAGACGTCGTTTACAATTGGTGGTCTATTAACTATCCTCCCCTTAGTATAAGTAAATGCACTACTATGTCGCTAAATCGTGCATAGTTGTGTACTGGAAAAAATTAATAAGACCAAGGACTTAGGAGTCTCGCTGAACGGCCGTTTTACATTTGACGACCACATTGATAAAGTAGTTATTAATTCAAATTCTACATTGGGTTTTATTAAAAGATGGGCAAAGGAATTTGATGACCCTTATATCACACGACTACTGTTTTGTACCATTGTCGGTCCAATTTTAGAGTATGCTTATTATGTTTGGTCACCAGGCTATATTGACCGAGTAGAGGTAATCCAGTGTCGCTATGTTCGTTTTGGACTTCGTGGGTTTCCTGGAGTAATCCTCTCATTTTGCCTCCGTACAGATAGGCTTAAACTTAAACGTAACATGTCTAAGCCTGTTTTCACTTTTGAGTGTCTTCAAGGCAATATTGACTTGACAATACATGGCTGCTAGGAAGTAACAAAAGAATCTTGTGACGCTATTATTTCGTATGCTGAGCCGGTCCGAAAAACCCCGGTCCACACCCTATTCTCCACTTTTGAACCATCCGTGAAGATTAGTATACCTGGTGTTGGCAGCGACTGACAATCTTCCCACTCCTCCCTATTATTATTATATTATCTAGGTGGGGACAATGGTATTCTGATGGAAATTGTTGAGGATTTGACGAGGATATAAGTAAGGAAGAAGAATTAGGGGAGGGCATGATCGTAACTACACTTTGTAGAGGGTTGGGGGTGGAAAAGGCTTGTCATCTTTGTTCTGAGTTCAACCCCCCCCCCCCCTTTTACGAAGAAGCTGTTTAGAAAAAAATTTTCAGATAACTTTGACCATTTCTACCTCCTCAAACGGCTAGAAACGTCCCCTTTCGCGCATTTCCTTACTATAATGCTCGGCAACAAGCGGAATAATAAGGAATGGGGTATAGAGGACAACTAGGACAACTCTCAGAGGTAGACAATACCCTCCCAGGAGTTGGAAAAATGGTTTTATCTATCTTCTGAATTTCAACGTATAAATCATTAATGTACAATATACAGATGGAATGCATTTCAAGACAAGAAGTTTGGGTAAATAGCAGCGATATCTCAAAACAGGTATGATAATATATCTTGGATAGTCGTCTTATTTTTGTATAGTCGCAGTAGCTAGTTTATAGAAAAATTGTTTTATCACAAGATATTTTAATTCCAATTTCTTTAGCTTTACAGCAGGATGATCAAAATGATGTGGATGTATAAAGTTGTGATTATACTGAAGTAGTTTTTGGAAAAGTTGTGAAGGACGGATTGCGAAAATTGTCCAGTAGATGATGAAGAGGGTATAGAACCACCAAGAGCAAATAATCCTGATGATAATACTTATGTTAATTTTGTAAATTTTTTTTATGCCAAATCCTAGGGGACAACCCTTTGATGCGTTAGCATGGTTGGTTTTGACCGGAAGGGAATTAGAGTAAGCGAAGTGAGGAAACTTGAATTTCTTTGTGTTTGCATCGCTGCGAGCTAGACAACAGCCCAACAGGGGGGGGGGGGGGTGATTAGAACGTATAAAAACTTTTTGTACTATGATATTCGGGTACTATGAAAACAGGGGAAGGAGTTGGTCTTGCAGGAATTATTTGCATACTCGTCCGAATCATTGACCCCAGGACAATATGACCCCGGTTTTAAATGAACTGGAGGTTTGTCGACGACCTCGTCGGTGGCGTTCGAACCTAGGACATCCGGAATAGAACACGACACGTTATCATTAACTTCACCTCAACTACAAATATACGTTAGGAAAAGATTCGATTCGAAAGTTTTCTTCTTATTTTTCTTGGGAATGCTCGGCATGCTTGAATGTTGACTCGCTACGCCTATGAATTGTAATACCTTAGGAGCTGTAATTGTTCTAGGGGCAACTGACTGGACTTTTTGCCAAAAACCTTATTATTTTTTATTTAATTTTGAAGTTTTTTAAAGTGTGTTAGCTTCGACCCCACTCCCTGTTACAACTACTTGTATAGGAATGACAGAGTAGGCCGGGTTGGTGGGGTTGTGGCTATTTATGACAGTGATTGTTTCAACTCCCGAATAATAACATATTCTAAATCTGCTCCCCTGGAGTTTGTAGGTGTGGAGGTTGATTTTGGGGTCGATAAGTGTTTCCTATCCTCACTATATTACCCACCGAATAGTTTTTCAATTGAGAACGCAGCGAATTAAGTGAAGTATTCCCAACCTATCACACAGTTACTCAAATATTACCGTTGGGGGCGATCTTAATATAAACTTGTTGAATCGTAATGGTCTAGTTGAATCATTTATTTTCTGGTTCCAGTCTCTTCATCTACGTGTTGTAAAGAATCTGCCAACCCTTCAATACGGCCAATCCCTCGTTACTAGATGTATTTTTTACTGCAGATAGCGATACTGTTTCCTTTTATAAGCAATTGAGTCCTCCATATATTTTTGATCACGATTTCCTTTTCTTGACTTACAACATTAATATCAATAACTATCTTAAGTATAGAACGATATCTTACAGGAATTATGATGGCATTAATTTGTACCAATTGGGTGATGAGTGTGATTCTCTACCATGGTACGTTTCAACATCGCATTCATCATTAGATGAAAAAGTTAAACAATTTTATGAAATAGTTCATTATCTTCATGATAAATATGCCCCTCTTCGGACACGTAGAATCTATAACAACGGTTGCCCCTGGTTTACAGCTGAGATTCGGTTTCTAATTGTCGAACGTGATTTTCTATATCGAAGATATTTAAGGTCTAAAACTGTTGGAAGCCGAACTCATTATAATTCGATTAGAAATATGGTTACTTCAAAAATCCGTGCGGCCAAAAGGTGGTACTACAAAATTAAGTTTCATCTAAAGCTTCCTTCGAAGACTCTGTGGGGGAACTTGCGTAAGGCCTCTGTTTGCGGCGGAGACAAAGTTGAATGCAGTCTTGATCCTAACATGTTAAATATTTATTTGAATACTTTCCCTGCACTTTCATCATGTGGTATTGGACGGCGGATTGCTGGTCATACTGAATGTACCTCGGATAATCGGCAGGCATGCTTTAGTTTCTTTTTAGTTGTTGTAGCTATCGCAGCGGTCAAATCTGACGCTGTTGGACTACCGTCTGGTCCCACAGAATTTATTAAATTACTCTTGCTCTGGTTAATTCACTCCATTTTATATATTTATATGTGTACCTTACCACTTCTCAGTTCCACTCTGCTTGGAAAATTGTTACTGTTGTGCCTATAGCGAAGACAAATCAGACCAAGGTCCCAAATAATTTCAGACCAATTAGTCTACTTCCATTCCTAAGCAAAGCGTTCGAAAAATTATTATCCAAACAGATCATTGATTATTTGGAGACATTTGACCTGCTAAAGTCCTGCCAACCTGGATTCCGTAAGGCTCATAGTTGTAAAACAGCTCTTCTGAGTGATACCAGTGACGTTCGCTGTTCCTTGGATATGGATCATTTGTGTGTTCTTGCATTGCTCGACTTCTCCAAAACATTTCGTATGGTCAATCACTCCAATTTGCTAGAGAACCTGGCTACTAAAGTTCAGTTCCACGACACCGATGTGTCCTTAATAAATAGCTTTTTATCGGATAGACTGCAGCGGATCCGAGTGAACGACAGCTTTTCCCGTACTCTGTCACTTACGTGTGCCGTCCCACAGGGTTCTATCCTCGGGCCTTTGCTCTTCTGCCTGTATATAAATGACCTCTTAGTCGACCTATTGGGCTTATGGAGGACTGTATTGACAGGCTAAACTGTGACCTGAATAACATTATGACATGGGCAGCTGATAACCACTTGCTTCTAAATCCTCGTAAGTCGCACTGCATTGCATTCTATCGTCGGGACATTGACGTGTCTCATATCCCTCCTGTTTTTCTGAATAACACAATGCTCCCACTTGATAGTCGGGTAAAAAGTCATGGTGTATTCCTCAACGCTAGCATGACATGTTGTGACAATATAACTGATGTGATGGGTAAGACTTATGGTGGGCTTTGATGGGTATTGTTGTCATCTGCTACCTTGTTGTCGGACATGCGCTCGTTGCTTGTGAAATCGTTGCTCCTGCCCTAATTTATTAATGGAAGCGTACTTTTCCCGCGCCTTTGTTCTACCTGTTCAAGAAAAGTCAAGGTGGTTTTTAATGATTGTATAACATTCATATTTCGTTTGAGGAGATTTGATCAAGTGTCGGGATATAGTAACCATCTGCTGGGCTGTACGTTGGAGCAGTTTTTATTGCGTATACTTGTTATATCCCTTTTCAAAATTATTACGTCAAAAAATCCTGGTTACTTATATGAAAAATTGATTTTTTTGAACTCTCCAAGGGGCTCAGACCTGCTTTCGCTCTTCAATTATGCAGGATTCTTACTTTGTTCGTGCAATCCGTGCTTGGAATCGTTTAACAGAGATAAGCAGCGTGTAGGCTCGGTGCGGAGTTTTAGGGAACTAGTAACGCAGTGTTGAATTAATATAGACTAAGTTTCTTGGGAACTTTTTTCTTTTTCTCTCATTTAGTGTGGTCTTGGCTTCTCTAGTGTGGTTTGTAGCTCTTTAATCGTAACATAATTATTTTTAAACTGAGATATTTTTCTATTTTTCCTTTGGATTGAAAATATTACGCTAGGTATATATGTACTAAGCTTGATATAGTTTTAAGGATTTTTCATTAAGTAATTCTTTTGCTAAATTGCTCATTACCCCATTGTTTTAATTTTCGAAAAACTTTTATAAGTACTGTTTAAAAGAATGTATTTTCCTATTGTACTTAATCCACTAATAAAGTTGAATTGAATTGAACTACTATGATGCTAGCTTTAGTTGTAACATTTTACATTTCAAATCTTATGCCTGTCTAATAAAGTTCAGTAGTAATTATTAAAAGCCTCAGCATTCTCAATTTTAAGGCAAATAAATAAAAAATATATAATGTGACAGTAATCACTTTTGATCTAGCTATTATAAAAAAGTTTTTACAATCAGTTGAAGTCCCACTATTACAACCGCACCTAGGGTCTCCAACTAATCTGATATGGGTCTAATAACAATGTAAAACAGGGTCACAGTCTGAAATGAAACTGCTTCAGAGATTGCTACTAGCGTAGTAACAATAAAGTACCTAGTTTGGCTTCGAAAGTATTAAGATGATCATACAATTAAAAGCAATCTTACAACTGTTACGAGACCGCATCTTATTTAAATTAGATACATTCAATTTCACCTCAGACATTCCACAATACCTTATCATGGTAAGTATTAAAGTAAAAATATTTAAAGAAATTATATAACTTTACTTGCTGTATGGCTGCTCCAACTCCAATCTGATATTGACCGCAAAGAGCAGACTGTTTAGGCAAATATTCATTGACCAAAAGTGTAACATTTCTTAAATAAGTATCGACTCCCTTAGGAAAATCCGTTCCCTTATGGTATAGCAACTTCAGTTAAGTGATCATGGCTAGACAGCGCAATCCCACCGATATATTTGGAGATCGTTTACAACTGGCTTTCTTAAGATTTCTGCAGTTCGGGAAGCGAAGCATGGTCAGGTTGTTAGTGTTTACTGAACATTCAGGTCGAACAGGTGATATAGGCTTAGGTTGTGGAAAATCGAAATAAACGCAGCGCGCGCAGTCTTATTCAATCAGACGTACTTCTGCTCTGTCGTAATACTCACGTTAAACGGTCGATTGCAATATATTCGCGTTGTAGCTCAGAAGTTGAAGGTGCAAAATCTTTCAGGTGGAAAAGTGGCATAAGTAAAAGGAAATGTGGATTAATTGAAATCTTCAAATTATTGTGTAAGTTCTTTTGTTCCAATGACGTAAAAGTTTACAAGTGTTTAAAGTTCGGCTAACATGTTCTTGTTCCTTTTTATATAATTTTTCGTACAGTGTTCTCTTCCTGCTTAAATAAATAAGAAATATTTTTCATAATGTCCTTGGAGTTCAAGCGTTTAATCCAAAACACATTAAAGAATACTCTACAAAGAGTAGAAATAGTTTCATTGGTTGACTTTCATGTACAACTAAATATCAATATATCTTCTTTGAAATGTTACAAAAGTTCTTTTAAAAGGACATCAAAAGAATTTTAAATATAACACATCTCAATTACTTTTGTAAATATTCCAGTCTAGAACCAATAAACTTGTTGGATCTTGTGAATCAATTCTGCTTTAAGTATTATTTCTAATCTGACCTTACTGTAGGCTGTAATGGGATCCTTTCAGGGTAGGCATTTTGAACCATCTAACTTATTCTTAATTTACCGATACAACAGAAATTATGGGAAGGCTGCACAATCCTATCATGTTGTTGCTCTTTCCGATATAGAAAATTGTAACTGGTCAAAGGTTCGCCCGGGCCTGAGCCAATGTTTGCAATTCTGGCCAAGTTTGATTGCCAATAGTGGCCTAACCGGAAATCGGGATAATTACTTCGCGACAAGCTTGGTATACGCTCAGATATTACTGCATAATATAGTCACTTTAATTGTCTGCAAGTAATTTAACAAAACTCAGAAATTATATTCAGTGAGTGTTCCAAAAAACTAAGTACGCTACTATCAGAATGTGAGGGGACTGAGAACTAAAACAAATCATCTATTTCAAGCATCCCTTGCATGCTCCTACGATATTATCATGTTGACTGAGACTTGGCTTCATTATGGTTCTAGTGATGCAGAGATTCTTATGAATCTTATCAGATTTTTCGTAGGGACATACACTCTGAATCTCTTGTCCGGGTGGTGGAGTACTGGTTGCTTGCAAATCAGACTGCACCTTAATTGATGTTCCTTCCTTCTCTGACTCACTCACTATTGAACTCTTCGTTCTTAAGGTTTCGCTGCATAAGCTCAATATATATTTGCTCTGTTTCTATATTCCCCCTAACCTGATAAACGTCGTGTTATCCCACATCTGTGGTCTCTAAATTTCTTGACACCATCGCTTCCTCTGGTTTGCAAAAAATGAGTGATGTAAAGAACTCTATGGGAAGGCAGTTGGATCTTGTGTTTTCTTCTGATTCAACTAACACTATAGTTGAATTAGCTTCTGATCAGTTATCTGCTATTGATAGTTTTCATCCGCCCATCTTTGTCTCCTTCTGTAACGATGGTACTTGTATTGCGGATCCCAATCTCGAACACCATGCTTATGACTTTAATAGATCGAATTTCTCTGAGATAACGTCTAATCTCCTTTCAGTCGATTTTTTGGCATTACTGAATAATAATGATATTGACGTCTGCGCCTCGTTATTTTATAACAAGATATATGATTTGTTTAACTTCCTTGTTCCATTAAAACGGATTAGGTCTACATGCTCCTCTCCCCCGTGGTATAATGCCGAACTCCGCAGTCATATGAACAGGAAGAACAAACTCTGGAAAAATTACTTGCTTTGTAATAGCGCAATAGCGTATTGTGACTTTGTGACCTGTTATGAAAGTTTTAAGGCACTATCCTCTTCGCTCTATAATGAATACCTTCTTAGTGTTCGCGATAATATGCAAAATAACCCTCGCAATTTCTTTAAATTCGTTAATATGAAAAAGAAATCGAACAACTATCCATCTACGATGTGGTGGTCTTCTAGTAATAACGTGTCCGACATAGCAAACAATTTTGCTTCATACTATAAGAGTGCCTTTTCTTCGGATAACTTTGAGCCATGTGCGAATAATTTTGATCATATTTTGGATCGTCCCGCTTCACAGGATTTTTTTCCGTTTATATCACGGGATCATATTTCGGCAAAAATCAGTGAACTTAAATCGGACTTTTCCTCTGGTCCTGACGGCATCATTCCAGCCTTCGTCAAGCCCTGTTCCGATAATGGAGTAACCATTAGCGATTCTCTTCAACAAGTCCCTTCAAGTTGGTAAATTTCCTACATTGTGGAAGTGCTCCTTTATTGTCCCTGTTCATAAAAAAGGCCATAAGAATATTATAACCAATTATAGACCTATCGCAAAGTTATCTTGCATACCTAAATTGTTTGAATCAATAGTGTATTCGCAGCTTATGGAGCGTTGTATTGGCTTGATCTCTCCCAATCAGCACGGGTTTTTGCCCGGTAGATCAACGACTACTAACTTACTTGAATTTACCTTCCACATTATTTCTGGATTCCAGCGAGGCATGCAAACTGACTCCATATACACGGATTTCAGTAAAGCCTTTGATAAACTCCCTCACTCCCCAATTATATTTAAACTCGGGAGGCTGGGTTTCCCCCCTGTTCTTCTCGACTGGGTTTCATCCAATCTAAGAGACAGTTCTTATCGTGTGTCGCTCCGCGGCTCTACATCTAGAATCTTCAAGGCTTAATCTGGTGTACCACAAGGCAGTCATCTCGGTCCTCTACTATTTGTTCTTGCCATTGACGACATTTTCCGTCTGATTCTAATCTACGCTGATGACATGAAGATCTTCTCTTATATTAAGCATGGTGGTGACGCCGCCCTTATTCAAAAGGACTTAGATACGTTTCTGGCGTGGTGCGAGCATAACGGCTTACACCTCAATTTTGAGAAATGTGAAGCTATGACTTTCTCCAGGAGTCCTAAACCTCAAGTTTATGATTACAACTTTACGAGGAATGGTCTCCGTCGCGTGCTGTCCGTAGCTGACCTTGGGGTAAAACTTGATAGGTAGCTTAACTTTACCCTGCATATTAACTATATCGTGTCTAGAGGCAGTTTAATCTTGAGCTTTGTTAAGCGTTGGTCTAGAGAGTTCCCGGATATACCAACATTGATTCATTTGTACTGCTCCTTAGTTAGACCTATTCTTGAGTATGTATCTCAGGTCTAGTCGCCTTACTACGCTGTTCATTCCAAGCGTATCGAATCGGTGCAGCGTAATTTTCTTAGATTTGCGCTTAGAGGGCTCCCATGGGACGATCCATTTAGACTCCCGCCCTACACCGACCGCCTACAGTTGCTCAGTTTGCCCTCGCTTGAGAAAAGGCGCAAAGTTGCTGACTCGGTGTTTATTCATCAGCTATTGAACTCTAATATAGACTCAGGCTCGCTTGTTAGCAGGGTTTCCTTCAGACAGTCCCAACATAACCTTCGAAGACCGCCTTTGTTGCATGTTGAACCATCCAGATCAAATTATGGCATGCATGAACCAATTAATCGTTTATGTAGGGCTGTTAATTCTTATCCTAATTTTGATTTAACTCTTAGTAAGGCGATGTTTAAGATCTATCTATTTTCTGTGCTCCCGTGACTCTCTGTTTGTATGTTGAGTTCCCTTGCTTGTTTTATTTCTGTTGCTTTCTTTTTGTTTGTTTTTGTTTTCCTCTGCATGCTGGTGTGGGAGCCACATTTCATCTTTTTGATGGAATAGGTGAAGTGTTTCTTGGCTCTTTGCCGAAGAAGTGCACCTTCTGTGTTAGAAGGGTTAATTAATTCTAATTATGATGTGCCACTACTTTTGTTACAGGACGTTCCTTTCCAAACAAATGTCTTCTAGCGATCGGTCGTTTGTGTATTCTTAAGTCTTCATTTTATTTCCTTGATTGTTTTCTTTATTCTATTAATTCTTGTACAGAACAGCCTCTAACGTTGTTTCGGTCCTCAACGAATTTCCCTCTGCATTTGAAGAGATTAGACTTTGGCTGGCTGGTTGGTTGGTTAGTCGGGCCGTTTGTTGCTAAGAAGCACGCACCAAGTTCACTCGGAGGCCATTAAGGCCCATTGCGAATGCCCTTAAAAAGAAGAAGCATGGTCAGATCTCTGAATGAATCTATTAAGGTCCACCAGTGCTAACTTAGCTAGGTCGTCCAGATTGTCAAAGAACCTTGCTCCCAAACAGGCAAGTCGTCGTTCTTTTATAGCCGGACATTCCAAGAGCAGGTGCACTATGGACTCAATTTCTTCTTCATCATTGCAGCTTCTACAGAACTCATTCGATGGTACGCTGAGTCTAATGGCCATAGCTCCTATGGGGCAGTGTCCGGTGATGGCGCCGACGAGTGTTCGAATGCGCTTTCTACCGAAGGATAAGAAATTTGAAGTTCTGCTATGATTCAATTCCGGCCAAATACTTTATGTGTGTAATTGATATTTTTGCACCACTCCGAAGTCACGTTGGAGTAGTGTCTATCAATTTGACTTTTTGCTGTGTTAAGGGGAGGGTGTACCCTTTCCACCGGCATATCTATGTCTGTATTTGAACCATTTTTGGCCAGTTCGTCGGATTTTTCGTTACCCTCTATGCCGACATGTCCTGGAACCCAGCAAAACCTAACCGTATGGTATGAAATACATCTTAGGGCTCTGATACAGTCTTTCACACATTCTGACTTTATCACGTTTGAGTTCAGCGCTTTGAGTGCTGCTTGACTGTCCACACAAATAGTGATATCAGTTGTATATTTCCGCTTGGAAGATACTGTATTCGTTGGTGAGTGTATACGACTTACTTATTTGCAGCGCTTTCGAGAAAACTCTAGCTCCTATCCCCTTTTCTGTTTTCGATCAATCTGTGAAGATGGCAGTTCCTTTAATTATGTTTTCAGGGTGCTTCCAATCTTCTCTGTTAGGTATGATAACGGAAAAGGGTTTTCTAAAGTCATATTGTGACTTCATATAATCCGTTGCAATCCGTGCAACCCATTTTGATTAAAGAAGTTCAGTATGACTGCATCTCCAGAACTCTGTGGTGTCCATTGGCTGTTTTCTCTAAGTCTGAGAGCTGCCAAGGTTGCCGCTCTTTTTGTGTGGAGTTCTATGGGTTGAAGGTGTTAAACCAAGCTTGTGGGTTGGATATTATTGCACCTGCTGTTCCCAAGCAATCGAGCCTTTGCACTTTTACTAAAGAGTTAAGGTCGGATTGTTTGGTAACTGCATCCCACCAAACAATTGACCCATGGGTAAGAATAATCCTGACGATCGCTCTGTACATCCAGTTTAAAATATGCGGTTTCATGCCCCATTTCATACCAAAGGTTTTCTTGCATGCATAGAATGTCCTTTCTTCATCCTCTGTTTCATATTCTGTCTCCAATTCAATTTGCAATCGAATATGACGCCCAGAATCTTGGCTTCCGAGGAGAACTTGATAACACTACCTTTAAGTTTTGGTGGTTTCCAAATTGGTAGTTTATATTTGCTTGTGAGCAGGACCAATTTTGTCTTACGGGGGTTTACCAGCCAAAGTATTTTCTTTGTCATGGAGAGATTTCTCAATCGTTCTCGTAACCTCATGTAATGCTATGCCCACGCGTGTTGTGCATTACATAGATACTTGGTTGACTCGAGATGTTGCCTAATATGTAGATCTAGTAGCCTCTCTATTGTTGTCAATAGAAACGATGAGAGGCTGATAGGTCTATAATCTTTGGCTGTTGTGTGGCTTGGTTTTCCTGCTTTGGGAATAAAGGCCACACGTACCCCTCTCCATCTTTCCGGTACGTATCCGGTGATAAGGCATGCTTCAAAAACTGCTCTAAGCCAGGGAGTGATACTCTGTACACAGTATTTAAGGCTTAGGTCCCGGCGCATTAGGATCGATCACCATCACAGGTTCCCCCGCGCTATCTGCGTACAATCGACAGCAAAAATAATCTTAGACCTATTACGCCTGTCTTCAAGAGTATCGAACGAGAATAGTTATAGTCTCTCTAAATATGGAGGCAGAGTATGAGGATTGTATCGGAGCAGACCTCTAAAATCAAATCTCAAGAATCTACGCTGGACTGCCTCGAAGCGGTTAATATGGAGCGCATTAAAGGGAGACCAAATAGGACTAGCGTATTCTAGAATAGGCCTAACGAAAGTCCAATAGAGAAGTTTTGTTACATCAGGTTCGTCGGACTCGTTTGACCAGCGTTTAATAAAACCCAAGGTCATGTTAGCTTTATTTACAAGAGAATCTATGTGGTCATCAAAGGAAAGGTGAAACTCAAGTATGACTCCTAAGTCCCTCGTATTGTCAAGTCTGGCTAATAAACTACCATCAATAAAAAAGTTAAAGTGTAGTAGAGTCCCTTTGCGTGAAAAGGACATAGCAGTACAGTTGATTCTGCACAGCGAGAGGTAGTTAATAGAACACCAATTGTTAAAGACGTCTAAGTTACGTCAGGACCGCTCGAGAAAATATTGGCCAAATTCGAGATGTGCTTTAAGATGACGTTCCGTTCCCATAACAACACAATATTATGGGTACATGGAGCAGCTGATCTAATGATAGAGAAGTTTTCTCCTCTTCTGTATCCTTCAATTTTCGTAAAGGCGACTTTAATAAATTAAATCCCTTGCTCCTTAACTCAAACATTGGCACTATTCCTCAACATTTTCCCATTGACGTTGCTGCAGAGGCGTTTTATTCGGAAATACACGCTTGTCTTACACAATCTACGCCTCTTCTTCCTCGTAAAAACTGCTCCTTCTCCCCCGTTTGGTACGACAAAGAATTACGCTCTCTCCGTAGCAGGAGAAATAAACGATGGCAAACTTTTCTTCTAACCCAGACTGAGTCTGACTATTCTTCCTACTTGTCTGCTTATACCTCTTCTTCTGAACGTTGTGATACCCTCTTCTATGAGTACCTCCAACGGATGAAAACAAGTCTTATATCCGACCCCAAGCTTTTTTGTATCTTTATTAATTCCAAGAAGAAACCCTAAAGCTCGAGAATACCTGTTCATCTGATCCTAAGGTTATCGCCAACCTGTTTGCACACTTCTTCAGTAAATCTTTCAGCGACAATTCCCTACAACCTGACCTTAACTACTTTTTATTCTTAGACAAATGCATTCACACTTCGTTTACATCTTTCGACCCTGACCCTGAACTAATCGCCGCCAGTATTAACGGGCTTGAGGAAGACTTTCACCCAGGTCTTGACGGCATTCCGGCCATCGTTCTGAAAAAGTGTGCCATGCATTTAGTTCAACCCCTTACTTTGCTTTTTCGTCTCTCGGTCACTCAAGGGGTTTTCCCTCAATTACGGAAAAATTCTTATATTATTCCCGTCTTCAATAAAAGCTGCAAGAACGATGTGCCCAACTACAGACCCATTGCTAAATTATCATCCATACCTAAACTATTCGAAAAATTGGTCTATGATTCCATGTTCTTCCACTGTAAGTCTATTTTCTCCCTCTCCCAGCATGGCTTCCTCAAAGGAAGATCTACAGCCACCAACCTTAACAAATTCGTCTTCGAAACACTATGTGCCCTGGAAAACGGTAAAGATGTTTATGTTATCGAAACCAATTTTAGTAAAGCCTTTGACAAGATCTCCCATAGCGTTATCCTGTTTAAACTTGAACGCCTAGGCTTCCCCCCTCGATTCATCTCCTGGATTCAATCCTACCTCAACAACCGTCAGTACAATGTTCTTTTCAGCTCGCTCGTTCCGGCGTCCCCCAGGGCAGCCACCTCGGTTCATTGATTTTCATCCTTACAATAAATGATGTTGAATTTGTCATCAAACACTCAAAGCTGTCCATTAATGCTGATAACATGAAAATAATTTAACATATCTTCTCCTCAACCGACTCTCTTCTCCTGCAAAAAGATCTCGATTCGTTCACCACATGTTGCATGAAAAACTTACTAAAACTCAATGTCCCCAAATTTAAGTCAATCTCTTATTCCCGCAATCGTCTTACAACCACCCCGAGAGTCTACATGCTAACCGACGTACCAGTCCCTATTGTTACCTCTTTGTGTGACCTAGGAATAATCTGTGATAGCGAACTCAATTTCCGTTCCCATATTGACAGTATAATTAACAGAGCTAAGTCCGCGATAGGGTTTGTGAAGTGCTGGTCTAGGGAGTTCTCCAATCCTTATGTTTCCAAATCTCTCTATATCTCCTTCGTTAGACCTCTCCTTGAATATACCATATCTACACAAACAACCCACATTATCAGGATCGAATCTGTCCAGCGTAGGTTCATTCGCTTTGCTCTACGGGATCTTCCGTGGATAGACAGATTCAACCTTCTACCTTATGAAAACCGTCTGAAACTGATCGACTTACAACCCCTAAGTAAGCGTCGTGATATTTCCGACATTCTCTTCATTCATCAGCTATAAACTGGTGCCATAGACTGCCCTTAAATCCTGCAATCTTTACCCATCTATACTAATTCCCGCAACCTCAGGTCCACTCTCCTTTTCCGACTCGACCTCCATCGCACGAACTACGGTCAACGCGAACCAATTACCAGGATGCTACGAAAAGTCAACGACTCTTCCTCCTTTGACTTACATCTGAGTAAAATATCCCTTCACAAAGTCTTATGTCTTGATCCCGCCCTTCCAGATCGCCTTTCTTAATTCTTCCTCTCTCCAGTTTGCATTTATTATAATTATAGCTCATATTGTAGCTTATACTATTTATTTTGACTTATCATTTATTATAGCTTGTAGTATTAGTATTATATTATATTATAGTTTGTATATTATTGCATTATTATGTTATAGCTTGTATTAAGCTTAAATAAATATATTGGTAAATAATCGAAGTAACTCCTCAGTGCGCCTTCTGAGTTAGAAGGATTAATTCTATTTATACAGTTGCCGTCTCATTTTTGGGCTAATTTGATTCGTATCGATAAAGATTTTAGTTTTCATGCGATGGTGACTAGGATCGAGGGTATAATAATGGAGACAGCAGAAAAGTAAAGTAAGAATAATACAAATAAAAAATTTTTAAGTAAAACGATTTTATTATCATGAAAGTTAGGTTAGGTTAAAGTGGCTGCCTGAGAAAGGCACACTTAGGCCAAGGAGGCCCATTGTGATACCACGTTGAGGCTACAAAAATTTAGCAACCCCCATAAAAAAATAGGAGGGTGGACATGTACCTTCCTGTGCACCGAGCCAGCTCCCTATTTCCAATCGGACCAACTCTAGGGAAACCAAACTAGATTTGCCTAGGTTGGGAAGGGTGTACGGCCCTAACTCATCGGGAACCATTTTGAACTTCTGATAAATCGAGCCAGGTCCCTGACATCAGTGGAGCCTAGCTCGGTTAAATCTTCAAAGAAGGAGGAGCCCAGAAACTGGTTCCTACGGTTGGCTAGGGCCGGACAGTTGCCGAGGAGGTGGAGTATGGTTTCCTCTTTCTCTTCGTCATGGCAACTCCTACAGAAGTCGTTTGAGGGCGCGCCCAGACTATCGGCGTGTCTGCCTATGAGGCAGTGACCCGTGATAACGGCCACGGTACTGGTAATTGTTTCGCGTCCGAGTAAGATGAGCTCCCTTGACCGTTTAGGGTCGAGCTTTGGCCATATCTGTCGGGTAATCCGGCAGGTGTGTTCCTCCTGCCAATTAATGTTTGCAATCCTGAGAGACTCCTGTAAGAGTTCCAGCTGGAGGTAAATGTCCGAATCAGGACGAGTGTTACCGATTCTCGCTAGTTCGTCGGCTCTGATGAGTCGCACTTTCAGATGCTCAGATATGGCATTTAGTGCTGAGCGACATGTTATAACCGTTTTGGAGTGGTGTATACTTCCGAGATGGATTTGATAGCGGCCTGACTATCTGTGAAAATACATATATTATCTGTGGGTAGCCTTAGATCATTCAGGTGGTCCGCAGCTATCTTTATAGCCATGATTTCCGCCTGAAACACGCTGCAGTAGTCAGGCAAGCGGAATGAGACATCGAGGTCCAAATGTTCCGAGAAGCTGCCTCCACCCACTTTGTCTTCCATTTTGGAGCCGTCGGTGTAGAGATACACAGACTCCCCCCATTGGTGAAGAACTTCTTCCCATTCCAATCTGGTGGGAAAGAAGGAGTCAAATTTTGTTCCAATGAAAGGCTTGGGCGAGGTTTAGTCGATATTGTTGGCAGATCTTCTGTCCAATATTTTGGAGTGACCGAAGTCAGTTCGCTTCCAGGTCTGGATTGAGTTAAGCCTAAGGCGGCCGAGGATGCGGTTTGGTTACCATAGAGATCCAACGGTAGAAGATGGAGAATAGTATTCAGGGCTTTAGAAGGTGTGGTTCTTAGGGCACCTGTTATCAGCAATGAACTTTATCCATTGCTTTGTTCTGGGTTGCTACAAATAGTGCCGGCCACCAAACAATGATCCCATACATAAGTATAGGTCGTATGACACTCGTATAGAGCCAATGCACAATGTGTGGCTCCATACCACATCTTTTCCCAATAGCCTTTATACACGAGTAAAGCGTTACTGTGGCCTTCCGTACTCTTTCCTGGACGGTGTTGCACTAAACGATATTAAATTATCTTCTAAATATTTCATACGATGTAATAGCTTATTATAAGCTAAAAAACATAAATGTATATTATGTCAACACACCTAAAAATGTGGTAAAAAACATAATATAAATTCATATTTAGACAAACATTTTAGATAACAGTTTGATTTATTTTTGTTATAAAATCGAGGCCGCTATTTAATGACTAAAAATGTAATTAATGTAATTTAGATGCCTTAGTTTCAAATGAAATTCAATCACCAATTAATAGCACATTTGAGTCATACCATGCAAGTGCCAACTATTTTAAAATCAAAATAATTTATCATTCGACATAGTGGGAAGTTGGCCGTGTGGACCTCAAGGGTCGCAATTAGATCTTCATTTAGTTTACTTTCGACTTAATACATATTCTTCTAAAATCAAACTTTGTGTAAAAATGTTCTATTTATAATCCAATGTAGAAATCAACAAATTTTTTGTCTCGTGCCAGTAAGTTTAAATATCCACTTACCTAATAATTATTTTCTTTGCTAATTACGGCAACTAAACAGTTATTCAGAAGGTAAACACACGTACGCTTTCAGTTAAAATTTAAAGTGAAGCCGTGACCCTAATTACTGAGAACAACAGAAAGAATATAAGATTACTATCTTAAATTCTAGAGTTTTTCTTTAATTGTTTTTTTTAATCATTATATTCTGCAGGTGAATACTTAATATTCAAAACAGTGCTATTTTTTTCTGTCAAGGTCAGTCGTTCAACTAGCAGTGCATAGTTACGAAACAATTGAAATTGGTAGTCAAAGCGAATATGAAAGAAAAATGTGAGTGCATAGTGTGAACTTGAAGTAACGCGATTTGGAATAGTTAATTATGTTACTGTTTTGCATGGTCTTCTATTTTAAAAGAATTTCAGAAGAAGAAATAAAATTAAATCGACAACACAAGCGAAATGATTTTACTGCTTCATGAGCTTTTTAAATGGCATTTGTAGTTTAAACAAAATTTAATGAAAAAAAGCGGGGCTTATAAAAATGAAGGTAAACATTTTTGGCATCATTTTTAGATATTACTCTACACTATACAAAAGCCATCCCTATCTCTAGTTCCCGTAAATCCTTGTGGGGCATGAGGCGGGAGAAAAACTTCACCCGGTTCGAGACAACGATTGCATGTCAAACTACATATAAAGTAGATTCCGAACCACCGACATTACTCTGCAACCTCCAATGGTCCTTTTATCATAATTTGTTGCCAGCGGAAAGCAATCCTGGGCCGCCGGTGGGTTTTCAACCTGTAACCTCCGGAATGGAAGACTGACACGTTATCGTTTATTCCACCTATGATATATGTAGATATAGCCAGTAGCCATAGAATTAGCAAAAAATGGCAAATATTGAGGGGTAGGAATATGACTTAATAACTCGACCAATTACTTGCAATTATCTAGAAGGCAGATTTTTAGATTTCGGGGCGATTTTCATATATAGTAAAAAAAATAATTATATATCGTATCGTGCAGGCCCGACTTTAAAACTTAACCAACAATCGCTTATGACTTAACCCATTAATGCCCAAGTCTTCGTTTCGAGGCGAGGTGATCGTGGTAAAAGTTATTAAGTGTGGCAGGAGATAAAGCACTCAATACAGAGCCCTAGTGGTTGCCGGCACTACTTCTTCGTTTTCCTACTCCGATTTTATTTTTTCGGTTGTTAAAGCTGCCCTTTTTGGTAGCCTTCCCAATTTTGGAGCGTTCTAATAGTGGGCCAAATACAGGGTGTTTCAGATCTGACGTGCCAAAATGAGTGGGGTGATTAGTATGTTTGCCCACCCATGCCATTTTTCGGTTGTTAAAGCTGCCCTTTTTGGTGGCCTTCCCAATTTTGGAGCGTTCTAATAGTGGGCCAAATACAGGGTGTTTCAGATCTGACGTGCCAAAATGAGTGGGGTGATTAGTATGTTTGCCCACCCATGCCAAATTACAGCTTAATAGTAGTTTCTGAGCTAAGCCGCGGACAGACAGACGAACGGACATGGCGAAACCATAAGGGTTCGTTCTTGACTACGGAACCCTAAAAGCGCGACCAAGAAACTACATCGTTCTCTACCAACAACGGCTTATAAGACTTTTTCGTGATGCCGTTCAGCTAATGGAAATAGTGCTTCACGATATACCATCTCAAGCCTGTCTAGTATATTTAGTCGACGTCATTCTTCACGGCGGAACTTACGCCTCGTTTTTATACGGCTCAGACTTGTCTACTTGATGATATCGCCAAACAAATGTCAGTCATGTCGGCTTGAAATCAAATTTCTGGGCAATGATGTGAGTGCTGAAGAGTATCAACAGATCCTGACAAAATGGTTGCAGTGCGAAATTGGCCTACTCCCAGATGTAAGAAGGACATTCAGTCATTCCTCGGATTGTGTGCGTACTATCGACGTTTGGTTTTAAATTTTTCTTTAATTATAAAATCACTTACGGAGTTAACCGAAAAAGGGCGTTAGTTTTATTGATAGGATGCTTGTGACGAAGTTTTCCGGGTCTTAAAGAAAAAATTATCCACCGCGCCATATTAGCTCCACCTGATATCTTCTTTTCCTTTTATATCTAGACGCGACACTACAACGCGAACCAATATAAGTGCAAAAGAACGAACAATTCTTGGGAAAAACCATTCCAGAGACGTGTGAAGCAATATATCGTGGATTAATCAGTATTTGAACGAAATATTTAAATAGAATAGTCTCCTATTTCTTTGACCATAACGATAATCTTAAATTTGCATCCCATCTTAAAAACATTTTTTATTTCAGTTTCAAGTTATCCAAGGCCAGTAAAGCTGAGGGCTTCCAAAATAGAAGTAGATTTTTCATATGCAACGTTATTCAAATTTTCGTTTTAATAAGCTTCGTTGGGGAGGGGAGCGAGGAGGGTTATCTAATTTTATTAAAAAAATAAAGGAGCTATACAAAGAAAACTATCAACAAATGTTTGTACATAAAATAATTAAGAAGTTCAGAAAATTTTAAACACCCTCCTGAGGGGGGGAGGGGGATTCGCACGGGCCTGTGAGTCCCTTCCCAGTTCATTGATTCAAATCAGTCGAAATTTGATTTCTGTCAAGCCATCCATGTTACTTAAAATACAGTTTGAAGTTCGTTATAAACGATCAAGTATCATAGAAGGATGAGTCATCATTACAAGTATCAGGGACCGTGTGTGGAGCCTCAATAACTTAAACGTGTTCTAGTCATAGGAACATACTCTGTCAACCATTGCTTGATATTTTCCTTTGATTTAAGAATACGCTGGAACTGAGTTCTGCTTATTTCAAACTTTAAAATAACGGAAATCTAATCCACACCAAGTAGCAACAAGTTTGCCCGTATTTTTCATAAAGACATATTTGCTTGCAGAAGAATACACCGCGCAAAAATGAATTCTGGCTTATCCAATGATGAAAAATAAAGTGATCACATGTTAAGCTAATAAGACTGCTAGATACAGCCACTTGCAGAGTAAGAATTTCGCCTAAAAATTAATGACTATATGCCTTGTCCCACAGCCTACTCTAGAAACAAGCCGGGAAAACATAACAGTTTGGCCATTTCACCACCAAGCGTTTCGTCATTATTTCATGTTTATTGTACCATAGATTAACCAAACCTTGCGCACAAATAAAACTGCATACTCTCGTTATCAAAACCAAAGAGAAACGCTGATGTCATTGACGCATTTTAAGCTCAATACTTCAACAAAACGAACACAAGAGAGATTCTTCCCATTAAGACACATCAAAATTGTAAATGAGAAATTGTTTATCGTGACCACAATGTTCAGAAGGTAAATTCCAAGTTTAGACTGCGAAAAATACTACGAAAATTTAGAATCATCTAACCTTTTCCTATCCTTTACTGTAGCAAGTTTTAGTTTGTTTACATCACCAATGCACAGCTGTTCATGTCAGCTTCCGGGTCTGTATAGGCTGTGCTTGCCATAAAATAGAAGTGTTACAATTAGAGACGTTATAATTTTTGATATTTTGTGCTTAGTGTCCCATTCGAGAGGTGCGTCCCTATTTAAGAAGTAGCTATAAAAATGATGCAATTTGTTGTCCCAATTTGCCTCAATTAAAAGTTGTTCAAATTAAAAGCTACCCTCATTATCAAGGGCTTTTTATTTATATAAAATACCCTCGATAATCGTGGCACCATTTCTCACCCTTGAAAATTTGGAATTTTCATAAATTTTCCAAAATTTAAGGGGGTGGGAAATGGTGGTGTCCTCTTTGGGAGGCTGTCCCGATTACCGGTTGTCTTAATTACAAAGCTGGTGGAGGTGGGCGGTGGGGTGTGGGTTTTGCGTTAATCCTAGCAAGACCAAGGTGGTCATCTTTACTAGGAAATATAAAATTCTTCCCGTTGACCCTCTGTATCTGAATGGCACCCGCCTAGACTTTACCGAGGAAGCTTAATATTTAGGTATCATCCTGGATAGAAAGCTCAGCTGGAAGCCTATTATTCAGGAGAGGGTCAAGAAAGCAACTGTAGCTCTATACTCCTGTAAGAGGGCCATCGGTGGGAAATGGGGGTTTCAACCCAAGTTGATTCACTGGCTCTATGTTGCAATCCTGTTATATGGCGTGGTTGTCTGGTGGCCATCACTGGACAAGGCTACTTACCTCAACGCTTTGAGGATGGTGCAGAGATCGGCCTGCATCTGGACCACCGGAGCGCTACGGACCACTCCTACTTACTTCCATTAGATCTGATGGGTAAACAGATGGCTGCTAATGCTGCCGTTAGACTTACAGCCACATCTCAGTGGTCCAATACTAGAGTCGGGCACTCCACAATTCTGGACTCCTTTTTGCTCCAAGTGGGGCATCTTGACTACACCACTCCTAGCTACTCTTTTGTCAAGCGTTTCTTAGCGACCATTCCAACCAGGCTTGACTGGGATGGGGACACTATTCCCTGTGGGGAATTCATTCAAATTTATACAGATGCTCTAAACTACAAGGTAGGGTGGGGGTGGTGTTTTCTCAGAGGCACTAAACATTAGCTTATCATTCCGTCTTCCAGACTACTTAAGTGTGTTTCAGGTGGAGGTCATGGCTATTCAGGAAACTTTGAATCCTTACAGATAGCCAGGCTGCTTTGCTATCCCTTGATTCTGTCCTATCGACATCTAGGGCTGTTAGCAGCTGTCGCTCAAAATTAAATCAGCTAGCTGAACGATATTAAATTCACCTGTGCTGGGTCCCAAGGCACAGGGATATTCTAGGAAACTGCGTGGCGGACGAGCTTGCAAGACGTGGTACCACCCTGGAGATCCAACCGGAAAGGACTACTCTTGGTAGGCGCCTGGCAACCTGTAAGATGTTGCTTAGTACGAGGGCAATTAACCTGCACTGGCACGCAGGCGAATGACCTTCTTGGGTAACTATTTCTTTGATAGTCTCTGCGATCTGGCGGCGATTGATGTTGCAGATCTTTGGCGCTTCATCGACAGCTCCGGATGGTTCCAATGAGGAGGTGGAGGGAATTCTCTTGGATTCCCGTGGCATCAGAATGGGCCTTTTGAGGTCTAAATGTGCCCTTTAAGGCAGCCACACGAACCTAACCTAACCTAACCTAATTACGAAGCTTTATTGTTCTTCTAAATTTTAATGATTGTATTAGTCCGGGAGCCACCAATCCTGAAAGCTCCGTGATACGCTTTCTAAAATTTTAAATAGAAAATAAAAGTTAACACTTAGACGAATAAGATTTGCTTGGTCGGCGTGGATTTAATTAGCCGAAAACATTATAAATAAATTATATATTTTTAAATCTTCGTAGTTTTTTTCCGTCATCACGGATTTTGATCAATCTCATAGACAATTTTGTGGGAAATATAGTACTCTTCAAGAAAAAATCCGGCCGACCAATGATTTTTAGCCGGAAAGGTCGCGCATACTTATTTAAATGGTGTGATAGGGGGTAAAATTTATCCATTATCACGGAAACCTTTTTTTTTTCATTTTACGCGTTTTGATGTTAGATTTATAAATATCTTGGTATGCGTGCTTACAAACTGCCGGAAGTATCACGCATACCAGATTTTATTATGTGGTCAGACATTATACTGTCATAGATTCTACTCCGTTCAAGACATTTCTTTCGGAGTTATGACTTTCTTCTATCTCTAGTTTCTTCATTGGGAATATAAATTCATATGGGAAAAAGAAAATATGGAGAAATTTTAATTTAAGTTGATCGTATAATAAATTATTATCAACATTACAATTTCATTTTTTCTTCGATTCTTTGCTTTCTAACAGTTCTTATATCTCTCCAAAGAGTGAGTGAGAGAGATTTTTGGTTTAGGATGATACCTGGCATATGTTCGTCTCTTTCTATTTTTTACAAATTTAAAATTTACCTGCTTCAAAGGTACGTCACACACAATACCGTAAGGTGAGGTTGTCCTACGGCAGGGCTGCATAGTGCAAACTCTACTACTCCGGTTTCTTCTTAGGTCCATAAGATTGCTCTAAGAGTAAGTGTGAGCAACATTGTTTATTATACGATCAACTTAAATTAAAATTTCTCCATATTTCCTTTTTCCGATACATATATACCATTGCTGTTACTGTTACTTTCTACTCCTTTTAAGAGTTTCTATTGGACATTTCTTGTTTCTGATTGGCCGAAACGACGCGCCTTTAGGCAATGGCATTAAAATGCCAAAACCGCCAAAAATGACTTACGTGGTGTTAGAACTTAACCGTCGATATAGGACTCAGTGAAAACGCAAAACCTAGGTTAGGTTAGGTTAGTTGGCGGCCACCGGTAGTAAACCAGTCGACCTCACATAGACTTTAATATGGTCTGTTCTGTTACCATTACAAAGGAATCTCAACCTGGATCACTCTAGCACTGCCATACAGTGATTAGTTGAACCAGCCGCAGCTATTGAGGAACCTGGTTAGGTTCTTGAGCCTCGCGCTGGCGAACTCCTCTAGTTTATTAAGGTAGTGCTTTTCAAAGGCCTGAAACATTCTCCCGGCTAGTCCAGGGCATTCACAAAGCAAATGCTGAATGCTTTCAACCTCCTCCTCGTCCAGGCAAATCCGACATAAATCATTAGCAGGAATACGCATGCGAATTGCGTAACTACCAAAAAGGCAGTGACCTATTATAACGGCAGCGATATTTCGGAGATTCTGCCTTCTTCCCTTCAGTAGAAACGCCGTTCTCCTTTTATTCCACTCTGGCCACATCCTTCTTGACATGTTGGAGGTTGACAGACCGATCCACCTGAGCTGGACAGCTTTTAGGTCGATCTCTCTTTTTACTGAGATTAGAGGCCGTCCGGTTAATCTGTGTATTTGCAAAGCATTCATCTGCGAACCTTCTTTTGCCAGAATATCGGCAGCCTCGTTGCCTATCACATCGCTATAACCGGGTAATCAGCGGCGGTATACCTGGCATTGGCAGCCATTAACAACCTTCCCACTCATTCCTACTAGTTATTCTAGTAGAGAAAGCTTTCTCGAAGCTTATTGTAGGAACGGTATAGTCCGAAGTTTTCCAACTGTTGGTTTCCTAAGAAGTCTAATGACATCACGAGGAGCTATACTCCTATCGTGGCTGTCCAGTGGTGGGTGATGGAGCATTGTCTCCAACGCGACAGTTGGCGTTGTACTAACCGCTCCTAAGATGACCAAACAGGCGGCTCTTTGAATTTTGGTGAGGTGCTTAAGGTTACAATTCCTTTCAAGTCCGCCCCACCAAACTAAGGTTCCGTAAGTCAGGATTGATGCCCCAGTTTAGTTTGGAATCAAGAAATATTGCACTTGGGTCTTTACCATTAAGGTGTTGCCCTTAAATTTGGGTAGTTCAAAGGGTTCGAATCGTCTTTTTCCTGCGAGCAGGACCATTTCAGTCCTCTGAGCATTGGCTACTAAACCATAGTAATTTGCCCATGTATGTATTATGCCTAGAGCCCTCTCTGTGAGTTCGCTTATGATGCTTCCCTGATACCAGTACAACCAAGTCATCCGCGTAATTTTATCACCATGTAGCAGCCAGAGTAAAGGGAATAGAACACCGCCCAGTGGGGTGCCCCTACAGACTGCTCTTAAAGTATTGTGGTTTCCCAGTTTCCCATATATCTGTCGGCTGTTCAGCATTGCCTTGCTCCATTGACAGACATAAGAGTGTACTCCATTAGATCTTAATGCAACGCTGAGAGCTTCAGTTTTGACGTTCTTAAAGGCACCCTCTATCTCCAATAAAGTACCCAATGTAAATTCCTTATACCTGAGTGTCTTTTTCAGTGGTGCCTACTACCTAATGAAGCGCTGTTTCTACTGACTTTACCTGCTTGTAAGTGTGTCGAGCATTGCTAACACCGTAAAATAAATATACTGTTAAAGTTAAAAAAAACCCGAGGTATGGCTTTACGGCTGAAGAGGGCCGATATGTTGGATAAGTTAGTAGTAAATGGATATGAAGGCTCTGATATGTAAATATAGAAAAAAATGACCCATTTTTCAGCCTTAAAATACGTGGCTTTAATCAGACAGTAATTCATCTTTCTCATACCAGCCTCCATATTGATCACGTTTTCCAAAATATAAAGCAAAAAACTTAAAAGTTGCGAAGTTGAAATTCGATTACTTATTTCATGGCCGCTTGCAGTCTCGTTATTTACTTTGCCAGAAAAATACTTATACTTTTCCATATTTTTTTATGAAATGCATGAAAGCGAAAAGCATTCCATTACGTGCGCTTTGATTTATAAAAAATATGTTATGATCCCAATAAGCAACACAGAGGCTCTCTTCTGTTTAATCACAAATATTATGCAATATAATCGGGCAACTTATATGCTGCAACCAATGACGTAGTTGCAAACATGAATATGAGACACACGCGATCTGAAACTCAACCGAAGCACGAAGCAGAAATGTTCGCCTTGGTTACGTAAACTTCTTTCTTTCAAGCAATTCCGGTCGCAGTGGGTACATCTTATGCAAAAAGAAATTCACAATTAATAAGGCATTAAAAGGTCAATTACAACGAAAGAGAAATAAGCTTGTGGTTAATTTAGGCCAAGAACAATTAATTATTTAAAGAGCTGACAGAAAAACTATTAATGATACTTTGGTGAACCTCGACATAGATCTTGCTGGAGTCGAAACCAACATACGGCTATGTATATAGAGACCACAAAACCAACTGGCTAAGGTACTCGTTCTTTGAATTTATGCGGAATCTACAAATGCTTTTTCTCTCCTTGAACTGTTCAAGTACATTTTATCCATCCACTATTCATATGTAAAATCGCAATTCTAAGCTTAGTCAGATCAAAAACAAGGTTATCCAGAACAAGAACAAGAGTTTCCAGAACATGAACAAGGTTATCCAGCACAAGACCACGGCTACTAAAGAAAATTTTCAATCTCAAAATTTTTCAGGTTATTACGAAAAAATCCCGATCTATTCAACAATAAGTAAGGAAGTAAAACGAGTTCTTTTTGTTTCTATACATATATCATGAAACAATTTATTTTTTATACAAAAATCCAAAATCGGTGATTTCTTCAAATATAGCGACCTTGTTCTCACATGACATCCAATTCATTTCACGTTTCAGTAACGTTTTTTGGTGTATCATATAACATTTTTCATTATGTCCATTTGCCAAGACTTTCTATAGCTCGCAATTTATAACACATGAAAATAAAACTTTGTGCTTTCGATATCTTCAATATAAAGTTCTCCCCATATGCCTTTCCCAATAAATTTTCTCACCATGTTCACTATGTTACTCATATAGGCATTCTCTACAACTTACGATCTTCCAGTTTTCAGGTAAAAGCTTGCTAAGCAAGTTTGTTTATATACTTGCATTTCTTATTTGTTTTGGTTTTTATACGATGTGACCAAAGCCTAGGGGACAACTCTTTGATGCGTTAGCATGGTTTTGGCCGGAAGGGAATTAGGGTAGAAGAAGTGAGGAAACTTGAATGGCTTGTTTTTGCATTGCTGCAAGCTAGACAACAAGCCCAGAGAGGGAGTGGATTATTTTAATTTCTTAATAAAAGCTCATGGGGAGACCTGGTCTCGAACCCAGGACCCATGGCATGGTGGTCGTCCCGTTCAACGACTTGATCCAACTCCGCGAGTACTGGATCACGCGAGTATTGGATCACGGAAAATTGCAGTTCAGGATATTAAGTACTGAGTCAGTTTCTTTGTCGAACAAAAGTACATTTGTAATAAATTAATAAGTTTTGAAGGTCTTAAGTTTGGTACTCTAGGAAGTATAAATGGTATCTGTGGCCTGCGTCTTCATCCGAGTTGCTTAAAGCGCGCCACCTGATCTACCAGCCCCTCGACGTGTGTTGAGTGCTCAGACATTAAACCTTGCCATGTGCTGAGACTCGCGAGAAGCATGGTGTATGCACTCTCCAGAGACTTGTCGCTTGTCGCGGATAGGATTGGCCCCTTCTCGAGTCACTGCGGGGATCTCCAACTTCTATCGGACGACACTGACCACTTAAATAGACAGACTGTTGGGCTTCGTTGACACCATTGAGTCTAACTCTGGTGTCCTCTTAGAAACGTTCACACAGCAATCGCGAGGTGAAGTGCGACCTCGGTGCTTCGGTCTTCAGTTGTATCTCTCAACTCCGAGTTATTGGGTTCCGTTGCTTTTGACCAAAGGACCTTGTCCGCGCGATACGCGGCTCCTCCTGAACCTCAATCCTCTGGCGTTCATGCCTTCGTGGTCATTCGGTCGGTGTCCAAAAGCCCTTTAACTCCCCCACGGAATCTGACGATCTATATCGCATCGTAGCTCTAGACGCAGAGCTAAACGGCGAAAGTGTGCTTCTACAAAGCGTCCTGATGATCAAGAATCCCCCCGCCGGTTGATTGTTTTTCTATGGGTAATGTTCTTGCTGGTGAGCTTCCATTACTATGTCTACCGATGGACACACTGCCTCTGCCTTCACGTGTCTGAGAATATATCTGTTGGTGCCTTTCAGTGTGATCCTCACTCGCTCAGGTCCGTCGGTGTGTCTCAGTATGGCGGTTGCACTTTGAGTGTTGCGCAGTTACCAAAGTCATTCTTTGTTCCTCGACTTTTTTTCAGCAGAAGAGGTGAAAATCTTCCAAAAGACACCGGACAGCCCGTTTCCTCCGGTAGTGTGAGATTCTTACTCAATAAAACACCTCTCTGGGGATTAGCCGAAACAGACCACATAGAATCGGGTCAATTTTCGCCCCCTCCCAGTTTCTCTTAGTGGGGGCAACTGTGTTATGCCACTGTAGTCACTAACCTCGGTGTTCTGGGTCACTGCTAGAATCCTAGCCTATCTGCAGGCATCCATGCTGTTTCACCGTCTCCAGTGTTCCTTCTTAATCCATACGTTGATTACGATCTTCACCTCTTCTTTCTCCACGGCATTGAAGGGATCCAGGCCATAAGGATTTAGTCCAGAGCCAGGACCAGTAACCTCCTTCGGATTAACAGCAGCTAACCCTTCGCAAGGCAGGTCTGCATCTTCTACTGGTGCGTGTAACGCGGAGATAGCCAACTCGTTATAGTCTACCATCTCTGCACCGCCTCACCTCAGGAAGTTCCAGTTATTATTTTGCCAATAGTACCTTCTTCCAGGGCTGCTACAGCATTTTCAGCCTACGGAAGCAAGCCAGCCTCCAAAGCCGCCGCAGAACCTTCAAAAGGTAATTTTACCAAAGCTGCTTTTGTTGTTTTATGGGTACCGTGGGTGTAGCCAACTTATTAGGGCCTACCATATCCTCCACCTCCACTCCTGCAGAAGTGCCTGAAGTTACCCCTGGGTCCTGCAGATAGGGGGACACTACTGCAGACTCTCTTGGCATGGCCTACTACAACCTTGAAGTTAGGGGGATTTTTCAAGAGGTTATCTCCTCCCGCATTAGTTACTTCGCTACGTTCTAGGATGCATTGCCCGGTTGCTACTGCTTGGAGGTGTAACTAACACTTGAGAATGTTCAGATGAGGATCGTCGTATCCTAGAAGGCTTCAACTCATCTGTCCATCCTCCAGCAACCAGTACCTCGACTTGATAGACCAACTTCTGTTGATGACGTAATTGGGTATGCATACAACATAAGCCTATAAATCTCCCGGTGGTGACGGCATCTTCCCAGCTCTCCTGCAGCAGAATTGAATATCTGTAGCCAACACGCATTAAGATCTTTAGGGCCAGCTATATCCCCAATCTGTGGAGAGATGTAAGGGTAGCCTTTATACCCAAGGGTGGGGGGCAATCAGCGGCTTAACCCAAGGCATATCGTCCGATAAGCCTATCCTCATTCCTTCATAAGTCAATGTAGAAAAGTATTGACCAATATATCAGGTACGGTGCTCTCAAAGAGACATTGACAAATGAGGTCAAATATCTAGGAGTGATTCTAGATCAAAGAATCACATGGAATCCTCACCTCAATAGGGTCACAGGCAAGGCTATGACTGCCCTATGGTCATGTCGAAGACTCTTTGGCAAAACATGGGGTCTAAGGCCTAAAATGACCCTTTGGGCATATGAAACAATTTTTAGACCCGTGGTCACCTATGCAGCTCTCGAGTGGTGGCCAAAAACTTAACAAAAAACAGCGCAGTCCAAACTGCAAAAACTGCAGAAGTCAGCATGTCTAGGAGTTACGGGTGCCATGCGAACATGCCCCACGGCAGCTATGGAGGCTCTATTAGACCTCCCCTCATTATACCTACATCTAAAGAAGGAGGCCGCCTCAAGCGCGATAAGGCTGCTTGGGACCAATCTCCTCTCAGCAGGTAATTGGGCTAGTCACAGGAAAATTCTCGAAGAATTCATGGCTGATCCGGTAATCAACTCAATCTCAGATGCCATGCCGAAAAGGCACAACTTTGACATACCATTCAAGCTGATCCTTGAGAGCAAAGACTACTGGCTCAACAATAGACATATCTTTGAGAGGGGATCTCTGGTTTGGTACACGGATGGATCCAAGATGGAAGACAGAACGGGCATCGTTGTCTACGGACCAAGAATCAGGCTGCACAAATCGCTCGGTTCTGCACCAACCATCTTTCAAGTAGAGATACATGCCATCGAACTCTGCGGACTTGAAATTATTAATAGAGGTATACGCGGTACTAACGTATATATCATGTCCGACAGTCAGGCGGCACTCAAGGCTCTGGGGTCCTACACCTTTGAGTCCAAAATCGTCTGGGACTGTCTCACTGCTCTTAAAGAATTGGCTCAGAGCAACAGCATTACGCTGGCATGGGTACCAGGGCATGAGGGCAATGAAGGCAATGAGGAGCCGGATCACCTGCGAAAAAAGGTGCGGACTCTCAGTTTATTGACAGAAACTCATAAAAACAAAAGAGTGTTTGACATCTGTCCCCGAAGATGTTATGGCAGGAGTTATATTCGGTATGTACTTCAACCTTAGACCTTACAAATATATATATTCGGTATTTCACAAGAGTTAAGTCATAGATGCATATGGTATGGTATGACAGCCGATCTAATTTAAATTCCATGTGGTCGAGTCGGTATTACGCAGGTATCTCCGAAACGATTATCCCTACGTGAAAAAGTAGTTGTAGGTAATTTCATAAACTTAAAATTAAATTAAAGGTTTCGCTAACACTAATTAAAATTTTGAAGTTAAATATAAATCAAATATAATATTCCTTTCTCTTTTAGGAAACAACAACTTCTGTGGCATTCAAATATATTTTATAATATGAGTTCAGAACGTCGGTGATCAATAGTTGTTTTCACCAGTTGACACAATAAACACCAAAATGTTGCTTAGAGATCTACTTTTAACAATGCTCATATTAGTCACATCGTCACAAGATATAGATCAGTTGTTCACACAAATGATGGGAAAATGTACTTTTGGAAGTCCAAAGTTTGATCTATGCATGAAAAATGTTCTCAACGACTTCAGAATGTTCTATGGAACAGGTAAGTGTGAAAGTTTTGTATTTGTTAAAAACATTCTAATATTAACAATTTCTTTAAACGAATGTAACTGGCTGCATAAAAAATACAATTAGTTAAGAAGCTATCAACGTAACTCATTTTTTTGATTGATTTTAATTCTATATCAACCACTGAGATATACACTACTCAAAACAATTAAGGGAACAAAAAAATATCTAAATTTTTTAGTGATTTTTGACGGGCTGTATCTAAGTGAGAAATAATCATATCGAGGATCTGAAGCTCCAGAACTCTAGTTTTTGAAACTTTCAGCCAAAAAATTTTAAAGGCCACGGTGCTCACGCAATCCAAAGGAATAGCGGAAGAAAAAAATTTCGAAATTTTTAGTAATTTTTTTTTTTTTGGTGCACGGACTCGGAAATTTTTTTTTATTTGACCACCCTATGAACCAGATAGCCCGTTAATTCAGCTTTAATGATCTTTTTTGAAATCCTTGATACGTCGATTTGTCGCGGAGATATCCGATATTAAACGAAAAAGGACATTTTTGTATTGAACCATCGATATCTCAGCAACCAAAAATCGCACAGAAAATTTAAGGGTAGTTTCGGAAACTGGAATAAATTTCCTAAAAGAATCCATTAAGACATAAAAAATAATAATTTTTTTTATCCGTAATTTCAATTTTGAAAAAGTCAAAAAAAATGACCTTTTTCCTTGTTTTGGTAAATTGACCTCATCTTTCCAAATACTGATGGAAAGGCTAAGGTTTGTAGGAATTTTTACACCTCAATGTACGCACAATAGCCCTGTAAATCCGCAGATCGATCCATTGGACGGTTCCTTCGGGCCGATTGGTCAAAGTTTTGGAAAAAATTAAAGGAATAAAAATTGTGATCTCAAACATCGTGTAATTTTCATAAAAATGGAAAAATCATTTTTTTTCGACTTTTCTCACAAATATGCATCAGCTACTGGTAAATTTAAAAAAAAAAAAAAAAGCAAATTGAAAAAAATCGTAAATTTAAAAAAAAAATTTTTTGAGAAATCGAAAATTTAAAAGATTTGTTTGAAATTTTTTAGAAAATTAAATACTGAGATGTTCTTACAAAACAGTTGTTGGAGGTTTCCGCAGTCGATGATTCGAAACTGCATTTCGAATATGCGTGACAGGTTGGAGACAGTGATTAAAAGTCGAGGCAGCAACATCTCAGTATTTCATTTTCTAAAAAATTTCAAATATGTTTTTTTTAATTTTCGATTTTTTAATTTTTTTTTTAATTTACCAAGTGACTGATGCATTAAAGTGATAAAAAAATAAAAAGTTGAAAAAAAATTATTTTTCCATTTTTATGAAGATTACACGATGTTTGAGATCACAATTCTTGTTAATTTAATTTTTTCCAAAACTTTGACCAATCGGCCCGAAGGGACCGTCCAATGGATCGATCTGCGGAGGGCTATTGTGCGTACATTGAGGTGTAAAAATTCCTACAAACCTTAGCCTTTCCATCAGTATTTGCAAAGATGAGGTCAATTTACCAAAACAGGGAAAAAAGTCACTTTTTTTGACTTTTTCTAAATTGAAATTACGGATAAAAAAAATTATTATTTTTTATGTCTTAATGGATTCTTTTAGGAAACCAGTTTCCAGTTTCCGAAACTGCCCTTAAATTTTCTGTACGATCATTGGTTGCTGAGATATCGATGGTTCAATACAAAAATGTCCTTTTTCGTTTAATATCGGATATCTCCGCGACAAATCGACGTATCAAGGATTTCAAAAAAGATAATTAAAGCTGAATTAACAGGATATCTGGTTCACAGGGTGGTCAAATAAAAAAAAAATTCCGAGTCCGTGCACCAAAAATACAATGACTAAAAATTTTGAAATTTTTTTCTTCCGCTATTCCTTTGGATTGCGTGAGCACCGTGGCCTTTAAAATTTTTTGGCTGAAAGTTTCAAAAACTAGAGTACTGGAGCTTTAAGATGTTTTTTTCAGATCCTCGATATGATTATTTTTCACTTAGATACAGTCCGTCAAAAATCACTAAATAATTTAGATATTTTTTTTTCCCTTAATTGTTTTGAGTAGTTTATTAAATGGAGTTCTTGATCTATTAAAAATTCTGAAAAATTGGCTCAATTTTCGATAGGTCGACGCCAAAAAAGATGATATTTTTTCGCGCATGGGGGGAAGAGAAAGCTCTTTATTTCGATTGTACTTCTCCGTCAAACTACCATTTTAACCCACCGTAGCTCCCCATAGCATCCGACGAAAGCGCCAATGGTACTAAATGATATTTGATGATGCTTTCTTTCAAATAAAAGGAAGGAAGGCAAAATCGCATTTCAGAAAATGTAGCTTTTTCCATCATTTTATGATATTTTCCGCCTATATTGTAGCAGTGAATACTCTCTTCTCAAGTTTTTTAGATTCTCTGTAGTAGAAATAGACTTCGTAAGCTAAATCAAAATTTAAAAATATCATCTATTTTGGCGTGGACTTTTTTTTCTAGTTGTTTCTTCCTGGGTAACTTAAATGTTATCCTTAAATTTAAACTACTTTTCATTCAGAAGAAAAACTTAAAAACTAGATTTGAGAAATAGATGACAGTGTACACAATTATCACCTTTCTAAGGCTGGGTAAGCATGTTCCAGAATAGTAGTAGTAGGTTTTGTGGGTCAAGGAGTGACGCCGATTACCTTGCCTACTCCGAACTATACCATCACTTTTCCTCATGAGGTCTACTTTAAGCGCAAATGGGATCGCTATTTTTCCTCTGTGAAGTTCGTGACTGCGAGAGCAGTGACCCCTATTCGCTCGCTACATCGCCTACATCACTTAAACCAGAGAACTTAATTTTCGATGATCCAACCGTTACTGAACACCTTTCTAATCAGTCAAATTGCTTCTCGTTAGGCCCTGATGGGGTTCCTGCTTTCTTGTTGAAAAGGTGCAAAACGTCTCTTGCTCACTTATATAATCTGTCTTTCTTTGTTGGCTGTTTTCCATATATGTGGAAGGATTCTGTGATAATCCCCCTTCACAAAAAAAGCAATAAATGTGATGTGTCCAATTATAGGCCTATCGCAAAATTGTGTCATGTTGCGAAGATTTTCAAGGCTTCAGTAAGTGATTTACTCCGCTTTCCCTGTAGGCTTTTATGGGCAGCTTCTAGCATGGAAATCTACCACGACCAACCTTTCTGAATTTCTCAATCACCCCTAACCAGTCATTGAATCGGGTAAACAAGAACACTGCGTGTTCAGTGATTTTAGTATTGGTTATCCTTTTACTTGACTCATCACACTCAATGTGTTCTGTTCAAGAGAGCTTTTTCTACTAATATCTCTGTCTCTTTTTGAGTGCCTCAGGGCAGCATTCTTGGCCCCTTCCTTTGTATTTTATTTATGAACGATATCTCACTGCTTCTTTCAAGCTCCATAATACTGTGTTATGCTGATGACACTAAGATATTTCTCCTAAACACAGACCTGCTTACGTTTCATCAATGGTGCTAGAATACCTGAATCTGTCATGACCTTCTGCCGCAAAAAACGTCCAATTGCGCTATTGTAGACCAGATAAGTTCAAGGATTTGGGCGTAGTTCCTAACTGCCGCATTTCTTTCGAGAATCAGGTAAATTATACCTGGGAGCTTGACGTTCCTTACTTAACCATGCTTCTCAATTGCACATTCGTTAGAGCAATGCTAGTCCTGTATGAGCTCCTGCATGTCAATCGCATTGAGACGGTGCAGCGCAGATTTCTTAGGTTCGCACTTCGTGGCCTCCATTTGGACACCCTTGAGAAGAGGCGTCACATTTCTAAGAAAATTTTTATTTTCGACTTGCTACTAGGAGTAGTAGACTTGCCCAAATTTTTGAACTCTGTAAGCATTTCAGTTCCTGCTTGCTCCCTGGGGAACTACGATTACGTTCCTTATCACCGAACACTGTATGGAATGCATGAGCCATTAGCTTTATTTAGTTGCCTTTTCAATGAGAGTTTCTCATACTTCAACGTGAACTTCTCCAAGCTGCATCTAAATAAGCAAATACAGCTATGGCTCAATTAAGTTTTCATACTAGATTAATGTTTATTTTCTGTAGGCTAAGACTTACTCTGTTATAATCTAGATTAAGGTTTATTTTCTTTAGGTTAAGATTTGCTTTATTCTATCATTTCTTTAGAGTAGCCAACTTTGAAGAATCCGTAAATAAAGAAGGACATGTATATTTTGACCACAATATAACGGGCCCCCGCGAAAGTAATTTCGGGCCCGGGACTAAGCGTTTACGGGCCCATATACAATCGAATGAGTGACTTTCAATCTAAAATCTTTTTCTATCGTGAAACATTTTTTTATATATATATAATTAAAATTTTCTGTTGATGACTTAGATGACGGGCACCTTTTGAAACCCCGGGCCCGGGGGGTTACCCCCTTCGCCCCCCCCCCCTCACGAATTGAGAGATCTTGTCCAAATTCATACTTAATGTCTATTAAGAGATTGAGTTTTAGCAATGGAAGAGTGGAAAATCACCACGCCATAGATGCAGGTTCGAGACCTGGACTGCTTATGAGTTTTTTATTTGCAATTGCAATTAATAAAAAATCCTCTCTGTCACTGGGTTGTTGTCTAGCTCGCAGCAATACAAAAACAACACATTTAATTTCTCTCATTCCCCTTACAATAAATTTCCTTCCAGATGCTAACGCATCATAGGGCTGTCCCCTGGACTTTGGGTACATCATAAAAGTATTACCAACAAAAACAACAAATTGGGACTCACCGATCCAGAGGGGATATACATCGGTTAAAGAAGAACTTAACAATAACACAGCTCCACAAAAAATATTGAAAAAATTAATACTGGGGTCTGACTATGTTTACTACATGTTTTCGAGGTCGCTGAATCCGAATCCGCGGTCCGTTTAAACCCATCACATCAGAATTTTATGTATGTTATGTACGAACTGCCTATCTAGATAACTTCGGGATGGGGCTATAGGGTTTTTAATTCAAGGGGTAATGAGGGTTTTTGGTCTAAATTTTGAGGTTATCTTGATTATTCACAAAGTTGTGGTATTTAACTTCTTGATTCAAACTTGGGATGAGTTAGATCAATTGTTTGCATCTTTTATTTTAAATAATTTATTTTTTAGTGTATAATTGAATGTACCCGATTTTGTAGAGTTGTGCCCAACTTCTAGGCATAAATGAAATTCATTTATGAAAAAAATTTTGGAATTCTTTCCCATTCTTCTTTAACAACTTTGTATTGCTCCGATTTGTTAAAGAAATTTTGTTCACGAAGATTATAATTATTTTACAATCTCTCAAAGATTCTAAATTGGATTAAGATTTGGGGATTGCGCAGCCAACCCAAAAGCCGGACTCCATTATTCCTAATTCAACTCTTCATCATTATTAAAGTGGTTTAGGATCGTTATCATGTTGAAACATCCGTAGCAAAGGCGTTTTGATTTCACCATACATTTAGTTTTGAGAAGAGGTCCAACCCCTTTGCTATTATGATCTGCACATGACGGATAAGCCCGATCAACATAAATGATTTACGTACTGATAGCTAAATATTTTTTATGTAGCCAAAGCCCAGGTGACAACCCCATTATATCATGGCTTTGGTCAGCAAGATGTTAGGATAAGGGCAATAAGAGAATTCAATGTCTTGTTTTTACATTGCTATGAGCTAGAAAAAAAGCCTAGAGACGAAGTGGATTTTTAATTTATTACAATTGCCAATTAAAAATTCACAGGGAGTCTGAGGCTCGAGCCTGCATTCATGGCTTGGCGATCGTGCTGATCAATCGATTGATGCAACTCCGTCGCAAACAGAAATATTAAATAAATCTTGAAAACTATATAAAAAGGAAAACATAACATTACAATGCCAAGATTCGAACACTGCCGTACAGAGTTCGTCCATGCTACTTACTTGTATTATACTTATATTATTATTTTCGGGTTACTCATATAGTGGGCACTGCGATTGAGAAGGTCTTTTGTGCCACAACCCCTACTACTGCAAAAGACACTAAGCCACTTTTAGATAGGTAATGAGGACTTTAACAGTAGAGGATCTAATATCAGCCGGGCTCAAGAATGCCCTATTGAAGATCCTCCTTCTATGCTTTGCCAAGGCAGGGTAAAAGCACATTATGTGCATAGTAGTTTCATCGTCTTACAGACAGAGCCGACACTCGATGTATATGAAATCTCAGCCCAGAGTGCCCAAGTAGGTAACCTGAAAGTAACTTAAGATCTTATTTAAGGCGATGTTTTTGGTGTAAGCATAGGGTCTAACGAGTGCTTTGACCTTTATTAGCCCGGAGACATTTCTCCAGTAAAATAGCTTCTGATTCCTCTCCTAATCTTCAATCAAAGCTCTTGCCGACGACCAGCTGCAAAAGGGTTTGGGACCTCGAAACCGAGAGAAAGATCCCTTCCATCCAGCTCATTTGCGATCTCGTTACTCTCGAAACACCAGCGACCAGGTATCCAACAGAGCGCGACCCTGTTATGGATGTTGGAGGGTGTCGAAACACTTCTTTATAATCCTCGAGGAAAAACACCACGAGGATACAGCCTTAAACCATCAGAAAAAGACCTTTTTTGACGTTGAGAAAGTCACAAACTTCAATGGAACGGATTTCGATTTAAAAAACACTGGACCAAGTACTCAATGCAAACAAAACTCTAGGCTTCTGCCTAAGAAGTGCAAGTTCTGAGTTAGAAGGGTTAATTCTACACCAGCACCTTGACGACGCTATGGTTGCAAAACAGATTTCGAAACTGACTGACACTTTCTCGAGTGGCCCTGATGGTATTCCTACTGCTATTATATACCGATGTGGTATGTCGTTTGTCTCTGTCCTCTCCTCCTTGTTTAACTTATCTATCCGTAGTGGCGTTTTTCCTAAATCTTAGAAAGACGCATTAAAACGACAAAAAGAGCGATATCTCTAACTACAGTACCAACGCAAACCTTCCTTGACTGGTCAAGCACTTTGAGATCTTAGTATGTGAGGTTCTCTATTTCACTGTAAACCCTTCTTATCTTCTTTTCAGCATAGGTTAATAAAAGTAAAATCAAATACAATCAACTTGTTGGAATTTTCGAATTACTACATATTTTCTGTTAATTGTATTTTCACTGACTACAGTAAGGCTTTTGATCATCACTGACTTCAGTAAGTCTTAATCATAAAATTCTCCTTGATAAGTTTTTTTTTATACGATTTGGCCAAATCCTAGGGGACAACCCTTTGATGCGTTAGCACGGTTTTGGCCGTAAGGAAACTTGAGTCTTGTTTTTTGCATTGCTGCGAGCTAGACAACAGCCCAGAGACGGAGTGGATTATTTAATTTCATAATAAAAGCTCACGGCTCATCTGGTCTCGAACCCGGGACTCATGGATTGTTGGTTGTGCCACTTAACGAATTGATCCAACTCCGTCTCCGACTGTTGCTTTTCCTTCGGTTTTTTGTTTATTGGCTATGCCTGTATTTGTTCGAGCACATTCAACGTGTTTTGTTTCGTGGAATCCTTTCGGATGCGATCCGCATTACTTCTGGGGTTCCACAGGGTAGTCAAATTGATATTTTACTCTTCATTGTTTACATCAATGATGTATTCCTAATTCCGTCACACTCAAGAATTTTGTGTATGCTGATGATGCCAAGCTAATTCGTTCAATTTCTTTGGACTTGGACGCCTTCTGCAATTCGTGTTTCATCAACTGCCGCCCTTTAATGTCACGAAATGTACTGTCATGTCCTTTTCTCGTAAAATAAATCCCTAGCTGTTTAGTTACTCCATGGATGGATACTCTTTCAATAGACTTGACAAATCCAAATACATCGTTTTTCTTTGTACGATCCATTGATACTATTATTAGTAAAGCGAATGCGAGTCGGGTGAGGAGCAAGAAGATAGTGGTGGCACTCGATAATCAGGCACTGATCAGGTGTATGGACGGTACAGAGTTCAACAGCGCTGGCCTTGCAGTGTGTCCGTAAACTAAACGCGTGTGCCTCATCAAACGAGATGACACTGGCGTGGGGCCGAGGACACGCGGGGTTCAAAGGAAATGAGAAAGCGGACAAACTGGCAAAACTAGGGGCTGCTTCGAGTTTCGGAGCCATTCACTGCGTTAGGCATAGGCACGGCAAAGGGCCTACTAGGAACGTGGGCCACAAGGGAGCATTGGGAACGGTAGAACTTCGTGGACTCGTGCAGACAGGCTAAGATGGCGAATGTAGCGATCAGAAGTGTTGAACAGAGGAAGGTCCTGGATACGGATCGTATGACCTTGAGATTGCTGACAGTACTACTAACAGGACATGGTAACTTCAGGTGTCATCTAAAGAAGATGAACATTATCGAGTATGATACCTGCAGGCTGTGCCTGGAGGAGCAAGAGACGGCGGCACACATAGTGTGCTAGTGTCCTGCACTAGCAACCAAAAGAAGAAACCTGATGGGACACCACTGGATGGAAGATGGTAGAATGGCAGAGGTGTCTTATAAGCAAATGCTTGCGCTGACCCAAGGAATCGAGATGAGGGAAGAAAACTGGATTTGTCCGGGTCTCTCTCGCTGTGATTCCAAGGGGTAGGGACGAAAAGGGAACCGGATAAAGTGGTCTGACTCGGTAAATCCCTAGAGGGGTGTTTTTAGTGTTTTTAGTGAGTGAAAATCTCACACTACCAGAAACAATCGGGTCTCCTGGTGTATTTGGAAGATTTTCACCCCTCACGCAAAAAAAAACAGGCGAATGCAACCCTGGGCTTCATAAAGAGGTGGGCTAAGGAGTTAAATGATCCTTATATCACTAGTATCCTTTACTGTACATTCAGGGCGACGTCCTGTTTTGCATCACCGAACTAACTTTGGACTAAACGAGCCCGTTTCAGGTATGTCTCGTATTTTCAATTCAGTTTATGATCATATGGACTTTCACTTGTCGAGGAGCTTAATAAAATGCCAATTGATGGATTAGCTTAATTAAGATTTATTCTCCTTTGTACATAGCTTTAAGTTTGTATGTAAGTTGTAGGGCTTCACGATACTCGAGATAATTCTCGCTGCCGCTGTCGGTCTCGACACGATACCGGGACCGGCAGCGAGACCAATATCCAGGGTCGCCAGACGTGGCGATTTTTCGCCAAATTGGCGATTTTTGATCAGCCCTGGCGACAAAAAATATGAAATTGGCGATGGCGATTTTTTTGGCGATTTTTCATTGACTTTAGGCGTTTTCATGGCGATTTTTCTTGAAAGAAAATTGACAGATTATTTCCCTTATAAAAAATATTTTCTAAAGATTTACAAATGTAATATACATCAATTTAGCAGAATTTTCTGAAAAATTTAGTGACAGAAAATTCTACGGCACGTCGAATGAGTTATTTGCCGGCTTTTTCGCAGTTTAATTCTGTGATTTTTAATAAATGTTAGAAATAATGGAAAACGGTTTATTAAAAGTACATACATTAAAAGATCCTACAGATAATTGTCGTTAACCAGGTACACGTAATTGGACTTTTGGCTAAAGCTACAATTTAATATCAAATTTGATTTTGGCATTGACTTCGACTGAAAACTCAGTTGCAGTTGATCAGTCGGAATTTTAATTCGGAATGATTTTCAAATCAAATTACTGGCGGCAGCTTTGCCAATCATTCCTCCAAATAGCTCAGTTGGTCCTCCTTTAAAAGAATGTCATCCAGACGCGATTCAAACTTTATTAAACGCACTTGCTGACAATAGTTCCTTAACGGTTTTACAAGAAAGGTGTGAGTTACAATTAAAGGCTGAGTAAGGCGAGGCAGCTGATCTTCCAGCTCCTCAACCGAAAATTGTCGAACCTGATCCAGAGATCGAGTTGCAAAGGAAAATTCTAAGCATCCTGAATAAGTCATCTAGAACGGAGTCAAAATCCGATCTATTGTACCCAAATGTACAATCACTGCAAAACGATTCAACACAACACAATTGAACTTCTAAAAGATAATAAGGTGCTACGAGCGTTGGCATCACTGATGAAAGCGTTAGTATCTACAATTGAAAACCACTTTAACTTTAGGTTGATAATGAAAAACATTTTATTGGAAGTCTTTAATTGTTTGGCGTTTTTTCCGAAATCCTTTCATATAGGGACTTAATATTTGGCACGAAGATAGGAATTGAATTTTGATGTTTGGGTCTAATTTTCATTAAGGTGAAATGGGAATCAAATGAAATTGTGCTTGTTAAAACGAGTTCAAAAATATAAATAATTAAAATATTATAAATAATTAAATAAATTACTCGTACCTTAACACAGTATATTGCATACCCAATAAAAAAACAATTTATTGTAATATTATCGCGATAAGCTAAAGGAAGTGACTATTTGCACTTACGTGTACTTCCGTGTTAACACATTTGCCATCTTGATTTCCACTTTGACATTTTGGCTATAATCATGGCTACAAAAAATTTATAGATTGGCGATTTTGGCGACTTTTTAGTGTCCATCTGGCGATATTGTCTGTGGAAAGTCTGGCGACCCTGCCAATATCATTGGTAACAGTGCGATACCGAGAGCGAGATTGAGGTGACGAGAGTGGACGAGATATTAGTTTTTATCAGTTTATTGTGGAAAATTTGTTTAGTTGTTTCAGCTTTTAGGTCGCTCCGAAAAATGTCAATTGTGTGATTTATGGGGCATATAGGTATACAATGCTCTCCTCAATCGCTTCTTTCTACATTATTTCCTTCTTCAGATATTTGCGCTTTATCCCCAATAACAAACAAGAATCTTTGCTTCCTTATTTTGTCAAGGGGAATATAAAGAAAATTCATATATACATAGATATATCACTTGTCCTCTCTCCCCGTTATCCCACCGAAATACCCATTTTTTATCTTGCCGTGAGCGAGATCGGATCGAGACTGGCCTTTGTCTCGCCGAGATTGCCACGAGAGCAAGATCGTCTTCACCTTGACGAGACCAAGACCGAGATGTGCCGAAGTCTTGGTCTTATCTCGGTGCCGTGAAGCCCTAGACTAAGTTTGATAAATCCTAAATAAATAAATACTAAATCATTGTTCCATTTTTTAGTGTGATGGCTCACTAACTTATTTTTAAAAAAGTTACAAATATAGCCGGTATTTTCTATTTGGGGGAAAATGCAACGTTTTCCTTGTACTGAAGCTTTTAGTGCCCCGTTTTACGCCTTTTTCATCTAATGTTTTCAAGTGATCTATTTATAATTTTATAAAACTTTTTGTTAAAAACAAAATTGAAGAAATTTCATAACAGAGATGTCATAATTTGAAGCAGCAAGATTTCTTAAATCGTACCAAGATCTCTTGCAGCTGAAGTTGTTGCAAGCACCTTATGTAATAAAACGTATTCAATTAGAAAGATTTGTGGCAATATTTATGTCTAAACCAAACTTACGAAAGAAAATTCTCTCTGGGTTTTAAAAATGAAATCACCGTAGCTTACATATAATTACGAAACATACGTCATAAATAATTGATTCCAAATCTTCGAAGCAATCAATGAAAGGTTAAATTTGAATGATGGAAAAGCACAACTTTATATATTTAGCCTTAAAAATCATTCACAGCTTACAGCTCTGTGAAGGTTTGACGATAACTTTGACACCTTGTAGGTGAAGTGTTATATAAAATTCAAATTTAAATCCTACGTTTAGTTGATATTTAATTCAATGATCGATGCAAAAATACTTTATATTTATTACTGATTGTTCGACATTTAAAGGGTTATCCAACAAGCGTTGTAAATAGTACTTTAAAATTATGATGATGTTGGAACCATATTTCACTAAGTTCAATGTACAAAAAGTCCAGTTACATTATTTACAACTTTTATTATAACTTTTTCAGATATTTTTTTTTATATACATATATATGATGTTGCCAAAGCGCAGGGGATGCCCTATGATGCTAAGGCACAGCCTTGGCAGGAAAGGAATTAAGGATGAGGGAAATGAGTTAGGAGGTTGAGTGAAGGAGGTGTCGATGTACGCTCCGTTGGCTCATATGACGAGGAAAAAACAGACGATGGTAAACTGTTCCGACATTCGTGTTGTTCTGCTTAGAAAAGATTCCGGAAATTTAACGGTACGTCCTGGGGAGTATACGGGTGGGAGCAACTTGTAGCTCTTGTATAGCGCGTTGTCATATGTCTACAAGGAATCAGGCTAGCAAACTTCGTTAGAACAATGGCCATGGAAATATCGATAGAAGAGTGAGAGTCATTCGACATTCCGTCGATGCTCCAGAGAGTCAAGGCCCTCAGAGATTGAGGAATCGCCGATAAGTTTAATAGCCTTACACTGGACTTTGTCTAACGCGGACGCGGTCCGGTGTGTCCGGACCCTGCCCAAATATAAGAATTATATTCAAGTCTAGGCCTAATGTGGGACTTGTAGATCAGCGCTAAGTCAGGTGGAGTGAAACATTTCTTACATCTCTGTAGGAAACCCAAGAATTTCATCTCACTTTTAGCGATTGCAAATATATGATCAGTCCAGCTAAGGTTGCTGGATATCTTAATACTCAAGATTTTTAGGGAAGGCGAATTGGGTAAATTCACTACATAGACTGTATTGGGTTGGGGGTGAACTGGGCATTTTTTAACGGACATTAAACAGCATTGAGTTTGGGATGCATTAAACGAAACACGATATGCTCTGCCCCAAGCGAGGACCATAGAAATGTCGTTGTTTAATGATGTAAATAATTGTGCGTTCTCGATTGACTTCTGTAGCATTTCCACGTAAATTCATTACAGAATCAAATGAGTACGCGAAATCAAGGGTACTGTCGTCGGCGAAACTATGAATAGGATTGAGAGTAAGGAATAAAAGATCATTAATAAATAGAAGAAATAAGGTTGGTGCATGAACTGAACCCTGAGGTACACAGCCATTTATTTCGTAGGTATAGTAACAATGACGTAGTTTCCGAGTTTTTGACATTTTTTTACAACTCGCGACGTAACCTTTGTTCAGTGTTTCGGATCTAACTGCTATAAAAGGAGATATTTTTGTGACAAAAAAATGAGTAGAAATCCTGAAGTACCAAGTTATGGAATGTAATCAAAAAATTTTCAGGCACGGTTACGGTTTTCGCCAAAAAATTTCTTCTCAACTTTATGTTCTAACCAATTTCTATTATCAAAGTTTGGCCTTTTATACTGTAAAAATTGTATTAGGCTAGGCTGGTCTGTTATATTGAAACAATGCCCATTTAGAAGTTTATAAACTGGTAACAACTTACCGTTTTTCTCTTTTAGAAAGAAAGTGCAAAATGAAATAATTTTTTAATTTTGGACTATAATTACTTAGCCAGAAATGAACTTCAAGACCGAAGAAATTATTTCGATACAAATATGGGTCAGATTGCAGGTGTTCAAGAGCGCAATCAGGAAACCTATGACGCAATAAATAATCATTTGACACAATAAATGGACGTTCTTATGCAAAAATGATCCAACCCTATTGAGTTAGTGGTGTTTGAAATTGATATTTTGAAAAGAATACAAATGTTAGGCAGTTAGGAGGATTAGGCTGCTTCAGTAAAAGACATTAATTATAAAAGATAGTTCCCTCGTGCATCGGAAACACTAGATTAACCTTAAATAATGAAGCCAAATTTCTGGGTGTGCTGAGGGACGGGAAACTAAATTGGGCTGGGCACCTACACGAAAAGAAAAACAACGCGGTAAGGGCTTTCTGGACGTGTAGGAATGCTATAGGTAAGGTATGGGGACTATCACCCTATATTATAAATGGATGTACACATGTGTAATCAGACCCATGATAACACATGGAGGGATAGTCTGAAGGAAAGCGATGGAGGTGGGCAGAGACCAGAAGATTATGGACCAGCCCCAATGTATGTGCTGTTTAGTCATAATAGGGGCTACCAGGCCAACACCGACAAGGGCTTTGGAGGTCATTCTAAATATAACTCCACTGGAATTCTATGTTATACAAGTAGTACTAACCTCGGCTATACGTTTACGAATAAATGAAATGTGGAAGGTAAGGGTAATGCAAACCCAATATGAGAAGATCGTCCGAGTATGTAATGAAAATACGATCAAGAGGAAGAAGATTACTGGGACTTCAAAACTGGTAATCCAAATTTGGAGGCAATCTTCAAAACTCAGTTCCCGACAAAAAGTTAGAGCGTGGCTGCGGCTTCGGAATAGCGTTCGAGGAACTAAACCTGGATTTATGGGGAGGTGTAAAGGACCCCTCTTCGGTACTTCAATGTGAAATCGCAGCGATGGAGATATGAGCGAAACAGCTAATAGAACGGAGCAGAAAATCCTCCAGGATTGCAATATGCACGGATCGCCAGGCGTCCATCAAATCTTTAACTAACGCCGTGGTAAAATCCAAAACGATAGAGGGATAACGGTGCTAGGGAGACAAAACGATGTTACCTAATATCCCTGCCGGGGCACTGTAGTATCCCTGGTAATGAAAAAGCAAGTGAGCTGGCGCAAAGGGGCGCAAATGAAGATACTCTAATAATGCTCAACCTCATGCATTACCCATCCATGAAATCAGAAAAGAAATTATGGATTGGGTAACGAGAAGGCACAAAGAAAACAGGGAGGGGTTCGACGTCGCCAGACAAACAAAGGCGTTTTGGGGAAGTCTCAATACACATGAATCTGAAAAGATCATTAAGCTTAACAAAGCCAAACAGAAACTTGTTGTTGGACTTGTGACAGAACATGTAAAAATAAGGTCTTATGCCATAAAAATGAGAAGGGCAGACACTAGTATATGCAGGGGATGTGGGGAAGAAGACGAGACCGTATTACACGTTCTCGGCCAATGCCCAGCCGTAACGCAAAAAAGGTCTAGAATCTTAGGAACAGACTACTGCGAAGATTTATCAGAAGTTAAGAAATCAGGTTATAACCGATTTATCCAATTCGTTACGGAGATTAGTTGGCTTGACAGTGGACTTTAGGGTACGCTGTAGAGTAGGGAGGCGTACAACGGTCCACTAAAGGCATCAGTGCAAGGAAGACACGCATCTTTCCCCCTCGAAAAAGAACCAACCAACCAAGGATAAAATTGGTAGTACCCGTCTCCGTTGCGAATTTAAGAATACCCACATGTTGCACCTAAAAGCCTCCTCGAGATCCTTGAAGAAGCACCTGTCTACGATTTGTGTCTTCCTTTTGCAAGCGTAGAGCAATGACACAGAAAATGTTCCATTCTTTTGTTTTTGTTGGTTTAATGACAGTGTCTGCACAGGTCGGTGTACGCATACATACCTGTTAGACAGTGGCCGATGTAAATTCCTACTCGAGTTTTGCTTAGTAACTTGTCAATTCTCTTTTGATCATAAGTTTTCCAGATAACCTTCGTGATTCTTAGCAAACTTCGTCACTGAGATGTTTGAGGACGACTTGTATATTGGAGATAACATTTGCACTACATCTTGATCCGCCACTTCGGCTCCTATCTTGGAGAGATCGTCCGATGCTTCGTTCCGAGCTTGCTCCCGTGGTCTGGTACACAGCAGAAGTGCACCATTTCTATTCTAGCTTAGACTTTGCACGGCGCTGTAGCAGTTAAGTATGGCTTTAAAGAATTCGTTGGACCCCATAGCTTTGAGAACTGCTTGGCTGTCCATGTAGATGTAGATCGCGGCGCCTATCGCCAGCAGACTGTCAGCCATTTTGGCCACCCTATTTACAGCTACGACTTCGGCTTGAAATATGCTACAATCACCGGGAAGTATGTAGAATGATTGAACATTCAGCCCTTGGCAGTACACTGCAGCCCCTACCCGCACAGGTTCCTTTGTTCTAGATTCACTGAACAGCCTGTCTGGTATTACTACTTTGAACTTACTATTAAAGTTTATAATCGGTAGCATATAGTCAGTGACTGTAATAATACTATCTCCCAGACTGTTCCGCGTCTTGAAGAACTTTGATTCCTTAAGACACAACATCGCCCTCTTCGCGGCGTTATTAGCGTGTGAGGATGGAAGTGTAAAAGAATGTCTAAATCACGAAAGGGCGTATATTTGAGTGCCCCACGATGCCGATTCCTGGCAATCTTTGTACGTGTTCCAATCTAGAGAAATAGGTTTTCTAATCTACAGCTGGTCTTCAAACCATAACGACATAAAGTAGGAACGGTGGCGCAATCGCCGTATACACCCAGTGCGATATGTGGGGCCTTAATCCCAACTTTGTGCCGAAGAGTCTTTTGCAAGCGTAGAAAGTCTTGTTTGCTTTAGTAATGCTTATTTCTACATTTAGCTTCCAGTAGAGTTTATGTCTAGAATAAGTCCCAGGACCCAGGTATATGGCATGGGACCTCAGTTCCATCTGCATTCCATCCAGACATGGTGTTTATATTTCCTTGTAAAAAGTACCATTTCCGTTTTACGCAATATTGAATCTTTTAGTTCCTCCCTTCCTCCCTAGCACGGTTTTGGCCGGAAGGGAATTTTGGTAAGGGAAGTGAGGAAACTTGAAAGTCTTGTTTTTGTATTGCTGCGAGCTAGACAACAGCCCAGAGACGGAGTGGATTATTTTAATTTCTTAATCAAAGCTCACGGGGAGACCTGGTCTCGAACCCGGGGCCCATAGCATGGTGGTCGTGCGGCTCAACGAATTGATCCAACTCCGTCTCTTTCCGTGAGTTCGCTAGTCCTGCTAAATTCTCTGGCATCTTTTACCGTCACCTTTGTCTTTAAGTTGAACCTAATTTAACTGTGATCAGAGAGTGAAAGTGTATCGAGTACCCTCCAAGCACCTAGACCACAGGTCTCCGTCTCGGTGGGGCATCGAGTAAACAATCCCCGGTTAAAAATGACTAGGTTAGTATACGTTGTCAGTGGCTAATGTATTTTTTAATATGAGACTCAATCTTAAAGCAATGTTTGCCTAAATAAATTGCGTTTGGTATAATAGCACTGGCCTAATTTTTGACGCTTTGGTATTCAATCTTGGCCCACAGTTGAATCGCCTACATGAATAGTAATCTCCTACATGAACAGTTAATTCAAGGCTGTAAGTTATATTATGTTACTCTAGTGATAGAGTATATGCTCGGTTCGGTTTTTTGGAGCTTCAAACTAATTTATACCTAATCCTAATGGTCTAAAATCTTTAGAAAGTTTATTACAACTAAATATTGACGAAATTTTAAAAGTTCTTTTGGTTCTTTTTAAGCACATAGTCAACTTTAGTATGGTATTTCTTTTTATTTAAATTTGCGTTTAAATTTAATACACTTATCTGGTATGGTCTAAAATATCTACGAACTCAAGTCCGCTTAATTCAGAAAAAAACAATTTTCTAATGAGGTACAACAACTAAGACTAGAACAGACAAATCAAAAATACTAATAAAACTAGTATTAAGTTATGAAGTCAGTCTTTAAAAATACACAATTCTCTAAGACTTCAAAAATTAATTTAAATGTTTCTTCGCAGGTATTCCTCAATATAATATTCGTCCTTTTGACCCACACCGTGCGTCGTACGTCGAACAAAGGCGTGGAGATAGCAACGGTCTTGTTGGATACAAACTTATACTCCGAAATGTGTCGGAATATGGTTGGACAAACTCCGAAATTACAAAATATAAAACCGATCCAGAAGCAAACCGAATCATCTATTCTCAATACTTTCCAGAAAAAAGTCTAGACGGATTCTATGAATTTTCTGGAGGCATAATGGGAAATCCCATTAAAAGGAAAGGTGTATGGAACCTAACGCTATACGACTACAGGTTGGCTAAGATTAAGTCGCTTATTACATCCGATTTAAACTTTTTTGTTTTTTTATTATTACAGTCAAACAACCAGTGTGAAACGTCTAGGAGGACCTGGCTCACTGCTTAAAGTACATGTAGAAGTAGACAAAATTGGAAGAATGACTTTGCACATATCCGATTTTTTTGGAAGCGGAAGACAAGTATTAAACAATATCGCTGATACCGTGATTAACGCCATGTGGCAAACTGGGCTGCCTGTTATCAAGCCGTTAATTAATGAATTAGTCAGCACAGCATTTACTGATATCTTTAACGAATCGTTTAGATATTTTCCATTGCAGCAATTCATTAAATAAGATTTTTATAAAACAGTCATTTGTTAAATTTTCGTTACTTACATTTTAAGTAGTTTGAAATTTACTTGTACATTTCTGTTGTAATATATTGATGTAAGTTTTCAGTACTAATTCTATTCTTTCCAGATCTCTGAACTATATTTAACCCATTTCCCATACAATAAATTCCTTTCCTGCCAAGACTGTGCTTTAGCATCATAGAGCATCCCCGAAGTTTTGGCATTATCATATAAAAAATACGATATCAATACTGTTACAATACAATATAAAATCGTCCGTGAAGCAAATGATAGCGTGTCAGCCTACCAATCCAGAGGTCCCAGGTTCGAATCTCACTGACGGCAACACATTGTTGTTTTCTTCTGACAACAGATTACTATAAGAAGGCAAAGGGGGTTGCAGAGAAAATTTCAGTAGTTCTAATATACTTTAAATTGTAGTTCCACATGCAATCGTTCTCTACAATCCAAAAACCATGGGTCGCCGTCAGTGGGGCGAGAGTGAGAACTATCTACCAATCCTGGGACCTCAGGATTGGTAGATAGTTCATCCCCCAGTCGAAAAGAATATACTTCAAACCAGATGGGTATTTAAAATTAAACTCTGTAGTGAACAATAAGGGAGGAAATATAAAGCTACTAAGGGATGTCCTCAGAAACAAGGACTAGTCTACGATGACATATAAGCACCAGTAGTCAGATTAAACGCCATTTGTCTTCTTCTCGCACTTGTGGTCGAGCATGATTTCTCTGTTCACCGTATGGACGTTAAGAATGCATTTTTGCAAGAGGATCTTGAAGTGGAAATTTATATAAGACACTCAAAAGGATTTGTTATACTTGGTCAAAAAACTAAGGTAGCTTAATAAGGGGCCGTTCAAGTATTTCGTAAAGTAGTTAGGGGGTTGGGGGTCTTTTGAAACTCTACGGCGCTTTAAAGGGTGGGGGGGGGGGCGGTCAAGCAACGCTAAGCTCACAATCAACGTTGAGAAAAGCCGCTTTTGCGTTAAGCAAGTCCGCTACTTGGGTTTCATGATTGGAGATGGAACTCTGAAAACTAGCCCCGAGAAAGGAGCAACGGTGGCGGATTTCCCTACACCCCGCTCTGCTAAACAAATCCGCAGATTCCTCGGAATGACGGGTTGGTATCAGATATTCATCCCCAATTATGCGACCCTAGCAGCTCCCATTACGGACTGCTTAAAGAAGAACAAGAGTTTCTCCTAGACAGAAGAAGCGCAGCAGGCATTTCAAAATCTTAAACAAGCTATGTGTAGTGCACCGATTCTGACAACACCTGACTTCTCTAAAAAATTCTATATACAATGTGATGCTATCACATCCGGTGTGGGTGGTGTACTGTTTCAAGTCGATGAGGCAGGCGCTGAAAGACCCATAGCGTATATGTCCAAAAAGTTCAATCCAGCACACCGCACTGAACTAGAATGCTATGCTGCTGTGCTAAGCGTGAAGAAATTCAGAGCTTATGTTGAGGGACATCCGTTTACCATCATCACTGACCACGCCAGTCTGAAGTGGTTGATGAGTCACTCGGATCTCTCCGGACGATTGGCTCGATGGAGTTTAAAGCTGCAGGCTTTTGACTTTCAGATCGAGCATCGCAAGGGTCCGCAAAATCTAGTCCCTGCCACTCTGTCACGAGCACACAGTGAAACGGCAGAGGAGTTGAAAGTAAGTGCTGTCGACGTAGACTTAAACTCGCCATACTTCTCCATGGAAGAGTATGAGCAGTTGAAATCGGCTGTACTATGTACTATGTACTATGCTCTCTTTGGCCACCAACCACATGGTACAGCATGGCTCAGCCTATCCAGTCCTGAGACAGCTAGACCAGCTGAAAACTGGTGATATATCCGTGTTACCTGGAGCAGACCGTGTCGAGATGATTCGTTCTCGGTTGTTAGACCACCTCCAGCGCGCACATGACAAGCATAAAAGGGCCTATAACACCCGTTTTAATGACTAACCAGCTACAGTGCGCGGTCGTAAATGCAAAGGAGTAAATGTTACGCCTAACCTTACATTCATATATGAAAATTATTGGCTTTAAATAATTATGCATTACACCAATTCGGTTATCACAATAATGAAGATAATTACAAAAACACTTTCACTTTAACAGGTCGAGCTGTGAGGAAGATCTGAACTCTCCAGCTTCTCATTAAAGCTTGGAGGGGACAGAGCTGACTCTCTGAATGAGGTGGAAGTGACCGGTATTCCTTCTTCCTCTCATTATGGATGGAAGTGATTCCGGGAATTTCCACGGCTTAGTGCTAGCGCCAGACCCTGGGGTAGTCTTGTGCCTCCATTGAGTCCGAGTAGATCCTGTCTCACTCTTTTCAGCTCCTCTCTCATCGGATCGTTAGAGCTATAGGCGCACTTCTTAGGCAGAAGCCTAGAATCATTTGACGTATTCGCCAAATATAAAATATATCGAAGCGAATGAGGCTCCCACACCAACATGCAAAAAAAAACATTAGTAGTTAACCCACTAAAATACGCCCACCCACAACAGTCAGACTTGCATAGACAACAGAGATCGTTACAGCAAATCCTTGGTAAGAGTCAGGTCAAAAAGAGGACACACATTTACGACTCTATACATGCGTTCTATAATAATAATAGTGCTTCCATTCGAATACAGAAGGATCTAAATGCAAAACAGACACAAATGAGAAATTAAACCAAAAACCAGTGCGAACAAAAGACTGAATTACAAGTTGTAGATACTTCTTTTAAGTGTCACCTTGTCCACATTAGTATTAAAAACCTTTTCGATATCATTAGCAGACCTACATATGCAGTTAATAGGTTCAAACATACCGTAATTAGTGCCCGAAAAAGCAATCTGTAAAAGTCATCGATTGCGTAGGGAATAGGACAGTTCTCTAGGCAATACTTTGGAAGCTAGTTCAACACTGTCTAGCTTTCCCTGCAGAAGCTGATGCAAAAATACCAAATCTGCAACCCAACGACGCTTCTCGAGTGTAACAAGTTGCAGTAACCCTAAGCGCTCCTCATAAGGTGGTAGAATAAGAGGCAAAGAACGCAGGGCAGATCGCACAAACCTGCGCTGGTCGGACTCGATACGTTTAATGTGGCATCCGTAAAACGGAGACCAAACCTGACTAGCATGTTCAAGCAGGGGTCTAACCAGGGACGTAAAAAGATGGAGTCTAATTTGAGGGCTTGGAAATTCCTTGGACCACCGAAGAATAAATCCCAGCACAGAGTTTACCCTAGCAACGACGTTATTAATATGGGAGATGAAGTTAAATTTAACATCTAGATACACTCCCAAGTCCCTCACCCCTTCCACCCGTTTTATACTAGTACCATGTACTGAAAAGTACGGAAGCTGCGAGACCTCGAGAAGGACATAACCTGACATTTCTCAATGTTCAGCTTAAGATTGTTGTTACAGCACCACTCATAGAAAATGTTTAACTCTGATTGCAAAACCTCACAATCAGATTTGATTGGGAGAAAAATCTTAATATCGTCAGCATATTTAAGAATTTTACATCTTTGAAGCAAATACGAAATATCATCAATAGATAAGATGAATAACAATGGACCCAGATAACTGCCCTGGGGAACGTCAGAATGAGCCACAAAATCATCAGAGGATGCGCCACGAAAACGTACCCTATAAGTCCTATTAGATAAATACGATTTAATCCAACCAATAAGCGAGGGCGGGAAACCCAACTTAGCCAATTTAAAAGCAATGACAGAGTGACAGAGCTTACCAAAGGCCTTACTAAGATCAGTGTAAACACAGTCAGTTTGGCAACCATCCGTGAATCCACCCACAGCGCAGGAAACAAACTCAACCAAGTTTGAAACCGTGGACCGTGGAGATTAAGCCTTTACACACATCTGATAATTGGGATTGAATTAACAGTTCGAAAAGCTTAGGAATACAGGACAATTTAGCAATCGGCCTGTAATTGGAAATGTTTCTTCTATTGCCACTCTTGAAAATAGGAATTAAAAAGGACATCTTCCAGAGTGCTGGAAAATGGCCCCGCGAGAGAGACTTCCAGAATAGAAACAGCAAGAGCCATAATAACACCGAAGAGCATTTTTTATGACTGCAGCAGGAACCCTGCCAGGACTACTAGAAAAGTCAGTTGGAAGTACAGAAATATGCTTCAAGTAGATCTCTTCCGTTATAGATGGAACTGATACCATGGGTAAAATTCGACTGTGCGAAAAGTTTCCACTATCCGGGATGAAATCAGATGATTCAAATGCACCCTTAAAAGATTCAGCAAATAAGTTACAGACAATATTAAAATTATTGCTGGAAATCCCCCCTAACTCCATAGTAGATGAATAGTTATTGACCTTTTTCTTCAAGTTGACATATTCGAAAAATGCACGGGGGTCAAAGAATAATCTGTTCTTTAAATTCTGAAGATATTCTTGATAGAGAGAGCGAAAACGGCTAATAAACTGTTCATGGCAAATACTAAATTCTTGCCAGGAGCCAACACTGCCAACACGAAGATACTTTTTCCAAAAGCCTCAAATTCCTGCAAGCTATGAGAACCCCACCACCACGTGCAGTCGAAGCAGCATGCCTATCCCTACGGAAAACCTGATAAGAGCCATTAAACAGTTCCGCGTCCGAAATTCCCTGGTGTAACTACGTCTCAGACAAAGCTATCACATCAAAATCGCAGTTAGTAGATGAGAAATAAAAATTATTTGTTTTGGTCCTCAGTCCTCTTACATTCTGGTAGTAAAGAGAGAGCTTGCCCCGTTTTTTGAACTAGGAGATTGAACTCCTGACCTGGCGCGACGGCGAGAATTGGGTACGAAGACCTTACAGAAAACATCCTGGGGCCAGAAATTATCACTGAGCAGAGTATCAGCCACCTGAGAAGGAGTCGACAATAAGAAATTCTTAGGGCTTTGACTGCCCACTTATTTTCCTACAGGACACCTTCGCCGTGTCAACGTCAACACTCCTATACCGAAGGAAACGCAATATTCGGTCGCAAGAGGTTCCAGGCGTTAGACGAGAGATAAAAATAGACCTTGGACGAGGAACGGCAGAGAGTCCAACATCATCATCAATCGGTTGAACGGTTTGACTGCAACTCTGAACGGCGTGGCTAAAAACATGGTTTTGAGAAAAACGCGTTTAAAGTTTGACAAAGAAAAAAAGTGGGAAAAAATATAATTTCTGTGTCTTACAGCTAGTCAGCTGTTCCTGGACCATAAAGCAATCCTTTCTCTTGCTTGTGAAACTGAGATCCTTGAATATATTCAAGGAACATTATTTTGTCCATACAAAATATATAAAAGATTTTTTATACCTGCTGTGCAAATAGTACGGCGCGCGTGCATCTGCATTTGGCCCGAACGTAGGCATGATTTTCGGCCGGTACGCGTTCGTACTAAATCGACTGTAACTTTTACATTTTCCGAACTTTGTCAAATCGTTTTAGAGGCTTATTCTAGACACTAAAAGGATTTAAAATATGCAAAAAAAAGAAAAATTAATTTTTTGAAATTGCTCGACTAGAACCTATTATTTTAATTTAATATTTTTTGTTTTTGGCAAAAAGCCTTTACGTTTTATTATGGATGCAATATTTTTAATATTCTTTTATATAATGCTATTTTAGCCATGAAGAAGCTTTCTTGTTTTAATATAATATATACACGAACTAAATAAATAAATATAAATATTTTTTAAATTTTTACCTAAGATTTAAGAAAAATTATGAGACTGTTTTTATGTAATGAAAGATTTTAAAACGTTAAATAAATTCTTCGTCTTTTATATTTTTATAGAAACGTTTTTTATACTATTCACTATTGTTCAAATAGCTAAATCTATATATGAGCCGTTTATTTTAAAAGTTCCATAAGTACGCTTGTAAAATAATGTCGAAAACTTCATTTGTTTCAGTCCAGCTTGCGTTCAATAGACTGATTTATTTTCTTCGTTGATCAGTTCATGAATCTTCGATCCTGATTCTGTTGACAAATAAGAATATTAGAGTATCAGAGCGATGGTTACATTTTACGGTAGTAAAAAAGTGCTTTTACTAGTACATTGTGTAATTAGGGAGCAAAGTAGGACATTCCAACCCGGCAGCAGTTGCACAATGTACTAGGAAAAAAGTTCCATTTTGCTTCCGTAAAATGTCGACAGAACTCGAAAAAATGATATATGCTTCTTTCACAAAATTAATATCTATGACGAATCTACTTCCATTCCACGTGATTTTTTTTACTAGGAACTGCCAAAGGTAAGTGAAAAAAAACTTTTAACTTTATCCCTTTTTATCCGTGGCATCCTTTATGTGGAACGAAGGTAATATTCTATTAATTTATTGTAGGCAAACGATAAATTCGAGAAGCCATCGGTCACGTTCAAAGTCTCGAACACCACGAAGGTACTGAAATAAGTACTCAAACAGCAGATCACTATCAAGGTCTTACTCACTATATGATCCCAAAAGTTAAGAACGGCGAAAATCATAATCTCGTAGTCCTTTATCTCAAACACGAAGGCTTGTTGGAACAAGGGAACATCCTCAACAGAGTTACTGTTTAGGAATATTTGGATTGAGCATTTATACGACTGAACACAAAAGTAAGGAGATTTTCTCCAAATTTGGGATAATCGAACGTGTGCACGTTGTTATTGCTGCCAGGAGTGGAAGATCTCGAGGTTTCTGCTTTGTATACTTTGAGAGCTCCGAAGATGCCAAAGTTGCAAAGGAACAGTGCTCAGGTATGGAAATAGATGACAGACGAATTAGGGTTGACTATTACATCACAGCGAGAGCTCATACACCTTCCCCTGGAGTATAAGGTTTTTGTTTATTTACATATTAATATATTTATATTCAAGTAAGCATGGTATAATTAAGAAATAAAGTAGCTAGACCAAGTAGAGTATATAGGAACAGTAACGAGAGCACGCAAAAGTACAAGGCTTTATAAAGCTTATCTTAAGTGATCAATAGTACTACTAACCTCAAAGCGGATATGGATACACTAACTGTGCCTAACTGAGTTTTAGTGGACAGTTTTTATTGCAAGCAAAAAGGTGATCTGAAAATGTGCAATTCCCGTAAGTCAGTCAGCCTATTATAAAAATTGCTATGTAAGCGATATCACAAACACGGTGTAAATCTTTGTACAGACTTTATTTCGTTCCATTATTCCAAATTCCAATCTCAGATATGCTGTTTTTTTGTTAGAGTGAAAATTTGTTACTTTGATTTATTATCAATCCACTATATATGGATGTTGTTGCAAATTAATTTTCCAATCATGACCGTATTCTTATGAGACTTAAACATTAAAATTGTAAAGTACATCTAGAGCCTTTATATTGGTGAATGTTATTATGTTTGTGCACAAACATTAGTAGAGAATTGCAGCACATCTAAAGGATGTAATTTAATTACAATGGGATAAAAAGTCAATAATTAAAATTTTAAATCGTTTGTCGTGAATGCAGTAAGTGACTACATATAATAATGAGATGTATTACCTCAATATCTAGAATCTTTTGAGAATTGTTTTATCATTTTATTTAAGACTGAATACTATTCGTATATAATATGACAGCCGTATAAATATCCATGAAATATTAACGAACAAGATCTTAATATCTTAATAATAAATCGAACCTTAATTTTTTTTTATTAATCAAAATATATTTAAGTTTCTCAATATAAATAATATTTAATATTTCCTTTATAAATAATATTTAATTAAGAATTCAAGTAGCGTAAGAGTTAAGTGTGTATATTTGTAATGGACTGCTAAGTTAACCTGATTAAGTATGGTTTATATTAATGTTTTTTTTTATATCCTAGTGAATTAAATATGCTATAAATAACTTCTTTTAGTTTCAGGAATTCCCTAACGCTTCTTCCCCTTCTTGCTTTCCTCATCCCTTCTCCCTCTATCCCAATGTTTTTGATTAAATTTTTTTGGTGTTTTTTTTTTGTTTCGGCATTTTTTACAGGTTGGGCCTACACCTTAGCCAGGTGTAGGAAATTGGTGGATTAGTATCTGAACCATCGCATATGGGGGCAGTTTGTTTCTTGTTTTTGCGAATTTCAACATGGTTCAGTGCGGCTAAGAGTAACAGGTGACACCAGACCTATTGCTCTTCCTTCTGTTTTTCTGTTTCTGGTTTTTTTTCCTTTTGTGGCAGACCTGAAGGAAGGATTCTACCTATATATCTATACTATGATTCTACCACCTTCTTTCGCCACAGGCACGCAGAATTCTGATTGTAGATGTGTGATGATATTTAAGGACTCACACCCCATACCGACGAGCGAGGACGTGCTGCCAGCTAGCGCGTGCCACTTGAACATCTTGCGGCAACTTCACGTTGCTCATCCGCACACACATACATTACATCTGGGTCGGATCATTTTTGAGAAACAACGAAACAACGTCCATTATTTTGTAAGTTAATCCCACGAAGAAAGAACTAAACGGAATGGCTATACCGTGTAAAAATCCTGTACGTGAGTGAAGCATCTCGTTTCAGGAAGAAGTATGGGGGACGAAAGGGTGACTTTAATTTCGTCAATAAGAAGAAGATACTTGAATTGTCATTTTCAATGTATACAAGTGCCGAAAAAATTTTTAAATTTTGAATTTAAACTTAAAGGAAGTGAAAACAGTTTCCATTGTAAAATAAACTAAATAAAATGTCGTGCATTGTGCAAAAACGTTAAAATCGCGTCCATCGCCGATTGCCTGGAATATCATTTCATACGTAAGTTTCTTCAGAGTATTTCGCTACAAATAGGTAGTAAATAAGCCCCAAACATGTAAACAAAGTTAATTACTAAGCAATTTTAATTAAAAGCAGTAAGAAAAATTCATTGTTTACATTTGGCAAAGTTTTTTTTGTTTAGCTTGAACTTGATTTAATTTGACGCAGAGACATCGTAAATATAATATTTTTGGGGCTATTGAACTTAAAGTAATATTTTTCGCAAATTTACCTAGAAAAGAAAAATTACTACGCTATCTTCAAAATGCGTTTGTAGTGGAAAGTATGTTTGGAGTTGTGAGATGCTTCAGAACATTGCGTTTACAGCCGTTCCGTTTAGTTATTTCTTCGTAGCCTTGCCCACAAGAGAAATGCTTAAAACACGTACGAGTTTTTTACAGGCAAGGGCACTTCCTCTAGTTCTATATGTCTTTGTTGCCAATTTTGAAAAGGGCATTGAGCCGAGATTGAGTTTTTTGGCGCTTGTTTAATGTCGCTCCGTAACGGTTGCATCCTTAGAATAAAGAACTAGAGGAAAGGACATCATTCGGAAAAATGTAAGCATTTTGCTATATGTAGTAGAACCCAAGCGATGTGTGCGTTTCGAACATGAAAACAGTAAAATTATGTTTGTATACAGGAGGGGCCAACTCATTTTGATAATATTTTAAATTAGATGATTTAAATATATATTCTTATAACACTTTTAATATAATATAACTTTGCCCGACCATATTTTATTAATTTACCCCCAAATATTTGAGTACTACGGAGACGACTTTGATTTCAAGGCGACATTCGGTCCAATTTGACATTTCAGGCGACATTACCACTTAACCCACTTGGCCAAGAAGAAAAATGCTTATCACACGTACAGCATTTTCTTTGAAATATGTGCAAAATATGTGTAAATAAAAGCTAAATTACCAAAGAATATAAACATTTCTCTTGATGGTGCTCGTTTGTTTACATTTGAACTTTATCAGAGTTTTGGATCGCCTTCGTGGTTTCAGCGACAGCTGACGGAAGTTTTTGCCTAGGGGCTCTAATAAAACTTTAAAATATTTTTTTACTTTTTGATATTTCAGATTTCCAAAAGATAAAGACTTCCGAGAACTGTGGTTAAAATCCATCGATAAAACTAATTATATACCATCCAATGGTAGTAATGTTTGCGAGGACAACTTCGAATGAGTCAAAAATTTACTACTTCCATGGTGAAAACTAACACATTCACACCTTTCAAGTTTAGGTTAGGTTAGGTTCGTGTGGCTGCCTTAAGGGGCGCACTTACACCTCAAAAGGCCCATTGTGATGCCACGGGAATCCAAGGATTCCCTCCACCTCCTCATTAGAACCATCCGGAGCTGTCGATGAAGCGCCAAAGATCTGCAACGTCAATCACCGCCAGATCGCATAGACTATCAAAGAAATACTTTCGCTTCTACAGAAGTCATTTGAGGGGATCCCCAGTCTCTTCGCATGTAAGCCAATAAGGCAATGGCCTGTGATAACCCCAGTCGCTATTCTGAGGTCAGATCTACCCCTCGAAAGCAGAAAATTGGAGCGCCTTAGATCCAGTTTAGGCCAGATCTGTCTGGACGTATGGCACGTAGTGCCGTTTGTCCATCTGTGGTTCGCTAAGTTGATTGCTCTCCTACTAAGCAACATCTTACAGGTTGCCAAGGGCCAACCAAGAGTAGTCCTTTCCGATTCAATCTCCAGGGTGGTACCACGTCTAGCAAGCTCGTCCGCTACGCAGTTTCCAGGAATATCCCTGTGCCCCGGGAGCCAGCACAGGTGAATTTGATACCGTTCGGTCAGCTCATTTAAAAGCGAGCGACAGCTGTTAATAGCCCTAGATGTCGATAGGACAGAATCGAGAGATAGCAGAGCAGCCTGACTATCTGTAAGGATACAGATGTCCTTTGGAGCTTCGTTCTCCCTTAGCCACTTCAAAGCTTCCTGAACAGCCATGACCTCCGCCTGAAACACACTACAGTAGTCTGGAAGGCGGAAGGATAAGCTAATGTTCAATGTTTCTGAGAAAACACCACCCCCACCTTGGCCCTGTAGCTTAGAGCCATCTGTATAAATTTGAATGGACTCCCCACAGAGATTGGTGTCCCCCTCCCAGTTCACACCTTTCAAACACATAAGGAAAATTCGGAAACTTTTTGAGCATAGTGCACTTCCTTTCGTTTTTTTTTGTTCTAAGGTTTTCTGTTCTAAGCTCAATCCCAGCATCCAGAGATGCAAATTGTATGTACGTACAATGAATCGTGCAATAAACGTCATTGTAACCAGATCAAATTTCTTTTAATTCTTTTTTGCTTGCCATCCAATGAAATTTACTACAATATCAATTTCATTCGCCTACCAATATCTCGAAAATAATAATTTGTGGTCGAAATCATTTTTGCAAAACAACGTCCATTATTTGTAAGTTAATTCATTTTCATTCTACGAATGTAAACGTAGTACGTATGCGCCATCAGTGAAAACAAAACGAATTTTATATTTTGACTGCTAGGTGGCGCCATATTGTAATTAATAAAACGTAGCTTAACATTAATGTTTGAAGCAATTAATTTAGCTGTAAATATGCGTAAATTGTTTCACAAATACCTTTTCAGAGCAGAAATTCATAACAAATTATATAATTGCTTTCGTGCTGCTATCTAAGAGTTAATTTTAAAAGCTGATGAGTGGCTTATAAACTAAAATTTTACTACATTTTTTAAATTGTAGAGTAGTTACAGCAGTTTATTAACTTAGAAAAGCTTTACAAAAATTTAGTTTTTTAAGTTTATTTTAAATTTTAAGTAAAAACACGTATTTAAAATATTTTGAAATTGATATCGCCTAAAAGTATGTAATTTATTTCTTAAAAATATCTTTAGCTTGGTATCACCTACATTGTGCGTGCAAACGCAAGCACCACAGTACCGTAAAATAATTCTAAAAAAGTCGGCCCTGGAATTTCAAGGGCAAAACTGTGAGCTGACAAACTCGAGAATTGTAATCGAGTCACCAAAAAAGGCAAAAATGAATTGATGAAAATAAATCTAATCGGTAATTTGGTGTCAAACTGCTGCTTGCTGCATTTAATTAATTAAAAAACGATAAAAGGGAGCTAATCGTGTGTAGCTTTTGAATGAATGAGTGAATTTTATTAATTTTAAGTTTTCACCGACAGTTTGCGATTAAAACAAAGTAAAGGATAACGTTTTTAGGTAACAAATTACAATTGGGACATTACGTAAATTCCTAGATTTTCATTCCATATAATCCTAATTTCGACAAATATCTATTTATTCCTTGCTTTAAACTTGTCACTGGTTGAGGTTTATTAGTTAAAACTTTTCGGTGACAAAACCGACATGGACGCCGAAAGCTGTTTGGAAGATGGAGAAATAGAATCGGACACGAGTGTGTCGGCTGATAACGTACGCGTACCCAAAAACGAAAGCTCTGCTAAGTGTTTAAATTCAAATCTTGTTACCGACGAAGATGGTCTTATTCTTGAATATGTAAATGATCGGAAAAGTGGTGAGTCGTTTTTTCAGTGGTAAACAACACTTTAACTAAGTCTGGATTTTTTTTTATTTGCTCATAAGATTTAAATTGTGAAGATCGGTCTAAACATACCAAGGGGTTACGCAAACATTGTTCCGAGTACGATGCTTCCCGGGTGAGTGATAAACAAATTTTACTACCTTCCTATCTGTAGTTTATTTTGCTTTGGAGCTGCTACGATCGCATATTTTCGAATCACATTTTATACCTACATGTACCTATATCAAGTTTTAAGAAGGAATATTTCAGTGGCAGTGTGAAATAACGACACTGCTGTAAAACTAAAGTAGTAGTTATGGCCGTTATTTAACGCTGCCTCAAGTTTATTGCTCAGCAGTTTTAATACAGAAGTGGGTGGCCCAACTAAGCAAATTTACTATTTCTTTTCAGGACAAAAACAAACAAAATTGATAGTACCATTACATTACTAATTTGTACTTATGTGTCTTTTTTCACGATATTGAAAAGAGTTATATTGCCTTACCTTAACAGCCTTCTTAATATAATAGGTTTTGTTTAAACGACAGCTTTCAGTTGAGTCGAGGATCTCTTAGCTAGTTTAGAGAATTGTTGTTCGTAACCACGTAGTCTATTAATGTTTTAGTGTCTACAATCATTTGTGCCCCATTAATCATAATCATGTTATATAGCTCCCTATTATATGTGTCATTTGAATTCAACCAATTGATGTTAAAGTCGCCGACTATAAGGTAATTTTTATTACTTTCATACAAATCGGTTATTAAGTTTTTAAATTTGTCACAAAATATCCTATTCGATGTTTTCGGGGATTTGTAAAGCACACACACTAAAATCGAAAATCTACCGAAGGAAACTTTAATTTTGACCCACCATATGTCCTTTTCATATGCATATTCCTCAATTTTTTCATACTGCCAACAATTGAATAAGTAAACTGCCACTCCTCCTGTATGCGATGACACACTATTACATCTAATTAAATCATAATTTTTAATTGACAATTCCTCATCAGTAACATTTTCCGTTAAATGTGATTCCGACAACATTATCAAGGGAAATTTCGTCGAAATTATTTACCAAACCCTGGACATTCATATATAAGCAACTGACACTCTTTAATTGCTAATATTCAATTTTATCCCTAGTAATTGAAAATGAATTAGCACTTTCTGTTCAAACAAATTTTAACACAATATTTTGTTTATTTTTAAAACAAACTACCTGACAGAGTTTGTCTTCTGGGAGTGTTAACTAATCCTGCGAGGGAAAACAGTCTTTCTACAGGACCAAAAGACGTCAATAGAGTATTAGATCTCCATGCTAATTAACTCAAAGATGGGTATTTTTTCCAAATTAAAATAACACAGAAGTTGGTCCTTAATTTTGTTCGGACAATTTCGAAATCCTTGACACTTTTTTGTAATTTAATCTTTTAATTTTTATAATTGCCCAAACTGTTAACAACAAATTACACTTAATAAAAACTCTATAACTCTATAACTGCACTAGTGTCCGGACACAACTCTTTTAATCAATTTTTTGTTCGATGAATTTATTACTATTAAGAGTATGCAATATATTTTAATGTTTTATTATTAATTGGGTTGTCTTTATTGAAGAAGCTTTTTTCTAGTATTCGGACATTAATATTTAGTATTCGGACACTACAGTTTTAGTCCTTCTTTTTAGTTGAAAATAAAAATAAACAAGCTTTTTCAAAGAAATTTAAATATTTTATTCATTGAAAGTATTGTAGACACAATTCAAAGCACTCTTTAGAAAAAAAAACAGCACATAGGTACTACAAATTATCTTAACTTAACTTAAACCAATCAAACGAATAAAGAACTTTTAGGTGGTAGGTACAAGATAGGAATGCACATGGTTGGTTGGTTGGTTGGTTAGTCGGGCTGTTTGTTGCTAAGAAGCACCAAATTCACTCGGAGGCCATGAAGGCCCATTGTGAATGCCCTTAAAAAAAAAAAGCATGGTCAGAACTTAAAACCACCCAGATCTCTGTAAGAATCTATTTAGGTCCACCAGTGCTATCTCCGCTAAGTCGTCCGAGTTGTCAAAGAACCTTGCTCCCAAACAGGCGAGTCGTCGTTCTTTTAGAGCCGGACATTCACAGAGTAGATGCACTATGGACTCAATTTTTTCTTCGTCTCTGCAGCTTCTGCAGAACTCATTCGATGGTACGCCGAGTCTAATGCCCATAGCTCCTATGGGGCAGTGTCCGGTGATGACGCCGACGAGTGTTCGAATGCGCTTTCTATCGAAGGATAAGAGATTTGAAGTTCTGCTCTGATTCAGCTCCGGCCATATACTTCGTGTTGTGAGACAGTAGCTGATATTTTTCCACCGTTCCGAAGTCATGTTGGAGTAATGTCTATTAATTTGACTTTTTGCTGTATTGAGGGGAGGGTGCACCCTTTCCACCGGCATGTCTATATCTGTGCTTGAACCATTTTTGGCCAGTTCGTCGGCTTTTTCGTTACCCTCTATACCGACATGTCCTGGAACCCAGCAGAGCCTAAGCGTATGTTGTGAAATATTTCTTAGGGCTCTGATACAATCTTTCACACATTCTGACTTTATCACGTTGGAGTTCAACGCCTTGAGTGCTGCTTGACTGTCCACACAAATAGTGATCTCAGTTGTTGAAATCTGTTTTTCTTGGACAATCAGTGCAGCTTTCATTATAGCGTATATCTCCGCTTGGAAGATGCTGCATTCGTTGGTGAGTCTATACGACTTACTCATTTGCAGCGCCTCCGAGAAAACTCCAGCTCCAATCCCCCTTTCCGTTTTCGATCCATCTGTGAAGATGGCAGTTCCTTTAATTATGTTTTCAGGATGCTTCCAATCTTCTCTATTAGGTATGATAACGGAAAAGGGTTTTCCAAAGTCATATTGTGGCTTCATATAATCAGTTGAGGGGTGCAACCCATTTTGATTAAAGAAGTTCAGTATGACTGCATGTCCAAAATTCTGTGGTATCCATTGGCTGTTTTCTCTGAGTCTGAGGGCTGCCAGGGTTGCCATTCTTTTCGTGTGGAGTTCTATGGGTTGAAGGTGTAAAATGGCTTCCAAACCAGCTTGTGGTGTGGATTTTATTGCACCTGTTGTTCCCAAGCACGCGAGCCTTTGCACCTTTGCTAAAAACTTAAGGTGAGATTTCTTATTTAATGCATCCCACCAAACAATTGACCCATGGGTAAGAATAGGCCTGACGATGTGTACATCCAGTGTACAATGTGCGGTTTCATGCCCCATTTCTTACCAAAGGTTTTCTTGCAAGCATAGAACGCATTGAGTCCTTTCTTCATCCTCTCTTCCATATTCCGTCTCCAATTCAATTTGGAATCGAATATGACGCCCAGGAACTTTGCTTCCGAGGAGAGTTTGAGGGCACTACCTTTAAGTTTTGGTAGTTTCCAAATAGGTAGTTTGTTTTTCTTTGTGAACAGGACCAATTCTGTCTTATGGGGGTTTATAGTAAGACCGTTGTCCTCTGCCCATCTTGATATGTCTGTCAAAGCAGAGCTCATAACATCACTGACCGTTTGTAGGAACTTTCCTTTTGTCAGCAAGACTATGTCGTCTGCGTACGCTACTGTTTTAATGCCTTTACTGATGAGAGATTTGAGGATTTTGTTTAGAGAGATGTTCCAAACAATACTCCCCCTTGTGGTGTACCTCTGTGAACTGTTCTCCTAATGGAAGAATCCCCTAAACTGGCATTGATGACCCTGCTTTTTAGCATTGTTTGTATCCAGTTTGTCAGAAATATTTCATTTCCAGATTCCCCTAAAGAGGAAGTGATGGATCCTGTTTTAAGGTTGTTGAAGGCTCCTTCAATATCAAGGAAGACAGCCAAGGTATATTCCTTATCATGGAGAGATTTCTCAATCGTTCTCATAACCTCATGTAGTGCTGTGTCTACAGACTTGCCTTTAATATACGCGTGTTGTGCATTACACAGGTACTTGGTTGACTCGAGATGTTGCCTGAGATGTAGATCCAGTACCCTCTCTAGTGTTTTCAATAGAAACGATGAGAGGCTGATTAGTCTATAATCTTTGGCTGTTGTGTGGCTTGGTTTCCCTGCTTTGGGAATAAAGGCCACACGCACCTCTCTCCATCTTTTCGGTACGTATCCGGTAATAAGGCAATGCTTCAAAGACTGCTTTAAGCCAGGGAGTGATACTCGTTACAGTATTTTGTAGCATAGCGGGGATGATTCCATCCGGTCCTGCAGATTTGTAGGGTTGGAAGGATTTCACCGCCCATACTACCTTGTCCTCACTTATGCAGTCCCCGATGGCTGTCAAGTTTTCCATTGGAAGTGGAATTTGCCGAACATCTTGTTGTTGATCTTCTAAATTTCCGTTCGAGCATCCAGGGAAATGGGTGGAGACGAGCTGTTCAAGAATTTCCTGACTGTCCTCTGTCCAGGAGCCGTCGTCTTTACAGATGTGCCCAAGGGGTGTAGGGGCTTTGGCTAGGATCCTGCGGAGTCTAGCAGCTTCTGTCGTTGACTCTATGTTCGAACAGTAGTTAATCCAGGATGTTCTTTTTGCAGTTCTCGTTTTCTTTTTAAATTCATTGAAGCTGGAGCGATATAGGTTCCAGTCTTCTTCTGCTCTAGTTTGCTTGGCCTTATTGAAGAGTTTCCTGGTCTTGGTCCTAAGAAGTCGAAGTTCCTCTGTCCACCATGGAGCATGGCTTCTTTTAGGTGGTCGACTAATGGGACAGGATCTCTTGAAAGCGGCCGTTAGCGTATTCGTGATGAGGTTGACTGATTCCTCGATTTGTGTTCTGTTCGAAATGTTACCCTCTGGTGAGGACTTTAATCGACTTGCTACAAAAACAGAGAATTTATCCCAGTCAGTCTTGACAGGGTTTCGAAAGGGTTTACCTATCCGAAATTCAAAGTTGATGCTGAAGGTTATCCTAAAATGATCCGAAAAGGAGAATTTAGGTGATACTCTCCAGTCACTAACCCTTGATTTGTCTGTGGTTTGAGCTAGTGTTAAATCTATTACTTCCTACCTAGATCTGTTTTGAAAGGTAGGATGCCTTCCTCTGTTGCAGATACTTAGTTTGGAAAGTAGAATAAATTCAAAAATAGACTCACCTCTAGTGTTTGTGTCGCTGCTCCCCCATTGAGTATGATGAGCGTTGGCGTCCATTCCAATGACCAGATTTGCTCCGGTGGTGCTGGAGTAGCTAACCAGGTGTTTCAGGTCACTCGATGGAGGGTTCTCTTCTTCGTATGGCAGGTACGCGGATGCGAGATTGAGTTGTGGTTCATTCTTGCGGTCGCATACTGCTACTGTATGGTCGCAGGTACTGAAACGATAAGAAACTAAGAAATTTAGCTTTTTGCATACCAGGATGCAGCTTCTCAATTTACCTTCCTTATTTGTATGTAGGAGCTCATAATGTTTGTCCTTAATCCTTGAATTGCAGCTCCGGAGAGCCACGGTTCTTGGATTAGGGCAACATCTATTTTCTTCTCCGCCATGAAGAGCAGCAGGTCGTCGGTAGTAGCTCAGGAGTGGTGCAGATTAATTACATCCGTACATTTAAAATTCTAAAAATATTATAGGTAGGACGTTAAATAAAAAAATCACAGCCCAGTTTTAATTCATTGGGGAACAACAAAAAACAGTACCTAATTCAAGTAGTAAATTAAAAATTAAAATATCAGGTCCTAGGTTAGGTTACAAACAATTAAGACACATGAAGTCCTTTTGACTTGCTTCTAAATACGTTAAATCGCACATTGAAGTGAACTTAAGGTGAAACCACCTAGTGCAAGAATCACAGCCAATATTCTTTAGGTTATCGTCTTCTATATTGCTCTGCAATTTTTCAGAGCAATTACCACATTTTTCCTTTTTCTTAACTAATTTTTATTTTCTTTTTAAATTTGTTTTCTTTTTTAATAGCCTTTCTTCTTTTCTTTTTTTTATAGCATCGATTTTGTCCTGCGTATTTTTTTCTTTCCTAGGGAATATTTCTCTCCAACCCTCGGAAGAAATAGCACTAGGTGACCTATCAATTCCTTCTTTTTTAGCACGTGTCTTATCACCATAAGAAACTATCTTTGGGTAAAAAAGATGCTTACCCATAATTGAGCTGATGGATGATCTTCTGCTCAAACTCGAAGGGCCAGGTGTCGGAGATTTGCAAAAGAACCAGGTTTTGGTGATTCGAAAAGGAGCAGTTGTGGGAGAAACAATTTGAAGTTCTGGAGATGTAGTTGAGAACGGGACTGGGTGGGTGCTACAGGCTGTGTGTCGCTTTCGAGTATTACCGTAAATAATTCATCAGCATTGGTACGGGAGCATGCCAGTTGTAGAGTTCCATTAGTGATGGTACCACTTCTTTTGAGGCTTCTTTTATAGTGTCCAAGACTACATCAATATCCACATTCCTGTCTTTTAACGTCTGAGGTAGCAGCTCAATAACTTCAATTGCATTGTTAAATTTTTGCAATGGAATTGACTCTTGTGTGGTTCTTGTTTTATGAGGAGTTTGAGCAACATTTTTAGCCATAATATTCTTAACACATTTTGTGTAATCAACTGTTTTCGGATCGAAAGGATAAAGACCACATTTCCTAAAGCCATTTTTTATTGTGGTTTCCATATTAACATTCCGCAAAATAGTAGCTTCCAGCAAAGGGCAAAAGGTTTTTTTGATGAGAACTTGGCCAACATTCGCTAACTGCCCTTCTCGGACTGTTTTCTTCCAGTCATTGTTCAATGGCTTGAAAACACTGACGTCAGCTGGCTTCATCGTATGCGTGGTGCCTGGTGGTAATATATACATAATTATATCCTTTTTGTTGCACCATTCACTTAGCTCCAACGTCAAGTGGGACTTGTGGCTGTCCACAAAAAGAATGACTGGCCTGGGAACGATCCATCCATATACGCCGTTAACCACATATTCAAAAAATGTTTCACTCCTCATCCGCTTTTAGTCCCAAAAACCAGTTTGATGGCATGCTCTGCACAATATCCTTTGGTGGCCGTAAATATGGAAAAATCACCATTGGTGTTACCATTTTCCCATCAGCGGAAAAGACAATTAAAACTGTCAATGTTTCTTTATCATTTCCAGCCTATATTTGGTGCACGTTTTTGTATCCCCGTGGTGCAATCACTTTGCCCGTTTTCGGGCAAAGCTGGAAGCTGGTTTCGTCCCCATTCAATATTCGTGCTGGATCATTTAAAATATCTTCTTTCGGCAAAAGGTTACTTTAGAACGTTTTCTATAGAACCGGAACACATTTGCCATGTCATTACGATTTTCTTCCATTCATTCTTTAGTGGTTTAAAAACACTCACATCCGCAGGCTGCATGATATGCGTCGTATTGGGCGGTAGGGCGTATAAAATTATGCCATTATTGCTGCAGTATTCACTTAGTTCTAAAGTTATGTGACTTATGGACATCTACAAAGAAAATCACCGGTTTTCGAACCACGTTTTCAATCAACCATTTCTTAAGCCCATTAGCGACATACTCGAAGCCTTTCATCCAACCAGACTCAGACAAACCGATATACCAGGAGGAAGGCACGCTATCGGCAACTTCTTTTGGAATACGCACATATGGAAATACGACCAGGGGTGTAACTACTTCTCCGCTAGCAGTAAATTTTAATAATACTGTAATGGTCTCTTTTTCGTTTCCTTTGATTTGGTAAACGTTCTTGCATCCTTCGGCGGCCAGTACTTTTCCCGTTTTACGGCATAAGCTAAACCCACTTTCGTCGCCGTTTAGTATTTTTCTTGGATCTTCCAATACGTCCTCTGCACTTATTTCTTTTAGATAGGCTTATAATTTAGTAAACCATGCTCTTATCATATTTTCGGTAACAATAGCTCAACCTTTCGCAATACCTGGAACTCTACAGGCTACTTCAGGGTGAATTTTCAAGAATAGTCGAAACCATTTTTTGCTTGGCCGACCATTTACGAATGGAGTTTTCCTCTTATCGTCAATGACAACTGTCTAGAAGTTCATCTTTGTTGATGGGAAAGCCACAGTTTGTAAGATTTTTGTACCAGTCAACAATTTTCCTTTATTTTGCAGCTGTTAAAACTGTAGAAGGCCCTGATGTTGAGATCTATTCTGGAATTTTCCCACTCAATTTATCCTGGAGAGTAGTTCTAGGAATGTTAAATTTCTGCCCGGCTTCTCTAATTGAAATAGATCCGTTTCTAATGCAGTTTAGAGCCGGTTCCCTTGGAGTCATTATTTCTGAAAATAAATTGAAAAATACTTTTTCAAAAGCACCCCAATTATGTATATCTTTAGCAGTAGCTCAATTAAACTCAGCCTTCTCATTTCAATTTAACGGATGGCCGCTTACTAGATTATGATATGAGAACTAGAATTTTCTGTACCTAAAAACGGCCACCCTTTTTTTAAAAGTTTAGAAAAATGTAATTGTTTCAAATAGACTTTTTTCAATCTTCTGCTTTACTACTCTGTTAATTCTTGTACATCAGCTTATGTTTTAGCGGAAATATTAAATTAAAACCTCATTTTGGACAGCATGATTAGTGTCTTCCTTTTACCTATCCTGCTTTCACTTAAAGTACCTGAACAAACCTTTTTTTTTTTTTTTTTTAAATAGGTATGAACGATATTTTTTTCTGAATGCAAATTTCCCTTTTCTTTGTTATTAAAAAATTAAATTCTGACGTGATATGTACGCTTCCTATGATACCATAAAGGGCTTTTAACCGTATTGTGAGTACTAATTGTGTTTATATTACTGCGCAAGTGAATGTAGACTAGTTCTGGCCGCCAAAAGGTGCTTTTACCCTACAACGTGTAACCTTTTTTTTAAATAGGCTGTGCCACTTCCATGACTACACTCTCAGTAGCAGGTATATCACTTCCCTGAATTTTATCCTTGCCAACATAGATTTTGAAACGAGTACAATAACCTGATGTAGATTCATAAAGTTTATAAAATTTTATGCCAAAACGAGCTCTTTTGGAGTTAATAAATTGAATAAAACTCAATCGACCTTTGAATTTCATTAACGATTCATCAAGAGCTACTTCACTATCAGGAGTATAAAGGTAACACAATTTATTATTTAGGTAATCCACTATATTTCTAATCTTTCTTATTCTGCCATCTTGATTTTCCTTTTCATTATCCGTAAAATGTAGGAAGCTTGAAATATCAAAAAACCTATCGCGTGGCATAGTGCTGGCAAAAACTGGAGTACTTATTGCATATCTTTTTGACCAATACATATGCAGTTTTGGTTTCTTCATTTGCGACATCAAGATGCATAATACAATATAAGCTTTCATTTCATCAGAACTTACACGAAAGCACCTTTGGTTTTTTTACACAACCTTCTTTTTCTATCACTTGTCTGGCATATCTATTCGTCTCTTCTACTATAGTGTCCCAAAAATCTTCATTCAAGACTTCTATCAAAACATCTAAAAGCGTAGGATTACCACCTAGTCTACGCAGGCAAAAAGGATAAATTCCAGGTATTTTAGAAAAACGTTTTATATCAGGTATATTTTCTTTTTCTTCCCAAATCCATTCCTCTGATAATGGTTCACGAGAAGATTCACTATCACTGCTCGATTAACGTCTTGTGCGTCTTTGAAATTTTTTTGTTTTTTTGTTTTTTGGAGCGGGGAAATGCATTTACGCACTCAGGTGACCGAAGCCACCCCAGACCAGTCCTACCGGATAAAACCCCCCTCCGGACAAGATCGGTTAGCAACACACCCACACCTGCCATGCCTGGTGTATCTAATTCTTCCTGGCCAGGCCAGAGTATTACAACACGGTTTCAAATGTGGCTGATGTAAATTCTCCACATCCTCTCCGCTTAGTTTCACTTAATCCCAAGATATTTATTTCATAATGGGCCATTTCCCACTCTACATCCATGATCTTTGCGTATCCAAACTCGTCACATACAGTTCTCACGTTCCATAGTCCGATCGTAGTCCGTTGTTTATAGTCAAAGGTCGTAATTACAAAATAATGGGTTTCCCCCCCTCCTTTCTCAACCGGGCTTGGGACCGGGTACGTCGGATTTAAGTATCTAAGGTGAGGGTATGAAGAAAGGGTGGCCGTGATTAATTTCGTAACATACATATTTCCTGATTGGGATGATTGTGTTTTCTATTCTTTCTATAGAATGCATTTGTTTAAATTGCTTAGTTCATACGAGTAGCATATATGAAAACACTAGAGTGAAAAATTGTAAAAAAAAATTGTTTTTTAAAAAAAGGTTAACCAATTTCACAAAAAGGGCTAAAAAGCATAAATTAATATTTAATTTTATATCTATTATGACATTTTGAAGAACAACTATTTAACAGCAATCGAAAATACCATATAAAACTACCTAAGCATTTTAGCTCACTAAATTATAAAAAAGGAGGATAAAATACTTTAGTTGTTTTGTTCGTTTAAATTGCGTCGTCGGTTTTGAAATAACTATTTTTATTATCAAATTACTTTAAATATTTATGTAAAAGCTTAATGTCATTGCACAAATGAGCGCTAATGTTAGTTTTTGTTTGTTACTTACAAGAAATTTAAAAAAAGCACGATTGGTGGCCGCCAATAGCTCCAATAACTTTGCAATTGTTTGTCGTTGAATTGGGTGAAGTTTCTTTTACTCATTATGCTCCGAAGGAGAAGAAGTGAAAGGATTAATCAAAAAAGTTTTTAAATAACATTACATTTATTCTTTACAGCAATCGACGATACTTGGAAATTCGGAAGATTTTATTGATGAGTATGAGCTATTATGGGTACGTGGAGGAAGTCCCTCTGGTCATCATACAGGAGATAGTAATTCCTTTGTTGGCTATACATCACATGAGAGAGAAAGTATGAGCCAATATTATCAAAACTCTCTAATATATCCGTACGATAGCGACGATAGCTATGATAGAAGTTACCCGTCCCGGAAAAAAAGACGTAATGATCGCTCCCGCAGAAAGAAGAAGAGATCATATAGAAGACATAGAGAAAGTGAAAAATTACAAAGCCACCAAAGTAATTCGGTAAGCTTTCAAATATTTTTATGTAGTGTTGCGTTATTGGTTTGAAAAAATTGTAGCTACCGGAAAGATTTTTCTTGTTCTTTCAACTTTATTGTACGATGAAGATCTGCTAAGCTCAATTTTTATACCTAGTTGTTGCCTATTTTATAAAAATAGAAATTTATATTAATTTTTAACTCCTGTTTTAAGCTGAAGTTTTAAACTATTTTATTTTCCTATTTGAACTAAAATTTTCCAGAAATGAATTGGAAATGCATGTTAATCCTAATTTTATGATTTCGCAATAATCACTTCTGTCGAAAATAGCTTAATTATGAAAAAGAATTATTGGAATATTTGGGTAGATGATGTAATATGAAGGGTTTAGAGCAGGTGTGTCAGACTCTTTTAAACCACGGGACTGGTAAGATTCACGCGGGTCACATCATATTTAAAAAATTTCTTAAAATTATATTTTGAAGTTAGAATGCAGTAATGTAGATAGAGCAAATTAACACACGTTATGGAATTCATGAATCCCTTGTAATAGTATATAATTGCTACAGTACTACCCCCCTGCAATCCTTGATCACGACAGACCAATTCTTGAGTATGCGTCTCAGGTTTGGTCACCTTGCTATGCTGTTCATTCTAGACGCATCGAGTCGGCACAGCGGAACTTTGTTAGGTTCGCACTAAGAGACCTCAAGTGGAATGATTCATTAAGGCTTCCTTCCTCGACGCAGCGTTGCTGACCTGATCTTTATTCACCAGCTTTTGAACTCGAACATAGATTCTCGTGCCCTTGCAGGTAAGGTTTCTTATAGATATATCCCGTATAGCTTTAGAAGACTTCCTTTAATTCATATTGTTCACTCTCGGTCTAACTATGGTATGCACGAGCCCATAAATCGCATGTTTAGAGCGAATGTGTGCCCTTTTTTCAACCTAACCCTTACTAAAGATTCGCTGACACGATCTCTGTTCTCTGTGCACTCCTGACTGTTGTGCGTAGTCTAGTTTTGATTATTTATGCTTGTTGCATGTTGGTGTGGGAGCCTCATTCACCTCAATATATTCTATATTCTGGCTATAGGTGAACTGATTCTAGGCTCCTGCCTGAGAAGTGCGCCTTCTGAGTTAGAAGAGTTAATTCTATATTAGTTCTTTATGCTTTCAATAAACTGTATAAATAAATTTCATTCAAATCAGTCGAGTGGTTTTTGAATTGCAGCGGTCACCGACTTTGAAAACATAGTTTCGAGAAAAGCAAATATAAAGTTTTACACTCGATTTATGTATAGAAATGCTAATTATTTAATTACACCGAGTAATTTTTTCCTTGATCATATAATTGTTCTTCTGTCGATGTGGAATCTTCTAGGATATCGATTTTCCAACTTAGTGACTGAATGGAAAGCTCTGATTTTCGGTTTACCTGGTTACTCGTCTTGTCGTGCAGTCGTGACACAAATTCTTTAGTTTCACCTGTCTTCGATATAGTATCGCCAGTTTTTACAGAAACAAGCTTATCAAGAGAAGCTTAAATTTTTTCTAAAATGCTCCATACCCTATCACCACCAGTTATTGTTCCGTGAAGAGGGATAATTTTCAACTATTCTTCGGTGATTCTCATGTTATTATCGTAACCACAAAAAAACCAGTAACATCTCTTAGATTTGTGCTTTCATCAATCGCAACTGAGAATAACTGGACTTTAGTATAATATATGTGTCCTGTAGTTGTGACTGACGCTATTTGTCATTTCCGTAATTCTGTCTACCACCGTATTTCTTGATAACAATATATCTCGATTTTTTTCGTATCATATTATGCTGTTTTTCATTTTATTGCAGAGCATCATGCCCATGAGCTCGAAAAATCAAAACGTGGATTGCATGTGGACTAAGTTCCACTTTTCAAAGTTTTGAGAGATCTGTTATTTGATGATCAAAATATAAACTATGTACTTGCTTTATTGTTGTAGTGAAAAGTAAACATTTTAGCAGCATAGAGAAGTTAAACAAACAAAATATATATATAGAACATTCTACCGTGAGAATTCCCTTCACCGACTGCATTTAAGCGGCTTAAGGGGGGAAGTACATGAAGAGGCCGAAAAAAAAGAACTTTTTTGGGATTTATTTTTGGGAAAATGAAAAAGGTCCACATGAAATCGATATTATATGTATTTAGGGCAATGCTTTAAGAAGAGAAAAAACATTTTACATTTTGAAAAATAAAAAATTAATCAACTTTTGGTGGGTTTCGTAACTCGTGTCGCGGCTAACATCGAAATCGGCGTAAATTCTCCTGGCCGCAATTTTCATCTGAAATCAAAAAACCAAACATTATTATACTCGAGGGGGTTGTTTATTCTAGATAGACTACGATCTTTTCGAAATTCGAACATTAACTATAAAAATCGGGCATGCAAAAAAAAGTTGGCTTTTTTTGCAAAAATTTTGATTATTTTTGCGTCAAAAATGGTCTTAAAATGATTTTTTTGCTATGTCCGTAGTCTATCTAGAGTAGTTTTTTATGCCCTTTAAAATGAGTGCTGGATGAAAAAAATCGGTTCACTAGTTTTTTTGTAATCTTTTACGCCAATTTGAAAAACATGGTTTTGAGAAACCGCCGTTTAAAGTTTGCCCCGAAAAACTGACGAAAAAGATGCAGATAAGGAGAAGATAAGAGGGGAGGGGTATTCTCAGAAAAATCGGTATTTGGACTGAAAACGTCGAGAACGCTCTTTAACAAAGTCGCATTCATCACTCTAGATTCCAGAGCAGAAAAAAAATCCGGTAAGCGGAATCACGCGCGCAGCAGAGATCCTCGATCCCAGGCGCGCTGGGCCGGATCGGCGCCGACCACTTTCAAGTGGCATATCTTTCACAATTTTCGAGATAGGCTTTTGGAATTTTGGAATTATATTCTTAGAGCATATACTTATCGATTAAGACAATAAAAAAAAATCGATTTTTAAAAACGTCTTCATGTACTTCCCCCCTTAAGCTCTACTAACATCAGAAACAGCAAAATAAGTAGCAAAATTGTCATTATTAGAAATTAAAACCCACTTTTGTGTTTAGATTCAATTGCAAGATGAAGTATTAACTTTAAATTCTTCTTTAAACGTAAAGTTCGGTTAATTTAAAACATCCAGCCAACGCGACCGAGGTGGCACTTCACAGGCAGAAGCCTGGAATCAATTGACCAGAATATAACATATATTGAGGTGAATGAGGCTCACACACCAACATGCAAAGAAAAATATTAGTAAACAAAAAACCAAAACACGTCCAAACACTACAATCAGGTAGAGTCTAACGCACGACGAATCAATAATTTCATTAACGAGCTACAACCGCATGTAGATTTTTTGAGGTCTGTGTTACTCATGGTACACTATAAACAAAACTAGATTATACGGGATGGGAATGTGTCAAATATTTTTCTTGTATGCTTCATAGTTTGTTGTGAGAGATAAAAAAGAACAACCAGACGAAAACAGTATCTACTATTTGAGAGAGAACACCGAAATATCCAGGAGGCGGATTGACCCAGAGACAATGAGGTCAATGGATATATTATTTTTTTGATGTAGTGAATAATAAATAACGACTGCAAACGATCTTGATAATAATTTTTATATTTGATTAATCACAACTCAAGCAATTCAATATTCAATTCATTTCCTTTCATTCAATTATTTTCTTTTCTCGCGTATACTGCACATTGTTCTTTGCGGAAGTTTTTTTTTCTTTTTTAAATATTTCACTTATAAACTAATAAAGAGTTATAAACCTATTTAGCTGGAGAACATAGAGGTTTTCAGTGAGTGTTAAATAAAAATCGATCTGTAGTTGTATAGAATCATAATCGATTTAAAACCCGAAACCGAATTATTTGTCGATTACAATACTTTCTTTACTCCCAGTGGCGTGCGAAAGTAAAAAAGGAGAAACTTAGGCTTACGACACGGCTCACATTTGCGTCGAATTTAAAATATAAGTTAACGTTGCCTTTACTTGATCAAATATGTTTTATTCTTACATTCACAAAATGCATCAGTACAAAACCTTTGATGACTTTAACTCTGATTTGTTTTTCAAACTTTCCAATATATCGCTTAAGCAAGACCCATTTCTACTTCAAAAAAAAAAATCTAATTTAAATATCAAACCGTGCAAAGTTATTGGTTTATACAAACCTCCAGCCAGCCAGCTCTTACCATAAGTATTTGTTTGTATTATTTTTGGTACAGAAGTCTTAAGAGCCAATGTAACTTCCTTAAGATCAAAATGTCATCGCGTTACTGAATATAGCCGAAAAACGATACAAGCGGTATCACCTACTTTGGTTTTTGAAACAACAAAATTTTGCATGGTGTGATCGAGTAAAACAATTGCTGTATATACAGAAATATTAAAAAATATGAGACAAGGAAAACTATAGTGTTACTACAATAGTAGAGGTCATGATCGACATCGTATAAATAAAGTATTAGTATAATAGCGGTATGCAAAACTGTTTTTTAAGTGCGTCAAACAATTATTTAAGAATCCCAAGACAGCGCAGTAATAGTAGTGCTGAAAATATTAAACTAAAAATCATCACCGCCATCAGGTACTCAGTTAGATTTGCAATTCTGAAAGGGTTTCTAATGTATAAATTCGTTAAATAATAATCTCTTTGCATTCTATAATTATATTTTAAGATAAATCGCGTAATAAGTGGCGTGAATGAACTCTGTCCAATAATGTTTGTGTTTAAAGGTGCTTTTGTTCACTTTTCTATAAACTTTCAAGGATTGATTATTTTAGCTTAAAATGAACTATAGACATTAAAATTATTAATACAAAGATAAACCGTCATTGTGACAGGTTATGGAAAGAATTGTAAGTTTGATATGTGGCAACAATTTTTAGTTTTGAGTTTGCTCCAATATTTATTCTATTCTATCTTCTTTTATTGCTTTTGTTGAATTTTTGATTTGCTTTGTTGAGTTGTTGTCTGTATATTTTATTATTATTACATTGTTCGATTTAACACTGAAATCTTATCTGTTTCTGAAATCATTAAATTAGTTTTACTTCTACCGAACCGATTTTTCTGAAATTCGACACGCATGCATGGTTCCGATGACAATATAATATTTTGAGGTTAAAGTAAGTAGCAGGAGGGAGACGGGTTTTGCTGTCCACTAATGTCTAAATCAGGGTTTAAAATAATTGCTGAACTTTTTACATAACTTCAAACTTAAAAGTTTTCTCTGAACTTTTATTCAATAATATCTTTCTTAAAGTTCACAATATAAAAGTTCTCAGCAAACAGTTTATTAAAAGTTTCAACTATAAAAAAATGTAAGTCAACTTTAACATTTGACAAGCTCAAATAAACTCTATTATGGCAAGAAGCTCATATTTTATGAACTTATGTATATTTTAAAAGATTTATAATGCACCAAATGAATGAGTTAGAAAAAAGTTAATTTGGTCTAAGCGACTCCTCTGTGGTTTTATTTATGAATTGCGTTTATCGATTGGAGGAGTCGAGTTATAGCAAATTTGTATAATTACAAATAAAAAGTAAATCAAGTTTTTCGCTCTCCTATGAAATTGGAAGAAGGCGCATAATAATTTATTAAGGGGCGACCCGACTGTAAGACAACTTTTTCGATTTTTTTTTGTTAACTAGATTATTTTTTAGGATTTGGGAATGTTATTTAAGCATACAAAACAATTTTGAAAAAATTAATAAATTTACAAAGTTATAAATTAAAATCAAATGTTTGCAGGAAAATAGTGGTCCAGCGGCGGAATCGCTTCTTGAAAATAATTGCTTGGAGAAAAACTTAAACACAAACTATGTGACTGTAGTTTTCATTATTCATAGCCGCTTTCGAACGTTTTCTTTCTTCATTAAATGACGAATGTTCTTTTTACTGCATTTTTACTTCTATTTGGAGGGCTCAAAAATATATGAAATTAAAAAAAAACCTCTACGTGCAACGATAGCGGTTATAACAAATTTAATTTAAAAAAATTTTAAATCGGAGAAATGTAGCTAGAGTTATGAGTTTAGTTGAAAAAAGTTGTTTCGAGAAAAACCCGATTGAAGGTTTAAAGACAGTAATAGAAGTGTTGAGCAAAATTTATCTTCTAACAAGCTTAGCAAGCGTGAGCGTGTAAAAAACTAAAATTTTGTTATTTGCCAAATAACGATTTCGATTTCGGCACCATACGATCGACTTTCTCAGTCAACTATCCTATGTCCCTATGGCGTGAGGCAGAATTAGCCGCGCTACATGCGCTCAATTAAACGACTATAACTTTGTAATTTTCTCGATTTTTGATTTAGTATTTATTTTACATATTTTTGAAAATATCGTCATTGTAGTGCGAAAAGCCACTATGAGACATTTTTAACCAAAATAAGAATAGTATTTCAGACAAAATCCTAATTTGTTTCGATCATGTAGTAATTTCGCGCTAAGAATTAATAAAATGCAAAAATTTAAAATTTGGTACTTAAGTGTAGGTTTTAGTCGAGCGGCCTGAAAAATAGCTGAAGTGTATAAATTTTTTTCTCACAGAAGAAGGTAAATAATGTACAATTTGACCTTTTCAGCTATCAGTACATTTACTTAAGTTCAGAAAAAAATGTTTTTTAATTCTTTAAATTGTAAAATTTGCGAGATATCCACGCAATTCTAGTGCCGTGTAGCACGTGCAACGCGGTGCGCCGTGCATGATTCTGCCTTCCTCTTTTATCTGAAACACAAAAGTTATTTGCAATGTAGAATAAATTTGAGGGGCCATGGACCATTTTTAGAGTAATTCAGTGATTTTTGATAAAATGGGGACCATTTGAAAAAAGCCGATCTTTTTGCCCTTTTTTTGTTGTTCATAGTGTCAACGCGTTACGAAGTTATGCCCGGTCAGACAAAAAAAAATCTATGCGTCGAACTTATAACCTGTTTGTTTTTGGGAAGTCGGTTTAAAACTAGTAAATGTAAATATTTCTTGTTGAAAATTGTCCATGGCCCCCTAAATTAAATAATCTTTATTTAAAAGAAAAAAGAAGTCAATCGGTTGAACGGTTCGACTGCAACTCTGCACGGCGTGTCTAAAAACAATGGTTTTGATAAAAACGCGTTTAAAGTTTGACAAAGAAGAAAATTGGGAAAAATATAGTTTTTGTTTCTTAAGGAGTTAAGAAACAAAAACAATATTTTTCCCAATGCAGATTAATCTGCACGAATCTCAGCATTGAGTGTCTTTTGGAGGATCGGGGTCTTCGATCCTCATCCCCAGCAGTTCGTCTGCACCATCGATCAAGTAGACGACATCAGGACACTTGCTGCTGGACCGAAAAATTAGTTTGGCCTGCCTTATGCCCAATCCTAGCTTAAAGTCCGCTTCTTCTAATGACGCATTTCTCGTTGATCAGAAGAAAAGAGGACATGTTGTTGTTCTGCTGTTCTTTAGCCTTGTTAACCGCCCAGTCATCCATGGAAACTGCGGGATTGTGCAACTTAAGTTGCAATAGTTCATTATTGGCCAACTTCATGTTGGGCAATCAAATGTGGGCTCTAGACCTCCTCGGTATCTCTGTAGCTGGAATAACTCCTAACTTGGAGCCGTCCCACTCCTCACTAATCTTAGTGAAGCAGCTGCAGAGGAAGTCTTTGGAGAATTGGTCCTCGCATTTTATAACTCGAAAATCTCTGACGACCTCTGGGGAATTGAAGCAGGGCAGCTGCCTTCCCTGACTGAGACTTTGTTGTCAGCTGCGCAGAGTAGAGCCAGTTACAAATGTTCGCAGACCACTTCGCTCAAAAGTCTCTTCGGATCCTGGATGTGAGCCGGTGATTGTGTGGCATTGTGATTACCTTGCGCTTCTTTTGGTGGCTTGCGCAGAGGTCTCATCTTGAGACCTGTTTCGCTTGCTCACCTCCAGTTGCTTCCTTGCAGCCAAAGCATTGTATTCCGCAACTATGGGTAGGTACTTTGTTTTATCTGCCTTTTTACGCTCGGTGGTAGCACTGCTGGTCTCACTATTAGCAATCTTGCTTAGAATGAACTTGGCCTTTTGGTACTGCTTCTTGCTGTGTTTCCAGCAGACGTTCTCTATCTAGCTTCAGCTGCCACTATTTCTGGTAGCTGCCTTGTCGGGTTTTTTGTTGCATTGCTTAGGTTTTACGGGGTACGCTATGGCTGGTGATCGCCGATCCACTAGCTTCGGTGGATTGCCTTAGTTTCTCCTGGCTGTAGGCTAATAATTCATCGTCTGATGATTGGATGATTTCCGAGGAGATCAAAGTTAAAAAACTTAAATATTGTTTTTTTTATTGTGTTGCATTTTTGGTCCCACGAGTATGCCCGGAAGGGATAGGTCCGCCCCGGCAGGGCCGAGATACCGGGATAAGGCATTAATACAACTGACCTTGCCAGGGAATCGGATAGAGCTCGTTAATGCCTGGTTTAGCCTCTAACCTTATATTCTTCGACACGGTTTCATGTACAAATGTGCGCTCACACCACAACTCTATCGATGGTGAGGAGGCAAGCCGATACACCCGATGCGGTAGCCTCTTCATAATGATTCTCATGTTAATTAATTTATATATTTTTTATTACTATGTTCCTTAGAATAAAAAACTAAAAGGAAGTGCGATAATCCAGTTCAAGCCGTAGAAAATTCTTTGTGTGTTAGCTTATAATGTTATAAAATGGTTAGGAGCTGTCGTAAGGGGGTTCTAAGTTCGACGCGTATTGTTTTTTTTATTTAATTTTTATTTTTTTTTATTTTTTTTTATGTCTGGCCGGGCATAACTTCGTAACGCGTCGACCGATTTTGATGATTCTTTTTTTGTTGGGTAGAGTATGTTCACTGATTGCTACCATGTCAAAAGAATTTTTGGTAGGGTGGGGGTGGGGGGTGGGGGTGAAACCTAACTTTGTAACACGTGGTCCGATTTGGATGGTTCTTTTTTTGTTGTACAGAGTATGATCCCCCATTGCTAATAGGAGAAAAAAAATTGGCCTAGGGTGGGGGGAGGGGTAGGCTAACTTTGTAACGCGTGGACGGATTTGGATAATTCTTTTTCTATTGAGGAGAATATGATGCTTGGTTGATACTACGAGAAAAGAAATGTTGCTGGGGTGGGGGGGAGGGTGGAACCTAACTTTGTAAAGCGTGGACCGATTTGGATGGTTCTTTTGCTGTTGTATAGTGTGATCCCCCATTGCTAATAGGAGAATAATTTGGTCCTATGGTGGTGGTGGGGGAGGGGGAGTGGTAGTAACTTCGTAATGCGTGGACCGATTTCGATGATTCATTTTCTGTTCAGTAGAGTATGTTCCTTGATTGATACCATGAGAAAAAAAAATTTGTGGAATGGGGGTGGGGTAGGGGGTTATAACTAACTTTTAACGCGTGGACCGATTTGGATGGTTCTTTCTTCGTTGTATAGAGTCGAAGACACTAAAAAGTGAAAAATAAAATAGTTTTTAAAAAAAAAAGTTGAACCGACTTCACAAAAAGCGCTAAAAAGCATAAAATAATTTTTAATTTTATATCTGTTACGACATTTTGAAGTCGGTGCAAATTTAACAAATAAAAAAAACTACAGAACCACAATTGAAAATTTACGTAATTCTACCTGAACGTTTCAGCTCACGGGATCAAAAGGAAGGACGATTAAATACTTTTGTTGTAGTTGTTTGGTTTGTTTGATTTGCACCGACTTCAAAATGTCGTTATAGATATAAAATTAAAAATTATTTTATGCTTTTTAGCGCTTTTTGTGAAGTCGGTTCAACTTTTTTTTTTTAAAACTATTTTATTTATGTTAAGAGTATGATTTTTACCCTGAAGGTATAGATGTGTGTATAGTTTAGACTAGTTAGGAAAATATTACGATGCATAATTAACTTCTCAAATTATAGGCTCTCTTGCGCTTAATTCGTTTATGTTAAAGCAATATTCAGACTAATTTCATTTATCAATAACGCTATAACGAATCAAAAGCCATAAATTGGCGCTTCATTCACAATCGAGTGAAAGATCGCACGAGTGGGGAGAAGCATTTACCAATTAAACGCCATTTTAATTCGATAATGCGTTTTAAAAACAATTGAAACAAGAAAAATTAAATGGATTATCTACAAGTTGCTTGCGTTTAATTTGTTTATGCAATTTGGAATCTTGTTTGTGTATTTTGTAACAGTAACTTTGGCGCATAATTCTTTAATTCGTAACGAATGAATGCACAGGTTCTAACAAATTTTGACTTGTCACTTTATTCAACCCCTTATTATAAGGTACTAGGAGTGATTTTTGAACACAAAATTGGCTAAATACATAATTTATCCCTGCCTAGAATCGATCTGCATTCATAACTTTTTTTTCGATCTTGTCGCTTAATTCGATATTACATAACGCAGTCCAATTAAGACACTTATTTCCAGTCACAAATGTACACAATTTTTATTCGCTTCACTGATTAATTCGTTGAACAATTTTCTTGACAATATTTCTTTTCATACACCGTTTGATTTAACTTATTTACTCTTATTAGACTGCTACTCAGCCCTATTTATACTACTTAGCTTAATTCTAGAAAGTTCAGCAACTTAGTTCTAGAAATTTCCGTTATTCATTTTGACCACAATCAAAGGTTCGAGTCGGTCTTGACTTCATACGACATTTGATGTTTTTCTGATTTCCGAAATTTGGGACATGCGCATTGAACAACTTGATTTCGTTTTTATCACGTTGCCTATGCCAGACTATAGTGCATGTTACAATATTTATTTATTAAATTGAGGAATATTTTAAACTATGCCCCACACAAATTTAGTTCTAGTCGGCGACTCTGTTAAATGAGCACCCCGGAAAATGAGTTGCATCTAAACAGCTGATTTCGACTTAAACTTTCATGGAAGTCATATTGTTGGGAAAATACTTGATTTTTAAGCTTTTTGGTTATTTAAATAAATGTTTATTACTTTGCAATTATTAAGTATATTAGAGGAATAGATATACCAGATTCACATACCTGAAAAAAAGATTTTTCTCGTCTGGTGCTCTCGTTCCATCTCGCTTTCTAAAATATATCTGTCCTTTTTTCTGAGCACCCCCAAAAGCTATTTTCTCATATTCGTACTTTTTAATTTTTTTACTTTTATTTGGATTTGTTATTTTCATTTAGCATATGTATCTACGTATTATAATATGGCCAGTGTTAGTGGAAAGAGTGTTATGTTCGAACATATTAAAAATGAGTTTATACGTTATGTTTAAACACTTTTGCAATAGTTTAGTCCAATTTTCAAAAAAATTGACTCTGAAAACTCTTCGATAATTGATCAAATTTACATTCCGATTCAAACTGTTTATTAGATTTTTCTCAATGATGCGATTTTGAACATAACGTGATTTTAACTAACACCGGCGATATAATCCATCGCTTTATATAAATATAAGGGATGATTTTTCTTGTTGTAGCATATCAAATAAATAATCTGCTCGTACCTAAACTGAAGTAAATATGAGAATGACTTAGTGGTGAATCTTTCAAAGTTTTAGTTGAACTATTTTCTATTTAATTAAATTGCATTCTTTTGATGCAATGAAAGAGAGAAAGAAAACCAGAATCGAACGACATTATTGCGCCAAGACAATCTAAGAGAGCGAGTATTTATTACACTGTATTAATGCAAGTCTAAAGATCAGTTTCACACCCTCCACGGCGGTTTCAATGTTCCCGATAACTGTGATTACAATTGAGTTAAGAAATACAAATTGAAAACCATTTCCAAATAACGAACTTTTTTCAATATCCTTAACGACTATTCCTTCAGTAGATAATATGATTACGATCTGATTGACGATTATGCATATACAAAATTATTTATAAAGAAAATATTTAAGGTCTGTTTTTTTGCGTGAGGGTGAAAATCTTCCAAAGACACCAGGAGACCCGATTGTCTCTGGCAGTGTGGGATTTTTACTCACTAAAAACACCCCTCTAGGGATTTGCCGAATCAGACCACTTTATCCAGGACCCTTTTCGTCCCTACCCCTTGCGCTCTCAGCGAGACAGACCCGAACTAATCCAGTTTTCTTCCCTCACCACGATTCCTCGGGTCAGCGCAAACATTTGCTTATGACACACCTCTGCCACTCTTCTTTCTTCCATTCAGTGGTGTCCCATCAGCTTTCTTCTTCTGCTTGTGTGCTATGTGTGCCGCCGTCTCTTGCTCCTCCAGGCATAACCTGCAGGTATCATCCTCGAGAATGTTCATTTTCTTTAGATGACACCTGAAGTTACCATGTTCTGTTAGTAGGGCTGTCAGACATCTCAAGATCCTACGATCCAGTGCATTCAACACTTCTGGTCTCTACAATCGCCATCTTAGCCTGTCTGCGCGAGTCCACGACGTTCCGCTGTTCCAAGTGCTTCCTCGTGGCCCACGTTTCTAACAGGCCTTCTGCCGTGCCCCTGGACACACTCCAAGGCGAGCGCTGTGTTGAACTCTGTACCGTCCATACACCTGATCACCGCCTGATTATCGAGTGCCATCACTATCTTCTTGCCCCTTACTCGACTCTCCAGCAAGAAATGCAGTGCGTAGACCAGAGCCAGCATCTCTGCCTAAAATACGGAGGTGTATGCCCCAAACAAAGATGAGTGTTCAAATTCAGTTCATTTCAATTCAATTCAATTACCCATACTTTGCTTATACCATCAACAGGCATTTCTAATTCCGATATTATTTTCCTATGCCCTTGGTTATCACGAGATCTGTACCAGTTTGCGCCTCGATCCATGCGAAGAGCTGCTGATGCAGCAGTTCTCTTCACATATATGTCTAAAAACAGCAATCCTAGTATCATCTCGAACGTCATTGTCGGCGTGGTTCGAAAGGCCCCTGTTATCGCCACACACGCTAGCCTCTGGACCTTACTTAATTAGCTTTTCACGGTGGCCTTTGAAGCACTTTGCCGCCAGACTGCCGAGGCATATGATATAATCGGTCTCACCATCATAGTATAGATTCAGTATGCGGTTTTTGGATTTTCTCCTCAACATGTCTTTGCCAGGTAAGTCTTGAATCTTTGACTACCGCAGATACTTGACCGAGTCCGAGACAATAAGTTGTTCCCCAAAGAGTTCTAATGGTCGAAAGTCTAGATTCTTTCTTTTCCTAGTGACAAACGATTAGATCAGACTTCTTTGCATTTATCAAGAGCCCTTGTTCCACACACCATTGCTCCACCACCCCCATACCTCTCCTTATGGTGTCTGCTACGGCACGTATGAACTTGCCCTTTGCCATAATTGCTATGTCGTCGGCATATCTCCTCAAGTCTACGAAGTAATGAGTCAACAGTAATGTTCCACAGAATGGGGGATAGCACTCCTCCCTGTGGACATCCTCTGACAACCATCCCGCACAATCGCGATTCACCTCTCTGTACGTTTACTGCTCTTGTCTTTAACATATTGTCAATCCATCTACTTGTGGCTCCTTCAATTTCCATTATTGCGGCCATCGCTATGCCTTTGCTATTAAGCTCTTCTTCTGCCACTCGCACCACCTGATGGAGTGCCGTTTCCGTAGATCTCCCAGGACAATAGGCGTGCTGGTTCCTACTTAGTGAATAACTAACGAGCGTAGTCCCTTCGATGTGGTAAAACACAGTCCTTTCCATTTCTTTCAACAGAAAAGACGTCAGGCTCACGGGTCTAAAGGACTTCGACTCAGTATAGTTTTTTTTGCCGGTCTTGGTAGAAATATGACCTTAGCACGAAACCGGGACATATCCTATTGCCAGGCATGCTGTGCATATTCCCCTAAGTATTGGTGCTACAATCTCACTGCCCCACTGAAGCAAGGCTGGGAATATACTATCTAAACCTGTTGCTTTGAACGATTCGAACGGTCTGATAGATCGCCTTACTCCCTCAAGCGTCACAATGCTTTCCGCCTCAGTGCAATCCATGGCATTCGCACCCTGTTTCCTCAGATGCCACGGTCGGTTACTATTTACTTTCTCGTACTTTCAAATTGCGAAATTGAGTTTCTTGGATTGACTTGTTTATTTTGGAATTTTTCAAAGATGTATTCTATTATTGATAATCTTAACTTTTTATGTTTAAGCAATCTGTTTCTTTACAGGATGGAGAGAGCAATTCACTAGAAGAAATAAATGAAAATCGGAAATTAGAAATTTGCAAATTTTATCTATTGGACTGCTGTATAAAACGTCATATTTGCCACTATATGCACTCTGATTTCCCTTGCAAATTTTACTATTTAGGCTTGGAATGTGAAAATGAAAAGCCATGTAAATTCCTTCATGGTAAAGCTTTAAATGATGAAATGAAGAATGCTCTTGTTAGACATATTATTGCGGCTCCAAGAGCAATTTTAGGTAGCTTTAAGCGAAGATCAAAAGAAGAAGTTGAATCATTGCTTGAAGCAAAAAATTCCGAATTATTGAAAAGTGAAATCAGTAAAATAACAATTAATAACATTGTTAGTGATGATTTAGAAGACAAATTTCTTGAAAAATATAGCCATAACGTGATAAGCGAAGATAGTTGGGATGTAGAAGAATATCGGAGACATAAAACTGATAACGCTGATTCGACTGTTCACCTTTTTACAAGGAGAAACAATTCAGGTCAGCAAGTGCAAGATGTGGTGCCAGAACACAAATGTCTTTTGGAAGAAAATTGGGATTTCGACAAAGAGGCTAAATGCCGCTTTAAACAATTAAGTGAAAGTACAGATTGGGATTTTGATGAATTTAGTAATAAAGAAAATATAAAGGGGAGCAATGAAATTAAATGTGAAGAAAACGAAGAGAAGTGGAATACTGATCCACAAATTAATAATAAGAAAAAATATGAAAAGGAATTACAAAATTCAACTGATGCAGATTTTCAAAATTCATCAAATTGTGAAGGAAAGCAACTTATTCTTCATCCAACATTAGAAGAGGGCGATTGGGATTACGAAGAACAAACTAATAATTTGAAGAATTGCGAATTTCCGAAAGCGGATGCTAATTCAACTATAATAAGTCCTGAAAAAGATTCAGCATTGGCTAAAAATAGTAATAAATCCAACAAATATGACATTGAAATAACACCAGAAATGATAATGGAATCAATTCTTTCTCCAACTTGGGGTCTTGAAGGGCCCACAGCTATAGTTAAGCTAGATATTGATGAAACTGGAACTTTAGTTTGTCGAGATTTTGATGAAGAATACGACGATAGTATACTAAAATTAAAAAATCATCCAGAAATTGTGAGTGAAAATCAATTAAAAAAGTTAGAAGCGATAGGAATAACACGCTTAGAACAACTAAATCACTTGTCGTTAGCTCAACTAAGTGAATTAGGAATGAATATTTGTGGATTAAGCAAAATTCAATATACATCACAAAATGTGCTTCCAAAACTTGAGTGTCCTACTTTTGATCTTTCACAAAGTCAAGAAACAAGTCATGAACCAAGAGATTCTGACATAATTGAGAATTCTAAGTACGAATACAACTAAGTATACTACTATTTGCTGTTTTATACTCATTTTTATTTTAGATTATGGGAAACTAGTTGCGATGAACAACCGTTTATTCCGAATATGATAAGTAATTTAGAAATTCTAAAATCATCATGGACTGACTCATTTTCTGAATCCATTAATGCTTCTTTAGATGTTTTAGGTAAATTCTCTAAATATTTGTTCATAATATATAAACCTTATTTGTGTTCTCTTGTATAGATGAACTTTCTACGCAAGATTTAATGGATGACGACTCGAAGCTTGTCATTGATGAATCGGATTTGTCTGATTATGAGGTAAAAATATTTTGACAATAACAATTTTTCCTTTTTATTTATTAACTGCTAATACGGTTTGTTTTCATATTATGCCAAACTTTTTTTATATATTAAAAAAATCAATCAGCGGATACCCTTTACTTACAGTATAACTACTATAAAATATAAAATTTTCATACTTCTTGGCTTATATACAATAAAACTAGAAATAAATTCATAAGAGAAGGGCTGCTTAATGTTAATTCCATGAACAGGCTGATAACATTATTTTTGTGTGTAAAACATGGAGGGGCGGTAAAGTCTATAGTCTTGGGATTATCAAATACATATAATGTCAAATGCCGAAGATGTGAAATTTATAAATTGTGGGGATAATTTGACTTTTCATATATTGCGTTTTTTTTTCTTCAAAATATAAAATCTTAGTTGTTAAAAATGTTATGGTTTATTTACAGCTTTTTTTTTTAAACTAAATTAAAGATTTTAAGTGAAGTTATTAAAAATGAAATTAAATGAAATTGAAACAATTCCGAATCATCTACTTTTCGGTTTCTTTTGAAGGCGTCCAGCAGTTAAAGAAAAGCTAACCTTCTCATGCTGCATTTGAGGAATTTAACTTTTCTTTATTAGAAACGCCGATCGTGTTAAAAATTGTTGAAGCGTCTAACGATTTGCAGTAAAAAATGAACGTTGATGCAGATACATTTGTTATTCTCCTTATCTTAGATGTATATAAAAAAAATGTTCTTTACAATATCTGCTAAGTGTGTTAACTTTAGGAGCACGCTCCGCGTTCATGAATTCTACCTATCTAATAATAATTTTTTTTATTTCAGTAAGTAAGTATTCATTTTAGAGCTACATAGAAAAACTAAGATTTTGAGAAGTCTGCCCATACTACTCCTCTTATATCTCTACACTAGAACTCTGTTTAATTTTTTTTTCATTTACATACCCTGTCCAGCTTCAATAATTCAGTAATATAAATTATTATCTTTTGTCTTAATATGATTTACATACGTATATGTATTTTTTATGTTTTTGGTTTTTAATTTTTTACATCTAGTATTATGTCAATTACTTGTATTATTTTTAATCTTATTCTTATGTTTTTTTTGTATCTACCATGCTTATGTGCTCAGTCTACCTTTAGTATTCTTAATTCTATTTTATTATTTTATTTTAACAAGAAATTTTATGTAAAGTTCATTATACGGAAGAATGTGTTTTTTTTTTAATTTTCTATCGGGGTTTTGCTTTAGAGGAATTCGAGTTTTCGGGTAAGTCAAATGTCCTCTATTAGAAGAGTTAATGTTGGGTTTGGAATGGTATATTTTAAAAGATCGTTTCGCAGGAGGGGGAGGGGGGGTTGCTGTTCTTTTGCCGTCTATTATTTTGTAGTAATACTAGAAAATACTTTTTATTTTTATAGTGTAATGGTATTTTGTCCTCCAGTCCCAATAGAGGGGTTTGCCGGGAGCTTTAGAGTTGTCAAAGGTTTCCATTAATTGTTAAGACCCATTTACAAAATAATTATATAATTTCTTTATTCAGGTTCTTCCTTTTTCTTCTTTTTACAGTAAATAGTTCTTATAACTAGCTATTTGTGTCTATTAATACGGGGATGTAGGTTGTGAGGGGACGATACAAGTCAAGAGAGAGAAATACGGTATGGTATGGACGGTTGTGCTGATCTTAAAAATGCCGTGGATAACTATGTCGTGCGGTTTTCCTGTGATCGGCGAATCGAGTACGTATTACTCTTAAGCTAGGGTTATTAGGGTAGATTGACACCACAGACAGTCTTACAGTACGGATTACCAACAGGCTCACATCACAGATAGTCGATAAGGACAGCTAGATTGACAGGCTGACACCACAGACAATATTATAGTACGGATGACCAACAGGCTTATACCACAGGTGGTCCATAAGAACGGCTAGTTTGACAATCTGATACCACAGGCAATCTCAGCAACAGGATCACACCACAGAAGATCGATTGAGAAGGATATATTGACAGGCTGACATCAGAGACAATCTCAGGGAACGGATGGTTAACAGGCTCACACCACAGAAGGTCGAAAAGGACGGGTAGATTGACACCACAGACAATCTCCGGGAACAAAGACCAACAGGCTGACACTACAGACAATCTCAGGGAACGGATGACCAACAGGCTTACACCACAGATGGTCGATAAAGACCGGGTAGATTGATAGGCAGACACCACAGACAATCTCAGGGTACGTATGACGAACGCGCTCGCACCACAGATGGTCGATAAGGACGGGTAGATTGACAGGCTGACCAACAGGCTGACCAACAGGCTCACGCCACATATGGTCGATAAGGACGGGTGTATTGACATGCTGGCACCACAGACAATCTCAGGGAACAAAGACCAACAGGCTGACACCACAGACAATCTCAGGGAACGGATGACCAACAGGCTTACACCACAGATGGTCGATAAAGACCGGGTATATTGATAGACAGACACTACAGACAATCTCAGGGTACGGATGACGAACACGCTCGCACCACAGATGGTCGATAAGGACGGGTAGATTGACAGGCTGACACCACAGAGAAAATCAGGGAACGGCTGACCAACAGGCTCACACCACAGATGCTCGATAAGGACGAGTAGGTTGACAGGCTGACACCACAGGCAATCTCAGCGAACGGATGACCAACAGGCTGACACCTCAGATGATTGGTAAGGATGGGTTGATTGACAGGCTGACACCACAGAGAAAATCAGGGAACGCCTGACCAACAGGCTCACACCACAGATGCTCGATAAGGACGAGTAGGTTGACACCACAGACAATCTCAGGGAACGGATGACCAACAGGCTGATACCTCAGATGATTGGTAAGGACGGGTTGATTGACAGGCTGACACCACAGACGGTCTCAGGGCACGGATGACCAACAGGCTCCCACCACAGAAGATCGATAAATACGGGTAGATTGACAGGCTAACACCACAGACAATCTCAGGGAAGTGATGATCAACAGGCTTACACAACATATGGTCGATAAAGACGGGTAGATTGACAGGCTCACACCACAGGCAATCTCAGGGTAAGCGGGCAGGTAAAAAAACTACCAACTAACTACTCTAGGGTCGGGACTTTTGCCACTAGTGCTTATTTGTTTTAAGCTTGTAGCTTCTATTCTAAGCGCACTTAGAACCGAACATTACCACTTTCGACTTACTACTGCTCAAATTCTGCTCGGCGATACTCGCTTTGATACCCAGAATTATTCTCCCACCAAGTAATTTTCTATTCTTGTGGCAGTTGTACATATTTTTACTGAATGGCGTGGTACAACAAAGATACACAAACAAAACCTGTTCGACTGGTTTTCATACCATGTACATAGTAAACATGCTACGGGAGGGCGCCGATGCTAGTGGAAAAATCTGTTTCATCTGGTTCTTAACAAGTCTCTTTTGACTGTGCCGTCGAATGACGTTACATTTGCAGACCTTGGAACTGTAGTTTTTATGAATATGAAAAACTCAGAGTTTGTGCAAAAAGTTAGAAGTCGAGAGAATAACATGGGCGGGGAAAAAAGCTTTGTGCTGCGGTATCATATACTGGGTAGGAATTCTCACAAAACTGATTGCTTTCAGACAACCAGGTTGCCTTGTAAATACACAAAAATTCATAAATGTGTAGGGAATGTATTTAGCATGTGTGTGTTCAAACGATTGAATGACCAACCGTTTTAAAAAAATTTTTACTCATGGCAGTCCAAGCGTTATGAAGTGCAAAATCACACGCCAGCTCTCAACCAGGCGGCTGAGGATTTAGATGCAAGTTCCGGATAACGGCATGAGAGAAACACAGATCATGCGCACAAACTTGACACATTTATTCGTTGCTATGCAAGTATGCGCTCAATTTATTTGGTTTGGTTATCTCGAGACAACCAAATTTTCCCACTCTGATATTTCAATAAAAGCAGTATCAATACCAGTAATGCTACTGACACCTCATTAGTACCAAAAGACTGGAACTGTTACTTGTACATCAGTTACTACTGCTGGTATATCAAAATTACAGTACAAATTGTTTAAAATTCACAGATTAAACGGCGTGATAAAAAGCTATCCATTTAACGAGGTGAGGGTGCAAACCAAATGGCTAGAAGGTCAGCATGCCAGACTATCAACAACTTTTGAAATATCAAGAACGACGATTTCGGACTCACCAAAATTATGGAGACAATGAGTCTAACGCTGCGTTAGAGCCGTTAGTCAGTCTTCGATGGAGCAGTTAGCGTGGAAACCGTACTGGCAATCGTTGATAAGATGGTTTAATCAACTGAGAGTTGATGAGTGATTTAAAAACTTTAGATGACCGAAATTAGTGCAATTGGTCTGTAGTTTGAGTCACATGTCTCTTCTTTTTTAGGTGGCTGAACATGAGCAAGCGTCCATGCACTTGGTAAAACTCCTGTTGAATTGACAAGTGAAAAAGGGGCCAAAATCCTTGGCTCAGTAGTTTTGGACACGTCGAGTTTCCACGTCGAGTACCCTAAAAACTTCCCGAGGGCGAAAGTGTAGCGCCTTTTGCCTGTTAGTGCACAGTGATGGATATGGAAGTGGCTGCGATAAAGGTGGGAAGTACGAATAAGCAGCAAACAGGTTGGCCTTGTCCAATGAGTCAGTTAAAACGTTCCCATTATAAATGAGTGGTGGCGTTGACGAACAAGTAAAATTGGTCTTTACAGTTTTTACTAGAGAGCAGAAGCCCTTACTACAATTTTCAGTAGAAAATACCTTCCGTCTAACCTGGTTGAAATTGAAGTTTGCCCGACTAATTACTGACTTGCAAATATTCCACGCATCTCTATATAAACGATCGCAATTCTTCTGAAGGGCACAGTTTATATGCTTGAAAGGCTGCTTAGTTGTTTTTAATATTTTAATAGTTATGGAACAGTCATTATTGAACCAAATTGTTGTAGTTGATGGAATGTTTTTGTAGCTATGAAGAATAAAGCGTTGTATTCCAAACCAAACGATGTTCAAGATATAATCGGTGCTTTTGTTAACGTCTCTCATAGATAAGCAATCACACCAATCCAGCTATCTCAGATATTTATTAAGTCCAGCTCAATTAGCATTTTTTATAATGCCATACTTATCTTTTGGTGGAATTTAGATTAATGAGATAAGACAATGGTCCGAATTGTATGCTATGTTAGAAAAAGATCCAAAAGATGCCCGTTGTGCCCTATAGTATCAGGAACCGGAGTTGGACCAGTTGTAGTAAATTAAAGGTCTAACTAAATAACTGGACGTGACTTCCAAACGGGCTTGTGATAGAAGAATGCCTGAGCCGTTGTGTGTTGTGACGTTGAATTTGCCAGCAAGAACGATTTCAGGAGAGGCAGATATTTCGAAAATCTTATCAATATCAGAAAACAGCTTATCAAAGGAACACACAGTGTCAATGTCAGACATATTCGGGCTGCGGTATAAAAAGCAGAAATGCATATAGAGTTTAAATCTAATCCAGACATAATTAAATTCTGTATTAGTAGAAGAAGAAGTGCACATCATTTCTAATATAAACCACATTTCCCCTCTGAGGAGAGAAGTGCGGCACTGAGTGATAACCAAGAATGTGGTACTGCTTAATATCAGAATCGGAAATAACCTTGGTTTAATTTACTGCAAAACATCGGGATTTTCTGCGGTCAAGTGACAGTAAACCGAAAAATGGTTACTTTTCAAGTCACGAATGTTGCAAAAATAAATATAAAATTTTTTTTGTTAAGTCCCGGTCTTAATTTGCCCAAAACAAAACAAAAAAGTACACCGACACAAGGACTGACGAACGGAAACTACAAATGCAAAGCAAAGCGACCTCTGTAAGGCCAATGCCAGCAGAAGTGCTATGCCTGCTGTGCTAAACTTTGATCTCAACGAAGGCAGCCAAATATTCAGCAGTTGTGATTCGTTATACGCATTCAATGAAGCACTGTGCTTTTTATAGAGCATAAAATCCCTTCCCTTTGGCGAAGATAGCATTTGTCATAATAATTTCAATTATTAATTTGCTCTCGCAACCGAGTTGAAGTTTATTTGGGGAACAAGACTGGATTGGCGGCACGTCCATCCACATCAGCGTCAAAATTCAACTTAAGTTATCAAGCAATTTTTGACCGACTTCCCAAAAACATAGAGGTTTTACATCTGACCGGGCGTAATTTGGTAGCACGTGGATTTTGATGATTCTTTTTTTGTTGGGTTGTTGGGTAGAGTATGTTCTCCGATTGGTACCATGTAAGAAAATGTTTCTGCTGGTTGGAGGTTTTTTTTCTTTCTTTTTGTTGTAAAGTGTATGACCCCCACAATTTAGCCGGGGGGGATAGTCTAACTTGGTAACGCGTAGACCGATTTAGATGATTATTGTTCTGCTGGGTAGAGTAGGTTACCCGATTGGTACCACAAGACAAAATTTTTGGTGGGGTCAGGGTAGGGGTTGAACCTGACTTTGTAATGCGTGGACCGATTTGGACGCTTCTTCTTTTAGCGTCTAGATCATACACTATACTATTGATGCTTCTTCTTTTAGCGTCTAGATCATACACTATACTATTGATGCTTCTTCTTTTAGCATCTAGATCATACACTATACTATTGTTGGTTGGTTAGTCGGGCTGTTTGTTGCTAAAAAGCAGCACCAAGTTCACTCGGAGGCCATGAAGGCCCATTGTGAATGCCCTTAAAAAGAAGAAGCATGGTCAGAATTTAAAACCACCCAGATCTCTGTATGAATCTATTTAGGTCCACCAGTGCTATCTTAGCTAGGTCGTCCAGATTGTCAAAGAACCTTGCTCCCAAACAGGCGAGTCGTCGTTCTTTTATAGCCGGCCATTCGCAGAGCAGGTGCACTATGGACTCAGTTTCTTCTTCATCTCTGCAGCTTCTACAGAACTCATTCGATGGTACGCCGAGTCTAATGGCCATAGCTCCTATGGGGCAGTGCCCGGTGATGACGACGACGAGTGTTCGAATGCGCTTTCTATCGAAGGATAAGAGATTTGAAGTTCTGCTATGATTCAGCTCCGGCCACAGACTTCGTGTTGTGAAGCAGTAATTGATATTTTCCACCGAAGTAATGTTGGAGTAATGTCTATCAATTTGACTTTTTGCTGTGTTAAGGGAAGGGTGTACCCTTTCCACTGGTAAATCTATGTCTGTATTTGAACCATTTTTGGCCAGTTCGTCGGCTTTTTCGTTATCCTCTACTATTGTTATTATAAGAAAAAATGTGGTCCTAGCGTGGAGGGAAGGGGAGAGGTAGCCTAACTTTATAACTCGTGGACCGATTTGGATGGTTCCTTTTGTGATGTATAGAATATGTTCGCCCATTACTAGTGCGATAAAAATGTATGGGGTAGGTGGAGGTGGGAAAAAGCGCGGAACTAAACTCCTTTACGCGTGGACCGATTTGGATGATTCCTTTTTTATAGAGTATGATGTACTATGCTACTATGAGGAAAAAATTTGACCTAAGGTATGAGTGGGGAGAGGTAGGCTAAATTCGTAATACGTGGACCGATTTGGCTGATTCTTCTTGTGTTGTATAGAGTATGTTCCCCCATTGGTATCGCGACACAAATGAATAGGATGGGATAGAGGAGTGGAGCATAAGGCGTATACCAATTTTGATGATTTCCTTTCGGTTGTACAGAATACATTTTGATAAATGATAAAAAAATTTGCATCTAGTGTCACTACGGAAATGGGGCGAAGCGTTCCCCTTACTTTGTAATGCATTCTCCGATTTTGACGTTTCTCTTCTACTGTATAAGTAAGCGTACTAGCGCCATTGTAATAATTTTATATCCAACGTGAGGATGTAAAAATCTGGCTGGGATTAACTTCTGATCGAGTTGCCGGATTTGGATGATTATGTTTCCTTTCACTTTATGAGTACCTCTGCAACTATTGAAATTGCTTTGTTATACAAGCAGCATTTTTCAAGCAGTATATCCGGAAGCACAAAAAAGTTAAAAATAAAATAGTTTAAAAAAAAAAAAGTTGAACCGACTTCACAAAAAGCGATAAAAAGCATAAAATAATATTTAATTTTATATCTTTTACGACATTTTGAAGTAGATGCAAATTAAACAAACAAAGTAACTACCAAACCACAACCGAAGATAATATATAAAACTACCTAAACATTTTAGCTTACGAGATCATAAGGAAAAAGGATTAAATACTTTTGTTGTAGTTGTTTTGTTTGTTTAATTTGCATCAATTTCAAAATATCGGAATAGATTAAGATTTATGCTTTATAGCGCTTTTCGTGAAGGCGGTTCAACTTTTTTTAAAAACCTATTTTTTACTTTCCGATTTCTCAGCAGAAATTATGAAATTACTTGTAAATAATTTGTAAAATATTTGTAATCATAATCGACAAATTTAAATTACCGCATAATCGTTATCGAGCAATCAAAAAATGAAGTTATCTAAATAATTGTTATCGAAAAAGTTGTTATTAAAATATATTAATGTTTAAAAACAAAAAAATACGCTCTTAAAAGAACCTAGTCCGGTTCTCTGCCAACGCGCCTTCATCTGTTGCCACGATTTGTTAAACTAGGTGGCCTCCTTCTCTACGAATTTTCTTCCTTGGGTCCCGTGCGGGGTCTAATGTAGAAATCGTAAATAGATATCGTTTTGATATAATTAAGAGAAAAACTATCATATTTCTCTCCTTGAAGAACTTTATTTACTTGTTTAGTAAAGACTCCGATCCACGCTGCTACTCATGTGATGCCTCAATCCAGTTGACAGATGTGTACGTTTTCCTTGAAAATTTAAAACGAATCTTAGGTTAGGTTAGGTTAAAGTGGCTGCCTGAGAAAGGCACACTGAGGCCAAGGATTCCCATTGTGATACCACGTTGAGGCTACAAAAACTTTAGCAACACCTTAAAAATTACCTAAGTAATGGAGGGTGGACATGTTCCTCCCTGTGCACCGAGCCAGCTCCCTGTTTCCAGTGGGACCAGCTCTAGGGAAACCAAGCTAGATTTGCCTAGGTTGGGAGGGGTGTACGGCCCTAACTCGTCGTCGGGAACCATTTTGAACTTCTGATAAATCGAGCCAGGTCCTTGACATCAGTGAAGCCTAGCTCGGTTAACTCTTCAAAGAAGGAGCCCAGAAACTGGTTCCTACGGTTGGCTAGGGCCGGACAGTTGCCGAGGAGGTAGAGTACGGTTTCCTCTTCCTCTTCGTCATGGCAACTAATATAGAAGTCGTTTGAGGGCGCGCCCAGTCCCCGTGATAACGGGGTCGAGCTTTGGCCATATCTGTCGGGTAATCAGGCAGGTGTGTTTCTCCTGCAATTAATGTTTGCAATGCTGAGAGACTCCTGTAAGAGTTCCAGTTTGCATGTGGCCAGCGGTTTACCCAGCTGGTGGTAAATATCCGAATCAGGACGAGTGGTACCGACTCTCGCTAGTTTGTCGGCACTGCAGTTGCCCGGAATATCACTATGTCCAGGCACCCAGATGAGCCGCACTTTAAGATGCTCATTTAGTGCTGAGCGACATGTTATAACCGTTTTGGAGGTGGTGTATACTCCCGAAAGGGATTTAATAGCGGCCTGACTATCTGTGAAAATACATATATTATCTGTGGGTAGCGTTAGATGATTCAGGCGGTCCGCAGCTACCTTTATAGCCATGATTTCCGCCTGAAACACGCTGCAGTAGTCAGGCAAGCGGAATCAGACATCGAGGTCCAAATGTTCCGAGAAAATGCCTCCACCACTTTGCCTTCCATTTTGGTGCCGTCGGTGTAGAGATGCACCGACTCCACCCATTGGGGAGGACCTTCTTCCCATTCCGATCTGGTGGGAAAGAAGGAGTCAAATTTTGTTCCAAAGAAAGGCTTGGGCGAGGTATAGTCGATATTGTTGGCAGTTCTTCTGTCCAATATTTCGGAGTGACCGAAGTCAGTTCGCTTCCAGGTCTGGATTGAGTTAAGCCTAATGGCGGCCGAGGATGCGGTATGCTTACCATAGAGATCCAACGGTAGAAGATGGAGAAAAGTGTTCAGGGCTTTGGAAGGTGTGGTTCTTAGGGCACCTGTTATCAGCAGTGTTGCCATCCTCTGAACTTTATCCATTGCTTTGTGATAGGTTGATACATTTAGTGCCGGCCACCAAACAATGATCCCATATATAAGTATAGGTCGTATGACACTCGTATAGAGCCAATGCACAATGCGTGGCTCCATACCCCATCTTTTCCCAATAGCCATTTTAGACGAGTACAGCGCTACTGTGGCCTTCCGTACTCTTTCCTGGACGTTAGGCTTCCAGGTAAGTTTTCTGTCTAGGACTAGACCTAGATACTTAACCTGATTACCCAGTTTCAGCCTAACCTCGTTTAGTGTAGGGCAGTTAATAGGAGGTGTTTTATGCCTTCGAGAGAAGAGTATTAACTCTGTTTTGTTCGAGTTTATACTCAGACCACACCCATTACTCCATGATAAAATCTTGGAGAGGGTGTATTGTATCACTTCAGCCAGTGTGTTGGGGTGTTTACCTGAACATATCAGGGCAACATCATTCAGAGTTAAGTTCCCTGAGAGGGGTGAAGGGATTCCTCCCTGAGGGGTACCACTGGTTACCACTCTTTGGATAATGGATCCTCCCAAGCTAGAGACAATGACCCTGCTTTTTAGCATGAGGTAAATAAGTTCAATGAGAGGATCGTCAGTTTCAAGCCTCCTCAAGTTGAAGGCACCCTCAATATTAAGGAAGGCTGCAAGTGAGTATTCTTTTTGTAGTAGCGAAAGCTCTATGATTGTGGTAAGTTCGTGTAGGGCTGTTTCTACGGAGTTACCTTTAGTGTATGCATGTTGCGAAAAAATGATATGAAAAAAAAAATCATAAATGACCATTAGCCGCGGAACCAGTATCTCGGAAGCTAATTGCAGTTCAGCTGGGATGATGCCATCTAATCCCGATGATTTATAGGGCTTGAAGCTTCTTATCGCCCATTTCAGTTTCCTCACATTAAGCACTTTGTGGAGCAGTTCTTGGCCACCCGAAGTACCCGGCAACTCAACATTACCGGTTGCTGAGCACCCCGGAAAGTGCGTGTTGACAAGTAACTCCAGTGACTCAAGACTGGATGAAGTCCAACTTCCATCACTTTTGGTCAAGAGGGTTGGGGTGATGGGCGTTGTTGATAGGATTTTCCGCAAACGGCTCACTTCAGAGCAGCTTTTGATTTTATTACAGAAGCCTTCCCACGAGGATCGCTTTGCTTTCCTAATCAATTTCTTGAATTTTTTGAGGCATTCTTTATAAGAAGTCCATACATTAGTTCTTTTTGCTTGGTTAAAAAGTTTACGACACTCCTTTCTTAGGGTCATGATCTCACTCGACCACCACGGAGGTTTGGGCTTGTCAAAGTCTCCACTACCTTGTCAAGGGTTTGTTTACTAACAATTACGGGTGGACCTGTAGTAGGCAGGCTATTACTGAGGACCATCCTGTAGAGGTCCCAGTTTGTCAATAGCCTGTTTTTATAAGGAGGACAGATTAGCTTGTGAAGTGTTATCCCAAATTCGATATAGGCGTGGTTGGAGAAGGATGGTTCCTTGGATAACTTCCACTCCGTTATTAAGTGGGCGGATTGTTTCTAGACTAAAGTAATGTATAAAACTTCCCGCCTAATTGTGTTAGTAAAAGTGGGTTCTGCACCCACATTACAAATCTGGAGGTTAGTTCCGAGAATAAAATCAAAAAGTAACTCACCGCTTTCGTTGACGTCCGAGCTGCCCCAGACTATATGATGAGCGTTGACGTCTGCTCCGATATCCAGATGTTGTTGTTTTGGAGCTCCAGTATGGCTGTTGTGGTGTCCTTATCACTGAACTGAGGGAGAATAAATGCATTTATATTATTCTTAGTGAGGATACATGACCTTGGTTTACCTATACTTTGTAAATAGAGGAGCTTATATCCCTTCATGTTCATTTAAGATCACAATGACCTGCCTTGAGTTTCCCTTGACTTCGCTCACCTGGGCTACTTTCCAATCATGGGTAGGTAATCCAGGGTTGGCCATTTGGATGAACCTTAGGATCTCTGCAGGATCCGAAGGTTCGGTTGGTGTCCAGGCCCGTGACCTAGGTCTACAAGGGATTTTATCCCTGGGAACGGCTTTAATTCTTGCACCAGTCCAGATTTCGCCAAGACGGGAAACTGCCTGGCCAAGAAGCTCCACCGACCTCTGGTCCGAGCAGGCAAGTAGCTTAATGTGGCCTTGATGCCAGCCAGCATCAAGACAACGTGGAGGAGGGCCAGAGTTCAACGAGAGAACTTCCATATACACCTTCAGGGCGACCTCGACCATCTTCCATTTGTCTGGCGTGATGGAGCCGTCCGCGTTGCTGCGATCTATAATCGCCCTTACTAAGCTGTCCTTCGCTATCTCGCTGAAGGACTTAGCGGTGGAGGAAAGGGGGCCTGCCGCCTTAATCCTTTTGGAAGATAGTTGCTGCTCGTTAGGCGAGCGCAGCCTCTTCGGGGTAGCTTGCAATGGGCCGACGCGCTACCTTGGGCACTGCAGAGAGGCTTTGTCCTTCTCTGCGATTTTCTCCTGAGACACGGAGCTCAGTTTGCGTTATGGCGTTTCCCTTCTGCTTGGTGGTCGTAGGGTTGGACTGGGATGTCCGCTGGGAGAGTTGCGCTGGAGGATGTATGTAGGTTTTAGCCTTGGACAGGGACTTACTATCACGCGCAGGTTTCGCAGAGGGAAGAGGAACTGTGCTGCTACTACCGGGTTTGGGGTCCTTGGCAGTGGCGTGTACTTTCCTCGAGGAAGGGGGTTCACAGGACTCCTTGGGGAGAGTCACCGTGTTGGCCTCAAAAGTGTTGGAGGAGCGAGCAATGCTCGCAGAAGGTTGCCCACTTAACCCGTGGGCCAGGTCTGCCTTGACAGCGGGTTGTCCCCCTTTTCGGGTGGACGAAGTCGTCTGGGTTTTATCCGAGGCTGGGTGTTTGTTATTCATAATATAAATTCATGATCGACCATTTTCGCGACAAGGCGGTACTCATGGTCTCGATATATTAGTAGGGTTGGGGGAATCAACCATGGTAGAGCCCCTTACCATGGTGGTCCTACATACTCCTTGAGGCGGACAGGCATCAAGGAGGCTCCGTTAGAATACAGCTAGTTACCTCCAGCTGCAAACTATCCAATGGGCACGGTAGTCGCTTAACACCCTGGATTGGGGGAGTTTGATCAAGAGAGTGACTGTCTCTCCGCCCATCATCATTAGCCAGTCTATAGTAAACTACATGACTGTTACCAGCCGCCCCACGTGGAGGGAGATGCGGACTTCCTACAGTACCCACAGTTACGGCACGCTAACAAATTAATGATAATTTGTTAACGCGTTGGTCCCCTGTGAATCTGAAGGCAGCGGCCAAACGAATCTTAAAAACTATGTGTAACATTTTCGTACTGGCTTAAATTCTTTTAGTACACGTAAATAGTGTCCGCGATCCGTGAAATCGTTTTTCTCCTGCAGCCTATTTATAGTAATGGTAAAAATAATAGGTGTGAGTACTGTAATTACCTTCTTAAGTACACATCAATTAAATCTGTTCTTATTTTGTTTATCTTATTTTACCGTTAAGTCGAGGCATTTCTTACTTATTTCCAGAAGAAGCAACAATGCAGTAAAATAGTTAACATTGCTATTATTAAGTGCAGTTTGCATTTGTAATTATACTTCTAAGTTCTTGCCAAACTACTCCAAAGGAATTTGAAAAAGAAAATGTTGTTCAAAGTAAATTCTTTAACATTCGAAATAAACAAACATCTCAGAAATATGCAGTATACAGAAAGAGAGTAAAGTTTGCTGAGAAAGTTAAGAAATGAGGGTAATAAATTCATTGCTGAGTCCTAGGTCATTTCCAAAAGTTAATTACAAATTGATTGAGGAAACTGAAGGTGGATCCAAAAAAGCAACTCCATCATTAGATCATCATCAATGCGAAAATGGATCTGTTTGTGTTATTGAGGAAAATTTGCGCTGTTATGGGGAACAAGACAGCGCAAGGACTGTCCGTACAAGATTACAAAGGGAAAGTTGCCGCGGGACGTCCAGGTGGCCAGCACGTCCTACCTCGTTGGGCTGGGGTCTGGGTCCTTGGACATTCGATACACACACAACATAATCAAAATCGCGTGCCTAATGTGAAATCCTTCTTTTTGGTAGACCTAAAAGAAGGATTTCACATTAGGATAAAATAAAAAAAGAAAACAGGAGAGAGAAGAAAAGGAAAGCAACATGTATGGTGACTCCTGTTACTCGCGGCCGCTGAGCCATCAGTAATCAATATAAAAAAAATGTACCCTCCCTTGTTGATGATTCAGCACCTAACCCACCTCATCCTCATGAGGCTAAATCTGCGCCTGGCCACTGCAGGGCATTCACACAGTGCGTGCAATGGGGTCTCATCATCCTCCAGGCAGAGTCTGCAGGTGAGGTCGATGGCTCTACCTATCCTTACCAGGTGCTTCCTTAGCTGACAGTGGCCGGTAAGCAGGCCAGCCAGAGCTCTAACATCCGACTTGCTCAGCTTGAGGAGCTCCCTGGATCTACCCTGCGACGGTGAGGGCATAAGGCTCCTTGAGTGAGCGTGCCCCTCAATGTTGTTCCAATACAACCTGTACTCCGGCCCTCATCTCCGGCAAGTTCATCTGCCTTTTCATTCCCCGTGTAGAGCTGATGTCCCGGTAACCAGATCAAGTTGACTTGATCAGTTCTACACAGTTTATCTAGGCTCCTTTGGCATTCCCACACCAGCTTAGATCTGGTGGTAGATGAAGCAATTGCTTTGATTGCAGCTGGACTATCCAAAGAGATTGAGATGCTTTTGTTCTTATAAGCTCTTCTTAGGTTAAGTACATGTCAGTGTAGCGAAGATCTCAGCCTGGAATACCGTGGTGTACTTTCTCAGGGCCAGTGATAAACTGAATCTAGGGGAGTTACTCCAGACCCCTGCCCCAGCGCCCCATTCAGCCTTGGATCCATCCGTATACCATACCCTGGACGGACTGCCACCCGTATTAGGGGTGGTTGGAATGGTGAGAATCTTGCCAGCATCTGATCAGCTAACATGGCTAACTCAGGTGTGGCTTCAATAATCTCCCTTATTGTCGTGTGGCCCTTACCTATGTTTCCTCTAAGGAGACCATGGCATTAGCATGGTTTCGAGTGCAGCCGTCGGCGAGGTACACATGGCTTCAGTGATGCATAGGCAGGCCATAAGTTGCAGTCTGCTAAGCTTAGTCTTGATCACATTAAGTTTTGCTCTATGCCACAAGGTAATCGATCCATAGGTTATCATGGGCCTTATTACCGATGTGTAGATCCAGAGCATTGTCCTGGGTTTAAGTCTTCAGGTAGTCCCGCAAGCTCTACGGCATGCCCAAAAGGACTTCCGAGCTTTTTCCACGGTTGTATCTAGGTGCAGGTTCCTAGTGACCGGAACGACGACCGGTTTGTCAGAGTTGACTTTGAGGTCAACCTCATTACACCAGGTTGCAACTACGTCTAGAGCCCCCTGGAGTTGTCTTGTGATGTTGTTCCCCATATTGTTGGATGCCACAACTACAATGCCATCTGCATAGCCCTGCGCGAAGGCACCATAGAAGGGGTGACAGCATCCCACCCTGCGGACATCCTCTTGTGACGCAGCCCCGATCATCTGACTTTTTCCATCGTTTTTAACAGGAACGATGCTAAACTAATAGGATTGTATGCCTTAGCAAGTGTGTAATCTACACGGCCTTGCTTCGGAATAAAGGCTATTTTCACAGTCCTCTGTTTTGTTGAGCAGTTCAAATAAAAAACCCGACTTTTATGTTCCAAAGCTTACTTTTTTCTAGTCTTTAATAATGACACTTCATGAGAGAAGTCTCTGCCTACTGCTAAATAATAGACGACTACTGCATTCTTCTCATCTTCCAGTGGGTATATACAGCACATCCCCCCCTTTTGTGTTATAATTTCCATACAATATTCGCAAAAAAACTACATAATTATTAAATTGTAAGATCATAGAGAAAGCAATACAACGAAAAATCCAATTAATCCATTTAATTAAAAAAAAGTAATTTGAATTAATTTAATACCGTAATCTTGATGGAGGACGTACTACTCTTCCGCTTCTGGTCACATATGGTGACCTTTCTTTGTACTCGTTATCTCGGTTTGAAGAAATTGTTGCAGATTTAGCTTCCAAATTTTTCTTTTCGGCTATTTTATTGTCGATTGTTCGGTTACTTTCCTTGTCATCGGGAGAAGTATTCGCAAGCTCTGAAAATACCTGAGGTTTTGCTGAATGAGGTAGACGGGCACACTCTTCGAGTTCATATGGCATGGTTTCATCTCCACATTTGTTTAAGTGAAAGGAGTTCCTTCGAATTGTATTGGCGTTAGTTTCGACTATGTAAGATCTCGGCGTTGAAGCTTGTTGTCGAATGGTACCCCATCTCCCTAAGTCTCGAACCCATACCACGTCCCCTGGTTGCAAATCTGGTTTTACTAACACTCCGTGGCGTCGATTGAAATTCTTTATTTGTTTTTCCTTTTGTTGCTTTTCTATTTCTTGTTGTTTGCGTGTTTCGATCCGCTACATGAGGATCTGGGCTGTCTTTTATTTGCGCCTTGATTACTTTAACCATCGCCTCAATGAATCCGTTGCTCTGCGGATATCGTGGACTCGATGTTATATGCTGGAACTTCCGTTATCACTTCTTCAGACGTCAGTAACTCCATGTCTAGCAAAGATTGATTTTAAGTGACCGATTACTTCAGGTGATGACTGGCCTTCCAATCGAGCTACCTCCAAATACCTTGAGTAGTAGTCTGCGACGATGAGGAACTGCTTGCTTCCCGGTGTAAACAAATCTGCACCTACCATTTCCCAAGGACGTTCGGGTATTTTCGATGTTAAGAGTGGCTCATGTCGAGGAAGCCTCTTTCTTGTGCACGTAAGACATTTTCCAATGTATTTTTCGATGTCTTTAGAACAGCCTGGCCACCAAACCGACGCCTGAGCTCTGGCGCGGCATTTAACAGTTCTAAGATGTCCCGTGTGAATTCGTGTAAGAATGTCGTTATTTTATGTCAAAAGAAAACCTCATCATTCGCATGCGTAGCCTTTGCAACCGAGTTGTTAAATCGTTGAGGTTCTTCGACGAGAAAGTGGGGATCAGTGGTTGTGATCCGTTTCTATATTGAAATGAATACCGGTGAGATAATCCTTGAACCTCTCACTTTCCCATGTGATGGCAAGAGCCATCTTTTTTAATTTGTGCATACTTTTTCTCGCATTCCGAAAGTGTTCGTGATTGGTTGGAGCTTACCTATCCCGTCATCTTGTTGCAAAACGGCCCCAATACCAAAAGGTAGATTTCGTTGGATTGAACATTGCCAATATTGACGACGAGGTTAGTAAACGCTTCACTTCTTCGAAAGCTGCATCCTGGTTTACATTCCAGTTATATTCAACGTTGCTGCGTAGAAGCTCGTTTAGTGGACGAACTACATTTGACAAATTTGGAACAAATTTACCTAAGTCATTTACCAGGCCAAGAAACTTCCTCAGTTCCGTCACATTTGACGGATGACGAAATTGTCTGATTGGTTCCACCTTGTTGTCGGCTGGTCTTATAACAGTTTGATCAAAGTTTCGTCGCAAAATTATCAAACATTGTTTTTTCAATGTAGACAATTACGTAACCTGTAACTTTGTTTCTTTTTTATCTGGAAATATTTATTCTTTGCGGCGAAGTTCTAACTTCAGTGTGAACCTCAGACAATTTTCAGATGAGCTGCGCACAGCGCGCGGTTCGGTCATATTCGGGTTGACTTCGTATGTAATCGTGTTTGCTTTTCCCCTGCAAAACACAACGCAGCGCAGTTGGCGTTGTTCACATGTATATACGCTGCGCCAGTAGCTGCACTTCTGAATGTGTTCACATGCTAACGCGCTGCGAGACAGCTGTTTGTGACATAATAGTTATAAAAAGAAAAGGTAATTTTTTGGTCGTCAAAACAAAAAATTGAATTAATAAATGCGGAAAGAAGCTATTATTAACTTTGCTGCTTGCTGAAAACGATCAAGATAACGGGAAACAAGCATTTAGAAAATTAACAAAAATCAGGTCAAAAAAACGACGTCAAGAGTTTTCTCGTTGCGAGAGAGGACGAGCGGGTTTTTGACACTTCTAAAGAGAGAAAATTAACTCGAGCAAGCAACGAAATTTCAACTAATCACAAGCACGACGCGCTCGGCACGCCGTTCATCTGAACGATGTCGTAAGAAAGTATGTGAAGTCGATGAGCACAAAGTTGAAGCTGCGGTTACTGCAGAGAATGTGTTTCAACCTTAATAATTAATTTAATGTAGCCTTAAAGTTTTAATAATAAATTGCAGTTGGGTTTGCCAAATTTTTTTAAAATATCTGCAATACAGATTTTTTCTCTTATTACCTATATACAAGAAAATCTGATAAGTCAATGAAAGTTTTTGATCATAGCAACCCTACGGTTATATTATAAAAAAATCAAAACAATCTATTGCCACGAATAGAAAAAATAAAAACATAACTTATTTACGTTTAACTCACTGGGCTAAGTAAAAGTTAAAAAACATGGTGAGTACAATTCTTTGCAACAATATTTTATTTATAAAAATCCCAAAATTTAAGATTGAAACTTCACAAACATCCATTGGATCATCATCCGTGGGGACAAAAAAATCGTTTGCTCGTTCCGTCTCAAAGAGCTCAATAAAAAAGCGAAACACACCAAAATTTGAACTATCTGAATCACAAAAGACTGATATCAGAGAAGCATTCGACTATTTTGACACTGAAGGTACCGGATGTATTCACTTCAGGGAACTAAAAGTTGCTATACGTGCATTGGGACACGAACCAACAAAAGAAGATATACAAAAAATGCGCATGGAAGTTGATAGCAGTGGGAACGATGAAATTTCTTTTGGTGATTTTCTATATTTAATTGGAATGAAAATGACCGAAAAAGATTCAAAAGAAGATATACTGAAAGCATTTAGACTTCTTGATGTAGAAAATGTTGGACAAATTTCTGCTAGGAATTTAAAATCTGTCGCTGAACAATTGGGTGAAACATTGACAGCCGAAGAGCTGCGTGAAATGATTACAGAAGCCGACGCAGATCACGACGGATTCGTCGGGGAAGAAGAATTTTTGAAATTCGTAAGAAAGACGACGCTTTGACACTGTAAATTGATAGATTTAAATAGCAATGCATTTCTTGGACTAAACTGGTGATTGTTAAAAGATTTTATTTGATAAGATTTAAATTAATATTTGTTATTCTCTTCAACCACTCTGTTGTATACAATTTATAAATCTTACCTGACAATCACCATTTTGTTTGTTTTAAGTTGCGTACTTTGTATGAGATACTGCGAATTGTAAGCACTGCGACCAATGAGATCTTTTGTATCCAATCACACTACTGCAAAACACGCTCTGCCGCCTTGAGGTAGGAAAGGAGTTCTTTAGTTCTAAGCCGAGCTAAGGAAAGGCAAAAACACAATGACCAATATAGTTTTATCGTCTTAACGGCAGAGCCGACACCGTCTCACTAGATTGACATAATCGATTAAGGTGATACCTTAGCCCACAGTGGCCAAATAAGTAGCCTGTAAGCAACCTGAGGTCCGCTTTAGTTAAGGCGGTGGCAACACTGTAGATATGGGGTCTAACAGGTGAGTTGGCCTAGGTAAGCACGGGGATATTTCTTCAGTATTGCAACTGAGTATCCGAAATGCACATTCTTCTATATATTTTTTAAGTCCCTGAGGGAGGAGGGGGGTCCTGACACGTTGCGAAAGAGTGATTTTATTAAAAGACAATTTTTTGGTTGACGGCAAAGTTGTAGTGCTCAAATCGACCTCTACGCTGGTGTAGTCGTCGGGTCTTTAATAGAACAATTTTTGCACCTGTTCGCATCTCCCCTGTTGGTTTATAAATAGGAGGATTGGGAGGGGAGCTATACATACACACAAACAGCCTAATAATGTAGTCGAAATATATTACACTTGTAAAGCATTGGTTTATATTAATAATTCAATTCAATCACACTTTTTTTAAGAAGTAGGCAAACTCTTTTGTTGCGGAGTAGTATTGCATTCAACACAGTTATAAATTTGTGTGTGTTTATCAAACGAATAGTCTCTTGAAAGGGGCTGATGTTTACTAAAATCTCGCACTTGATTAATGAGTACCGATTTTTATGGTTTATAGATTTCGGAAAGATACAGGTTTCAGAATAGATTTATAAGAAATTTAATTTTTTTTGCTAATTTAAAAAATAAATAAACTATTTAACCGATCTTATTTTTTAGGAGCCCAAAAACCTTGTCTGTGATTACCATATCAAAACTGAAAGTTTAGATGATGACAAAACTAATGATTCTGGAATTAATAGTACATGGGATGAAACTAATATCTCACCCGTTCAAACCGAAAGAAAATTTTGGCAGCCAAGTAAATTAGTTAAAATCAATTTAATCATATTTTTTATGTATACATTTTTGTAGATTTTCCTCCTTTTAAATCAAATGCTGAAGATGAGCTAACTTTTACTGAAAGACTTGATAAGGATATGAAGACTTCAAACCTGTTTTCAAATGGTACATAGTTTGATACTTATTTTTAGCATTGTTCCGAAATATATTTTCAGGTGACTATGATATGCGACTGCCCTTTGCACCAATAAATGATTTTTTGCCGGCTACTGAAATTCCAGCATCTATCAATTCACATCCTCCTATGAAGTATAAGGTAATTTATTTACTTCTTCTTACTATCTTGAAATAACAGAAAATTTATTATTCTTGAACAACTAATAAACAGAACACAAAGCAAACAATTTGTGCGTACATTTATCAATTTAGAATTGGGCGCTTGCGGGAGAAGCACTTCACCCTATTCGAGACAACGATTACAAGTGGCCCTACAATTTAAAGTGGATTCCGAACCACCGATATTTTCTCTGCAACCTCCATTGGCCTTTCTATTGCAATCTGTTGTTAGCACAGAACAGCCATTGCCGCCGCGGGAAGGATTCGACCCCGGGGCCTTCGGGTTGGAAGACCGACACGTTATCACTTACTTCACCGACGACCAAGTATTTTGATTAGTTTGCAAATAATTTCTGCGATATCAATTTGATATACAGCTTCCGGAGCACTTGTACAAAATGTACAATGTGAATATCCAGAGCAGAAACAAGAACAAATCAGAAGAAGAAGAAAAATAAGTTAAAAAGAAATCAATTCTGCAGGAGCTGCCAGCTTACAGTTATGTTGTTGGGGAGTTCTGAGTATTTGAACCTTCCTTAGTATATTGTCCCATTAAACTTGCATCCAAGGACTGCTCAACCCATTGTGAGCGTCCTTCCTGTCTGCGAAACAACCAATGATAACTAAATAACAAACACGATTGTAACCGCCATTTTATAGCATAACATTTATTAGGTAACCAAACATTAAATCCTATTACTTTAACGCTTCATATCTTCGCCGAAGCAAAGCAATGTAGTTCACGTTATGTATGTATAGTAAGTGATAACGTGTCGGCCATCCATTTCGGAAGTCTCAGGTTCTTATCCCCACCGGCAGCTTGGTTGCTGCTGACAACATATAACGATAAAAGGCCATTGCATAACGATAAATTCGCTTGAAAAACATAACCCTGTCTGCTTTCGCGCAGTCTGGTAAAAAGTCCATTCCATAACGATAAAAAGGCCTCTGCAAGCCAAGTAATGTCGGGGCTTTGGAATTAACCTTAAATTCTGTAAAGTTTCTTCTCCATCAAAGGAATTCTGTAGTATCCCTCAGAATCTGCCACTCCTAAGGACTTTAGGCCTATAAGTCTATCATCTTTTCTTCTCAAAACTTTTGAGAGACTAGTTGACATTCATCTACGCTGTAGTATTCCTCAGCATCTACTATCGGCGTCCCAGCAAGGAAAGTCTGTAGAGTCTGCTCTACATTCTCTCGCACGCACTGTGGAGAAATCCTTTGATTGCAAGGTGGCCTTTATGTACACTGAGGGAGTTTTTAAAAATGTTAGCCCGGGGCAATCATGGATGCACTCGCTTCTCTGGGTGTGAATGCCAATCTTATGTCGCTGATCGGTCAGATGCTTCATGGCAGGACTATCAGCTCAAGGCTGGGAGAAGTTCATGCTACCAGGACTGTGAGTACGGGTACACCGCAAGGTCCTGTCTCCTCTTCTTTGGGATCTGGTGGTAAACAAAGTGCTTCTAATCCTGGAAGGGGAGGGCTGTGGAGTGTTTGCTTACGCGGACGACATCACTATAGCTATCTCGGACAAATTCCTGCCTGTTTTAAGGGATCTTATGCAGAATTCCCTCACTAAGCTCACCAATTGGGCGAGGGGTGTGGGCTTAGCGTTAATCCTAACAAGATCGAGATGGTCATCTTTACTAGGAAATATAAAATTCCTCATGTTGGCCCTCTGTATCTGAATGGCACCCGCCTGGCTTTTACCGAGGCAGCTAAATATCTGGGCATCATCCTGCATAGGAAGCTCAGCTGGAAGCCTAATATTCATGAAAGGGTCAAGAAATCAACTGTAGCTCTATACTTCTGCAAGAGGGCCATCGGTGGGAAATAGGGTTTTCAGCCCAAGTTAACTCACTGGCTCTATGTTTCAGTCAGTAGGCCAATCCTGTTGTATGGTGTGGTTGTTTGATGGCCATCACTGTACAAGGCCACTTACCTCAACGTTTTGAGAAAGGTACAGAGGTCGATCTGCATCTGTATCACCGGGGCACTACGGACAACTCCTACTGATGCTCTGGAGATACTTCTTTATTTACTTCCATTAGATCTGGTGGGTAAACAGATGGCTGCTAATGCCGCCGTTCGACTTACAGCCGCATCTCAGTGGTCCAGTACTAGAGTTGTACACTCTTCAATTCTGGACTCCTTTTCGCTCCAAATGGGCATCTTGACTACACCACTCCTAGCTACTCCTTTGTCAAGCAGTTCAGATCGACGATCCCAACCAGGCTTGACTGGGATGGCGACACAATTCCCTGTGGGAAATCCGTTCAGATTTACACGGATGGTTGAAAACTACAGGGCAAGGTGGGGGTGGGGTTTTCTCAGAAGCACGGAACATTAGCCTGTCCCTCCATCTTCCGGATTATTTCAGTGCGTTTCAGGCAGAGGTCGTAGCTATTCAGGATCCTTACAGATAGCCAGACTGCTTTGTTATCCCTTGATTCTGTCCTATCGACGTCTAGGACTGTTAATAGCTGTCGCTCACACTTAAATGAAGTGGCTGAGCGGTACCAAATTTACCTGTGCTGGGTCCCGGGGCGCAGGGAAATTCCAGGAAACTGCGTGGCAGACGAGCTTGGTAGACGTGGTACCACCCTGGAGATCCACTTCTCTTGGATAACACTTCTCTTGGTAGGCCTCTGGCCGCCTGCTAGCTGTTGCTTGGCACGAGGGCAATCAACCTAGCGAACCATAGATCTGGCCTAAGCTGGATCTTAGGCGCTCCAAGTGTCTGATTTCGAGGGGCAGATCTGACCTTGGTATTATTATTGGGGTTATCACAGGTCACTGGCTTACACGCGAAGAGAATGGGCATCTTCTCAAACGACTTCTGTAGAAGCTGTATGGACGAGGAGGAGGAGGAAACTATCTTCCATTATCTTGGAAGTCTTTCTTGGGTGACTATTTCCTCTGTCCTCCTGTACTCTCGAAATTCAAATGCTACTACTTTGGCAACCTAAAAGATATGTTAAAGTATGCGTGTTACGAGTAGACATCTTCATCTCTGGTGTCAAGATAAAAGAAGGTTTAGGTACGGTGTAGTCAGTATCTTGCATTATACTTCAGTCCAAAATTCTGGAATGTAGTCAGTATGTGTCGTTATGACTAAATTAAGCTGTTGAAGATGCGGTTTGCTTACCGAAGAGTTCCACTGGCATTAATGCTGGTATCCTCTGAACTTTCTCTAGTACTTTCTGACGGGTCACTTTTCCTGTCGCACCAAGCGGCTAAACCGTATGTAAACACATTTATCAGTTACATAATGTATAGAAATCTCTAACATGGCTATCGTTATCGTAATTATACAAAGCGAAACTTATTTAGTTCTTGGGCTTACAGTAACTAGCACTAAAATACTTGTCCACGAGCAAACAATCTGCACAGCTGAACATGATCACGAACGAGAGCAATGCACAATATCTCAAAACTTTTGCATATATGTACCCTATACTACCCAGTCAAAAAAGTATTGGGGCACTTGCATTTTTTTTTACATTTTCAACTTTGTGGGTATATAAAAAAGTGTTTAATTATAAAAGTAAATTCCGTTATGGTAATAATTACTTTGTTTGTTTTGTTCGAAATTCTTTTCACAGTTACAAAAAATTTAAATAAATAACAAAAAATAACGAAAATAATGCACAATAGCAGAAAGACTACCGTAGTCATGTTATACGGAAAAAGTCCGACGTATACCTGACAGAATGTTTAAAGCACCCTGTCAAATTTCCAACTTCTGTAATGGTTTTGGGGCTGCATGTCCGGATATGGAGTAGGGTCTCTCCATTTTATTGATGGTGCAATTAACTCCGAAAAATACCAAAATGTGCTGCCATCAATACCTCTCCTTCAGTCGCCTGAAGGGAGTTCGTTTTTCAACAGGATGGAGCACCAAGCCATACTTCAAAATCCAGTAAAGCCTGGTTGCAGGTCAATGGAGTACCAACAATGGAGTGGACCGCTAATAGTCCAGATCTTTCCATAATAGAGAATTTATAGGGAGTTATTAAGAAAAGACTTGGGGCGGATCCATCCAGGAGGACTAAAACTGTTCTTCGTGAGAAAATAAAGGAAATTTTGAATTCTTTTACCGCCGAGGATTGTGAAGAGGGAGATTAAGGCTTGTTAAAGATATCGTTAGAAATACCCACTATCATCGCGGAACGTTTCATCAAAATTTATTCAGCTGTTGTTGAGCCTATTCCGGACAAATATCCAGCCAGATAAACAAAAATTTTAAAAACAGTTATGCTTAAAGATTTATCGGTCTCCTTGCTGCCTTAACGTTTTTTAAAATCCTTGTTATCCTTAACGCATGCAGCAAACAGCTTCAATTTTTTTTCTATTGACTCATTTGACTTTTGGTGAAATGGGAAACCAAATCATCTGAAGAAAGTGATTCTGCGACTAATAACGACTCTCTCCATTTGTAATGATTTGATGAACAAATATCGTGTTGATCCGTATTATAAATTAACTTTATGTTTTGCTTGCATTTGTAAATTTTGGTTTTCCTCTGAATACTAGTGATATAAGTAATAATAATGATGTGAGAGGTACAATGAGTATGGAGCACAAAGGATATAGAGCACAAGGAGAAGATCGTTATTATATCCTGCACTTAATCTATAATACTTCACTTTCCACCAATAGACCTACGAAATATAAATTAAAGTAATCAAATCACTTCTATTGGAGTCAAAACTCCTTTATCAATTAAAATTTTATATTTATTTGAATTTACTGTATCATAAAACACTTTTTTTTTAAAACATCCATTTACGTAATTTGCACTACTTATATACGGGATTGCTACTTAAGTTTTGAGATGGACAAGTAAAACTAAATGTTTATAATCGAAAATGCCTTTATTGTTTTTCAAAATATTGTCCAAGAAGATCAATACACTTTTGCATGCATTTGAACCAATTTTCGAAGCACTTTTTCCACCCCGACTAAGGTATCTCCGAAACATGTGATTTAAACGTATCAACGACCGGTCGAAAAACGTTGTCTTCGCATTTTCTTTTTGATCTGATCTTGTTTGAGCCGACGTGTGAGAGCTTGCCTTGTCGTGGTGGAGAAGGATTCGTCTTCTGCGATTGGTTCCCCTTATTTTTCCGAACACTTCTGGCAACGGAGTTGGATCAATTCGTTGAGCGTCACGACCAACATGCCATGGGTCCAGATTTCGAGACCAGATGACCCCGTGAGCTTTTATTAAGAAATTAAAATAATCCACTCCGTCTCTGTTGTCTAGCTTGCAGCAATGCAAAAACAAGACTCAAGTTTCCTCACTGCCCTTACCTTAAAGGGTTGTCCCCTAGGATTTGGCCACATTGTATAAAAAAAAAAAAAACAAATGGTGGTGTACCATTCAGAATTGACCGTTCTACATTGCTGTAATGGCACGGCGGTGACATGTCCAATTATTCCGAAAAAACAGGGGACAATTTGCATCGAAGTGCTTCGTGCGTGAACAACTTTTATTGGATTTGGCTTGTCTTGAAAGACCCATGTATCCATGATTCGTCGCCTGTCACGATCTTATAGACGTCTTTTGATTGCATTTTTTCAACATTTATTTACACCAATCGACACGAGCCTTTTTTTGAACGATTGTCAAATTATGCGGTATCCAACACGAACAAATCGTTTTGACGTTCAAATATTCATGCAATATTGAATGTATGCGAGTGGAACTAATTCCCAAGCATGCCTCAATCTCACGATATGTCGCATGACGATCCTGCAATATCAGTTCGTGCATAGCATCGATTTTTAATGGCACAACAACCGATTTAGGACGACCTTCACGAAATTCGTCCTGTAGCGAAGTGCGACCACAATTGCATTCGTCAAACCAGTGAAACACGGTGGCTCGAGATGGTGCTTCCTTCATTACCACAAATCGAAGTAAGTTGATCGGCACACTGTTGTTGGTTTAATCTACGTACGTCGAAAGTCATAGAAAATCATTGCACGAAAATGTTCACGATTTAATTCCATTTTCTGACTAAGATGAAAGTTTCAAGTACCTGTAAATAACACAAATAGCACTCGTATGACAAAACATCTGAGTACGATTACCATTTAAAATGTGAAACTTTACGATGACAATGTCAGATTTGACATATTTACACTGGTGTTGCCATATCTTAAAACTTAAGTAGCAACCTACGTATCTCCATAGCGCATTCAATTGATCCCTGTTTATTAAAGATGGTTTATATGGGTTAAGACTAAAAAACTATATACATATATACGTTATCACGCTATTACCGTTAACGTGCTCAGCTCCTCGTTGTGCCCAGCGTCTCATACCAGTAAAATAAGGCATAAGTTTTACAAATTTACAGGTTTTTAATTAATCCGACATAACTCCTCAACAAGCCAGCAGTAGGTAATTCCAAAGCTACTCATTACTGGCATAATTATGATCAAGTTTGCGTTTTCGATAAAAATACCATTTGAAAATTTTACTAAAATTATGCCGGCGGTGAAAAGCTTTAGATTCACCCATTGTCCTGCACCACAATATTTTGACATTTAATAATTATAAACTAATTTTTCTTTCCAGCTTATCGAAGTATATATTCCAGAAATAGACTTAAGGAGGACTTTGCATGGCTACGAGTCGCTTTCTGAACAAAATACATTAGATCCACGATTAAAGAGACTTTTTCAACTGAAGAATAATGCTTATATGGAAAATATTAGTCCTGCGAAGAACTTTGTAAAGGATGAAATATTTAGTCCAAAATATGCGGAGCATTATTATAGACATTATAATAATGTTTCGAAATCATCATCTTCCTTATGCCTGGATCCACGCAAAAGGAAAGAAATTTTAGAAAATATTTCTGCACCTATTCCAAATTGCACATTGATATTGAATGGATATCTGCAAAAATCAAAATGGTATCGAGATCTCAAGTCGCACTTCAAAATTTTTGTTAATGAAATACTGGCGAAATTTGCTTCGGAGTTGAATCGATATCATCAAAACCGTACTCCTGATAAACATTTTGAACTGTGGACTGTTGAAGGAGCAGACAAAATTGATGAAATACTTTTTAAATTAGGCATATACGTTGATCCCTACGGTGATATTTCGGAAATAAGCAACGAAAAAGAATTGCATTTTCATAATGAAACTGAAATGCATGAAGGCATACCTTCTTTAAATGGAATTCCTTCGTTATTGTCACTCAATGTAGGCGATCCACCCAATTTAAATAGCTACTCAAGGCAACAAGGTCATATGAATGTACCTTTTCCTGGTTTTATTCCTCCTCGCTTAGATGTACCAAAACCCGGTTTGTTAGGAATTGCACCAGGGTTCGAATTTCCACCTTTTCAAGGGCCTCCACGTACAAATATTATGCCCTATGATAATCCAGTATCAAGCGGATTTTATAATCCAATGTTGCACCGATGGCAGCCCACAACACCTTTCCATACACCACGACCACAATTGCACCCAGATGACCGACGTCGATGGAATATTGATCGGAGGAATAAAAACAATATGAAACTAAATCGATTTTAGGTTAAGATCGGATTATTACTGTTTATTACTGGTTAAACATTTAGAACAAGTTAGAAGTTTTTAAGCAGTGAGTAAGCATTTATTATCGAATAAAATTTATTTTTTTTTATATTATTTTCCAGGATTTTCTTTGACTTGGAACATTTTACTTTATAACTTATGAAAAAATACATTATCTTTTAAGTTAGAATTGATTCAGTAACGAGTATCAAACCAAATTTGTTAAACCAATTTTCCCAAAATCAACCATCAAGTTAAATTGACAAAAGGGCGAAATTAATGATTGCGGAAGACGATATTATTTCCGCTCTGTACCGTCCTGGTCATCCTTGTAATTTTTGTTTTGACCAAGAAATAAGTTTCCGAACTTATAACTGTTGAAGGTGACAAGTAATTAATTATCTGCCTCCTTTTTCAATTAAACTGTACCGACAGTTACATGAAATTTTACGAAATTTTCTCTTTCATTTAATGGGCGTTCACCCATGAAGCAGACAGTTGCTTAACTCTTTAACGAAACCTTGAATTGATAATGCGAGAAACAGTTTTGTTTGCATCGTGCTCTGCATACAAGAAGATTGTTTACATTTTGTGGTTTGGAATATTTTTTATGAAATGTACTAAGAGCTGTTTAATACTAATTATTAATTTAACATTACTGCTGATATCTGAAAGAGGAATAATGAGCAATTTAAATAGGCATGACGATATATAGGTATAGGTAGGTAGGCTTGATACTAGCATATTATTCTGTATGGATTATTGTTCATAATCTAAAGCAAACTGAAAATTAATCTGTGGCTATGTTGAAATGCACTCTTGTATAATTTTCAATTCGTCAGTCAAATTAATATAATGGGTATACACACGAATTAAGGTTAGGTTTGTGCTCTCAATCGATAATTTATATGTAAAAACTAATGCGTTAATTGCTTCTATCATAACTTCTTACTTTTTACCTATAAATCACGGCAAGCCTTATTACTGCTCAATAACTGTGACGGAGAAAGTTTGATTTTAAAAAAGACTTCAGAAGGGTACAAGTTTCAATAGGTAGAATTAAGCTTTCTCGAGGTATATGTAAATTTAAATGCCTATTTATCACCCTGTAATTTCCGTGGACACGAAAATACGAAAAGTACGTCAAATTTTTATTAGACTTTCTGGGAGGAAGAAGTGTATTAATCAGGCTTTTAGTTGCTTTATTAAATGTAGGCTGCCGCCACCCCCGTGTACCGAAATTTACACGGCAATTTGAGAGTGCTAAGTAAACACTTCCAATGCCGACAGAATTTTTTTTTATGATCCAAATGCTTGTAGGAGACATGTCTGTCCAGACGCGGTCCGCGATCAAATACCTGGGGGTGAGCCTCGATTGTAGGCTCTCCTTCTGGGACGAGATCAAGGGCCGAGCCGATAAGGCGGCGCTGAGCAAGGTTATGACCATCATTGGCGGACCCAAACCCTGCAAAAGACGCCTATTGCTCCGCACCGCCGAGGCCATAATGCTCTACGTAACAGAATTCTGGGATGATGCAATGCGGTAGGAAAGGTACAACGCCGCGCAGCGCTCCGCATTACGAGCTCCTACCGGTCTCGGAACCGGCAGTGCTAGTGGTCGCGGGGTCGTACCCATTGCCCTCTTACCCGCAAAACAACTTTTGGCGGTTCTGGGATCAGAGAACCCAACTATTCCTTGCGGGGACTGGAAAGTCCTCCGGAAAACAACTTTTGGCGGTTCTGGGATCAGAGAACCCAACTATTCCTTGCGGGGACTGGAAAGTCCTCCGGATGGACGAGCCGAAGCCGACGGGGAGGAACGTCATCCTGCAGCTGACCTGAGTCCCTGCCCCTGCTGAAGCGTGCAGAATTTAAGCTGCACTGTGGCTTCAGCTCAGTGACGGTAAACGTCCTGGGAAACCCGAGCCAATGGAGGTGGCAGCAACCGGAGCGGAGGCTGGGAAACTAGCTGTCCAGGAGGTAGCCGGCCAAAAGGGAGGTAGTCGGTCAAAAGGAAGGCACTGCGGGCGTGGAAGAGATGGAGGTTGAACCTCAGGTGCAGGAACTAGGGGGGGGGGGGCCTGACCGGGAGGAGACGATCACTAAGGACGCATTTGGTCCAAATCAACCTCCATCACAGTAAGCTAGCATCTGAGAGCTTACTCATCCTCCTAGCGGAGGAGAACATAGATGTTGCTCTAATCCAAGAGCCGTCGGTCAAGGACGACGCCATACTGGGATTAAAGCACAAATCATTCACCCTTTTATATAAAAAGGGTGCAGGTAAGCCGAGAACTTGTATTCTGGCCAAGAAGGGCATTAATTTATTTTTATTGTCTAATTACAGCACTTACGACCTCACGGTAGTTCAATGGGAGAGCAGCAGCATGGCGCCTACATGGATCGCTTTGGCGTACATGGCGCATGACGTCTGCATCCCACCTACTGAGGTGCAGGCACTGGCGAAAGCAGCGGATGAAAGGAGACGAGACCTCGAGACAAAACCGATTTTTTACAGGAAATTTTTTTTCCCAAGCATATTTACGTAGTGTAAAGAAGTGGACATATGTGCCAATATTAAAAATGATATCCACTTGAAATCGGGTTATTTCTGGGTTATTTATTTTCACATTCGATGGCATCTTTGGTCTCCAAGGGGATGTAAATAGCTTCATCCAGCGTTTTGAGTTTAGACCTCATGAGGCAGAAGAGTGACCATCACGATGTGATGTTATTCTGCGTACTTGATTCCTTTCAGGGTAGAGATGGGAAAAACGGATCTTTTGAGCGAACTGGCTCTTCGGATCTGCTTCTTTTAAAAGAGTCGGTTCGAAAGAGTCACTGAAAATGTTCAGCTTGAGACTCTCTCTAAAGCGAAGACCGTAGTGTTGCGTTTGCTTCAGTTGTAGTTCTTGCAGAACTTTTAGTTCCGCGTTCTTCTGTTTTTTCATGCATTCCTCTTTATATCATTCTTTTCTTATGAGCACGACTCCAAGAGACGGTACGAAAGAGTCATTGAAAATTTTCAACTAGACACATTTTGTCTCTAGAGCGAAGACTGTAAGTGGTGCGTTTGCTTCAGTTGTAGTTCTTGCAGAACTTTTAGTTCCAGGTTCTTTTGTTTTTTTGTGTATTTCTCTTTCTTTCATTCTTTTCTTATGAGCGCTCATTCTCATTAGTCAACAAGAAGAATCAAATCAAACTGATGCAAATGTTGAGAAATGACTTCGGGATCCGTCACGGGACAAAACTGAGATCCGGTTCACTTGACTCAGTTTACCTGAGTTACCCATCTCTATTTCAGGGTAATATGAGCAGAGTGGTTGTCCAAATGAAGCTATTCAGGGTCAGATTAGATGTCATACACACACGCTCTGTTGCATCCAGTAATTCGCGTTATTGCCCTCGTGACCTATTGCATACACATTATGACAGTAACAGTGGTGACTCGTTCAGCGGATACTATTTTTCCGACGACCTTTTCGCCTTTGAGTTTTTTCGGGAACTGTACGTACCTCTGCTCAGTTATGTTTTTTTTAAGATTCGTTAGCATGGCTTTGGCCAGAAGGGAATTAGGGTAAGGGAAGTGAGGAAACTTGAATGTCTTGTTTTTGCATTGTTGCAAGTTAGACAACAACCCAGAGACGGAGTGGATTTTTTGATTCAATTTTTAAAGACCCACGCGGAGGCCTGGTCTCCCGGGAACCATGGCATGAATTTACACTTTGTGTAAGGCACTACAATATTTATATTGATATATATGTGTTCCAGCCGATCTAAAATATTTTCGATTAAATTCTGGAGCTCGATTTTGAATTTCCGCCAGCAAATACAATTGCGTTCTTATGTTGGTAGCTTTGTAAGAACATTCAAAACAAGAAAGCACACGTAATTGAAATAGACGAACGTACAGGATAATATCTCCGCTCTCATTCTGGTTAAGCACATTCCAGAGGAAAACAACCGTTTATTTCTAAATTCTATTTTAATAAATAAGAGTACAGAGAAATAGTACAATAATATATCATAAAGAATAATTTCAGAGGACAATTTTATCTGTGTATAATAATAGTTTTTTCTCTCGACAGCATTAGCAAAATACTCTAAATAAAAATGCAAGCAGAAAAGGTTTTTCCCTACTGTGCACAAAAGATGTCTCAAAATAAAATAGCATACGGTCCCGTCCATAGCTATATGTCAGTGGTTAGTACCCACGACTTTTTTCAGTAGCGGGGTTCTGGCACCAAAGACATACTTGTTTGAAGTGCCCACAATATGGTTTCTGTAAAATTTTATTGGCATAGTGGCTTGTGAGCACAACCTCTCGAATGAGATAATGGGTCATATGCAAAAAGATCAGCAATAACTCTGAACCTAACTTTTGGAGCGATTGCTTAGGGTGGTATGCATACTTTACTCATGAGAGAAATCTCAATGTTTGAAATCAATCTCAATAGCTGAGCTAGATCTAAAATCAAAAGCTTCAATTGAGCAAAATCTCACAGTCTGTATGCTAACTGTTAAGCTAGGGCTAGTTAAGTTGAGACTTAACTCACAAAAAGTTGAGGCAGGGTTTTCGTATTCTCAGTCTTTAAAACGCATTCGATATATGGCAGAGATTTTATCAATTTCGGTTTCTCGGATTATACAACAGCGAAGACTGTACATCGGAAGTAGTTTTAAAGTGCTTTATCGGTTCGACAAAGAAAATATAGAATGGTTAACAGACCATTTTCTCGGACAAGATGAAGAAACGCGTGGTGGGAAGGAATATGGAAAAAATGCGGATATATTTGCGATTTGTTGGAGACCCAGATTTCCAAAGTGGAATTGTGGAGGATATAGGTATACACCAATCCACAGTATCAAGGGTTATTTCAGAAGTCTCAGCAAAAATTAGTGAGTATATTAATCGAAAAGGATACCATTCCATAAATGTTCAAACAACATGTAACGAAAAGGACGTGTTTACGAGTGTTGACATTTCTTGGCCGGGTTCTGTTCACGATTCCCGAATACGAGTATTTAAAAACAGTGAAGTATGTAATATATTGCAAGCTAGTAGCTCCGGTTCGGTACTACTTGGAAACCATGGCTTATGACACCTTTAAGGCAGCCTGCGGCAGATGCTGAAAAGATTTACAATGAAATTCTTATTAAAGAACGAGTTGTAATAGAGCGATGTTTTGGGCAATTTAAACAATGTTTTCCTCTTTTGCAATATAAAGTAAGAGTTCAAGAAAAAATTTTGGCACGTGTTATTGGAAGCTACTTCGTTTTGCATAATGTTGCGAAGTATTTGGGTGACAGTGAAACGACCCTGGATGAAGACAGCATTTTTGGCATAGAAATGCAGTCAAATGATTACTTACAACTCGACCATTTACAGCCGTCAAGAATTCGTGGAACTGGACAAGAAATTGCAAATTCATTGCAATTTCATTCAGAAGATAAAATTTGATCTGATTTAAACAAATTCCATTTATAAAAAAAACAGAAAAATAATATATATAATTTTACAAAAAAACATTCAATCTTCTTTTCAGTTTTTCATAAAGTAATCAATGAAATCAATACGCTATAACCGAGACGAGTAATTGCAGTAACAGCTTTGAGATTGATCTCAAATTTACGGAGTTAGTCCTAACTCTGAGCTTCTCAACTTTTCGCATGCAGTTACGAGCTCAACCTCAGTCAGTTTGCTCAAACTCAGTAGTCTGAGCTAGAACTCGAAAGTCTCAGCTCGGAGTTCCATCTCAACTTTTTGTATATGACCCAATAACACAGGCCTGCGGATTTTTTCCCCCTGGACAATGAAGAGTTGTTCCCGAAGTAATTTCTCCCGCTGAAACCGAATCCGGGCTCAGAATTGCTCTATCACGTCAGGTTTTTGAGATATTCTAACTTAAAAGTTAAAAGTGCAAAAACACTGTTTTTGTCATATTTGAGGTTATGTACCATCGCGAAGTTTTTTTTTTTTAACTATGTGTGGAATCTTATAGTACAAGTCTTCCTCTTTCAAATGCCGTTGAGTTTGCTCAAATATTTTTTTCGCCCAGATATCGCATTTTGAAATTTTCATGTTCATGAATTTCTCGGTATATCAAAAGTACATGGTCACCTTATTCAAGAGGAAGACTTGTACTATAAGATCCTACACATAGTTTTTTGAAAAAAAAAACATCGCAGTGCTACATAACCTCAAATATGACGAAAAACAGTGTCTTTTAGGTTAGAATATCTCAAAAACCTGACGTGATAGAGCAATTCTGAGCCCGGATAAATTAATTTATTTACGGTTTCGCTATCAGGGTATGACTTAGAATCATCATTCGAAAAACAAAAGCCCGAAAAGCCCCAGCAATCTTACGTTAGTTATTATTGCTACGTAAAAAAGTTGTTAATAAAAGTTGTCTGGAATTGAAATCTCTACAGAAAAAAAACTACTACACAATTTTTAATACGTATGATTATAAAGATATAGACGACAACTGTGCAAAAAATATTGCAAACAATGCTGCCGCCTAGCAAAAATTTTTAAATTAATAGTCGTCGGTAGAGCAAGTGATAACGTGTTAAACTTTAATCCCGGAGGTACCAGGTTCAAGCCCTACCGACGGTGACCCATAGTTGTTTTCTGCTGATAACAGATTACGATGAAAGGACATTGGGGGATTTGCAGAGTCAGTCCGTGGTTCCAATTCTACCTTAAATTGTAGATCCACGTCCTTCATAAGTCCTAAAGCTTGGCACGGCCTAATATCGTAGCAAATAAATGAGAATCAACTATATGAAGAGTTTGATCACAGTTGCCATCACCCGAAATTCTATCCTTTTAAATTAACTTTAATAATTTTCATTAATCTATTACTCTGTACTGTATGTAGGTTAGTGTGGTAAATATTGCGTAGTAAACGCCAATATGACTGTACTCGACCCTCAATATACAATATCCCTGAGAATTAATCTGCGGCATAATTAGAAATGATAAGGTTTTGTAACTTTAATAAAGTAAATTGTGAATAAAAAAGTAATGCACGCATAATTTTATAGAGGTAAAAGCTCTGCACTCTAGCTGCATCCGGAGTTAAATCAAATTTTCTTATATTGCCTTGTGAAATTATTCGATTGCAGAAACTAAAGTTGGACAATTGAACCGACTTTGTCTAAGCAAGGTCTAATCGTTCATTTACATCATATTCAAATAAGCAAAACACTTAACTACATCCGAAAAATGTATTATGTCATAATTTCATTACTTTTCTTGTACATAATTCGTGTCTCGTAACGACGAAATCATCACATCTCTAAGTGACTAATCGACGGTCAGTACAGCACACCAAAACTGATGATACGTAAAAAGTACGCTAAGAGTGCTATTATCTTTCGTCCAAGGTATGAATGGTAGCGAGCTTGTCATAAACACTAATCCAAAGGACAAAGTTCTATACCTGACCTATGTGCGAATCGTTATAGGACGAATAAAGATCTCCATTAAGGCATTCGATAAAACGTATCCCCTCTTTGCTAGTATGATAATCAAGAGTTTCTGCTCATACCATAATGCCTTGCTTCCAAGCTTTTCATACACTTTGCTACCACTAAACTCACGGGGATTCCTAATACTATATAAGAGATGGCCAGAGCAGTGCGCATGCTTTATTCACTCAAAGTAACCGATCGTGTTAACGTTTTTCTGGCATTTAACTCTTTTCGAGTTCGAGTTTTTAGTATTTGCTCCATTTCTTTGAATTTTTGTAAATTTTAAGTGAGTACAACACTGTGGAAAGTGAAGTTATTTTTATAGTAAAATCGAACTGCAGTGCAATTAGTGCTACGGATCGCGTCAGCACTGGATCTTGTTTATTATATAATTAATGTGTGTACAAGAAACTTAAGACAAAATTTTGTGGATGCAGAAAACGAGTTAATACTATCATTGGACCAAATCAATGTATTAGCTTCAGAGACTTAAGTGCAGTTGTGTTAAATATTTCCAAAATTATTAGAGAAGGACTCGTCTGCCTGATTTTTCGAATTTAAGGCTAGAGATATCTTCCGTGCATGCCAATTGAAATTTTTAATTAAAGATTTTCACTAAACGAATACATATCAATTTTATCTATTAATCTACCGTGGATTAAACATAGAGAGCCTTTTTACCGATCCAGCATTGTGCAATAAGTGAAATAAGTCTCATTCAACCATTCTACCTCGCAACAGTAATCATATCACAATGGAGCTCCGGATAATCTTAGTAACATTTTTCATTGCAGCTTGCCGCTCAAAAGAAATCCGTAAGTATTTTATTGAGTAATATTTTCTTCAAAAATAGTTAATTATAGTTAATAATGTGCTCACTAACTCTTTACCTCTTAAGTCATAGTTTCCTTTGTCTATTATTCGTAATTTCTTCACCAATTTTCGATTTAAAATTATTGTGGTAGGTAAGGGCCAATATTATGTAATTTAACTTGCAACCAGTTTGGACTTGTAATCTTGCTTTTTGCACTGTGTAGATAGTCTCATGATAGACCGCAATGGAGAGTTAAGGAATTTGTAATTAAGGTTATCGGTCTTTTGGGCTTTTTATTAAATGAATGCATTTTGTTTTGTTAATCTGTTTTCTTGGCCTCTTTTTTGATTCATAAATATTCAAACGTTATAAAACCTTAAGGGAATAATGTAGTCTTGTGTTCAACGAGTACTTAAGAAAGAGAACAGCAAAGAGTAAAAGATGAATGGTTTAGAGTGCAAAATACTCATTAATTTTGAAAATGGGTTTATTAGATAAATGAGTACTTTTGCAATTGAAATTACCTTGACATCTTTAATTTTTTTTAAAAGATTTAATGATGATTTAATGAAACTTTAAATGCCCTACTTACCTCGCGTTGAACCGGGCTTAGATAGTTAAATTCTTTTGAAGTATTGGACTTAAGTAAATTATGTGTAAAAACTAGTTTAAAACCACATGGTTGTGGCATCCTATACTCAAGGGCGCACTGAGATCACAAGGTCCCCCAGGCAATTAGTACAAGCTCCTAATATTTTTTATTAATTCTAGTTTTTGAAACTTAAATTTCCATTTCAGTTTATCCATGGTTGAAAACTTGAATAGAATTGGAAATTAACTTATAATTTATTCCCTTAATAAGTTCTAGTAATAATTAAACATTCTCCAAACGTGCTCTTGTTCGAATACTGTAAAAAAATGTTAAATTTTCCAAAATTAGGGCCGTTACTTTAAATTTATAGTCTTTTAAGCTAGTTCTTTGCTTAAGTGGGCTTTAAAACTTGTTGCTTTCACCTACTATATTTAAGCAAATAGGCATATTATATGTTCAAGTATATTTAGTTACAATATTACAACAGGTTGGAAATTTAATTTTTAACTTGAATTCTTGAATGTAATAGCGTCAAATTGGAGCTCAAAATTAACTTTAAAGCTAGCAGTCGTTTTCATTTTAAGTCTTTGTAGAGGACAGTTGCAATATAAAACAATTGTTAAGTGCAGAGGTGCAACAGGCTTACTTCTATTTATAAATATTTTAACTTTGTCATTAATTCTCAATTTCAATGCTTAGGTGCTATAATACAACAGATGCAAATTAAAAAAAAGAAGTTTTATATGTCCTAGGCAGAGTTGTAAACTTCATTACCCATTCCCATTCCAATTCCATTCCTTGGAATTAACATTTTTTAATTCCATTACTTTTCAATTAGAATGGAATAAACCAATGGAAATAATATTCCAAGTAATGGTGTAATTGGAATTCCTCATATATTCCACTGAGATTGGCAAAGGAATGAAAAGTAATTGAAAATGAATTATGATTTAAAACCAGATTTTACTTCCTTAATTCGTTTTAAATTCATTTTCTATGAAAACATTCTCAAACTGATTAGACTTTTAATTCATACAAATATTCCTGTCCAAAAATGCAAGACTGCATCCAAACGGTTTTGGATTACACCTAAATTTTTTTTTCTTGGAAAGGAACTTTAGTGTTTTAAGTTCTTTATTATATAATTTTTTCATACAATCAGTTACAAAATTAAGCGGACACTCGTAAAAAATTCGATTCAAGAAAACAAATAAATTGTTTTTCCAAATTATTATTTAGAAATAAATCAAATAACGAAACCATATATAAAATACTAAACAGTAATGTGAATAACAAAAAAGACATGGTCTGCTCAAATCTGAAGTAATAAATACTAATAATAATTTATTTAGGCAAGTATACACAATATTAATATCTTTTTATAGTATACTACAAAGCTAGGAAAAGTTCTATACAAAAAACACCTTATCAATAGTTTTAACCAAATTATAAAACAAAAATCCAAATATCTGTATGTATGATCAGGTTATCCTGACGCAAAATTCACAAAAGCAGATCAAATTTAAAAGAAAAGAAAAGAGAACAAAAGCAAAAAAAAAACTAAAACCCCTGTACAACGAGAGAATAGCAAACTGGGGCTCAAGCAAAGCCAATCCAAAGTCACGAAAAGAAATATCGCTTCAACATGCCTTTAAACTCAGATGTCTTCCTCGTCCCCCTTACATTAATAGGAAGAGAATTCCATAGGCGATAAATGACAACAAAAACAGAACGATGCCCAACGATAAACCGCGTGGGAGGAATACGGAGACCAACGTGACGGAATGAATGCAGAAAGTGCAAGTGTTCATAGAGATAAGAAGGTGACTTCGAAACAAGTAAGTTGTGCAAAAATAGCAACGCTCTAACGTCTATATAAGTCTTTATTGTACACCCAATTAGAGAACTTATATAGTGAGAAACGTAATCGTGCCGCCTCAAACTATAAACAAATCGGATACAGTCATTAAATGCGACATTAATTCTACGGTTGCATTCAGCATCAAGTTCTGGGTAAATTGTTCTACAGTTGGTCAAATGGGGAATCAACAACAACCTAACAAGTTTTAATTTAAGATCAATAGAAAGTAAGCTTCAAGACATCCGAAGCTGCCGTAGCCCACCATAAATTTTCTGTAAGGTATAACTTACATGATCACAGCACTCCATCTTACTGCTAAAGTACACCAATACTTTTCACCTTGCTCACATAAGGTACACTTAGTCCATTGAGATGAACACCAGGAACACACATCAAATCGAGATTATTTCTGTAGAAAAACAAGCATTGTGACTTTAGGGGGTTTAATATGAGATGATTACTTTTTGTCCACGAAAAAATATTTCTCAAAAAATACAATCCTCCACTAGGCCAATGCGCCTGGACAAATATATTTGAACATCATCAGCATACAGATGAATTTTCACTTCTTCAATAACATCAGGAAGATCATTAATGAATAAACAAAATAGAAGAGGTCCAAGAATCGAACCCTGAGGCACGCCACTAACAAGATTGGGCCATCCCTGACCTCTTTCCCTCAACCAACACCTGCTGAGTACGGCCAGACAAGAAATCACCAATAATTTTAGTGGCAGAAGCTGACAAATTACAATTTTTCTGGAGTTTCGATTTAACCAAACTATGGTCCACAGAAATGTGAAATCGAGGAGAACCAAAGCTGTCATTAGGTCATTGTCAAGCGACTGGCGGATATCAGAGGACACTTTCAACAGAGCAGTCTCACAGCTATGACCAGCACGGAAGCCAGATTGCCACTTTGATGAAAGGTTGTCTGACTTAATGTAGTGAAGGATTTGTCTGTATAATAGCCTTTCCAGAACTTTTCCGAGAAAGGACAGCAAACTTATTGGTCGATAATCACAAGGATCCATAGGAGCAGAGCACTTAGCTAAGGGTAAGTCAACAGCATTCTTCCAGATTTTTGGAAACTGTGAATATGTGAGGCAAGAATTAAATATATAAAGTTAACTGTCTAGAGTAACTGGCAGAAGCATTTTAAAAAATCGAGGGGCAACGCCATCCGCTCCTGTTGCATCCGATCTAATAGATGCAAACATTTCAATAATTTCATCAAGAGTCACGCATCGAAAACTGAAACCATCCTGATACTAATTACGTTCAACCATGTCACTGAATAGCACCGACGTGGTATGAGAAAGTGATGCAGTGAAATAGGTATTTAATTCTTCGGGATCCAAATGGCATGTTGGCGAGTCTACTGCAAACTACACTATTCCTCAAATTAGACCATAGTTTTTTCGGAGGAAAGATGGATCTAATCAACTGCTAAAGTATTTTCTTTTAGCTTTTAAAATTTCAAGATTGACCCTATTTCTAACTACCTTATATCGCCTTAGATATTGCTCAGATTTTGATTCCTTGTATTTTCGGAAAAGATATTCTCTCTCGGGAATAAAACATTCAATTTTTGGAGAATGCCAGGGTATTCGATCTGAGGTTATTCGTTTCACATGCAAGGGCGCATATTTGTTATGTAAACGCGACACTAAACCGTAGAACAATATCAATTGCTTATTGACCGATGCATAATTGCGAACATCATCCTAAGGAAGAATGGAGGCCTCTTCGAGAAGTTTGTGTATATCTACTTTATCATAAGAGCGGAAATTTACCTTGGCAGGAGATGGAGGAAATGGAATGTTGTTTGACATGTAAATGAAATCGTGATCAAAAGTACTTGGGGAACTAATTTTATTATGAAAGAGAACGCCATTTTTATCAGCAGTAAAAAACAAATCTGAAAGTGAGGGGTTATGACAATTGTAAAAGGTAGGTTTGCCGTTACTAATAACGTCAAGATGGCACGATTGAAAAAGATGTAAGAAAACATCAGCAACACGGCTTTTACATAATACATTTACGTTAAAATCCCCTCCAATCACTATGTTATGATAGGTTTTGGTAAAATGGGAAAGTGCACATTCTAGTTCCCCCGAATTATCAAGATTAAAGAGCTTGGGTGGATAATAAATACAAATAAGAAGCAACTTTCCGGATGTGCAATTTACCTCAACAGCAACAAACTCAACTGGACCGTCGACAGACTTTCCAACAATTTTAGCTCGTAAAGAATTCGTTACGTAAATAGCGACTCCACCACCAACCTGGCGTTCACGGTCGCGCCTAAATAGTTTATATCCAGGAATCGAAACCACACTGGATGATATTCCGTCGTTCAGTCACGTCTCAGAAATAAAAATTGAATGCACATTCACATCCCTAACGAACCCCTGCACCTCATAGATCTTTGACTTAAGACTTCTTACCACTTAAATGGCAAATGTTAAAACCTCTGGCTTGTTCAGTAAACACGTTGAGCTACGTTCTCGGGCTATTTATGCCGGATATATTAAGAGGATTTTGACATCAGGGGACACACTAAGACATCTAGTAGCACCTCCAAGCAGCACACCAAAATCCCCACAAAAAAAGCTACGAGCCATGCTGAGGAACACAATTAACACCATTCCAGCGCTATCATACAAAAATAAGAGAAGAAAATAAAATAAATTGAATCTTCAGAAGTCACCATGAAATACACTATAAAAACTAAAGCTAAAGTAAACACCGCTACAGAAGATCACTTAACGATCAGCAAAATAAGTTCAAACTAACTAGAAACTATGTAGTCCAGTTCTGTTTATTGACCCAACAATTACTACCATAACTTTATCAAAGTTGAACCGGTTAAATGCACTGGGTATATTCGAGGTATCAAATGAAATGTTGTTTCCTAGAGTTAACCAACCATGGAAAAAAAGTGTAAATACTGCAATTTGGCAGAAAAATTGTTAAAAACGAAAGAACAAACCGTGCCACTGTTCTTAATAAGGGTGGGTAGGAAGAAGGGAGGAGAAAGGAGTGATATTGATATTTAATTCAACACATTTCACAACCTTCCCTCAATATAAAATCATCAAATAAAATTCTCGACTTACCGAATATAATAAAATATAGGAATTTCGCATCTTTGCTTAAGCACTTTAAAGAACTTTAATTTATCCTGAAATTGAGGAAGCGCATCACGGTTGTTTTAAAAGATATTTTTCTCAAACTCAATTTACCAGATTAGGTTTAATGTATTGAAATTTTGTTATTGCCTCCATATTAAACGCGCTGACTTTATAACAATAGAAGAGGAATTTAAAAAGAATTAAGGAACTAAAATCGGGTTTTAAATCATTAATAATTCATTTTCAATTACTTTTCATTCCTTTGCCAATCTCGGTGGAATATATGAGGAATTCCAATTACATACATCATTACTTAGAACATTAATTCCATTGGTTTTTTCCATTCCTAATTAAAAAGTAATGGAATTAAAAAATTTTAATTCGAAGGAATGGGCATTAGGTTGGAATTAATTCCACAAAGAATGATTACTTTACAGCTCTGGTCCTAGGGAAATACACCCAGCGCAGAATAAAACCCGGCACCTTTGATTTCACAGTTGTTTCTATTTTTCTTCCAGGAAATGAGTAACATTTAACTCAAAAGCAATATTATTATGATCACTTGAAGGTTTAATCAGCATTCCAAGAGTAATAAAAAGCAATACCTGAAATTTATGAGAATTGAGGTTGAAAAATAAAAAAACCGGCCAAAATCGGATTTTTAGCAGGTGCTATAAAAGAACATGTGCACATATTTATTTTGAAAAGTATTAACAAGGTTAAGTACGCAATAGAACCTCGTTTCACCTTAATCACAGATTCAATCCTGTTTGGCATTGAAGAATACAAATTATCCAGAATATCTTGGCTGATGTCATTTTCACTACCTATGAAAGAAATGATATGTGATTGAGTTAAAAAACATATGAAGATTTATAATTAATGCAATACACACTTACATAGCGAGCTCGAGACTAGCAGGAGCGGGTTCCTCTTGCCTTCCTGGATGGGAAAAACTTATCTGTGTATATAACAGATTTTTACTTTTTTCAAAAACTAAAAATATATAGAATTTTTAAATTTTATAGTTTTTTTTGGTCTTAAAAATCGTTTTTAGCGTCTCACAAAAATTGATAGCAAAAGTCTTGTATAACTCCTTACGGAAGGATTACTATTTAATGATTAGTTTCATTATTCCGTCCTAAGGGTATTTGACCCGTTTTAACCAGGAACCCTCTTTATAATGAAAAATTAGAATTTTTTATTTTTGAGAACGTAGGAATTTTTTGATATGAATATTATTTTTAGAACTAAAAATATTATTGAGTCCGGAATAAAAAATATTTCATTCCGAACGAAAACTTAAAATTACATTTGCAGATTGACAAAATGCTGCAAGTTTCCCACCAATGGGTTTGAACGGTAAACTATCCTCATATATAGTAACTTAATTCACCTCTGGTACTTAAAAAAAAAGAATGCAGGATGTTTCACATAAGGTATGCCGAAATAAGTAGGTGGCAAGGGGTGTGGAGAGGGGATGATGGAATCTTAACCATTTGGCAGTTACGGGGTGATTCGTAAATTTGTACAGGGAGTCGAAACGGGACCGAAACCTGTCATATTTAGTTTGTTTTAACCGGTCTTGATTTCGGTACCGAAATTAAAACCGAAATTTAAAGTGTACCGAAATAGAGCGACCGAAATTAAATGGTCCAGAAATAAATAGACCTTAAAAATATGTGACCGTAACCGCCAGACCGAAATTCAAAGACCGATTTAAATTGGTACCGACCGCGGAAGAAGTTATATGTCCGGTCTTGCGATGTTTTAAATTTTTTTCACTACCTTCATTACATAGCATATTTGGTAAATGTGTAGATGAAGAGACCGTCGGTTGGAGGAGGGTGGATAGTGACTGGTGGGAAGGGTAGGGGGCGGGAAGGGGAAGGGGGTGTGAAGGGGTAGGGGAAGTGGTGGGGAGGGGAGCTGATGGTGAAGGGGAGTAAATGTCTAGATGAAGGGAGGGTGGTAGGGAGTAGAGGGGAGTCGGATGACTTCATTATATTATATAGAAATCCCAACGACAGCAATTTAACTTTAACCCTAACGTTTCAGTTGTAACCAAAACCGAATATTTTATATCTACGTGGTTTTTAACCGCAACCGAAAATGAAATTTTACGTTTCGGTTCTAACCGAAACCGAATTGAAGAAAATTAATTACGGTTAAGGTTGTTGCAATTGCGATTTAAAAAAAAACCAATTTGGTTTCGGTTGACCGTAACCGATTTATAATTTCGGTTGTGGTCCCATTTCGACTCCCTGAATTTGTAATTTTTACGGTATGCCCATCATTATTTCATTTTTATCTTCTCTTCCACTCAATGGAACTACTTTTTTTTTAATTCGAAACTTATTAAGAGTTATGCTGTTATGTTAGCCTTTCCGTATGTTCTCCGCCACTTTCGGCATGCAAATAATAGTCCAAATTCTGCTAGTCAATTCGGTTCTATCGTTACCAGGCCTTAAGTATGTAAACTTCATCCTATTCATCCTACATTATTTTTCATAAAAAAAAAGTTCAACGGAGTAAGATCTTGAGATCTAGAAGTCAAGGAATCGGTGCACTTTGTCCAATCCAGCAATCAGGAAATTTTTCCATTAATATTGCCTTAACAATCTTGGCAGTATGCGCTGGGGCTTCATCATGTTTGTGAAACATTGCCCTGGCAGTGCATTCCATAAAAAGTTCGCATAAATTTGACTATTAAGTACTTGTGGCAAAATGAATGGTCCTATTAAATTGGTGCCGATGATATCAGTCCAAACATTGACACAGAATGAGGTCTCCTTGTCCTATATGGCTTAGTATCCGATCAGGGGGGTTATTCTCTATAACGATACTAAAATGCTTACCATTCGAATGTGTAATTCGAAACTAACATTATTATTCTTTATAACATTATTGTAAACCCTAGTCTTACAAGAACTAGCCTCCATTACTTTATCAATCCGAATGTCAAATTTGTTTGGACGTCTAAAGTGAATTGAGTAAAATTAAAAGAGTAATTATTTATGAACGAGATACGGGATGATTTTAAACATCCTTTACGGGTTACGCACATTCCACCAATCTTGAAGCTTGGCATAACTTTAAGATTTTTGGCACAGGGAAGTTACCAAGACAGTGTATCCCAGGAAAATCTAGCTCCCGTATGTCCCGTATGTTTCCAGAATATTAGAGGAAGTGACCACAATGCTGGAAAATAAATTGTGCCCCCAAAAGATACAGGGATTCTTATTTTATCTACATTTTATGTGCCGCTCGATAACAAACTTGCTTTCGAGTGCAAACTTCACAATATTGTGACATTTTCGAGTAGTATTCTGGTCAGTTTTGTAATAGAGAATCAGGCCCCATGTATGGCAGTTATGGAAGTGTGTGATACAATCCCAGGTAAACTGCGATTTATCCGTCCACAGAATTGGGTCGGAAACGCCCTGTTCTCCATACCACATTCCAGCAGCCAAAGGCAAAATTCCAGTCTTGCGATTCGTCTCGTGCTCGTTTCAGAGTCTTGCTTGAGGAGGGTGATTTTTTGCTGTTCTACTTCAGCAGAATCTTCTGGTGTTTCCGACTCCAATTTCGTGCTGTTTGTTTCTTAACCTTCGGAAATTACGCGAAAATACCCCTCATTGGGGTACGTGGAGATTAGAGAATCTCCTTTAAAATTTCAGTACAGCCGTTTTATCGTGTTTTTTATTCACCTTAATATTTTATTATATTCTGGTGGGTAGGTCAATTGATTCCTGGCTTGTAAAGTGCGCCTTCTGAGTTAGAAGGGTTAATTCGGTAACAGAACGCCAGGATACTGACCACTGGCTAGCACGAGCTAACACGAGGACAATAAAATAAATCACACTTACCTTTTTATAACTTTTATGCAGTTGTAATTAAAATTAGTTACCTGTGTACTCTAAACAAACATTTTCGACCCTTTGGCTTAAAAATGATATTTATTTAACGAATTTTCTTACTAGAGGGCAATAAAATAATTAGGTAGTCAATGATTTCTGAGGAAGCGGTTTTTCTAATTAATGACATGTCCCTTTTTGAAAAATGTAAATGTAATAATTACATACATTTCTGATAAAATGCTGAGTTTTAGGTAATCGTAACACATTTTTGGCACTTTTAGAAGTAACTGTAGAAAGGTCATTGGGATAGTAGTCTTTTTGCGTTTGCTTGATGGCGCTGGTAGATCAAAGGATAAAATAAAATGATGATGTCAATACGAGAAAATTTCAAATTTATGAATCACCCTGTAACTCCCAAACGGTTGCGATTGTCCACCACCCACGTCCCTCCCCATTCATGCATGTTTTTGTTTGCCTAAGTGAGATCTATCACCCCACGTATTTTGACACACTTTATGTGGAACACCCTGTATAAAGCTAAATACCATTCCCTAAACTTCTTCAATATCAATTCAGTCTTCCTTGTCGCAAAGCACGTAAAGAAACATTTTACCAGAGGTTGCATAAAATTTACATTCACCGCGCTTGCACTACCTAATTGCGAAAAGTGTTTACCAAAATTTATTATCTTTCAAGGTTAAGTGTTGCACCAAAATTACACTCAAATATTTTGGTGTACTGATGGCATTGTGCCCAAATCGAAACGTCTCCAAATCGATCTGTCATACAAATACTGACGGTAAGTTGATCGTTAAAAAATTAAAAGGCATAAATACTTCATGTACTCAGTACACGTTTTGGACTTATAGCAGCCAATGCCTGTTGAATTCATAATGAGTTTCGGGTGACAGCAGTAATGTAAGAATAGCGTATTGTACTTCTTAACAATTTGAGCAATTTTCTGTATTTTTTTTAACAATTTACATGCGACGGCGAGTTTATGTGCAACCTTGGAAAGAACTTGACTTTTTTATGATTTCCAGATGATTGCACTTCTTTAAACATAGTCATTGACTTGTAGGATGAAAAGTTTTATATTACAAGCTGGCATGGAAGAGGGGATTTAAAGAGGTAAAACTTCTCGACAGGATGAGGCGGAGATAATTTTAATGGTTTAGAAGTTACAGGGTAGTTATTAAATTTTTTATTTTAATATCTGCTTGCTTCAACAAGTTTACTTTTGGACACTGTAGCCTTTACCCGAAGCAACTGAGCCCTTCTTCACTCTTCTTCAGTTCAGTATTTCGGCCTAGAGGTGCGTACACACTACAGATTTTTCTCTCCCAAAGTTTTCTCTGGCTATGACTCTTTCTCTGTCCATGTGTTCACACTATCGCAGACTTTTGGCAGAGAAAACTCTGACAGAGTTTTCGAGATGAAGTTCGCATAATTCTCTGTGAAAAAGTTTGCAAAGGCGTTCACATTGCAAACAAAAGTTTTATCTGCTGTAGTTTCGTTCTTCTCAGTGTTTGTGTTAAATACCAAGTCAAAATGGATATTAAGGAGGGAAAAAGAAGGGTTTCGTGTATGCTCCCATTTTTTGTATGTACCATTTTTCGCTTTTCCGATCTAAATAGCAATAAATAGTGCGTCCACTTACTATTCATAATGGCAGTTTTTGCTACTTTTCCTTAACATATGAACTGCAATCTGCAACTGACAACGAACACAGCCACAGGGTCAAAAACTTTTCAAACAGTTTTAGAAGAGAAAAATCTCTGCGTAATTCTCTGTCATTTTGATTTAACTGGTGTTCACACTATACAAAGAAAAATCTGCAGAGCATTCCGCGGAGAAGTATGATTCTCTCTGTGCAGAGCTCTTTCTCGGCGTTCACACAACAAAGTCGATGGAAGCAGAGAAAACTTTTTCATTTTGACAGAGAAAAATCTGTAGTGTGTATGCACCTTATCGCTCAATATTGTGATAATTTTGTTACCAAAATGTCAAATGATATTCACTATTACAAAACTGCAACAAAAGTACCAAATATTGTGAAATTTATACTCGAAAGCATGTTTGTTATCAAGCAGCGAATAAATTTTACGTAAAATCATGTTCTCTATTTATATAGTTCTATACATTTTCAGTAGACTTTAATATACATAAATTTATTAAAGAGAAAGTTAATGAAAACATCAACTAGCTTTCAGAAAAATACGAAAGCCTTTTAGTTTCGAATTGTCCAACTTCTGGTGGAGCTAGAGGGTTGAAAGTTGACATACAGATAGGGTTTAACATGCATACAAAGAAAAAACAAGCATATAACTTTTTAGAGGCAATTTTCAAAACGCAGTTCCCGACTAAAAGTGAATGGATCAACAATGGGATGATCCAAGAAAACACTTTAGCGATTTACACAGACGGCTCAAAATTCAAGCGTGGCTGTGGTTTTGGAATATCGTGCGAGGAACTTATCCTGGAGTTATGGAGAGGGGTAAAATACTCCTCCTCGGTTCTTCAATGTGAAATCGCAGCGACTAGTTTGTTTAATTTGCACCGACGTCCAAATGTCGCAATAGATATTATTTATTTTAAGTTGTTTAGTGCTTTTTGTGAAGTCGGTAAAATTTTTTTTTTAAAACTTTTAATTTTCACTTTTTAGTTACATATACTCTGTATAACAGAAAAATAACCATCCAAAACGGTCCACGCGTTAAAAAGTTAGGTTCGACCCCCTACCCCCGACGCCCCCCCCCCCCTTCCCATCCCACCAAAATTTTTTTTCTCGCGGTATCAATCGGGGCACATACTCTACCCAACAGACAAAAAATCATCGAAATTGGTCCAAGCGTTACGAAATTAGACTACCCCCTGCCCTTACCCTTCCCACACCATAGAACCAAATTATCCTCCTATAAGCAATGGGGGATCATACTCTATACCACAGCAAAAGAACCATCCAAATTGGTTCACGCGTTACGAACCATCCAAATCGGTCCACGCGTTACAAAGTTAGGCTTCACCCCCACTCTACCAAAAATTTTTTTGACATGGTACCAATCGGTGAACATACTCTACCTAAGAAAACAAGAATCATCAAAATCAATTCATAATTGGAGGAATGATCGCGTAACAAACATAAAAAAATAAATAAACATACAGTCGAATTGAGAACCTCCTCCTTTTTTGAAGTTGGTTAAAAATACTTTTTCTTACCGACGCCCAAAAATGAAAATTATTAGCTTGGGCAAAATCTCATGAAAACTGGACATGGGAAAAATGGTGCTCGGTGATGAATATAAGTTTGATGTGTCATTTAGCGATGAACGTGGACAAGTGATAAGGACAGCCACCGAAGCTTTCCATCCAGACTGTCTGAAACGGACAGTAAAATTCCCACGCAGTGTAATGGTTTGGGAATGTATATCCAGTCAAGTGCCAGGTGAATTATACTTTATTGAAGGTACTGTAAATATCTTAAATTATCGAAAAATATTGAAATACTGTATGCTTCCATCTAAAGTAAAGTTATTTCATGAGAAATGATATTCCAGCATGACGAGGCTAGCTTGTCACACAGCCAAAAGTACTAAAAATTGACTTAAAGATAATAATATTAAAGTAATCGATTGACCAACATCAAACCCGGACTTGAACCAAATCGAAAACATTTGGGGTATTGTTAAAAAAGAGCTCCAGAAAATTCGTTCAACGAACATTCAAGCTCTAAATTACGGAAATTTGGATAAATATAACATCCAAACAATGTGAAGAATTGTATTCTGCAATGCAAAGAAGAATTAAAACTGTTATTACAGCTAAAGAGGACGTAACTACTTATTAAAAACGCGGTACGAACTTCGTCGACATTAAATGTGACGGGTACGAACTTCAGTGACACAGATGTTATTTGTTTAAATGAATTATTGTTGTGTTGATTTTAATCACTTTTTTTTGTTTAGTCTAAATGACAGGCTGAGAGTAAAAGTGACCTATTTATAAAGTTCGGGCAAAAATGGCTTAGAAAATGTTCCGCGCAAAAACGAATCGTAGAAAATTTCCCCGCAAAAACGATTTAACTACAAAAAGTAATGCAAAGTTCATGCAGTTACGTCTTTTTTGCCCGGAAATTTTCTACGATTCGTTTTTGCCCGGAATCTCACGCGATTCGTTTTTGCGCGGAACATTTTCTAAGCCACTTTTGCCCGAACCTTATAAATAGGTCACTTTTACTCTCAGCCCGTCAAATGAATTGATTTCTTATGTTTTTAACTGTTTGTGAAATTAAATTTATGTTTTTGTCCTTAACAAATCGGCTTTTATTCACAACATTACATGTAACGAAAATGTCTTCCCTTCTCTGCTTTCATGTGAAGGTCCTGTATGTTTTGTTGCATACAATTTACAAGAGGAATTACCAAACTACAAGTCAAATATGTTTCTCCACTGACTTCTGTAATCGCAAACTCGACTTTTTAATCTTGTGTGGATTTGGAGATTACTCCATATACATAATGTACCACCGATCGGTCATAATATACAAGGTTGAGTTCCACCGGATTGGACAATCCACAAGGAGCTTCAAACATGTGTTTTCGGTTTCTGCCATGTGTATTTGTGCGAGTTTCAATTCTAAACATGCTTTGATACATCTTCGTAGAAAAACAACAAGTTTTCTGATTTTGTCAATCACAGTTTCAATTGCGGCGAAGTTAGGAATGAGTAGAAACTAGACCAAGTTCAACTTTTGTTAACTTGGCCGATTCAACCGACTTTGCCATTATATCTTTTCTAACTTTATTTCCCCCTGTCAGAAGTCGGCTAAGCTGGAAGTTGAGACAGTTACCATTGTGTTTCCCGCTTAAGGCCCGAATTGCAATTCCAACTGATCAGTTGACTGCAACTGAGTTTTCAGTCGAAGTCAAGGCGAAATCCAAATTTGAAATTAAATTGCAGCTTCGGCTTCTGTCATTTTCAAAGATATTTGCATGTATATTTCAAATGAAGTACAAGTTAAGTCGCAATCGACTGAGAAGTCGAAGGTGCAATTTAATCATGTCACATGCGTTTCCCATTTGTGCAAAGTCGCAGTCCGCTGATCTGCTTGTCGGAATTGCAATTCGGGCCTAATGGCTGCCTTTTACAGCACTTTATATGCAGCATTTTCAAGGGATGTACTAAGTATTAACATTTAAACTTTATTATTATTAAAAATTGAAAAATATAACTTAAAAAACGATCGTGAGTGACGATTTTTTAATTTCCAAAAATCGAAAATCGATTATCGTGTTTTTGAATAATCGAAAAAATAATCGGCGATAAATCGATTAAAAATCGAAGCTACGATTATATCGCGCATAATCTCCGATCACTATTTACAAGCCAAGAAAATTATATACTTGCGTTAAGACAACATTGTCTATCATGAGCAAATGTAAAGAATTGACTAACATTCGCTCAAGATATTTTCAACTTTTTTGAATTGTCATTGAAGTTTTTTCTACACTGTCATCACTAATAAGAAATAAATAATTGTAAGCAAAAACGTGTATTATCACTGCCTACTAAATGTTTCAGTAGGTAAATATTACTAAAAGTGACCCCGATGAATAATTTTCAAACGAGTAATCTAAGTCCTTCAATTGCAATTCTTAGCTGCTGGCTCAGGTATTTGGTTTGCAAAATTGCAAAATTGTTTTGACCTCCAAGAAAGATAACGTTTATTTATTCATAGACAGTACTATCATGTAATAAAAGTTTTTAGCATTGAACATGCCCGCATTTAGAGAGTAATGTACAAAAGCAAGTTATATTTCACCTACCTCTCCTAGAATTTATGATTGATTTACCTAATAATAGGTATTCGTAGCAATTTAACAAACTCAGAATTTTATGTTGACGAAGACATCGAGAATTAATACCTACAATTAATATCTTTCTTCTCCCGTCCCATGCCCCACAAGGTGTTACGAAAATGTTTGTATTAACAATCGATGTGCTAACTTTCCAGTTACCACGAAAATTTTCTATCATCTCTATTTGTATAAAGAGATGGCCTTTAAATCCTAAAACATTAAGATTAACGGCATTCCAAACGAGATTTTCAGGTTCGAGTCCCGCTGACACCAATCTATGGTTGTTTTCTGCTGCCGACAGATGACCCTGAAAATAACCACTAAGGGTTGGAAAATAATATCAGTGGACCGGAATCGACCTCAAATTTTAGATCTTATCGAATCGTTCGATTAATCGACTGGATCTTAAAGGCCATTACAGGACTGAAGTTCCGTATATTTCCTGTTTTCTTGACGGCTTCCGCATCCTTCGTCGGACACCAACCAGATCGTGAGACTGGTTCCACCTGAGGTATCAACCCTTACCTCTGCATCCCAGACACTATCCACTTGGATATGTCTTAGATACACTGGTTTTGGTCTATCAACTGCTCTATTATGATATTCTTGCCCGCAGGTTCCTTCGGGACAAAGATCATTCTTCTGATATCTTTAATAACATCCATACAACAGTCCACCCTCAAGTTAACTCCTTCCAAAAGTTGGTCAGCTTTTTGACGGTTTCGCCTACTCAGACTTTGGATTACTGATTAACCAATCTGTGTTATCAGATCATCCTCCAAGGTCACCGAGTTCACCCCTATATCCAAAGCATTTTCAGGGAGGGAGTCTATGTCCTTCAATAGAGGTCCCTTAAAAGTTCCTATCTGAACCAACTCTATCCCCCCATTCCTATGATCATCCATGCCCCTATCCGCATTACCTTTTGGATAGCATGGGCTGGATGTGATGTGCTTAAAACCTCATTTTGACGAGAACTTGGTAAATTTTTGGGATCCCACTTGAAAACTGCAGACTGTTATCTGACTTCTCTGGAATGCCATGTCTCGCGAAAGATGTTTTTAGGTGTTCGATGCCGTCTTTCTACTATCACTATTTCGGAAAAAAACCTGAATAATAATCACTTACGATGAAGTAATGGCGAGCTTTTCACTAAAAGAAGTCTACGCCTACAATTTGCCAATGGCGCTCCGACACAACTGAAGAGATGAGCGGTTTATGTGTATCTGTGGTTGTGAAGTGCATATCAGACACTTTATGACAAATCCTTCGACGTCATTCATACAGCCTGCCCGCCAGATAGTTGCTTTTGTTCGGGGCTTACGTTTGAGAATTGATGACCACTGTGTACTCGTTCCAGCATTTCTTGAGAAAGGGTATATGGAATGACTAGTAGATTTCCATACATTAGTAAACCATTGTTGATAACGTTCTATAGTGGTAGTTCCAATATTTCCTGGCTTCAGATGATTCTTGGCCTCTGTACGGCGAGTCTTTCAAGCAACACTTCTTTACTTTTTGTAAAAAAAATTTCATTCTCTTGAGCCTCCTGTATTGGTTCTAATTTATCATGTGTGGCTGGAATTTGTTCAATATTAAATGTTAACAAATCTATTGAGCTCCTCTTCTGTTTCTTTTTCATTCCTTCTAAGATCTCCTCCTACTGAGTAACGTGACCATGTATCATCTGGAATCAAGAACTTCCATGTGAATAGATGAAATTTGATATTGATGCCTCATGATGCGCATTGTTATTCTTTGTAAGCAAAGGGCAAATCACCTAAATCTTAACTTGTAAATATGCTACCAAAGGTTTATGATCCGGTTCAATGCGAAAGTTACAAGATCTCGACTTCCCAGACTATACCCAATAGCTTCTTCCCTATTTGGGCATATCTCTTTTCAAATTAAGTCAAAGCTATGCTATGCTACTTGTTTCCAGATTCCATAGTCGTCTTCTTGGTAGAGTACGGCAACTAAGCCGTATGATGAAGCATCTGATGAAAATACCGTGCTTTGCTGCTTCACTTCAAATTGCAGTTTTTTTGAAGAATGTTTGTCACGTACACCAACGACCAAACGATCGCGGGTCATTTCTTCACGCATATTTTTGTAATCGCAGTATTTGGATAGGGAATCTAAAGCCGTAATAAACTCGTGAACTGGCCCTCCCTCTTGCAGTCATCTTGAGTTGAATTTATCTCTTTCGTTGTATTTGATAACGAAGTACTTCTCAAACGCGTTCATTACTCGGACATATTGCTGTTTTTCGTCTACCGACCTCAGGTAAATTAATGCATTTGCCTGTTCCTCTTCCCCTTTCTTAGGTAGACCATTCGCGATTCTAAACCTTTCGAACCGTCGACTCTACCTTGGATTGATAAAAGGGAACGGATCTGGCGAAAACACCCATATTTTGTTCCGAGTTTGAATTTAACGCTGCAACGATTTAAAGTCTTTACCGCTGCCATCATGTGGTGTATGGGAAGCGGCAAGAAAACAGAGTTCAATGTTACAATGCCTATTAATTCAACCACACTCGTCTCCGTTTCGCTCTCCGTGATTTTCCTTGGACTGAAACTCTTCACCTGCCTCCTTATATTGATAGACTTAAATTTTATCCCTGGAGACTATTGAAGGAAGACGCAACAACTACCGAATTGTGCTTCCTTTTGACTGCCTAATGGAAACTGTCAATTCTTTGGAGCTTGTGTGCACCTTCAACATATCTATTCCGAGTCGCTACTTGAGGAATTTTGATTTCCTTACCTTACCACCGTACTAACTATGGTTTTAATGACCCTGTTTCCTCAATATCTTGTGCGGTCTGGAATGACGATACTTGGCCGACTGATGGGTGTCATAGCGGTGTATACATAGTACGATGCAAAACAAATTACAAGCGGCATTATAGTTGATTTAAATTATGTATCGGGCCGAGTACCCATTCGGTTTTGCCCGCAACACTGTCTTGCTCTCCTTTCTCCTATATTATTGAATTAGCGGCACTTACTGTAACACTCATTTGTAATGAGGCGTGTATGACTTCAAAAATCACATATCACTAAGAAACTATTGATTCAGTCGAAAGTTTTGAAAATGCTTGAAATGCAAAGGGCCAGTCGCTCACAGAACCCTTGCATTATAGCCTACAGTCTAGTCAGCCTATAGGTTAATCAGGACCCTGTTATTGGTGATATAGTAATTTAATAAATTATAAAATTCTACGATGCGTCTTCGTTGCAGAATAATATAGTATTTCCCAATTCTACTAAAAATATAACTATCATTTGAATATGCAAATTTGCAAAAATACCGCCCATGTTTTTTGGCTATGCTTCCGTTTCCACTTTCTTTTAACAAGATCAACATCCTCATTGATTACTAATGAGTATGTAAATGTTTTTTTTCCGACAATATTTACATTTTTCTGCAAACAATCATGAATTCGCGGAAATTATTATTCAATCGTGCACTAACTATTACGACGATGGAAAATTGTGTAATATCTCACGGCACATATTGCTCAACCTTTCTGTGTCAATTTGGATACCTGACTGACTACTGCACCTGATCAAGCGTCTGGCATCTCGGCATCGCCGGTTAACTTGTAAATACTAAAAACAAACATTCCGGTCGCTATATAAGACGCGCGCTTAAAACCTTGAAATGGAAATGAAAATCAGAAATTTGTTCCACTATTGCTGGTGCATGACCAGAACAGGTAAATAGAAAGAGAGTCACGAGTGTGTAACACTTTTTCAGGTACTTTTACTTTATATGATTCATTTTGTGCAATATATCTCGTAATTGTTGCAACGAATATTATAGGGTTTTTCCATCTTTTGAAAATGTTGTAAATATTGCAAAATTTAACAGAAAATTACTATTACAAGCTTGCACTGCAATGATAAAAAACTTAGCAACTTTGTAACGTTTCTGGAAGTTCAGTTCAAGTACATTTTTCTTATCAGTGTTCATTACATAATTTTAAAAAAAAAACTTTTAAAAGCACTTGATTGCATTACTTTAATTAAGTATCTTAGTTTGGACATACAGCAATCTAATGGATATTTCGGACAAGTTAGTCACTCCCGCAAGAAGTGCCTCGTTTTACTAAAGCTGGAGAGTCATTTAAGAATTGCTTTAGGGAGGCGTGCAAATTGTTAAAAACTTTTTTGGTTGTTAAGATGGTACGAAAGAGTCAAACGCCAAAGTTTTTTTCACTAAGAGTATTCATCCATCGTCTTTATGTATTTTTGTAAAATATTTTGCTATCTCACTATGTGTTGCTGCCTGCTGGTGGTCGTTTGGTAATAGGTAACTAATGATAACATCTCTATGCCAAGAAAGTTGTTGTCGAAACCTGATTGCCGCACAACTGCAGGAATATATCTGAACTGCGGAAGATTTTTAGATATAATTATTGCACCTCTTTTTTTAAATTTAGTCCCGAGATTCTCATTAAGGCTATGAAAATAGTTTGACTGTTTTCAGAACGATATATTTCATATTTTCGGTTTAGTCGGTTAGTAAACTTTTTGTTAAATATTGTAGTTTTTAACGTATAGGTGCGTAACTTTGCTTCCGCCGTTTTATCCCGAAATTCGAGGCTTTATTGTAAAAAACTGGTAATACATTTATGTTTCGAAGTATTGTCCATCGCTGGTCACTACTTTCTCCCATCTTTCAGGCAACATGCGGATCCCGAGTCGAAATAACTGATCATCTTTTAAGGCGATCCAGGAATCGATCCAATTTTTGACCTCTTGATAAGAAGGGAAGTGCTGATCAACCAGGCCGCGTGCCATTGGTCGGAACAGGTGATAATCGGAGGGCGCAATGTCTGGAGAATACGGCGGGTGGGGTTAAACTTCCCATTTCAACGTTTTCAAATATTTTTTGACCAGTTTAGCCACATGAGGTCGAGCATTGTCTTGCTGCAAAACTTTATCATGTCTCTCGTTGTATTGCGGCCGCTTTTCGGCTCAAACACATCAATTGCTTTCGATACTGATCGCCTGTGATTGTTTCAGTCGGTTTTAGCAGCTCATAATTAAGTAATACACTACGCCGAACTGATCCCACCAAATACGGAGCATGATATTGGAACTGTGAATATTCGGTTTTGCCGTCGACGTGGCAGCATGACCGGGAAATCTTCATGATTTTTTGCGCTTAGGGTTATCGTAATGAACCCATTTTTCATTCCCAGTCACAATTTGATAAAGGAATCTATTTCGTCTTTGCTTTTCAAGCAACTGTTCACAAGGAAACAAACGCCGCTCAACATCTCTCGGTTTCAACTCGTAAGGCACCCAATTTCCTTGCTTCTGGAGCATTCTCATGCTTTTGAGGCTTTTAATATGGCTGCTCGAGTCACTCCTAATGCTTCTGCCAATTCTTTTTGGGCTTAACACAAGTCTTCAGCAAGTAATGCCACCAATTCCGCATCTTCGAAAACTTTTTTCCTTCTACCGCCATGCTTGCCTTCGACGTCAAAATCACCGTCCTTGAAGCGTTGAAACCACTCACGATAAGTTCTTTCACTAATTGGGGCCTCACCATAAGTATTTGAGAGCATCCGATGTGTCTCAGCCGCAGATTTTTTCATATTGAAGCAGGAAATTAAAACTTCCCGCAAATGACGAGAATTTGGCTCGAACACTGACATTTCAGTTAAGAATAACTTTATGTTGCAGACAAAAATCAACTAATGTTTTGGTGACGTTATGTTTACAAATGTCTGAACTTGTTGTTTGTTGTCTACGTTATATTCATTTTGATCCCCACATACCGCTACAGCCATGAATTTAAAAACGGCGGAAGCAAAATTACACACCTAAAAAATGCGTATGATTTCTTAATTCGTTCAGATATAGTGCAGTGAATGAGTCCGAAACACAAGCCAATAATTGCTACAGCTACAAAACCTACCACGCGTTTTCGAGGGTGGTGAACATGATAAACCCCGCAAGCAGACAAAAAAAATTTCTTTACTGATTGTAGTGACAATCCGAGGAGCTAACAAATTAAGCTACCTCCTAATCTTTACTACTGAAATTGCCTGAAGATTCTCCAGAGAATAATCTCCCAGTGTCCTCTTTCTAGCACCTGCCAGAGCTGGGCACTTGCATAGCAGGTGAAGCACGGTTTCTTTTTCGCTAACATCGCCGCAACTGCGATAGTGTGTACTATAAGGTGCGCCAAATATGGCCGCATTTTCACCTATTAGGCAATGTCCTGTGCATACTGCGACTAATTTCGCAATTACAGCACGAGACATACCAAGCAGCTCCGAACTTCTATTTTTATCAAAGCTTGGACATATCGTTCTAAAGATGGCACAGGTTGAGAACGTACTCCATCTAAGGTTAGCTTTAGCTAGGAAGTGCTGAAATAGTTCCCTTTTAATGCAATTAAGTGGAATATGAACATCCTCTGCTCTGGATGAGTTAAGAGCAGAGCCATTCTTGCCAGTTCATCTGCCTTCTCGTTCCCTGTAATGTTCCTGTGGCCCGAAACCCAGAGAATGGATATATTGAGTCTACCTCCTATAGAGGCAAGTACAGCCTCTGACCAGCTTTGAGGAGGTGGGAATCTTCATTTTAGATTCACTGAGTCCGAGCAGAGATCATGCCTTCAGAATCGCAAGCGCTTGATCAAAGTTTCAGAGAAACATCCGCCCCGACACCGGAGTCCATTTTCGAGTCGTCGGTGGACAGGACGGTGACGTAGCAAATAAAGAGTTCAGTGCTCCTTTATTCCTTCCTGGTTGGGATTCTGACACTAAAATGCCTTGTAAAGTTTATTTATTTATTCATGAACAATTCATCAAGGCTAGCTACTACAGAGACATACACGTTTTAAACTTAAACTTAAAATTAGAGTATTCACTATTCAATGATTAGCTGAAGTTTAGTTTTCACCTGCTGTCTGGAATGTGCAAACTCGATGTGGGCATCAAATTCATTAAATAGTCGGGACATAAGAGATGGGCTCGTGCATTCCATAGAGTGTTCGGTGGTGAGGCACGTGGAGGAATTCATGCCTCCTCAAGGTACGCCGGAACAGATATGCTTACGTCGCTGAGTAGTTCAACGGAATTGATCGACCGCTGCAACAAATCATACAAAAAAATAATTTTAAAGAAATTGCGTCTCTTTTCAAGAGAGTCGAGGGAAATCAAACTGAGCGTAGCAGGATAACGAGGAAGGAAGATAGGTACGCTGAACTGATTTAATTCGGATAATGTGGACGGCGAAATAAAGATCCCAGACCGGACCGGCGTACACCAAAATGGGTCTGACGAAAGTATAAAAAAGAAACCCCATCAAGTAGGCATCGTCAAGGTTCTTAGAACACCTATTTACAAAGTCGAGCGTGGAATTGGCTCTGCCAACCAACGTGGTCCTCGAAGGAGAGACGGGAGTTGAGAATTACCCCTAAGTCCTTGACCCCGTCAAACCTACCCAAAGCGTAGCCGCTCATGGAGTACTTGAAGGAAATTCCTGAGCTATTCCTAAGTGAAAAGGACATAACGGTACATTTGCTGACATTCAGTGGAAGATGATTATTGGAGCACCAATCGTAGAAAATGCGCATATCGGAGCAAAATAGAGCACAGTTATCGTCTCTGGAGACCGCACGGAAGATTTTAGCATCATCAGCATAACACAGGATTCTTTAGCTGGGCAGAAGCAATGAGACATCGTTAATATAAATTATGAAAAGGAGCGGTCCAAGGATGCTACCCTGAAGCACCCCAGAAGTGACTTAGACTTTGCTGGATAGGACGCTATGGAACAAGAGACGCCGGTAGCGGCCGGTCAGGTAGGATGACAGCCATTCAACAAAGAGCGGTGGAAAACCGAGTTAAGATCAAATTTAATTGGGGCATGTCAGAGTTGGGTACCTTGGTTTTAATCTTAAAGAGCATAAGTCCGACCAATACTGCATTAACATATAGTCCACAATCCTCGAAACATCTGCTGACCTTTTTCAGCGCACTTTCCATAATATCACTAATTACTGGAATGAATTTACCCAATACCAGGATTGCCAGGTCATCTGTATACACAAAAGCTCTGATCCCGTCTTGGTTGAGTTTCAGCAAAATTTTTTTCATTACCATCGGCCGAGCAGAGGAAACAGAACTCCGACTTGAGACGTTCCCTTGCAGACGTGTGTGTTGTAAGATACACTGGTTCTCAGTTCGGACTCTATTATTACCATTGATCTTAGCATCATTAGTATCCAACTGCCAGGGTCCTGCTTCACACCTAGCTCGGCTAGGGCTTCAAGGATGGGTTGAGTGCGAAGATTATTGAAGGCTCCTTCTATAGCTAGGAATGCTTCTTGTATTTTATTGAGTGTTTAATTGTACGAATAACTTTGTGGAGAGCCGTATTTGTGGTACTTTCTTTACAGTAGGCGTTCTCGGATCTTGACATTCGTTTTACATCTTGCGTCTGCCCGAGGTAAACGTCAAGCACGCGCTCCAGGATCTGTCCTTAGCGAGTTCGTGACTCCGTTTACCTGGCTTTGGAATGAACACTACCTTGACTTCTCTCCAGGACTGTGATCCAGGACGGGGATTTGTAGGGTTCGAAACTGTTTATGGCTCAGATGATGCTTTCTCTGATAATTATAACTTCAACCTCACTCTCCAGGGTTTTCTGATTAGCGGATCACAGTCAGTTATTGTGCATTTGATTACTTTACGGCAACCTAGGAAATGTGTGTCAAGCAGGAGTTCCAGGGTTTCAGCCGAGCATTGCGTCCACGCCTTATCTGATCTTCTTAAAAAGGAGGGGTTGGTGTGCCCTTTGGACAGTATTTTGATAAGCCTGGCTAATTCCCTTGAGCTCTAAATGGAATGACAGTACTCCATTCAAGCTTGCTTCTTGGCTTCTCTGATGGATTTTTAGAGACCGTCCCTAGGGGGTGGACAAATAATTTTTTTTTCACTTTCAATTGGGATGTCTCTTTTATGCAGCGGAAGGAAAACGAAACTTCCAATTTTTTCCAAGTGAGTTGTCGAAGTTAGGATTGATTTTACTATAACATATTACATTATCCTGATGGTTAAAACAGCTTTTATGCAGTGATAGGAAATTAAATTTTAAACAAAGCCATTTTTTATCTGAGTCGATTCAAAACTAGGATTTTTGAACAATTTGTGGTGCGGGCCAATTGGCTGCAGCCTTAATAGCCGTGTGCAGGAAAAGAAGAAATAATAATTTCAAAACTTAAAATAAAAACAAAAATAAAACAAAGAATTACCAAATTTTCCCTTTGAGCCGGTTGCCACCATGGTCTCTTTTAATCTCTACAGTCTATAGGAAGGGAAATCCATACCCTGAACAAAAAACTGATGCTCAGTTGTTCGATAACGAAAGTTAACGTGATACTATTAAAGAAGTTCTTCGCAGGGAGTCTAAATGGAGCCACAACCGAAATTATAAATCGGTTACGGTAAACCGAACCCAAATTGGGTTTTTTAAACCTCAGTTGTAACAACCTTAACCGTAATTGATTTTCTTCAATTCGGTTTCGATTAGAACCGCAACGTAAAATTTCATTTTTGGTTTCGGTTAAAACCGAAAAGTGAAATATAATTTTCGGTTGCTGTTTAAAGCCCCGTAGATATAATATTTTCAGTTTTTCTTACAACTAAAACGTTAAGGTTTATTATAATATATATTATTATAAGTTGCCTTTTCCAAAATAAGAGTAGAGTGGTATGTGGGAGGGGGGGATAAATACTTCTCCAAATTTACACCGGCCCCGGCCCCTACACTCCCCCCACATTTTAATCATCAGAATGAAGTCATCCGACCCCCTCTACCCCCACCAACCTACTCCGATCGACGGTCCCTTCATCTACACATTTACCGAATATGCTTTGTAATGCAGGTAGTGAAAAAATTTGATAAATTAAAAAAAATAATCGATTGTAACTTGGTTTGAATAGTCTTGAATGCCAGAACTGCGATTCCGGTAGTTGGGCATTAGAGTCGAAAATTACCTCTCCCTCAGACCCCTCGGGATAAAAATTAGTCGCCTCGTGAGTCAAAAATATCACAAGACCGGTCATACAACTTTTTCTGCGGTCGGTACCAATTTAAATCGGTCTTTGAATTTCGGTCTGCCGAAAAACGGTTCAATATTTTTAAGATCTATTTATTTCGGGACCATTTAATTTCGGTACACTTTAAATTTCAGTTTTAATTTCGGTACCGAAATCAAGACCGGTTAAAACAACCTAAATATGACAGGTTTCGGTCCCGTTTCGACTCCCTGCATTAGACTCATAGTCACCTCTCAGTGGTTCAATGTTAATGCTGGGCACTCTAAAATTTAAAACTCTTGATTATACCTTACCCAAATTCCATTGTCAAGCGGGTTAGATCGACAATACCGCCTAGGCATGACTTGGAAAGTAACGACGGATCCGCCAGATTTATACGGATGGTTCTAAACTGGAGGGCAAGATGTGTGGCAGGGTTTTCTCAGGAAAATTGAATATTGATTTATCCTTTACCTTTCGGTTCACTGCAGTGTGTTCCAGGCGAAAGTTTTTTTTTTTTTATATATGATGTTGCCAAAGCTCAGGGGATGCCCTATGATGCTAAAGCACAGCCTTGGTAGGAAAGGAATTAAGGTTGGGGAAAATGGGTTAGGAGGTTGAGTGGAGGAGGTGTCGATGTACGCCCCGTTTGAAAGTTTCAGGCTCATAAGACGAGGGAAAAACAGAAGATGGTAATGGCAAATTTAAGAAGTTCTGGCTTGGCTGAAAGATAACAAATTACTTGAAAAGGAAATTTATAACTTGGCCAATTGTCAAACCGCGGTGTTATCCTTTCAATCTGTCTCATTCACATCAAAAACTGCATACAGCTGCCGCTCTTAACTAAAGAGATAGCAGAACTTTACCAAATTCACCTGTGCTGGTTTATAGAGTACAGGGACATTTCAGAGAACTGCGTGGCGAATGAGCCCGCTAGACATGTCACTGCTCTAGAGATCTAACCGGATAAATACTCTTTGGGTCTCTAGCCCACTGTAAGGTGGTGCTTAATAAGCGAGCAATTAACCTAGCGAATCATAGATAGACAAATGGTACTACGTGTCACACGTCACACGACTAAAAAGATTTAGGCTCCAATTGTCTACTTAAGCTCTCCAATTGTCTACTTTCATTGAAGAGAACAAACCTAAGTGAGGGGTGATCTAGAGATGGGTAACTCAGATCTGAACCGGCTCAAAGATCCGGCTCTCAAAAGTGAGTCAAGTAAACCGGATCTCAGTTTTGTCCCGTGACGGATCCCGAAGAGTCATTTCTCAACATTTCCATCAGTTTGATTTGATTCTTCTTGTTGACTAATGAGAATGAGCGCTCATAAGAAGAGAATGATAGAAAGAGGAATACTTGAAAAAACAGGAGAACGTGAAACTAAAAGTTCTGCAAGAACTACCACTGAAGCGTACGCAACACCTCGGTCTTCGCTCTAGAGCAGTGATGTCCAAACCTATGCCCGCCGGCAAGTGAGCTTTTGAGCTTTTAAATTCGCACTTGTTTGGCTGCATTCAGTTTCCTGTTTTTGCGTTTTTTAATTGTTAAAGCATACAAAGTTAAAAAAAATCGTCATATTTAAGTAGTTTTGTAAGCAATTATGCAATATCTTAAAATATACAACCTTTTGCAAACATTTTAAGGTTGTAAATTAAACAAACAGTACGAAATGCTTCTAAAGCTTTTAAGCATTCCTCACATTAAGTAGTGTGAGTTTGGCCAGAGAGAGACAAAATGTCTCAAGCTGAAAATTTTCAGTAACTCTTTCGAACCGACTCTTGGAGCCGGATCTTTTAAAAGAAGCAGATCCGAAGAGCCGGTTCGCTCAAAAGATCCATCTCTAGGGTGATCACTGGTCATTACCTTATTAGCTTACACAGAAAGAGATTGGGACTCTCCTCAAGTGATGAGGAAGAGACTATATCTCACCTCCATTGCTCATGGTTTGCACTGTCCCGCATGCCTAAGGACTCTGGCTGACTATTTGTTGGATAATCTCTGGATCTCGAGACCACTGTCGTAAGAGATCCGATGTGATAGCTCCAGATGGTTTCAATAAGGGGTTGTGGGTTATTTTACTTCTGTGGCATCACTTTTGTTTTGTTAAATTCTTTATTTTCTTAAATTGTTGTTTTTTTTTGGTTTTTGTTTTTGTTTATTTGCTTTTCCCGTTTTTAACGATCATCACCTATTCATATTATATAAGTATACCTTATCGCCAACCTAGACAGACGACTGATGTAAATGTCAAAAGATTTATAGTTTTCTTTTTTCTTTTTTTTCTTTCTCAAATTTCATGAACTCAAGGTAAACACCAATTTGTGCACATTTCTAATTTTTACTATTCTAATCTCACATAATTCATGTTCAAGTATTTTTTATTATTAGGTCACTCATACTGCCTACACTACAGATGTTCTCTGTAGTGTGAAACTTTATTATTAATTTTGCGTTATTTATTTTAATATTAAAGTAGTTTTCTTACAACATATGTTGCGAGTGACATATATGGTCTTTAAATGTCCAATGTATTCTTTCTACAGCCGCCGAAAGTTATGCAGTAAACTCCAGATTTTTGTAGAACACATTATGCTTATTGATTTACACCCTTCGTAGATTATTGCCTTGGCGGTTTGCGATCAACAGTGTATTTATTAATTTAAGATTCATCAAGAAACTGATTACTTAAATTAAATTCTGAGAAAACAATATCAAATAATAATACAATATCAGTCAAACAAAAAATAAACAAAAATAAGAAGAAATACAAGAGTTAGGAATAAGAAAATCAAGAAGACAAAAAAAATCAACAAAAATGAGATTTAACATGAGATCTAGTTAAGTTAAAATCAATAACTGAAAAAAATTAGTAAAATTCCGAAACTGAGGCAATAGTACCTTGTAAACCGCCAAAAGCAAACTAGTCTTAGAGACATTACGTCTCCGCTCAAAGAAATGAGGTTTAATGAGATTGAGGCAATCCACGTACATACGTAGGTAACCTAAGAGAATCAACCCGGGGAAGGTCTCGACGCGGTCAATGTGAACCGCATAGAATGGAGGCCGCACAGAAATTGCATATTCAAAGATCGGCCTGACAAAGGTGCAGTAATGGTGGTGCAGTCTAATGATGTAAGATTCTCGGACAATCTCTTAACAAACTCCAAAATCATCTTAGCGTTACTGACTATCATGTCAATATGATCATGTAAATTTACTATTCAGAAGTACACCCAAATCCATAATCATGTGGAGTCTGACCAACTCATTGCCATTAAAAGTGTAACTATGAGAGAAAGTTGCAGTTGTGAATTTACTTATATTAAGCAGTAGACGGTTAGAAGACCAATAATAATAAAACCAAGAAGACCAATAATTATAATTATAAGTCAGAATATAAAAGTACACAATTGTCTACGTAAAATACAACACGAAAGATCTTGGTTTCGCAGGATAGAACTGGTCAGTAACATAGATACATCACTGATGTAAATAATAAATAAAAGAGAACCAATAAGACAATCCTGAGGAATCCTTAAAAAGCTTAACATTTTCAATTGGCAGGAATTTACGTAACAACACTCTTTAAGTGCGAAGCGATATCTAAGAATGAAGCCAATTGACAAACAGGGAAGATCCCGTGAGTGGTTCTATCGATAGTCTTACTCAAGCCTTACTAACCTGTTTACCAGACTCGATTAAAGAAATGCAAAGTTAGAGAACTGTTATTAACAGCTAGGTTCGGATTTGTGCAAGCCAGGCTATGGAAGCTTTATAGGTTAGCGTTTTTGCTACTGTACTAAATATAGTATACTAAAACAGTGGCTACCTGTTGCTACGCCCAGGTAGGCGTTGCGGTCATTGGCGTTAGAAGCGCGAATGAAACTGGATGACAGAAAAGCAAGTAGTTGCGCAATATTAACGTTACGAACTAATCTAGAAATCGGCAAGATCATCTCGATAGTGTATTGATTTGATTTGATTTAATTGGAGGTGTGAGGTTCTCAAGCGCCACGGCCACTGAGTTCTATTGTGCTAACAATCTCAACTGCCTATAGTAAGCCGGTCTCTCTGAAGAGGTTCAACAGCTCCCGCAGTTGGCAGTCATTTAGCCCGCTTGGTACCAGTGTTGGTTTCCCAAATAGGCTAAATCTGCGACTGGCCACTGCAGGGCATTCACGTTGTACGTGTAATGCGGTCTAATCATCCTCCAGACAGAGTCTGCAGGTGGGGTCGATGGCTCCAAATCAAGTTTACTTGATTAGTTCTACACAGTTCATTTAGGCTCGTTTGGCATTCCCACACCAGCTTAGATCTGGTGGTAGATGAAGCAATTGCTTTGATTGCAGCTTGACTATCAGAGAAGATTGAGATCCTTTTATTTTTATAGGCTCTTCTTAGGTTCTCGCAGGTACATGTCAGTATAGCGAAGATCTCAGCCTGGAATACCGTGGTGTACTTTTCAAGGGCTAGTGATAAACTGCATGGAGGAGAGTTACTCCAGACCCCTGCCCCAACACCCGATTCAGTCTTGGATCCATCCGTATACTATAGTAGTTCCCCTGGACGGACAGCTAGAAGCGTCCAGGTCACACGATTTTCCACCCGTATTAGGGGTGGTTGAAATGGGGAGAGTCTTGCCGGCATCATCATCAGTTAACATGGCCAACCCAGGTGTGGCTTCAAGAATCTCCCTTATTGTCGTGTGGCCCTTACCTCTAGTTTGTAGCCCTCACATAGAGCCAGGCTTTCAACCTCTATATGAAGAGGTTTGATGTTTAGCATGGTTTTGAGTGCAGCCGTCGGCGAGGTGGGCATGTCTCCAATGGTGCATAGGCAGGCCATACGTTGCAGTCTTCTAAGCGATAGTGTATAATGAGACTGTGTTTTGACCGCCATTTAGGGCTTGTTACACACAAGATCTGTGCTGCGTTTAATACGCTGGCTTTTAAACTGTCTCGCTGAAACTACACGTTACGATTAACCACAATTTTGCACGTGAGTCCGATACGGAAAACTTCAATTACCATACAAAATTGAAGCAGCGCTGTTTTTGAAAATTTGTCCCGGGAACAATTTGTCAATAATAAAGAAAAATATAATTAAAAAAAATTACAAATGCTCTGCAACCATCAACCTTTACTTAAAAAAGCGGTAAGTGAGAGTCGGACCTCGCGCAATGAGTGTTCATACCAAACATACTGAAAGAATGACTAGTGATGCTTCAATTTGTTGCAGTTTGTGTAAGCAGTTTAGCAACAGTTAATCTGTAATTTCTTTGAATACTAAACTTTACAATGTTACCTATACTTTTTAAAATTAAATTTATTTCAGATTTTCCGAATAATTTTCGATGTTTTTAATTCTTTTTTCTTAAACATATTTAACCGTTTAAGTTTAAAAAAAATATACATAATTGTTTTCTATGGATCACTAACTTTTATTAGACTCCCCACTCGATGGGGTTGGGTTGACTTTTTTTATTTTTGGGTTCCTTTTATTACCCATAATTAGATACATTAATTGTTTATCTATATCTAAAGTACAGTATTGGGCCTAAACAAGCTTTAACTATGCGAAATTTCAAGGAAAATTTGGCTCTGGGAGGAAGACGAACGGACATACATAGATATTAGGCCCATTTTGGTACAGAGCACTAAAGGGTATAAAAATTGTTACCAGAGCTGATCTGGGTACACTGATACAGTGAACGGGTAACTGCGGAGCTGAAGAACTAGCGGGGATTGGAACTCCTCGTCCCGATTCGGTCATAAACCACCGGCTTGGAAAGCCGCTGACCAATTACAAGCTGGAAATTTCCCTCAGGATTGCATCTGATGAGAACCTGCCCGATCCTCCATCATATATGACCAGAGTTGTCAAGAGGAAGAGCAAACCATACTCTATCTTCTGTGCAACTGCCCGGCCCTAGCCAATCGTAGAGACCACTTTTTGGGCTCCCCTTTTTTGAAGAGATAACCGAAATAGGCTTCACTGACGTCAGGGACCTAGTTCGATTTATCAGGAGCTCTAAATGGTTCCCGGATACATGATAAGGCTAAACCATTTCCGCCCCAGGTAATATTGCATATTGGCGCCCCGAGAACTAGATTTCACTGGTGACAGGGAACTAGCTCGGTTAACAGAGAATAATTAGGTAGGCCCTCATATTTTCCTAGGGGTTAAATTTGGTCTGAAAATACAGCATCAACTGTGGTATCACAATGGTCACTCTAACCTAACCTAAACTTGTTACTAGAAAAAACAGGAAAACAAACTATAGGTTTGGAAATTCTACTTTCTCGTCATATTTTCTAGATATAATTTATATTTTAATTTAACCTGAAATTTGTTTGAAGTGAACCTACAAATGCTGAATAAGTGCAACCGATGAAAACTTTCTTTTTTAAAATTTTCATTCAAGCTGCGGTGTGTTATATAGAAAACTCTCTCTTGTGTTCTTTCTGTTAAAATATTGAGCTTAATGTCAATGATATCAATACTTCTCCTTGTTTTTTTATTAAGAGTTATTAGGTCTGTCTGTTTACTTCTGTGTAAAAAAGTGTGGGTAAAAAACAAGTAAAAATGTTCTTCTGGTGGAGGGGATGTAAATGAGAAAGTTTACAGACGTCTTTGGGTAAATTGATGACAACTTAAGAACTGTCAAAAGTAAATTTCAGTGTAAAGATCAGTGCGCTTACAAGAAATCGTAAAAATAAATAGAAATGAATAACAATTTACTCAAAAAGTTAATAGTTCCCCGTGTTTATTTAAATTTATAAGCTGTAACTTGCCAAACATCACTGAGCTGTGAGTTATCAACCATAAAAGAAGAAGAAGAATTTTGCTGAAATTTTTTCCACACTCATCAGCGTGTGTAAAATTTTGGTAAAAGGGGAAATTATTCGATTGTCAAATTTCTTCAAAGTCCAAAGTAAATAGACGCAGTGCGGACGAAAACTTTCGAGTAAAGGGACAGACCTATTGCTGTGCAAGGAATGATTAAATTCTGATGATGATATTTTAAAATGTTGATTTAGCTTGCGCAGTCTATTTCTACTGCGGCGAATCTGAGAAGAGAGTATTCACTGTTAAAACATAGGCGCAAAATATCATAAAATTATGGAAAAATGATGTTTTAGCTATTTTGCCTTCCTTCCTTTTACTTGAAAGAAAGCATCATCAAATGGCAAACGGCAATGGTACTAAATGACATTGCCGCTCTCGTCGTTATCGGATGCTATGGGGAGCTACGGTGGGTTAAAATGATAGTTTGACGGAGAAGTACAATCGAAATAAAGAGCTTTCTCTGCACAAGAACTATCGTTTCCCTTCTACAACGCGGTCGCTAAGTTTCTTGAAAACGCCGTATTGTGGGAAATCGTGTTATAGGAGACATTAATTTGATACAAAAACATGAGTTTGATTCTAAAAACGAGAAAAATTAGGGTAGGACTTGCTGCGTGCGCCCGGCGTTGCTCTGAATTTTGGTAACTGAGTGTCATTTTCGGTGGTAGTGGTAGTCCCAGCACTCGGGCTAAAATTTGGCCAGGGAAAATTAGCGTAAAGGGCAACCCCATTAGTTTCTTTCTCGTAGCTTGTGATTGATCACTTTACTTTTTGTCTGTTAGAGCAAGACCGACTAGAAGATCTGAGGCTCCTACATTTCGCTTAACTTGTTTCCACTTAAGGATGGTTTTTAAATCTCCAATCTTAATATGCAGCAAATACAAATAAATGATTGAACCTTTCCAATTTATTCGATTTATTTTGGAATTAGCAATTATTACTTTTTTTATTTCTCTGCTCGGCTGGAGAACTGATTCCAAAAAAAAAACTTCATTAATTTAAAAAATAATTTTGTCGACGTCTTGACAGTGTCCAAATATTTTATTCTTACGATGATCCGAGCTTGTCTTCAATAAATGTTATCCCACCAAAAACATTTCATGTAAAGAAGGTTGCCAAGACTCACAAGCTCATACCGCTTTCAGTGTTAAAAAGTTATCAGATCTCATGTGGATCCAAGCCCCTAACTCTACAAGGCCTAATTCTACAACCCCTAACTCTAGAAACCTTAAATCTTGGTCAAAAAGTATAGATTGGCAGTTTCGCGGCCATCGCACATTCACTCCTATGGACTTAATGTTGTGTCATGCATTAGATCCCCTCTTTCCTTGTTGGCTTATTATTTGCAATAAGCGCTAAATCAGGGTGGTACTTAGCTATTAACCGATTATATTCAACTATAGCTGACTGTTGTGCCTTATATAAATAAAGTTAAAGCAGATTAAATTATCTTTCCAACAAAGTAAAAACAGGTACATTTTATTAACCGAAATAACAAGAAATCTCTGATTAAACCTGAAATTTTAGTCGCAAACCAAATTTTCATCCACAACGCAAGCAGTAAATCATGGTCCGACCATAGTCGTCTCTTGCTTGTATTTTTTTAATTTTCTCCTTCCGTGCAATTTTGCGCTTTTAGGCTTAAAATGCCTGTTAGTTTCTTAAGGGGTTACGCCACTGTTGAGCACGAAAAAAGGCCTATTTCGGGAATTTTTTTTGGCGCAATAAAAGGAGTAATCAAAATTCTGTAAAATGTGATTTATAATATAATCTTGAAGTACAAAAAAACAAGTATGCTGAGTATTTCGAAAAGAAAATGGCGGCTTTATAGCATTTCCCCACCGGTGTGTTTTTTTCGCGTGGTCCTACTGCCGGAAACCTAACTCCCCCAATTTTTGATCTAGAACAAAAAACCAAAGATTTTTTGATTCCATATTACAAAAGCAAGAGACGTACGTAGAGGTTTTTCGATAATTGATTTTTCGCAAAATGGCGACCCTTTGTACAAAAAAGTTGAAATTTTACGTAAAAGATCATCACAAAATTGTTTATAAAAAAAATATGGAGAATTTAAAACAAAAACCCTACATACGTCGCTGGAGAAAACGATTTCGAATGTACTGTAAAATTTTTAAATCGATTGGTAAAGATTTGTTCGAGTTAAGTTTCCGGCCACCTCAAAGCAAGTGATTTCGAGAAAAACGCGTTTAAAGTTTTCGGTGCTGTAAAATCGTATTATATTCTTACATACCTTTAATCGGCGCCAATTTCGACATTCATCTTTTAGTATATTATTTTTAAGACCCTAAATGACCTTTTACGATGAAAGAAATTTTTTCGATTTTTTGAAAATTCTACAGTGGCTCATTCGAAAGATTATTTTGTTATCTTCAAGTAGAACAAAACAATCTTTTTATAGAAGCAATAGATTAGGCACTAGGACGAGGTTAAAGAAAAATCACCCCTCCCCGGCGGCCCTTCGTTCTGGCGTAGTCGAGAGAAGAAAGTATTTCTTGCACGCCAGTAGTTCCTTTTTTCATAACACACTCACTTTTTAGTTGAATAAGGCTCCCACAACCCATGCAAAGATAAATATTAGTAAACAAAAAACCAAAACACGTTCAAACAAAACAATCAGGGGTGCATTGATAACAGAGATCGTTTAAGCATATCCTTAGTAAGAGTCAGGTCAAAAACAGGACACATATTCACGGCTCTACACATTCGATTTATAGGTTCATGCATACCATAGTTAGACCGAGAGTGAGCAACATGTAGTAAAGGCAGTCTTCTTAAGCTATACGGAGTATGCCTATAAGTAACCAAACTTGCAAGAGCGCGAGAATCTATATTCGAGTTCAAAAGCTGGTGAATAAATAATAGGTCAGCAACTCTACGTCGTTCCTCCAACGAGTGCATATTAAGCAATCGGAGGCGATCCTCATAAGGAGGAAGCCTTAATGGATCATTCCACGGGAGGTCCCTTAGTGCGAACCTAACAAAGTTCCGCTGCACCGATTCAATGCGTCAAGAATGAACAACATAGCAAGGAGACCAAACCTGAGATGCATATTCGAGAATTGGTCTAACTAAAGAAAAAAATAAGTGAATGAGGGTCTGTCGATCAGAAAACTCCCTTGACCATCGCTTAACAAAACCCAAGACAGAATTACTCCGAGATACGATATGGTTTATGTGCAGAGTGAAATCGAGTTTTCTATCTAGCTTTACACCAATGTCAGTAATGGACTCCACATGACGGATAGTAGTTTCCGCAAAGGTATAATCAAAGACAAGCTGATTGATGATCCTAGAAAAAGTCAGAACTACACATTCATCCAGGTATAGTTGCAGTCCATTTGAGGCACACTAAACCCTGAAGGTATTCAAATCATCCTGGATGCAGGAATAATCATAACTGTTTCTAACGCATGAGAAAATCTTCATATCATCAGCGTAGATTAAAACTTTGGAGTGCTTAATCAGAGGAACAATGTCGTCAATGGCTAGAATAAACAACAACGGCCCCAGATGGCTACGCTGCGGCACAGCAGATAAAGCCCTAACGACTCTAGATAAAGTATTACGGAAAGAGACACGGTAAGTCCTATTTTTTATGTAAGAGCAGATCCAGTCGAGCAACAAAGGCGGAAAACCCAACCTTTCAAGCTTAAGCATAATCACGGAGTCAGGGAGCTTACCAAGTGCCTTGCTGAAGCCGGTGTATACATAATCAGTCTGGAGACCTTGTTTTAAGGCAGAGATAATGTGGGATGTAAATTCTAGCCGTTGATTAGCATGTTGATTAGATGAGATTAACCCCTTACATTGCCCAACAAGCTGTGAATATATAACAGATTCAAACAACTTGGGTATGCAGGAAAGCTTCGCGATTGGCCTATAATTTGTTATGCAGTTTTTATGCCCCTTTTTATAAACAGGAATTATAAAGGAGCTCTTCCATAACGTAGGAAATCTACCGGCCTGAAGAGATTTATTGAAGATGAGTTCCAATGGAGTGAGTAAGGCATCAGAACAGGATCTCAAGAATGCGAGTTTAACACCATCAGCACCAGAGGAAAAGTCCAGTTTAAGCTCCTTGATACCATTCAAGATAATATCACGAGATATAATGGGCAAAACAATGGAGGTAGCGGGACGGTTTTGGATATGTCCAAAATCATTCAGGGAAGGCACAAAGTTGCCTGGTGAAAAGGCGCCCTCAAAAAACAATGCAAAGTTATCGGCAATATCGGGCGCGCTACAACTAGAGGATCCATTATACCACATTGTAGGTGGATAATTATGTTTTCTTCTTCAAATTTACAAATTTAAAAAAGGTATGAGGATCATTATGCAATTTACTGCGAACATCATCAAGGTATTCCCTGTATAAGGATGAAGATAACGCTAAAAAGCAGTCATGACAATATACTTCAGAATAAGCTGACGTGCTACCACACTTAAGACTCCGTAGTTCCCTAGTATACCATGGGGGAGAATGGCAGGATGATCTCGACCGCTTGAGTGGTACACAGGAACTAAACAGATCATAAATCTTATCATAAAATACAGAAACACAATCGTCGACATCACAATCATAAAAAAGTGATGGGAAATCTATTGAGAGGATCCCGTTTGAAAGATCAGAGAAGTCCGCCCTTTTAAAATCAAGAACGTACTGATCTACGTTGGGGTCAACAATATTAGAACCATCGTAGCAAAAATAGATGGAAATGGGCGGGTGTAAACTGTCGATAGCGGATAATTTGCGAGAAGTTGGCTCAATTATAGTATTACTCGAATCGGAAGAAAAGATAAGATCTAACTGCCTTCCCATAGAGTTCTTTAGATCACTCATTTGGTGTAAACCAGAGGAAGAGATGGCGTCAACAAAATGGGAGTCTTTAGCAGCAAGACAGTTTGAAGGAAGGTAGTCATCGTCATCAGCGTTGAATACCCATTGAACGTTGGGTAAGTTAAAATGCCATTTGATTTTTTTTTCTTCAGATGTACTGAGAGAGAGAGAGGCTCTACATTTCCGCAGATTTGGCCTCTTTTTTTTTACTTCAACTTCAACGCCCTCTATACTAGAGAAAAATAATTATAATTAAAAAAAAATTTATAAAATATAAATCCTAAGTTATCATATGAAAAAAAATTTTGCTCTAAAAATAAATTTTTCACTTAAAGAAAAAAGATTTAAGAAGGGTCCTATTTTTTACTTTACTCGCTAATAGTACCGTAGCTTAATTTACACTGTTTTCAGTGAAAAATGCACCTCTCGAATGCTTTCATGCTGACCAAAATATCAAGTCAAATTTGTGGTCTTTAAGTGAAGATATTTAAATTTTTACAACAAATATGTTTTGTAATTCTTTGCTTCTCCCCGTCTGCAATACCTTTTCCAACATTCAAGTTATATTTATATAATAGTATAAATTTTATTTTTTTGTTTAAGAGGTATCGAACCAATAAATATTTCATGCTGCGTTATATGACGGACTGAGAGTAAAAGTGACCTATTTATAAGGTTCGGCAAAAGTGGCTTAGAAAATTTCCCGGCAAAAACGATTTAACTACAAAAAGTACAGTAAAGTTAATGCTGTTAAGTAGTTAAGTCGTTTTTTGCCGTTTGTTTTTGCCCGGAATCTCACGCGATTCGTTTTTGCGCGGAACACTGCCACTTTTGCCCGAACTTTATAAATAGGTCACTTTTACTCTCAGCCCGTCATATATGGCTCTTACACATTTCTATATGAAGAGCTTCTTTTTCCACTTTTCAGTTAATATTTTTTAACGCAGTCGCTTTTTTTGTTTTTTATTAATAATTTATTTTATTGCTTTTTTAATTTATTTTCTTTTTCGTATTTTTGTGACGTGTCAAATAGACTTAAGTCGCCTAACATTTTCATACGGTAGGAACACAAATCTTCTGTGTATAATATAAATTTCCTGATAGTGAAATAAAAATTTTTCATATTTATGGATTTTGTAATTATCATAGTTAGCCGCATAAGGTTCGTTCTCAATAACTTAAAGCAATTCTTCTTTTATTATCAACCGCAAGAGATAACTTATTATGAAAGGTATACGAGGTCAAAGTCAGTGAGCCGCTTTTTATCGCCAATCATGTTTTTAACTTTGCAACAAAAGGAACAATGCTTCGTAGCGGCAAAGAAAGAAATTATGTAATAGACAAGTAATTGAACCTTCTGAAAATTAGGCCATTCAAACCCATCGAACATTCACTTTTCTCATCTTAGCTGCTCGTGCTTAATGTAAGAATAACGAAAAGGTGGTAATGAGGAAATCGAACTTCTTTTATGGATTTTGATAACTTTTTTCGGTGCAGGTAGATACATTAAACCAAATAATTTTCGTTAAAGAAATAACAAGCTACGCCAGCTTCAACTTTGCGGAATAAGGAGAAGTGAGAAGTACTATGAAATAAATTGTACATACGTTTTGTACGGTACGCGAATCTGGTACTACTTCACCAATTACCTTATGACAACATTTTTTATGGCTTTTTTCAGTTTTTTATGGTATTTTCGGCTTTATATGTTTGAAACCGTTTACGCTTTGCTTTAAAATATTTATTTTTTGCTTCGTAAAACTAAAAGCCGCTTCACTTTAAATGGCTTAAAATATAAAAAGCCGAAAAACATCTGGCTTTTTCTGAAAAAAGCTGTAAAAATCATAAAAGTCGTAAAAAACCTATAAAAGGAAAGCCGTATTTTATACCTTTACATCTCTAGTTATAGTTGTACTTCTTCCCTTACCTCTCGGGATCTAACCATGAAAATCGGCAATACTTACGACGCGTGTGGGCCATAGAATCTAATATATACATATGTTATAATGGACCCGTAAGCTTCTCATATTTTGACGTAATATGATAGAATAATGATCATATATTGAGCAATCTCAGCCGTTTGGGAGTTACAGGGTGATTCATAAATTTCAGTTTTTCATGGTATGCACATTACTCTTTTATTTTAATCTTTTGATTTACCCAACATAGCGACATCAAATAAACGCTAAAAAACTACTATCCTAACGACCTTTCCAAAATTGTCAACAATGTTGATCTAACTCCTACCGTTGCAGGTACAGTCACTTCCAAAAGTGACAAAATGGTTTGCGATTACCTAATATTCAGCATTTTCCCATATTTTCTCCGAAATTCATGTAACAGTACAACTCTTTTTTATTTTTATTGATTTGCCCATCTTATTATGAGTGCAGGGTAGGCACAGGATTAGAAAAACCGCATCCTTAGAATTCTCTGAGTACCTAATTATTTTATTGCACTTTTATTCTTTGAATAAACAAAATTTTAAGACAAAGGGTCGAAAATGTTTGTTTTGGGTTAACATTTAATTAGTTTTAATTATTGCTGCAAAAAAGTTATAAAAGTGTTAGTTTAATTTTGTTTTATTGCCGATATTAGCTTTTGTTAGCCAGGATTCACACCCTTGTATCCTGCCGTTCTGTTACTCGTAACTGATGGAAATTTTGCTATAAAAAAAGGTCAGTCAGCAAGAATACCTATCACAGTTTAAAAACAAATCAATAAGTACGAGTGTTTCTAATCAAAATTTATTAAACAATGGTAGAATTAACTTTTGAGGAATACGCAGATATTGATTGGCGAGCACCCCAAAGAGGGGTATTTACACGGACTTTCCGATGGTTAAGAGAAACAGGAAGTGTAACTTCACACGACAGGGAGACATGACCCGAAACTTCGGGAACTTCGGCCGACGACAGCAAATAATAACCATTGTAAGGCAAGACCCTGAGTCGAGCACGACACGAGCCGCAAGACGATCAAAAGTCTCTTCATCTAAGTTTTGGAGGTCCATGCATTGAGAGGTATTACGTCCACATCACCATCACCCAGTGGACCAGGGTCGCCGAGAGGGGGGGGAGGGGGGGGGATTTTTCCATTTTAATTATATATATAAAAAATGTTTCACAATCGAAAAAGTGTAATATACTAGACAGATTTTAAATTGAAAGTCACTCATTTGGTTGTATATGGGCCCGTTTGTGGCACCCCCTGACCCGGATTTTGACTCTACGGGCCTACCAAGGACTACTGGAAGGAGATTCCGATAGAAGACTGGAATTTAGCACTTGGCTTCTGGAACGCGACATTGACGACAGTTCGTTTCTGGGCCGAATTCTGTAGACGAATAAGTCTCAATTCACCACACAGGATAAAGGTGACCTCATTCCAGCAGATATTCAGTGTCAATGTTTGGGCTGGTATCATCGGCATGTGAAGGCACTACTAAGTGAAAAATGTCCTAACCGCTGGATTGAACGAGGTGCACCGATTCCTTGGATCTCCAGACCTTACCCCATTGGACTTTTACTTATGGGGAACAATAAAGGATGAAGTTTATTCAAACCCTGTTAACACTAGGAAGGATTTAGTTAGCAGAATTGGAAAATACGGGAGAGGCTGGCTGCAATACGCCTTAAACACGGAAGGAGATTATTGGCATGCATTCAATGTGACGGTGGACATATTGAACAGTTTTTCAAAGGTAATAAGATGGGAAATCTAATAAAAATAAAAAAGAGGTATACTAATTACATGAATTTTAGAGAAAATTTGGGAAAATGCTGAATTTTAGGTAATCACAAACCATTTTGTTACTTTTGGAAATGACTGTACCTGCAATGGTAGGAGTTTGATCAACATTGTTGACAATTTTGGAAAGATCATTGGGATAGTCATTTTTTAGCGTTTGTTCGATGTCGCCTTGTTGGGTAGATCAAAAGATCAAATAAAGAGTAATGTACATACCATGAAAAACTGATATTTATGAATCACCCTACTCATTTTGGCACGTCAGATCTGAAACACCCGTATACAGAGTGTTTCACAGCGCATGTGCAAAGATGAAGGAACTGGTAGATCTATAGGGAAAACGAATATGTATGGGGGGGGGGGGGGGTTGTCGTTGTGATAGTAATTCTGTAATTGCATACTTGAAGAAGGCTTTGATGACTGGATCTTCTTGGATAAGATTGGACGGATGAATCACAATTCAATAAATGTGGCATATTGAATTTACATAATACTCACTTTTGTAGTCCAGAAAACCCAAGAATTGCTTGACCGACCTCGTCTGAAAACACATTTTCCGTAAACTTGTGGACAGGAATTGTAGGCTAGTTGGTCCAGATATTTTACCGGATAGGTTAAACAGCGACAACTATTTTAACTTCCTGCAAAATGATCTAATCGATTTAATGGAGGATATACATTTGGAAATACGAGGAAGTATATTATATCAACATGGCGGGGTGCTAGCCCATTGCCGAAGAAACGTACTCCAGTGGTTAAATGATAATTACGGAGGTAGTTGGATAGGGCAACCTGATACTTTTCCTTGACCAGTTCAATCTCCCGACCTAACCCTACTTAATTTTTATTGATGGGGGACCATAAAAGAATACTATCCAAAGAGCAAAGTAAACCGTCTTTCCTAAAAAGAACAGACGGCTCTTGAAAGTACTCTTCCGCTGAAACCTTAAAGCTGCTAATGAATACTCATTTCCCCAGCTGCATTGATGAAGGTCATCACTTGCCGCTGGGTAACCCAACAATTCTAAGTACATCGTGGAGTGATGTTGAAACTATTTTCTCTGCGGGAAAAATCGCTTGGGTGATAAATAGTTATGCTGCCTAAAAGTAAACAGGTCTAGACGGCATCTACCCGATAATGCTACAGAAGGCGTCAGACATTGTGGTGCCATGACTGGTAGCGTTAGTCAGAGCCTCTCACGTTCCCCTTAAATGGAGACAAAGTCTGGTGCATTTCATCCCGAAGGCCAGGAAGTGAGGCCACGAACAAGCAAAGGACTTTAGGCCGACTAGTCTGACCTGCTTTGCATTAAAAACACTAGAGGACCCGTCCTTGATATACATCTGAGGCAAACTCTTTGTGATGCAACGGTGTCAAAATACCAACACACGTACTGTAATGAAAGATCCATGGAGACAGCCCTCGACGACGTAGTACGCACAATTGAATATCCAATCAAGTATAAAAAATATACCCTGCATTCCTGGACCTAGAGCCTTTTACAATGTACGCATTGAAGCTATCCAAGAATCTCTTGCCGAGCTCGGTGTAGAGCAATTTCTTGGTCATTGGATAACTATGTACTATGTTAAAGGCAAAGATAATCCAGTCCAAATTCGAAATCAGCCGGTCACCATTCCCGCGGTACTCCCCAAGGTGGGTTCTCTCTCCCATGCTATAGCTATGATCATGAAAAAAATCCTGCTGAGAGCTGAGTAAGGTGGTGTTATGGCCGTCGCTTACGCGGTGGTGAGCAATTGGTCTAAGAACTGTGGACTGGCTGTAAATCTGGGGAAAACTGAGCTTATGCTCTTCGCCACAAAAACCACCATACTTAGCTTTACCTAAATTAAAGCGCCAACATCTCTCATTATCCTCCAGTGCCAAGTATTTGGGTTTAATCCTGGATCCCAAACTGAGCTCGCTAAATATAGCGGACGGCTAAAGAAGGCATGTATAGCCCTCTATACCTCCAGAAGTACCTTTTGTAAAACATGGGGAATGCAACCTAAGATCACGTTGTGGTTGTACACAGCGGTGAAACGGAATATTCTCGCCTACAGTTCACAGGTTTTATGCTTGGCTCATAACCAAACCAAACTAAGTAGAGTGCAAAGAACCGCTGGCATTGGTACTACCAGTGCACTGTGCTCCACCCCAACCGAAGCTCTTAATGTGCTTCTGCATCTACTTCCCCTTGATCACCAGATCAAATTCTAGTCGTCATGCAGTGCAATAAGACTCAAAGAATCTGGGTTACCAAACCCTATGGTCACAGCAACATCATCAGCTTAGCACTAAGGGGACTGGCCGATGCCTCAACAATGTAGTCAGCACCTGTCATAAATTTTGAAAAAGAATTCAGTGACAGGATTCCAACTAGAAGGAAATGGAGAATGACGGAACTGGCCAGCATCTATAATACCGTAATATTCACGGATGGTTCTAAGATCAAACAAAGTGTTGGTGCAGGAGTGTTCTCTGAACACCGAACACATCGCGCGTCTTTTAGGCGGAGGTGCTTGCGATTATGAAGGCGTGTTCGCTTCTTGTGTGTCTCCATTGACCGAAACATAATATCGAAATTTTTACAGATCAGGCGTCCATTAGAGCGCAGTTACCATATCTTCTAGGGTGGTGCAAGACTGTCGGGAGTTTCTTAGCTCCTTGGGTAGTCTGCTTGACGTTACTTTGCACTGGGTTTCCGGACATAAGAACATTGCAGGGAAGGAGATAACCGACAAACTTTCCAGAGAGGTCGCAGTCTATGACGTGGCCATGTTGAAGATATTCGTATGGGGGAGTACTTTGAAAACCTGAAGGCAGTCTCAGGGGTAAAGATTAAGGAAAAAAGGCGGTGTTCTCTGCGCTGTGCGTCGCAATGTTCCATGCAAACTGGTTGACATTCCTAACTCCTAGAGGTTCTATGTATCCCTATTGCACTGCCTGGTAATACTGTGTTCATTTCGACCGCCTATACTCCTCCAGGTTCTCCGTCTAATGTTTATGAAAGATTTGCCTCCTGCCTGGATGACCTCTCACATGCCTTGATGCCTTCCGACGAATTACTGCTTTTGGGTGACTTTAACCTGGGAGAAGTTGGCTGGGAGCTCTCTCACTCGGATGATGGCTTTGTTCCTTCTTTTCGGTCTGTCAATCAGTTTGCTTTTTCTTTGTTGTTTACTGTCTATTTGTTTTACTTACTGTGTCCCTATTTCTAAATCGAATAACTCACGCTCTAACCAGCCTTGGTTTGATAGTTCCTTAAAACATTTAAAGAATGTTAAATGTAAGACCTGGAAGAGGTTTTGTTCCTCTAGGAGCGACGCTAACTATTTAACATATTCCAATTTACGCAGTCACTTTTTATCCAACTTTGTGTTTTCTTATAATAATTATATTAACAGAATAAAAGCGTCCTTACGAGTCGATCCTAAGCAATTTTGGTGGTTCGTGAACTTGAAGCGCAATTCTGATGGCTACCCATCTTCTTTGTCTTTCGGAGACAGCGAAAGCAATGAGCCCTTGACGATAGCAAACCTTTTTGCCGATTTTTTTAAAACTGCGTTTTTGGACGATACCTGTGATATAAGTTTTTTAGGATCTTCCCATTTGCCGAGGTTTCCATCGACTTCTCTCGGACTTGACGAAGCTACGAGTTTGAAGAAAATCTCTTTCAATTTGTCCTGACGATATCCCCGCCTCACTCGTGAAAAGATGTGGTTCCGTTCTTGCTCCTATTCTGTGTTATTTATTTAATCTCTTAACTCGTGGCGTTGTTTTTTCGAAAGCTTGGAAGCTTGGCTTCACAAAAAAGGTGATAAATGCGAAATTTTGAACTATAGACCAATTGCTAATCTTTGTTGTATATCCAAGATTTTTGAGGCATTTATTTGCGATGTTCTATACTTTCACTGCAAGCCTTTTTTGCAGCCGTTTCAACATGGCTTCATTAGGGGTAAATCAACTATCACAAATTTATTGGAATTTTCAAACTTCTGTATTTCTCCAATTAAAGGTGGTAGGAAAGTTGACTGTATTTTTACTGACTTCAGCAAAGCTTTCGATAGAATAAATCATAGAATTCTTGTTCTCAAACTCTCCCTTCTTGGGTTTCCGCGAGTTTCTGTAAATTGGATTCATTCGTACTTGTCTGAACGCACGTCAGCGGGTTTCTTTTCGTGGAGCTCTGTCTGATGTTATTTTCAACACTTGCGGTGTACCGCAGGGCTCCCACCTCGGGCCATTGTTCTTTATAATTTATATCAATGATGTATCTACGATTCTGTCTCACTCAAATGTTCTTTGTTATGCCGAAGACACTAAGATATTTCGAACTGTGTCAGATAATGCTGATTGCCTACTTTTAAATTCTGACTTGGACGCCTTTCAGAATTGGTGTTCCATTAACGACCTTCACCTAAATATCTATGTCTTTCTCACGAAAAAGATCTCCCTTTCAATTTAACTCTGCCATAGAGGGTTGTGCTTTAACAAGAGTTACAAAGACTAAGAAGCTAGCCGTCTGGCTCAATTCCCAATTTTCTTTCGAGAATCATTTTGATGCCATAGGCTTATGTGACTCTGGGTTTCGTGAAGAGGTCAAAGGAATTTGATGACCCTTACATTACAAAGCTTTTATATTGCACTTTTTTCAGGCCTATTCTGGAATATGCCTCTCCAGTCTGGTCACTGCTTTATGTGACACATATCAATCGCATTGAAGCTGTTCAACGGAGGTTCGTTAGGTTTGCTCTTCGAGGCCTTCCTTGGAATTACTCCCGTATATTGCCTCCTTATGTTGATAATCTCCTGCACTTGGATACACTTGAAAAGAGACGCCGCAACTTCAGGATTCTTTTTGCTTTCGACTGCATTCGGGGGTCCATAGGCTCTTCTGTTCTCACTTTCACTTTCCTCTTTTGATTGCATTGATTTCCATCTATCGCGAAATCATGTGAGGAGTCAGCTTTGTTGAAGTTACTTTTTACTTGTATGTACCTTTAATACACTTAAGCACTTTTTATATTCTGTATTTATATTTTGTGAATTCTCTCCTTATTCTTTGATTTTATATAGTTTTTTTTTTTTAGTAGTAGTCAGCACTTTGATGGAATATTGTTAATAAATAAATAAAAAGCAGGGTTGTGAGTGAACTCAGTCCAACAAAAAACCGGTTGTGGCATCAAAATGGCGCTATAATAGTGCTAATTGGAGTGTTACCATGATGACGACGCTCTCAGCTTGAAGGCTAAGCTTAATGTGTAGAGGCACATTTCAACTTTCAAAACTAAGGGGCCTGTAAGTTGGACCTCTTCTAGCTCTCCCGCCCCCTTTTTATATGTACATATATACCTAGTCGTGCCAGAAATTCTGTCACAACTTTAAAGTAGCATGAAATATAAACAATAAAAGATAATATGTTTATTCCAACGAAATTTATTTTAATAAGATATTGTTTATTACATAATAATAACAAGCTCTTAAACGTTGTGGACACTGGTCTATAGCGGCACGCACGGTATCCAACGACATTTGATTGCTGCTTTCACCAACAATTTTTTCGGACTGTCCAAATTGCGGTGGGGAGTTCTACAGGCCTTGTTCTCTAACTCTGTCCATAATGCATAATCCAGCGGATTTAAATCTGGACTCCCGGATGGCCAATCTTCTTGTGCAATAAAAGCAGGAATGTTGTTGCGAAGCCACTCCTGTGTGCTTCTTGCTTTGTGAGCAGGAGCAGAGTCTTGCTGGAAGACCCAATGTTGTCTACCGAAGAGAGTTTGCGATAAAGGTTTCACAAGACCTCCTAGAATGTTCGTTTGATAAACCGCCGCACCGGTTTTGACTCCTTTTTCGAAAAAATTGAGTGTTGTGACACCTTTATGGGATACACCCCACCAAACCATTACAGAAGCTGGATGATGGCCTCGTTGCACCCTGGCAACCGTTTTTTCAGCTTCTTCTGACGATGTTGCATAAACCTTATCATTTTGTTTATTAAAAACTTGCTCCACAGTAAAAATGTTTTCGTCGGTAAAGAGGATGTTCTCATGGTCATTGGTTGCGTGCCAAAGCAAGAGACGCTTACATCTTTCCAATCTTATTTCCTTTAACCGAGGAGTCAACATGTTGGCCGTTGACCGACGATAAGCCTTCATATGAGTCTACTCATCAATCTTGTGGAGATTTCCAACTCCATCGACAAAATTTTTTGTTTGCGCAGTGGATTTCTACGGATGCGCTCTCGGACAGTTTTGATGGCACTGACTGTTCTAACGGTACGTGGACGACCGGTCCTTGCTCTATCATCTATGCCTGAGGTTTCATTAAATCGTTCTATGGCACGATAAATGAATCTTTTTGTTATTTTTAGCGGTTTCAACAAATTCAGAAGCACTTTTTCCATACTTATGGAGTGCTATTACAGCGATACGATTTTCTTTTACGCCCCACTCCATGATTACTAGTCAAAGGTCACCAAACTGATTGGAATATTACACCGTACAGTTCATTTGTTATAAAGTTCAACATAACGGTACAATTCCACCCTTATTTCTGAGAAAGTGCGCATTAGAAATTGTGTGACAGAATTTATGGCAAGACTAGGTATCATCCAAGATACACAACATTTTTTTTATAATATTTGGTCGTGCATACATATTTATGTTTTCAATTTTGTTTGCTTTTTAGCTGAATATGTCCTTCCATGCAGTAAATCGGATCCCGAATTGAATCTTTGCATAAAAAATTCATTCAATCATTTGAAGAATTTTCTACCAAAAGGACTTCCTGAATTAGGAGTACCAGCTTTGGAGCCGCTTGAAATTGACGAACTTTCCATGGAGAACAATGCGGGAGCAGTTCGAATTAAAGCACGATTTTTAGAGATCGTTGCGAAAGGAGCAAATAACTACACAGTCAAAGAAGTGCGAAATGACATCAAAGTAATATCATAGGATAAAGAAATTTAATAAACAATTTTGTAATTGATTTTATTCACTTAGAAACTTCGAATAGATATGAGTCTGGTTGTTCCTCACGTGGAAGTTACTGGGAAATACGAGGTTTTAGGAAATGTGTTACTACTTCCAGTCAGGTCGCATGGAAACTTTTGGGCCGAGTTTAGTATGTTTAATATTACGTATATTTATCTCGATTTTATAATAATAGTATCTGATTATTTTTAGATAATATATCAGCAATTGCAAAAGTTTATGGCCAAGAAAAACATCAGGGCGACAAGAGTTTTTTGTTCATCAACAAACTTGGTGTTGACTTTACAATGAAGCACGCGAAATTCAGAGTCGATGATAAAATTAATGGTGACAACATTTTGGGTAATATATAACATTAATTTCCTGTAAAAAAAATTAATACAAATTGAATTATATTTCCAGGTGAGGCACTCAATCAGTTTCTTAATCAAAACGCCAAAGAATTGGTTCAAGAAATGAGACCAGCAGCTTCACAAAGCATCGGAAAATTGTTCCAGAAAATCTTGAACAGCGCATTTAGTGTTATAGAACTGAAGAATTGGTTGCTGGATTAGAGATCTTCATATGCTTTGACCACAATTGCGACGAGGGCCAAAGATAATTATATTTTTTGTACACAAATCAAATAGTTTTAAGTATGTATTGTACGAATCAACTGAATCCTTAAACATTTCATCTACTAACTTTAGAAACTTTAAAAAACACAAAATCATTGAAATTTAGAAATAAGTTTTAGGATAGTTTAGTAATGTTATATCACTGCAGATTATATTCATGTGCTTTAAAGTAAGTATTTAATTTTACAATATAAACAATTTGTTCGGCAAAGATATTGTTTTGGAAATTTCCACTTCAAAACATATGAAACATCTTACTTTCTTGTTTTCCCATTTTTGTTCCTAGTCAAACTCAACTGATAACTGATGCGGTTTAAATGATGATACTTGCATTTGTAGGGTCACTAAATATATTACCGATCTTTAAATTTAGACACTAATATGAGGGTGTGAATCAAATATAAACGAGACTCAGAAAAAAAATTGGTTTAATACAATAGCCAAGCACGCTGCTATAGAAATACATTTTTCCCATCGGATTGAGAATCGGCATCATAAAATGAAGAGGTTTGTATTAGGAGTCAATTGTGTGAGAAGGTCTACACTCCTTCATCGTCTTGGAATCGTTCTTCTCCGAGCGCTTGTTTTAGCGCCCCAAACAGATGAAAAGCGCAGGACGATAAATTAGGGCTATCGGGAAGATGCTCAAGGGGAGTCCATCTCATTTTCTCTAATTTTCAGCAAGTTTAACGTACATTATTGGATCGAACGTTGTCGTGGGGCAGAATGACTACGTATACATGCAGGGTTGAAGCCAGGTTGAACCCAAGTTCAACTCTCATGTATACCGAAGTTGGGTTCAAAGTGGGTCGAGTCAACTCAACTTAAGTAATCTGGCTGAGTCGAGTTGAAATTTTGCATGTATACGCGGGTTAAAGAGTTGAAGTGACACATTGTAATTTGACAAGTTATTTTTGTTTTTGATTTTGTCACAGCAGTTAGTAATTATTTTTGTAAAGGTTGATTTGTGTTTGTGAAGCTTTTAAGATAGAAAGGAAAAATATTTTGGAACAAGAGGAAGGAGTAGCCATTTTGAGCACTATGTCAAATCAACCCAATTTCAACTCAATTTCAACTCAACTCTACAACCTGATGAACGCATATACGCGGATTGAAATCTCAACCCCAACTCGACTCAATTTTTCAACTCTGCATGTATACGTAGTAACTGTAATAAGCAGCATTTATTGTGCGACGCTCATGCAAGAAATCAATGTACAAAACCAAAAGCCAGTTGAGAGCGGTTTGCCAGCTAACACCAGAGTCCTCCTTATGCCAACAAAAAAGCGAACCTTTCACAACATTTGATCACCAAACTGTGCATTCAATCTATTCAAAATGTCCACTAGTTTTACCACTTCTTGAGTTAGAAATGCACCTGTTGCTTCGATTTCGTGGCAACTACTGGGAAATAGGGAAGATCGATGTTCACGAAACATCGATGTTGAGAGTCTAAATATCGATGTTTTAACATCGATGTTAAAGTACGTAAAATATCGCACAATCGATATTACGAACAAAACATCGACCTTCGATGTTGGCAGAAAAGAACTGAAGCGTACTTAATTCAATATTTTGAATAGTCCTTTAAAATTGAAGACTAATATTCGTTGCCAATTATAGAAGAATAAAACCTACCTTTATATAAAAACCAAATCAAATAAATAATAAAACTGACATATCGGAAAAAATAGGTGACATGAAACAAGCTGGCTATGCAATTTGAGTAGTCACCTTATTTTGTTTCATTTGCGTTTTAGACAAGTTTAAGTCAAGTTCATTCCAATCATCATTCAAAGAAAGCAGAGAATTAATGAATTCATTAGAAGCGCAGTTAGTGCGACAAGGCAAGGGATGTAAAGAAAGTCATAATTCCTGAGAGGGCGATAAGGAAATAAAAAATTGAAACAGCTAGGTAGCTCTTGGGAATGAATTTTACAGAATCGCAGAGCCGTTTTTCTTCTTTTTTTTTTTTCTTCTTTTTTCGAAAAGAAGCTTTGAGTTAAATTTTAAACCCCCCTTTCAAAGATATGTCTATTATTGAGCCAATAATCTCTGCTCTCAAGGATCAACTTGAATGGTATATCAAAGTTATGCCTCTTCGGCATAATATCCGATATTGAGTTGATCACCGGATCACCCATGAATTCTTTAAGGATTTTCCTATGGCCAGACCAGTCACCTGCTGAGAGGAGATTGGTGCCAGTCAGCCTTATTCCGCTTGAGGCAGCCTCCTTCTTTAAATGTAAATGTAAAGGGGGGAGGTCTAATAGGGCCTCCATAGCTGCCGTGGGGCATGTGCGCATGGCACCAGTAACTCCTAGACATGCTGACCTCTGCAGTTTTAGTAGTGTGGATCGCGCTGTCGTGATGACGTATATTCTTAAATTTATGAATACATGTAACAATAATACATAATTGTCTATTCAGAGTAAGAAAATTATCGAAACACCGAGAGTGGAAGATATTCATGTCTAAACTAATCAAAGTGCAGTCGTTGTCATCAGCGAAAGTGGGAAATATTATAAATGTTAAATAATAACGGTACTAAATGGTTACCCTGTGGTACTATAAATGACATCAGATAACACAGGCTCAAAGACCTTGTCAACTCTAAATATATTGGAAACAGGTCGATATTTAGTTTCATCGTTCCGATCGCTCTATAGGGCGGAAAAATCCTAGAGTTTTCATTGAAGATGTGGTTGGATGCAAGTTCGAGCCTCAGCCTGCCGACTAGTTTTCCTATCATAAAAAAGTCCACTCCGTCTCTGGGCTTTTCTCTAGCTCGCAACAATACCAAAACAAGGCGTTCAATTTACTTCATTCCCTTCCGGCCGTAGCCATGGTGAACACGCAATTTTTGTTCCCTGGACTTTGGCTTCATCACAAAAAAAAAGACAAAAACAACATTCAAGTATATTGTCTTTTTACGCCATTGGTCGCCATTCTATAAACCTCTTTTATATAACATCGATATTAAGGAATAACGATGGTTTGAGTTCGACTATTATCGATCATCGATGTTCAGTCATTGATGTTGACATCTACGTCATTATCGATGTTTTGTCAACATCGCTCATCCCTACTGGGAAACCTGTTTGAACCAGTCGACCGACTGCTGTCACCTCTCTTGACATCCCTAACTGTGCTCCCTAGAAGCGGCCGCTCGATCTCTTCAAACTTACTCGCTCAGAAACAAAAGTCTCGTTTATATTTGACTAGCTGTACGTATCCGGCGTTGCTCGGACTTTTGATAAGTGAGCGTCTTCTTCAATTATTTTTACATGGCACTCCTGTCCCACGCTCACCCTAGGTGAGCTAGGGTGCCTTACCACAACACAGTGTTTAGCAGCATTGGAAATGTCATTATTCATCCCAGCGGCCCGGAAAACTACGGATTCGACACTAATATCTGCCGTTTGCGATTACATATTATCTTCTCCCCACCCCGCCACTATAAATAAGGGTGTCTTAATCCACAACATCTAATGGTATCGGGAGAGTTATTATTTTCTTCAGCGACCCCGAAAACTAAAAACTAATATCGGTTGTTTTTTATTATGATTATGTGGCACTCCGTTCCCACCCCACCACTAGGGGTGTTAGGGTTTTTACCACCACACTATATTTGCAATTCAGTAATTAGTAGGGCAAAGTTCAATTTCGACAAGAGCGTTAGAGAGAAGCTATTTTCTAATCAAAAGGGTAGTAAGGGCTTCTGGTCTCTAGTAAAAACCGTTAAGAACAATTTCACCTGTTCGTCAACACCACCATTCATTTATAATGGGAATGTTCTTACTGACTCATTGGACAAGGCCAACCGGTTTGTTGCTAATTCCTACTTGCCACCTTCATCGCAGCCACTTCCATCCCCATCACAGTGCACTAGTAGGCAAAATCCGCTACACTTTCGCACTCGGGAAGTTTTTAGAGTACTTTCGAAACTCGACGTGTCCAAAGGCTGATGGTTTCTCGCCCCTGGTTTTAAAATGCTGCGCCTCTGCTTTGGCTAAACCTGTGTGCAAACTTTTTCACCTGTCATATTCAACAGGAATGTTTCCAAGTGCATGGAAACTTGCTCATGTCCAGCCGATACTTAAAAAGGTGAGTTATGCGACCTTCAAACTACAGACCAATTGCACTAACTTGGATCATTTCTAAAGTTTTTGAATTACTTATCAACTCTGACTTGATGAAATATCTAAAAAGTAACCATCTTATCAACGATTGCTAGTACGGTTTCCGTGCTGGCCGCTCAACCGGAGAGTTACTAACGGCTCTAACGGAGCGTTGGAATCATTGTCTCCATAATTTTGGTAAGTCCGAAATCGTCGCTCTTGATATTTCAAAGGCTTTTGATAGAGTATGGCATGCTGCCCTTTTAACCAAACTTCAAACATTTTTTTTGCACTCTACCCTCGTTAAATGGATAGAGAGTTGCTTCTCAGACCGTTCAATCCGTGTAGTAATTGACGGAGTTACATCTAATTCCTACGAAATAAATGCCGGTGTACCTCAGGACTCAGTTCTTTCACCAATCTTATTTCTTCTTTTTATTAATGATCTTTTATCCCTTACTCTCAATCCTATCCATAGTTTCGCCGACAGCAGCACCCTTGATTTCGCATATTCATTTGATTCTGTAATGAATTCACGTGGAAATGCTACAGAAGTCAATCGAGAACGCATGTTTAGATCATTAAACAACGATATTTCTATGTTACTCGCTTGGGGCAGAGAAAATTGTGTTTCGTTTAATGCATCAAAAACTCAATGCTTTTTAATGTCCATTAAAAACGCCCAGTTCACCCCCAACGCATTTCAGTCGATGGAGTGAATATACCCAATTCATCCTCCCTAAACATCTTTGGTATTCAGATATCCAGCAATCTTAGCTGGACTAATCATATATTTCCAATCGCTAAAAGTCCCATGAAATGCTTGGGTTTTCTACAGACATGTATGAAATATTTCACCCCACCTGACTTAACGGTGATCTACAAATCCCACATTAGGCCTACACTTGAATATAATTCCCATATTTAGGCAGGGGCCGCACACACCGCATTGTCCGCGTTAGACAAAGTCGAGCGTAAGGCTATTAAACTTTTTGGCGATTCCTCAATCTCTAAAGGCCTTGACTCCCTGGAGTATCGACGGAATGTCGGTTGCCTCTCTCTCTTCTATCGCTATTTCCATGGCCATTGTTCTAACGAAATTGCTGGCCTGATTCCTTGTAGACACATGACAACCCGCGATACTCTTTTTGGTTGCAAAACTCGCAAGCAAATACTGCCGCGTCGTCCTCGTCATCTGTCCCAGCACAGCTGCAGTGTGCCCAATTCCCACAGAGAGAACATGCGGCCCATCCTTCATTTAAATCTAGGTATTTTCCATGGCAGAAAAAGCAAGGGATAATGGGCGCTATTGCGAATGTCGATTTGTGTTCGACTCGACTAGCCAAGACGCACATTCCACTAACAATTCAAATGAAGAAGTGAGCCTTTGCTAGTCGAGTCGACTAAGAATCGACACTCGCAATAGGGGCCATTATTTTCATCGTTGTGACATTCTGGTGAAGACTTAGGATTATTGTTGGTTTTCTTCTTATTCTTTTTCTTATCTAATTCGGTTTTCTTATTCTTTTTTTGTTCTTTTACCTCTCTTTTTCTCTTTTTGTTATCTTCTGCCAGTTTCTTTTTTTCCGTTGTTTCTTCTAATTCATTTTTATACGGGGAAGAAGTTATGATAGCCGTTTTTCCTCGTTTCCTTGTCACGCGTGAAATTTTGCGAGTTGCAGGATAAGGCATCTTGCTGAGGACTAACAACAGAAATTACTGATGGTGGAGTAGTTGGCCTTTGATCTATTTCACGCTCTGCTTCAATCTCAGGTGTCACGACAACAGGCATGCGGCATATCAGCGGTTCGTCAATAGTTACTTTGTCAGAATCTTACACTATCGAAACTGAAGTTATCTTTGCAGGTATGTTGCAGCCGTTATCGTCTCAGGGACAACTGAAGCGTCAGTTGATGCGAATTGTCTATTTGGAGCTGTTGCTCTGTTGTCCGACGTAGTGGTTTCTGGCAATGATTCAGTGATGGATAATCTTTCTGTTTGTGGAATATCTGCCGCCAATGATAGAGAAAAATCAATATCGGAAAAAAATGTTCGATCGTATTGCCAAATCCCACATTTTTTAAAGCCATTTACCGCCGTTGCCATTGTAGAAGCCTGAATAAAGACTTTACCAAAAATCTCTGCTACTTGTTGGGAAGTTATCACCATCCCTGGATTGCTCCGAAGCCAGGATGTGATTTGTTGGTCGTAGTAACGTAGTCAACGGTTGCCCCACTAAATTCAACAAACTTCTTAAACCAAGCAAGGAATAATTCAGCTGTCATCCAGCCAGAATCGCTGCAAACACTCCAAGCTCCAGGAGCAGCATTCAGCATTAGCTGTGGGTCCATTCTCTTTCTTCGGAACACCATCATTTCTATAGTTATTGTAGTACCTCTCTCAGCAGAAGTTATGGATCACAATTGTTTTTTGCCTTTTCGTGCAATTATTTTTAACTTTCTTTTACGTACCACTGAAACTCCTGTTTCATCACAATTATAAATTCTGTCCGGTTAAAGTTTGTGCTCATCATAAACGTTGCCGAGGAAGTTAAAAAACTGTTCAACAGCGTGTTTATTAAACCCAGCGGAACGTGCAGCTGAAGTGCTTTCCGGTTTTCGAATCGACAATTCTGGATGCCTGCTTAAAAATCCCTGAACCCAATCTTTGCCAGCTTCTTCTCAGAGTTAAAGAGATGTTGCTTTTCATTTTTTACTGCCAGAGTGTATGCCAAAGCCCTTAAATCTTTTGTTGTAAGTCCATAAAGACGACTCCATTATCCATTATATAGTTGCAAAGCTCTTTCTATTCGTCATCAGAAAATGTTCGCTTTTTTGGGCCTAAAGGAACTTTCACCGAAGTTGCAGGAGCAGCAGGATCTTCTACGGCTACACGAGCTCCTTTAACTTTTCTTTCGAGGGTCGTTGTGGCACCGAATATATTTTCGACGCTTATTTATACCCAATTTTCCATTCAATTACAACATCTAGCGCATTTTTCATACTCTGTTGACTTGAATTCCCCCTCTCCGTCTTTCTTTTATAATTTTTCACCATCCTTAAACAAGACAAAACTCAATTAAGTTTAAAGGATCATAAAGTACCCCATACCCCATTTTGCCCTCCCATGCACATTTGAATAAAATAACATGCCTTAACAAACCAAATCAAAATATGCGAACAAACTTGTTCTTACCTGCTGGTGTAATCATTGATAAACAAGAATAACTTTCAGTCAGTTCTAGAAAACTAATGTTAAGGTACAAAACACATGCGATGTATAACACGAAAATCACAACGAACTTGTCAAAAATCGAGTTTTTGGCGCTAGGTCGAAAAAGCGTGGACTCGGAAGCCGGTCACAGCGCGGACTGATAAACACAATGGCGCCTCATTACGAGCCAGAGCGGCTGTGATTGGTCGTTTGTACGACCGATGAGACCCGGAATCCCGCCTTTACCCCCCCTCCCCCTTCCACAACAATCTACATATCCTAAACTGCTGTTGTTACTTAAGAAAATTAATTTTTAAATTTGGATGGTGTGTTACAGATTAGTATCCTGTTAATGTATTTCTTCCACAGCTTAATAAACGCATTTACTAGGAAATCTTCTAAGTGCTGACTGGAGAATGGCCAACGATTTGATTTGATTAAATTGGAGGTGTGAGGTTCTCAAGCGCTGCGGCCACGGGGCCTATTGTGCTAACCCTCTCAACTCCTTATAGTAAGCCGGTCCCTCTGAAGAGGTTCAACAGCTTCCGCAGTCATTCAGCCCGCTCGGTACCAGGGTTGGTTTCCCGAATAGGCTAAATCTGCGCCTGGCTACTGCAGGGCATTCACATAGTACGTTTAATGGGGTCTCATCATCCTCTAGACAGAGTCTGCAAGTGGGGTCGATGGCTCTTCCTATCCTTACCAGGTGCTTCCTTAGTTGACAGTGGCCGGTAAGTAGGCCAGCCAGAGCTCTAACATCCGACTTACTCAGCTTGAGAAGCTCCCTGGATCTACCCGGCGACGTTGAGCGCATAAGGCTCCTTGAGTGAGCGTGCCCCTCAATATTGTTCCAATAAAACCTGTACTCCTCACTTGCGCGGTTTGCGATTAGCCTTTTAGCCGTGCAGAGAGGAATTCCACAGACCGGTTCCGGCCCTATGAAAGGGGTATTGGACCCCTTCGAAGCAAGTTCATCTGCCTTTTCATTCCCCATGTAGTCCTGATGTCCCGGTATCCAAATCAAGTTGACCTGATTAGTTCTACACAGATCATCTAGGCTCCTTTGGCATTCCGACACCTGCTTAGATCTGGTGGTAGATGAAGCAATTGCTTTGATTGCAGCTTGTCTATCCGAGAAGATTGAGATGCTTTTGTTTTTATAAGCTCTTCTTAGGTTCTCGTAAGTACATGTCAGTATAGCGAAGATATCAGCCTGGGTACTTTCCCAGGGCCAGTGATAAACTGAATCGAGGAGAGTTACTCCAGACCCCTGCCCCAACGCCCGATTCAGTCTTGGATCCGTATTAGGGGTGGTTGGAATGGTGAGAATCTTGCCGGCATCTGATCAGCTAACATGGCCAACGCGGGTGTGAATTCAAGAATCTCCCTTATTGTCGTGTGGCCCTTACCCATGTTTCCCTCAAGGAGCCCGGCTCCCTCTAGTTTGTAAGCCGCACAGAGAGCCAGGCTTTCAGCCTCTATATGAAGAGGTTTGATATTTAGCATGGTTTCGAGTGCAGCCGTCGGCGAGGTACGCATGGCTCCAGTGATGCATAGGCAGGCCGTACGTTGCAGTCTGCTAAGCTTAGTCTTGATCACATTAAGTTTTGCTCTGTGCCACCATGTAATCGCTCCCTAGGTTATCATACGCCTTACAACCGATTCGTAGATCCAGAGCATTGTCCTGGGTTTAAGTCCCCAGGTAGTCCCGAAAGCTCTATGGCATGCCGCAAAGGACTTCCGAGCTTTTCCACGGTTGTATCTAGGTGCAGGTTTCAGTAACGCTTGGAATCCAGGATCACCCCCAGGTACTTCACTGGATCCTTGAAGGGTAGCGCAGTGCCCAAGAAGGTCGGTTGAGTCAGACCCGCCGTGTTCCTCTTCCTAGTGAACGGAACGACGACTGTCTTGTCATTTCACCAGGTTGCAACTACGTCTAGTGCCCCCTGGAGTTGTCTTGTAATGTTGTTCCCCATATCGTTGGATGCCACAACTACAATGTCATCTGCATAGCCCTGCGCGAAGAAGCCCCGCTCATCAAGGCGCACCAGTAGCTCATCGATCACAAGGCACCATAGGAGGGGAGACAGCACCCCACTCTGCGAACATCCTCTTGTGACGCAGCCCCTTATCGTCCTGTCGAGGAGACTAAAGGTAAGACCTCGAGACCTGAGCAACACATCTATCCATCGACAAAAGGTCGTCCCAAGGCCTCTCTTTCTTAGGGCCCGAGTGATCACATCAAATGATGTATTATCAAAAAGATTACTCCTTACACATACGGTGTAATCAATATAGTCTCCGTACACCTGAATAATTTAAAATAATCCTTCCATAATAACTTTATACTAGCTGGGTCTGCTGGACTTGCTCAGACATTTGGTAAACCCCTACCCGTAATGCGTATCCAGTACGGAAAACTATACATTCGACACTAATCTCAGTCGTATTCGATTATTTGTGCATGTCACTCTCTTTCCACGGGTGTCCTATGACCAAATGACCCCGAAAAGTACGGATTCCACACCACTGCCACCGGTGCCACTGTCAAAATAAGTAAAACCTTTCAACCTGGGGCGCCAAAATAACAATAAAGAAAATCTTTTTTAATAGCAAATGATACATTGTTTAAAAGGTATGGTTTTGTAGATTTCACATTTATTTTTTCAATTCTTTGAAGTAAATCTTTTTGCGAAGTTAATTATTCCAAAGTCATGGCTCTATGTATCCTCAAGAACATTATATTGTTAAAAATATTATTTCTAATTAAAATCAAGAAATGCTCCCAAATTGAGATTAGAACTCCGATGCCCTCTCTGTGGTGAATGAACTTAATGGCGATGTCTGGCCTCGCATTGAAGAAAAAAAACGGTTTCAAGTGCACAACAAGATCAACTTACGCAAATACTTTAAATACGCAGCGTTTTGCAACTGCAAATTTGAATAATATTTCTCGGCGATAAGAAAAATTGACTCGAATTTCCAAAATATTTTTTTTTAAATTATACCTTTGTCTCTAATTTGAGTTTGCCGCCATCAGCTTTATAGAAATAGACATGTCTGGTCTTCTAAAGGTCGTAAATTGTGAATGGAGTTCAATACCACTGTTGCTACTAGGTCTCACAAACAAATCTGCACAGTAATAGAAAGCGAACGTACTGCAATACATCAAGGCGATTGCATATTACTTAATTGAAGTTCAAAAAAGTCACAGCATATCAGTTAAATCCAGACATTATTTGTCTTCTAAGATAATTAGTAAAAGTAATTTGACTTGCACTTAAATAATCTCTTGATAAAACCAATGTGCCGTCCTAAGCAAAATTTGACTTTTTAAGTTAAGTTATATTTTGTGAAAAAATGAACTTTAACTGCTGGATTGCTAAAATTAAAATCAGCAAGAACGAGTATGACTATGTTATGTTATGTTAGGGTGAAGCGCCGCGACCAAAAGACCTATTGCTAACAATATCTGTGCTTGTGGAGTTTCGTCTTCCTCAAGATGGAATGTACAGGTGACGCCACCTGATGCTTAGTGCTTTCTTAGTTAACATTACCCGTTAACATTACCAGTCTCACATCTGGTCTGCTCAAGGTAAGGATCTTCGTTGCTTTACTCCTCAGTAATGGAGCTGACATAAAACTTTTAGAATGACCTTGTCCCATACAGGAACATAAATAGCATTTGTGCTTTTCGGATATCCAATTTCAAAATGTTTGATACTGTTTGTGATCCAGGCGAAGACCCGCACACGACTGTTACAAAAATATGTCCCGACATCATGGTCCTGAGCGCAGGGCCGTCGATATGGGGGGCGAAGGAATAACCCCCCCCCCCCCCCCCCCCCCACCCCCAGGCCCGGGCTTTCAAATGGGGACCCGTCGAAAAAGTATAATATACTAGACAGATTTTAAATTCAAAGTCACTCATTGGATTGTTTATGGGCCTGTAAACGCTTAGTCCCGGGACAGAAATTCCTTTCGTGGAGGCCTTTATGTGTGTACCCTCTACGGGCCTGCCTGAGCGACACAATTCAAATTCAGAATTCATACAAGAAATTCCAGAGGGTCAGTGGTTAGGGTGGAATTTGATAGCTACTTCAAGTAAGGTTATCAAGGCTAGTAATAAGTTGAAGGGAACTAAAATATTTGTAGACAGAGACTATCCCCCTGATGTTTGGAACAAGCGAAAGGTACTTTTTAAAATCAGAAAAGGGTTAAATTCAATAGGTAGGCGAGTTACAGTTTTAATACGGAATGATAAAATGATTGTTAGCGGTGAAAGTTTTAGTGAGGAAAATGGTAGGATAACGCAAGGTGAAGATGATTAATTGGAAAAACTATGTTCACATTTTGAAAATGTTTCAAACGTTAAAGAAATAGTGGCAGAGATTATGTTAGGGAATTTTTCAGACAATCATGTCAATAATTACGTAAGACCAAATAAATTATAAGATATCGCTGTCTGTCGGAAAAAGTATGTTAAACCTAAAGGATACGATGAATGTTTAAGTGAATTGAAAATATTATCATACAACATATTTGGATTAAAAAACAAATTAATATATCCAAATTTTTTTGCATTCGTTGCAGCTCACGATATCTTCTTTTTGTATGAAACTCACGTAACTGAAAACTCTTATATTGACTACAAAAAATATTTTGCCAATTTTACATTACATTGGGAGGGTGCGGAGAGATCATTGCTACATGGTAGAGCTAAGGGGGTGGGCTGTCTTTTTGGAATTAGAAGTTCGGATGGCGAGGGAAACTTAACCTTCATCTCTTTATACAATTGTTGTGCTGTTAAGGTCAAAGATCAAAACAGCTTTATTTACATTATTCCTGCTTATGTCAACTGTAGCTATTGGGATGAAGAAGATTAGGCATGATAAAATTATTCTGCTAGGGGATGTAAATGCAAGGCTGAGAGAAATGCAGAATCTCCCTGAAGAAACTCATATCTTCTCTCTTTATCTTTTTTATGAAGTTCTAAAAACAAAACTTTAAATGCTAGGTTTATAGAACTCTGTGAAGATGTAGGACTAGTTCTACGGAACGGGCGTTCACTGGGTGACATGGAAGGGCAATATACATTCGCGAATGTTAACGGACATTCAGTTATCGATTTGGTTTGCTCACTATCCCTTTTGTAGTCAAACTTGAAGGGTTAGATAAGGTATTCTCAGACCACTTCCCACTCGGCTTAATGCTGAAAAATAATGACATACAATCAAACATGCAAAAATTAAACTTGCTTCCGAAATTAGATTGGAAAAGGTAAAACTCCAAAAATTATAAAAAAAAACATTAAGCCGTATTATAGACAGCGCTCCTTTAATTAAAGGCAATCAATCTGCTCTAGAATTTTTGATGGACTCAATCAAGAAAGCTTCAGTTGGGACACAGGGTCAAAAGCAGACCTATAAACACGAGTGGTTTGACAATAAATGTTACTGTGCAAGAAAAACCTCTTACAAATGGTTGAACATTTACAGAAAAAGGCCAACTGAGTTCACACGGAAGAGATACATTAAAGCTAATGGGGAATTTCCAAAGAATGGTGGTCTATAGCAAGAAAGTTACAAGGAAAAGAAAACTTCAAGAACACTTTCAGGGGCTTTTGAGTTCTTGTCCTAACGAAAGGGCAATTCAATACGCCGTTTATATAAAACCCTGAGCTGGATAGGCCCATAGAACTGACTGAGCTTGAGCAAGTGCTTCTGATAACAAAATATGGTAAGGCCCCTGGATTAAACAGAATACCGTTCGAATTCATAAAAAATGCCCCAATTCGTTTTTTGAATAGACTAGTTGGTATCTTCAACAATATATTTGATGCAGGGGAAGTTCCAGAAAGTTTTAAAAAAACTGTGATATTTCCGATATTCAAAAAAGGGGACCCTAATTTAGTTGAAAATTACAGGGGCTAATCATTTATGGAGGTTGATCTTAAGCTCTTTATGTCTATAATCCTGAACAGGAATTGGAGTCTCCAAGTTAACGTTAACAAGTCCAAAGTGATGATATTCCAGAAGGGTGGGGGCAGGATAAGTAGAGGGGAAAACTGGCGATTTCAGGGGGCTGAAATTGAAGTTGTCAAAAGATATACGTATCTAGGAATTAACCTCACGCCCAAACTGTCTCTAGCAGACCATTTTAAGAGCAGATTAATAATCGCGAAGGGCAGTATTAACAGCAACTGGAAAACATTTCTCCTTAGCAAGGACCCAAGCCATTCAAATTTAAAATATTTAACTCTGTCTCTAAGACAATAATGTGTTACGGATCACAGGTTTGGGGTTTTGCCAAATATGACAAGGAAGGGATGAATGTTGTAATTAACTCATGGACCAAGAAGGAACACTGGAAACGGTGGGGCAGCATGAATTCCTGCAGATAGGCTAGGATGCTTGCAGTGACCCAGGAAACCGATGTTAGTAGCGACAGTGGGATAACTGGATACTTAGTTGCGCCCACTAAGGGAGACTAGAAGGGGACGAAAAGGGATCCGATTCTATGTGGTCTGTTTAGGCTAATGCCCACAGAGATGTTTTTAGTGAGTAAAAATCTCACACTACCGGAGGGCACGGTTAGTGCAGTCCCCACCAAGCTATGTTTAGCTTGCCCTTCGAAAATTCTATTTCTGGTTAAAGGAATTAGTACCGTTTTATCGGGGTTGATTTTGGTTCAACCTCTCGGCACTATTCTTCAACCGTATATAGAGCTACTTTCAGAGGCTCGATAAGTCCTTCATCGGCGCCTCCAATTGTCGCGATCACTATATTATCCGCATATCCTTGTGTAAAAGAGTTTCTTACGTTGAGCCTTACCAGGAACTTGTCAATCACAAAGCACCACAGAAGTGGAGGTGAACTCCCATTATGAGGGTAGCCTCTGATGGCAGTGGCGCGGATCCACACTCTTAGAAGATTTGCTATGAGTTTTCGTGATATGAGCATATGAGCATTGAATCTATCAATCGATAAAACGTCTCGCTTAGATTCGTACCCCTCAAAGGTTATAACGCTGCCTCAATATCAAGGAAAGCCGCTACTTTTATTTGCCTGTTAAAGACAATCTGGATACCAAGTGGTAAAGTTCTGTAAGTGTAGATCGCCAAGCTTGGTATGCATACTGACGGGACTACGGGAGTGTATGTCTAAGCGGTAAATATACTTCTCCCGAACATCCGTATCGATAATAAATAAATAAGAAAGTGTGAAGGAGGCTCGCGAATGTCACCCAGAAAGTCAGAGAAAAGGCTGTTGGTTGACGCCTTTGTTGTTTAAAGAAACATTTCGCGACAGTTAATTTTCATTGCATATTTTATGAAATATATTTATTAAAAAACATTGAATTTAAATTTTTGTTACACAGAATCTATGGAGGAGCTGCTCCATTGGCCCCCCTTGGCTATGCCCATGTTCAAAGAGACACAGAAATACAAAAAAGAAGTAGCAAGGACATATTGAATCTTGTGATATATGTATATATATTGCTTATTATGTATTTTTTAATATTTTATATTAAATTCTATAAATTAAATCAAATCCTACAAATGTAATCATTCGAATACCGATACTTTCAAATATCGATGATTCTTTTACAATTTATCGATACTCCGGTATATCAACATTCCGATACATGCAATAACAAATATCGATAATTTTGCTTCCCATCTCTAGTAAGAAGCTGAGCAAGACGTAAAATACAGCATGTAGACTTCTTGTCTGGGAGCTGAGAACAACACATATAAACTCCAAGCCAGGGGCATCAAAAATATTCAGGTCTGAGCAGTTCAGCATCCGTAAACCGTATAAGGAATACTAAGTATAAAGTAATAAAATAAAATTTTAGTTAGAATTATATTCCTCTATGTTTCCATGAAAAACCGTCCCTGACTTACTAAAAAATCAAGTCACGACTGCTATATTTCAACATAAATTCAATTTAATAGCTTATTATCAGTGGATTACATGTTAAGTTCGATTTAATACCGCTCTTGACCTAGATAGGATAGATTTTGCAACTTAAATAAGAAAAATTTTCTTAGTTTTCGACTACATTTTAACAAATTTTTGTTTAAATCATTTTATAAAATTTTAACAAAATTCGTAACTCTTGAGACTGCCCATGTCGACATTGTGGTCAACCATGTATTGTCTACTTCTTTATGTAATTAATTACCAGACATAAAATTCATATTATATTATTTAAAGTGAATATTATATTACGTAGTATACTAAAACACCCTCTATCTATCCAATAGCTAATAAGGCAGATCTATGGAGACATCGTTCTTGTTATTGAACGCTATACATGAAGTCCTAATCATTTTAATATAATTCGTATCAATGTTATTATTAAACATCCGCGAAGACACAAATACTGAATGAATAAAGACATTAGCTAAATTGCATAAACAAATAAATAAACAGAACGCTAATTAAATAATTCAATTCAAAAATTGAGCGGTAAAGTTCATCTTAAAGATAATTTGCTTTCCAGCGCATCCTGCAAATTGATTTTGAGTGTTTGTCAGTTTGGACCTAAAAGTCAAAGAATTTTTCGTAAAATGATAAGATTGTGAAAATGCACTGTGTCGCTTTCTATTATTGTTATTTGCATACAGCGCGCTTATTATTCGCTATCAGAACGAACATTATGTAAACACCATCCCCAATGACTGGCTCACTTTTTCCAATTATTTTCAAATGCAGCACAAAACGATTCACGTGAAAACTAACATTAATCTGGGGAACGTAATCGGGGGAGTCTGTTCCTCTTCATTAACTCTGGCATTATCTTGAAACATGCTTCAAACTGAGTGAACCACACTAAACTTTGGAGTCGTTTAAAATTATGTCACGTCGCAATTGATGCCATTTCAAAGCAAATTTTGATAAGAATTTTGTCATGTGAAATGTCTGACACTACAATTTGTTAATTTATTGCATGAAGACTATGTCAAAATTTCTGTGGTTTTAAATAAAGTTCAAGCATGAATTTCCCATTAAAACAATTCTGTAGAATCATCCAACAACAATCTGGCTTTTTGCAGATTATCCGTAGAGATTTTCGCAAATGGACCAACAAGGTCACGAGCCGTTGCTTATATTAAGTTTGTATGTGAGTTCATGATACCTAACTATTTCTTTGATAACTCCAACGAGTCTATAAAAAGTAAATTATCAATAGTGTAAATGTAAATAATGCTATTAAAGATAGGGTAATTTGCCGATTATATATTGGTTTAAAGGCCCGTCAACAATATGAAACGCATTTTTAAAGAACACACTAAGAAATAAATGTAGACATGATTGGTTGTTGTCATATTTATTTTTTAATCTCTTAGCTTAGGTTAGGTTAAAGTGGCTGCCTAAGAAGACACACTTAGGCCAAAGAGGCCCATTGTGATACCACAAGTTTAGGCTACAAAAATTTTAAAAACCCCATAAAAAATATCTGAGAATAAGAGGGTGAACACTGAACATGTTATCCCCTGTGCACCGAGCCAGTTCCTTGTCTCCAGTGGAACCAGCTAACGGGGAGTCAAAATAAATTTGGCTGAGATGGGAAGGGTGATCAGTCTTAATCCGTCGTCGGGAACCATTTGAACTCCTGATAAATCGAGCTAGGTCTCCGACGTTAGTGGATCCTAATTCGGTTAGCTCTTCAAAGAAGGGGGAGCCCAGAAACCGGTTCCTGCGGTTGGCTAGGGCCCGGAAGTTACCGAGGAGGTGAAGTATGGTTTTCTCTTCCTCTTCGTCATTACAATTACTGCAGAAGTCGTTTGAAGGTGCGCCCAGTCTATCGGCGTGTCTAAGGACAGTGGTGAGGTCAATTCTCAAAATTGGAATCGATCTATGAACATCGATCTTTTTAGGGCGATTAATCGATCTTCAAAATCGTAAAAATTATATATCGATCCGTACTGAATCGAATTTCTCAATTCGATCCCCCAACCCTAATACTGCGAATTGTTTTGCGTCCAGTAGGATGAGCTCTATTGACCGTTTAGGGTCAAGCTTTGGCCATATCTGTCGGGTAATCAGGCAGGTGTGTTCCCCTTGCCAATTAGTATTTGCAATCCTGAGAGATTCCTGTAAGAGTTCCGGTTTGAAAGTGGCCAGCGGTTTACCCAGCTGATGATTAATATACGAATCAGGACGAGTGGTACCGATTCTCGCAATGAAGTTCGTCGGCTCTACAGTTAGCCGAAATATTACTATGTCCAGGCACCCAGATGAGTCGTACTTTCAGATGCTCAGCTATGTCATTTAGTTGTGAGCGACATATTACAACCGTTTTGGAGCTGGTGTATACTACCGTAAGGGATTTAATAGCGGCCTGACTATCTGTGAAAATACTTATGTAGTCACTAGGTAGCGTTAAAAGATTAAGGCGGTCCGCGACTACCTTTATAGCCATGATTTCCGCCGGAAACACGCTGCAGTAGTCAGGTGGGCGGAATGGGATATCGAGGTCCAAATGTTCCGAGAAGATACCTTCACCTACTTTGCATTCTAATTTTGAGCCATCAGTATATAGATGCACTGACTCCCCAATTGGGAAGGACCTTCCTCTCATTCCGATATGGTGGGAAAGAAGGAGTCGAATTTAGTCTCGAAGAAAGGCTTGGGTGAGGTATAGTCGATATTGCTGGCAGTTCTTCTGTCCAGGATTTTGGAGTGACTGAAGTCGGTTCGTTTCCAGGTGTGGATTGAGTTAAGCCTAATAGCGGCTGAGGATGCGGTTTGCTTACCAAAGATATCCAACGGTAGAAGGTGGAGAATACTGTTCAAGGCTTTGAAAGGTGTGGTTCTAAGGGCACCAGTTATCAGCAGTGTTGCCATCCTTTAAACTTTATCTTTTGCCTTGTGATGGGTTGACATATTTAGTGCCGGCCACCAGACAATCACTCTATACATAAGTATAGGTCGTATGACACTAGTGTAGAGCCAATGCACAATGCGCGGCTCCATACCTCTATTGCCTTTTTGCACGATTACAGCGGTACTGTAGCCTTCCGTACTCTTTCTTGGATGTTAGGCTTCCAGGTAAGTTTTCGATCTAGGACTAGACCTAGACAATTTAAACTGATTACACAGTTTCAGCCTAGCCCCGTTTAGTGTAGGGCAATTCATAGGATGTGTTTTATGTCTCCGAGTGAAGAGTATTAACTCTGTTTTGTTCGGTTTTATGCCCAGACCACACCCATCACTCCATGATAACATCTTGGAGAGGGCGTGTTGTAACACTTCAGCCAGTGTATTGGGGTGCTTTCATGAACATATCAGGGCAATATCATCGTCGTAGGCGATAACCTTATGACCAGACAGCTCCAGATCTGTGAGTAACTCATCCAGAGTTATATTCCATAAGAGTGGTGAAAGGATTCCTCCTTTGGATATTAGATCCTCCCAAACTTCAGACGATGACCCTGCTTTTTAGCATGAGCTCAATAAGTTTGATGAGAGGATCGTCACGTTCAAGCCTGCTCAAGGATGCCGTTATCGCCTTTTACCCGAGGAAGGAAGGAAGGCTGCAAATGATTATTCTTTCTGTAGTAGCGAATGCTCTATGATTGCGGTAAGTTCGTGCAGGGCTGTCCCTACGGACTTACCTTTAGTGTAAGCATGTTGCGAGAGAGACAGCTTGGAAGGATTGATTGTCCCTTTAATATAGATATCTAAGTCTCTTCAGGTTTTTGAGCAAGAAAGAGGAGAGACTAATGGGCCTAAAATCGTTGGGCTTATAATGTGAGGCTCTTTCTCCTTTAGGAATAAAGACCACCTTCACCTTCGTCCATGAGGATGGAATATAGGTGAGATTAAGGCAGGCCTCATAAATGACCATAAGCCACGGAATCAGTATCTCGGAAGCTAATTGTAGTTCAGCTGGGATGATGCCATCTAATCCCGGTGATTTATAGGCCGTGAAACTTCGTATCGCTCGTTTCAGTTTTCTCTTATCAAGTATCCTGTGAACCAGTTCATGGCCGCTCGGAGTATCCGGCAATTCAGCAGCACTGGTTGCTGAGCACCCCGGAAAGTGCGTGTTGACTAGTAACTCCAGCGACTCAAGACTGGATGAAGTCCAACTACCATGCTGGGGCGATGGGCGTTGTTAAGCGGATTTTCCGCAAGCGACTCGCTTCAGAGGTGCTTTCGATTTTATTAAAGAAGCCCTCGCACGGGGATCGTTTTACTTTCCTAATCAGTTTCTTAAATTTTTTGAGGCATTCTATATAAGAAGTCCAGACATTAGTTTTTTTCGGTTGGTTAAAAAGCTTACGACACTCCTTTCTTAGAGTCATTATTTCACTCGACGGCCACGGAGGTTTGGGCTTACCTCTGGGGACCAACCTGTAGGGGCACCAGTTTGTTCTTAACCTGTTTTTATAAGGAGAATACATCTGCTTATGGAGTGTTGTCCCAAATTTGATGTAGGCGTGGTCGGAAAAGGATGGTTCCTTGGATACCTTCTACTCTGTTATAAACTAGGCGGATTGATCCGACACTAACGTAATGACTAGAACTTCCCGCCTAATTGAGTTAGTAAAAGTGGGTTCTGCATCCACGTTACAAATCTGGAAGTTAGTTCCAAGAATAAAATCAAAAAGTACCTCACCTCTTTCGTTGATGTCCGAGCTGCCCCAGACTGTGTGGTGTGCGTTGGCGTCCGCTCCGATCACCAGCGTCCTCTTCTTTTGTGCAGTGGCTTCCTTGACCGCATTCCTGAGTGTTGAAGCTCTACCTTGTATGTAGAGGAGCTTATAGTCCTTGATGTTGAGTCACAAACCTTATCTCTGACGACGTAAGGTTATTGGACAAGGATGAGCTCTTCTCCTTGTTTAGGTGAGGATACCTCTATTACAGTGATGTCAGCAGTTTAACTTTACTTATTTATTATCGTTTCACTACCGTTTTTATGTTTTGGCAGTTTTGCATCGGCCTTATACCTACAGACAACTACTCCTCAGATTTTAGCAGTTTCCCCAGTCCCTCGCTCTCTGGATCCTTTAACCCCTTGTGGGGCATAGGCCATCGACTTCACCGAATCTCCATCTGGTCCGATTCCGCGCCAACGCCTTTAACTATGGCCACGATTTGTTGATCTGGGAACCTTCTTTCTCGACGGATATTCTCCATGTGTTGCATGGCCGTCCAATTCAGCTACTTTCTTCAAACCTGTGCGTGTTCCAATATTGAGCCTGTTTTGCGATGTTGTTTGGCTCTTTACTTAGTGTGTGGCCTATTCATTGCCACTTTTGCCTGCGAATACTGTTGTCTATCCCATCTTGCCCTGTAAGTCAGGGTAGGATTTCGTTAGTAATAATCTTCGGCCAATAGATGTTAAGGATGCGCCGGAGACACCTGTTTACAAAGGCTTGTAGCTTAGATGATATTTGACAGGTAACTTTCCATGTTGGTTATGATTAACGCATATACCAAGAAGGAACACTCGAGAGGGTGAAACAGTATGGGTTCCTGCAGATAGGCTAGGATTCTAGCATTGACTCAGGAAACCGAGGGTAGCGGTGACAGTGGGATAACTGGATAACTTAGTTGTCCTCCTACAAACATTCATTTGCTCCCAGAGATTGTGAAATTACCACTTAATTTTTGGCCTTACTTTGAACTTTGTCCGATATAAACAGTGCCGTTCGTCCGGTCCGTGCCCAAATTATATTCGAGTTATATTCAATGTTCCTGTTCACGAGTACGATTTGTCGCACGCGACTGTATTCACATTGGCTGAAGTCATATGACTATCACTTGACATGCTGTCTTTCTCTCGCGGCAATGCTCTTGATTTGGTCCGATTGTTTTGCGATTGTTGAACATAACTACACTTATTGGTTTATTTGCATCCTTTCTTCGTAGTTTACATCATCAGAAAGTTCCGGTAATACATCAATAGAAATAAAAATTACTGGAATGTTTGCATTTGGATATTTTAAATACAATATAATTTCAAAAGCACTAATTATGAGCAAACCCAAATATAAACAACAAATTTTCGTCAACGATGAGCATACGATGAAAATTAATCGCAGACTAAAACAAAGATATTTGTAGCGGTAAGAAATTTTAGATAATTGCTAAATATTAAAATTCAATTATTCTAAATCCACTTTGATTTTTTTCAAATAATATTTTATTCCACCTGTACACTTTGATAAATTTTAAATTGTGTGAAATACAAACACTTTGGAATTTTTTATAATCATTTCTTCATAGACAGAAAATACTGTACTCAATACAAAGAAAATTTTAAACACTTTTTCAAATATATTCATATTTTTCATATATTTTCATATATTTCATATATATTATAATATATATAAATTTAATATTGGCAAAGTTCTCCTCGGCTAAATATTGTGTATCGACCACGTCAATTATAAAACTTGAATAGAACGAGTTCCTTCCGATTTTCATTTTTACCTACGACGATGAAACTAAGGTCTCAACTAAATGACAACCATTAAAACAAATGTCAACAAACTTTCGTTCGATGGAGTAAGTGGGAATTTTCTTTAAAAACTTGGTTTAAGTAAGTACCCTTACTTAGTTTACATACGGTAAGAAGTTCACACTGTTTCAGACTGTATCTAAATTTTAATTAGGTAGAATTAGGAGTGACGGAAATATTCAAGATATATATTTTTTAAAGTTACTTTATTTTTCACTTTTTGGTATCTTCATATACATATATGACTCGAAGAATAGTGCTCATTCGAACAAAGTAATTTTAAAAGTTTCACTCTAAAGAATGGAAACAGAATAACCCAAATCCGGCATCATATTACGAAAATAGTCATGATCACCCTTTCATACCCTCACCATAGAAAAATCTTAACATGGCAACCATACTCTATACAGCAAGAGAGAATCATTATTGTCAGAGAGTCAAAATTTTTATCATTTACCCATCAGGAAGCGTATTCTGTAGAACAGGATGAAAATCATCGAAATCGGTCTATGATTTATGAAGTTAGGCGCCACAAGCCACAATTTTTGTAAGAATACAAATAGATAATTTATGCATTCAGAACCATCTAAATCAGTACCACCCCCCACCCCCACCATAGGGCAACATTTTTCCATATAGTAGCAGTGGGGGATCTTACTGTATACAACCAAATAAATCTTCCAAATAGGTGTATGCATTAAGAATTTGGGTAACACACCCTCCACACAACCCCCCACAATAAATTGTTATCGTTGTACCAGTAGGGTAACATATTCTACACATCAAAAGAAGAATCATCCATTCTTCACATTACACATTACGAAGTTAGCCTACCCCTCCCGCCACGACCACCCTAGTGAAAAATTTATCCTCATATTAGCAGTGGGAGGTTATACTACTGTGGGCAAAAAATAGTAAGACTTTTTAATTTAAATTTCGCGCGGAAATCCATTCGTCGAAATTTTTTTTTCTACGTTGGTATGACTGTCAGTGACATCTGTGCCAAATATCACATCAAAGTAATCATTAGTGTTTAGTATACGCTTGTCTTTCTGAAGTACAAAAAGTGCATTCGGCGATTTTTACAATGAGTGAAATTATTCAACAAAGAAGTTCCATTAACTGAAATTTCTGGTGCCGAAACGTTCAGAATGTTGCAAAAGGCCTTCGGTGATAATTGTGTGTCGCGAGCAAGTGTTTTTGATTGGTACAAATTATTCAAAGAGGGTCGAGAACGCGTTGACGACGAACCACGTCCAGGACGGCCATCAACATCAAATGATGATCAACACGTCAATAAAATCAAGGAATTGGTGCTCGAGAATCGACGATTAACAGTCAGAGACCTTACTGATATCGTTGGAATATCGGAAGGATCAGTGAAAACCATTTTAAAAGATCATTTGGGCCTAAGAAAAGTGAAAGCACGATTGGTTCCAAAATCACGATAATGCACCGTCGCATACTGCATTGATTCTTCGTGAGTTTTTCGCAAAAAATTGAACCAATATCGTTCCACAACCACCGTATTCGCCTGATTTAGCTCCGTGTGACTTCTGGCTGTTCAGCAAACTCAAGCGACCGCTCCGGGGAAACCGTTTTGAGTCAATTGAAGACATTAAACGTGAATCGCTACGCGCATTGAAGGCTATTCCGGAAATTGACTTTAACAACTGTTACGAGGATTGGAAAAAAAGTTGGCATAAGTGTATTGCGGCCGGGGGGGATTACTTTGAGGGGGACGAAATAGATTTGGAAGAATAAATAAAGAATTTAGAATTATGAACAAAGTCTTACTATGTTTTGCCCACAGTAGTACTCTATATAATATAAAAAGAATCATCCAAATCGGTCTACGCGTTAACAAGTTGCAATGCAACCACTTCCCTACTACAACCGCACCGTTTAGAATTGTGTCACGGTACCAATGGGGGACAGAGTTGGATCAATACGTTGAGCGGCAAGACCAATATGCCATGGGTCCCGGGTTCGAGACCAGATGACCCCGTGAGCTTTTATTAAGAAATTAAAATAATCCACTCCGTCTCTGGGATGTTGTTTAACTCGCAGCAATGCAACAACAAGACTCAAATTTCCTCACTTCCCTTACCCTAATTCCCTTCCGGCCAAAACCATGCTAACGCATAAAAGGATTGTCAACCAGGATTTGGCCACATTGTATAAAAAAAACATACTCTACACATCAGAAAAAGAATCATGCAACTCTGTCCACACGTTACGAAGTTATACTACTTCTCCCCTTCCCTCGTACACCCCCCCCACTCCAAAACATCAAACATCTCTTTAAAATGGCACTAATCGACGAACATCTGCATACATAAAAAAATACATGTCGAACCTTGTTGTTTTTGGGACGTCGATTAAAAAGGAGATCGCACGAAACAATCGCACAGAGTCGTACGGCGGTCAGGAACAAGCCCTTATTTTCTAAGGTGTGGTGTTTTAAAGTAATGATTCTCTTTTGTGTTCTTTTTTTGAAATAGCGAGCTTTTAATGCGTCAATGATATCAGTATGCCCCTTTGTTTTCGGTTATATGATTGTGAAGTTGTTATTACGTTGTTAGTAATATTAAATCTATGTCGCAAAAGAGTAAAAGAAATGAAATAATGACCACAAGCGTGGTGGTAAAATGACAGGAACTATAAGTATTTCCGAGCTTTATTTAGAATAGCCTTGATTTCTGTGAAGTTTTCACGGAATGATCTAAATAAAAAGAATACCTGAAATCAATAATAATTGAAAGTGAGAAAAGGTCATTAATAAAAAAAAATAAATATGATTGGTGAAATAACTAAACCGTCGGGAACACCGGCATTTATTTTGTAGAAAATGTTCAAAGATTTACAATCTCATATTTCGAACGATGAGAACCAGTGTACATAATGTGTAAGAAAAAATCTTGAAAATAGGAGTATTTTTTTATATATGATGTTGCCAAACCTCAGGGGATGCCCTATGATGCTAAAGCACATCCTTGGCAGGAAAGGAATTAAGGATGAGGGAAATGGGTTAGGAGGTTGAGTGAAGGTGTCGATGTACGCCTCGTTTGAAAGTTTCGGGTTCATATGACGAGGGAAAAACAGAAGATGGTAAACTGTTCCACATTCGTGTTGTTCGGCTTAGAAAAGGTTCGCGACATTTGACGGTACGTCCAAATTTGGCCTGGAGAGTATAGGGGTAGGAGCGACTGGTAGCACTTGTATCGCGCATTGTAATGTGTCTACAAGGAATCAGGCTAGCATAAAAAATTCATCGAAATTTTTCGAAAAATTAAAGAAATTGAAATAAAATTGAATTTAATACTATATTACAACCACAGAGTAATATAAACGTTATTCTTGATATGGGCTATTAAACACACTTGATCATATTGATTAATATAAGGCATCTAAATACCTATCCAACAGACGTAAAAACTAAAGTTGTAAAATATTTCTTTATAGACATTGAACCTTGAAATCATTTGTGATAATCTCAACTTCAATAGATCAAAATGCAAATTCACTAAGGTCATTGGAGTAATTATAAAATTACTTTAGAGCTGTCAAAAATATCAAAACAACTGGAGACGTTTTCACTTTATTTACTACAAGAGGCGCCAACCGAATGTTTTCTGCTTTTGATATGACGCAAACTTATATACTCCAACAAGATGATAGCGTGCTGTTTGATTTTTCTGGGAAGTAGAGTTTTCCGGTTAAGCATGCGCGCCAATACGCGTTATTTCTATCTGTAGAATATTTACGACTGTCATTATCGTATTATAAAAGGCCAAGTGGTGTAAAGCGACAACTCTTTTCGAATTTGCGAGAAGAGATTGAATGCATGACATAAAACTATGTAGCAATTATAATTAGTTTTAATTAGAAAAGTTCGTCGGACTCGGCGCCGGGTATACATTATCACTTTATCAGCTAAAAATAGCTTGGCAATATAGAACGACTGTAATTATTTAGAACAATCCTGAAACCATAATCGGAAAAGAAGAAATAGAGGAACAGAAAAAAAGAGTTAAAATTTGGATGACATGTTTAAATACCCAGTATTTTTGATGAAGGTCCAGTAACTGATTTAAAACAACAAAGTCTTTTTAAATTCCCTTTGGGGTAGTGACAATTTCATTATTATCTCCCAATATTACCATTAACATAACAACATCCTCTTTTTGCAATGGGAAGGTACAAAGTTGAAGTTAAGTTCACATCAAATAATGTTCCCTACAAAATTGTAGGTAATGGTTATTAAATAATAGAATTAACCCTTCTAACACGGAAGCCGAACTTCTTGGTAGAAGCCATGAAACCATTGACCATCAATTCCATCAAAGCGGTGGAATGAGGCTCTCACACCAGCATCGAAAAAATAAGCAAAAGGAAGGAGTAGGAAGAAAACAAGTAAGAAAACCCAGCACACAATATGCATAACAGATAGTCACCGTAGCATAGAGAATATACAGCACTAAAGTGCCTCCTTGCTAACAGTTAAATTGAAATTAGGAGGTGAATTGACAGCCCTACATAAACGGTTAATTGTTTCATACATGCCATAATTTGATCTGGATGGGTCAACAAGCAAGAAAGGCAGTCTTCGGAGGCTGCCTGAAGGAAACCTTGCTAACAAGTGTACCCGAGTCTATATAAGAGTTCAAGAGCTGGTGAATAAAGACCAAGTTAGAGACTTTGCGCCTTTTCTCAAGTGTGGGCAAACCGAGCAAATAGGGGCGGTCCTTGTAGGGCGGGAGTCTAAGGGGATCGTCCCAAGGGATCCCTATTATCGAAAATCTGACAAAATTACGGTGCACTGATTCCATAGGCTTGGAATGTACAGCGACCAGACCTGATATGAATATACTAGAATAGGTCTAACTAAGGAGCAGTACAAATGAATCAAAGTGGGTAAATTCGAGAACTCTCTAGACCAACGCTTTACAAAGCCTAAGATTAAACTACCTCTAGACAAAATAAAATTAATATGTAGAGTAAAGTCAAGTTTCCTATCAAGTTTTACCCGAAAGTCTGTTACGGACAGCACGCTATGGAGGCAATTCCCCGCAAAGCTGTAGTCAAAAACATGTGCATTAGGCTATTCGACACGAGTGTTCTTGCAGCTGTTTTCGAACCAGTTTTCTGGACAAGAGGTAACAGAAGCAAAGAGGTATTTCTAAAAATTTTCTGAACTTTGGAGAGAAATGTGCATCAAAATCCAAACCTATTTCACCTTTTGTCACGTACTAATACAACCAAAGATGGATCCAAGACTGAATCAGGTGTTGGGGCAGGGGTCTGGAGCGACTCTCCTCGATTCAGTTTATCACTGGCCCTGGGAATATATACCACGGTATCCCAGGCTGAGATCTTCGCCATACTGACATGCACCTACGAGAACCTAAGAAGAGCCTATAAAAACAAAAGGATCTCAATCTTCTCGGATAGTCAAGCTGCAATCAAAGCAATTGCTTCATCTGCCATCAGATCAAATCTGGTGTGGGAATGCCAAAGGAGCCTAGACGCACTGTATAGAACTAATCAAGTAAGCTTGATCTGGATACCGGGACATCAGGGCTACACGGGAAATGAAAAAGCAGACGAACTTGCTAGGAAGGGGTCTAACACCCCTTTTATAGGGCCGGAGCCGGTCTGTGGAATACCTCTCTGCACGGCTAAAAGGCTAATAGCAAATGAGGGACATAGACTGTATTGGAACAATATTGAGGGGCACGCTCACTCAAGAAGCCTTATGCCCTCACCGCCGCCGGGTAGATCCAGGGAGCTCCTCAAGCTGAGCAGGTCGGCTGTTAGAACTCTGGCAGGCCTACTTACCGGCCACTGTCAACTAAGGAAGCACCTGGTGAGGATAGGCAGAGCCATCGACCCCACCTGCAGACTCTGTCTGGAGGATGATGAGACCCCATTACATGTGCTATGTGAATGCCCTGCAGTAGCCAGGAGCAGATTTAGCCTATTCGGGAAACCAACCCTGGTACCGAGCGGGCTGAATGACTGCGAACTGCGGGAGCTGTTGAACTTCTTCGGAGGGACCGGCTTACTATAAGGAGTTGAGAGGGTTAGCACAATAGGCCCCAGTGGCCGCGGCGCTTGAGAACCTCACACCTCCAAATCTAATCAATCAATCAATACAACCAAAGCTTAATTTTTCTGGTTTGGAGGGGTCAACAATTTTTCGTCGAATGCATGATTTCATCCTTGTTTGAGCTGTTGAGTAAGTGGGACAAAGAAAAACAAAATTAAAGGACAGTGCACACACCCATTCATAGCCTCTAATTCGTATGTAAATTTGACAACTGCAGCAAGAATTTCCGTGTAGAATTGTTTGGAAAACACTGACTGTTGTCGAACTGGTTTGACCACAGCTGCAACAATTTCGAATGGCCCATTAAGGCTCCTGGAGAAGGACATAGCCTCACATTACACAAATTTGAGATGTAAGCCATTGTGCTCGCACCACTCCAGGAACGTGTCTAAGTCATTTTGTCATTAAGTCATTAAGGGTGTCACCACCGACCTTAACATAGAAGACGATCTTCATGTTGTCAGCGTAGAACAGAACATTATTGTGCGAGATCAGATGGACAATGTCATCAATGGCAAGAACGAATAGTAGAGAACCGAGAGGAGCTTGTGGCACACCAGATGAAGCTCTGAGAATTCTTGAGGTAGAGCCACGGAGGAACATACGTCTGGGCTGTGTTAAACACAGCCTCTTGAATTTAAATACAATCATGGAGTGAGGGAGTTTATCAAACGCTTTACTGAAATCCGTGTGTACATATACAGTCTGTTTGCATGCGTTGTTGGAAACAACGCTCAATCAGCTACGAATACACTATAGATTTAAACCATTTGATTATGCAGGATAACTACGTGATTGGTTTATAATTAGTTATAATATTCTTATGGCCCTTTTTATGAATCGCGACTGTAAAGGAGCCCTTCCACAACGCGGGAAATTTACCAGTTTGAAGGGATTTATTGAAGAGAATCGTTAAAGGAGTGAGAAGGGCATCAGAGCAGGATATAATGAATGCAAGGCAGGGCCGGAGGAAAAGTCCGATTTAAGTTCTTTGATTTTTTCCAAAGTAAGATCCCGAGATATAAAGGGCAAAAAATCGGATGAAGCAGGACGATCCAAAATATGATCAATATTATTCTCAAAAGGCTCAAACTTATCGGAAGAAAAGGCACTCTCAAAAAATGAAGGAAAATTATTTCTATGTCGGACACGACATTACTGGAATACCCCTCATACCATTTCCTTTTCATGTTGACGAATTTAAAGAAATAACTGGTATCACTATTTGTGTTATCACGAACACTAACAAGGTATTCATAATAGAGCGTGGAGGGCAATACCTTAATACGCTGTTGCGCTTTAACAACGTAAGTAATTTATTCCAGAGTTTGCTCTTCCTATTCCTAAGGTTGTGAAGTTCGGGGGAGAGGAGCAGGTAGACCTAATTCAGTTTACTGGAACGAAAGAGTTAAGCAAATCATAGATCTTTTTATAAAACAAGAAGGCACTGATATCAATATCATTATTAACATAAACATGGTGCTCTAAATTGGGATGCGCAATATTAGTACCAACGTAACAGAAAGAGACGAAGATGTGCGGATGAAATTTATCAATAACGGACAGGCCCGTTCTCACTTGATTAGGAAAAATTTTATTGAAATACCAAAAAATAACCTAAAATGTATATGCGCCCTTCTCTATCAACGCTATTTTTCAGAGTGGGGAGATTATAACAACAGAACAAAATAATATTTAGCTTGGTTAGCGATAGCTTTAGAAGCAAGAGTTCAATTGTGAGTGAACTAGAGAAGGCAGGGATATCTACTAAGCTGCAGTTTGAATGCGATCTACAAGCAACCAGAACTCCACCAGCCCGACACACGGAGACGGAAAACATATCTGTCCCTACGAAAATTCTGATAGGAGTCGTAAAGGATCGCTAAATCCAAAATGAAGTCAAGTCTCAGTCAATATGATAATATTATGAAATGGTTGAACGGTGTCACGGTATTGAAACAAACAATTATCATTGAGAAAGAGATGAGCTAAATGTTTAAATCCAATTCATCAGAAAACGATTTCTGAATTTTCTGCGTAAATAATTTGACAAATTAATGCAATCAATTAATCAGTGACTTACAATTAGACAAAATCAGAATTATCTTAATTATGCGTTGGCACGTGTGACGAAGGGTAAACATAAAAGCTTTTCCAACGACTCGTGAACTCAGCAATTCCCATTAATTTCTGACAAGTGTGAGATAAGACGTCTAATAAACACCGAAAAAAAAGTTACGTTTTCAAAATATTATTTAAAATAAAATAGCAAAAAATTTGTTTTGCAAATTAATATACAATAAAACCTTCCGTTTTTTTTATACGATGTGGCCAAATCCTAGGGGACAACCCTTTGATGCGTTAGCACGGTTTTGGCCGTAAGGGAATTAGGGTAAGGGGAGTGAGGAAACATGAAAGTCTTGTTTTTTGCATTGCTGCGAGCTAAACAACAGCCCAGAGACGGATTGGATTATTTTTTAGTTTCTTAATAAAAGATCACGGGGAGACCTGGTCTCGAACCCGAACAGCATAGCAAGGAGACCAAACCTGAGATGCGTACTCGAGAATTGGTCCAACTAAAGAACAAAATAAGTGAATTAGGGTCTGTCGATCAGAAAACTCCCTAGACCACCGCTTAACAAAACCCAGGACGGAATTACTCCGAGATACGATATGATTTATGTGAAGAGTGAAATCGAGTTTTCTATCCAGCTTTACACCAAGGTCAGTAACGGACTCCACACGATGGATAGTAGTATCCGCAAATGTATAATCAAAGACGAGTTGATTGATGTTCCTAGAAAAAGACATAACTTCACATTTATCCAGGTTAAGCTGCAGTCCATTTGAGGCACACCAAACCCTGAAGGTATTCAAATCATCCTGAATGCAGGAAGAATCATAACTGTTTCTAACGCATGAGAAAATCTTCATATCGTCTGCGTAGATTAGAAGTTTGGAGTGCTTAATCAGAGGGACAATGTCGTCAATGGCAAGAATAAACAGCAACGGTCCCAGATGGCTACACTGCGGCACACCAGATGAAGCCCTAACGACTCTAGATAAAGTATTACGGAAAGAGACTCGGTAAGTCCTATCTTTTAAGTAAGAGCAGATCCAATCGAGCAGTAAAGGTGGAAAACCCAACCTTTCAAGCTTAAGCAAAATCACAGAGTGAGGGAGCTTATCAAATGCCTTGCTAAAATCAGTGTAAACACAGTCGGTCTGGATACCCTGTTGGAAGGCAGAGATAATGTGGGATGTAAATTCAAGCAGGTTGGTTGTCGTCGATCGACCGGGCAGAAAGCCATGTTGATTAGATGAGATTAACCTTTTACACTGCCCAACAAGCTGTGAATGAATAACAGACTCAAATAACTTGGGTATGCAGGAAAGCTTCGCGATTGGCCTATAATTTGTTATGAAGTTTTTTTGCCCTTTTTTATAAACAGGAATTATAAAGAAGCTCTTCCATAACGTAGAAAATCTGCCAGCCTGAAGAGATTTGTTGAAGATGAGTTCCAATGGAGTGAGTAAGGCATCAGAACAGGATCTCAAGAATGCTGGTGGAACACCATCAGGACCAGAAGAAGAGTCCAGTTTAAGCTCCTTGATACCATTCATGATAATATCCCGAGATATAATGGGCAAGGCAATGGAGGTAGCAGGACGATTTTGGATATGACCAAACACTTCCAGAGAAGGCACAAAGTTGCCTGATGAAAAGGCGCCCTCAAAAAACAATGCAAAGTTATCGGCTATATCGGGCGCGCTACAACTGGAGGATCCATTATACCACATTGTGGATGGATAATTATCAGTTTTCTTCTTCAGGTTAACAAATTTAAAAAAGGCACGGGGATCATTATGCAAGTTACTGCGAATATTATCAAGGTATTCACTGTATAAGGATGAAGATAACGCCAAAAAGCAGTCGTGACAATAAACAAATTCAGTCAAATTTCAGCTAACGTGCTTCTACAACGCAAGTAGGTTTTCCATAGCCTATTTTTTTTATTCTTAAGACTCCGCAGTTTCCTAGTATACCACGGGGGAGAATGACATGATGATCTGGACCGCTTGAGTGGTACACATGAATTAAACAGATCATATATCCTATATCATAAAACAAGGAAACACAAGCGTCTACATCGCTATCACAAAAAAGGGATGTGAAATCGATTGAGAGGATCCTATTTGAAAGATCAGAGAAATCCGCCCTTTTAAAATCAAGAACGTACTGATCTACGATGGGGTCGACAATATTAGAACCATCGTAGCAGAAAGAGATGGAAATGGGCGGGTGTAAACTGTCAATAGCGGATAAGTTACGAGAAGTTAATTCGACTATAGTGTTACTCGAATCGGATGAAAAGATAAGATCTAACTGCCTTCCGATAGAGTTCTTTACATCACTCATTTGGTGTAAACCAGAGGAGGAGATGGCGTCAATAAAATGGGAGTCTTTAGCAGTAAGACAATTTGAAGGAAGGTAGTCATCGTCATCAGCGTTGAATACCCATTGAACGCTGGGTAAGTTAAAGTCACCGAGAAGAATTATTTCGTCTTCTGGGTTTGTCATATTATTAATAAAATCTAGGCTAAGAATTAAAATCTCGTAGAGACTACGACCATCTGCATCAGCATGGTTTGTCAAGTTTGGAGGAATATAGCAACATAACAGGTATATGTGCATCTTCCCTAAATCTATCTTAAGAGCTAAAAGCTCGATTGTGAGCGTGTCGGAAAAGGCAGGGATATCAACCAGGCTGCAATCAAAGTGCGATTTGCATGCAACCAACACGCCGCTACCACGAGCCATGGAGTCAGAGTATCTATCCTTACGAAAAATCTGATAGGACTCGTCAAGAATTTCTGCATCATTAAAACCGCAATGAAGCCAGGTTTCGGTCAGAGTGATAACGTCGTAACAACAGGCAAGAGAAGCCTGAAATAATTGGCTTGATCTTGTTCTTAATCCCCTTACATTTTGGTAGTAAAGGGATAGCATACTTAGTTTTTTTGGTTGTTATCAATGGTTCGACTCTGAGTGCTTCCCTCAGACCCTACGACGATGCACAAACTCGTGTGCAATGATATTCTCAGGCCAGAAATCGGGGGCAGACATTATCACATTATTAATCCTCTATTAAGGGGGATTTCTACCTTAAAATTTTCGAAAAATCAAAAATTTTTTATTGCTTCGAAAGTAAATACCTATCATCAAAAATATGGTCTCACTGTGCTTGGAGTTCAAAAGTTATTCTTATAGGTGTTATACTAGGTTACCTACAGAGGGCATTTTTGGCGTTTCAAAACTTTAAAGGCGTTTTTCTCAACACCACATTTTTTTACTGGTTGACACGATTTGAAAAAAAGGACTTGACCGATTGCTCTGATTTTTGGATATGTTGTTTAACACATGTGTGTCTATGATCCGAACTAGGATTCATGAATCGCTTTTGAATTTTCCGATTTTCAGCCGATTTCCTAACAACAACAAAAACGAAAATTTCGAAAAGCATCCACCACTTTGTCATTTCTTAAATTATCCTAGTTCGTACCATACCAACTTCCATAGAGAAAATTATCCTATTTTTGTTTTTTTAGGTCAACCAGTCGGCCGATATCATATCAACCACTAATTTTCAGCGTGTTTTTCATAACGATCTTATAGCCCAAAAATGGCCTATAAAAACGAATAAAATTTTTTTTGTACTCTTAAAACATCAATAAACATCTGAAAAGTTTCAAAATTATTATTTTTTTTTTTTAAATTTTAAGGTAGAAACCCTACTTTAATTCAGGCGAACTATATTGAAGATATTAAATACTTCTGCACATTTGTTTGCTTATCTTGGTTTGGGGAATGTCCCAGGGGACAACCCTATGTTGCGTTAGCATGGCTTTGGCCGGAAAGGAATTAGGGTAAGGAGAATGAGTGAATTGTTTTTTTCTTATGAAAAACTCACAGGAAGGCCGACGCAACGACGCACTATGTTTACTATATGTTTTCACATCATGATTTTCCATAACCTCAAAATTTAGACCAAAGACCCTTATTACCCCTTGAATTTAAAACCCCATAGCCCCATCATACCAAAAACCCCATGCCCTTAACCCCCAACCCCTCAACCTCTAAACCACATAACCCCATTACCTCAAAATAAAAGCGTCAAAGGTCACAATACGCTCCTCATTTCCAAAGTTAGGGCTAGATAGGCAGTTCGACAGTACATAACGTGGAAAATCCTGATGTGATGGGGTTAAACGGACCTCGGATTCGGATTCATCGACCTCGAAAACATATAGTAAACATAGTCAGACCTCATTATTAATTTTTTCAATTTTTTTTGGTGGAGCTGTGTTATGCATAGTAACAGTAAGAACAGTAAGTATAGTGGACAGTTGTCATCATCAGCAATATATAGGTGATAACGGAAATTACCATATTCTGTCACCAGTGTCATTAACCATCTAAGGGTTACCTTATTCAAATGGAAGATACCCGTTTTGGTAGCACCATTGGTCATCTTTAAGGCCTGGCCTGGCCTGTCCGCATGAGTCCGTGTTGCTCCACTGTTTCCAGTGTTTCTTCTTAGATCATGCATTAATCAGGCCGAGCGCTGTTTTGACGGATCATCTGTCTTCTCGTTTTCAGTGGTTCCTGTGTGCCATCTCACACTGACGTGTGTTAACTCATTCTCAGAAGCACTGACGTTGTGTTTTAGAACGCACTCCAATGCAAGAGAAGAGTTGATGTCCATCCGTGATATACATTTTAAAACCGCTTGATTGTCAAGCGCTATGAGGATTTTCTTCCCCGTCACACGGCGTTCTAGCAGAAAATCCAGTGCATATATCAAGGATCGGTAGACTAACGTTTACCTTCCCAGCGCCTGATGAAGACACAGGTTCAGTTCCTCTGATCAAATCAAAGAACTGCTTTTTTTTGCTGCGGTTTTCATCGCATGAAGATACAACGGCGGCAGTCGTTTCAATGCAGGTGTGGGTATGGTGTTAAAAATATCATAGTGTAGTCTAGTATACTGCCTATGGTGAGGTACTCTTTTCCACATACCATGCTGCACTGGTATTAGTTTTTTGGATCTTTTCCTCAATATGTCTATTCCAGATCAGTTTCGAGTCCAGGAATATATCCAGCTACTTTACTGTCCTATATTCCTTGCGCTGAGCACCAGAGAGTCTAAGTAGGCTAAAGTCTAGATCTTTCCTCTTCTTTGTAAAGGTTATTAAATCAGACTTATCCGGAATTACAGACAAGTTCTGTTCTTTACATCGTTGCTCTACCATATGATATACGCTGTTACGTTAATGAACTTTCTTCTCGCTATAATTGCTATGTCGACAGCATCACCAACATTGTGTATGCCGATCTCACCCAATCTGTTTAGGAGGAAGTCTACTACGAAGATCCACAGAGTCGGAAACAGTACTCCTCCCTGTGGGCAACCTCTGCCGACTATACCTCTCGTTTTTGCGTCACCTCTCTGAATACTGATTGCCTTTGTTTTAATTGTCGATCCATCTCTTTATGAGAGAATCAATTCTACGTGGCACTAGTGCGGCTTTCAGACTTGCGAAGTTTTTTTTGCCGAAGGCTTCTGCAATGACCAATACGATTACGATTCCCCGACATGTACCTCCTGTTCTTCCAACTACACCACCTGGTCGTGTACAGTTTCCGAAGAACTGCCGGAACGATAAACGCGATCGTACCTACTGAGCCTGCACAAATTAAGTGTTTGTTCTTAATACGATGTGGCCAAATCCTAGGGGACAACCCTTTGATGCGTTAGCATGGTTTTGGCTGGAAGGGATTTAGAGTAAGGGAAGTGAGGAAACTTGAAAGTCTTGTTTTTGCATTGCTGCGAGCTAGACAACAGCCCAGAGACGGTGTGGATTATTTTTAATTTCTTAATAAAAGCTCACGGGGAGACCTGGTCTCGAACCCGGGACCCATGGCATGGTCGTGCGGCTCAACGAATTGATCCAACTCCGTCTCTGGGCACTTTCGATGTGATAGTAGAAAGATGACCTGCTTCTCCCTCCATGAAACTGGAATGTAACCCTTTGCTAGGCAGATGATATACAGGATGTTTCAGATCTGACGTGTTAAAATGAGTGGGGTGATAGATCTCACCTAGGCAAACAAACAATTGTATGGCAGGGAAGGGGGGGGGGGCAATCTCATCCGTTTGGGAGTTATAGGGTGATTCATAAATTTCAGTTTTTCATGGTATGAACATTACTCTTTTATTTTTATCTTTAGATCTGCCTAACATAGCGACATCAAACAAACGCTAACAAACTACTATCTCAATGACCTTTCCAAAAATGTCAACAATGTTGAACTCACTACTACCACTGCAGGTACAGTCACGGCCAAAATTGAAAAAAATGTATTGAAATTACCAAAATTTCAGCATTTTCCCAAATTTTCTCGGATATTTATGTAATTAGTATACTTCTTTTTTATTTTTATTAGATTGCCCGCCTTATTAGCTTTCCAAAAAGGTGGAACATGTCTAGTAGGGAAAGTATTTAGAAATATGGCAGAATTTAGTTTTGAGGAATACGCGGATACTATTTATATTTATGGTGTAGTAGACGGAAACGACAGAGCGGCTGCACTAGAATACCAAAGGAGATTCCCTAACCGGCGAGCACCCCAAATAATACCCCTCTTTGGGGGGATTTTCCGAAGGTTAAGAGGAACAGGAAGTGTAACTTCACACGACATGGAGACACGACCCGAAACTTCGGGAACTTCTGCCGACGGCGAGCAGCAAATAGTCACCATCGTGAGGCAAGAACCTGAAACAAGCACGAGACGAGTCGCAAGGGATTAGGAGTATCTTCATGTAAGGTTTGGAGGGTTATTCATCGAGAGCGATAACGTCCATATCACCATCACCCAATTCAAGGGCTACTAGAAGGAGATTCCGAGAGAAGACGGGAATTTAGCACTTGGCTTCTGAAACGCGACATTGACGATAGGGCGTTTCTGGACCGAATTCTGTGGACAGATGAATGTCAATTCACCAGGGATGGTATCCCGAACTTCCATAACTTGCATACCTGGTCGGAAACTAACCCACGCAGGACAAAGGTGACCTGATTCCAGCAGGGATTCAGTGTCAATGTTTGGGCTGGTATCATCGGCAAACATTTGGTAAGACCACTCATTTTGCCGCAAGTGCTGAATAGTGTAATTTATGCGGACTTTTTGGACAACACACTGCCAGATTTATTAGAGGACATCCCTGCGTATAATCGAGCACACATGTTCTACCAACACGATGGAGCACCAGCGCATACTGCTAACATTGTGAAGGATTTACTAAATCAAAAATTTGAAAACCGCTTCATTGTATGACCTGCTAGATCTCCAGACTTTTGGACTTGGATTTTTCCTTATGGTTAACAATGAAGGATGAAGTTTATTCAAGCCCTGTTGACACTAGGGATGATTTAGTTAGCAGAATTGGGAGTGCAGCGACAAAAATACGGGAGACGCTGGCTGAAATATGACTTAAACAGGGACTTAGTAGGAGATTGTTGGCATGCATCCAAAGTGACGGTGGATATTTTTAACAGCTTTTGTAAGTTATTAAGGGTCATTGTAATACATTTTGAATTTAATAAAAATGATTTTTGAGTTAATTTGAGTTTAATTTTTTTAATTTGTTGATTTTTATAATATTCTCCGATAGGTTTTCTACGTATAAATTTCTTAATACTTTCCCTACGTAGACATGTTCCACCTTTTTGGAAAGCTAATAAGACGGGCAATCCAATAAGAATAAAAAAGAGGTATACTAACTACATAAATTTTGGAGAAAATTTGGGAAAATGCTGAAATTTTGGTAATTTCAAAACATTTTTTTTCAATTTTGGCCGTGACTGTGCCTGCAGTGGTAGTAGTGTGAGATCAACATTGTTAACATTTTTGGAAAGATCATTAGGATAGTAGGTTTTTAGCGTTTGTTTGATGTCGCTAAGTTGGGTAGATCAAAAGATAAAAATAAAAGAGTAATGTGCATACCATGAAAAAGTGAAATTTATAAATCACCCTGTAACTACCAAACGGTTGAGATTGCCCCCCCACCCTGCCATACAATTTTTTGTTTGCCTAGGTGAGATCTTTCACCCCACTCATTTCGGCACGTCAGATCTGAAACACCCTGTATATACGTCTGAGTTTAGATGCGATCTGGATATTTTTCGCTTACTTATTTGTTATTTTTTTCGTTATAAAATGTGATAAAGTTGTTTTTGCATATGAGCACTATCAACAAGCTAAAATTGTCAGGAACACATATGTAATTTTCGTAAGTAAATCTTATCTTTTTTTGGAATTTCAGTTACAATCTCTTTTATTCCAGAATGTTTGGTTAGATCAACATAATAAATTTTTTTCATACTTACATACATATTTATTTGCATTCTACCCCCTCCTCCGAGGTAGTAGATATAAAGTTTCAATAATCAACACAACAGTGAAAGATAAGTCAAACTAAGCTTTACTTAGGTTTTGTCTTAAAATACACAATCCCTTAAAATATAATGGTTCACAGCAGAAGTACTAAATTAGTAGCAGACTTTGCTAAGATTTCTTACTAACATTTCAATGGATGGATTTCCATTAGGTTTATCTTTTACAATTAAGCACAGCATCTTTCGCCCTCACTCTCTCCTTTTGAATTCAGACAAAATTCTTCTGACATTATTCTGCCTTTGGTATGAAAAGATTGTTTTCGCATTTTATTTACGATGTAAAAGTGAACTCAATTGACGACAATTATTTTTCTTGATTAGTTCAAGAAAGATAAGACTTCGAACCAATTTATTCCAGACTTGCAATGTTTTCATTATTTAGCAGGTATCAATATTTAGACAATTTCATAGGTATTTGTATTACGATCAATGTTGGAGTACACTCTTATTGACTGACTTGATTTAATTATAGAAATAAAATATATTATCAGAGCTAAAAGAGCTTAAAAAACTAATGAAGCGTGACTGGAGGGGAGGATAATATTTCAAAATTAAAACCTATAATCTACGACAGTATCTATTTTGGTTCCATAATTCGAATTAATCGGGACCAGTGACTGAAATTTATTTATTTCAAGAATTCATACGGATTTACAAAATCGAGCTACATAGGCAGAGTAGTAAGCAATCAAAATAGATTCGATAGGCAATTGGAGTCTACAGAAAATTAGATTATCTTAAGGAACAGAAAAAACAACATAGAAAATAATTGTTTTTTAAATACAATGTAGATGGCAATTTATCGATAACTTATATTGAAGTAGAACTTACTTTTTAAATTTGGTTTCGATGTAATTCATTTATAACTCATTTTTTGGTCATCAGCCATCAGGTACGCAGGGAAAGCTCTTGGAAGACCTGGTGTGCGTGCCGTAACTATATACCGTGATGGAAGTTCGACTTTAACCTCTAAATGGGGCCGGCGTAGGGCGTATAGTTAGTTGTCGGGCGAAGAGAAAGATGTCTCTTAAATAAAATCTCTCTAATTGTTTGCACTTTTCATGGCATGGGGCTCTGACCATGCATGACTCTGTGGGGTTTACACGAAGGTGTACGAAATTAAAGACCGGCGTCTGCTTAACTACAATCTACTTTATTAACTACAAAATTACAAAAGTTCAGGCGATTCGGTCAGTGTCAAAGTCGAACAATTACTGACTGACATTTTACTTCTAGGTTTGTACGAGTGTGTGTGCGGTCACCATACTATTCCCCCTCCATTTAAAATTCTAACGATAATGCGCAGGAATTCGAACTCTTCGTCCTGATCGGGTAGTTGTTTGATGCGATGCTGGTTCGATTACTTTGTGCTCTTTCGCTGGACGATCTTCTAATAGCTCGCGTGTAAGGAAAGCAGTTTTCACAGGCGGTCGATTGAGATCTTTGCCGTTCGTTGATACATCTTCATCTTGAAGTACTTGTCAGATTTTTGTACAACCTCATACGGACCATCGTAGGGCGGTTGTAGTTGGCTCCTGACGGAATCATTTCTGACAAAAACGTGCGTACAGTCCTTAACCGAAGGCGGAACGAAGATTTTAGTGTTGTCGTGCGCCGAAGCTGGGCTAGGAGATAATTTAAACATAGTTCTTCTCAAATCCTTGATGAGCTCAGTTTCGTTTCGTTGTCGAAGTTTGTGTGTAAAAAACTCTCCCGGTATTCTCAGCGTTGTTTCGAAAACTATATCCGCTGGTGTAGCCTTGATGTCCTCTTTAAATGCGGTTCTCAATCCTAGCATAACATGGGGCAGTACATCGCACCAGTCATTCGTTTGATAACATTAAATTGCTGATTTTAATGTTCGATGCCATCACTCAATTAACCCGTTCGCCTGAGGATGGTAAGGAGTCGTCCTAAGATGTCGGATTATAGTTGCTTCGAATTGTCGTCCTAAGTCTATGGAGATTTTCAGTGGAACATCGTATCGTGAAATCCAGAAAGTAAACCACGAGCAATCGCTTCAGCAGTAATTTCCGTTAAAGGAACTATTTCTGACCATCTGGAGAATCTGTTAATGCATGTTAAAACATATATGTTACCTCTAGATGGTGGTAATGAACCGGTACTGTCGATGTTCAAATCTTCGAAGCGGTCAGTGGGTATCGAATATTCCGCGAGAGGTGTCTTGTCTGACTATTCTTCCCACCTATCTACTTATTCCTCCTTTTCCGAACGTTGTGATACCCTCTACAATGAGTATCACGCCGTTCAATCCATCTTAACATAGGCGAAATTACATCTGCTCCCTACGCAATAAATGCCGGTGTACCTCGAGGTTCAGTTCATTCACCATATTTATTTCATCTTTAAACATTATCATTAAACAACGAAATTTCTTCGATTCTCGCTTTTGACAGAGCAAATCGTGTTAGGCTTAGCACATCCGAAAGTTAATATGTGTGAGTGTGAGTAAATATACCAATTCGCCCTATCTTCACATCTTGGGTATTGATATATCCGGTAATTTTAGCTAAATCGATCATATATTATCAATCGCTAATAATGCGGTGAAATGCTTGGGTGTTTAGCAGAGATGTAAGAAATACTTCGCTCGCTCCATCTGACTTAGCGCAAATTCCAAACCTAGATTCGAATATAATTCCCATATTTGGGCACGGGCCGAACATACTGCACTATCCGTATTAGATTAAGTTCAAAAAAAGGCTCTGAAGGTTATTAGCGACTTCAAATTCTCTGAGACTTTCTGGAGCATTAACGGAATTTGTGTTATCTTTCACTCTTCTATCGCTATTTGCAAGGTCTTTGTTCTAATGAAATTGATTCCTTGAAGATACATCATAACGTGCGATACAAAAGCTTCAAATTGCTGCTACCACAACACTCTCCAGGTCGAATTCGGGAATCTTTTCTAAGCAGAACAACACGAACAGTTTTGTTTTTTCCATCTTATGAACCCGAAACTTTCAAGAGATGGGTACATTATCACCTCTTCGCTCAACCTCCAATGAAAATATTATTCTTTTGAGCTAAAGAAGTATTTAAAAAAAAAATATTTATTAGGTACACTAAATCTATTTAGGACTGACTGTACAGTGTAATCATTCTAGGTAAAATTGTTCCATCATTCTAACAGATTTTACTTCGTTTCTGGGACAATCCATATCAAATCAACCAATTTAATTCGTAAAGGTTAGGTTAGGTTCGTGTGGCTGCCTTAAAGTTCACACTTAGACTTCAATAGGCCCATTGTGATGCCACGGGAATCCAAGAATTCCCTCTACCTTCTCATTGGAACCATCCGGAGCTGCCGATGAAGCGCCAGAGATCTGCAACGTCAATCGCCGCCAAATCGCAGAGAATATCAAAGAAATAGTTACCCAAGAAGGACTTCCGCCTGCGTCCCAGTGCAGGGCACCGCCAGAGGTAGTGGAAAACAGTTTCCTCCTCCTCCTCGTCCATGTAGTTTTTGCAGAAGTCGTTTGAGAGTCGTTTGAGTCGTTTGAGTTCGCGTGTAAGCCAATAGGGCAATGGCTTACACGCGACATTTGAAGCGCCTAATATTCAGCTTAGGTCAGATCTGCCTGGACGTATGGTACGTACTGCCATTTGCCCATCTGTGGTTCGCTAGGTTAATTGCCCTCGTGCTAAGCAACATCTTATTTGATACCGCTCAGCAAACTCATTTAAGTGTGAGCGACAGCTATTAACAGCCCTAGATGTCGATAAGACAGAATCAAGGGATAGCAAAGCAGATGTCCTTTGGAGTTTTGTTCCCCTTCAACCAATTCAACGCTTCCTGAATAGTCATGCCCTCCGCCTGAAACACACTGCAGTTTTCTGGAAAGAATTCGTAAAGGTCGTTGACAAAATTTATATATTTTTTATGTGTAATGGCAGCAAACTCAGTATCACCTCCAACGCCAATGTTGGCGGGATTCGAAATGCCCCTGTTATTCCCAGTTCCCACACACGCTAGACCACCGAGGCATATGATATAATCGGTCTCACCATCATTGTGTAGATCCAGTATGCGGCCTTTGATGAGAAGGCCCAACTTCGCCCGCACACCCTCCCACATTGATGTAGAGCCCTGTTCGATGGTTGGATTTTTCCCTCAACATGTCTTTTCCAGGTAAGTCTTGAATTTAGGAATACCCCCAGATTCTTGACGGAACCCGAGACAGTATGTTCTTAGTCAAAGAGTTCTACTAGTCTAAAGTCTAGATTCTTTCTTTTCCTAGTGAAAACGATTAGATCAGACTTCCTTGCATTTATGAAGAGTCCCTGTTCCACACATCATTCCTCCACCACCATCAGACCTCTCCTTATGGTGTCTATTATGGCGCGTATGAACTTGCCCTTTACCATAATTGCGATGTCGTCGGCATAACCTACGTTGTGTATGTCTTCTTCCTCGAGTTTGCGTAGTAATGAGTCAACAGTAATGTTCCACAGAATGGGGGATCACACTCCTCCCTGTGGACATCCTCTGTCTACCCTTCCGTGCCATCTCAACTAACCTCTCTGGATATTTACTGTTCTTGTCTTTAACATATTTCCAATCCATCTCCTCACGGTAAGATTAGTTCCACGTTTGATTAGAGCACCCTCTAGCCATCCATAGTCTATAATGTCAAAGGCTCCTTCAATGTCCATTATTGCATTCCATTGGCAATAAGTTCTTCTTCTACTACTCGCACCACCTGATAGAGTGACGTTTCGGTAGATCTCTCAGGACAGTCTTAGTGGATAACTAACGAGCGCAGTTCCTTCGATGTAGTAAGCCACAGTCCTTTCCATTGTTTTCAACAGAAAAGACGTCAGGCTCATGGATCTGAAGGACTTTGGCTCAGTATAGTCTTTTCTTCGCGGTTTTGATAGAAATATGACCTTAGCCTCTCTCCACGAGACCGGGACATACCCTATTGCTAAGCATGCTGTGTATATTTCCCCAAGTATACAGTCTCACTGCCGCATTGAAGTAGGGGTGGAAATATACCACTTAATCCTGCTACCTTGAACGGTTCAAACGATCTAATAGATCGTCTTACCCCTCAAGTGACACAATCCTTTCCACCTCAGAGCGATCCATGGCGTTCACTCACTGTTTCCTCAGATGCCACGGTATGTCCAATTTTTGGCTTCCCAGAAAGTGAGTTTCCAGCAGGATTTCATTTGTTTCGTACATTTTCCAGTCCGAGTCCAAATACCTGGTCGTTTGAGACCATATTCTGAAATCGGCAGACTTCAGAGGTATTATTCCTGTTCGAGCAGGAGTCCCTCCACGACTATCTTTCTTTCTTTATATATTTCTTCAAGGCCTTGTATCTGCCCCACTTTTCCACATCCTGACTCCTTATGGCTCGGTTGAAAGCCTTCCTGCACTACTTCTTTCGTGCTTCCAGTTCCCTGTCCCAACAAGGGGTCCTGTTCCACTACTTCAGTTGGAGTGTAGGCTTCAAGACGAAAATATCCGAGTTTGGACTGGCCTTCCTTCCTTCCTTAATTGAAAATTTATGGGGATGGCTGGCAAGAAGGGTTTTTTCAAATGTCAGTAATATAAAAACACAAATGAGTTAATTGCAGCTATTAAACAGGTTTGGAGTGAAATACCCAATAATTCAATTAAGAATTTATATGATTCTATTCCTAGAAGAATATTTTAAGTTATTAATAGCAATGGTGGAAATACAAATTATTAAAAAATAAGGTTTTTAAATCGGAATTCATGTTTTTATTTCAAATTTACCTACCCTTTTCAAATATTTCCCCATAAATCTTAACTTGAGGTCAAACAGTTGTCGCGTTTTATATAGGAGGATTTTAGAAAAAATTCCCAAAAATATGACAATACTGGTGTATTCAAAAAAATTTATCGGGGAATAGCAAACAAATATTTACCGTTAACCAGTGTTCATGACTCGTAAGAAATTCAAAAAATCTCGGTGCGGTCAAACAGTTGTCGTATTTTGTATTTTGACAAGTCCTGAAGTGATTTGTTACTAAAATTTCAAGATCAAAAATTTTAGTTGTTTTATTAACTAACTATTAAAATATATTCTCCTACAGGGTGGGGGACGGGTAAGTTAACAAAAAACTAAAAGCCTAATTAATACACCTCTTCCTCGCAGAAAGTTTAATAAAAAAGTCAAATTGGTGTGCCACGGAAACTAAAATCGTGCCGTGTACATACTTATGTTAATATCAATATAATTATCAACAAATTTTACATAAAACCCCCTCCCCCTACCTTCGAGTCGCCAAAAAACCCTTTAGGTACTGTCATCTAGTGTATAGTAGAGTCAAAGATTACTATTACTAGATAACCGGATCCCTTAAATACCCAACAAGTCTTGAAAAAGTAAGACTGGCACAACAGTAAAACGAAATATTTCCAGATTTTAAAGTCATAAGAATATCCATGCAAATAAAGAGTACAGATAATGTGCAGTCATTTACTCCTGTCAAAATTATTTGAGAGAATCATTTACTCCTGTCAAAATTCTGTTCTCATCCGGACAGAATTACAGCTTTCTCTCAAAAGAGTACCGCCAAATCTTGTCGAAGAGAAAAATGTACCAAAAAGTACCACCAATAAAAACAATTCATGTGAATCACATGACTGAGATAGTTACTTGTGTGCGTAGAAAATTTCAAACTGTCAATGTATTCTGCTCTTTTCATGAGATAAGTACATTTGACATTTGTAAATGCACATAAGAAAAGTATACTTGTCTCCTACCCACAAACGCTCTCGGAAAACAAATTTTTAGTTCTGATTGCAGGGTTGCCCGATGCGATAAATATATAAAAGCAACCAAAAAATGTTCACTACTTTGTTCGAAGCCGTTTATCTAGTAGAGTAATCTTTGGTAGAGTGTCTGGTAAAAATTTGAAGTCAATCAAAGGGTTTCCATTTTCTGAATTGCAGCCATAAAAAAATATAGCTAAAAATTTTTTAAAAAAGTGAAAATATTAAATATTAATAGTTTATCTATTTTTAACTGACTGCAAAAAAAGTGGGGTTCTTAATTCGACTTCTTAATTTTGTTTACGCCTGTATAGTGCAAAAAGTATTAAATTTAAAAATAAAATATGCTTTATTTTATTGTTAGCCTTATCATCTCTGTGAGTCGATGGAGGGGCGCCAAAACACAGCCCGCCCGGGTGTAAAATATACCTAAGACCGCGCTGCAACCACTCATCTCTCTCAACAACCATCACCACCACCAAACTAAACTCTTTAACTCAACGATGCACAGGTAAGTCATTCCTTAATATTTATAAAGAAAAACAAGTTTATGATTCACTGGTTTCCTTCCATCAACGAAAAACAAATTTTTTTATGATTTTATTTATTTCACTTTTATATTCCACTAACTACTAAGGCTACATCCTAACTGATGATTCACTCACTTTCACCTTTCATATAATTTTAAAAAGGTACCAATTAAGGAATTTCATGAAATATTTAAATCAGCCTCAATTTAGCAACACACTTCAAAACTTTCAAAACACAATATAATAAAAGTTATAAAAGAATTTTATATTTTCAAAATGTTTAAGCTGAGCTCTATGACCCCTCTAAGGTAGTGATAAATATTTTGTCTTTTTTTTAACAATAAATAACGAAGAATCTTATTTCGCCAGCTTATATCCTTCGTTTCTCTGTAATTAAAATCTAGAAAATATTCGCAATTAGTTATCACGAGAAATGAATGATTCTAATGCCTGTTCCATAAGAGTTTTCTGTCTAAGAAACGTCCGCTCATAATTGGTAATTCTGGCAACCCGAGAAGGCGATGATCCCTTATCACAAAAATGTATAAGCCATTTTTTCCTCTTCGCATTTCAATACTATATACATTGAGCTGCTAGAATCGGTAGGCTAGTTATCATTTGTTTGGTGAGACGTAAAGTACCAGAAAGCATCCAACAGCTCCTCCCGTTCCCAACATATTCAGTTTCTTAGTGATTAGCTTACTCAAATTGACTGTGATTTTGATATCGGCAAAAATAACAGTCGAGAAAGAATGAACTTGATCTCCTTTGGATGTTTTAAAATTTTGTAAGTTCTCTGTGAAGTGCAAAGACCAAAATGAATAACCGTAAATTCTTCTTCGAAAAATATCTAATTTTCATATATTTGTCTAATTTTTCGACCTAAGACGGTTACATGAATATTCTATTTGGTTCGGAGTTTTATTTTTGAACAGTTTAATTGTGAAAACAGCAGACAAAATATTTATGTTTGATTGTGTTTAGTTAGATTGTTACAGTTATATAAAATTTTAAACAGATTTTTCTGTCGTTTTAATTTATTTTTACTTTAAATAAGAGAAGTATTTTACGATTCCACGGAATTTAGTTACATTTACAAAATTAACACAGTAAAAAAAATTTTTTTTAAAATGCCATTTCTGCCGAGTTTAAATTTTACAAAACGTCAATGGATGACTTTACTTATCATGGGATTGGCTGACTTTTGCAATGCAATCTGTGTCAGTCTTCAGGCGCCGTTTTTTCCTCAAGAGGTATGTTAAATATTAATCTCTGTAATTTTAGACATAACAACACTATGAATTTAAGTAGTGCGTTTATTCAATTATTGCTTAATGAAAATAAATAGTAACTCTACGTACATAGACATGGAAATCGAGTCATTTAAAATAGAAATCAACCCAATATGCAGATTGTTAAAATTTGATGTCGCGGACTACAATTGTCGAAAGTTTTAGCTTTTTATTAGTAAAGGAACATGCTAATAAAAACTTGATTTCTTCTGGGGTGTACTACCTATATTAACTAGGACATACAACTATTTAAACTGGCATATCGGTAATACATCATTTATTGCCAGGGTTACTATGTGAAAAATACGTTTGCGAAAAAAATACATATAGAAAAAATTAGGGCATAAGAATGTTTACAAATTTGTTTGAACGGTGTGATAAAGAATTTTTAGTACAAAACTTATCCCTTGTTCTCATTACAGTTTGAATTTGATAGTCATTGTGTAGCATTGTGTTTCTTGTTATTTATTCAATTTATCAATTTCATGTAGGGTTTTTCCAAAATCTTGGAAATTATCCCTTATTATTTCTCTTCACGTGAACGGCAAGAAGTGCGATATTTCTAACTACAAAGCCATTGTCAACTTGTGTTGCATTGGTAAAGTTTTTGAGGTATTAGTTTGCCATGTTCTTCACTTTCACTGCCATTTTTCAGTATGACTTTATGAATGATAGGGCAACCACGATAAACCTAAGAGATTCAATCCAAAATTGAAGCTGGTAAGAAGATTAACTGTATCTTCACAGATTTTGGCAAGGCATTTGACACAATTACCCACCAAATTTTGATACTCAATTTGGCTGCCCTCAGATTACCATTCTTGTTTGTTGATTGGATATTTACTTACTTATTATGTCGAACCCAATGCGTTTTTTTCCATGGATCCCTATCTAAGATTATTTACGATACCTCTGATGTTCCTCAAGGAAGTCACCTTTGCCCGATTTTATTTATTATTTACTTCAATGATGTACCTATATTTTTTAAATATTCCAAAATTCTCTGTTATGCTGACGATATTAAAATTATCCGTGTTGTTTTCTGTGTTCGAAATTACGAACTTTTAAACTCTGACTTAGACGCCTTCTACAACTAGTGTTCTATTAACTATCTTCCCCTTAATATCAGTAAGTGTATGTGTATGTTATTTACTTGCAGAAAGAATCCTCTTTACTTCAGCTATACCATGCATAGTTGTGTACTGGAAACAATTAATAAGACCAAGGAGTTAGGTGTCTGGCTGAACAACCGTTTCACATTTAACGACCATATTGATGAGAGATGATGATAGTTATTAAGGCAAATTCTACATTGGGTTTTATTTAAAATGGGTAAAGGAATTTTATGAAAATTGTATCATACAGCTCCTCTATTTTATCTTGGTCAGGCTAATTCTGGAATATGCTTGTTGTGTTTGGTTTTATTGTAATGTAATGTGTGTGCGGATGAGCAACGTGAAGTTGCCGCAGGATGTTCAGGTGGCACGCGCTAGTTGGCAGCACGTCCTAGCTCGCCGGTATGGGGTGTAGGTCCTTGAACATCCGGTTCACACATCCACAACAGAATTCCGCGTGCCTGTGGCGAAGAAAGGTTGTGGTATCCTTTCTTCAGGTCTGCCACAAAAAGAAAAGAAAAAAAACGGGAAAACAGAACTTGAAGGAGGAACAGCAGGTCTGGTGTCACCTTTTGTTCCTAGCCGCGCTGAACTGTCATGAGAAATTACACAAAAAGAAAATTTACCCCCTTTAACTGACAGTTCAGGACACTAACCCACGCCTACCCTGCATCTGGCTAGGATGCAGGCCCAACCTAGAAGGGGATGCTGAAAAACAATACAAAATTACATAAAATAAAAATTTTACGGGAGGAAAGAGGGAGTAAGAAGGAGAGAGAAGGACACCAAAACGGAGAAGAAGCTTTCTGTGGTTTCCTGAAATATCAAAACAAACTAGAATTCCATTTTACAAAATCGTTCCATATATTAAATGAAGATAGCTAAAACACTAACAAATTTTATAAGTTTTTTTTCTTGCCTTTACAATCTATGTATCAGTCATATTTCTAACCTTAATAACTTTATCTTACAGTTAACAGTAATAAGTACAATCTTGTTTTCTTATCACTATTTCATATTTAGGACCATACTAATTCGACGAACTAAATCTTTAAGTCATTGTAGCAAGAAATAACCGAATAGTTCAATAATATCTGAGTAAGAAGGCAATTCTATTTTAAACTAATGTTAGTTACGATACTATATTGTTACTATTGTTCACTATGTGCCCTCAATAATGCTGTGGGGTCATTTAATAATGTATTTCATTAAGCTTAATATATATAGAAAGTTTAATATACTTGCAATGATAAAAACAACTTTTTTAAACTCAAGTTTCGATGCATATTCTCTCTACCAAAATAGCAGCACATTTATCTTATTGAAATTAATACTTCGAAAGTTTTAGATAAATTTAAATTACTTTAGGATCGAGTAAGGTCTAGTCTTTAAAACTCTGGTTTAGGCCTTTAGTTATCTCATCGGTTTCAGGCAATTGTATGTATGAAAGCAGACAAAAAATATGTATACTTATTTTCCTAATTTGTGCACAATTTAGGGTTGGACATAAAAATCTAGGAATTAATACCGTAGTTCAATCGCGAATATTTAGTCTATCTATAAATAGAAGCAAGAAATGTCGCGGCTTTCTATACTAACTGAAAGTAACAATAAAATAGTCTTATTTATCTTCAATACGCAATCATCGATAGTTCTTAACATCATTTTTTCTTATCTATTTTTCCTGTGCATTCCACTTAGGACAACAAAAATTACATTAAAATATTCTTTCGCTAAAAATATGCACTTTCTACCGACTACTGAGTGACTTAATCTTTACATTCGTCAGATTGTTCTACCGCTAACTCATCAAATCGTATCAATCAATCTAAATATTTCAGACTGCAATAATTTCTTAAACGACTCTAAATAATCTTGATTTGTTGTTAGATAATTAATTTTTACGTTTTACTGGTACTGACATATTTCGATTATAATATAAAGGATCCCTGGTACAATGTTATTGGGCATGCCGAAGCTCACTAAATTATGTTATGACGTTAATTTCTCTAAAAGATTTTTTTGTTACTTTCTTCTGGTGCTTAAAGACATTTGCAGAGACTTCGTTGAACTATTACTAGATTTCGGCCAACGTGATCCGATAATAAAGTCCGACAAATGAAAAGGTTGTGCAAAAAGGAAATCTAATCTTTAAGTCCAAAAAGACTACTTTTCTTGAAATGATACGCGGCGGACATCTTTTATCAAGTTAGACAAAAATTTGGCGTTAAAATTCGCTTAATTTTTGATAATACTCACTGTGTGACCAAAAAAATCCTAAGTAACACCCTTAAGTAAACTGAAGTTTGTGTTTTTCACCTGATTTAGCGGCTTCAGCAGATCGGTGGGATTATCTAGGCGCGGATTCCTTAGCGCACTGATGTGGCCTATCTGGAAATGTGGCCCACGGCTGCCTGTAGGAATAGTTTTCTTCAGCGATTCGGTTGGTATGGAAACTTTTTATCCAATTTTTTTGGTATGGAGGGTTATGCCGTGGTGGAGTGTCCCGACAACCCGCGAGATATGATGGACACTTATCGCTTACTTCCTTGGTAACCTCAATCTGTCCGGAATCTGGCTTAGCCTGTGCTTAAATGTTTTCCGTTCTTGACTTTTCGTATCTCTACAATTTAGAATTATGATTGAGACATTTAGTATGAGCATAGATGGCTCGGATAGATTTGGATAAGAAAAGATTTTAAAATTGTTAACTTACTTCTTGCAGTTGTCGTCTTCAAGCAGCTGACACGGAATGTATGCCTCTTCTTACCAAAAGCACAGCATTCGTGACAGCTTAAGGAGGCGAAAACTACAGAAGTATCAGGTGACTCTAAAATGGTATGCAAAAGTGACTTCCCAATTCAGCACACAGATGGCGCAAAATATTAATGATGGCTCACATTACATTATCATGACTATATTGACCGGGTAGAGGCAGACCAGCGCCTTTTTGTTCGCTTTACACTTCGTGGGCTTTATTGGAGCGACTTTCTCACTTTGTCTCCGTAATTTGATAGGCGTAAACTCATAAAAATAGACTCTTTTGAACGTATTTGTAAAACCTCTAAAACTGTTTTCGCTTAGGCAATAGTGACTCTACGGTCTGCTATCTTCTTTTAATATATCGATTCCAATTCGCTTCTAAAGAAATCGAGATTTTGTAAAAGTTCTGCAACATCGCATAAATTACGATCTTCACTAGTACACCACGTCAATGACTTGGTTTTTAGGGTTCTATACGTCTGAATGAAAAAACCGACCCTTGTAGGATCACTTGTGTGTATGTCTGTCTGTCTGTCCGTCTGTCACATCCCAATTTGCTACGAATCTACTGGACCGATTAAGTTGAAATTTGGCACACATATTAATTTTTGTGACCCAAACACGGACGTGTAACGTAAATAAATTAATTTTTAACAAAATTTGCAGACTGTACCGTGTGAAATATCAAATAAAAGGGCTTGTTGTGAGGGTCTCAAATATATTTTTTGTATAATTTTAAAATAAATACTTTTAAAGTTATTTAGGAAAATAGATGAAATCCCCCCCCCCCCTCCTCCCCCCCTCCTCCCCCCCCCTCCTCTCTTACCACCGAAACTATTGAGCCTAAAATTTGGAAAAAAATACAGAAAATAGTTGTTTTTTTTATAGATTACAGGAAAACCTATAAGAAGTCTATGATCATAAAATAACATGGTAAATCTCCCAATATTGTGCGTACAAACTTCCATTTGCAGTTGGAATGTATAGGAGATCATGTTTTTCAACTACAAAGTTTAGTTTGTTCTTGGGATAAATTATTGGTACTACTCGTTCGACTTAACTGGGCTGGGAATCCGTCAGTCGTCGGACCTACCGCGCTAAGTACCAACAAATCGATCAGGGACGCTGCACGCTGCGAGTGTGGAGGGGGTGACTAATCAAAAAATTTAATATCAGAATACCTGCTATCACTCGGTCTTAGTTCCCGTATTCAAGAATTTACGACAAGACAGAATCCAACAATAGACAATATATTCAGCAATTTCCCTCTACAATCTGGTACCATTAGGGCTTCACGGCACCAAGACTTTGGCACATCTCGGTCTTGGTCTTGTCAAGGTGAAGACGATCTTGCTCTCGCCGCGATCTCGGCGAAATAGAGGCCAGTCTCGGTCCGATCTCGCTTTTGGCAAGATAAATAAAAAGGGAATTGTGGTGGGATAACGGGGAGCGAGGACAAGTTATATTATTATGTAGATGTGCATTTTCTTCTTATTCCTCTTGCCAAAACAAAGTAGCAAAGGCTCTTCTTTGCTATTGGGGATAAAACGCAAATATCTGAAGAAGGAAATAATGTAGAAAAAAGCGATTGATGAAAGCAGTGTATACTTATATGCCCCATAAATCACACAATTAACAACAACACAATTACAATAAAATAATAAAAGTTAATATCTCGTCCACTCTCGTCACCTCAATCTCGCTCTCGGTATCGCACTGTTATCAATGATATTGGTCTCGCTGCCGGTCCCGGTATCGTGTCGAGACCGGCACCGACAGCGAGACTGATCTCGAATATCGTGAAGCCCTAGGTACCATACATACCTTTTTTAGTTACCACAAACATATTTTGGCCAAATTTAAAAAAAAAAACAAAGCAGGTAACATATTCATCTTACGGAACCCTCTCAACGTGAGTTCAACTCGCCCTTGTCCGATTGATTTTAATCTCTGCAAAAATTGTGTGAAGGCTAAACTTTCTTGACTATTCTTTTGTTGTCTGTTAATTTCAAAAATAGTATTAGTTTTTTTCTATCATGTCATTTTTTTTTAATAATTATCAAATCATTTTCATAATTATCAAGAAAATTGCAAAATAATTGCCATTTTAAAAGCTCATACCGTGCATAAAAGTGCATAAAAGTTGTATCTCCTAAAGTCTTGTATTCAACTTAAAATATAGAACATTTTATTAAAAGTAGAGGTATTAATAGATTTGGTTCTAAAGTGCATCTAGTGTGTGTCGTTGATATACAACTTTTGTCAAGTCTGTACTTCCAATGGAATCTTCTTAGGCATATAACGTTTGGGCAGAATAAAATATAGGCCCAAAGGAATTGTTTTATCCAGAAACCTTAAAAATTAATAAAAAGTGGGGAATCAACACATTTAGAATTAACCACTGCATTGCATTCTATCACTGCATTGCATTCTATCGCCGGGATATTGACGTATCTCATATCCCTCCTGTTTTTCTGAATAACACAATGCTCCCATTTGATGGTAGGGTAAAAAGTCTTGGTGTTTTCCTCAACGCAAGAATGACATGCTGTGACCATATAACCGATGTGATGGGCAAGATTTATGGTGGGCTTCGACGGCTATGGTTGTCATCTGCTACTTTGTTGTCGGATACACGCTCGTTGCTTGTGAAATCGTTGCTACTGCCCCCTACTTTATCAATGGCAGCCTACTTTTCCCACCTCTTTGTTCTATCTGTTCAAGGAAAGTCAAGGTGGCTTTTAATGACTGTGTAAGATTCATATTTCGTTTGAGGAGATTTGATCATGTGTCGGGATATAGTAACCATCTGCTGGGTTGTTCGCTGGAGCAGTTTTTATTGCGTAGGCTTGTGACATCCCTTTACCAAATTATTACGTCAAAGAATCCTGGTTACTTACATGAAAAATTGATTTTTTTGAACTCCCCAAGGCGCTCTGACCTGCTGATACCTAGTTTTCGTTCTTCAGTCATGGAGGATTCTTACTTTGTTCGTGCAATCCGTGCTTGGAATCGTTTAACAGCCGATATGCAGCGTGTAGGCTCGGTGCGGAGTTTTAGGGATCTAGTAACGCAGTATTGTATTAATATAGATTAAGTTTGTTTGGAACTTTTTCCTTTTTCTCTCGTTAAGTGCGGTCTTGGCTTCTCTAGTGTGGTTTGTAGCTTTTAATCGTAACATTATTATTTTGAAACTGAGTTATTCTTCTATTTTTCTTTTGTATTAAAAATATTACATTTAGGTATATATAGTATTTACTAAACTTGATATAGTTAAAAGGATTTTTCATTAAGTAATTCTTTTGTTAAATTGCTCATTAACATATTGTTTGTTTTCCAAAAACTTTTATAAGTACTTTTTAAAAGAATGTATTTTCTTATTTTACTTAATCCACTAATAAAGTTGAATTGAATTGAATCGAATTGAACCATCGAAATGTTTATTTACATGATATGAAAATCAATTACACAGCACCACAAAAAATATTGATAAAATTAATAATGAGGTCTGACTATGTTTACTATATGTTTTCGAAGTCGCTGAATCCGAATCCGTTTAACCCCATCACATCAGGATTTTCAATATGTTATGTACTGTCGAACTGCCTATCTAGCCCTAACTTTGGAAATGAGGAGCGTATTATGACCTTTGCCGCTTTTATTTTGAGGTTATGGGGCTATGCGTTTTAGGGGTTGGAGTTAAGGGCTTAGGGTTTTTGTGGTTTTTGTTATGATGGGGCTATGGGGTTTTAAATTCAAGGGGTAATAAGGGTTTTTGGCTAAATTTTGAAGTTATGGAAAATCATGATGTGATGGAGTTAAACGGACCTCGGATTCGGATTCAGCGACCTCGAAAACATATAGGTAACATAGTCAGACCTCATTATTAATTTTTTCAATTTTTTTGTGGAGCTGTATTATTTTTACAGATTTTGTCTGTTTGTCTATTTGTCCGGAAAGGGCTAATCCGATTTTGACGTGACTTTCACGAGAAGATTCAGTATTATCGTAGACATAGATTAGGCTACTTATAGTACGTAAGGAAAAAGGGAGTGGGAGAGGTGAAATGTAAAAATAATCGAATACATAGTTTTCGGTGTCGCTGAGATGACTAATTACGCTCCCGATGACGTTAGAAATTGCGATAGTAAGACATGCATGAGAGTGGGAAGGAAGGGTCAGAAAAAGGTAATTGAAATTGATGGATGTTAATGCTGGATTCGCAGCTTTCGGAATCACTGAAATGAACAATCATACTCCAAATGTCGTTGTATACTCTGGGGTTAAGACACATCTAGCAGCAGTAGGGGTAGTTGTGGGAAGGGAGTAAGGAGTAGATCAGAGTGCCGAGAAAAAATCAAAAAATATATATATAAAAAGAAATAATCCCGAAAAATTAGAAAGCAATAATCCCACACACTGCTTATAATTATTATTTGCTCCAAAAGGTATCTTCATAATGAAGAAACGTAATAGCCAAACAGACCGAAATTCTATCCATATAACTAAAAAAAATTTATTTTCTTCATGTAAATAATGCAATCACACGGTTTTTTTGTCTTTATAACAATTGCCGTTTGATATACTTTGCAAAATTTTGGTTTTATTACGTATTGGCTCTGCGAATATTATTTAAAGAAGAGCAAAAAAGAATTAAAACTAAATTGGAATCCCTAAACGCTTGAGTGGAAACATAAATAAGAAAATAAATATTGCAAAAGAAAAAAGATTAACAAAAAAAAATTTTTTATTGTACTCGAACAGCGGCAATTAAAAAATTCGTCGCCATTTTATCAATTTAAAAAAAATCGATTAAAAGTGATTCGGAATATTACCAAGAAAATACTTTCTTAATGATATTGATTTTGATTTTATGATTTAGAGTATTTATACCAGACAAAGATAGCTAAACCCCAGGGAAGACAATTATTTGAGAAGTCCCACTGCGAACACAAATACTTTAGGAACAAATAAGAAGTTTTTTTTAATAACAGTTCAAGATGAAATAAATAATAAAAAACGTAAATAATTTTCGACATTTTTCGTCCTTTTTAATCAAACTGCCACTTATTTTTCAAAAAAAATTTAATTATCCTTTTCCTTTTTGTATTGTGGATTCCTTTTCTTTTATAACCGTGTTTGGTTACTTAATTTTGTAAGAAAGCCGAACAACTGAATGAATTTTTTTCTTAATCTGAATCAAAATAAAGGTGAAATGATATTTTCATAAAAATTTTGTTTTTCAAATTAAATTAACAGACGATGGTGTTTATTTATTGAAAGTGAATCACTTATCTCAAAACATAAAGTCATTTTATTTGCTTAGGTTATCTTCAGTGGCTAGCTCGTTAATGTTGCTATACTGCATGTGATTTGTGATTGCCGTGTTAACAGTGTAGTGCAAAACAATAGCAAAAAGTTTAGGGTTTTCAATTTTGTGAGGGAAATAAAAAACCTCAGTTTAATTTAAATAATTTTACTTTTATTATAATTGAAATAATAAATGAAAACGAGGACAAACACCAAATAAAAGAAAATTTTTCAAATTAAATGTTTAGTTCGCAGATGGGAAACGTTGAATCCATCACGCTGAAAATGAAAAATGCACTCATGAGTCTGTAATTATACTCAGTGTGTCTTTCTATCTAAATAAACACCAGCGCAAACACTCCTTCATGAATTTTCTGGTCACAAAGACCGCTTGCTAGACCACTCACAAGGAAATTCTCCAAGTGTCTCGTTGATTTCGAGCCGAGGAACAAGCAAAAATGTTCTAAATTATGTCAGTAATGCACAGCAGTAGTTATAAGCTCTACTTGTTAAAAAAATTAAATTATACCTATACTGAATTCAAAAATTATTCAAAAATTACCAATTCAAGTGACTTTTAAATCACTGTAACTTTGCGTAAAATGATGAAATTGTGACGACGCAGGAGCTAACATTTAAAATTTTTAATCACTTTCAACTGCTCTCTAAAAAATCAAAAAAGAAAAAAAAAATTCTGATTTTTTTTAACATTTGAAGACTTCTGTGAACTCGAAAAAATTAATGGTTTAAATTTTAAACTTCCCATTTAAATGCTTTTTAGGGTTCCGTACCTAAGTGTTAAAAAAGGAAAACCCTTATGGTCAAACCTCGTCTGTCCGTTACAGTTGCTTATTATAGCAATTACTAATGCTAACGACTAGAAATTTGGAATAGTTTAAATAATGCTTGCCCTTTTTTATTGAAAACGAAAAATAAAAAAAAATGTTAGCCAAAACCAAAAAGCTGGGGTCAAAATTTTAAGGTTGGGTTAGCAGGTCAAGTGGGGTATCATATGAAAAATATATATATATATATATATATATATATATATATATATATATATATATATATTTTTTTTTTTTTTTCATTCCATTTTATGAAGCGTATTACTAATAATGAAAATTTTTCTAACAAATACTATTCCCCTACCTATCACCAGTACAGTTGATAGAAGTGTATGTAAATATTACAGGAAAAATAAAACGATGCCAATATTTAGCACAGTTTTTTAGAAATCACCATCTTTTCGAGGTGCGGAACCCTCGGTGCGTAAGTCCAACGCGCACTTGGTCGGTTTTTTTTTTAAATCTTGTGCTAGTATTTTTGTCCTAGCTGTTAGCTTTTGAAAATGAATAACACTTTGTTTGTCAATAGATGGCACCAGCAGTAAGTACAGGTCGATTTTGACTTATCCAAAACGTCATGAAGCTTAGACATATGGTAAACAAACCTTTTTGACACATTAGTGATTTTTTTTTGGCGTGATATACTTTTAGTTGAGTGAAAATGTCTGGTTTTGTGCCAAATAATCGTCATTTGCGGGAAGTGTTGATTTTCTTCTTTCATTGGAAAAAAACGGCGGTTGAAGTGATGCTGCTCTAAGTGAAACAACGTGCCGTGATTGGTTCCGTGGCTTCAAAGACGGTGATTTCGATGTTGAAGATCGTCCGCGTGAAGGAAGGCTGAAAACCTTCGAAGACGCTGAATTGGAGGCATTGCTCGATGAAGATTCGTACTAAACGCAAGAAGAGCTTGCTTCAGCATAAGGAGTTACCCGCCAAGCCATCTCGAAGCGATTGTATGCGTTAGGAATGATTCACAAGCAAGGAACTAGGGTTCCTTATGATTTGAAGCCATGGGACGTTGAGCGTCGTTATTTCACCTATGAACTACTGCTCCAGCGGCAAAAAGGCAGGGTTTTCTTCATCGCATTGTGACGGGTGACGAAAAATGTATTCATTACAGCAACCCAAAGAGAAGACAGTCATGCGGACTGCCCGGTCATGCTTCTACATCGTCGGCTCGGCCGAATATTCACGCTCTGAAGGTTTTGCTGTGTATTTTGTGGGACCAGGTCGGTGTTATTTATTATGAGCTATTGAAACCGAATGAAACCATCATTAGAGAACGGTATCGACTTAAATTGATGCGATTGAGCCAAGCATTGCGCGAAAAACGGCTACATTACGATCAGAGGCACGAAAAAGTAATTCTGCAGTATTACAACGCTCGGCCTCACGTTGCCAAATCCGTTTAAACATACCTGGAAACCTGGACCAGATATTGCGCCGTCCGATTATTACTTGTTCCGTTCGATGGCACATGGTCTGGCTGATCAGCAGTTCCACTCATATGAAGACATCAAAAAATGGCTTGATTCGTGGATAGCCTCAAAAGATGAACTTTTGCCGTAACGGTATTCAAGCTCTGCCCGAAAGATGGGAAAAAGTTGTAACTAGCGATGGGCAATACTTTGAATGATTCATTTGTAACCATTTTTTTACAATAAAGTTGCATTTTCATCAAAAAAGCGAGAACTTAGTTGCGCACCTAATAAATGAGATTTTTTTTAATGAACAACAGTCAATCGAATAAAGTTCAAGACATATACTATAATTAACTCAAAAAATAAAATCTTTATATGTGTCTATTAGGTAGCTCTCTGGTCGAAATGAAGTAGGACTTAAAAAATCATTAGACAAGCAAGCACAAAATAGGCTAAAAGTAGGGCGTCACGATACTCGAAAAGAATGCACGAGATTTTAGTTTACATCATTTAATTGTGGGCAATTTTGTAAGTTGTTTCAGCTTTTATGTCGCTCCGAAAAGGGCTAATTGTATGATATAACTTCGCTTCTTTCTAAAATATTTCCTTCTTCAGGTATTTGCGTTTTATCCCCAATAGCAAAGATGAGCCTATGCTACCTTGTTCTGGCGAGGGGAATAAGAAGAAAATGCATAAACAGGGTGTTTCAGATCTGACGTGTCAAAATAAGTGGGGTGGTAGATCTCAACTAGACAAACAAAAAATTGTGTGGCAGGGCGGGGGGGGCGGGCAATCTCAACCGTTTGGGAGTTACAGGGTGATTCATAAATTTCAGTTTTTCATGGTATGAACATTACTCTTTTATTTTTATCTCTTGATCTACCCAATACTGTCATATCAAACAAACGCTAAAAAACTACTATCTCAATGACCTTTCCAAAATTGTCAACAATGTTAATCTTACTCCTATCATTGCAGGAACAGTCACTTCAAAAATTGAAAAAAATGGTTTCCGATTACCTAAATTTCAATATTTTCCCAAATTTTCTCGAAATTCATGTAATTAGTACACCTCTTTTTTATTTTTATTCAATTGCTCATCTTATCACCTTTCCAAAAAGGTGCAACATGGCAAGGTAGACAGAGGATTAGAAAAACCGCATCCTTAGAAATCCTTTACTACGTAATTATTTTATTGCACTTTAGGTAGAAAATTCTTTAAATAAACAAAATTTTTAAGATAAAGGTTCGAAAATGATTGTTTTGGGTTAAAGGTAATTAATTTTAATTATTGCTACAAAAAAGTTATAAAAATGTTATTGTAGTTTTGTTTTATTGCCGATATTAGCTTGTGGTAGCCAGAATTCACACTCTTGTATCCTGGCGTTCTGTTACTCCTACCTGATGGAAATCTTGTTATAAAAAGGGGCCAGTCAGCAAGAATTCGTATCATAGTTGAAAAACAAATCAATAAGTACCGGTATTTTTAAGCAAAAATTATTAAAAAATGGTATAATTCACTTTTAAGGAATACGCGGATATTATTTACATTTATGGTATAGTAGACGGAAACGAGAGAGTGGCTGTACTGGAATATCAAAGGAGATTCCCTAACCTCCAAAGAGGGGTATTTACACGGACTTTCCAAAGATTAAGAGAAACAGGAAATGTAACTTCCCACGACATGGAGACACGACTCGAAACTTCGGGAACTTCTGCCGACGTCGAGCAGCAAATAAGGACCATCGTGAGGCAGTACCCTGAAACGAGCACGAAAAGAGTCGGAGACGGAGTTGGATCAATACGTTGAGCGACAAGACCAACATGCCATGGGTCCCGATTTCGAGACCAGATGACCCCGTGAGCTTTTATTAAGAAATTAAAATAATCCACTCCGTCTCTGGGCTGTTGTCTAGCTCGTAGCAATGCAAAAACAAGACTCAAGTTTCCTCACTTCCCTTACCCTAATTCCCTCCCGGCCAAAAACATGCTAACGCATCAAAGGGTTGTCCTAGGATTTGGCCACATCGTATAAAAAAAAAGTCGATAAGGAGTGTCGTCATTTAAGATTTGGAGGGTTATTCATCTAGGGGGATTACGTACATATCATCATCACCCAGTTCAAGGACTACTGGAAGAAGACTCTGAGAGAAGACTGAAATTTCGCACTTGCCTTCTGGAACGCGACATTGACGACAGAGCGTTTATGAACTGAATTCTGTGGACAAATGAATGTCAATTCACCAGGAATGGTATCACGAACTTCCATAACCTCCATACCTTGTCGAACACTAACCCACACAGGGCAAAGGTGACCTCATTCCAGCAGGGATTCAGTGTCAATGTTTGGGCTGGTATCATCGGCAACCTTTTGGTAGGACCATTCATTTTGCCACAAGTGCTTAATAGTGAAATTTATGCGGACTTTTTTGGCAATACACTGCCAGATCTTATAGAGGAGAACCCTACTGATAATCTTATAGGAATTTTTCATGGAGTACCAGCGCATACGGCTAACATTGTGAAGGCCTAAGCGAACAATTTCCAAACCGCTGGATTGGACGAGATGCACCGATTCCTTGGGCTGCTAGATCTCCAGACCTTACCCCATTGGACTTTTTCTTATGGGGAACAATGAAGGGTGAAGTTAATTTAAGCCCTGTTAACACAAGGGAGGATTTAGTTAGAAGAATTGGGAATGCAGCGACTAAAATACGGGAGAGGCTGGCTGTAATATGCCTTAAGCAGGGACTTAGAAGGAGATTGTTGAAATGCATCGAATGTGGCGGTGGATATTTATAATGAGTAAAGAACTGAAATTTATGAATCGCTCTGTAACTCCCAAACGGCTGAGATTGCCCCCCCCCCCCTCGCTGCCACACAATTTTTTTTTATCTAGTTGAGGTCTATCACCCTACTCATTTTGCCACGTCAGATCTGAAACACCCTGTATATATAACGCGCTGCAGAATTGAAAGTCATATTAAGTTTTCTTTGTGAGTCAGAGTCCAGCGGACAAAAAATCTCAAATCCATAAACAAACAAGGCCAACAGCAGCGCTTTGACCAACATCATCCTGGTCTCAAGTGGAGTAAAAGGCGCAGATAACCAAACCGTCGAAGAGCTCCATATATTTTAGATACAATGCCCTTGACGTGATGAGACCAAGATAGCGTTTTGTTAAAGATAATTCCTAAGTTCCTTACCGTATCCTTGTAGGGTATTACAATGCCATTCAAAAAGATTTTAGGAAAATCCGACGTATCAATGCGCTCTCGATAGATAACAATTACGTTGGACTTGGATGCGTTGAGAAGTAGTTTGTTATCAAGAGCCCAATCATTGATAGATGAGATATCCTCATTCAACCTGTGGAGGGCATCCTCCATCAAAACAAGAGGGCTGGAAATATACAACTGAACGTCATCGGCATACATGTGAAAGCTGCAATTCTTTATGCATGTTGGGGGGTCATTGATGGAAAGGGAGAATAGAAGCGGGCCCAAGATAGATCCCTGAGGAACACCAGTACGTATGTTAAGAAAACTCGAATACAATCCGTTACAGAAGACTTTCTGCCCCCTAAGATAAGTCCAGATCAATTTACATGCAGAGTCCGTAAAGAAAAACTGGCTAGATAACTTCTGAATCATAGTAATATGATGAACTCTGTCAAATGCCTTAAAGAAGTCAAGCAGAACAAGAAATCATAACAAGTCACGATCAATTGCGCAGTGAATATTATCGGTCACCTTAATTAATGCTGTCACGCAGCTATGTTTAGGTCTAAATTCTGATTGAAGTGGACACAAGAGATCTTGCTTATTAATGTAGAATAACATCTGCTTGTGTAAAAGCCTCTCAAATACTTTAGATAAAAATGGCAATATAGGTATAGGGCGATAGTCTTCAACATCAGTAACAGTTTTTTTTTTTTGGTATGGGGATTACCTTGGATCTCTTCCATTTCTCAGGGAAAATTGAAGTAACAATTATTGTATTAAATATGTGCGTAAGAGATGGTAACACAACCGGCAGAAGCATTTTAATGAAATTAGGATGCATATTATTAAGACCCACCGACTTAGATTTGATATAGAGAAAAACGCGTTATTAACATCGCGAGCGGTTACTGAAGTAAACGAGAAACCTTCGTAAGGAGTACCCAATGAAGGAAAGCCGACCTGGATACTGTCGTTAATCATTAGACAAGCAAGCACAAAATAGGCTAAAAATAGGGCTCCATGATACTCGAGATAATTATCGTGCAGAGACCGGCACCGGCAGCAAGACCAATATTATTGGTAACAGTGCGATTACGGGAGCGAGATTGAGGTGACCAGATTGGACGAGATATAAGTTATTATTATTTTATTGTGGACAATTTGTTTAGTTGTTTCAGCTTTTATGTCGCTCCAAAAAGAGGTAATTGTATAATTTATGGGGCATATAACTTCGCTTCTTTTTATAATATTTCCTTCTTCAGGTATTTGCGTTTTATCCCCAATAGCAAAGAAGAACCTTTGTTATCTTGTTCGGGCAAGGGGCATAAGAAGAAAATGCATATATATACAGATATACTTATACACACTTCTTCTCGCTCCCCATTTTCCGACAGAAAATCCCTTTTTTATCTCGAGACCGCACCGAGATTGGCCTTTATCTCGCCGAGATTGTAACGAGGGCAAGATCGTCTTCACCTTGACGATACCCGGACAGAGATATGCCAAAATATCAGCCTTGTCTCGGTGCAGTGAAGCCCTAGCTAAAAGTGGTGATAATTCCAGCTGGTATAACAAGACAATGTCATTTTTTAGATGTATATTTCTTTCGACAATACAAACTTGTCTTTAAAAATATTTATGAACATTTCTGATTGAATAATATCAATCAGAATTATGATATTAGGGTAATAATACACTTTCGCGGTCACCTAGACCGATCTTCATGATTTTTTTAAATGTTCGTTTTTATGGTGGATTTACGTTAAAAATCTCAGAAATTAAAAAAATTTATGTTTCTTAAAAAGCGTCTATCCGCATCGCGGAGTATACGGGATACGCGGATCCGTTCTGTTCAGATAATACTTCTGCGTTCTCGCCTAGACGTGTAGCTAGCATTCATTTTAATCTCTATGGAGATTAGAATACTTAAATATAAATTGTTACAATAAAAAATAAATAAATAAATAAAAAAGGAAGGAAAAAACTAGATCGAAAATAATTGTAAAAGAATTAAAATAAATGCATTTCAAAGAGGAAGATGGCAGCTTCAAAGTTCTCTACTTGAAATTATTCGAATAATTTTTTCCAGTACATAGCCTTCAACTGTTACAAAAAAATAAATATATCTTGAAAATAATAAAAACTAAAAAGCTTTTAAATAAACCCTGGGTCATCACGATTTGATCTTTTGCGAAGATACAGTCACTTGAATTGTTAATAATTGATTAATTGTTATATTCAGTATATATTACTAACTTTTTTTTAACGCAAATCGTCACTGAAATTTCACTTCTTTTGCTATTTTTTTAATTCGACTAAGCAACAGAAGACATCTAATCGCTCACTCAAAATACAACCTCCATAATCCCAACTTATAATAACTTATAATATACGAGTACATAGTCGTAATTACTTCACCTTAATCCTTTATTTTAATTTTTTACCTTGAGCTGCGGACGTTTGAAATCAAACTGATCAGAATCAATTTCAGCGCCGCTGACTGCATTTAATACTCTTTCTGAAATATGGCGAAATAACATCCCCAGATCTTTCAATCGAATGTAATGCAACATGGAAAGGGACCTGTCAAATAACAGCTAAACTAGAAGCTTTTTTAAACCGATGTCTTCAGCGCATCCTTAATATCTATTGGCCGGAGGTCGTTAACAACGAAGCCCTGCACAGACTTACAGGCCAAACGGGATAGATAGATAGATAGTTACAGACCAGTATTTGCAATCGAAAGTGGCAATGTATAGGCTACACACTAAGAAAATAACCAAACAACATTATGCAACAGGCTCTCGATCAATACCAGATTTACCAATAGGCTGGTGTAAGCTGCAGCCTATAGGCCTCCACCAATTAGAGCCTCCACCCAGGCCCGTAGAGAAAAAATTCGGAGCCGGGGGGTACCACATACGGGTAATACAATACAATCGAATGAGTGACTTTCAATTTAAAGTATAGTATATTACACTTTTTCGATCGTGAAACATTTTTTATATATAAAATTAAAATGGGAAAAATTGTCTGTTGATGACTTAAATTACGGGGCCACTTTTGAAAGCCCGGGCCCGAGGGGTTTACCCCTTCGCCCCCCCCCCCCCCCCCCCCTCTCGGCGGCCATGCCTCCACCACAGTGAATAAAAAAATTTTTTTTTCGTAAAAAAATGAAATTTATTTATTTAATTACTCTAACAACATATTTATAATTTTTTTTTTACAAAAATGTTTTTGTTACCCGAGCTGACGGCGATGTAGTCTAAAGGTGCATACACACTACAGAGAAAATCATATTTCTCCGCGGAATGCTCTGCAGACTTTTCTTTGTATAGTGTGAACACCAGTTAAATCAAAATGACAGAGAATTACGCAGAGATGTTTCTCTTCTAAAACTGTTTGAAAAGTTTTTGACTCTGTGGCTGTGTTCATTGTCAGTTGCAGATTGCAGTTTACATGTTAAGGGAAAAGTAGCAAAAACTGTCATTAGGAATAGTAAGTGGACGCACGCAGAAACTTTGGAATTGATTTCAGCCTATGAAAGCTGTCCGGAGTTATGGGATTTAACTAATTCTTGTTAGCGCGACAGAAATAAAAAGTTGGCTTCTTTAAAATCTATTGCTATTTAGATCGGAAAAGCGAAAATGCTACATACAAAAATTGGGAGCATTCATAAAACCCTTCTTTTTCCCTCCTTAATATCCAATCTTTTGTCCACAGCTTTTTACGCTTTTAATTTTTTTTTCATCTAAACAGAGATATGTAGCAACTGCTGCAGCCAAATGCACTTGATGAGCCATTTTTTTAAACTGACTGACTTGGTATTTAACACAAACACTGCGAAGAACGAAACTACCGCAGATAAAACTTTTGTTTGCAATGCGAACGCCTTTGCAAACTATTTCACAGAGAATTATGCGAACTCTGTCAGACTTTTCTCTGCCAAAAATCTGCGATAGTGTGAACACATGAACAGAGAAAGAGTCATAGCCAGAGAAAACTTTGGGAGAGAAAAATCTTTAGTGTGTACGCACCTTTGGTGGACCGATTTCGATGATTCCATTTATGTTTGGTAGAGTATGTTCCTTGATTGATACTACGAGAAAAAAATTTTAGTGGAATGGAGTTGGGGTAGGGGGTTAAACCTAACTTTTTAAGGCTTGGACCGATTTTCGTTGCATAGAGGAGAAGACACTAAAAAGTGAAAAATAATATAGTTTTTTAAAAAAAAGTTGAACCGACTTCACAAAAAGCGCTAAAAAGCATAAAATAATTTTAAATTTTATATATATTATGACATTTTGAAGTCGGTGCAAATTAAACAAATAAAACAACTACAGAACCACAATTAAAGGTAATAATACTACCTGAACGTTTCAGGTCACGGGATCATAAGAAAGGACGATTAAGTACTTTTGTTGTAGTTGTTTGGGTTTTTTGATTTGCACCGACTTCAAAATGTCGTAATAGATATAAAATTAAAAATTATTTTATGCTTTTTAGCGCTTTTTGTGCAGTCGGTTCAACTTTTTTTTTAAAAACTAATTTATCATTCAACATATGAACTGCAATCTGCAACTTACAATGAACACAGCCATAGAGTCAGAAACTTTTCAAACAATATTTTAGTATTTTTACCCTGATGAATTTTAGTTTTTAACAAATTTTCAAATTTGTAAGTTAGATTTGAAAAATGAGAGGACACAATCTAAAATTTTCCTCACTTCGCACTTTTTTTTTTAAAATTTTTTTATCGACTGATCACACCTGCACCACATGTACACGATACTGTCATTCCTGTTTAGTTTTATGTTCTAAGGGTTATGCTTCTGCAAAATATAAAGAAACCAGTGTAGCGGGGTTTTATAATCGGCCCATCATTCGGCAGTGAATGACTGACAAGCGTTGACCGTTGACTGGCACCATTACTGGTCTCACAACGAGCGATTAATTGCTTTTATCTAAGTTAACCTTTTAAGTAAAAATATGTAGATTGAATTTGAAAATTGTATCCTGTGGCTTCCCGGAATAACCACTTAAGTTCACAACTCAACTTTTCGATAAATCGAGGTTTTTATGTTTCATTCAGCATATACATACATGCATTGTATGCTAAAGTCGTTATACATATCGGTTTTTCACCGTTTAATACTCTGCTTTTACAATCCTCGGGACTATTGTATGAAAGGTACCATATAGAAGATGTAAGATCCGATCTTAACTCAATTTGGAAAAAAAATGGGCTTAAGTGGTTATTCCCGGAATTCTATGTATTTTGGTGCTAGGAATCCCATTTTTATATTAACACGTGTAAAAATAAGACTCCTAGCTTGAAACAGGCAAGCACATCGTCAGAACGCCTGAATAGTACTCGAATCAGGCACGGTACGCCTGAGTAAAAATTATACTTTTCCATATGACAGCCCGCTGCAAGCACGTATCAATAAAATACGCACGAAATAGTCCTAATCGGACACTGTACGCTCCACTTTTTCTAGACTAAAATTTAAAATGAAAGCAATAAAATTATTTTCGTAGATTAACTCAGTCGAGACCGACGGCTAAAATAACAAAACTATCCCGGCAGTAGTAGGCAACGTTGGTACAGTTGAGTATTATTATTTTTGCTCGGGTTAATAAAGAATATAACGGAAACTGGAAAATATATATAAATAAAAATAACAGATTTCAGGTAATTTTTATCATTATTATTGTCATGACTCACCTTGTGAGTCATCCGCTACTGGGAACAATTTTAATATCAGTTGGCCGATGACTCACACGGTGAACACGCGTCTATACGGGTGATATCTTACATAGCAAGCGATTTGTCGCTATCCTCGAATATGTTAAAGCCAGAACGCAATAGCAGAAGCGTACATTTATGGCAGGTGTATTTTTAGATTCTTGTTCCTGTAGCGGGAGCGTGCATACCCGTGTGGCGTGCGTATTTATCAATTTTTGGGACTGCAGCGGGAGCGTGCATAATACTATCGGGCTCATTTGTTAGCTATGCGCGCTCGCAACGGCTGCGTATATACTTTTAAAAATATTAACATCTCTACTTGCTTTGGGCGTAAATATACCAACTTAATTTATTTTACTCGGGTATTTTTTAGTATTACTATAAATTTGTTTGTTATAAAGAATTTAATTGTTTAACAATAGCTGCTACTCATCAAGCCCTGTCGGGATCTTACAAAAAAAGGAGAGCAATGAATTAATTCCTAATTGAAATAAATCCTTTCAAATTCACACTGGACGTAGGAATAAAAAAGAACGATTTTTACTACTAATATACATATATTTTATTGCAAACCGTAAGCGACAAAATTGCATTACATTTAATTAACAACGTATTTTGACGACATATTTAAGACACGTATTTTTTTAATCTTCCTGAAGGGCGTATAACACTTCATTTTTTTTTGTATGTTTTATGCAAAAAAATAAATGAAAAGTTCAACTGCCGAAAAAAGGTAGACAACTTTTAATGAAAGGGGTCAATAGTAGACATTTGCTGTGTCCTGCATTTTATACTTTGTATATTGGTATAGTTTTTATCTGCGCTAAACACAAAATTCGTAGCTTACTATCAATTTTTAAGTAACACTGAAATATTTTTCAATTACGTTAACAATCTGTCAATGTAGAATTATCAAAAAATTTCCACAGGAGTTTAAAAATAGGTACTCGATATCTGCAGTACATCAACAACAGCACACGCCCATAAACAAAAACAAAACAAAAATTATGACGTAATTGGCGTATCACAAGCTCGTTGTTTAAAAAAATACGGAAGAGAGCTCTTCAAATACCACTTGTTGAATGAAACTAGCAAAGAAGAAGATTTTCATCGTAACAACATACTAACTAAGCCCTTCAAATAAATTTCGAGTTTAGACTTAAACAACATTTCTCACTTTTACGAGTACACTGTTACAATTACAGCACGGCTAACTATTACATGATTCAAACTGTGCTACTATACAAACACGTGAATTAATACTAGCGCATTCATTAATATTATTATTGTACTTGATGTTAATTAATTCAATTCTATTAACATTTGGAACTGCGCATAGTTCAAAAATTTACATTACAATCACGGCTTACGATGCAAAGTAGTGCTCGTGACAGTTCTTAATGATTTTACGATCTCAAAGGTCAGTGAAGCTCATAGTCAATAACCCAAACAACCTCACTGAGATAACGAAATCATTTTTCTGTTCTAAAAACTTCCATTTGACCTACGATTTGTTGCCTATTTCTTGTTATGCGTATTCTGAAAGAAAAAAAAAAATCAATAATGTCTCTTTAATAGCGGCGTTTGTTTTAAGTAGTATGAGTCACACGTGTGATTATTTGACAATTATCATCAGAAAGATACTATAAAAAATTAAAGAACTGGGATCTTTTATCTTTCCTTTCGGGTATTGTAACAACTGCTGTAATACATCCTACTTTTATCACTATCTTTTCTTTACAGGCGGAGAGAAAGGGCTGCTCAGCAACTGAATATGGTTTAGTATTTGGAGTTTTCGAATTAGTCGTATTCATAATATCCCCGTTTTATGGGCAATACTTAAATCGGATAGGACCAAAAGTATTATTCAATGGTGGTATCTTTACTACCGGTGTTTCAGCAATCATTTTTGGACTCCTGGATCATGTTCCAGTAAGTATACAGATTGTTAGCTTTTTATAATGAATGCATATAACGAATTTTCTTTTCAGGGTCATAAGTTATTTATAACTCTAGCATTTATAATAAGGATAATCGAAGCGTTAGGCAATGCAGCCTTCCTGACAGCTTCGTTTGCAATTATAGCTAAGGAATTTCCAAATAATGTAGCAACAACTTTTGTAAGTTAAATTTATTTTCACGAATGTAGAAATGTTTATAGTAATAAGAAAATACTGTAGTATAAACTTAAATGCCAAATAGGTATAGATATTGAAATCAAGAGAGCAGTACGTATCGAATCCATTCACATAGTCTTCCGGAGTAATGCAATTGAAGTCATGCATTCCACAAGTCTTAAAAAGAACTGTAACGCACTTATCAATTAATTCGTTTGAATGGACAAATTTCTAGTAACGAAAATCAAATAATGTTGTTGGTAGAGTAAGTGGTAACGTGTCGACCTGGTCCCAGGTTCCCAAGGACGGCGACACATAGCTGTTTTCTCCTGACAATAGATTACAATATAAAGGCCAAGGGGGTTATAGTGAAAGTGTCAGTGGTTCGAAATCCACTTTGAATTGTAAGTCCACTGCAATCGTTGCCTCGAATCGAATGAAATTGTTCTCCCGCCCGATGCCCCACAAGAGGTTTTTTTACGCCCTCAGACTCAGATGGGTGTTCAGATTCAGGTCCTCACAGAAGATTCCAGCACCTGCTCTTTCATCAATTTTGGATCCATCCGTGAAAATTGTAACATCATTTAGACTGTTTTCAGGGAGTGACTCATCCCTTATAAGCGCTTCATGGTATCTCTCCATTACCCTTACTTTGCTTATACCGTCGAGAGGCATTTGCAATTCCGGTACCTCGTTTTTGACAAGCTCCAGAATTTTCCTATGCCCATAGTTGTCACAAGACTTGTGCCAGTTTGCATCTCGATTCATGTGAAGAGCTGCTGATGCAGCAGTTCTCTTCACATATATGTGTAATGGTAGCAAACCCAGCATCATATCTAACACCAATGTCGGCGTGGTTCGAAAGGGGTGAAAATCTTCCAAAGATTCCTGGAGACCCGATTGTCTCTGGTAGTGTGAGATTTTGACTCACTAAAAATACCCCCCTAGGGATTTTCCGAATCAGACCACTTTATCCGAGTCCCTTTTCGTCCCTACCCCTTGTGATCTCAGCGAGAGAGCCGGAATAATCCAGTTTTGTTCCCTCACCTCGATTCCTCAGCGCGAACATTTGCTTATAAGACACCTTTGCTCTTCCAGGCACCGCTTGCAGGTATCATCCTCGAGAATGTTCATGCTCTTAAGACGACACCTGAAGTTACCATGTCATGTTAGCAGTGCTGTCAGCCATCTCAAAGTCTACGATCCATATCCAGGACCTTCCTCTGTTCAGCACTTCTGGCCGCTACAATTGCCATCTTAGCCTATCTGCACGAGTCCACGACGTTCCACCGCTCCCAGTGCTCCTTCGTGACCCACGTTCCCTCTGCCGTACCTCTGCCTAGCGCAGTGAACGCCTCCGGACCTTAGAAACTCAAAACAGCCCCTAGTTTTGCCAGTACGTCTGCTTTCTGATTTCCGTCAACCCCCGCGTGTCCTCGAACCCACGCCAGTATCATGTCATTTGATGAGGCACAAGCGTTTAGTTTACGGACACACTCCAGCTAGCGCTGTGTTGAACTCTGTACCGTCCATACACCTGATCACCGCCTGATTATCGAGTGCAACCACTATCTTCTTGCCCCTCACCCGACTCTCTAACATGTAATCTAGTGCATACACCAGAGCCAGCATCTCTGCCTGAAATACTGAATATTGTAACGTCGGTTAGACAGTTTTCAGAGAGGGACCCATCCCTTATAAGGGTTTCGTGGTGTCTATCAATTACCCTTACTTTGCTTATACCATCAACAGGCATTTCTAATTCCGGTATCTCACCTCTGACAAGTTCTAGCATTTTCCTATGACCTTGGTTATCACGACAGTTTGGGACTCGATCCATGCGAATAGCTGCTGATGCAGCAGCTCTCTTCACATATATGTGCAATGGTAGCAAACCCAGCATTATATCTAACACCAATGTCGGCGTGGTTCGAAAGGCACCTGTTATCCCCACGCAAACAAGCCTCTGAGCCTTACTCAATTGCCTTTTAAGGTGGCATTTCAAGCACTTACCAACCAGACCTCCGACGGTCTCACCATCATAGTGTATAACAAGTATGCAGCGCTTGGCGAGATACCTCACCTTCGCCTACACACCCTCCCACGTTGATGTAGCCCTGTTAGCTCTTTGGATTTGTCACTCCAAGTAAGTCTTGAATCTAGGAATACCCCCAGATACTTGACTGAACCCGAAACAGTAAATTCTTCACCAAAGAGCTCTACTGGTCTGAAATCCAGATTCTTCCTCTTTCTAGTGAAAATGATGAGATCAGACTTCTTTTAATTTACATTGCTCCACCACCATAAGACCTCCCCTTATGGTGTCTGCTGCGGCGCGTATCAACTTACCCCTTGCCATAATTGCAATGTCGTCGGCATAACCCACGTTGTGTATGCCTTTTTCCTCGAGTTTGCGTAGTAATGAGTCGACAGAATATCGGATAACACTTCTCCATGTGTACATCCTCTGCCTACCTGGATATTAACTGCTCTCGTCTTTAACATATTAACAATCCATCTACTCACGGTAGGATTAATTCCACGTTTGATAAGAGCATCCTCTAACCTTTCGAAGTCTATATTATCAAAGGCTCCTTTAATGTACATACATTATTGCGGCCATTGCTATGCCCTTGTTATTAAACTCCTCTTCTGCTACGAACACCATCTATAGGAGTGCCCTTTCGGTAGATCTCCTAGGAAGCGTCCTAGGAAGCGTGCTGGTTCCTACTTACGAGCACAGTCCCTTCGATGTATTAAGCCACAGCCCTCTCCATTCTTTTCAACAGAAAGGACATCAGGCTCAGTATAGTCTTTTCTTCCCGAGGCTAAGACACACGCCGCAGGCATACTGAGTTGTGGCAGTAACATCGCCTAAACTCCCCGCCTAACTAGAATGCAGGATCTAGCTGTGCTATCTGATTTTTAGTGGTTTTCTCCGGGGGCCCTCTCATTCTCTTTCTGAATATCCAAGATTCCTGCAGCAGCACTATGTCCAGCTTCGCTTCCGCAAAACATCGGCACATCATATCTGATGCCGCCTTACTGTGACGCAGATTAAGTTGCCAGACTTTCAGGGTGTCCCCACCGACCTCCCAAAGGATTACGCGAACTAGTAAGAGCGAAACCTAGACGAACTAGAACCAAACAAATCAGTGTTCCAGAAGGTTTTCCGGGACTAGACACGGCCTTGGGCAAAATCCCTACATCAAAACTCTCGCGAGACAAAAGCACTCTACATACAATGGCTACTCTTCTAGTCCCTTGGGAACTGAATTGATTGTTAAACCAAAGTCTATGTAATTAGTTGTAGATAACTTTACTAGTTATCATTGTGCTATCCATTGACGCCTATGTTTTCCTTAGGGTTTACGTGAGATCGTGCAGTTAAGGTGAACGACTGCCGCACGATTGAGTACGAACGCATTTCCTACCGCAAGAAAATATCACAACAATGTATGTAAGACTCATTTCTGTGTAGAATTCTGTAACCAGACTATCGTAACCAAGAGACGGATGACGTCAAAAACAGGAATGTGTTGATATAAGTCATCATTGGTCAAGAATGTTGGTAACGTCAATGCAACTACTAGGTAATCTTTCTTCAGAGGAAATGTGTGATCCGAAAGCGGTAAAACTTTAATAAATTGAGTGTGGCTTAAAAAATGACCGCACCAACACCAATCGTTGCTTCATACAAGTTTATCATTTCGCTGTTCATTCACTCCGGTTTGACAGGAGAAGCCTAAGTGCGACTTTTTTTGTGGAGTGGAAGTCTTTTGGAGTCTTTACAAGAAATATGGGTTTGCTGATTCCTTGAGTTTGGCACCCTGATTCCTTTAGTTGGACAGCATTACAGAATAATAGGTTCTTATGTAAGTGATGGGGTATGAGTTGTAGCAGCACGTTCATACCCTATTGGCCATGACCGCATAGGACCCGAGATTTAGGAAGCTGTTCTTCTATGTAGTAAATTGGTTTTTGGCGTAAAAATCATCCCCCTTGGGCTTGAAGATGATTGTGTATACTGTGACCTGTTTCTATTGCCTGATATCTTAAGGTCTTCTACAATGATACCAACTTAAAATGATAGGAGTTTACTTTGCCACTTCATTTGTCACTCCATTTTACTTGTCCGTGTCGTCAACAACCACCAGGTACTTTTTTTCTAAATATCTCGTCACGTTCCTGGACAGTATGCATTAATGTTCTTGTAAAGAATAAAATTTTTTGTCTTGATTTTTTTAAAAGTTTGATGGCAGGCTTCCGTTTTCTGACGGATTTTGTTCTTTATAAATGCTATCCTTTGCTACTGTTTTGGAGTTTAAGGCTTGTGAGGGTGGTATAAGTGCATTATCTCTTGTACTCACTGCGCTGTCCCTTTGCGCAATCCCAACTGGAGGCTAACAATTTATTCTCTGTTGCGGTTTTCATGTCCAAAGACAAATCCTCTTTTAAATGTTTTATTTTATAACTTTGTTCGCCTATCATTGCAGAGCTGAATTACCGGGGCAAGACACTTATACATCCATATCTTTCCCTGTAATCGGAGAAGACCCTTAACAAGAATTTCTATTGGTTTATCTGACTGGTCATGTATCCCGCGGGATGAATGCGTCATCACCAGAAACTTTAAGTGGGGTTCCCCCCCCCCCCCCCCCCCCCCCCCCCACTTTTCCAACAAGGGCTGGAAACTGGCTGCGATGGCTAAGATTATTATTTAAAAAGACTTAATCCCGCTATATTGATAACAAATCCTACAAAAGAAACTTAATCTAGTGATGTAAGTAGAGAATTCGCGCATGGAATACGCTCATGGTTAACTGTTTTTTACTTATTTTTTATATTTCAGAAGTAAATGTTTCAAACTCTTAGTTTTTTAAAAATATCTAAATTTAATGCTAATATCGTTCCTTTTTAATTAAAATTCAATTTGCAGGCATCGCTTGAAACATTTTTTGGTCTTGGATTAATAGTTGGTCCTATGGTCGGCGGAGCACTATACTCTCTAGGAGGATACTTCCTTCCATTCGTTGTTTTGGGCTTCACACTTTTCCTGACAGCTTTAATAACCCTTTGTGTTCTACCCAAACATCCCAAAGACGCAGATAACCGGGAACTTGGACGTGAGTAAATATAACTATACTATATCATGTATCTACTATAGAACAACATACATTTTGTGTATCTTTAGCATCCATGACCAGTGTAATACGAATACCTGGAGTACTAATATGTTCATTAGGAATTTGTGCTACAAGCGCATCAATAGGATTTCTGAGTGCTACATTAGAACCACATCTGAGGCAGTTTAATCTTGGTCCAGTCGTTTTAGGTATATGATACAAAAATTACAATTTATAGGCAAACTGTGCTAACAATTACAAATTTAGGGATGATATTTGTGATCAATGGTGGTGTTTATGCTCTCACTGCACCTGTATGGGGCTGGATGGTCGACAAATTTATGAATCCAAAAGTAGCGTCTCTTCTCGGAAGCATTTTTGTGGCAATTGCTTTCTGTACAATTGGTCCGGCACCATTTCTGCCTATTGAAACGTAAGTTATCTTGAAAAGATGACTTTAAGTTACGAAAATAATTAATTTTCTCCAAAGTATCACCAAAACATAATTATTACACGGCTGACTTCCATTTTGTTTAGGTGACTTTCTCGTCTTTTCAGATTTGTAATAATATTTTCTACTACTCTTTTTTAAGCAGGAGAATCAACCATGTCGTGTTGGGACTTGTGCTTCATGGTGTCGGTATTGCTGCCATTTTAGTATCAAGCTTTACAGATGCTTTAAGAACTTCAATGTAAATTTTTTATTATCTTTCGGTATTTTTTCATAAGACTAAATGGTCATTTTAAACAGAAAAAAAGGTCTCCCGGACAATATTGAAACTTATGGACTTATATCTGGTCTTTGGACGTCAACATTTGCTCTGGGCGCATTTATTGGACCTTCAGTCAGTGGAGCACTATATGATTCTATTGGTTTTCGTAACGGCACGCTTTTTATTGTTGGTAAGTACATATATAATAAGGTTTAATAATATATAAAAATGGCTTACATTAACATAGATTTTTGTTGTTTTTTTTTATATATGATGTTGCCAAAGCTCAGGGGATGCCATATGATGCTAAAGCACAGCCTTGGCAGGAAAGGTATTAAGGATGAGGGAAATGGGTTACGAGGTTGAGTGAAGGTGTCGATGTACGACCCGTTTGAGAATTTCAGGCTCATAAGACGAGGGAAAAACAGAAGATGGTAAACTGTTCCACATTCGTGTTGTTCTGCTTAGAAAAGATACCCGAAATTTGACCTGGAGAGTATAGGAGTGGGAGCGACTTGTAGATCTTGTATCGCGCGTTGTCATTGGTCTACAAGGAATCAGGCTAGCAATTTTGTTAGAACAATGGCCATGGAAATAGCGATAGAAGAGTGAGAGACATTCCGTCGATGCTCCAGAGAGTCAAGGCCCTCAGATATTGAGGAATCGCCAATAAGTTTAATGGCCTTACGCTGGACTTTGTCTAACGCGGACAATGCAGTGTGTCCTGCCCCTGCCCAAATATGGGAATTATATTCAAGTCTATGCCTTATGTGGGACTTGCAGAACAGCGCTAAGTCAGGTCTGGTGAAATATTTCTTACATCTCTGTAGAAAACCCAAACATTTCATCGCGCTTTAAGCGATTGCAAATATATGATCAGTCCAGCTAAGACTGATGGATATCTGAATACCCAAGATGTTTAGGGAGGGTGAATTGGGTAAATAGGAATGGGTTGGGGATGAACTGGGCGTTTTTTAAGGGACATTAAAAAGCATTGAGTTTTGGATGCATTAAACGTAACACGATTTGCTCTGCCCCAAGCGAGGACCATAGAAATGTCGTTGTTTAATGATCCAAACATGCGTTCCCGATTGACTTCTGTAGCATTTCCACGTGAATTCATTACAGAATCAAATGAGTACGCGAAATCAAGGAAGCTGCCGTCGGCGAAACTATTAATAGGATTGAGGGTAAGGGATAAGAGATCATTAATAAAAAGAAGAAATAAGGTTGGTGAAAGAACTGAACCCTGAGGTACACCGGCATTTATTTCGTAGGAATCAGATGTAACTCCGTCAATTACTACACGAATTGAACGGCCTGACAAAAAACTCTCTATCCAGTTAACGAGGGTAGGATGCAGACCAAATGTTTGAAGTTTTGCTAAAAGGGCAGCATTCCAGACTCTATCAAAAGCCTTTGAAATATCAAGAGCGACGATTTCAGACTCACCAAAATTATGAAGACAATGATTCCAACGTTCCGTTAGAGCCGTTAGTAAGTCTCCGGTTGAGCGGCCAGTGCGGAAACCGTACTGGCAATCGTTGATAAGATGGTTATTTTCTAGATATTTCAACAACTGAGAGTTGATGAGTGATTCAAAAACTTTAGATATGATCGAGGTTAGTGCAATTGGTCTGTAGTTAGAGGGGTCGCATGCCTCTCCTTTTTTAAGTATCGGCTGGACATGAGCAAGTTTCCATACACTTGGAAACATTCCTGTTGAATATGACAGGTGAAAAAGTTTGCGCAGAGGTTTAGCCAAAGCAGAGGCGCAGCAATTTAAAACAAGGGGCGAGAAACCACACGTCGAGTTTAGAAAGTACTGTAAAAACTTCCCGAGTGCGAAAGTGTAGCGTATTTTGCCTACTAGTACACTGTGATGGAGATGGAAGTGGCTGCGATGAAGGTGGCAAGTACGAATTAGCAGCAAAATTAGCAGCAAACAGGTTGGCCTTGTCCAATGAGTCAGTAAAAACATTCCCATTATAAATGAGTGGTGGTGTTGACGAACAGGTGAAATTGTTCTTTACGGTTTTTACTAGAGACCAGAAGCCCTTACTACCCTTTTGGGTAGAAAGTACATTCCGTCTGATGTTCTGGTCGAAATTGAACTTTGCCCGACTAATTGCTGAATTGCAAATATTCCGCGCATCTCTATAGATACGTCTCAATTCCTCTGAAGGGCACAATTTATATGCCTGGAAGGTTGCTTCCTTATTTTTAATGGCTGCGAAACAGTCATTATTGAACCAATTGTTGTTAGCTGGTTTAATGTTCTTGAAGCTATGAGGAATAAAGCGATGCATTCCAAACCAAAGGATGTTTAAGATATAATCGGTGCATTTGTTAACGTCTCTCACAGAAAAGCAATCGGACCAATCCAGCTCTCTAAGGTACTTATTAAGTCCCGCCCAATCAGCATTTTTATAATGCCACACTAATATTCTGGTGGAATTTAGGTTAGTGGTTGTCAGAGAGATGGAGAATTGGGCATGAATTACCGAATTACCCATGGGAGCAGTCACCGAAACCGAGTATTTTTCTGGATGCAATGTTAGAAATAGATCTAAAAGATGCGCGTTGTGCCCCAAAGTATCAGGAACACGAGTCGGACACTCAACCAGTTGCTGTAAATTAAAAGACTCACTAAATAACTCGACGTGTCTTCCAGACGGGGTTGTGGTAGAAGAATGCCTGAGCCACTGTGTGTTGTGAACGTTGAAATTGCCAGCAAGAACGATTTCAGAAGAGGGGTATATTTCCAAAATCTTATCAATATGGGAGGATAACTTATCAAAGGAACACACAGTGTCAGTGTCAAACATATTTGGGCTGCGGTATAAAAAACAAAAATGAATGATGTGCCGATAGAGTTTAAATCTAATCCAGAATGGCACATCTTTTCTAATATAAACCGCGATTCCCCTCTGAGGAGAGAAGAGCGGCACTAAGTGATAACCAGGGATGTGATGCTGATTAATATCAGAATCGGACACAACCTTGGTTTCACTTGCAAAAACAGCCGCGATCAAGTGGCAGTCAACCGAAAAATTGTTTTTTTTCAAGCCATGAATATTGCAAAAATTAAATAAAAATTTTTGCATACTCCCGGTCTTAATTTGCCCAAAACAAAACAAAACAAAAACATACACAAACACAAGCACTGACGAACGGGATCCACAAATGCGAAGCAAAGCCGCCTCTGTGAGAACAATGCCAGCAGCAGTGTTATGCCTGCTGTGCTGAACTTTGATCTCGACGAAGGCAGCCAAATGCTCAGCTGTGGAGACCCGTTAAACGCATTCAATGGAGCACGATTGTACGAATTTAAAGTTTTTATGGCGCAAGACTCGGCGGCACGTCCGTCCCCGTCAGTAGTTATACTCAAACTCTCTTGTTTACTGAAATTGAGGTAAAAACTTGCCGCAACATAAGTTTTTTAAGTTTTAAATTACGTGTAAGAGCTTAGTATACGTACTACTCAAAAGGAAACACCTAATATAGCAAGGAAAAGTTAATAAATAAATCATAAATTAATGCTTTCTGTAAAAGTTACAAAAACGGACAGTACGGGCAGGATTTTAAGTGAAGTTAAAATTCTTCCTAATATTTCCCACAGCTTGATGATTCTGAGTGGATTCCATTTGTAATAAAAATGCTTGCAAAAAAATATGGTTTTGCCAAATTACGAACAGCTTCTGCAATAACTTTCTAAGGAAGCATTTACAAGCTTACGTTTATACAATTTTTTTGTTATTTTAGACTCTTTTACGTGTTTCCAAAGTAAAGTCTTATATACTTTGTGTTTTACAATTTTTAACATTTTACAAAAAAAAATTTAACTTTAAACTAATATTAAGCTCTCTAAAAGTAAAAGTAAAAACACTTACAAAATGTTTTCAGGACTCCATGCTTTAGTTGGCACTATATTGGCTTTCTTCATGTGCTGTGATCGTTCACCAAAACCTTACAAACAACTTCCCTCAACAGAGTCACTGCTGCGAAACAAACACGACAAAAAAGTTGTAGATTCTGTTATAGGAAAGTAAGTATTTACAAATCAATACATTTAATAATTGTTCTTTATTTAAACCCATTCATCTTCCAGTGGCCACCACAAAAACGGAATAATTGCTTCCAGTGGAGAAAGTATTGTCTGTGATCAAACGCGCTCTTCTAGAATTACTAATATGCGAGTATGTAATGGTTACGCAAATAAACGAAATCAACGGGCGCCTGCAGATTGTGAAAGTGTAGCACCTCTACCAGTAGCAGCTAATCCATACTACGGAAGCGTAGATTGCGTTAGAAGTAATGTAACTGTTTGCTGAAATCCAAGAGATATTAAACGATTTTTTGTTGTTATCTAAGCACTCTTTATTTATAAGACCATTGATGGCATTCAATTTATTTTGTAAATAAAATACTCATCTTATACATTAAGTGCCTAAACATGTTTTCTTTTTGGAAAAATATAAAAATCATAAGAAGAAACTAATTTTTAATTTTTAAAATAACCAAAAATCATGACAGCATTCTTTTCACTTCATTCATAATAGAAAACTTTACTTTGTTCAATCGAATTACGACCATAGTACAAGAAACTTCAGTGATATAACAAAATATTTCTGTTTATTATTAAAATTATGTAAATTTTAAGTCATAACATAAAAAACTAAAACTACTTCATCAAAAAATAAGCAAAAAAAATAATAATGTACTTAAATATAGTATAAGCTCTACTCGGTTTTTTGATAACCGATTTGGTACTCTCTATCGCGGTGAAGTTGTGAAAGTAAGTGAATACGAAGTTGGACAATTGTTTCCAGGGCTTTCTCGCAAAGCTGGCAAGTGACATTTTTGACATTAATTTCACTGAAAAACAAAAGCGTTAACATTACGATGTTTTAAAATATTCTAGAAGCAGTTAAACTTACTGCTGAGCTAATTTATGCAATTCAGAGCAATGAACGCGTAAAGTTTGTGTACGTTCGAAAGGCTGATTGTACAAACGTAAACCAGAATGGAATGGAAAAACTGATCGGTTCCCATAAACGCTTGTCGTCTCTAACAAATCTTCTTCATCTATCTGGCCCCAAATGTGTTCTTTACTATCATGATGTACTTCAATATATTTTCGAGGCTTCTCTAAAAGCCTATAAATATTTTATTAACAAATTTTATTAAATCATAAAATAGAATTAATGCAATTTATATGCTTACTTTATAATGAGATCTTTGATTTTTTCAGCTAATTCCGCTTTGCTATTCCTTAATACCCTTGGGTGTTCCTCACCAGGTTGAGTGTATATTATGGTATCCATAGAATACCTAATCTGATTTATCTGTTGGGAAAACTTATTACTATTCAAAAATTTACCATAATAAAATAACATTTACCAATTCCAAATCATTTGGAACAATTTCAACGTCCAAATTGAACACAATGTCATGCTCCTCGAAAAGAGATCTTTTGCTCTTATCATGTCCCAACCCTGTCAATATATTAATGTATTTTGTCTTATGCAAATCTCTTCTAATTTCCATAGTGGGACAAAAAATAAGTCCCATAAGGGGAGCAAATCCATGAATGTTAGGCATTAATGTAGTTGCTCTTGCTGTTAATGTGTTATTGTTTAAATTTTCTGTCACTGAAGCAGCAACCAAAAGCCTCTCACGACTATCTTGAGGATCTGTATCTAGAAGAACCGAGTTCACTGATTGAGGTTCTACTGATACGCTTTTCCATGCGCCAATTCTTGTTGCAGCATAAATTCGAGACTCTAGTGGACTATATGGACCTCGTAAATCTAATTTTATACGACACTTCTCGAATGGTGGTGGATCAGTACTGACATCTTCTTCTCCTTGAATCGATCTTAGATACTCTTCGTTATGCATCATATCATCGTCATCGTAAAAGTCAGCTAGTTTCTGTTTTCGCATTCGTGCATCATGATCAGCCTAATTTAGAACATAAAAACAATTTAATTTCATTTGTTGGCTGTGAAAGCCTTAATAATAAAAAGTAGGATAAAGTGAGGCAGTTTTGCCAGCGGGGCACATTTGCCATACATAACTTTTATGGAAAGTATCAACACTAACAAAGTGAGAACATACTGTTTTATGCAGAATTGGATTTGGATCTCTTACACCAAACTTGACAGTTCGTTTCCAGTTTCAGTCTGGTGTAAACGTGTTGAAGTGTTATCAAGAGGTTTTTGTACGGTAAGTTTTTTATTATTAATTTTTCCGTTAGTAAGAATCGCACAACACTGCGTGAACGGATAAAAAAATATCGTTTTCGCAATAATTTATCTGCTAATGACGATTCTGGACAAAGCTCAGATTAAAGTTTGAAATATTCCTCGAAATATTCCGTGCGTCAAGTATTTACAACCACCCAAGAAAGGCAAATTTCAGAATATTTTAAAGTAAGCTCTAATCTACAGCAAGGTTTTACTTATATGATGGCGCGTAAATTTGTATATGATTACGCCATAATAAATAAAGTGAAAATTCCAGATTCATGTAACAAAGCTGCCGGCATTGATTGGGTTCAAGGCTTCATGAAAAGAAATTCTGACTTAAGTTTAAGGAAGCCAGAAAACACAAGCCACGCCCGAGTTATTTATTATTATTATTATTATAGGGGGGATTACCCATATGGTGGGCACTGCGACCATGGAGGTCTTTTGTGCCAGAGCCCCATTACTGCAAAACACGCTCAGCCACGCTGAGGTAAGTGAGGAGGTCTTTAACAGGGGAGGATCTAACGTCAGCCGGATTCAGAAATTCACGACTGAAGGTCCTCCTTCTAAGCCATGCTAATGCAGGACAGGAGCACAAAATGTGCAATGTTGTTTCGTAGTCTTCCAAACAAAGCCGACATTCCGTCACGCTAGACAGACCTATTCGGTGTAGATGATACCTAAGCCCATAGTGGCCAGATAGGTAGCCTGAAAGCAGTTTGAGATCCGCCTTGCTTAGGGCGGTGATATCGTTGTAAGCGTAGGGTCTGACAAGTGCCTTGGCCTGGCGAAGCCCAGAGACGTTCCTCCAGTACAACAGTTGTTGACTCCTACCCCAATTTTCTACAACAGCTCTCGTCGAAGCCCAACTGAGGCTGCAGTAGGGTTCGGGACCTTGGAAGCGAGAGGATGAGCCTTTCCTGGCCAGTTCATCAGCGATCTCGTTGCCCTCGATACCAGAGTGACCCTGTTGTGGGTGGCCAGTAGCTGGAGGGTGTCGAAGCACTCCTTAGTAATCCTCGAGGAGAAACTCCATGAGGATAGGGCCTTAAGGGCCGCTTGGCTATCAGAAAAGATAGTAATGTCCGCACCTTTCAGTCCTTTATTGACGTTGAGAATGGCGCAAGTTTCAATGGCATGGATTTCAGCTTGAAAAACGCTGGGCCAACTACCCAATGCGAGCGAAATCCTAGTGTTGGGTCCAAAGACGCCAGCACCGGCACCGTGTGCCATTTTAGAGCCATCAGTATACCATTTGTGGCATCTGGGATCCAGACTTGGACCACCGCCGTCCCAGTCTTCTCGTTCAGGGAAAATGGTCCTGAACTTTTTGCCAAAGCGCAGCTCCTTGGTCATGTGATCCGTTACGGAGCACACATCTAAACCAGGGATGCGCTTGAGGATGCTCATGTGACCCTTGTCGTCAACCGGCATATTATTCAAGAGCTGCATTCTCAGGGCGCTGATAGCAGCAGATTTCATTATAGAGATGTGCAGTGGAGTAAGTCCAATCACCGCCTCCATGGCAGCAGTAGGACAAGTCCTCATTGCTCCTGTCATGGGGAGGCAGGCAAGCCGCTGCAGCTTGTTGCATTTGTCGATTGCCAACCGCTGCTGGACTTTAGGCCACCAGACCAGGGCGGCGTAAGAAACGATCGGCTTGACAATCGTATTGTACAGCCAGAAAATCATCTTCGGGGTTAGACCCCAAGTCCTTCCGAAGAGTCTTCGACAGGCCCATAAGGCTCGTGTAGCCTTATTTAGGATGGTGTTGAGATGAGTGTTCCAATTTAGTCTTTTGTCGAGCGTAATTCCCAAGTATTTGACTTCATTGGAGTACTCAATAGCCGTGCCTTGGATCAGTATTTGATCAAGGTCCAGATGGTGCCTTCTAGTGAATGGCACCAGAACAGCCTTGGCAGGGTTGATCGTAAGATCTTCGTTAGCACACCAATCAGTGACCGTGCGCAGAGCTGATCTCATTAGATCAGTGACAGTATAGTCGAACTTCCCTGTGATAATGATGGCAAGGTCGTCCGCATAGCCAACGGCACGGTAGCCAAGCTCACTCAGCTTGCTTAGGAGGTCGTCTACTACTAGAGACCAGAGCAGCGGCGACAGTACACCGCCTTGTGGGCACCCCTTAGCTGCCCTGATACACGCAGAGGTGTTGCCCAGGGTGGATATAATTTCTCGCTCTTTAAGCATCGCATCCACCCACTTCACAGTTTGCGAGTCCAAACCCCTCCGTACGAGAGCTCTAGATATGGACCCATATCTAGTATTGTCGAAAGCACCTTCTATGTCAAGAAAAGCACATAATGCTATTTCTTTATGATGAAGAGCTTTCTCAATCTTGCTGACTAGATTATGTAAGGCAGTCTCTGTTGATTTGCTTTTTGAATAGGCAAACTGGGTGGGATGAAGGGGAGATACTTGGTCCAGTTTGTACCTGATGTGAAGGTCTAGCAGTCTCTCCATTGTCTTTAATAGAAAGGAGGTTAGACTGATTGGTCTATACGATTTAGGCAGCTCTAGGGGCCTATTGCCCTGTTTGGGGATAAACACCATCACTACCTTCCTCCATGAGAGTGGTATGTAGCCCCAATTGTAGCTGGCTCTAAACAGGTTGACTAAAGGGTCAAGGATGGTATCCAGGCAGTTTTGGAGGAGTGCTGAAAAATTCCATCACCCCCAGGGGCTTTAAAAGGTTGAAAAGAAGCCACTGCCCATCTAACCTTATCTTTGTCGAATATGACACCGGACCGGCTCAAGGCCCTACGGCACAAAGGAGACTCATCGTCGCAGTCGACGTAATGATCTGAGCCTGGTCCTAGAGTTGACCCGGGGAAGTGAACCTGTAATAGGTATTCTAGGGTTTCCCTTGGGTTTTCGGTGTAGGTATCGTCCTACTTCCTGAGAAGACCTACTCCATTAGAGGTGTCCTTGGCCAGTACCTTTTGAAGACGAGCTGCTTCCGGCAAAGACTCTATGCTTTCACAGCGTCTTCTCCAGGACTCGCGTTTGGAGCGTCTAATCTCCTTATTGTATTCAGTGAGTGCGAACCTATATTCGTCCCATTGCTTGGAGCGTTTAGCTCTGTTAAAAAGACGTCTCACCCTACCACGCATTTCAGACAGCCGCTCCCTCCACCAAGGCACCTTAAGTATCGCATTGGTTGGGACCGAAGCTGTACTATCTTGGTAGGAGGAGTTACTGCCTTTAATAAATTGGCGGTCATGGAGTTCTATAGTAGTTTGTCCAAGCTATATGAAAGTTATTTGTTTGCTCCGAAAGATATATACAACTTGGAGAAAACTAGAAGAACTACAGTACTTCCTCCACCTAAAGCAAGAGCAGGAATATTTTTGTTGTAATTTACTTACTATAATTGTTCGAAATTTCTGCGTATTTCTATAAAAGGAAAGCGAGCAGTTTCCCAAGTCGCCTCTGGAGAGAGAGGATCTCTGGTCACCATGGTAGGAATTATAAATGCTGCAGATAACACAATTCCGCCAGTTTATATATTCCCACCGAGTCAATTTTAAGCAACATTTTGTAAATGGTGGTCCCAATTGCTGTACTGGAAGTTGTAATAAGAGTGGTTGGATATCGACGGAAGCATATAAAAAGGAGTGCAAATTTTTCCATTGAAAATCCGATCTTACTTCCTTTAGACAACCACTTATCACACTGCAGTCTGGAAGCCCATTTGTTTTTCAGAGCAAGCGGTATACACATGGTGAGTTCCCCGCCCAACACTTCCCATAAGATCCAGCCATTGGATGTAACTATATATGAACCATTAAAAAATTTTTTTAGCGAAATCATTCCATGAATTTCTTGCAAACAATCCAGGCCGTGCAGTTTCAATATATGATATTCCTTCATTGTCAAATATTCCCTATTATAAAGCATTTATCTCGGAAAACAACGAAAGGATTTGCAGTCACGGGAATATATCCTTTTAATAGTTTAAGTTTGAAAGAATCGGATTATGTTCAAGTACAGGAGCATGTTACAGGGGATTCTAATAAGATGCAGAAAATATTTTATAAGTAGCTGTATCTTGCGAAAACTCTTCAACCCACTTGTCACCCGTTAAAACACCACCACAGATTAGTCCGCTGCCCAAGATCGGGGAACTGACAAAAACTAAAAAAAACATACTTAAAAAAAAGTCCAAAATTTTGACTTCGACGACAGTGAAGGAAGAAAAAGAAGGAAACACAAAAAGTTGATATTAAAACGATCAAATAAAAGTAGAAACCGGAGGTGTAAGTCAATCCCGTCAGAGGAGTCTACTGGTCATGTGAGTTTTGCTGACACGGAATTTTCAATGAGGTTAGAAATAGAATAACATGACAGTGCTATGGAAGAGGATGACGTGTTACAAAATTATAGGATTTCTTACACCGATTCGTTCGAAGTTTATAATTACGTGCTAGTTAGGTTTGGAGATAAATTCAAGAGTTATTATATTGGCCAAACAATCTCTATCATCAACAATTCTTACGAAATAAATTTCCTCAGAAAGAAAGTTGGCTCATGAATATTTTACGAGCTCTTGGCTGAAGACAAATGCACCATTTGTAGAAGCCAAATAGAACTTAAACTTCCCAATCCTAATCAACCCCCAGGAACATCACGAGCGGCAACGAGTTACATTTTTAATATTAATTTAAAATTGTATTATGTTAAGTAAACAGTGAAATTGAAAACGTTAGAGACTGAAATTGAAAACGTTAGAGACTGAACTTTGAAAGTGAATTAGGTATTATTTTATTTATTTTTCCATTTTGTTGTTTTGTTTTATTTACAATGTTAAACAATGAAGTAATTGAACGTTTATTTTATTGTACGATATGTATATCTTGGCTATATAATTCAATAGACAGATAAAATTTAAAAAAAACATGTTTTTTCTCTAGATGTCTTTATAACAAAAGATATGGGGGATTAACTAAAAGTATCATTCTAAAGTTAAAAGTAATAAACGTCAATTCATGATTGTACAAATATAAAAAAAAAAATCAAAATTATATTTTTACAGAGATTTAAAAGAAAAACTGGTAAATGTGCCCCACTCTACCCTACCAGTAATAAATAATATTTAAGACAAACGGAAAGCTCACCACAAATCCTTCGACTAAGTAACCAGATCAGTAACAGAATACGACATAATCATACAGCAATTATGCCGCTTTAAACAACAAGCTTAAAATGGTCCTGTGGATCTGCCAGCCGATTATAAGACTCTTGGTCAGATATGCAACATTAGTATGGTGATGAAAAACGGATAAAAGGAGAGCACAGACGAATTTGCAACATCTCCTGAGACTTTCATGTCATGGTGCCATGTGCACCAGCCTTAGAAGCTATGTTTGAGCTTCTCCCCTTACACATGCATGTAAGAAAAAGGCCTGATGTCTGATTTTAGATAATCATGAAAGTATCCTAGGAATTCATTGATGACCCAGCGTTCAACTCGATATGTGATATAATGACGAAAGAGTATAACTTCAAAATACTGTTTAGGGCGATTATACGACTTGGAGAACATTGTCACCCAAATAACTATTCCTTTGAAAGAGGATAAAGTGGAGGACAAAACAGGAGTGAGTGTATAAGGACCAAAACTTAGACTCCAAAAAGAGCTTCGAATCGTACCAGCCATTTGTCAAACAGAGATACATGCTATTGAACCCTACGCACACGAAATACTCAATCGAGGCACTCGTAGTGCTTACCACTAAAGCACTAAAGGCACAAACCCTTGAGTCTAGGCTGATAGAGTCTGATAGTCAATGTACTAAAGGAATTGGCAAAAAAACAAAAGGGTATGTACCCAAGCTAGAGGTATGCTGATAAATTTATCCCGGGTTGGTATAAATCCCGGGTCTTTTATGAATCCTATTATTGACCTGGAGGCTGCTTTCCCAACATTCTATGACGATGTAAACACCAGCTGTATTAACCGTAAGCGATCAACGGATTCACAGTGAGAGATTATATGCTCAGTAGTTTTGTCTTTTTTCATGCAAAAACAACATGTTTCGTCCTTCGCTTTACTCATCTTTTTGAGGTGATATCTTAGCGGGCCCAGTGTCCAGCGAAAAAGCTTCTTATCAATTTTAGCTCTGATTTGCTGAAAGTTAATGAACTTTTTTGCTGTCTTAGTCCTGGGATTTTTTTTATAATTTTAAATATTATTATACGGAGCTACATATTATATGTGTATTTCAAGTCGATGACTTAAAGTTAGAAGCCTCTGACGGAAAAACATATGAATGGACGGCCGGACGGCCGAACGAAGAATTTGCATTAAATTTTGCTTTAAGGGGTCTTTCTCAAGAATATTTCGTCGGTTCAAAGGTAAAACTCATTAAGTACAGTTTTGATCAAAAATCAGTTTCTATCACTAAGTCCATTGGTTTTCGATGATATGTCTCAAGAAAACATTAGTATCTCATTTACTTCCTAAATAACGGTTCCGCAACTATAGAATAATCACTAAGTTGTTTTGCTACAATTTTACTTGGCAGGAAAAAGTCATTAATGCTAGTAGTTTGGTAATGGGCTTGCCTCAACCGAATATACAGGGGTTTTAGATCTGTCCGTGCCAAAATTAGTGGGGTGATAGATCTCACCTAGGCAAACAAAAAATCGTATGGCGGGGGGGGTGAGCTCTCAACCGTTTGGGAGTTACAGGGTGATTCATAATTTTGAGTTTTTCATGGTATGCACATACCTCTTTTATTTTTATCTCTTCATCTACCCAACACAGCCACATGAAACAAACGCTAAAAAACAACTATCATAATTACCTTTCCAAAAATGTCAACAATGTTGATCTCACTACTACCACTGCAGGTACAGTCACGGTCAAAATTGAAAAAAATGTTTTGAAATTACCAAAATTTCAGCATTTTCTCACATTTTCTCCGAAATTTATGTAAATAGTATGCCTCTTTTTTATTTTTATTGGATTGCCCGTCTTATTACCTTTCCAAAAAGGTGCAACTTGTTCACGTAAGGAAAGTATTTAGCAATTTATACGTAGAAATCCTATCGGAGAATATTATAAAAATCAACAAATTAAAAAAATTAAACTAATATTAACTCATTATTTTATTGAATTTAAAAATAATTACAATTAATCTTGATAAGTAACAAAAGCCGTTTAAAATGTCCACCGCAACTTTCGATGCAATTCAACAACCTTCTAAGTCCCTGTCTAAGGCGTACTAAATCCTCCTATTGTTAACTGGGCTTGGATAAACTTCATACTTCATTGTTCCCCATAAGAAAAAGTCCAATGGGGTAAGGTATGGAGATCCAGCAGGCCAAGGAATCGGTGCACCTCGTCCAATCCAGCGGTTAAGAAATTTTTCACTTAGTATTACCTTCACAATGTTAGCCATATGCGCTTGTACTCCGATGATACCAGCCCAAACATTGACACTAAATGTCTGCTGGAATAAGGTAACCTGTGCCCTCTGTGGGTTAGTGTTCGACCAGCTATGGAAGTTATGGAAGTTCCTGATATCATTTCTGGTGAATTGACATTCATCTGCCAAGTGCTTAATTGGATGGGTGATGATGGTATGGACGTAATCGCCCTCGATGAATAACCCTCCAAGCCTAAGATGACAACAATACTAATCGCCTTGCGAATCGTTCCGTGCTCGTCTCAGGGTCCTGCCTCACGATGGTGATTATTTGCTGCTCGACGTCGGCAGAAGTTCCCGAAGTTTCGGGTCGTGTCTCCATGTCGTGTGGAGTCACACTTCCTGTTTCTCTTAACCTTTGGAAAGTCCGTGTAAATACCCCAATTTGGGGTGCTTGCCGGGTGTGGAATCTCCTTTGATATTCCCATACATCCGCTCTCTATTTTCCGTCTACTACACCATAAATATAAATAATATCCGCGTATTCCTCAAAATTAAATTCTCCCATATTTTACTAACTTTTGCTTAAAAACACCTGCACTTATTGATTTGTTTTTCAACTATGATAGGTATTCTTGCTGACTGACCCTTTTTTATAGCAAAATTTTCATCACGTACGAGTAACAAAACGCGAGGATACAAGGATGTGAATTCTGGCTAACACAGGCTAATATCGGCAATAAAACAAAATTACACTAACATTTTTAAAACTTGTTTGCCGTAATAATTAAAATTAATTAGCTGTTAACCCAAAAGAAACATTTTCGACCCTATATCATAAAAATTTTGTTTACTTAAAGAATTTGCTACCTAAAGTGCAATGAAATAATTAGGTAGTCAGAGATTTCTAAAAATGCAGTTTTTCTAATTATTTTTCTAACTTGGCATATTGCACCTTTTTGGAAAGGTAATAAGACGGGGGCAATCCAATAAAAATAAAAAAGAGCTATACTAATAACATAAATTTCGGAGAAAATTTGAGAAAATGCTGAAATTTTGGTAATTTCAAAACATTTTTTTTCAATTTTGGCCGTAACTGTACCTGCAATGGTAGTAGGGAGATCAACATTGTTGACATTTTTGGAAAAAACTTAAATTTATGAATCACCCTGTCTCTCCCAAACGGTTGAGAGTCCCCCCCCCCCCTGCCATACAATTTTTTGTTTGCCTAGGTGAGCTCTATCACCCCACTCATTTTGGCACGTCAGATCTGAAACACCCTGTAGATGAGAGCGGAGAGGATGAAGACTAAAGAATTAAGTTATTTTTAACTATTTTGTTGTGCTTCTTGAAATAATGGTGGTTTTGCTCTCTTAATGCTTAATTTAAATTAAGAATTGTTACTATCAATATTAATTTTTTTCATTAAGTACATCAATGTTATTTAATTTTGGCAGGTAAAATTCATTAAGTGTATTTTTCCAATTTTTACGTTAACTAAAGGCTCCAGAATGTAAATTGTTCTTTGAATATTTAAATAATACTAGCTGTAGTAGCATACAGAAAAATTCAATAAAATGTACGTATAAACTAAATTTTAAGACAACAAATTTCTTAAAACTTCATAATTTCCACTTCTCATTTATGCGACTTAATGAGTTTTACCTTTGAACCGACGATTTGTGTAAAATGTCAGGTTGATATCTATAATAAAACTCAAGTTACAGCCATATAAGTAACGGTAGTTTTATAACAAAAACCTCTCCCATCACTGCGTGCGGTGATACTCGCTGTATTATATTATTTAAACTGGTGTTTTTGTACATCCACGTGTTTTCATGTCGTATTATAGATGACTTTCATTATTAGACACTTCTGGAATTTTTTTTCAGTTTGAAATCTGTACTTATATGGTGTGTATTAATTTATTTTAAAAAGTGAAAAAAAAATATGGCTTAAGAAGGGAGTCGTGATAATATAAAAGATCGTTCACGAAGTAGAAAAAGAAAATTCCATGGAAATCAATTAAATGTTGATTCTGATGATGAAGATATACAGTATTGTAGTAGATCAGCAGCAAAATTGCTTAGCGGCTCAGATAACGATTTCAGTGTTCTTGTTAAAGAAAATCTAAGTCACTCCATAATCGCGTTCGAGATGGTTTTTATTACTTTAGCATCTATTATAAAATGCAAAAGTTGTGATAGTGAAATAACATTTTCAAAATCAGATGAACAAGGACTTGGTTTTAAACTAAATGTTACCTGTGATTGTCGCACGACTCTTTTAAATTTGTGTTCAAAAATCAATAATTATAGTTACGAGATAAATCGTCGTTTAGTGTTCGAAATGAGGTGTATTGGTGTTGGAATACACGGTATATCGCTTTTCGTGTCTTTAATGGAATTCGCTAATGATTTTTTTAATAATGCCTATTATGGAGCCTTGAAAAATATAAAAATTGCTACTGAGGGTAGTGTTAAAGATAATGTTTTGCAAAAAGCTAGCAAAGAAGAGAGGGAAGCAAACATAAAGTTTGGTTTGCCGGCCGACTCATTTACAGTTTCTGGAGATGGCACGTGGGCAAAAAGAGGTTTCTCATCCCTCATAGGAGTAGAGTGGTGCAAGTATTTGAAGTCGCAAATTCGAACACCAATTTCAAACATAAACCAGCGCTAAATACTGAAATACTAGAATATGTAAAACCAGTATTCGAAAGTTTAACTGAAACTGATTTATTGAAACGGTGCCTTGGAAGAAATACCCAGAATAGTAATGAAAGTTTAAACAACACTATTTGGTCACTCGCTTCAAAACAACATTTCTCAGGAAAAAATGTTATTGAATTGGCCACTGCAATTGCCACATGTATATTGAATGAAGGTCATGGAACACTTCTAAAGATCATTGAAATCATGGGTGTCCAGATAGGACCACACTCATTCACATGAACAACAAAAAAAGATTCTGAACGCATCATCTTAATGGAAAAACGTACGAGTAAAACTTCAAAACAAGCGCGCATCGAACGAAAAAAGGCCCGCCAGGAGCAGGAGGATGCTTATGAAGCCATGTATGGGTTGCTATATGGTCCTGTGGTAGATGACGAATAAATGGTAAGCTATTATTTCTGTAAAAATGTTATCTTAGAATTATTAGTACTTAAAACTTTAACGCGGTTTCCTCAAAACTGTATTTTTCAAATTTACCCACAACAGAAAAATCTATTCGTTCGAACAGCCTTAAATTTTGACGCGTTATTTTTAAATAATTTTTCCATACAATGAAACTCTAAAAATTCATTATTATGCCAAACTGACCGTTTGGCGCGAGGTTTAAAGTAAAAAAGGTGGTTTTTCACTTTTTTTTAAGCGCGCTATTCTTACAATTTGGGAGGAAATGGATTTTTAGGTAGTTCATTGTAGAAACCTCTACTTTAAGAGTGCGGGCAAATTCGCCGTTTTAAAAAAAGGTGTCAACTTGGCGCTTCGTTGCAGGGAGAAGCAGGCAAAAAAATATATATATAGTCGATGATATGTACTTTTATATGTAATATTTTTTTCTTGTGTATAATAAATAGATTCGCCAAAATTTTTTTTAAAAAAGTATATTTTTTTTAGTAATCCATGAGAAAGGCCCCTTAAGAATTGAATAATGCAGCATCGTACTGAAAAAGTTCAAGGTTGCTTTTTGGGTGTCTTTTATGAATAAAAAAAACAAGCTTCTGCAAATGGTAAAAGCGTTTCCACTGCTTGCTCGTGAATTTTATACGAAAAAGCAATAACAGGATACCGTTTTGCCAATATTGAAGAGATAAAGACGAGAAGAGAATCTCTGAAAGAGCTATACGCCATACCAAAAATTGCCTTGCTTCGAAGATTGGAAAAATCGCTGATACAAGTATATACTTAATGTGGACTATTTTAAAAATAAATAATAACATAAATAAAATAAACATATTTTGCGAAAAACGAAAATTCCGAACAGTTTTTAATCAAACCTCGTAAGAACTTGCAAGTAGTAAGCAACATTAAAATAAAAAGTATTCAATATATGCTTTGATTTGCCTGCAGAGCATACAGATATTTATTACGGACCTGCCCTAAAAGAAATTGTTGATGTTAATAGAGTATTTTTAACTCACCTTAGACATGTAATTTTCCTCCGAATGCTGGGCATATCCTTTTTCTACTAGTAAATCATTGAAGCTGTCTCCTCCCATTTTCAATACAACGGAAGTAATTCCGTTCACAACAGAATATACCTAAAACAAGCCAGTTCGAAAAATAAAAAATTAAACGACAATAACTTGGCTTACTATCAGTATAACTGAAGCAAAACACATTTCATGGTTTTTGCAGAGATGAATGATTTACAAATTTTACTCATACTCCTATTTTTTTTAAATTACCTCAATTTCAACAATTCCCTCATCAGCCAAATTTTGCATTAAGTCCATTGCTTGTTCAGGCCACTTTCCATTAGGGCAATTGATTGAAGATGGCTGAACTTCTGCCAAGCAGCATTCAAATACTCGAGGTGGAAAGTCTTTTAGCCGGCTAGAAATTGGACCGAATTTGCGTAGTTTTTTAAAATCCATTACTTCGTGATTACCGTAATCAAGGAATAAAACCTAAGCAACAGTATTAAGTATTAATTATTATTAACAATATATATAACAACTAAGGTAACTTACCCGAAAGGATACTGAATGTTGATATCTGTCAACCAGGTTTATTATTCTAGCCCTGTGATAAGACTGTGATCCTCTTGAATCTGCAAACGGAGCACCAACAATCATTCCTTTAGATATTTCAGAGGCATTAAAGAAAGGAGAAATGTCTGAATCTGGTCCATTTAAGTCTCGCGTAATTTCTTTTAAGCGTTCCTCTTCAGACAACGGTTGGAACCAAAATTTATCACAATGCTCGATCTAGTTGAGAATAATCAATTTCTTAAGTTAATAAAATTAATAAATAATTCTTACGTGAGTAATTTTTCCACGAACTGACTGCATATACATCGAAGGAATTACTACCATTTCAGGATTCTTGATTTGTTTCCTCTTTGGAATCCACTTTCCTTCATCCATGACACCTAACTCTTTATTTTCAGCGTAAGTAACTGCATCACGAGGACTGGGAATATAAAATTGATTAAAAGTTTTGATTTTTACAACATTGTCTTACTTCATAACTTTAATTGCTGTTGGGCTGCGCAATTGTCTCATTTTGATAGCTTTATAAACCTCAGGTCTAACACGTCCTGGGACCGAAAGAACTAAGTTATTCGCGTCTCCATATTCCACATCGATATCGCTTTTAAATGTAATAAAAACTTTCTGGGATCCACCTTCGAAACGAACTTCGATATTTTTTGAAGCGATTGCGGCTTGTTTAAACAAATCTTTAATTGATTCAACGTACAATTGGCCAATATATTTTGAATCAAATCCAGAAAAATAAACTGTATTGCACGGATCATGACCACCCAAGGATTGGAACGCCATACGTTCAGCATCTGCACTTCCACTTTCAGTACGAAGAAAATAATTAGGATAAAATGCACCTGAAACAAAAAAGAATTGATTTTGAATTAATTATTATAAGCGCAGAAACTGCAAAAATTATTAGAATCCTTTATTAAGAAGGGTAAGCACCGTGCTCAGCAAACGCCTTATGGCGATTTGTTAGAAAATCGGGAATAAGTAAACGACCATCTCATTCCGAATTTATTGTATTTCTGCCTGAATGCGCTTTATTGTCGTTTTCAACTCAATGCTAATTGCACCGCATTATAATTTTGACTTAGTTTATGCCTTGAGCATTTTAGAGGACAATCTACCGGTGTAGAAATGCTTTTCAACTTTATCTACGTGCTTAAATTTTTGGTATGTTCTATAATTGTTACTGTCTTTATTTTACTTTACCGGAAGCAATTTACTTTACCGGAAGCAAGTATGAGCTTCCACGTCATACTTTTTTGTCACGATTACATCACGACACCACTGAGGATGACATCGTTAACTTTATTTCATCATGCACGGGGATTGATCGGAGCTTGTCTGCAAAAGAATTGATACACGACGCCGACAGCAGGGTTGTTCCTTCTCTGCTTCATTTAAACTTCTTGTACCGGATGCTTTTTTTCATTCGGTACTTTGCCCCGACATCTAGCCATGTAATTCTATCGTCCGTGAATTCATTCCAAGGATTCGCTTGAACGCAATAATATATCATCAGAAAACGCATCATCCCTTTACTATGCCAACGTAACTGGACTGCGCTCTAAACGACTCGACTCTTTATTGGCTCGATGAATAATTGTTTCGACGTGGTCTTGGACTTGTGGAAGAATTGCAGACGCTGAGCTCATTGGTTCTTTGGCTCTGAGTATTTGGTTTTCTGCCGCGACCGCCACCTTTCCGCTCCTGATGCTCCGGTAGGCGGTGGTGTTCTCTGCGCTATTCGCCGTGGCATTCCGTGCATGGTCGAATTCTTTTATGTGGTTCTCAGGCTCCCACACAAAAACGTATACAGTATTCCACCTGGATCGCCCTCTGGTTGTTATGAGTTGATGTCTATTTGTATCGAAGGACTGGCTGATTTGCTGCTTCCGTCGGATGACCTTATGCTTCTTGGAGATTTTAATATGCCTTGGGTCGGTTGGGAGCGCTCCTCGGAAAAGGATTGCCTACTACCATTTTTTCGGCTGATCCACAGTACATTTCGGCCTTCGCAAATTCCATTGCCTCTTGCCGTTAGTCACAGGCCTGTGATGTGATGAATGACTCGGGCAAGTTTCTGGATTTGGTATTCTCTGCTCGAGTACTGTCGTGAAGCACTGTCTATTTTCCTTGTTTCCTGAGTCTTGTCACCATCAGGCATTGCATATCATCCTTGATTTTGATCCTGTATTGACGGCATCTTCTGATTCAAGTAATTTTTGTTATAACTTTAGCAAGGCTGATTATTATAAACTTAATAATTGGCTCTTTGCCTGTGATTGGAAGAATGTTCTGAATTAAATCGACTTTGCGTGTTGAGCCTAAACAGTTCTGGGGGTTCGTAAATTCTAAGCGTTATTGTGATGGCTACCCTTCTGTGTTAAGTTTTGGTGACACCGAGAGTGACGAAACCCTGACGACTGTTTGGCGATTTTTAGCAGCGCATTTTTGACTACTGACTGTGATACTATAGATAAGGATTTTACTCATATGACGAGGCTTTCGCCGACTGCCCTGTAAACCAAAGACCTAGCGTTTGACGAAAATACTGTTTTAAAGCATATTTCTGGTTTGACTGATAGTTTCTCGTGTAGTCCTAATGGTATCCCTGCTTGCTTTGTAAGAAACTGTCGTATGTCCCTAGGTTCTATTTTGTAACTTTGTAACTTATTTAACTTATCTGTTTGTTGTGATGTTTTTCCGAAATCCTGGCAAGTATCTGTCATCATTCCCCGACATAAGAAGGGAAGAAAACGTGACATATCAAGCTAATTTATGTTGTATTGGTACAATTGTTAAAGCTCTTTTTCACGAATTTTAGCAAGGCTTTTGACAGAATTACCACTAGTGTTCTTGTTCCATCGATTTTCGTTAATTGGATTCGTTCCTATCTATGTGATCGCACGCAACGTGTTCTATCTCGAGGTACACTTTCTAATAATATTTATGCCACCTCCGGTGTTCCTCAGGGCAGCCATTTAGGACCATTGCTTTTTATCATTTACATCAATGATGTATCCTTAATTCTCCCTAATTGGAGAATTCTATGTACGCTGATGACGCCAAAATTGTCCGCGTTATTTCAAGTGTGAACGACTGTGCACTATTAAACTTTGACTTAGACGCCTTTCATAATTGGTGTTCTACAAACTTCCTTTCCCTAAATATTATCAAGTGCACTACTATGTCGTTCTCTCGATTAAGGAATCCAGTGCACTTTAACTACACCTTAGACGGTAGCTCTCTGAACAGACTTGACAAGACCAAAGATTTAGGGGTCGTGCTAAATACGACCTCTTCCTTTGACAACCATATCAACACTATCGTAAACAAAGCTAGTTCTGCTCTGGGCTTTGATAAGCGATGGTCTAAGGAGTTTGATTACCCATATATAATTAAACTCATTTTTTTTAAGTCCGTAAGACCTGTTTTGGAGTATGCTAGTCCTGTGTGGTCTCCTTTTTATGCGACTCATATTAATCGCATTGAGGCTGTACAGCGTAGATTCGTAAGATTTGCCCTTTGCGGCCTTCCTTGGATCGATCCTCTTCGGCTGGCTCCCTACGCTGACCGATTAAAGCTTATTTCCTTGGAGTCCCTTGAAAGTAGACGCGACAACTCCAAAGTTGTTTTTGCCTTCGATTGCTTGCAAGGCGCGGTTGATTCCCCTGAATTGCTGGGAGCTCTGTATTTATCGATTCCTACGCGCCCCTTGAGGAACCAAAGCTTTCTCCATATTCCCCACCACCGCATCAATTATGGTATGCATGAGCCTATTACATCTATGTCTCGTCTCTTTAATAATCATTTTGAGTTTATTGATTTTCACTTGTCAAGATCTCAACTGAAGAATAAGCTTTGTTCGAGTTACTTTTTCTTTTTCTTATGTAGTTATATTGTTATTTTTGATGTAGAAATCAGTATTTGATGAAGCTTAATAATAATAAATAAGGCTTTATGTATAAGTTCGACAATAAAAACCTTCTGAGATTGTTATTCCTATCAAAATTTCGTAGCGAATTGGATTCTGTTCAATAATTACCTTTTTACTAGGACTGGCAACGAGTTACGTTTCTTCTCAAAATTTAATCAAGATTAACCAAATTGAATGTATTTAATTTTCATCACATTCATTAAATAAATTATTTTAATAGTTTTTTAAATGAATAAAATTAAATAGAAACTCAAAATTACTTAAAAATAACATTGTACTGCCTAAAAATTAAAAACCAAAATATTACTTACCAGCAATAATAATCTTTAAAACAATTGTCTTTTCTTTTTCTCGCCAGTTAACCCGCTTTACGCCGGTGATTTCTTTAATTCCCAAATTATTAAGACGATCTTTAATTTCATTAACAAGCAAATGCATTTCTCTCATTGATCTTGTGTTAATGAAATACCGCCTAGCCCACGATTTTTCGGTATCTTCATCATCAAAATTATGCTGTTCTTTCATACTGCACCAAACCTATCGTCAATTAAAAAAAAATATTTTGTTATATGTCAATCATAACTAAAAGAGACGATCAAAAATAACCTAAATGACTTTAAAAATGTACTTAGAATACAATATAAAAATCAATCAGTCAAACACCGCTCCAAGCGTTTTTTCCAATCATGGAATGCCGTCTCATAAGCTTCCTTTGGAACGCTCGTTAGTACCGCCTGTGACTGATGAATAATGTTATCACGATCTTAAAACGTTCAAAAAATTTCGATAAATTTACATCTGGGATTCTTGTTCGATTATTCAAACCAAATACTCTAAATCCTTTCTTTTTGATTGAAAATCAAAACAAAATCGCAGAACCACACCTATACATTTCAGATTTTCTTTCACAGTAACTTATACAATTGGAGTAGATTTAATTTATTCGAAAGGGGAGTGTTTATGCCTTTAGTTGTTATGTAATTATATGACGTTAGGTTATGGAGAGAGCACGTGGAAAACTTATGTTTATTTTTTGATCGCCCTTTGTAAAATTTATTCTTACCTTGTAAGCTTTTAAAATAGCAAACAAATCACTACCAGATCCATCAGACCATGTCAATTTTTGAGAATATGCAGGAAGACCGTTATTAAACGGAAATTCAAAAATACTTTTCACATTTAAACCAGCCGCTGTAAAATAATATGTATTACGTATATTACGAACTAGGTATGAAAATGAAAACTCACCCATGATGATGGACTCTTCCAATACACTAAACATATATCCAAATATGATAAGACGACTAATACGAATATCCACTGGTAAAGCAGCCATCACTCGACCAATAAAAGTTATATCGCCATCAAAAGCTTCATAATTTCCGTTTACAGTTTTATATAGAGCTCCTGCTTCCTTTAAAACAAGTATAGTGTTCCTAATATCTGACAAATTTGGTGGGCTCATTGCTAATGCGAGAATGGCATGTGGTGGTCCCATATCTAATAACTTCGCTCTAAGGACAATATTTTCTAATGGGCATCTAACCATTTCAGGCGTGCCATATTCTTCCATAATGTTCTATAAAATTATAAAAAATAATTAATGAATTGTGAAAGAGCACTATTGGAATGATATGAAAATATTGCTTAAGGGGTACTTTTAATATTATGCTGTTGTGTAAATCTGATTCCTTGTCTTGATACGTATATAAGTCATTACATCAATAAAAATTATTCAAATTCGTTCTCTTATATTGCTTTACTAGGGTAGATGCTCCAGTAAATGACCGATTAAGAGTAAACTCGGTCGTTATGTTCAATTCAATTCATTTATTTTTACCTCAACACAAATATGAAATTTACATTATCTTATGAGTATGCGTAGGATAACAAAAAAATTATTTAAGTAATATAAAAAACAATAAAAAATAATAATAATTCATTGTAAAAAACTATGGATGGGAAAGAATTCGAAACTAAACTTTAGCATTATCCATATAAATATAAATTATCATGACTATTGCAAAAAAGAAAACAGTAAACGTACTTAGAAAGAGTAAGATAATTAAAATAGAAGTTATATAGTATAACAAAAAGCCAATTTACAAAATTCTTTTTTTTTATAAATTGCAATGCCTGAGATGAGGAACAGTTCAAGCTTGAATTTTCCTCTGCTAATTGGCCCCCTGAGAGAAGGTGGGAGCTGATTCCACAGTCTGGCCGCCTGGACATAAAACTGACGCTCAGATACCACACACAGGTAAACCGTAGAATGATCAAAGCATTGGTGCGTGTAGAACGAACAAACTGGAACTTACTATAAAGATAATCAGGTTTTTTATAATATAATATATTGATAAGATGCGATAGAACATCCAACAACAGAACAAATACGTATAAGGGGATACATGGTCATATCTACGAAGCCAATAAATATACCGTACAGCCGAATTAATAGCTACATTTAGTTTACGTGATGAAGCCAAATCCATCCTTCTCACAACTGTACGTAATTAGTGGAAGAATTAACGTCCGAACGAGCATCAGTTTAGTGGAAGTAGGGATATATGATGATGAGGCAGAGAGCATGCGAAGGGTGCTGTATGTTTTAGAAACAATACTACTAATATAATTATTCCGGGAGCGGTGTTTCGGGTCGTTATCTTGTCGAAAGACCCAGGCTAAGTGCAAATAATTGTCTGCGAAATTTCCTTTAAATTTTCGTTTAAAATGCCTTTATACATTTCGAAAGTCATTTTTCCATCTATCTTTTCAATTGGACCAACGCCAGATGAAGCAAAACATCCCCAAACCATTACTGACGGGCCACCATGTTTTAAGGTTTTTTTTGTGTACCTTGGGTGCAATTCTTTTAACGTAGGGTCTTCCATCATTCCCGAACACATTGAACTTCGACTCATCGCTCCAAACGACTAGTTTCCAAAAGTTTTGTTTCTTCAAAATAAAAAAAGTTACACAAACAAACCGTAAAACATGGTGGCCCGTCAGTATTGGTTTGCGGATGTTTTACCTCATCTGGCGTTGGTCCAATTGAAAAGATAGGTGGAAAAATGACTGGCGAAATGTATAAAGGCATTTTAAACGAAAATTTAAAAGGGGATTTCGCAGACAATTTGCCCTTAGCCTGGGTTTTTCAACAAGATAACGACTCGAAACACCGCTCCCGGGTCGTTAAATCTTGGTTGGAGGTCAGCCACATACAAATTCTGTAGTGGCCTGCACAAAGTCCCGATTTGAAACCCATCGAAATCTTATGGGGGATCATAAAAAGAACTGTTGCAGCGAAAAAACCCCGCAATAAGCATTCTCTTTGGGAAATCATTCAGCAAGAGTGGTACATCTCTTCAGACCAATGTGAAGCATTGGTTAATACTATGAATAGCAGATGTGCGGAAGTCATTAGAAACAAGGGCTTTCCAACTAAATATTAAATGTAAGTAAGGTAAAATCAAATTATAAATAAAAAATATAAAAAAAATTTTTTTTTCTCAGGTGACTTATACACAAATGAGTTTATTTTTGAAAAAAATTGGAATAAATGAATTCGTTACACTTGATTTGTATTGTTTTCTATTAACTTAATTTAATATTATCAATAGAAGTTAAGAACTACACAGAGTAAAACCAACTTAACCATGTGACTTAATTATATGAGCACAAGTGTATATAAAAAAATGTTTCACGATCGAAAAAGTGTAATATACTACACAAATTTTAAATTTAAAGTCACTCATTCGATTGTATCTGAGCCTGTAAGAGCTTAGTCCCGGGACCGAAATTCCTTTCGCGCAGGCCCGTACGTGGTACCCCCCGGGCCCGCATTTTGTCTCTACGGGCCTGAGTAAAAGCGACCTATTTATAAGGTTCGGGCAAAAGTGGCTTAGAAAATGTTCCGCGCAAAAACGAATCGCGTGAGATTCCTGGTAAAAACGAATCGTAGAAAATTTCCAGGCAAAAACGACTTAACTACTTAACTGCATTAACTTTGCATTACTTTTTGTAGTTAAATAGTTTTTCCCCGGAAATTTTCTACGATTCGTTTTTGGCCGAAATCTCACGCGATTCGTTTTTGCGCGGAACATTTTCTAAGCCACTTTTACCCGAACCTTACAAATAGGTCACTTTTACTCTCAGCCCGTCATATCATAATCACATTACATTTAGAAGGATTTAGGACCAGCTTATTATCATTGCTCCAGGTAGAGAGAGCGGAGAGATCCTCATTAAGCTTATCTTAAGCTTATCTATACCATCATCAATGAGCCCCAGAGGCATTGAGATACATAACTGTAAATCATCAGCATAGAGATTAAATCTCGAAAATTTAATAGTATTTGGCAAATCATTAATAAAAACTGAAAAAATAGCGGCCCCAAGATGGATCCTTGTGGAACACCACAGTTAGTTCCAAGAAAACCAGATGTCAAGTTATTACACTTCACCATTTGCTTGGTGAATCTATTGCTAAAGTAGGATGCCACAAGCTTACAGGCTGGGCTTATAAAATTGTATATGTTACTAAGCTTGCTAATTAGAATGTTATGATCAACATTGTCAAAGCCTTGGAGAAATCCAAAAGGACGACCGCAGTGATGTTATCATTATTAATCGAGATGCGAATGTCATCAGTAACTTTTAGGAGCGCCGTAGTACAACTAAAACGAGATCTAAAGCTAGACTGAAAAGGATTAATAAGATTGTTGCTATCCAAATTCACAAATATCTGCTTGTGAAGAATACGTTCGAATGCTTTAGATAAAAATGGCAGAATAGATATTGGTCTGTATCCAGCAAATGTTGACTTGGGATTCTTCCTGATTGGGATAATCTTGGTTTTTTTCGCTTTTTTCTATTGGGAAGGATATGTAGAGGTTAACAGAATCGTATTAAAAACATGGGTAAGCCGCAGAATGATAAAAGGAAGAATCAACTTAACAAACTTAGGGTGAATGCCATCCAAACCAACTGCATTCGATTTAATGGAAAGAATAGCTTTTATGACTTCTTCAGCATTAACTCCGGAGAAAGAGAAACCCTGAAAAGGTGTAATGTTATCAAAGACATTTACTATATTAACTGAATTGGATATTGGAGGTATAAATCGTGGAAGCAGAAGCAAAGTTAGAATTGAACTCATCAGGATCAGCATCAGTCAAATCTCTCATTGGGGCCCCAATGAAAGCACTCTTAAGATTGCTCCAGAGCTTTTTGTTTGTAGCTTCATGTTAAATTTAGTTCTATGATAGCTCACTTTAGATTTAAAAATGGCATTGGTAACGTTATTGCGCAGCCTACGGTATTCATCCCTAAGGAAAGTTGTTCGAAAAAGTTTCCATCTTATGTATGCGTTCTCGTTCGCCGATTAAGACTAAAATCCTTGAAGTAATCTATGGACATTTTATATTTGGAACAGAAATTTTTTTTGTGGAACAAACCTATTGAAGGGGTAATCTAGATTGTTATCAAATAGCAACAGTAGTGATTAAGCATTAGAAGTAAGGCAAAGGTTGCCCCAGTCGATGCCCATAGTTTCGATGAGAAGGCTATTCAAATCCACATTTTTGAAATCCCGATACACGAAATCATGCCCGATACTATTACCAGGTTTAATATCATAGATAACTAAAATCAGATCGGTTCTGGAGAAATCAGGTAACATAATTTGGTTATAAAATAGCACAAGACCAGGGTTAGACACAAAAAACAAATCTAATAGAGTAGAAGAGGTCTCCGTGAAATGTGAAGGTAAAGTCGAATTCACAACAGATAAACCAAAACAATCCGTTAATTCAAGGAAAGCACTAGTACCATGACATGCCTAAAGTAAATTGCAGTTCAAATCTCCGGCAATGATTAGCAGTTACATTGCCGACATAGATCTGAAAAGACTTCTTCCAGAGGGCTAATATCAGTAATATGTATGGGTTTGTATATAACACCAACCAGAACTCTATCCGAATCCACAATGAAATCCAGAAGATATTCAATTTGCGAGCCCGGGGTAGGTTGGGCGACGATTTTTCCGCGGTAATTGTTTTTTAAAAATATCGCGACCCCACCACCAACTCTGTCAATTCTATCATTCCTAAAGCATGTGTAGCCACTGAGGGACACCAACGAATCATGTACGTGAGGTTTCCGATTCCCCAATAATGTCCGATTCCCCAATAATTCTAAACTCATCAACCTTCGCACCTTCTGCACAGAACATTTAGAAGAGCTCGTGAATTATCAAGACCGCCAGACTTGTGTGCACTGGAGTAATTTATTAAACAATATAAAATAATAAGTTAATATTAGGATAGGCCGTAGCAGAAAAAAATAAAAGCAAGCGATTTAAAAGAAAGCTTATAAATTCAAATCTACAGGAAAATAATAATATATCTAAAGTATAATAGCAGCTGCAGTTAATAAGTAGCATTTCAGTTAAACATATCGTAAAAAGTTTAGTGCACAAATCCAACAACATTAATAAATAGCAATATATATATAAAAAAAAGAAAGAGAAAAGAAAAGAAAAACTAATCTTATGACTAAGAAAAACAATAAATACTCGCAATGGAAATTATTCTTCATAAAAACATAGTTAACAGCAGCCACAAGTTCATGTAATTAAAAAGGAAAATATGATTCAAACTTAAGAAGTACATGTATGTGACGGGGAAAAGGTTTAGATTAAATATATATGAAGTGAAAAAGCGATCAATTCTAAAAAAAGTATTGATTTTTGAAAAATATGAGAAAATGACATTGCACCAGCAAATGACCGGGCTGGTCCAATAAATGAGCGATTTCATTATATGGGATGTTTTTTTATTTCATAGAATTTAAACAATTGTGATATCAGATTTTGAACCAGTTTTAATAATTTGTAGTATTACATTTTTAATTATGTGCAATATCACATTTTTAATCGTATTGCATCACTTAGGGCTAGTCGAACTACTCAACAAAGATTTCTCTTTTTTAATTCTGATTTTTTCCAGTCTCTTTTGTTCTTTTAGCTCTTTTTCTATCGCTCGCTCTTCTTTTTTCTTTGCTTTTTAGATTTGCTCTTTTTCCTTTCCTTCAATTTCGGTAATCATACTTCTTTCTGCTGTTCTTTTTCGGCTTGTTCCAGTCATTTCTTCTTGATATTTTTTTTGCAATTTTTTTCGATCAACTTTAAACTGCAATTAGTCTATTTGCAACTGTCTATATTTTCCAGATGTAACTGTAAAAACCGGATCTTCGTTTTTATTTCGATGCATGGAATATAGAGATGCTCTTTCCATATATTATGCGCAGCACTTGAACTTCTTAATGCTTTCAAGTACGGCCCAGGTGTGATGTTTGTGTTGCATAGAAACATTTGGATTTATTTATTAACTAAATTCATAGTTCCGCTGACATGTTTACGCAGACTAGTTCCATGCTCTTTCCATATATTATGTGCAGCACTTGAACTGCTTAATGCTTTCAAGTAAGGCCCTGGTGTGATGTTTGTGTTGCATAGAAACATTTGGATTTATTTATTAACTAAATACATAGTTCCGCTGACATGTTTACGCAGACTAGTTCTATGCATAAGAGGAAACGTTTCATGTTCAATCCCCCTTTGAACTATTTTGCGCAAGCTTAGTAGGCGGTCATTCATTGGAAAACTAACTTCACAAGTTCATTAGTAAATGACATACTAGTACACAGAAAAACTACGATGATTCACATCAACTTCTTCGTAAGTTTGTACTTACGACAATATAAAACTGCATTACCTACTTAAAAATTTGAGCGAAAAAACATGCTTACCGTTGTTATTGCAATTGAAATTGAGACGCCGTGCACTGCCTACTATAACATACTAGTGTGAGTCTGAATCATGTATAGACCCCTCAACATAACGTATCACAATATCATACACATCGCGCAGGTTTGTGCGAAATTTTTTTAGACATGTGTGAATGTTTGAGTAATACTGTGGACACATTATTCGCTAAATTTATAGTTGTATACACTTTACCTATTTAAATAACTTTCAAATCGGTAATTTATTGGTGATCGGTCATTTACTGAAGCATCTACCCTATGTTTTTACGAAAATACTCACGTCGCCTGCTTATACAAATAAAAACTTTTCTCGGTACAGGTTTGTGTTATCTAATCTTATCTTTTATCTTATACTACCTCTTTTCTCATTTTCTGATATCGCTTAAAGCAATATCATGATCAAGAAGGGTTAAATTTGAAAAGACCTTTTTCATTGCTGCGAACTAGAGTTAATACAAAAAAAATTATAACGTAGTTTTCAAAATACTTACATCATAAAAATACTTTGAAACTAATCTGTATACTCTTCCGTTCATGACACGTCCAGCTCGTCCAGACCTTTGCCGACAATTACTTCTCGCTGCCCAATGAAGTTGTAGTGTAGTCAAATTTGTACTTGAATCTGTCACTAATGACTTCGTCAGACAAAAGTCGATTACTGTAGAAATTAATAAATTAAAAGCGAGTTGTGAAGAATACTTATATATTATTTACCATATTTAACATCAGGAACAGTTATAGAACTTTCAGCAATATTAGTTGATAGTATAATTTTTCTATGCCCTTGAGGAGGACGACGGAAAACCTTTTGCTGTTCATCGGCGGATATCATTGAATGAAGTCGAATGGGCAACAATTTGATATCAGTATTCCTTAAAATAAAATTTTTAATAAAAGCATATAAAGGGAAAAATTTAATACGTACAAATCTTTTAATTTTAAAAGAGTCTTATCCATTTTATCAATTTCATTTATACCTGGCAGAAATATTAAAATTGAAGGCTTTTGTCCAGCTTGCAAAACTTCTTCATCCTGATTATCGAGTTTTTCACACACAACAATTAGTTTTAATGCAATTTTGTACATTTCATCAGAGATTCCTGGTTCGTCGTAATTAATATCAACATTCTAACAGGTAACATATTAAAAAATATATGCAGTGGCTACAAAAAACAACAACTTACACTTTTTAATCTATCTAACTGATTTAGATAGAAGTCCTTGACATTAAACATCCGTCGCGTGTCGACTTTGACTGTAGGTGCAGGAACTAATGCCCCATTTTGTCCTATTTTAAAATAGTCTGAAAACTAAAATAATATAGAGTAGGGAGAATTGTAAAATTTATCATTTTGAATAATACTTCGTTAGCATCAATTGTGGCAGACATCAAAACAACTTTAACATGGGGAGAGTTTGTAGTTAGAAGTCGACGAATAATGATTAATAAGAAATCCATGTCTTGATCCCTTTCATGTACTTCATCCAAAAGAACGTGAGTGTAATTCGACATATCCTTAGATTTTATTAATTTTTGGAGTAGAATACCAGTAGTGCAATAAAGCAGACGGGTGTCTTCGGACGCATTTGCGTGTAGGCCAACCTAAAAAAGCACAATATAAAAAAATTTATTAAGTATTTAGTATTATGAAATAATACGAATAATACGAAATATTTAACAAAATTACGAGGTTAGTCTAACTGAGTAGTCTAATTTAGATATTTATTTATTTTAGAATTTTGATTACTCAAAATCGAGCACTAACGGCGGATATATTGGTCAAACCATAGATACATGAAATTGGTCTTAATTTAAAATAACATGCCCCTGTATGCAAAACAATGTCAATTCGTGCAGATTTCATTCTTATTTAAAAACGGGGATTTGATTCTAGTTACAAGCGACATTAACTTGAAAAGAGTAGTTAATATTGACTTTACTAATATTTGTTTCGTTTTCATCTTTAATGTTCAATAATTAATGGCACTTTTTTGACATGGTTAATTTTGTGTTACGAAAAATAATAACATTGCTTCACCACGCAATTAGAATGAACTAAGAAGAGTTGTTCGTTCATTTTAAGGAGATATTTACATAAATAAAAAAAAACTGTCAAATGTGATTAGGGACTTGCGCGTACCAACAGTTGTACTGTGTTGATGATTTCGTCCTTTTGCTAAAATAAGTTTTCATTTGTCGTAATTTCTTGAACTGACTATAATTGACATTATCATAGGAATAATATTTTTTCTCACCTTGCCGCTTAATTTACTTTTATAACTACAACTATCTCCCTCGCTCCCTAGTTTCCGTAACCTTGTTGGGCATGTGGCATCTGATTCGAGACGAAGGACTACAAGAGGAGCTACATTTGCACCGACTCTGCAACTACCAATGGCCTTTTTATGATAATCTGTTGTCAGAAGAAAACAAGCATAGTTCGCCGACGGTGGGGTTAGTGCCTGGGACCTCCGAGATGGAAAACTGACACGTTATCATTTACTCCACCGACGACTTATCTTTCAACTATAGAGCCGTTCAAGTCTTACGTAACGCAGTTAGGAGGTGGGGTCTTGTGAAACGTTACGTTATAGGGTGGAGGGGGGTGAAGCAACGCGTTACATAACATTAAGTTTTTGTTAACTCTTAACTCGTGACTCACGGCTCAGTTTATATCTACAGTACACATATTTTTTTACATACGAAAGAGTCGCGTCACTGAGTATACCTTACAAGACGACCTTTTCCGCTGCCTTAAATACCAGCATGCATTTCAATGAATCTTTATCGTATAGTTAACCTTTTCTTGGCTTTAGATGGCGTTGGTCAGTTTATCTACGGAAGGTAACAATACCAGACCAATAAACATTAAAAACGATTTTTTATAACTTAAAACTGCTGTTTCGAGAAAAATGCATTTTTCTCGAAACAGAATTTTTCAGCGCGCGGGGCGCTCTGCAGCTTCCACGAATGAATCCATTGACTTGAAATTTGTTCAACCGTACAGGAAACTTAATTTCGGGGGCCTTATCGAGGCGATAGGGGACCAGTAACGATGGAAATACTGCAATATGTTTTTTAGAATCGTCTGAATTAGTTCAAAGAATTATTGGCGCAGATCTTCAACTTATTCAAAGACTTCATGTTATTATACAAGTATTGTCATGAGGTTTTGCAGTCGACATCGCAACTTTCAATAATTACTGCTTAGAAACAGCAATATCGTTCGTCGTCTTGCACAATTGGTATAATATGCCAGCACATAAGGTACTTATTCACGGCATGCAAATTATTGAAGCAGCTGATCTTCCAAGACCGAGATCGTCCTTCTGACAAAGAAGCGCATTCCGTTGCTGATCGAGATGCGGGTAGGAGACATGTCGGTCCAGATCCGGCCCGCGATCAAATACCTGGGGGTGAGCCTCGATTGTATGCTCTCCTTCTGGACGAGATCAAGGGCCGGGCCGATAAGGCGGCTGCGGTGACAGCGGCGCTGAGCAGGGTTATGACCAACATTGGCGGACCCAGATCCTGCAAAAGGCGCCTATTACTCCGCACCGCCGAGGCCCTAATGAACTACGGAGCAGAAGTCTCGCTTGATTCAATGCGGTGGGAGAGGTACCGTAAGCGTATACTTGCGGTACAACGCCGCGCAGCGCTCCACATTGCGAGCTCCTACCGCACGGCCTGGGAACCGGCAGTGCTAGTGGTAGTGACCTCTTAGCCAGGGAGCGGCAGTACGTCCATATGGACAAAACCCATTTTTTGGGGAGAGGCCGCGAGAGTGGCTCGGGCCAGGACCATGGCGGCCTGTCAAGAAAGGTGGGCTCGAGAGTCGCGGGGCCGGTGGACAGCCAGAGTGATCCCTTCCTTCGCCAAAAGGAGGGAGACAACAGCGGGATCACTTGCTAGCTTGTTGGGGGGCGAGAGAGCGGGGGCTCCTGTTGGGGAGTCAGTCCTGCTGACTTGCGGGCCTCGTGGGAGGCTGCTCTATAGGACTCCACCACGAGGTAATGTCTCCCAGACGGTTTCGTGGTGGTACTCCTGGAGGGGGGAGGGGACTTTTAGCCGGTAGGACTGGTCCTTAGCCAGGTGAGCCCGGCACACGGATGGCTTCGGTCAAAAAAAAACGGAAGTTGTCTTAAGATGTTCAGGAAGCGACAAACAAGGATTTCAAAAAATTTACAGAAAATTATTCGCGAAAAATTTCGCGGGAAAAATAATGGAAGATGTATTCCATTGGCTCCTAATATCTTCAGACCCCTTAATTACAGGAATACGAATACCCTAAAATACGGAAAAAATTAAGTAATGAAGCGTTTAAAGGGTTTGGGATTAAATGTCAGTTACATGGTTGAATATAGTTTCATATTGTATATTTGATAAAATTTCTTAGATTATGTCTCCATACATGATGAGGAAAGTGAGGATTCCGAAAAACTTGTTAACTACGACGGATTTCATGAAGGCACTACGGAAAGTTCCGGCAGCTACGGGGGGTATAAATCAAAACCAAAAATTTATGGAAAAAAATTTAGTTGTTTCAAATTCAAATAATTTTATTGAACCACTACACTAACGATATTTCAGAATTCCAGAAGCGTACAAAACGTATATTTGTCTTTTTCAGGCTCCCTTCTTTTTTGATTCCCTGATTTTTCCCCGTTTTCCAGAAAGTGGCCACCCTGTTTTTGTATGTTAAGGACATGTTTTGTCGTACCATGAACCATGGGGTTTTTAATTGAACCAAAAATGTCAATTTGACATGCAAAAAAGGGCCATTTTTTGACGAGAATTGTATACTTTTTTCTAAAGACTGCCATTATATTTTCAATATTTTTTTAAATTCCTGCTTGATTTCTTTTATTCCATTCATTTTCGAGGCGCCAATCATGGCAATAGTGAACTTTCTTTTGTATTCATATGCCCTATTAATACGGTATAAGTCCCGTACATTTTAATGTTTTGATCGGTAAACATGTGTGTATTTGTAAACAATGTTGGCAGAAATACAGCAATTAGCAGATCTACCTTTCATGCAGCCATGCTGAAATGAACCTAGAAAAGGTAAGCAGTGGACGTTAAGAGCATTGCACACCAGAGCTTCAAAAATTTTACCAATACAACATAAACTGGCAATAGGGTGATAGTTTGATATGTCACATTTTCTTCCCTTCTTATGTAGGGGAATGATGACAGATAGTTTCCAGGATTTCGGAAAAACATCACAACAAATAGATAAGTTAAATAAGTGACAAAGTATAAAAACTAGGGACTTGCGACAGTTTACAAAGCAAACAGGGATATCATCAGGATCACAAGAGAAACTATCAGCCAAACCAGAAATATGCTTAAGAACAGTATCCTCGTCAAACACTAGGTCATTGGTTTCAAGGGTAGTCGGCGCAAGCCTTGTTATATGAGTAAAACCCTTATCTCTAGTATCACAGTCTGCAGCCAAAAACGCGGTGCTAAAAAAGTCCCCAAATAGGTTGGCAGTTGTCAGAGGATCCTCACTCTCGATGTCACCAAAACTCAACACAGAAGGGTAGCCATCACAATTACGCTTAGAATTTAAGAACCTCCAGAACTGTTTAGGCTCAACAAGCAAAGTCGATTTAATTCTCTCCAAATAGTCACAATAAGATATATCAAGTGCAGAGCAAAATTGGTTGCGTAACATGGAGTAAGCGAAGTAGTCAGCATCACTCCTTAAGGAACAAAAGCGCTTCCAAGCTTTATTCTTTAGATTCTTTAAGTGCTTCACGGTAGTAGTGAGCCCAGGCTGATATGTACGCGAACCGCAAGAACTTGAAACAGGAACACAATTAGCAGAACAAACAGAAACAGAAACGTAAAATAACTTTACAGACAGCATTATCGATGTCACGTTCATTCAGAACATTCGTCCATTCACAGGCAAAAAGCCCATTATTAAGTTTAAAATAATCAGCCTTGCTAAAGTTATAACAAAAATTACTTGAATCAGAAGACGCCATCAATACTTGATCAAAACCAAGAATGACATGCAATGCCGGATGATGACGAGACACAGGAACCAAGGGAGATAGACAGTGCTTCACGACAGTACTCGAGCAGTCAGATGAGAATACCAAATCCAGGCATACTAAAATCTCCAAGAAGCGTAAAGTCATTCGACGGAAGCAGCAAATCAGCCAGCAATAAGTTGTTCAGTGTTCATATGGCCCCTATCAGGACAAGACACACAAATGGTCATCAAATCCTTCATCGGCCCGCTCCCTATCGGCACACTAACGACATCCAAAACCGCAGACCGATCAAAATCACGACGCAGGAACTGCACATCAGATGAGATCGTTTTAATAAGATTTGAATTGACCTTCGCAGTCGATGACAACGATTCCATATCCCTTCTAAGAAGTTTCAAATTACTCCCAATATCCTCAAGAGGGAGAACACGATTTGCAGTAGCATTGGCACAATGTGCAGGATGAACAGTTGCACCATGTATGTCCTCAATAGAGCTAGACATGGTTGCTATCTTATAAGAGATATCACGCGACTTATCCAGCAGCAGGTCATAGCTAGCTCAAACGAGTCATCAAACTTTCGGTTCAACACACTGAAATCGTCAACTACTGCTTGAAAGCCGGCAGGCTAGTAGTGATGTTGCTGAGATTTTAAGCCATATACTCCTGCTCAGTGGAGATACTGTCCGCTATGTTCCTCATTAACCTAAGGACGTGGTAAGGTCTGATGTATAAGCAGTCTTTACAAGTGGTGACAGAGGAAGAGGGAGTTCTTAGACTTTGCTTTAAGCACGTTGAGTGAAAAAACCTCCACAAATGCCGTCACAGGCAATGATATTGTCGGTAATTTCCGAATTGAGAATTGTTTATGCTGTAGTGGTAAGAGACCCAAGTAAGCGGCAATCATCATCAATTAATTGGATGCTCTCAATTTTAAAATGGATGAATATCAAGCAGAAAATAAATCTGTGCTAAAGTTATTTTTAAGAGATAGAGATAGATAAAAAAAGAGAATGGGTCAATCCACGAAAACCGGTATGTCAAATAAAAACATTTATTAAAATTATATCTTTTTGAATGTAGGACCAACAAATGAAGGTAGAAAAACAATTTTTAAAAGATTGTTTATGGAAAAGTCAATCTGCCGTAAGATTATCACGTTTTTGTGTGTGTGGTCTGTGAATTATATATATACAGGAAACAGCTTGAAAAGTTAATAAATTAAACGAATTTATGCTGGTTTGCTGGGTAAGAGACTTCAAGTTATTACAAAAGTAAAGAACGACAAACCTATTGGCGTAAAGAGATAAAGTTTTACACTAGACAAAGATACCAAAAATTTTTGTAAAAAATTGCATAATTCAATGTAACGCGAGTTACCTATAATTTAATATTAAAAGTACTATATGTTTTCGTTAAAGTATTACCAGAAACGACTAGTTTTTTATTTCACAATTAACAATATCTAAAAAATTGCTTAAAGAATAGTGTAACGCGAGTTACCGGTAACTCGCGTTAGTTTTGTAACACGAGTAACTGATTTTGTTTTTAGGCACAATGCCTCTCACTGCGGCAGAAAAAATGAGAAGACGAAGGGAGAAACTGAAACAAGAAGGAAAATACGAAGAGTATAAAAAAAACATAAACTAGCTTGTCACAAAAGCAGAAAGAAAAAAGATATTATTGAAGGATATCCTACAGCTAAACGGATAAGCGTAATAAAAAAAGAACGCGAGAAAACCAAAGAAAGAGTGGCTAAACACAGATTACGAAAAATTATTGGAAGAGACGCAGCATCAGTAAATGACGCAATAGCATCAAATTCCTCGACATTAATAAATCCTCAGGCTATTGGAAGAGCAACATCACGCGTTCGAAAAGTTTTACCATGGTGTGACCTAAAGAAGCAGATTGTTTTAAAAAAATTGCTGGAACAAAATAGTGCTTTAAAAATGCCTGAATTAGCAGCAAAAAGACACGCATCTCGTTTAGACGAAGCTGTGCTCGAAAAGATCAAAGAATTTTATCAGCGTGGTGATATAAGTCGACAGTCTCCCGGCCTAAAAGACTGCGTTACTATCCGCAAAGAAAACGGAGATAAAGAGAGAATACGGACTCGTTATTTATTCCAATCACTCTCTGAAACTCACGCTCTATTTGTTAAAGAATTTTGAGCGATTGTTGGTAGGAACAAATTCGCTCATTTGAGACCGAAGTATGTGTACCTATCTAACAAATTGCCTCATAATGTTTGTCTCTGCATATATCATGAAAATTTTCTATTGGCAGTGAACACTTGAGTTCTGTTATAAGTAGTCCAAAGTATGATCACAGTTTTATAGTCGTTTCTTTGCGAATCACCAAAAACAGAATGCTGGATGAATAGATGCCAACAGTGTAAAGATTCTCTGAAAATTAAACTTGGAGAATATCAGCATGCATGCAACAACATGCCTGATGAAGTGAAGTGGTATGTGTGGAAATACTGGGAGGGAAAACTATGCAAAGTCCAAGAAAATGGCACAGTGAATGAACTCATTGAACATGTTATAGAAATGTCTCCAGGATTCTAGGAATATGCCTACATCAAAAGACACCAAGCTGCTTCTTATGAAAGTGATAAAAAGTCTGTATCATCACCGAATCATGACCCTAAAGTTGCCTTAATTCAAGTGAATTTTTCTGAGAACTTGTATTGCTCAGGACGAAATACAAAGTTTTCATTGGGTCAAACACCAAGTGACTTTGTTCACTGTATCCGCTTGGTTTTCTGGAAAACAGCACCCAATCGTTATAGTGTCCGATGATCACCACCACAATAAAAAGACTGCCACTATATATATATAAACCGAATTCTTAAGGAATTGCCTGAAAATATTAAGAAAGTGCATCTGTGGTCAGACGGTCCTCTCTCTCAGTTTAAAAATAGGTTCATTGCCGAAGCAATAAAGCTGTTGGAAGAAAGACATGACGCCCATATAATATGGAACTATTTTGCAACTTCTCACGGCAAGGGTACCGTTGATGGTATAGGGGGTTCTCTTAAAAGGACTGTGGGATATCAAGTGATGACAAGAAAGTCAATTGTCTTTAATGCAGGACAATTCCTGAACGCTTCCAAAGAGTCCTCTGTGAAAGTAATTAACATTACACCCCACGAAATAGAGAAGAAAGCAAACGAAATCAATTTGGATTTAATTTTTACAAATTCCCCGATGATTTCTGGCATTGGAAAATGTCACTTATTATATTGGGGGTGTGGAAATTTAATTAAAGGTCAAATATCGAAGGAATTTGACAAAGGGATCAAAGAAATGTTAAGTTTTTATGAAACGATATATGGTGCTGATACGAGTACAGACGATGAAGATTTTGCTTCAGAAGATGACAATGTTCCCGTAGCTTTACTGAAAAATTAGAAATTGTAGTCCTATGACCCTTAATACATGTTAATAAATGCTTTTTCACTGGCATAGTCCAAGAGACTGACAAGTAACGAGAGTTACTAAATCGGTGTAACGCGAGTTACCGTATATTTCGTTAATTCTAAAAAACAATATTCATTTGTATACCTTTCGTTTTGACTAATAAAAATATGACCATTTTTTCTATTTTTTTCTAAACGTTGAATGATTGAGATTCATAGAGAATCAAAAAAGTATATGTGGCTCAAAACACTGTGTCCATGTGCTGTAACGCGAGTTGCCAACACTTTTTTCTACTTTTAAGGTCAATAATAATGTTGCTAAAGATTGGGTACGAGATGTTATAATTAAATACTTGTTTTTTGTTCTATAACAAGTATTATTGTTTTTGTGTCTGATTAAAATAAAATAATTTGTAATTGAATGACTACATATCTGTAATAATGGAGTAACGCGAGTTACCGTGGATTGACCCGAATAAGTTAGTGTTAGTGCTAAGCATTGTACAGAATATATTACAGCTACGCCATAGAGTTGCAAAAAAGGAGAGATGTTAAATTATTGTATATTGTAAAAGTGCTTTAAGTGCTAATAAAATTTTTATTTTGGGTTTAGACCTTTGTCTCTACGGCTTTTGGTATGCGTCGGACTTAACACCGAACTTTGGGAATCCATGTGCACATGGGAGATTCCTGCCCTAATGGACGCAGGCAACAATAATTTTGCGCAACACTTTGGGGAAGAGGAAGCCGCCCAACACGGGAACAGATGCTTCTTGGATTTAACGGGGCATCAACCCCTTAACTTCAAGGAAGTCCCCCTATTCGTCTTCAAGCAAGTCCTTCTTGTGGAAATGGGGCGAGAGAACTTCACTCAATCTGATGGTACAGCACAGATAGTATTGTCAGATGTAGTATGATATTATTGTCGGAGCAACTACACAATTAAATTATTCAATTTATACATTTGTGTAGGAATGATATTAGAAAAGCATTAATACTTTAGAAATATATGCAAAATAAAATTTAAAAAAATCAATAAATCGGCCGTTGCTGCAGCACTTTATTACACGGGGGAGGGCGTTCTACAGTCTCACCGATTGGACAAAAGATTGACGTTCAGAAACACGACAACTAAAACGTGGCTGAATTAAGTTAAATGTCTTTACAGACTGAACAAAATTCAATTTATTAAATAAGTAAGTAGGGTTTCTGGTTCACAATAATATCAAACAAAATTACTCTAATTCCGAGATATGATTTAAGTGTACTACCAAGCAAAGAATTGGAGAATTCTGAGACAATGAAAGCTCCTTAAACTATAAATGAAATGATTCGCACAGTTAAAAGTTGAATTAAGTTTTCTTCAAGATAAAGAGTGAAGTGCATAATTCACATCTCACATCCGCAAGTGATAAGAGGAATCACAAGTGATTTGACCAAAAACATTCGGGTGCTTTGGGGAGTATATGCTGCTGATGTTGAGAGTGCACGAAGAGTACCTTTGCAATAACTCAATTAATATGATGATTCCAACTTAGGGTTTGATTGAAAATGATTTCCAGATTATTAATTGATTTATTGTACGAAATGATCTCATCATTTAACTTTAAGTCAAGAAAGTAGGATACATTAAGCTTATCTTTAAAGATCACTAAATAGTTAGACTTCGAAGCATTAAGTACCAACTTGTTGAGCAATGCCCACGATTGTATATGCATCAGATCCTCATTAGTGCGACAAAACGCATCTTCAATCAATCCAAGTGGTTTGAAAATATAGAGCTGAAAATCATCAGCATACATATGAAACTTACAGTGCTCGACCACACAAGATAAGTCGTTAATAAACATTGAAAAGAGCAATGGTCCTAGGATTAACCCTTGAAGAACACCAGAAAGGACAGGGAGAATACTACAGTCCCTACTACCAATAACAACTTGTTGAAATCTGTCTGCAATGTACGACCTTATAAGCTTTCATGCGGGAGAAAAGTTAAAGTGAGCTCCAAGCTTAGAATTCCGTCGTAATTTCTTATTAGCAGAAAAATGGATAGAATTTCTTACCTGATAACCAACAACGCTTCCGAGTTCCCATTTTCTCTCGGAACAAACCCTCTGAGCTATACTTATTGCTGCAATACGCCTGGGTTGAGTGCAAATTATATTACAATACTCTCTGCGTCTATAGCAATCGTCAAGTATATATTGAGGAACCTAAGTAAGAAGTGCTTAGATTGATTCCAAAACAAATGTCTTATTACCTGAGTGGTCTTCCCGCAACCGGTATCACCCTGTAAAATAACTACTCTATTTTCTCTTACGGTTGTCAAAATTTTGCTGCGACTATCAGCAATTGGAAGTTCCATATTAAAATCACCGTCGAAGACATATTTGTCGTAAACGGGATCATCACGTTTTGGTATTTTAGCTTTTACATCATAAGAATCATCAAGGTCATCACATTGGTCCATAGAAGACTCCGCTTTAGATGTAGAAGGACCAGCTCCCGTAAAATCCTAAACGTTAGCAAAACGTGTAACATGATATGAAATAAAGAACTGATCAGAATCATACCTTTAAAATTTGTTGTTTTTCAGCTTCAATGTATAATTTCGCGTAATCATTGTCCAATTCTTCTCGTTTAACAATTTCATTCGTAAAATCACTACCCACAATTCTGCCATTTATATATCCACCGGATATAATTTTTCGTTCAAATGGTTTAGAGAAATCGAAGAAATCTTCAATTTCATCCATTTTTCTTTAATATCTAATTTTGCAACAGGAGAAATTTAGCTTTTAACAAACCGCTTCACTTTATCAAAGTTAAAAAAGCACTATCACTATAGCACTATAGAGGATCACCTTCTTCTTGCTTTTATAAACTAATAACAGCATTGCCAGCCAGATTACCACCCGCTATTTTTGTCCTGAAACCTGTTGAAACGCATGTGGTGAGTTTGCTGTCGTGTATCATTTATTAAACGAAAAATATTATTAGAAAAAAACTTACACTTTAAAGTGCTGTTTAAAAATAGAAGGAAAAAATTTTATATATTGTTTTATATAAACATTTCATCAATACTTTTTCAAACATTATGCAGTACCTCGTCACCTCGTCTTGGCACCATTTTTGAATGGTAGAATTTTGACTTTTTAATTGACAGTTACCTAATGTCAAAAAGACTTGAAAAATTGGTTAGAAATGTCCGCTCAAGAAGAACGACAACAAATAATTCGAGAAAACCTTCCGAAATTGATTGAAAATTTAACAAGATTTAGTGTAATACACTCAATTTGAAAGGCAAGAATAATTTCTCATAATATTTTTTCCAGAGAGATGAAGAAAATTTCAAAAGATGTGAGCAGTTTGCTTGGTATACGTTTAAAAATCACAGAAACTTGAGTGTAAACAGTCATGAAATTAAACGTAAAATTGATGGAATGCTAGAAAAGTTTATTGTTGGGAACTACCAGCAGTACGCAAATTATTTAAAGAATATGTACAATGAACTAATAAATCATCCGCTTTGCCTGAGCCATTATGAAGTTGATGTACAATGGGCAATCCTAGAATTTCTTCTATGTTTATCGTATAATCCAGTTGGGTCCCTTAAAAGAAATAAACTGCAAATTCCATTACCTTGCTCTGATAGTGGCCATCAGTCACCTGTTAATGACTTCGAGTATTGGGGAAAGATTTTAAAAGAAGACTGTATTCCACTAAATAAAGAAAATTATGAAGCCGATTCCGAATTAAGCGTAAAAAAATATTATGTGTTTTCTACTTGTTGTTAAACTTATAGTACTTTTAGGATTGGTCAGAATCTGACAGTGAAAAATCAAGCTCAAGGAAAGATGTAGTTGAAACTAATAAGTCATTAGAAAGAGCAACGAAAAAAACTTTTCAAAATATTGATCCTCCAAAAAAGAGTGATAACTACAAACTATTTGATAGATCTATATCCAAACAGTGGCTAATTGAAAATATCCAGAACACTTGGTGGCTGGAAAAAAATTTCCAATGTGAAATCGAGAGTTCGAGAGAAGGTGCGCAGTTTTGCCAGTTCTGGATCAAATATTTAGCAGACAAGTCGAACAATTTAATTAAACTAAAAAAAATATCAATAGTTTCCGAATATTGCCTACTTCGTGAAATAGTTTGGATGTTTCAATATCCGACTACCAATAAGTTTTTTACTTTAGATGGTGACAATATATTCGTCCGGGAAAATGTTTCAATCTCCAGCGTGACATTGGTAAGTATTTTAATATTTTAATTATTCAAATAAAACCGATTTTTTAAAATTATATTTTATATTTCTATTACGAACCTAGTTAAATTAAAATGTACAACAATGAAGGCATTTTTTAAATGCGACTTTTCTTTCTAAACCAAAGAGTATATTTCAAGAGTGCAATAACCCACTAAAAGTACAAAAGCAATAACAAAGTTGCTGGCAACCTATGCCGGTAATTTTTGTACATGTGTTAAAAACTGCGTCCTTATTGCAAAAAGTTTGTGAAAGGGAAAGGGCTTAATAACTTTTCTAAATTTCATTTTCGGTTTCGCTTTTAAAAAAAAAATTGTTTGTCTGATTTTTAGGTTGGTCCAAAAAACGGACACAAAAATATAAAAAAATTAGTTTTGTGTGAGCGTGTTTAATTAGGGTAGAATGGATTTTCTTTATAATAAAATATATTTTAAATTAATAATACAAAAGTGCGACTGTTGGCACGTCAAACTTACATTTTCTAATAAAAGAAATGCTTTTTTTATACGATGTGTCCAAAGCCTAGGGGACAAACTTTTGATGCGTTTGACATGGTGGTCGTGCAGCTCAACAAATTCATCTGACTGTATTTCCATACAATTGTTGAGAAAACAGAAATAGAAAAATAATTGGAGATTTATTGAAGAGAAATAGTCTGCATTGTTTTTATAGGTTATCTTTGCTACAAGCAAACGAACATTGTCGTGTTGAAAAAAATATATTTTCCTACTTTCATAAATTCGGCTTTTTTCAGTTGTTCCTAATTTTATTATTTTAATATTCTTAAGTTTGTAAAGTAAATATTCTGCCTCTACATTAACTATTAATTTAAAAAATATTTCACTTTTACTTTTTGAATGAATTTTCAACCAGTTTTTTTTAGTAATAAAACTTTAAAGTTAACCCTTTCGGTACAGGCGAACTCGCAGTGGTTATAAATTCTCTATACGAGAAAGTTCTCCACAAGAGTGGTTGCACTCTACAGCAGTGTAAAGCCTCGTCCATGCACAGCGCGATCGGGCGATTTTTCTGCAATTTTAGTGGCCATAAAAATTGCGTGTTCATATGTTCCTTTTATAATAATTTTTAGATCAGTGGCATTTTAGCTGTAAGAGTGATAAGTTGTGTGTAAAAATGGGATGAGCAAGAAAAATAATTAATTTATATCAGACAGTAATTCATACTTTAAGTAGAGTTTATTTTTCGGTAATATACGAAGGTGTGGAATTCATCCCATCAATAAAAAAAGATTAAATTTTGGCGAATTCCATCACCTATATTGGGAATTGAGAAGATATCCAAAAAATGTTTTCGAATGTCTCAGAATGTCAGTAGACACGTTTGATTTTTTAAAAAGCGAAATTTCCGAAAAGCGAGATTCTCGAGTGACTCAATCCTTGATCCCAAAGTCTAGACTCTTATTACAAAATTTCGTTGCGCCCGACACTTTAAGGAAATGGGCGCCGAAGACAACGACGCAGGCATTGTTATAAGGTATCATAAACAAAAATACCTGATGACCCTAAGGAACAGGGCAACAAGTAATTATTCTAGCCCAAGGGAAAAATAAACGAAATGTAATTTATTATTAAAATTTAAGTGTTATTAGGTCGTTTTCTTTTTAGAACTAAATGTACACAACTTTTATCGCAGACTTCACGCTATAAAATCAAACCGATTTGAGGTTTAAAAAATCGCTCGCTTGTCGCAAAAAATGCACATGCTTATCGCTCTTTGTATGGCCACACAATGGGAAAATAGTAGTTTTGAATTTCATCAAGAAAAGGCCTAAGCCGCGAAAATATGTTTTGCTACAAACACTGTGTAAAACTTTCATTCCAAGTAGCGTCGCTTCCAGTGGGGATTCATAGAAATGTAAAGCTCCTGGTTACCATACATGGAAATAAAATAATAAATTTGTAGATGAGAACAAAAGTAAATAGAGCCAAATTTATTTAAATTTAAATCATATTTATTTCTTCACAATACAATTGTCTAAGATCATCTTCACTATTTTTGAAAATGAAACTGCTCAACTTTGAACGGAAAATAACGTGGCAACAATGCAAGCAGATAATTTGATAATTTTCATGTATAGTTAACTGAACTGTTGTTATGTATTAACTCTAGCTCTATCTAACTATCTAAGTTCCTCTAATCAGTCTGCTCAGTGATCAGTAAAATTGTAATTCTTTGCACTTGCAATAAAACACATTGTTAATACAGAAGTGAGTTTCAATTAACCCACCGCTTGGTGAAAGACAAAACAACAATAAAATAAATGGCATTTATATAAATTAATGAATTCCAATATCATAAGATTAAAATAAATCACAAAACTAATAGTGTAGCTTTGTGTGATAGCTTCCAAAACAGGGGGAAATGCACAAGCCTGTCATTACTAATAGATTTTTAGACGAGCGGAAACTTGCCTCTCCTTTTCTCAATTTGTCCGCAATCTTAGGCGTTCCTCTTCGTCTTTTCTGCACCGTGCCACAAGCGATCGTACCATTTCGGTGGAGTAGGTTGAATAATGTAATGTGTGACTAGAAAACCAGTTGTCCACATAAACTGTATGGCCTTTGTTTAGATAAGGCAGCAAAATTACAATTACGGCTTTCCAATATCTTGGCAATGTCTAGCAGCAGTAGTACTAGACCCACAATAAATGATTATATTCTGTACATAGCCAGTTTCACCATCGCAAAGAAGGAATAACTTTATTCCAAACCTACTCCTTTTCGAAGGAATATATTGCTTAAATGACAGACCTTTGTAGAGAAGCAGAGTTTCATCTATACATAATCGTTGATATGGCTGAAATGTATCATTAGATGATTTGCTTAACTTGTCCATTATTTCCTTTATTTTCTGTAAACGATCAGTGGTGTTACCGAATTCATCTGTAAAATGCAACAATTTCAATAATAAAACGTATCAATCTCTCTGCTCATAATTTCGCTGAAAATATCGCTTCGGAGAAGGTTATTTTAGCAATAACACAATATAGTTCGTTTAATTTCGTCCCTTCTAAAACAAAGTCCAAGTCATCCAGCCATCACCACTCTAAACACTATTAGATTTTCAAATTGGGTGTTCAATATTTTTCTGCGCTCTTCAAACTTACAGACTTAAGGGGAGGTTGCCGTTCATGACGTTCAAAAAATCGTTTACATCATTTGAATCCTTATAGTGTCTAGTATATGTATGTTAAGAGGATTTTGTAAAATCTGATATAGTTTAGAAGTAACAGCGCATTGAGCGGAACTGCCCGCCGGCTGGAAAACAGGTAGCTTAAAAAACAATCGAATCATTTCGGGTTTTTTACTATTTAATTGGATGCATTTTCAACTGGGTTACAACATTTTTTTTTGAGTAAAAATATTGTTATTTGAAGCCGTCAGAGATGTTCAAAAAAAGGCACCTCTGGTAGTGCCAGGCGCGATCAGTCCTGAAAGAAGATAGAACAAAATATTTTAGATTTCCTTAAACTATATAAGACTTTTTTTTGAAAATTCAAAAAATTACAAAAATTATGGCTGATTAATCAATCTATCAATTAATCATGACAAAAATTCATTTTCCTAAAAATTCAAAAATCATGTTTCTAAATATTTAAAATTATCAAGCATGTGAAAACAAACGAGCAATGTTCCCACACTTAAAAGTGCAATATTGCAATTCACACGAAAACCAGACGCATCAAGTGTCAATAACAAAAATTTAACTCACCTGTACACTCTAGCAGACAGCACAAACCATACAATAGAATTAGAGCATTTATTCATGTGTAGTACGTAAGTTTAAGGTAAGACAAATTTATATAAAAAGGAGGATCAAATAATAAAGAGTCTAGTCGTTTTCAAGTTGTCTTTCATTTAGCAGTTTTCAGGTTTGGCTTTTACTTTAGAATTCCCCCCACCAGAGGTAAGGGTTCTAAAGTCCTAAAGCCCATCGAGTCTTAAAATTCTAGCCAGATTGAATTTTTAAGAACATTGGTCCTTCGAGCCAAGGAAAGCAGCCGCGTACACACGAATCGAGTCAAGGAAAGCAGCCGCGTACATACAAATTAAGAGATTTCCAAATATCTCTCAGCCATTTGTCCACCACATAGAGGAAGTTCTTTGCTTCATCATTTAACCAAGAGAGAACCCATCACCTATCCCCAAGGTGATAATACCAGAAGGAAGATATTTTGCCACCTAAAGGTCAACCCGTGACTTCAGGGGAACATACAAATAAAACGTCTTCTGTGAACAACTGCAACGAGTGCAAACAACAGTGATCCATTATAACGAAGTCAGCAGTAGTTGCCCCAAACCAAAACGACAACAGTAGCTGTTAACGACTGCAGCCACAACCAACACAACATCAGTTCCGACGGCAGCCAAACCGTCATAACATAAGCAGCAAATCCAGGTGCTGCTAACACCTTAACGATATCAGCCACTGCTACGGAAGTAGTGACAATTGCTCTACATCCAGCCAAATAGTATCAGCCGATACTAACATAAGCCATTGCCGCAGCAGCCATAACGATTGCAGCCCTTGCCAGGGAAGATACTCATCAGCCAACGATCAGTAGCCGCCAGGTGTAAATGGTACAATAGCAAGAAAAAATACAGCAGAACACAACAGAAAAACTGTCCCGTATCTCTTTATAATTTGGTATGTTTCTGAAAATTAATAATAATTAAATTTTTTTTTTTTTCTATAAAATATTTCATATTGTATACTATATATTCATATATATTTTATTATTTACACTTTTGGGAATATTGAAATTAAATTTGATCTGTGAAGTTTAACTTAGGTATAATTGTGCTGATTATGCTAGTTTTTCTTTATTGAAGTGAACATTTTTAAAAAGGTGCGCTAAGTGTACTGAAAATTCTCGTTGTTTAAGCGAATTTTTTTTATAGTGTTGAAATTGAATTATGTGTTTTGCATTTTACTGAAAATTCTCTTTGTTTAACCGAAATTTTTTATCGTGATGAAATTGAATTATTGAACTTTGTTTTGCATATTTTCCACAAGTGTCCATCTCATTAGTACTGATCTGTCTTCCACACTTATTTGCTAAACCTACAAATTTATAATATATAGCAAATTTAATTTTCTTGCGTTAACGGATATACAATTTTAGTCAATTTATAATCTTTTGTGATATAAAATGGAAGCATTAGTCCAAACACAGAAAAATCTCTTCGAGGCAATTGCCAAAATTAAAATCAATTATAAAAAAGCTTCCGAGAGTAGGAAAACGTTTACTTATATAGAAGTAAAATTAGAACGGTTAGAAGAGCTATGGGAAGAATTTAATCAAACAAATGATAAAATTGAGACCTTAAGAGAACATAACGAACAGCACCCTTACTTTGCCAAAAATTACTATAAAGAAGTAAAAGCTGGCTACGATACTATAAAGGAATTATTGCAGTCAAAAATGACCGCCCTAAAAAACTCAGCTGAGGACGCAAGCAATATAGGCAGCGTATGTAAAGAAGCTGATAATTACGCGATTAAAGTACTTCGAGTACAACTAGAGACAATAAAACTGCTAAAAAGAATTTTAGACACAATAGAGCAGGAAATTGTCTCTCCATGTTCCACCTACTACTATCAGCATAAGCTAAATACTATCCAAACGTACTGGAATAAAATTATGCTTAGCCATGCTGAAATAGTTGCTAATCCCAACGAAAATTATAATGAATATCTAAATAACCAAACCTACGAAAAACTTGAAGACCGCTATCACCATGTGGCGATCATGATTCAAGAAAGACAAGGATCCACTCAAAGAAATGAGGATGAAGTCAAACTACCACGACTTATTCTTCCGGTCTTTGAAGGTGATTACCAAAACTGGACAGCCTTTCGCGATATCTTCCTTCGATTAATTCATAATAATAACCGACTAGGTGATGCAGAGAAGATGCAATACCTAAAAACCCACTTGCGAAAGGAAGCTGCTAGTGTAGTACAGCATCTAACAATTTCAAATTACAATTACAAAACTGCATGGCAGTTATTAAATGACCGATTTGAAAATAAGAGGAAAATATGTTCCATCCATGTACATATGCTCTTGACCCAACCTAAATTAGAGCAAGAATCAGCAAACGGTATACGAAAACTTTACGATACCACTCGAGAGTGCATTCACGCTCTGACAAATTTAGGTATCGATACAGGTAGTTGGGCACCAATAATTACACATATAGTCCTTCAGAAGCTTGATCTAGAAAGCCATAAGCTATATGAACAAACATTGGAAAAGCCCAGGGATTTACCAACAAATGATAGCCTTTTCCGCTTTTTGGAGACAAGATTCCAGTCATTGGAACTAGTAAAAGAAACTAAAAGGAAAGAGCCAATGGCATCTCGTAAATTAAATAAAACACAAGTACCACATTATAAATCCTACCTAACTTTTGCAAACCATAATTCGAAATGCGGATTTTGTCAACAACCTCATAAAATCTATGAGTGTCAAAAATTCCTCCAGCTATCTATTCAAGATAGAAGCAAATTTATAAGAAACAGAAAACTTTGTATTAATTGTCTTAGTCACAAACAAAGTGAAAAGTGTCGCAGTAAATTTACTTGCACGGTATGCCAACGTAAACATCATACCTTATTACACTTTCAACAAAACAGAGATGTTCAGACATCAAAGGAAAATGCAATTACTAGACAAAAACAAGAAACCAATATTCAATCATTCCAAAGCACTAGTAATAGACATATTCTTCTGGCCACAGCGCTTATCAACGTCCGTTCGGTAGATGGCAAATTTAAACTACTTCGCGCACTAGTCGACCCCGGTTCCCAAGCTACTTTCATCTCTGAAACAGCGACGGAACTTCTTGCTATTCCAAAATTCAAGGCTAAAGCTCAAGTCGTAGGTTTAGGACTAGCACATGCAGGAAGTGTAAAACACAAAGTCTTTTTAGAACTAGCACCCCGGTTTTCATCTAACTTTTCATTAAAAACCCAAGCTCTTGTACTACCTCAGTTAACAAAAATGCTGCCAGGCCAAAGACTAGAAAACTATCAAAACAGATTCGAGTTAGCTAATATCATTCTTGCGGACCCAGACTTCAACATACCAGGGCCTATTGATATAATTATAGGAGCAGATATATTTGGTTTGATACTCTCTAAAGAAATTGTCAAATATAAACATGGTCTTCTTGGACAAAAAACCGAATTTGGTTGGATAATATCAGGACAGATATTTTCTGATAATAATGATGAAAAAGCCTTAACATGCATGATATCCAATGTAGAGCTTGATGAAACACTGAAAAAGTTCTGGGATTTAGAAGCAGTTACGCCTAATACAAAACATTTCAAAATAGAAGATAATTTCTGTGAAAACCACTTTGTTAAGACCCACGAACGAAACAAAGATGGTACCTATACTGTTAAAATGCCTTTTAAAAGTAACATAAAAGAATTAGGCAACTCAAGAAAGAAAGCTTTGGCTAGGTTACTACAAAATGAACGAAAATTTCAAAATAATCCAAAACTTAAGAAATCTTACCAAGCATTTATGGCTGAATATATAAAGCTAAATCACATGATACCCGTAAAACCAACTAAAGAAGAAGGATATTATTTGCCACACCAAGCGGTCATAAAAAATGACAGTACAACAACAAAATTACGAGTCGTGTTCGATGCATCCTCAAAAACGACCTCAGGCATCAGTTTAAATGATGCCATGTACCCAGGTCCTAAATTACAAAATGAGTTGGCAGACTTAATTCTACGCTGGAGACAGCACCGCTATGTATTCACTGCCGATATAGAAAAAATGTATCGACAAATTAAAATACACTCCCAAGACCAAAATTATTTAAAGATACTCTGGAGAAACTCCGACAAAGAACCCATAAAAGAGTATCAACTTACCACAGTCACTTATGGTACCGCTGCCGCCCCATTTCTTGCGCTACGTGTTTTACAACAACTTGCAACAGATGAAATTAAAGCCCATCCCAATGCTTCTGAAGTATTGCTAAGAGACTTTTATGTTGACGATTTGCTTACGGGCGCCGATTCAATACATGAAGCAAAGGCGCTACAACAAGAATTAATATCTCTCTTAGCAACTGGGGGTTTCAAACTTAGAAAATGGTCAACAAATAAGCAATCACTTCTGGATACCATACCAGAAGACTATAAAGAGAAAAACCTCTTACTATTAAAAGACGGAGAAACCATAAAGACACTTGGATTATATTGGCTTCCGGCAAGAGATTGTTTTCAATTTAATGTCAACTGCAATCTGGTAGATGCCAACCCAACAAAACGATCCGTCTTATCAGACATAGCCAACATTTTTGATCCAACTGGTTGGATTTCGCCAGTAGTAATTCGCGCAAAGATCCTCAGGCAGGAACTATGGGCAGCAAATTTAGAGTGCGACAATGTATTGCCGGATAATTTCGCGCAAAACTGGAGACAGTTTAAAAGGGAATTAGAAACCATTAATGCCATTAAAATCCCCCGCTGGATTAAGTACCGCAAGGATTGTCGTGATTTTCAGTTTCATGGCTTTTGCGATGCCTCGGAAAGAGCATACGCAGCAGTATTATATACACGAGTATACACCTCACAGGGTGAATTTGTAACCACCATGTATACAGCAAAAACAAAAGTTGCGACAATTAAGAAAGAGATTTCGTTGCCTAAACTAGAACTATGCGCAGCAGTCCTACTGTCAAAGCTCCTTATTAGAGCAAAATCCGTCCTAAACGTCAAAGAAGAAAACATATACCTATGGACGGATTCCACTATAACTCTAGCGTGGATCAAAGGAGGTCCAAAAAAACCTGATAAATTTATAACAAACAGAATTTCAGCCATTCTGGATGCAGCTAAAGCATCAGCATGGTCTCATGTCAGATCAGCAGACAACCCAGCTGATTGTGCGTCAAGAGGCATATCCCCAACCAAACTAAAGAATCATGAACTGTGGTGGTCAGGACCACAGTGGTTAGGACTACCACAAGAAAAGTGGCCCAAGTCTAGCTTTGATTCAATAGAAATACCAAAGTCACCCATTGAAGCTCCTGTACTAGCTTTAGCATCTACTATACGACCAAATGACATTATAACTAGATTCTCTAGTTTGACAAAACTCACTCGAGTACTGTCATACTGTAGAAGGTTCATTAGGAGAGAACACACTCAGGGAAGTCTCTGTACAAAAGAGCTGCATCAAACTTTATTGCAATGCATTAAGACAGTACAACTCGAAGTTTTTTCCGATGAGATTAAATCATTATCCAAAGAAAAAAGAATACCTACAACCTCAAAAGTAAACTCATTAAATCCATTTATGGATAACTATGGCTTATTACGTGTCTTAGGCAGATTAGAAAATGCTAATTTACCTTATAATCAAAGACATCCAATAATCTTGCCACATTCTCATCATTTCACAACATTAGTAGTGAGAGATGCACATCATAAAATACTGCATGGGGGAGCGCAGGCTACGCTGGCCTATGTACGAAGGAAGTACTGGATAATAGATGCGCAGAGCACAATTAAACACACCATACGCCAATGCACTGTCTGTTGTAGATATAAAGCGGAAACTTCCAAGCAATTAATGGGTCAACTACCTGCCCCTCGAGTGCAACCATCCTTGCCGTTTACAAATACCGGTGTAGACTATGCCGGTCCATTCAGTTTACGAACATCTAAAGGCCGAGGTACAAAATCAGTTAAAGGCTATATTTCCATATTTGTCTGCCTTTGTACCAAAGCAATTCACCTAGAGGTAGTAAGTGACCTCACTACTGAAGCATTTTTAGCCGCTTACAAGCGATTCATATCACGAAGAGGGCTTTGTCTAAATCTTTATAGTGATTGTGGGACTACATTTGTAGGAGCTCGAAACGAACTGGAAAAACAGTTCAAGTTAACGGTGGATAGGTGCCACAAAGAAGCAGCAACATATGTCACAAATTACAGTACTCAATGGCATTTCATTCCTCCCGCATCTCCTCATTTTGGTGGACTTTGGGAGGCTGGAGTAAAGTCTACCAAACATCATTTAAAGAGAATAGCTGGGGATGTCAAGTGGACCTATGAAGAATTCAGCACCTTACTAGCACAGATCGAAGCATGTCTGAATTCACGTCCCCTTTGTCCACTCAGTAACGATCCCGATGACTTAGCAGTCTTGACGCCTGGTCATTTCCTGATAAGTGGTCCTTTAATCGCACCCTTAGAATATCCATCGACAGATAAACCCTTAAATCTCCTAAAACGATGGAATATGGTACAAAGATCCCGAAATGACTTCTGGAAAATCTGGTCGTCTGAATACTTAACCAGACTACAACAAAGAAATAAATGGCAAGTAGAAAAAAATAACTTAAAAGTAGGAGACATTACACTTCTAAAAGAAGATAAACTTCCACCAGGGCAGTGGTTATTGGGTCGTATAGACTCTACTCACCCAGGATCAGATGAATTAGTCCGAGTAGTAACAATTAAGACAGTTAAAGGTCTTATAAAACGACCAATAACTAAGGTTTGCAAACTTCCATTTGAACCTGAAGACCTTCCCAATCCAGAACCATCTACAGAACTACCTGGCAAATCTAAACCATTAGCAGAAGTTACTTCACACCTGTCACTACCAACGAATCAGCTCAGCGATCCAAGTGTTACAAAACCCGAATCAACGCCATCAAATCTAACAGAAACTTCAGAAAAAATTACCATACAACTGAAAAATACCAACCAAGTAAGAAAACGCCCACGAATATATCCAACCAATATTCCTGTACGTCCACCTATTGAGGAACTTCGGCGCACAGCTTTACATCCTAAACGGAAAAAGACTTCACCAATAGCCACCTCAATATTAATATTAAACTGTGTCCTAAGTGTTTTATCTCTACCAATCATGAGTACTCCCTCTAACCAAAAAAGACAACCCGCAGTAGAAATCTTACCATTTGAACACAATCCGGGAATTTATATGGAGCACATTTCTGACCTTCATCTAATAAATAATGTATGGGATATGGTCATATATTACGACTTATCTACATACTACCTACAGTTAACCGGATTTGAAAAATGTTTACAAAAATTAAGAAATCTTTGTAATAGAACTGTAACCTTTAATTATTATTGTAAATCAATCGTGGCTGAATATCACCAGAAGGTCGTCGAGATGAATCAAAATAATCTAGTATTACATAAAAGAAATGGAAATCACTATTTAAAGGATAGATACAAAAGAAGAGCTCCCCTTGAAATAATTGGAACTATCCAGCATAGCCTATTTGGGGTCCTAGATCAGTCATACGCGGACTATATACAACAAGAGATCACAAAAGTTAAAGAAAATGAAAACTATTTATTATCGTTAGCTAGAAATCAGACCTCTATAGCCGAGGTTACAACCAATGTTTTAAAGAAAACCGTTACACAAATTCAAGAACAATTCGAAGTTTTCGATCAACATATAACCACTAATTTAGAAGCACTAAAAACCACCATTAAAGAAGATGAATTCAAATTAACGTTTAATTCTATGGTGACATATACGAATCTTATTATCACCAGTTACGAGAAAGTACAAAAAGAGTTGATTGAATTGGTTCTGGATGCACATCATGGTAAGATAAGTCCATTTCTGTTAACACCAATCCAATTACGCAATCAAATTAAATTCATACGTGAGCATATTTCCACGTCATTAATCATTCCTGGAGAAACAAATCCAGATGATTTATTAAGTTTGTATAAGACAATGACTGTAAAGAGTAGAGTAACCGATACAACTATTATATTCAAAATACAAATCCCTCTTCCCGATCAAACGAAATTTCAGTTATTTAAACTGTATTCAATTCCATCAGAATATAATGGACAATTCCATTATATAGAACCCTCGACGGAATTTTTAGCAGCCAGTCTGCATCGTGATTTATACTACCCTTTAACCCAACCTGAGCTTAATCAATGTTTTAAATCAGAACATACAGGAACTTTGTGTCAGCAGAAAAAACCAATATATACTCTTCAAGCCACAGTTAACCGTTGTGAAATGGCACTTATGAATCATCGCATGCCACCGGTAAATAGTTGTCATATTAGGAAAACTGTTCCCTCACAGTACTGGATTCAATTAACACATCCCAACCATTGGATTTTTGTCGTTCATGAAACCAAAATTATAAACATCGTATGTGATAATGAAGTAATCGTAAAGAGGTTGTCTAAAAGTGGCATAATTAAATTACGGCAAAATTGCCAAGTTAAACACTCTACAATGACAATAAATACCCAAACAATATTTTCGGAAAAGAAAAAGACATCATTCACTCCGCTAACAAACATTTCAGCTCTCCTCTCTGAAAAGGAACCTCAACTTATAGAAGATAGCCATGCTCCAGTAATTCACCTAGATACGCAAGCTCTTGATAAGATCCATTTCAATGAAATAAAAGGAAATTTTCCCGTCATTGACCCACATCATGTGCATCATTATTTTACAACCTACGGCATAATTGCTATAGCAATCTTTATATGTCTATGGTATAAGCGCCATGAAATCTTCAGGAGATGGTACAAAAGACCATCGAATACCGACTCGTTTGATGTAACCTTTACCCCTGTTCCAGCTAAACGAACCCCTCTTTCTGCCAACTTGCCCGGCCCCAGTATGATTAATCAATCTATCAATTAATCATGACAAAAATTCATTTTCCTAAAAATTCAAAAATCATGTTTCTAAATATTTAAAATTATCAAGCATGTGAAAACAAACGAGCAATGTTCCCACACTTAAAAGTGCAATATTGCAATTCACACGAAAACCAGACGCATCAAGTGTCAATAACAAAAATTTAACTCACCTGTACACTCTAGCAGACAGCACAAACCATACAATAGAATTAGAGCATTTATTCATGTGTAGTACGTAAGTTTAAGGTAAGACAAATTTATATAAAAAGGAGGATCAAATAATAAAGAGTCTAGTCGTTTTCAAGTTGTCTTTCATTTAGCAGTTTTCAGGTTTGGCTTTTACTTTAGAATTCCCCCCACCAGAGGTAAGGGTTCTAAAGTCCTAAAGCCCATCGAGTCTTAAAATTCTAGCCAGATTGAATTTTTAAGAACAATGGCAGTTTGAAAGAAAGTTCAATTTTTCGTGAAAAAAATGCTACAAAAGTGTTTATAAGAAATCGAAAAATTCAAGTACCAAAAAAATCCTATGCTACACGGTAGAGAGAAGAGTTCTACACATTGTCGAAAAAGATTGAAGCGATTTCATTGAGTAGTTCCCGAGAAAAATTTGCACTCAGTTTGGAAAATGTGGTTTCGAGAAAAACGCGTTTAAAGTTTTCGGTACTGTTACGGTTCATTTGAAAAGTGAGCAAAAGACCTCCACAATTCTTCTTGTATCTTTGTAATGACTTCGAATATCAATAAACCATTTTAGAATAGATTTATGCAAAAAAAAAATCGATTTTTTTTGTAAACCTTCAGGGTGGGGTCCCCCCTTAAAACTTCAAATGCATTTTTCTCGAAACAGCATTAGCATTTTTCAGCGCGCGGGGTGCTCTACAGTTCAACGGATGAACAGATTGACTTAAAATTTGTTCAACCGTTAAAGAAATTTAATTTCGGGGCCTTTTCGAGGCGATTTTTTTTCGACTTAAGCTTTTTTTTTGCGTCCATTGAAGTTAAAAAAACAGTGAAAATATGACGTCTTTTTTCAAACGGCCGCCATTTTGATATCCGGGGGTTTTCAGAAAATTGAAAAACGATAAGGCCCCCCAAATTTCATGTAGATTAATAATTGTTTACCCGATTTTGTTTCGGATTAACTGACAAGGGTGTGGAACGCCCCGCGCAGACCAATGCACGCGGTGCATGGCTCAGTTTATAGGACCTACAGCCGCCATTTGAAAGTATTCTTTATTTATTTCATTATATATCCGAAAAAAAATCCCAAAGTTGACGTATTTTTCATGCCTATGAACGGTAACCTCCCCTTAAACTTGTTAACATTTTCACATAAGTTATTGACTGTACCAAAAATGTTCCATCATTTTTATCGTATGGTTGAATGATGTAGTTAACGCCTTCTGCTTTGCTTTATGTGCTCTTCCCAGGTCTGCCCAGCTCATTGAGATACTCCCATAATTTTCAATGATTTGATCATTTGAAAAAGAGCTGTTGAGCAGCCTGGCAGAGTTAAATCGACACGATTTTCGAGTGACAATATGTTACACCTTTCAACGTGGTCCTTACATATAAATGTTTCTTGCGCAGAGATAATTTTTCTACTTGCTGATATTTCACATTATCTTAGGACTATCCGGAAGTTGTATTTGGAATTTTGGAGGAAAATATTTCACTTGCGTGGCCAACCTCAGACCAGACGTCAAAATGGAGTGTCTATTCTAGAAACTGTTACCAGGATACTATAACTAATACTCAAAGATAGACGAGCGAGTGGCCTATCAAAAGTCTTACGCGTTCCTGTATCCACTTTACACCGAATGGCTAGCAATAATATTAAGGTTAGGAATCTTTGTACACAATAGGCATCGCATGTCCTGAGGGCCAAATAAAACAGCACAGCGCACATTTTTTCGATCTTCAATTTCAGTCAAGGCTTCCTTGCCTAATTCAAATTACCAGTTCGTCTATACTACGCTTTCTTTATTATGTGAATGCTTATACTGCTTTAGTTGACAAAGTGACATATTTGCAGCTAATTCATACTTGCCTCCTTTTTCACAGCCATCTCTATCGCCGTACCCACATAGCCAAATTTCGCAAGAGAAGTTCTCAAGCTCCTGAGGTTGTGGTTTTTCTTTGACTAAACCACTGGGCAAACTTTTTTAACTGTAATATAGTGCTCTGCTAGGTAATGCTAGGTTTCGGAGTTCGATCAATGGATGAGTGGCACGAGTGCAGTGCAGTAAATTAAAAGTTCACTCTGTCTCTGGGCCTTGCTCGCAGCAATGCAAAAACAATACATTCCATTTCCCTGCTCCCTTTATCCTAATTCTCTTCCGGTCATAGTCATGCTAACGCATTCTAGGGTTGTCCTGTGGGCTTAAGCTATATTATAAGACAAAAACCAAAAATGAATTAATTTATCCATTTTTTCAGGAAGGTGTGCGCTACTGGTTGGAATCGATAATTCCTTACATGAAAATGGCAAATACTTTACAAAAGTTTATAAGCTCTGTGTATTACTACAACGAGATTGCGCCTCCAAAAGTGTATGAATATTACGCACCGAGTCTCAAAGACATCTTGCAGTCATTCTATGATGATTTACTAAGTCAAGAAGAGAAAATTCAAAAACAGGCCGCTTTTCAAATAAATACATTAATTCAGTTTCAACATAATATGCAAAATAGCTTTGAATTCTTAGAGAAAATTTACAACATTCATACCTTTGCGGCTCTTTATTATAAAGTAAATTCTGGTAAGCGAATTTTTTTATAAACTCGACATTTTTAATATTGTATTTTTCAGCGCATATCTGCTCTGCCCATCTTCTGGCTGGCTTACTGCATAAGTTCGAATTCGCATGTTGTACTGTTACATCTAATATGGCAGTGTCACTTTTCTTATCGTCAGTTCAAGCCTTTTGTAATATTATAGATTATTGGTGGTTAGAAGGACGGTTGGACGATTGGAGAAATGAATTTCTCGTAGAAAGGTAAGTTTTTTATGTGTGCATAAATATTTCTGACATACATTTCCGGCTAAAAAAGACTAATTTTGTCCTATTAAAAAGAATAGTAAGATAAAATCGATAAGATTTTGGAAATATCCCCTTCTTCTGAAATCGTTCTTGCTGGCAATTTCAACGTCCACAACACACAGTGGCTCAGGCATTTTTCTACCACAAGCCCGTCTGGAAGGCACGTGGAGCTATTTAGTGAGTCCTTTAATTTACAACAACTGGTTGAGTGTCCGACTCGTGTACCTGAATCTTTGGGGCACAACGCGCATCTTTTGGATGCATTTCTAACATCGCATCCAGAAAAGTACTCGGTTTCGGTAGCTCCTCCCTCCCTTAAGCAATTCGGACCATTGTCCTATCTCCGCAAAATTCTCAACCTCTTCTCTGACAACCACTAACCTAAATTCCATGAAAAGATTAGTGTGACATTATAAAAATGTTGATTGGGCGGGAGAGAGATGGATTGGCCTGATTGCTTTTCTATGAGAGACGTTAACAAAAGCACCGATTATATCTTGAAAAACCTATGATTTGGAATGCATCGTTTTATTCCTCATAGCTTCAAAAACATCAAACCAACTAACACCAATTGGTTCAATAATGACTGTTTCGCGGCCATTAAAAACAAGGAAGCAGCCTTCCAGGCATATAAATTGTGCCCTCAGAGGAATTGAGGCGTATCTATAGAGATGCGTGGAATATTTGCAATTCAGCAATTAGTCGGGCAAAGTTCAATTTCGATCAGAGTGTTAGAGGGAAGGTATTTTCTACTCAAAAGGGTAGTATGCGCTTCTGGTATCTAGTAAAAACCGTATAGAACAATTTCACCTATTCGTAAACACCACCACTCATTAGTAATGGGAATGCTTTTACTGACATATTGGAAAAGGCCAACCTGTTTCCTGCTAATTCGTACTTCCCACCTTCATCGCAGCTACTTCCATCTCCATCACAGTGTACTAGTAGGCAAAAGCCGGTACTTTCGAAATTCGACGTATCCAAAGCTTCTGGGCCTGATGGTTTCGCGCCCCTGGTTTTAAAATCCTGCGCCTCTGCTTTGGCTAAGCCTCTGCGCATACTTTTTCACCTGTCATATTCAACAGGAATGTTTCCAAGTGCATGGAAATTTGCTCATCTCCAGCGGATGCTTAAAAAAGTAGAGGCATGTGACCCCTCTAACTACAGACCAATTTTTGAATCGCTCATCAACTCTCAGTTGATGAAATATCTAGAAAATAACCATATTATCAACGATTGCCAGTACGGTTTCCGCGCTGGCCGCTCAACTGCAGACTTACTAACGGCTCTAACAGAGCGGTAGAATCATTGTCTCCATAATTTTGGTGAGTCCGAAATCGTCGGTCTTGATATTTCAAAGGCTTTTGATAGAGTCTGGGATGCTGAACTTTTAGCCAAACTTCAAACATTTGGTCTACACCCTACCCTTGTTAAATGGATAGAGAGTTTTTTTTGTCAGACCGTTCAATCCGTCTAGTAATTGACGGAGTTACATCTGATTGCTACGAAATAAATGCCAGTGTACCTCAGGGTTCAGTTCTTTTACCAAACTTATTTCTTCTTTTTATTAATGATCTTTTATCCGTTACTCTCAGTGAATATACCCAATACCCGATGAGCTAGCGAGAATCGATACTACCCTACTTGGACAACAAAAGCTTGGTAAGCCGCTAGCCACATGAAAGCTGGAAATTAAACAAGCGCTCTTCATGATTGCTAATGATATGTGCACACTTGCCTCATCACCCGACAGATCAGACCGATCCTCGACTTAAAGCGGTCAAGAGAGCTCGCTCAAGCGAAATATTATAAGTGTTGTCGTGTCTGTCATTTGCCTTATAGGCAGACAGGCTGACAGACTCGACGCGCCCTCGAATGACTTGAAGAAGTTACCAAGATAAGGAAGAAGAGAGAACCATCCCTCATTTCCTCTGTAACCGCCGGGCTCTAGCCAACAACAGCGCACCTTTTTAAGGAGTTTGCTGAACTAGAATTTTCTGATATCAGGAATCTATTTCGATTCATCAGAAGCTCCAATAGTTTTAGATATTACTGATAGGGATGGTATCACAATGGGCCATTGTGTGCCTCTTTCCGGGTAGGCTGCCACTCTAACCTAACTTAACAATGGGTAGCCCCCGGTGAGGTTTAAATCTTGGACACTTATGATGGAATATCAACACGTTATCCGTTATTTAATAAAAAAAGTGATCTATTAAAAAAGAGTTGCAATATAGACTTCTCAGGGCAAAGTAGAAATGTTTTTAAACTTAACTAAAACAGGTAAACATAGTTTATCTGAAATTGCTTGAATGGTTAAGGTTAGTCGTCCTGTTGTTTCTAAAATGATTATACCTATTCAAAATATCCCAATTAACGTTACATGTATATCAGAATATTAAATTTTATATATTATTATTTTTTAAATATATTTTTTATTTTAGGACTTCAAATGAAAACGAAGAAATTTGTGCTCGTCCTTTTGCAAAATCTCGAGAGAAAGCTTTTTTCGTTCCCGGCAGTGTATCTAAAATAATTGAAGGGGATTCATTTCTCAAACTCTTGATGGAGCATTCTTTAGAAGCTGGATGTACCCTGAATTTATTATATCGAATTAATAAAATTGGAGATTTAAAAAATGCGAACAATTTTGAAAGTAATTTGCGTTAAGATTAAGACTGTTTCGACATTTAAAAATTTTAATTTTAGAAAGTCTTTATGAAAGTTTTTTGGAGGAAGTACTTTCAAACGTTGAACGTTTTCAAGATAAAGAATTAAGTATAGCAAATATAGTAAATAAAGAAAATGAAAGTGATAAGGAGACTTCAAACGAAAATGATTTAAGCATTATAAATGATTTCGTAACAAATGTTTCATTCGATGATAAATTTCTCTTTATGGTGTTTAGTTCTAATTTGAAAGTTGATTGCGATGATACGGAAAAACAAAAGAGTGATAAGAGCTTGGGAAATAAAATGAATACTTTGGACATCTTCAAGAAACTTAACGGAACTTCGAAAATTATTATACCAATGATAGAAGTGATAACAAAATGCTTGTCAAATATTTTACAAAATAGGATTGCCCTTGCTAATAAATTTGTCATGACAATGTATCATGATGAATTTGAAGTTTTAAGGCATTTACAAAATATTAAAAGAGTTCTGCTTTTGGAAGCAAGTGATTTAATGCATTATTTTTATATTAAGTTGTTTGCACAGGTAAATATTCATTTAAAGCGTAAAATTTTCCTCTATATTATTTTTTATTTAAGATTGAATCCGGAAAATCATGGGCTAATCCTTTTCTTCTAACAGTTCAATTAGATGATATTATGTGTTCAAAATTTCCAGATGTTTCTTCTTTATTCCACATTGAAATAAAATCGAACTTTAAAAGCCAGACAGTAAAGGTTTGTTGATAATTATAATGTGATGGACTTTATTTTGAAATTTTTTATAGGTTACAGAAGCGGTAGATGAGTTAATAGTAAAATACGACATTAGAAAAGAGCTGGAGAATATTATTTCTGAGGAATGCATGGAAGATTACAATAAAGGTAAAGTATGTCTCTTCACATTCGAATTCAATTCCTGGAGTTAAACTTCGCGAGCATTGTAAGTTTTTTTTTATATATATGATGATGCCAAAGCTCAGGGGATGCCTGCCCTATGATGCTTAAGCACAGCCTAAGCAGAAAAGGAATTAAGGATGAGGGAAATGGGTTAGGAGGTTGAGTGAAGGAGGTTTCGATGTACGCCCTGTTTGAACGTTTCGGGATCGTATGACGCGGGAAAACCAGAAGATGGTAAGCTGTTCCACATTCCTGTTGTTCTGCTTAGAAAAGATTCCTGATATTTGACGGTACATCCTAATTTGACCTGGAGAGAACAGGGGTGGGAGTGACTTGTAGCTCTTGTATCGCGCGTTGTCATGTGTCTACAAGGAATCAGGCTAGCAATTTCGTTAGAACAATGGCCATGGAAATAGCGATAGGAGAGTGAGAGACAACCGACATTCCGTAGATGCTCGAGAGAGTAAAGGCTCTTAGAGATTGAGGAATCGCCAATAAGTTTAATAGCTTACGCTTGTCTAACGCGGACAATGCGGTGTTTCCGGCCCCTGCCCAAATATGGGAATTATATTCAAGTCTATGCCTAATGTGGGACTTGTAGATGAGCACTAAGTCAGGTGGGGTGAAACATTTCTTGCATCTCTGTAGAAAACCCAAGCATTTCATCGCACTTTTGGCGGTTGCAAATATATGATCTGTCCAGCTAAGACTGCTGGATATCTGAATACCCAAGATGTTTAGGAAGGGCGAATTGGGTATATTCACTCCATCGACTGAAATGGGTTGGGGTGAACTGGGCGTTTTTTTTGGGACATAAAACAGCATTGAGTTTGTGATGCATTAAACGAAACACGATTTGCTCTGCCCCAAGCGAGTACCATAGAAAAAACATGCGTTCTCGATTGAGTTCTGTAGAATTTCCACGTGAATTCATTACAGAATCAAATCAGTACGCGAAATCAAGGGTGTTGTTGTCGGCGAAACTATGGATAGGATTGAGAGTAAGGGATAAAAGATCATTAATAAAAGAAGAAATAAGGTTGGTGAAAGAACTGAGCCCTGAGGTACACCGGCATTTATTTCGTAGGAATCCGTCAAATACTACACGAATTGAACGGCCTTGCAAGAAACTCTCTGTCCATTTAACGAGGGTATCGTGCAGGCCAAATGTTTGAAGTTTGGCTAAAAGGGCAGCATCCCAGACTCTATCAAAAGCCTTTGAAATATCAAGAGTGACGATTTCGGACTTAAATTATGGAGACAATGATTCCAACGCTCCGTTAGAGCCATTAGTAAGTCTCCGGTTGAGCGGCCAGCGCGGAAACCGTACTGGCAATCGTTGATAAGATGGTTATTTTCTAGATATTTCATCAACTGGGAGTTGATGAGCGATTCAAAAACTTAAGATATCGAAGTTAGTACAATTGGTCTGTAGTTAGAGGGGTCGCATTCCTCTCTTTTTTTAAGTATTGGCTCGACATAAGCAAATTTCCATGCATTTGCAAACATTCCTGTTGAATATGGCAGCTGAAAAAGTTTGCGCAGAGGTTTAGCCAAAGCAGAGGCGCAGCATTTTAAACCCAAGGGCGAGAAATCATCAGGACCAGTAGCTTTGAACATGTCGAGTTTCGAAACTACCCTAAAAACTGCGAAAGTGTAGCGGCTTTTGCCTACTAGTGCACTGTGATGGAGATGGAGGTGGCTGCGATGACGGTGACAAGTACGAATTAGCAGCAAACAGGTTGGCCTTGTCCAAGTCAGTAAAAACATTCCCATTATAAATGAGTGGCGGTGTTGACGAACAGGTAGTTATATGTCTTGCCAGATTAGCGCAGAGCGAATTTGGAGATCTTATACTTAGCTTGTACTTCCTATTATACTAGTTTCGTTTCTTCGTTGGCATCGCTTACAGTTATAATAAAATTAAATTAAGATTGAAAATTTGATTTGCCATTACTATCTCACTCAATTTTTTGGATTTAGATGATTAGAGAGCAACTGTACCTAGAGTACTAAAATGCTCTAAGAACTGTGGACTGGCTGTGAATCCAGGGAAAACTGAGCTGGTGCTCTTTACCACAAAAACCAAGGTACCATACTTTGCTTGCCATAAATTAAACGCCAAACAACGCTCACTATCCTCCAGTGCCAGATATTTGGGTTAAATCCTGGATCCCAAACTGAACTGGAAGCTAAACAGAGGAGCGGGTAAAGAAGGCAATTATAGCCCTCTATGTCACCAGACGTACCTTTGTTGAAACATAGGGACTGCAACCTAAGAATATACGGTTCACTGGTTTGGTGGCCTGCGATGAGTAAGGCTTATAACCGAATTATGTATCATGTATCAAGTATCGTGCAAAGAACCGTTTGCATTGGCACTACCGGTGCCTGCGCTCCACCCCAACCGAAGCTCTTCATGTGCTTCTGCATCTACTTCCCCTTGAGCACCAGATCAAATTGCAGGCGTCACAGCAATATCCTCAGCTTAGCACCTAGAGGACTGACCGATGCCTCAACTGACTACATTACGCCTGTACTCAATTTTGAAAAAGGATTCAGTGTCAGGATTCCAACGAAAAGGGAATGGAGAATGACGGAACCGGCCAACAACTATGATGCCGTAATATTCACGGATAATTCTAAGATGGAACAAGGTGTTGGTGCAGGAGTGTTCTCTGAGACACTGAATATATGGAAGTCGTATCGTCTACCGCACATATCGAGCGTCTTCCAGGGGGAGGTGCTTGCGATTATGAAGGCGTGTTCGCTGCTTCTGTGTATCGATTCACCGAAACAGAACATCGCAATTTTTACAGATAGTCAGGCGGACATAAAGGCACATGACTCATTACCATATCTTCTATGGTGTTGCAGGACTGTAGGAAGTTAGCTTCTTGGGCACTCTGCTTAACATAACCTTGCCTTGGGTTCCTGGACATAGGAACATTGCAGGGAACGAGATGGCCGACAAACTTGCCAGAGTGTGCGCAGCTCTATAACGTGGTTATGTAGAAAATATTCGTATCCCAGTTGGTTCTCTTAAGAGGGAACTCTTTCTGCATTCCTTGGCGCTGGCAAATGCCAGATGGAGCGCCCTGAAAACATGTAGCATATCTAGGACAACCTGACCAAGTTATAATATAAGTAGGACGTCCGATCTGCTCAACAGACGGAGAATCAGGGTTGCGAGTGAACTGAGTGCAACAAAAAACCGGGTCTGGCATCAAAATGGCGCTATAATGTTGCTAATTGGAGTGTTACCATGATAGCGACGTTCATCACTAAAACCAACCAACCAAAATACAAGCCAAAGTGGTCGTTGATTTATTGTTGAACTAAGTCAGCGGTAGTATTTTTTGAGCACACATACATTTCTAGACAGTGATTGCCAGGTAGAAATCGTTATGTATCCGTTTAAATCACTCTTTAGACTGTTTGCCATTTTCGAATTTCCAATACCACTGTTTATTCAAAAAGTTAACACGTTGGTGTTTCTGTCGTAGACGACTTGAAAACCAACAAAGGAACTTAATCTGTAAGACATTTACTTTCATAATAGCTAAAAGAAAGTGTAAGAAAATAAGTTCTTGCTTGTTATTGACTTGAACAATAATTTTAGTTTTATTTGTTTACTTGAATATTTTATTTCTTTAATTAAACAATATTAATTTTTAACAAGATTTACATATATATTGTTTTCACAGTATTCCGTTTCTTACTAAAAATAAAGTGGGGCATATGGACCTTAGAGAATCTCCGTTTTCCAACCGCTCATAAAAAACGTTTACCTTATGCCGAATTCACTATGAATGATCTTCACATGCGCAGATTACAACAACTGCGATTTTGGCTGATGTATGCAATATACAATATACACTTTCACTTAGGGACACACGTCCTTCAATCAATGGGACAACAGTTGGAGAAGAAAATCCAAAATTGTACAAATCTAATAGAAATTAAATCGGTTCATGAATCATATATAAAGAAACTTTGTGAGTATTGCTTCGTTGAAAAGGATAGTTCTTACATTAAAATCGGCATTGAGCAGGTGTGTATTATAATTATAAACTTGATGGACTTATATTTACTTTCTAATTTCTAGCTGTTAAGTTTAATAAACGTTCTTAAGTTGGAATGGCAAAATTTCGATATAGAAATTGAAAATAGTAGCGATGAGAGCGATAGTGGAGAAACTTATTCAAACCTAATTTCGAACTCACAAATGGAAGGTATTGAGAGTACGTATATTAGATGTCATCAATACCTAGCAAAAACACTAAACAATGAGGTTTATATAAAACAGAATACACACTGTAGGTATTTCATATTCTTTCAAATATCAAATATTTATTTATTTCCTATTTATTGACTATGTTATTTATAGTGTCTGGACTGAGTGCTGCGTTTAACACCAGTATACCCTACTAAGATCTTGTAAATGCGAAGGGAATAAGCCATTCTTAACCAATGCACATAACTGTGATGTAACGTATTTCTAAAAAAAGAATCAAGCCAAAATATTACTACGCAAATAGTTAATATTTAATCTTTTGTTTACTAATTGCCATTTTTTATATTATGTTTATGAAAATAAAAATGTTTTTTACAAGTTATTATAAATTATTTATTTGTAACCAATTGCGAAGTGAACTTATTAGTTTTTTTCATTTCTTTAAAAGCTTTAATAATGAAAAAGCAGTTTTTTTATACGATGTTGCCAAATCCTAGGGGACAACCCTTTGATGCGTTAGCATGGTTTTGGCCGGAAGGAAATTAGGATAAGGGAAGTGAATAAACTTGAATGTCTTGTTTTTTGCATTGCTGCGAGCTAGACAACAGCCCAGAGACGGAGTGCATTATTTTAATTTCTTAATAAAAACTCACGGGAAGATCTGGTCTCGAATCCGAGACCCATGCCATGGAGGTCGTGCCGCTCAACGAATTGATCCAACCTAATTGCAAGTCATCATCTTCCTTCACTATCGCCCCTTCTCAAACTTCTTCTACCTCCGCTAATCCGCCCCTTCTCCTAACCAAAACTCCTTCATCCGAACATAACTCATTTATCGATCCCCTAATCCCACGCGCTCTGCGGATTCCAACGATGGACGATACCTTGTGACTTTTACGGGACCGCCGAATTTATGAAAACGTACGTCTATTTCTAGCCTATCTGCACGACAAACCGAATTCAATCTGTATTGATGGTAAAACCAGCACCAACGTCATGTTAAGTATACATCAAGAAGGCCTGCCACAGACCCAACAGTCTTACATCAACTTTTCACTAAGTACCATGAATCAATCAATAACCCTTCCCATAAGGTTTCAGAAGATCTATCCACCTATGCTGCGTACGTCAGTTCTCGCCGCATTTCCCATCTCCAAAAAAGTCGTTGTAACATCGTTGAAAATATAAATATCTTGATTCGGTGTTCAGATACTGATATACTTGTTATAATGTTAGGAAATATGGTAAATTTGTTGAGTTTATCTAAAATTTGGATCGAAGTTGGAACTGGAAATCACCAAAGAATTATTAATGTCAACAAATTATACGAAAAATTGGGAAATCCTGTTTGTAATGCTCTCCCAGGACTGCACGCTTTCAGATACAAGAGTTTCTGTGTCAGTTGTATAACTTAAAGAAATTAAAATCAGTGAACGAGGCACGATTCGTTTTGTTTTCAAAAACGTACAATCATGAATCAATGAATCGTTCCAAATACAAGTAAAAAATGTTGCTGCATCAAGTATGCCACCATGCGAATCGGAATTAATGCAACAATTTTTAAGAGCAAGTCTCATTACGAAAATTTGGCGCAATGCCCATTGTAAAGTCATAACGGAACTGTCCCCAGTCGATCAAGGGTGGACATTGATTAACAGCCGATATGAATTCGATTGGTTTAAAGGCAATCAATTTCCGGAATTTGTCAACGATGTTGTCATTCAACCTCCGCAAGATAATTCAGATATGCAAATAATATTGTCGAAAAATTTGATTTACGTAAAAAAAATTATTTTGTATTGTATATACTTAAAGAAATATTATTTATTTTTTTAGATGCCCAATCTGAAACTCCATCGGAAACCGACGCTTTTGATAATATTTATGATAATGAATGTGAATTCAACGAATTCGGTGATTCGGAGGAAGAGTTTGATAGTAATGCCTAAACTACTACTACTATGTACTAATATAATAAAAATAAAAATAAAAAATGAAATAAATTTTAGATAAACTCAACAAATTTACCATATTTCCTAACATTATAACAAGTATATCAGTATCTGAACACCGAATCAAGATATTTATATTTTCAACGATGTTACATGCATGGAAAATTATTTTTGTATCAGTCTCCTTGGGGGGACAACCGGTTCGATCCGTCTCTCTATCTATCTTACATAGGAAAAGACAAAGTCGTGGTCCCTACGTATTGTAAACAAACATTCTGGTTCTTACCTAACAGTATACTTGCTCGCTGTAAGCATTCAGTATTATTCGCATGAATTTTACTTTCCTTATATAGAATATCCAATATTGTCGGAAGTACATACATTTTTTAATATTTTTTGGCTGACTGACGGAAGTTGTTCCACAATATGGTTGGCTGACCATTTTATTTATGGTTAATATACAATTAAGTACCTCTAAAAAAATTGTCAAGTTTAATAAATGAATTTCATCTTATTTATTTATTGTATATACATTAGGGCTGACTGACCAGCTCCGTTCTCACATTTAACTGCCTGACTGACATAACTGTTATTTATATGCAATATACAATCTGTATAACAATTTTTAAATACCACGGCAATCATAACCGTTTTGATAGCATATATGTGACGCCTGTTCTACCGTTCACTTGACTGACCGCAGTATGTGTGTGTACACAACTACTATAACCAATCGTCAAATTATCAGCTGTAGTAAATTCAGAGCATTTTTTGACCTGGCTCTTGGTCTATTTCTAAGGGGTATGAATCAACTATTCTGAATCGATTGGCTCTATCAGAAAATATCGAAATTTTGGTCTCTGAACTCTGACGGCTACATGGCCCTGAATTTGCACCAAAACAAGTCATTTGTAGGTAAGGGATTAACTAAGTACCTGAAAATAAATTATCAAAATTTTTGATATCGGGCAAAATTGCAGTTCAGGTACTACTTCAAATAGGCTGAAACTTTAATCGCGTGTTTCTCGCAAACAACGCGTTCCCGGGCCTTATTTGCCCCTTCGGGGTTTCTAAGGGGTATGAATCAACCATTCTGAAAGTACCTGAAAATAAATTATGCTGACATAGGGCAAAATTGCAGTTCAGATACTACTTCAAATAGGCTGAAACTTTAATCGCATTTTTCTCGCAAACAACGTGTTCCCGGGCCTTATTTGCCCCTTCGGGGTTTCTAAGGAGTATGACTCAACCATTCTGAATCGATTGGCGCTATCAGAAAATATCGAAATTTTGGTCTCTGAACTCTGACGGCTACAGGGCACAGCATTTGCACCAAAACAAGTCTTTTGTAGATAAGGGATTAACTAAGTACCTGAAAATAAATTATCCTGATATACGGCAAAATTGCAGTTCAGGTACTACTTCAAATAGGCTGAAACTTTAATCACGTTTTTCTCGCAAACAACGCGTTCCCGGGCCTTATTTGCCCCTTCGGGGTTTCTAAGGGGTATGAATCAACCATTCTGAATCGATTGGCGCTATCAGAAAATATCGAAATTTTGGTCTCTGAACTCTGACGGCTACAGGGCCCAGAATTTGCACCAAAACAAGTCATTTGTAGGTAAGGGATTAACTAAGTACCTGAAAATAAATTATGCTGATATACGGCAAAATTGCAGTTCAGGTACTACTTCAAACAGGTTGAAACTTTAATCGCATTTTTCTCGCAAACAACGCGTTCTCGGGCCTTATTTGCCCCTTCGGGGTTTCTAAGGGGTATGAATCAACCATTCTGAATCGATTGGCGCTATCAGAAAATATCGAAATTTTGGTCTCTGAACTCTGACGGCTACAGGGCCCAGAATTTGCACCAAAACAAGTCATTTGTAGGTAAGGGATTAACTAAGTACCTGAAAATAAATTATGCTGATATACTGCAAAATTGCAGTTCAGGTACAACTTCAAATAGGCTGAAACTTTAATTGCGTTTTTCTCGCAAACAACGCGTTCCCGGGCCTTATTTGCCCCTTCGGGGTTTCTAAGGGGTATGAATCAACCATTCTGAATCGATTGGCGCTATCAGAAAATATCGAAATTTTGGTCTCTGAACTCTGACGGCTACAGGGCCCAGAATTTGCACCAAAACAAGTCATTTGTAGGTAAGGGATTAACTAAGTACCTGAAAATAAATTATGCTGATATACGGCAAAATTGCAGTTCAGGTACAACTTCAAATAGGCTGAAACTTTAATTGCGTTTTTCTCGCAAACAACGCGTTCCCGGGCCTTATTTGCCCCTTCGGGGTTTCTAAGGGGTATGAATGAACCATTCTGAATCCATTGGCGCTATCAGAAAATATCGAAATTTTGGTCTCTGAACTCTGACGGCTACAGGCCCAGAATTTGCACCAAAACAAGTCATTTGTAGGTAAGGGATTAACTAAGTACCTGAAAATAAATTATGCTGATATACGGCAAAATTGCAGTTCAGGTACAACTCAAATAGGCTGCAACTTTAATCGCGTTTTTCTCGCAAACAGCGCGTTCCCGGGCCTTATTTGCCTCTTCGGGGTTTCTAAGGGGTATGACTCAACCATTCCGAATCGATTGGCGCTATCAGAAAATATCGAAATTTTGGTCTCTGAACTCTGACGGCTACAGGGCCCAGAATTTGCACCAAAACAAGTCATTTGTAGGTAAGGGATTAACTAAGTACCTGAAAATAAATTATGCTGATATGCGGCAAAATTGCAGTTCAGGTACTACTTCAAATAGGCTGCAACTTTAATCGCATTTTTCTCGCAAACAACGCGTTCCCGGGCCTTATTTGCCCCTTCGGGGTTTCTAAGGGGTATGAATCAACCATTCTGAATCGATTGGCGCTATCAGCAAATATCGAAATTTTGGTCTCTGAACTCTGACGGCTACAGGGCCCAGAATTTGCACCAAAACAAGCCATTTGTAGGTAAGGGATTAACTAAGTACCTGAAAATAAATTATGCTGATATACGGCAAAATTGCAGTTCAGGTACTACTTCAAATAGGCTGCAACTTTAATCGCGTTTTTCTCGCAAACAACGCGTTCCCGGGCCTTATTTGCCCCTTCGGGGTTTCTAAGGGGTATGAATCAACCATTCTGAATCGATTGGCGCTATCAGAAAATATCGAAATTTTGGTCTCTGAACTCTGACGGCTACAGGGCCCAGAATTTGCACCAAAACAATTCATTTGTAGGTAAGGGATTAACTACGTAACTGAAAATAAATTATGCTGATATACGGCAAAATTGCAGTTCAGGTACTACTTCAAATAGGCTGCAACTTTAATCGCGTTTTTCTCGCAAACATCGCGTTCCCGGGCCTTATTTGCCTCTTCGGGGTTTCTAAGGGTTTGACTCAACCATTCTGAATCGATTGGCGCTATCAGAAAATATCGAAATTTTGGTCTCTGAACTCTGATGGCTACAGGGCCCAGAATTTGCACCAAAACAAGTCATTTGTAGGTAAGGGATTAACTAAGTACCTGAAAATAAATTATGCTGATATGCGGCAAAATTGCAGTTCAGGTACTACTTCAAATAGGCTGCAACTTTAATCGCATTTTTCTCGCAAACAACGCGTTCCCGGGCCTTATTTGCCCCTTCGGGGTTTCTAAGGGGTATGAATCAACCATTCTGAATCGATTGGCGCTATCAGCAAATATCGAAATTTTGGTCTCTGAACTCTGACGGCTACAGGGCCCAGAATTTGCACCAAAACAAGCCATTTGTAGGTAAGGGATTAACTAAGTACCTGAAAATAAATTATGCTGATATACGGCAAAATTGCAGTGCAGGTACTACTTCAAATAGGCTGAAACTTTAATCGCGTTTTTCTCGCAAACAACGCGTTCCCGGGCCTTATTTGCCCCTTCGGGGTTTCTAAGGGGTATGAATCAACCATTCTGAATCGATTGGCGCTATCAGAAAATATCGAAATTTTGGTCTCTGAACTCTGACGGCTACAGGGCCCAGAATTTGCACCAAAACAAGTCATTTGTAGGTAAGGGATTAACTAAGTTCCTAAAAATAAATTATGCTGATATACGGCAAAATTGCAGTTCAGGTACAACTTCAAATAGGCTGCAACTTTAATCGCATTTTTCTCGCAAACAACGCGTTCCCGGGCCTTATTTGCCCCTTCGGGGTTTCTAAGATGTATGAATCAACCATTCTGAATCGATTGGCGCTATCAGAAAATATCGAAATTTTGGACTCTGAACTCTGACGGCTACAGGCCCAGAATTTGCACCAAAACAAGTCATTTGTAGGTAAGGGATTAACTAAGTACCTGAAAATAAATTATGCTGATATACGGCAAAATTGCAGTTCAGGTACAACTTCAAATAGGCTGCAACTTTAATCGCGTTTTTCTCGCAAACAGCGCGTTCCCGGGCCTTATTTGCCTCTTCGGGGTTTCTAAGGGGTATGACTCAACCATTCTGAAGCGATTGGCGCTATCAGAAAATATCGAAATTTTGGTCTCTGAACTCTGACGGCTACAGGGCCCAGAATTTGCACCAAAACAAGTCATTTGTAGGTAAGGGATTAACTAAGTACCTGAAAATAAATTATGCTGATATGCGGCAAAATTGCAGTTCAGGGATTAACTAATTAGGCAAATAGGCTGCAACTTTAATCGCATTTTTCTCGCAAACAACGCGTTTATGCTGATATGCGGAAAAATTGCAGTTCAGGGATTAACTAATTAGGCAAATAGGCTGCAACTTTAATCGCATTTTTCTCGCAAACAACGCGTTCCCGGGCCTTATTTGCCCCTTCGGGGTTTCTAAGATGTATGAATCAACCATTCTGAATCGATTGGCGCTATCAGAAAATATCGAAATTTTGGACTCTGAACTCTGACGGCTACAGGCCCAGAATTTGCACCAAAACAAGTCATTTGTAGGTAAGGGATTAACTAAGTACCTGAAAATAAATTATGCTGATATACGGCAAAATTGCAGTTCAGGTACAACTTCAAATAGGCTGCAACTTTAATCGCATTTTTCTCGCAAACAACGCGTTCCCGGGCCTTATTTGCCCCTTCGGGGTTTCTAAGATGTATGAATCAACCATTCTGAATCGATTGGCGCTATCAGCAAATATCGAAATTTTGGTCTCTGAACTCTGACGGCTACAGGGCCCAGAATTTGCACCAAAACAAGCCATTTGTAGGTAAGGGATTAACTAAGTACCTGAAAATAAATTATGCTGATATACGGCAAAATTGCAGTTCAGGTACAACTTCAAATAGGCTGCAACTTTAATCGCATTTTTCTCGCAAACAACGCGTTCCCGGGCCTTATTTGCCCCTTCGGGGTTTCTAAGATGTATGAATCAACCATTCTGAATCGATTGGCGCTATCAGAAAATATCGAAATTTTGGTCTCTGAACTCTGACGGCTACAGGTCCAGAATTTGCACCAAAACAAGTCATTTGTAGGTAAGGGATTAACTAAGTACCTGAAAATAAATTATGCTGATATGCGGCAAAATTGCAGTTCAGGTACTACTTCAAATAGGCTGCAACTTTAATCGCATTTTTCTCGCAAACAACGCGTTCCCGGGCCTTATTTGCCCCTTCGGGGTTTCTAAGATGTATGAATCAACCATTCTGAATCGATTGGCGCTATCAGAAAATATCGAAATTTTGGTCTCTGAACTCTGACGGCTACAGGTCCAGAATTTGCACCAAAACAAGTCATTTGTAGGTAAGGGATTAACTAAGTACCTGAAAATAAATTATGCTGATATGCGGCAAAATTGCAGTTCAGGTACTACTTCAAATAGGCTGCAACTTTAATCGCGTTTTTCTCGCAAACAGCGCGTTCCCGGGCCTTATTTGCCTCTTCGGGGTTTCTAAGGGGTATGACTCAACCATTCTGAATCGATTGGCGCTATCAGAAAATATCGAAATTTTGGTCTCTGAACTCTGACGGCTACAGGTCCAGAATTTGCACCAAAACAAGTCATTTGTAGGTAAGGGATTAACTAAGTACCTGAAAATAAATTATGCTGATATGCGGCAAAATTGCAGTTCAGGTACTACTTCAAATAGGCTGCAACTTTAATCGCATTTTTCTCGCAAACAACGCGTTCCCGGGCCTTATTTGCCCCTTCGGGGTTTCTAAGATGTATGAATCAACCATTCTGAATCGATTGGCGCTATCAGAAAATATCGAAATTTTGGTCTCTGAACTCTGACGGCTACAGGTCCAGAATTTGCACCAAAACAAGTCATTTGTAGGTAAGGGATTAACTAAGTACCTGAAAATAAATTATGCTGATATGCGGCAAAATTGCAGTTCAGGTACTACTTCAAATAGGCTGCAACTTTAATCGCGTTTTTCTCGCAAACAGCGCGTTCCCGGGCCTTATTTGCCTCTTCGGGGTTTCTAAGGGGTATGACTCAACCATTCTGAATCGATTGGCGCTATCAGAAAATATCGAAATTTTGGTCTCTGAACTCTGACGGCTACAGGGCCCAGAATTTGCACCAAAACAAGTCATTTGTAGGTAAGGGATTAACTAAGTACCTGAAAATAAATTATGCTGATATGCGGCAAAATTGCAGTTCAGGTACTACTTCAAATAGGCTGCAACTTTAATCGCATTTTTCTCGCAAACAACGCGTTCCCGGGCCTTATTTGCCCCTTCGGGGTTTCTAAGAGGTATGAATCAACCATTCTGAATCGATTGGCGCTATCAGAAAATATCGAAATTTTGGTCTCTGAACTCTGACGGCTACAGGGCCCAGAATTTGCACCAAAACAAGTCATTTGTAGGTAAGGGATTAACTAAGTACCTGAAAATAAATTATGCTGATATACGGCAAAATTGCAGTTCAGGTACTACTTCAAATAGGCTGCAACTTTAATCGCGTTTTTCTCGCAAACAACGCGTTCCCGGGCCTTATTTGCCCCTTCGGGGTTTCTAAGGGGTATGAATCAACCATTCTGAATCGATTGGCGCTATCAGAAAATATCGAAATTTTGGTCTCTGAACTCTGACGGCTACAGGGCCCAGAATTTGCACCAAAACAAGTCATTTGTAGGTAAGGGATTAACTAAGTACCTGAAAATAAATTATGCTGATATAAGGCAAAATTGCAGTTCAGGTACTACTTCAAATAGGCTGAAACTTTAATCGCGTTTTTCTCGCAAACAACGCGTTCCCGGGCCTTATTTGCCCCTTCGGGGTTTCTAAGGGGTATGAATCAACCATTCTGAATCGATTGGCGCTATCAGAAAATATCGAAATTTTGGTCTCTGAACTCTGACGGGTACAGGGCCCAGAATTTGCACCAAAACAAGTCATTTGTAGGTAAGGGATTAACTAAGTACCTGAAAATAAATTATGCTGATATACGGCAAAATTGCAGTTCAGGTACTACTTCAAATAGGTTGCAACTTTAGTCGCATTTTTCTCGCAAACAACGCGTTCCCGGGCCTTATTTGCCCCTTCGGGGTTTCTAAGGGGTATGAATCAACCATTCTGAATCGATTGGCGCTATCAGAAAATATCGAAATTTTGGTCTCTGAACTCTGACGGCTACAGGGCCCAGAATTTGCACCAAAACAAGTCATTTGTAGGTAAGGGATTAACTAAGTACCTGAAAATAAATTATGCTGATATACGGCAAAATTGCAGTTCAGGTACTACTTCAAATAGGCTGAAACTTTAATCGCGTTTTTCTCGCAAACAACGCGTTCCCGGGCCTTATTTGCCCCTTCGGGGTTTCTAAGGGGTATGAATCAACCATTCTGAATCGATTGGCGCTATCAGAAAATATCGAAATTTTGGTCTCTGAACTCTGACGGCTACAGGGCCCAGAATTTGCACCAAAACAAGTCATTTGTAGGTAAGGGATTAACTAAGTACCTGAAAATAAATTATGCTGATATACGGCAAAATTGCAGTTCAGGTACTACTTCAAATAGGTTGCAACTTTAGTCGCATTTTTCTCGCAAACAACGCGTTCCCGGGCCTTATCTGCCCCTTCGGGGTTTCTAAGGGGTATGAATCAACCATTCTGAATCGATTGGCGCTATCAGAAAATATCGAAATTTTGGTCTCTGAACTCTGACGGCTACAGGGCCCAGAATTTGCACCAAAACAAGTCATTTGTAGGTAAGGGATTAACTAAGTACCTGAAAATAAATTATGCTGATATACGGCAAAATTGCAGTTCAGGTACTACTTCAAATAGGCTGAAACTTTAATCGCGTTTTTCTCGCAAACAACGCGTTCCCGGGCCTTATTTGCCCCTTCGGGGTTTCTAAGGGGTATGAATCAACCATTCTGAATCGATTGGCGCTATCAGAAAATATCGAAATTTTGGTCTCTGAACTCTGACGGGTACAGGGCCCAGAATTTGCACCAAAACAAGTCATTTGTAGGTAAGGGATTAACTAAGTACCTGAAAATAAATTATGCTGATATACGGCAAAATTGCAGTTCAGGTACTACTTCAAACAGGTTGAAACTTTAATCGCATTTTTCTCGCAAACAACGCGTTCCCGGGCCTTATTTGCCCCTTCGGGGTTTCTAAGGGGTCTGAATCAACCATTCTGAATCGATTGGCGCTATCAGAAAATATCGAAATTTTGGTCTCTGAACTCTGACGGGTACAGGGCCCAGAATTTGCACCAAAACAAGTCATTTGTAGGTAAGGGATTAACTAAGTACCTGAAAATAAATTATGCTGATATACGGCAAAATTGCAGTTCAGGTACTACTTCAAATAGGCTGAAACTTTAATCGCGTTTTTCTCGCAAACAACGCGTTCCCGGGCCTTATTTGCCCCTTTGGGGTTTCTAAGGGGTATGAATCAACCATTCTGAATCGATTGGCGCTATCAGAAAATATCGAAATTTTGGTCTCTGAACTCTGACGGCTACAGGGCCCAGAATTTGCACCAAAACAAGTCATTTGTAGGTAAGGGATTAACTAAGTACCTGAAAATAAATTATGCTGAAATACGGCAAAATTGCAGTTCAGGTACTACTTCAAATAGGCTGAAACTTTAATCGCGTTTTTCTCGCAAACAACGCGTTCCCGGGACTTATTTGCCCCTTTGGGGTTTCTAAGGGGTATGAATCAACCATTCTGAATCGATTGGCGCTATCAGAAAATATCGAAATTTTGGTCTCTGAACTCTGACGGCTACAGGGCCCAGAATTTGCACCAAAACAAGTCATTTGTAGGTAAGGGATTAACTAAGTACCTGAAAATAAATTATGCTGATATACTGCAAAATTGCAGTTCAGGTACAACTTCAAATAGGCTGAAACTTTAATCGCGTTTTTCTCGCAAAAAACGCGTTCCCGGGCCTTATTTGCCCCTTCGGGGTTTCTAAGGGGTATGAATCAACCATTCTGAATCGATTGGCGCTATCAGAAAATATCGAAATTTTGGTCTCTGAACTTTGACGGCTACAGGCCCCAGAATTTGCACCAAAACAAGTCATTTGTAGGTAAGGGATTAACTAAGTACCTGAAAATAAATTATGCTGATATACGGCAAAATTGCAGTTCAGGTACAACTTCAAATAGGCTGAAACTTTAATCGCGTTTTTCTCGCAAACAACGCGTTCCCGGGCCTTATTTGCCCCTTCGGGGTTTCTAAGGGGTATGAATGAACCATTCTGAATCGATTGGCGCTATCAGAAAATATCGAAATTTTGGTCTCTGAACTCTGACGGCTACAGGGCCCAGAATTTGCACCAAAACAAGTCATTTGTAGGTAAGGGATTAACTAAGTACCTGAAAATAAATTATGCTGATATACGGCAAAATTGCAGTTCAGGTACTACTTCAAATAGGCTGCAACTTTAATCGCATTTTTCTCGCAAATCAACCATTCTGAATCGATTGGCGCTATCAGAAAATATCGAAATTTTGGTCTCTGAACTCTGACGGCTACAGGGCCCAGAATTTGCACCAAAACAAGTCATTTGTAGGTAAGGGATTAACTAAGTACCTGAAAATAAATTATGCTGATATACTGCAAAATTGCAGTTCAGGTACTACTTCAAACAGGTTGAAACTTTAATCGCATTTTTCTCGCAAACAACGCGTTCCCGGGCCTTATTTGCCCCTTCGGGGTTTCTAAGGGGTATGAATCAACCATTCTGAATCGATTGGCGCTATCAGAAAATATCGAAATTTTGGTCTCTGAACTCTGACGGCTACAGGGCCCAGAATTTGCACCAAAACAAGTCATTTGTAGGTAAGGGATTAACTAAGTACCTGAAAATAAATTATGCTGATATACTGCAAAATTGCAGTTCAGGTACTACTTCAAACAGGTTGAAACTTTAATTGCGTTTTTCTCGCAAACAACGCGTTCCCGGGCCTTATTTGCCCCTTCGGGGTTTCTAAGGGGTATGAATCAACCATTCTGAATCGATTGGCGCTATCAGAAAATATCGAAATTTTGGTCTCTGAACTCTGACGGCTACAGGGCCCAGAATTTGCACCAAAACAAGTCATTTGTAGGTAAGGGATTAACTAAGTACCTGAAAATAAATTATGCTGATATACGGCAAAATTGCAGTTCAGGTACTACTTCAAATAGGCTGAAACTTTAATCGCGTTTTTCTCGCAAACAACGCGTTCCCGGGCCTTATTTTCCCCTTCGGGGTTTCTAAGGGGTATGAATCAACCATTCTGAATCGATTGGCGCTATCAGAAAATATCGAAATTTTGGTCTCTGAACTCTGACGGGTACAGGGCCCAGAATTTGCACCAAAACAAGTCATTTGTAGGTAAGGGATTAACTAAGTACCTGAAAATAAATTATGCTGATATACGGCAAAATTGCAGTTCAGGTACTACTTCAAACAGGTTGAAACTTTAATCGCATTTTTCTCGCAAACAACGCGTTCCCGGGCCTTATTTGCCCCTTTGGGGTTTCTAAGGGGTATGAATCAACCATTCTGAATCGATTGGCGCTATCAGAAAATATCGAAATTTTGGTCTCTGAACTCTGACGGCTACAGGGCCCAGAATTTGCACCAAAACAAGTCATTTGTAGGTAAGGGATTAACTAAGTTCCTGAAAATAAATTATGCTGATATACGGCAAAATAGCAGTTCAGGTACTACTTCCAATAGGCTGAAACTTTAATCGCGTTTTTCTCGCAAACAACGCGTTCCCGGGCCTTATTTGCCCCTTCGGGGTTTCTAAGGGGTATGAATCAACCATTCTGAATCGATTGGCGCTATCAGAAAATATCGAAATTTTGGTCTCTGAACTCTGACGGCTACAGGGCCCAGAATTTGCACCAAAACAAGTCATTTGTAGGTAAGGGATTAACTAAGTACCTGAAAATAAATTATGCTGATATACTGCAAAATTGCAGTTCAGGTACAACTTCAAATAGGCTGAAACTTTAATTGCGTTTTTCTCGCAAACAATGCGTTCCCGGGCCTTATTTGCCCCTTCGGGGTTTCTAAGGGGTATGAATCAACCATTCTGAATCGATTGGCGCTATCAGAAAATATCGAAATTTTGGTCTCTGAACTCTGATGGCTACAGGGCCCAGAATTTGCACCAAAACAAGTCATTTGTAGGTAAGGGATTAACTAAGTACCTGAAAATAAATTATGCTGATATACTGCAAAATTGCAGTTCAGGTACAACTTCAAATAGGCTGAAACTTTAATTGCGTTTTTCTCGCAAACAACGCGTTCCCGGGCCTTATTTGCCCCTTCGGGGTTTCTAAGGGGTATGAATCAACCATTCTGAATCGATTGGCGCTATCAGAAAATATCGAAATTTTGGTCTCTGAACTCTGACGGCTACAGGGCCCAGAATTTGCACCAAAACAAGTCATTTGTAGGTAAGGGATTAACTAAGTACCTGAAAATAAATTATGCTGATATACTGCAAAATTGCAGTTCAGGTACAACTTCAAATAGGCTGAAACTTTAATCGCGTTTTTCTCGCAAACAACGCGTTCCCGGGCCTTATTTGCCCCTTCGGGGTTTCTAAGGGGTATGAATCAACCATTCTGAATCGATTGGCGCTATCAGAAAATATCGAAATTTTGGTATCTGAACTCTGACGGCTACAGGGCCCAGAATTTGCACCAAAACAAGTCATTTGTAGGTAAGGGATTAACTAAGTACCTGAAAATAAATTATGCTGATATACTGCAAAATTGCAGTTCAGGTACAACTTCAAATAGGCTGAAACTTTAATTGCGTTTTTCTCGCAAACAACGCGTTCCCGGGCCTTATTTGCCCCTTCGGGGTTTCTAAGGGGTATGAATCAACCATTCTGAATCGATTGGCGCTATCAGAAAATATCGAAATTTTGGTCTCTGAACTCTGACGGCTACAGGGCCCAGAATTTGCACCAAAACAAGTCATTTGTAGGTAAGGGATTAACTAAGTACCTGAAAATAAATTATGCTGATATACGGCAAAATTGCAGTTCAGGTACTACTTCAAACAGGTTGAAACTTTAATCGCATTTTTCTCGCAAACAACGCGTTCCCGGGCCTTATTTGCCCCTTTGGGGTTTCTAAGGGGTATGAATCAACCATTCTGAATCGATTGGCGCTATCAGAAAATATCGAAATTTTGGTCTCTGAACTCTGACGGCTACAGGGCCCAGAATTTGCACCAAAACAAGTCATTTGTAGGTAAGGGTAACTAAGTACCTGAAAATAAATTATGCTGATATACGGCAAAATTGCAGTTCAGGTACTACTTCAAATAGGCTGAAACTTTAATCGCGTTTTTCTCGCAAACAACGCGTTCCCGGGGCTTATTTGCCCCTTCGGGGTTTCTAAGGGGTATGAATCAACCATTCTGAATCGATTGGCGCTATCAGAAAATATCGAAATTTTGGTCTCTGAACTCTGACGGCTACAGGGCCCAGAATTTGCACCAAAACAAGTCATTTGTAGGTAAGGGATTAACTAAGTACCTGAAAATAAATTATGCTGGTATACTGCAAAATTGCAGTTCAGGTACAACTTCAAATAGGCTGAAACTTTAATTGCGTTTTTCTCGCAAACAACGCGTTCCCGGGCCTTATTTGCCCCTTCGGGGTTTCTAAGGGGTATGAATCAACCATTCTGAATCGATTGGCGCTATCAGAAAATATCGAAATTTTGGTCTCTGAACTCTGACGGCTACAGGGCCCAGAATTTGCACCAAAACAAGTCATTTGTAGGTAAGGGATTAACTAAGTACCTGAAAATAAATTATGCTGATATACTGCAAAATTGCAGTTCAGGTACAACTTCAAATAGGCTGAAACTTTAATTGCGTTTTTCTCGCAAACAACGCGTTCCCGGGCCTTATTTGCCCCTTCGGGGTTTCTAAGGGGTATGAATCAACCATTCTGAATCGATTGGCGCTATCAGAAAATATCGAAATTTTGGTCTCTGAACTCTGACGGCTACAGGGCCCAGAATTTGCACCAAAACAAGTCATTTGTAGGTAAGGGATTAACTAAGTACCTGAAAATAAATTATGCTGATATACGGCAAAATTGCAGTTCAGGTACAACTTCAAATAGGCTGAAACTTTAATCGCGTTTTTCTCGCAAACAACGCGTTCCCGGGCCTTATTTGCCCCTTCGGGGTTTCTAAGGGGTATGAATCAACCATTCTGAATCGATTGGCGCTATCAGAAAATATCGAAATTTTGGTCTCTGAACTCTGACGGCTACAGGGCCCAGAATTTGCACCAAAACAAGTCATTTGTAGGTAAGGGATTAACTAAGTACCTGAAAATAAATTATGCTGATATACTGCAAAATTGCAGTTCAGGTACAACTTCAAATAGGCTGAAACTTTAATTGCGTTTTTCTCGCAAACAACGCGTTCCCGGGCCTTATTTGCCCCTTCGGGGTTTCTAAGGGGTATGAATCAACCATTCTGAATCGATTGGCGCTATCAGAAAATATCGAAATTTTGGTCTCTAAACTCTGACGGCTACAGGGCCCAGAATTTGCACCAAAACAAGTCATTTGTAGGTAAGGGATTAACTAAGTACCTGAAAATAAATTCTGCTGATATACTGCAAAATTGCAGTTCAGGTACAACTTCAAATAGGCTGAAACTTTAATTGCGTTTTTCTCGCAAACAACGCGTTCCCGGGCCTTATTTGCCCCTTCGGGGTTTCTAAGGGGTATGAATCAACCATTCTGAATCGATTGGCGCTATCAGAAAATATCGAAATTTTGGTCTCTGAACTCTGACGGCTACAGGGCCCAGAATTTGCACCAAAACAAGTCATTTGTAGGTAAGGGATTAACTAAGTACCTGAAAATAAATTATGCTGATATACGGCAAAATTGCAGTTCAGGTACAACTTCAAATAGGCTGAAACTTTAATTGCGTTTTTCTCGCAAACAACGCGTTCCCGGGCCTTATTTGCCCCTTCGGGGTTTCTAAGGGGTATGAATCAACCATTCTGAATCGATTGGCGCTATCAGAAAATATCGAAATTTTGGTCTCTGAACTCTGACGGCTACAGGGCCCAGAATTTGCACCAAAACAAGTCATTTGTAGGTAAGGGATTAACTAAGTACCTGAAAATAAATTATGCTGATATACTGCAAAATTGCAGTTCAGGTACAACTTCAAATAGGCTGAAACTTTAATTGCGTTTTTCTCGCAAACAACGCGTTCCCGGGCCTTATTTGCCCCTTCGGGGTTTCTAAGGGGTATGAATCAACCATTCTGAATCGATTGGCGCTATCAGAAAATATCGAAATTTTGGTCTCTGAACTCTGACGGCTACAGGGCCCAGAATTTGCACCAAAACAAGTCATTTGTAGGTAAGGGATTCACTAAGTACCTGAAAATAAATTATGCTGATATACTGCAAAATTGCAGTTCAGGTACAACTTCAAATAGGCTGAAACTTTAATTGCGTTTTTCTCGCAAACAACGCGTTCCCGGGCCTTATTTGCCCCTTCGGGGTTTCTAAGGGGTATGAATCAACCATTCTGAATCGATTGGCGCTATCAGAAAATATCGAAATTTTGGTCTCTGAACTCTGACGGCTACAGGGCCCAGAATTTGCACCAAAACAAGTCATTTGTAGGTAAGGGATTAACTAAGTACCTGAAAATAAATTATGCTGATATACTGCAAAATTGCAGTTCAGGTACAACTTCAAATAGGCTGAAACTTTAATTGCGTTTTTCTCGCAAACAACGCGTTCCCGGGCCTTATTTGCCCCTTTGGGGTTTCTAAGGGGTATGAATCAACCATTCTGAATCGATTGGCGCTATCAGAAAATATCGAAATTTTGGTCTCTGAACTCTGACGGCTACAGCAAAATTGCAGTTCAGGTACAACTTCAAATAGGCTGAAACTTTAATCGCGTTTTTCTCGCAAACAACGCGTTCCCGGGCCTTATTTGCCCCTTCGGGGTTTCTAAGGGGTATGAATCAACCATTCTGAATCGATTGGCGCTATCAGAAAATATCGAAATTTTGGTCTCTGAACTCTGACGGCTACAGGGCCCAGAATTTGCACCAAAACAAGTCATTTGTAGGTAACGGATTAACTTAGTACCTGAAAATAAATTATGCTGATATACGGCAAAATTGCAGTTCAGGTACTACTTCAAACAGGCTGAAACTTTAATCGCGTTTTTCTCGCAAACAACGCGTTCCCGGGCCTTATTTGCCCCTTTGGGGTTTCTAAGGGGTATGAATCAACCATTCTGAATCGATTGGCGCTATCAGAAAATATCGAAATTTTGGTCTCTGAACTCTGACGGCTACAGGGCCCAGAATTTGCACCAAAACAAGTCATTTGTAGGTAAGGGATTAACTAAGTACCTGAAAATAAATTATGCTGATATACTGCAAAATTGCAGTTCAGGTACAACTTCAAATAGGCTGAAACTTTAATTGCGTTTTTCTCGCAAACAACGCGTTCCCGGGCCTTATTTGCCCCTTCGGGGTTTCTAAGGGGTATGAATCAACCATTCTGAATCGATTGGCGCTATCAGAAAATATCGAAATTTTGGTCTCTGAACTCTGACGGCTACAGGGCCCAGAATTTGCACCAAAACAAGTCATTTGTAGGTAAGGGATTAACTAAGTACCTGAAAATAAATTATGCTGATATACGGCAAAATTGCAGTTCAGGTACAACTTCAAATAGGCTGAAACTTTAATCGCGTTTTTCTCGCAAACAACGCGTTCCCGGGCCTTATTTGCCCCTTCGGGGTTTCTAAGGGGTATGAATCAACCATTCTGAATCGATTGGCGCTATCAGAAAATATCGAAATTTTGGTCTCTGAACTCTGACGGCTACAGGGCCCAGAATTTGCACCAAAACAAGTCATTTGTAGGTAAGGGATTAACTAAGTACCTGAAAATAAATTATGCTGATATACTGCAAAATTGCAGTTCAGGTACAACTTCAAATAGGCTGAAACTTTAATTGCGTTTTTCTCGCAAACAACGCGTTCCCGGGCCTTATTTGCCCCTTCGGGGTTTCTAAGGGGTATGAATCAACCATTCTGAATCGATTGGCGCTATCAGAAAATATCGAAATTTTGGTCTCTAAACTCTGACGGCTACAGGGCCCAGAATTTGCACCAAAACAAGTCATTTGTAGGTAAGGGATTAACTAAGTACCTGAAAATAAATTCTGCTGATATACTGCAAAATTGCAGTTCAGGTACAACTTCAAATAGGCTGAAACTTTAATTGCGTTTTTCTCGCAAACAACGCGTTCCCGGGCCTTATTTGCCCCTTCGGGGTTTCTAAGGGGTATGAATCAACCATTCTGAATCGATTGGCGCTATCAGAAAATATCGAAATTTTGGTCTCTGAACTCTGACGGCTACAGGGCCCAGAATTTGCACCAAAACAAGTCATTTGTAGGTAAGGGATTAACTAAGTACCTGAAAATAAATTATGCTGATATACGGCAAAATTGCAGTTCAGGTACAACTTCAAATAGGCTGAAACTTTAATTGCGTTTTTCTCGCAAACAACGCGTTCCCGGGCCTTATTTGCCCCTTCGGGGTTTCTAAGGGGTATGAATCAACCATTCTGAATCGATTGGCGCTATCAGAAAATATCGAAATTTTGGTCTCTGAACTCTGACGGCTACAGGGCCCAGAATTTGCACCAAAACAAGTCATTTGTAGGTAAGGGATTAACTAAGTACCTGAAAATAAATTATGCTGATATACTGCAAAATTGCAGTTCAGGTACAACTTCAAATAGGCTGAAACTTTAATTGCGTTTTTCTCGCAAACAACGCGTTCCCGGGCCTTATTTGCCCCTTCGGGGTTTCTAAGGGGTATGAATCAACCATTCTGAATCGATTGGCGCTATCAGAAAATATCGAAATTTTGGTCTCTGAACTCTGACGGCTACAGGGCCCAGAATTTGCACCAAAACAAGTCATTTGTAGGTAAGGGATTCACTAAGTACCTGAAAATAAATTATGCTGATATACTGCAAAATTGCAGTTCAGGTACAACTTCAAATAGGCTGAAACTTTAATTGCGTTTTTCTCGCAAACAACGCGTTCCCGGGCCTTATTTGCCCCTTCGGGGTTTCTAAGGGGTATGAATCAACCATTCTGAATCGATTGGCGCTATCAGAAAATATCGAAATTTTGGTCTCTGAACTCTGACGGCTACAGGGCCCAGAATTTGCACCAAAACAAGTCATTTGTAGGTAAGGGATTAACTAAGTACCTGAAAATAAATTATGCTGATATACTGCAAAATTGCAGTTCAGGTACAACTTCAAATAGGCTGAAACTTTAATTGCGTTTTTCTCGCAAACAACGCGTTCCCGGGCCTTATTTGCCCCTTTGGGGTTTCTAAGGGGTATGAATCAACCATTCTGAATCGATTGGCGCTATCAGAAAATATCGAAATTTTGGTCTCTGAACTCTGACGGCTACAGGGCCCAGAATTTGCACCAAAACAAGTCATTTGTAGGTAAGGCATTAACTAAGTACCTGAAAATAAATTATGCTGATATACGGCAAAATTGCAGTTCAGGTACTACTTCAAACAGGTTGAAACTTTAATCGCATTTTTCTCGCAAACAACGCGTTCCCGGGCCTTATTTACCCCTTCGGGGTTTCTAAGGGGTATGAATCAACCATTCTGAATCGATTGGCGCTATCAGAAAATATCGAAATTTTGGTCTCTGAACTCTGACGGCTACAGGGCCCAGAATTTGCACCAAAACAAGTCATTTGTAGGTAAGGGATTAACTAAGTACCTGAAAATAAATTATGCTGATATACGGCAAAATTGCAGTTCAGGTACTACTTCAAACAGGTTGAAACTTTAATCGCATTTTTCTCGCAAACAACGCGTTCCCGGGCCTTATTTGCCCCTTTGGGGTTTCTAAGGGGTATGAATCAACCATTCTGAATCGATTGGCGCTATCAGAAAATATCGAAATTTTGGTCTCTGAACTCTGACGGCTACAGGGCCCAGAATTTGCACCAAAACAAGTCATTTGTAGGTAAGGGATTAACTAAGTACCTGAAAATAAATTATGCTGATATACTGCAAAATTGCAGTTCAGGTACAACTTCAAATAGGCTGAAACTTTAATTGCGTTTTTCTCGCAAACAACGCGTTCCCGGGCCTTATTTGCCCCTTCGGGGTTTCTAAGGGGTATGAATCAACCATTCTGAATCGATTGGCGCTATCAGAAAATATCGAAATTTTGGTCTCTGAACTCTGACGGCTACAGGGCCCAGAATTTGCACCAAAACAAGTCATTTGTAGGTAAGGGATTAACTAAGTACCTGAAAATAAATTATGCTGATATACTGCAAAATTGCAGTTCAGGTACAACTTCAAATAGGCTGAAACTTTAATTGCGTTTTTCTCGCAAACAACGCGTTCCCGGGCCTTATTTGCCCCTTCGGGGTTTCTAAGGGGTATGAATCAACCATTCTGAATCGATTGGCGCTATCAGAAAATATCGAAATTTTGGTCTCTGAACTCTGACGGCTACAGGGCCCAGAATTTGCACCAAAACAAGTCATTTGTAGGTAAGGGATTAACTAAGTACCTGAAAATAAATTATGCTGATATACTGCAAAATTGCAGTTCAGGTACAACTTCAAATAGGCTGAAACTTTAATTGCGTTTTTCTCGCAAACAACGCGTTCCCGGGCCTTATTTGCCCCTTCGGGGTTTCTAAGGGGTATGAATCAACCATTCTGAATCGATTGGCGCTATCAGAAAATATCGAAATTTTGGTCTCTGAACTCTGACGGCTACAGGGCCCAGAATTAGCACCAAAACAAGTCATTTGTAGGTAAGGGATTAACTAAGTACCTGAAAATAAATTATGCTGATATACTGCAAAATTGCAGTTCAGGTACAACTTCAAATAGGCTGAAACTTTAATCGCGTTTTTCTCGCAAAAAACGCGTTCCCGGGCCTTATTTGCCCCTTCGTGGTTTCTAAGGGGTATGAATCAACCATTCTGAATCGATTGGCGCTATCAGAAAATATCGAAATTTTGGTCTCTGAACTTTGACGGCTACAGGGCCCAGAATTTGCACCAAAACAAGTCATTTGTAGGTAAGGGATTAACTAAGTACCTGAAAATAAATTATGCTGATATACGGCAAAATTGCAGTTCAGGTACTACTTCAAATAGGCTGAAACTTTAATCGCGTTTTTCTCGCAAACAACGCGTTCCCGGGCCTTATTAGCCCCTTTGGGGTTTCTAAGGGGTATGAATTAACCATTCTGAATCGATTGGCGCTATCAGAAAATATCGAAATTTTGGTCTCTGAACTCTGACGGCTACAGGGCCCAGAATTTGCACCAAAACAAGTCATTTGTAGGTAAGGGATTAACTAAGTACCTGAAAATAAATTATGCTGATATACTGCAAAATTGCAGTTCAGGTACAACTTCAAATAGGCTGAAACTTTAATCGCGTTTTTCTCGCAAACAACGCGTTCCCGGGCCTTATTTGCCCCTTCGGGGTTTCTAAGGGGTATGAATCAACCATTCTGAATCGATTGGCGCTATCAGAAAATATCGAAATTTTGGTTTCTGAACTTTGACGGCTACAGGGCCCAGAATTTGCACCAAAACAAGTCATTTGTAGGTAAGGGATTAACTAAGTACCTGAAAATAAATTATGCTGATATACGGCAAAATTGCAGTTCAGGTACTACTTCAAATAGGCTGCAACTTTAATCGCGTTTTTCTCGCAAACAACGCGTTCCCGGGCCTTATTTGCCCCTTCGGGGTTTCTAAGGGGTAGGAATCAACCATTCTGAATCGATTGGCGCTATCAGAAAATATCGAAATTTTGGTCTCTGAACTCTGACGGCTACAGGGCCCAGAATTTGCACCAAAACAAGTCATTTGTAGGTAAGGGATTAACTAAGTACCTGAAAATAAATTATGCTGATATACGGCAAAATTGCAGTTCAGGTACTACTTCAAATAGGCTGCAACTTTAATCGCATTTTTCTCGCAAACAACGCGTTCCCGGGCCTTATTTGCCCCTTCGGGGTTTCTAAGGGGTATGAATGAACCATTCTGAATCGATTGGCGCTATCAGAAAATATCGAAATTTTGGTCTTTGAACTCTGACGGCTACAGGGCCCAGAATTTGCACCAAAACAAGTCATTTGTAGGTAACGGATTAACTAAGTACCTGGAAATAAATTATGCTGATATACGGCAAAATTGCAGTTCAGGTACTACTTCAAATAGGCTGAAACTTTAATCGCGTTTTTCTCGCAAACAACGCGTTGCCGGGCCTTATTTGCCCCTTCGGGGTTTCTAAGGGGTATGAATCAACCATTCTGAATCGATTGGCGCTATCAGAAAATATCGAAATTTTGGTCTCTGAACTCTGACGGCTACAGGGCCCAGAATTTGCACCAAAACAAGTCATTTGTAGGTAACGGATTAACTTAGTACCTGAAAATAAATTATGCTGATATACGGCAAAATTGCAGTTCAGGTACTACTTCAAATAGGCTGAAACTTTAATCGCGTTTTTCTCGCAAACAACGCGTTCCCGGGACTTATTTGCCCCTTCGGGGTTTCTAAGGGGTATGAATCAACCATTCTGAATCGATTGGCGCTATCAGAAAATATCGAAATTTTGGTCCCTGAACTCTGACGGCTACAGGGCCCAGAATTTGCACCAAAACAAGTCATTTGTAGGTAAGGCATTAACTTAGTACCTGAAAATAAATTATGCTGATATACGGCAAAATTGCAGTTCAGGTACTACTTCAAATAGGCTGAAACTTTAATCGCGTTTTTCTCGCAAACATCGCGTTCCCGGGCCTTATTTGCCCCTTCGGGGTTTCTAAGGGGTATGAATCAACCATTCTGAATCGATTGGCGCTATCAGAAAATATCGAAATTTTGGTCCCTGAACTCTGACGGCTACAGGGCCCAGAATTTGCACCAAAACAAGTCATTTGTAGGTAAGGCATTAACTAAGTACCTGAAAATAAATTATGCTGATAACCGGCGAAATTGCGGTTCAGGTACTACTTCAAATAGGCTGAAACTTTAATCGCGTTTTTCTCGCAAACAACGCGTTCCCGGGACTTATTTGCCCCATCCGGGTTTCTAAGGGGTATGAATCAACCATTCTGAATCGATTGGCGCTATCAGAAAATATTGAAATTTTGGTCTCTGAACTCTGACGGCTACAGGGCCCAGAATTTGCACCAAAACAAGTCATTTGTAGGTAAGGCATTAACTAAGTACCTGAAAATAAATTATGCTGATAACCGGCGAAATTGCAGTTCAGGTACTACTTCAAATAGGCTGAAACTTTAATCGCGTTTTTCTCGCAAACAACGCGTTCCCGGGCCTTATTTGCCCCTTCGGGGTTTCTAAGGGGTATGGATCAACCATTCTGAATCGATTGGCGCTATCAGAAAATATCGAAATTTTGGTCTCTGAACTCTGACGGCTACAGGGCCCAGAATTTGCACCAAAACAAGTCATTTGTAGGTAACGGATTAACTTAGTACCTGAAAATAAATTATGCTGATATACGGCAAAATTGCAGTTCAGGTACTACTTCAAATAGGCTGCAACTTTAATCGCGTTTTTCTCGCAAACAACGCGTTCCCGGGCCTTATTTGCCCCTTCGGGGTTTCTAAGGGGTAGGAATCAACCATTCTGAATCGATTGGCGCTATCAGAAAATATCGAAATTTTGGTCTCTGAACTCTGACGGCTACAGGGCCCAGAATTTGCACCAAAACAAGTCATTTGTAGGTAAGGGATTAACTAAGTACCTGAAAATAAATTATGCTGATATACGGCAAAATTGCAGTTCAGGTACTACTTCAAATAGGCTGCAACTTTAATCGCATTTTTCTCGCAAACAACGCGTTCCCGGGCCTTATTTGCTCCTTCGGAGTTTCTAAGGGGTATGAATGAACCATTCTGAATCGATTGGCGCTATCAGAAAATATCGAAATTTTGGTCTTTGAACTCTGACGGCTACAGGGCCCAGAATTTGCACCAAAACAAGTCATTTGTAGGTAACGGATTAACTAAGTACCTGGAAATAAATTATGCTGATATACGGCAAAATTGCAGTTCAGGTACTACTTCAAATAGGCTGAAACTTTAATCGCGTTTTTCTCGCAAACAACGCGTTGCCGGGCCTTATTTGCCCCTTCGGGGTTTCTAAGGGGTATGAATCAACCATTCTGAATCGATTGGCGCTATCAGAAAATATCGAAATTTTGGTCTCTGAACTCTGACGGCTACAGGGCCCAGAATTTGCACCAAAACAAGTCATTTGTAGGTAACGGATTAACTTAGTACCTGAAAATAAATTATGCTGATATACGGCAAAATTGCAGTTCAGGTACTACTTCAAATAGGCTGAAACTTTAATCGCGTTTTTCTCGCAAACAACGCGTTCCCGGGACTTATTTGCCCCTTCGGGGTTTCTAAGGGGTATGAATCAACCATTCTGAATCGATTGGCGCTATCAGAAAATATCGAAATTTTGGTCCCTGAACTCTGACGGCTACAGGGCCCAGAATTTGCACCAAAACAAGTCATTTGTAGGTAAGGCATTAACTAAGTACCTGAAAATAAATTATGCTGATAACCGGCGAAATTGCGGTTCAGGTACTACTTCAAATAGGCTGAAACTTTAATCGCGTTTTTCTCGCAAACAACGCGTTCCCGGGACTTATTTGCCCCATCCGGGTTTCTAAGGGGTATGAATCAACCATTCTGAATCGATTGGCGCTATCAGAAAATATTGAAATTTTGGTCTCTGAACTCTGACGGCTACAGGGCCCAGAATTTGCACCAAAACAAGTCATTTGTAGGTAAGGCATTAACTAAGTACCTGAAAATAAATTATGCTGATAACCGGCGAAATTGCAGTTCAGGTACTACTTCAAATAGGCTGAAACTTTAATCGCGTTTTTCTCGCAAACAACGCGTTCCCGGGCCTTATTTGCCCCTTCGGGGTTTCTAAGGGGTATGGATCAACCATTCTGAATCGATTGGCGCTATCAGAAAATATCGAAATTTTGGTCTCTGAACTCTGACGGCTACAGGGCCCAGAATTTGCACCAAAACAAGTCATTTGTAGGTAACGGATTAACTTAGTACCTGAAAATAAATTATGCTGATATACGGCAAAATTGCAGTTCAGGTACTATTTCAAATAGGCTGAAACTTTAATCGCGTTTTTCTCGCAAACAACGCGTTCCCGGGCCTTATTTGCCCCTTCGGGGTTTCTAAGGGGTATGAATCAACCATTCTGAATCGATTGGCGCTATCAGAAAATATCGAAATTTTGGTCTCTGAACTTTGACGGCTACAGGGCCCAGAATTTGCACCAAAACAAGTCATTTGTAGGTAAGGGATTAACTAAGTACCTGAAAATAAATTATGCTGATATACGGCAAAATTGCAGTTCAGGTACAACTTCAAATAGGCTGAAACTTTAATCGCGTTTTTCTCGCAAACAACGCATTCCCGGGCCTTATTTGCCCCTTCGGGGTTTCTAAGGGATATGAATCAACCATTCTGAATCGATTGGCGCTATCAGAAAATATCGAAATTTTGGTCTCTGAACTCTGACGGCTACAGGGCCCAGAATTTGCACCAAAACAAGTCATTTGTAGGTAAGGGATTAACTAAGTACCTGAAAATAAATTATGCTGATATACGGCAAAATTGCAGTTCAGGTACTACTTCAAATAGGCTGCAACTTTAATCGCGTTTTTCTCGCAAACAACGCGTTCCCGGGCCTTATTTGCCCCTTCGGGGTTTCTAAGGGGTAGGAATCAACCATTCTGAATCGATTGGCGCTATCAGAAAATATCGAAATTTTGGTCTTTGAACTCTGACGGCTACAGGGCCCAGAATTTGCACCAAAACAAGTCATTTGTAGGTAAGGGATTAACTAAGTACCTGAAAATAAATTATGCTGATATACGGCAAAATTGCAGTTCAGGTACTACTTCAAATAGGCTGCAACTTTAATCGCGTTTTTCTCGCAAACAACGCATTCCCGGGCCTTATTTGCCCCTTCGGGGTTTCTAAGGGATATGAATCAACCATTCTGAATCGATTGGCGCTATCAGAAAATATCGAAATTTTGGTCTCTGAACTCTGACGGCTACAGGGCCCAGAATTTGCACCAAAACAAGTCATTTGTAGGTAAGGGATTAACTAAGTACCTGAAAATAAATTATGCTGATATACTGCAAAATTGCAGTTCAGGTACAACTTCAAATAGGCTGAAACTTTAATCGCGTTTTTCTCGCAAACAACGCGTTCCCGGGCCTTATTTGCCCCTTCGGGGTTTCTAAGGGGTATGAATCAACCATTCTGAATCGATTGGCGCTATCAGAAAATATCGAAATTTTGGTCTCTGAACTTTGACGGCTACAGGGCCCAGAATTTGCACCAAAACAAGTCATTTGTAGGTAAGGGATTAACTAAGTACCTGAAAATAAATTATGCTGATATACGGCAAAATTGCAGTTCAGGTACTACTTCAAATAGGCTGCAACTTTAATCGCGTTTTTCTCGCAAACAACGCATTCCCGGGCCTTATTTGCCCCTTCGGGGTTTCTAAGGGATATGAATCAACCATTCTGAATCGATTGGCGCTATCAGAAAATATCGAAATTTTGGTCTCTGAACTCTGACGGCTACAGGGCCCAGAATTTGCACCAAAACAAGTCATTTGTAGGTAAGGGATTAACTAAGTACCTGAAAATAAATTATGCTGATATACGGCAAAATTGCAGTTCAGGTACTACTTCAAATAGGCTGCAACTTTAATCGCGTTTTTCTCGCAAACAACGCGTTCCCGGGCCTTATTTGCCCCTTCGGGGTTTCTAAGGGGTAGGAATCAACCATTCTGAATCGATTGGCGCTATCAGAAAATATCGAAATTTTGGTCTCTGAACTCTGACGGCTACAGGGCCCAGAATTTGCACCAAAACAAGTCATTTGTAGGTAACGGATTAACTTAGTACCTGAAAATAAATTATGCTGATATACGGCAAAATTGCAGTTCAGGTACTACTTCAAATAGGCTGAAACTTTAATCGCGTTTTTCTCGCAAACAACGCGTTCCCGGGCCTTATTTGCCCCTTCGGGGTTTCTAAGGGGTATGAATCAACCATTCTGAATCGATTGGCGCTATCAGAAAATATCGAAATTTTGGTCCCTGAACTCTGACGGCTACAGGGCCCAGAATTTGCACCAAAACAAGTCATTTGTAGGTAAGGCATTAACTAAGTACCTGAAAATAAATTATGCTGATAACCGGTGAAATTGCGGTTCAGGTACTACTTCAAATAGGCTGAAACTTTAATCGCGTTTTTCTCGCAAACAACGCGTTCCCGGGCCTTATTTGCCCCTTTGGGGTTTCTAAGGGGTATGAATCAACCATTCTGAATCGATTGGCGCTATCAGAAAATATCGAAATTTTGGTCTCTGAACTCTGACGGCTACAGGGCCCAGAATTTGCACCAAAACAAGTCATTTGTAGGTAAGGGATTAACTAAGTACCTGAAAATAAATTATGCTGATATACGGCAAAATTGCAGTTCAGGTACTACTTCAAATAGGCTGAAACTTTAATCGCGTTTTTCTCGCAAACAACGCGTTCCCGGGCCTTATTATCCCCTTTGGGGTTTCTAAGGGGTATGAATCAACCATTCTGAATCGATTGGCGCTATCAGAAAATATCGAAATTTTGGTCTCTGAACTCTGACGGCTACAGGGCCCAGAATTTGCACCAAAACAAGTCATTTGTAGGTAAGGGATTAACTAAGTACCTGAAAATAAATTATGCTGATATACTGCAAAATTGCAGTTCAGGTACAACTACAAATAGGCTGAAACTTTAATCGCGTTTTTCTCGCAAACAACGCGTTCCCGGGCCTTATTTGCCCCTTCGGGGTTTCTAAGGGGTATAAATCAACCATTCTGAATCGATTGGCGCTATCAGAAAATATCGAAATTTTGGTCTCTGAACTCTGACGGCTACAGGGCCCAGAATTTGCACCAAAACAAGTCACATGTAGGTAAGGGATTAACTAAGTACCTGAAAATAAATTATGCTGATATACGGCAAAATTGCAGTTCAGGTACTACTTCAAATAGGCTGCAACTTTAATCGCGTTTTTCTCGCAAACAACGCGTTCCCGGGCCTTATTTGCCCCTTCGGGGTTTCTAAGGGGTAGGAATCAACCATTCTGAATCGATTGGCGCTATCAGAAAATATCGAAATTTTGGTCTCTGAACTCTGACGGCTACAGGGCCCAGAATTTGCACCAAAACAAGTCATTTGTAGGTAAGGGATTAACTAAGTACCTGAAAATAAATTATGCTGATATACGGCAAAATTGCAGTTCAGGTACTACTTCAAATAGGCTGCAACTTTAATCGCATTTTTCTAGCAAACAACGCGTTCCCGGGCCTTATTTGCCCCTTCGGGGTTTCTAAGGGGTATGAATGAACCATTCTGAATCGATTGGCGCTATCAGAAAATATCGAAATTTTGGTCTTTGAACTCTGACGGCTACAGGGCCGAGAATTTGCACCAAAACAAGTCATTTGTAGGTAACGGATTAACTAAGTACCTGAAAATAAATTATGCTGATATACGGCAAAATTGCAGTTCAGGTACTACTTCAAATAGGCTGAAACTTTAATCGCGTTTTTCTCGCAAACAACGCGTTCCCGGGCCTTATTATCCCCTTTGGGGTTTCTAAGGGGTATGAATCAACCATTCTGAATCGATTGGCGCTATCAGAAAATATCGAAATTTTGGTCTCTGAACTCTGACGGCTACAGGGCCCAGAATTTGCACCAAAACAAGTCATTTGTAGGTAAGGGATTAACTAAGTACCTGAAAATAAATTATGCTGATATACTGCAAAATTGCAGTTCAGGTACAACTACAAATAGGCTGAAACTTTAATCGCGTTTTTCTCGCAAAGAACGCGTTCCCGGGCCTTATTTGCCCCTTCGGGGTTTCTAAGGGGTATAAATCAACCATTCTGAATCGATTGGCGCTATCAGAAAATATCGAAATTTTGGTCTCTGAACTCTGACGGCTACAGGGCCCAGAATTTGCACCAAAACAAGTCACATGTAGGTAAGGGATTAACTAAGTACCTGAAAATAAATTATGCTGATATACGGCAAAATTGCAGTTCAGGTACTACTTCAAATAGGCTGCAACTTTAATCGCGTTTTTCTCGCAAACAACGCGTTCCCGGGCCTTATTTGCCCCTTCGGGGTTTCTAAGGGGTAGGAATCAACCATTCTGAATCGATTGGCGCTATCAGAAAATATCGAAATTTTGGTCTCTGAACTCTGACGGCTACAGGGCCCAGAATTTGCACCAAAACAAGTCATTTGTAGGTAAGGGATTAACTAAGTACCTGAAAATAAATTATGCTGATATACGGCAAAATTGCAGTTCAGGTACTACTTCAAATAGGCTGAAACTTTAATCGCGTTTTTCTCGCAAACAACGCGTTGCCGGGCCTTATTTGCCCCTTCGGGGTTTCTAAGGGGTATGAATCAACCATTCTGAATCGATTGGCGCTATCAGAAAATATCGAAATTTTGGTCTCTGAACTCTGACGGCTACAGGGCCCAGAATTTGCACCAAAACAAGTCATTTGTAGGTAACGGATTAACTTAGTACCTGAAAATAAATTATGCTGATATACGGCAAAATTGCAGTTCAGGTACTACTTCAAATAGGCTGAAACTTTAATCGCGTTTTTCTCGCAAACAACGCGTTCCCGGGCCTTATTTGCCCCTTCGGGGTTTCTAAGGGGTATGAATCAACCATTCTGAATCATTGGCGCTATCAGAAAATATCGAAATTTTGGTCTATGAACCCTGACGGCTACAGGGCCCAGAATTTGCACCAAAACAAGTCATTTGTAGGTAAGGCATTAACTAAGTACCTGAAAATAAATTATGCTGATAACCGGCGAAATTGCAGTTCAGGTACTACTTCAAATTGGCTGAAACTTTAATCGGGTTTTTCTCGCAAACAACGCGTTCCCGGGCCTTATTTGCCCCTTCGGGGTTTCTAAGGGGTATGATTCAACCATTCTGAATCGATTGGCGCTATCAGAAAATATCGAAATTTTGGTCTCTGAACTCTGACGGCTACAGGGCCCAGAATTTGCACCAAAACAAGTCATTTGTAGGTAACGGATTAACTTAGTACCTGAAAATGAATTATGCTGATATACGGCAAAATTGCAGTTCAGGTACTACTTCAAATAGGCTGAAACTTTAATCGCGTTTTTCTCGCAAACAACGCGTTCCCGGGCCTTATTTGCCCCTTCGGGGTTTCTAAGGGGTATGAATCAACCATTCTGAATCGATTGGCGCTATCAGAAAATATCGAAATTTTGGTCTCTGAACTCTGACGGCTACAGGGCCCAGAATTTGCACCAAAACAAGTCATTTGTAGGTAACGGATTAACTTAGTACCTGAAAATAAATTATGCTGATATACGGCAAAATTGCAGTTCAGGTACTACTTCAAATAGGCTGAAACTTTAATCGCGTTTTTCTCGCAAACAACGCGTTCCCGGGCCTTATTTGCCCCTTCGGGGTTTCTAAGGGGTATGAATCAACCATTCTGAATCGATTGGCGCTATCAGAAAATATCGAAATTTTGGTCTCTGAACTCTGACGGCTACAGGGCCCAGAATTTGCACCAAAACAAGTCTTTTGTAGGTAACGGATTAACTTAGTACCTGAAAATAAATTATGCTGATATACGGTAAAATTGCAGTTCAGGTACTACTTCAAATAGGCTGAAACTTTAATCGCGTTTTTCTCGCAAACAACGCGTTCCCGGGCCTTATTTGCCCCTTCGGGGTTTCTAAGGGGTATGAATCAACCATTCTGAATCATTGGCGCTATCAGAAAATATCGAAATTTTGGTCTATGAACCCTGACGGCTACAGGGCCCAGAATTTGCACCAAAACAAGTCATTTGTAGGTAACGGATTAACTTAGTACCTGAAAATGAATTATGCTGATATACGGCAAAATTGCAGTTCAGGTACTACTTCAAATAGGCTGAAACTTTAATCGCGTTTTTCTCGCAAACAACGCGTTCCCGGGCCTTATTTGCCCCTTCGGGGTACCTAAGGGGTATGAATCAACCATTCTGAATCGATTGGCCCTATCAGAAAATATTGAAATTTTGGTCTCTGAACTCTGACGGCTACATGGCCCAGAATTTGCACCAAAACAAGTCATTTGTAGGTAAGGCATTAACTAAGTACCTGAAAATAAATTATGCTGATAACCGGCGAAATTGCGGTTCAGGTACTACTTCAAATAGGCTGAAACTTTAATCGCGTTTTTCTCGCAAACAACGCGTTCCCGGGACTTATTTGCCCCTTCGGGGTTTCTAAGGGGTATGGATCAACCATTCTGAATCGATTGGCGCTATCAGAAAATATCGAAATTTTGGTCTCTGAACTCTGACGGCTACAGGGCCCAGAATTTGCACCAAAACAAGTCATTTGTAGGTAACGGATTAACTTAGTACCTGAAAATAAATTATGCTGATATACGGCAAAATTGCAGTTCAGGTACTACTTCAAATAGGCTGAAACTTTAATCGAGTTTTTCTCGCAAACAACGCGTTCCCGGGCCTTATTTGCCCCTTTGGGGTTTCTAAGGGGTATGAATCAACCATTCTGAATCGATTGGCGCTATCAGAAAATATCGAAATTTTGGTCTCTGAACTCTGACGGCTACAGGGCCCAGAATTTGCACCAAAACAAGTCATTTGTAGGTAAGGCATTAACTAAGTACCTGAAAATAAATTATGCTGATAACCGGCGAAATTGCAGTTCAGGTACTACTTCAAATAGGCTGAAACTTTAATCGCGTTTTTCTCGCAAACAACGCGGTCCCGGGCCTTATTTGCCCCTTCGGGGTTTCTAAGGGGTATGAATCAACCATTCTGAATCGATTGGCGCTATCAGAAAATATCGAAATTTTGGTCTCTGAACTCTGACGGCTACAGGGCCCAGAATTTGCACCAAAACAAGTCATTTGTAGGTAAGGGATTAACTAAGTACCTGAAAATAAATTATGCTGATATACGGCAAAAGTGCAGTTCAGGTACTACTTCAAATAGGCTGAAACTTTAATCGCGTTTTTCTCGCAAACAACGCGTTGCCGGGCCTTATTTGCCCCTTCGGGGTTTCTAAGGGGTATGAATCAACCATTCTGAATCGATTGGCGCTATCAGAAAATATCGAAATTTTGGTCTCTGAACTCTGACGGCTACAGGGCCCAGAATTTGCACCAAAACAAGTCATTTGTAGGTAACGGATTAACTTAGTACCTGAAAATAAATTATGCTGATATACGGCAAAATTGCAGTTCAGGTACTACTTCAAATAGGCTGAAACTTTAATCGCGTTTTCCTCGCAAACAACGCGTTCCCGGGCCTTATTTGCCCCTTTGGGATTTTTAAGGGGTGTGAATCAACCATTCTGAATCGATTGGCGCTATCAGAAAATATCGAAATTTTGGTCTCTGAACTCTGACGGCTACAGGGCCCAGAATTTGCACCAAAACAAGTCATTTGTAGGTAAGGGATTAACTAAGTACCTGAAAATAAATTATGCTGATATACGGCAAAATTACAGTTCAGGTACTACTTCAAATAGGCTGAAACTTTAATCGCGTTTTTCTAGCAAACAACGCGTTCCCGGGACTTATTTGCCCCTTCGGGGTTTCTAAGGGGTATGAATCAACCATTCTGAATCGATTGGCGCTATCAGAAAATATTGAAATTTTGGTCTCTGAACTCTGACGGCTACAGGGCCCAGAATTTGCACCAAAACAAGTCATTTGTAGGTAAGGCATTAACTAAGTACCTGAAAATAAATTATGCTGATAACCGGCAAAATTGCAGTTCAGGTACTACTTCAAATAGGCTGAAACTTTAATCGCGTTTTTCTCGCAAACAACGCGTTCCCGGGCCTTATTTGCCCCTTCGGGGTTTCTAAGGGGTATGAATCAACCATTCTGAATCGATTGGCGCTATCAGAAAATATCGAAATTTTGGTCTCTGATCTCTGACGGCTACAGGGCCCAGAATTTGCACCAAAACAAGTCATTTGTAGGTAAGGGATTAACTAAGTACCTGAAAATAAATTATGCTGATATACGGCAAAATTACAGTTCAGGTACTACTTCAAATAGGCTGAAACTTTAATCGCGTTTTTCTAGCAAACAACGCGTTCCCGGGACTTATTTGCCCCTTCGGGGTTTCTAAGGGGTATGAATCAACCATTCTGAATCGATTGGCGCTATCAAAAAATATTGAAATTTTGGTCTCTGAACTCTGACGGCTACAGGGCCCAGAATTTGCACCAAAACAAGTCATTTGTAGGTAAGGCATTAACTAAGTACCTGAAAATAAATTATGCTGATAACCGGCGAAATTGCAGTTCAGGTACTACTTCAAATAGGCTGAAACTTTAATCGCGTTTTTCTCGCAAACAACGCGTTCCCGGGCCTTATTTGCCCCTTCGGGGTTTCTAAGGGGTATGAATCAACCATTCTGAATCGATTGGCGCTATCAGAAAATATCGAAATTTTGGTCTCTGAACTCTGACGGCTACAGGGCCCAGAATTTGCACCAAAACAAGTCATTTGTAGGTAAGGGATTAACTAAGTACCTGAAAATAAATTATGCTGATATACGGCAAAATTACAGTTCAGGTACTACTTCAAATAGGCTGAAACTTTAATCGCGTTTTTCTAGCAAACAACGCGTTCCCGGGACTTATTTGCCCCTTCGGGGTTTCTAAGGGGTATGAATCAACCATTCTGAATCGATTGGCGCTATCAGAAAATATTGAAATTTTGGTCTCTGAACTCTGACGGCTACAGGGCCCAGAATTTGCACCAAAACAAGTCATTTGTAGGTAAGGCATTAACTAAGTACCTGAAAATAAATTATGCTGATAACCGGCGAAATTGCAGTTCAGGTACTACATCAAATAGGCTGAAACTTTAATCGCGTTTTTCTCGCAAACAACGCGTTCCCGGGCCTTATTTGCCCCTTCGGGGTTTCTAAGGGGTATGAATCAACCATTCTGAATCGATTGGCGCTATCAGAAAATATCGAAATTTTGGTCTCTGAACTCTGACGGCTACAGGGCCCAGAATTTGCACCAAAACAAGTCATTTGTAGGTAAGGGATTAACTAAGTACCTGAAAATAAATTATGCTGATAACCGGCAAAATTGCAGTTCAGGTACTACTTCAAATAGGCTGAAACTTTAATCGCGTTTTTCTCGCAAACAACACGTTCCCGGGCCTTATTTGCCCCTTCGGGGTTTCTAAGGGGTGTGAATCAACCATTCTGAATCGATTGGCGCTATCAGAAAATATCGAAATTTTGGTCTCTGAACTCTGACGGCTACAGGGCCCAGAATTTGCACCAAAACAAGTCATTTGTAGGTAAGGGATTAACTAAGTACCTGAAAATAAATTATGCTGATATACGGCAAAATTACAGTTCAGGTACTACTTCAAATAGGCTGAAACTTTAATCGCGTTTTTCTAGCAAACAACGCGTTCCCGGGACTTATTTGCCCCTTCGGGGTTTCTAAGGGGTATGAATCAACCATTCTGAATCGATTGGCGCTATCAGAAAATATTGAAATTTTGGTCTCTGAACTCTGACGGCTACAGGGCCCAGAATTTGCACCAAAACAAGTCATTTGTAGGTAAGGCATTAACTAAGTACCTGAAAATAAATTATGCTGATAACCGGCAAAATTGCAGTTCAGGTACTACTTCAAATAGGCTGAAACTTTAATCGCGTTTTTCTCGCAAACAACGCGTTCCCGGGCCTTATTTGCCCCTTCGGGGTTTCTAAGGGGTATGAATCAACCATTCTGAATCGATTGGCGCTATCAGAAAATATCGAAATTTTGGTCTCTGAACTCTGACGGCTACAGGGCCCAGAATTTGCACCAAAACAAGTCATTTGTAGGTAAGGGATTAACTAAGTACCTGAAAATAAATTATGCTGATATACGGCAAAATTACAGTTCAGGTACTACTTCAAATAGGCTGAAACTTTAATCGCGTTTTTCTAGCAAACAACGCGTTCCCGGGACTTATTTGCCCCTTCGGGGTTTCTAAGGGGTATGAATCAACCATTCTGAATCGATTGGCGCTATCAGAAAATATTGAAATTTTGGTCTCTGAACTCTGACGGCTACAGGGCCCAGAATTTGCACCAAAACAAGTCATTTGTAGGTAAGGCATTAACTAAGTACCTGAAAATAAATTATGCTGATAACCGGCGAAATTGCAGTTCAGGTACTACTTCAAATAGGCTGAAACTTTAATCGCGTTTTTCTCGCAAACAACGCGTTACCGGGCCTTATTTGCCCCTTCGGGGTTTCTAAGGGGTATGAATCAACCATTCTGAATCGATTGGCGCTATCAGAAAATATCGAAATTTTGGTCTCTGAACTCTGACGGCTACAGGGCCCAGAATTTGCACCAAAACAAGTCATTTGTAGGTAAGGGATTAACTAAGTACCTGAAAATAAATTATGCTGATAACCGGCAAAATTGCAGTTCAGGTACTACTTCAAATAGGCTGAAACTTTAATCGCGTTTTTCTAGCAAACAACGCGTTCCCGGGACTTATTTGCCCCTTCGGGGTTTCTAAGGGGTATGAATCAACCATTCTGAATCGATTGGCGCTATCAGAAAATATCGAAATTTTGGTCTCTGAACTCTGACGGCTACAGGGCCCAGAATTTGCACCAAAACAAGTCATTTGTAGGTAAGAGATTAACTAAGTACCTGAAAATAAATTATGCTGATATACGGCAAAATTACAGTTCAGGTACTACTTCAAATAGGCTGAAACTTTAATCGCGTTTTTCTAGCAAACAACGCGTTCCCGGGACTTATTTGCCCCTTCGGGGTTCCTAAGGGGTATGAATCAACCATTCTGAATCGATTGGCGCTATCAGAAAATATTGAAATTTTGGTCTCTGAACTCTGACGGCTACAGGGCCCAGAATTTGCACCAAAACAAGTCATTTGTAGGTAAGGCATTAACTAAGTACCTGAAAATAAATTATGCTGATAACCGGCGAAATTGCAGTTCAGGTACTACTTCAAATAGGCTGAAACTTTAATCGCGTTTTTCTCGCAAACAACGCGTTCCCGGGCCTTATTTGCCCCTTCGGGGTTTCTAAGGGGTATGAATCAACCATTCTGAATCGATTGGCGCTATCAGAAAATATCGAAATTTTGGTCTCTGAACTCTGACGGCTACAGGGCCCAGAATTTGCACCAAAACAAGTCATTTGTAGGTAAGGGATTAACTAAGTACCTGAAAATAAATTATGCTGATAACCGGCAAAATTGCAGTTCAGGTACTACTTCAAATAGGCTGAAACTTTAATCGCGTTTTTCTCGCAAACAACACGTTCCCGGGCCTTATTTGCCCCTTCGGGGTTTCTAAGGGGTGTGAATCAACCATTCTGAATCGATTGGCGCTATCAGAAAATATCGAAATTTTGGTCTCTGAACTCTGACGGCTACAGGGCCCAGAATTTGCACCAAAACAAGTCATTTGTAGGTAAGGGATTAACTAAGTACCTGAAAATAAATTATGCTGATATACGGCAAAATTACAGTTCAGGTACTACTTCAAATAGGCTGAAACTTTAATCGCGTTTTTCTAGCAAACAACGCGTTCCCGGGACTTATTTGCCCCTTCGGGGTTTCTAAGGGGTATGAATCAACCATTCTGAATCGATTGGCGCTATCAGAAAATATCGAAATTTTGGTCTCTGAACTCTGACGGCTACAGGGCCCAGAATTTGCACCAAAACAAGTCATTTGTAGGTAAGGGATTAACTAAGTACCTGAAAATAAATTATGCTGATATACGGCAAAAGTGCAGTTCAGGTACTACTTCAAATAGGCTGAAACTTTAATCGCGTTTTTCTCGCAAACAACGCGTTCCCGGGCCTTATTTGCCCCTTCGGGGTTTCTAAGGGGTATGAATCAACCATTCTGAATCGATTGGCGCTATCAGAAAATATCGAAATTTTGGTCTCTGAACTCTGACGGCTACAGGGCCCAGAATTTGCACCAAAACAAGTCATTTGTAGGTAAGGCATTAACTAAGTACCTGAAAATAAATTATGCTGATATACGGCAAAATTGCAGTTCAGGTACTACTTCAAATAGGCTGAAACTTTAATCGCGTTTTTCTCGCAAACAACGCGTTCCCGGGCCTTATTTGCCCCTTCGGGGTTTCTAAGGGGTATGAATCAACCATTCTGAATCGATTGGCGCTATCAGAAAATATTGAAATTTTGGTCTCTGAACTCTGACGGCTACAGGGCCCAGAATTTGCACCAAAACAAGTCATTTGTAGGTAACGGATTAACTTAGTACCTGAAAATAAATTATGCTGATATACGGCAAAATTGCAGTTCAGGTACTACTTCAAATAGGCTGAAACTTTAATCGCGTTTTTCTCGCAAACAACGCGTTCCCGGGCCTTATTTGCCCCTTCGGGGTTTCTAAGGGGTATGAATCAACCATTCTGAATCGATTGGCGCTATCAGAAAATATCGAAATTTTGGTCTCTGAACTCTGACGGCTACAGGGCCCAGAATTTGCACCAAAACAAGTCATTTGTAGGTAAGGGATTAACTAAGTACCTGAAAATAAATTATGCTGATATACGGCAAAATTACAGTTCAGGTACTACTTCAAATAGGCTGAAACTTTAATCGCGTTTTTCTAGCAAACAACGCGTTCCCGGGACTTATTTGCCCCTTCGGGGTTTCTAAGGGGTATGAATCAACCATTCTGAATCGATTGGCGCTATCAGAAAATATCGAAATTTTGGTCTCTGAACTCTGACGGCTGCAGGGCCCAGAATTTGCACCAAAACAAGTCATTTGTATGTAAGGGATTAACTAAGTACCTGAAAATAAATTATGCTGATAACCGGCGAAATTGCAGTTCAGGTACTACTTCAAATAGGCTGAAACTTTAATCGCGTTTTTCTCGCAAACAACGCGTTCCCGGGCCTTATTTGCCCCTTCGGGGTTTCTAAGGGGTATGAATCAACCATTCTGAATCGATTGGCGCTATCAGAAAATATCGAAATTTTGGTCTCTGAACTCTGACGGCTACAGGGCCCAGAATTTGCACCAAAACAAGTCATTTGTAGGTAAGGGATTAACTAAGTACCTGAAAATAAATTATGCTGATAACCGGCAAAATTGCAGTTCAGGTACTACTTCAAATAGGCTGAAACTTTAATCGCGTTTTTCTAGCAAACAACACGTTCCCGGGACTTATTTGCCCCTTCGGGGTTTCTAAGGGGTATGAATCAACCATTCTGAATCGATTGGCGCTATCAGAAAATATTGAAATTTTGGTCTCTGAACTCTGACGGCTACAGGGCCCAGAATTTGCACCAAAACAAGTCATTTGTAGGTAAGGCATTAACTAAGTACCTGAAAATAAATTATGCTGATAACCGGCGAAATTGCAGTTCAGGTACTACTTCAAATAGGCTGAAACTTTAATCGCGTTTTTCTCGCAAACAACGCGTTCCCGGGCCTTATTTGCCCCTTCGGGGTTTCTAAGGGGTATGAATCAACCATTCTGAATCGATTGGCGCTATCAGAAAATATCGAAATTTTGGTCTCTGAACTCTGACGGCTACAGGGCCCAGAATTTGCACCAAAACAAGTCATTTGTAGGTAAGGGATTAACTAAGTACCTGAAAATAAATTATGCTGATATACGGCAAAATTACAGTTCAGGTACTACTTCAAATAGGCTGAAACTTTAATCGCGTTTTTCTAGCAAACAACGCGTTCCCGGGACTTATTTGCCCCTTCGGGGTTTCTAAGGGGTATGAATCAACCATTCTGAATCGATTGGCGCTATCAGAAAATATTGAAATTTTGGTCTCTGAACTCTGACGGCTACAGGGCCCAGAATTTGCACCAAAACAAGTCATTTGTAGGTAAGGCATTAACTAAGTACCTGAAAATAAATTATGCTGATAACCGGCGAAATTGCAGTTCAGGTACTACTTCAAATAGGCTGAAACTTTAATCGCGTTTTTCTCGCAAACAACGCGGTCCCGGGCCTTATTTGCCCCTTCGGGGTTTCTAAGGGGTATGAATCAACCATTCTGAATCGATTGGCGCTATCAGAAAATATCGAAATTTTGGTCTCTGAACTCTGACGGCTACAGGGCCCAGAATTTGCACCAAAACAAGTCATTTGTAGGTAAGGGATTAACTAAGTACCTGAAAATAAATTATGCTGATATACGGCAAAATTGCAGTTCAGGTACTACTTCAAATAGGCTGAAACTTTAATCGCGTTTTTCTCGCAAACAACGCGTTCCCGGGCCTTATTTGCCCCTTCGGGGTTTCTCAGGGGTATGAATCAACCATTCTGAATCGATTGGCGCTATCAGAAAATTTCGAAATTTTGGTCTCTGAACTCTGACGGCTACATGGCCCAGAATTTGCACCAAAACAAGTCATTTGTAGGTAAGGCATTAACTAAGTACCTGAAAATAAATTATGCTGATATACGGCAAAATTGCAGTTCAGGTACTACTTCAAATAGGCTGAAACTTTAATCGCGTTTTTCTCGCAAACAACGCGTTCCCGGGCCTTATTTGCCCATTCGGGGTTTCTAAGGGGTATGAATCAACCATTCTGAATCGATTGGCGCTATCAGAAAATATCGAAATTTTGGTCTCTGAACTCTGACGGCTACAGGGCCCAGAATTTGCACCAAAACAAGTCATTTGTAGGTAAGGCATTAACTAAGTACCTGAAAATAAATTATGCTGATAACCGGCGAAATTGCAGTTCAGGTACTACTTCAAATAGGCTGAAACTTTAATCGCGTTTTTCTCGCAAACAACGCGGTCCCGGGCCTTATTTGCCCCTTCGGGGTTTCTAAGGGGTATGAATCAACCATTCTGAATCGATTGGCGCTATCAGAAAATATCGAAATTTTGGTCTCTGAACTCTGACGGCTACAGGGCCCAGAATTTGCACCAAAACAAGTCATTTGTAGGTAAGGGATTAACTAAGTACCTGAAAATAAATTATGCTGATATACGGCAAAATTGCAGTTCAGGTACTACTTCAAATAGGCTGAAACTTTAATCGCGTTTTTCTCGCAAACAACGCGTTCCCGGGCCTTATTTGCCCCTTCGGGGTTTCTCAGGGGTATGAATCAACCATTCTGAATCGATTGGCGCTATCAGAAAATTTCGAAATTTTGGTCTCTGAACTCTGACGGCTACATGGCCCAGAATTTGCACCAAAACAAGTCATTTGTAGGTAAGGCATTAACTAAGTACCTGAAAATAAATTATGCTGATATACGGCAAAATTGCAGTTCAGGTACTACTTCAAATAGGCTGAAACTTTAATCGCGTTTTTCTCGCAAACAACGCGTTCCCGGGCCTTATTTGCCCATTCGGGGTTTCTAAGGGGTATGAATCAACCATTCTGAATCGATTGGCGCTATCAGAAAATATCGAAATTTTGGTCTCTGAACTCTGACGGCTACAGGGCCCAGAATTTGCACCAAAACAAGTCATTTGTAGGTAAGGGATTAACTAAGTACCTGAAAATAAATTATGCTGATATACGGCAAAATTGCAGTTCAGGTACTACTTCAAATAGGCTGAAACTTTAATCGCGTTTTTCTCGCAAACAACGCGTTCCCGGGCCTTATTTGCCCCTTCGGGGTTTCTCAGGGGTATGAATCAACCATTCTGAATCGATTGGCGCTATCAGAAAATATCGAAATTTTGGTCTCTGAACTCTGACGGCTACAGGGCCCAGAATTTGCACCAAAACAAGTCATTTGTAGGTAAGGGATTAACTAAGTACCTGAAAATAAATTATGCTGATATACGGCAAAAGTGCAGTTCAGGTACTACTTCAAATAGGCTGAAACTTTAATCGCGTTTTTCTCGCAAACAACGCGTTCCCGGGCCTTATTTGCCCCTTCGGGGTTTCTAAGGGGTATGAATCAACCATTCTGAATCGATTGGCGCTATCAGAAAATATCGAAATTTTGGTCTCTGAACTCTGACGGCTACAGGGCCCAGAATTTGCACCAAAACAAGTCATTTGTAGGTAAGGCATTAACTAAGTACCTGAAAATAAATTATGCTGATATACGGCAAAATTGCAGTTCAGGTACTACTTCAAATAGGCTGAAACTTTAATCGCGTTTTTCTCGCAAACAACGCGTTCCCGGGCCTTATTTGCCCCTTCGGGGTTTCTAAGGGGTATGAATCAACCATTCTGAATCGATTGGCGCTATCAGAAAATATCGAAATTTTGGTCTCTGAACTCTGACGGCTACAGGGCCCAGAATTTGCACCAAAACAAGTCATTTGTAGGTAACGGATTAACTTAGTACCTGAAAATAAATTATGCTGATATACGGCAAAATTGCAGTTCAGGTACTACTTCAAATAGGCTGAAACTTTAATCGCGTTTTTCTCGCAAACAACGCGTTCCCGGGCCTTATTTGCCCCTTTGGGGTTTCTAAGGGGTATGAATCAACCATTCTGAATCGATTGGCGCTATCAGAAAATATCGAAATTTTGGTCTCTGAACTCTGACGGCTACAGGGCCCAGAATTTGCACCAAAACAAGTCATTTGTAGGTAAGGCATTAACTAAGTACCTGAAAATAAATTATGCTGATAACCGGCGAAATTGCAGTTCAGGTACTACTTCAAATAGGCTGAAACTTTAATCGTGTTTTTCTCGCAAACAACGCGTTCCCGGGCCTTATTTGCCCCTTCGGGGTTTCTAAGGGGTGTGAATCAACCATTCTGAATCGATTGGCGCTATCAGAAAATATCGAAATTTTGGTCCCTGAACTCTGACAGGGCCCAGAATTTCCACCAAAACAAGTCATTTGTAGGTAACGGATTAACTTAGTACCTGAAAATAAATTATGCTGATATACGGCAAAATTGCAGTTCAGGTACTACTTCAACTAGGATGAAACTTTAATCGCGTTTATCTCGCAAACAACGCGTTCCCGGGCCTTATTTGCCCCTTCGGGGTTTCTAAGGGGTATGAATCAACCATTCTGAATCGATTGGCGCTATCAGAAAATATCGAAATTTTGGTCTCTGAACTCTGACGGCTACAGGGCCCAGAATTTGCACCAAAACAAGTCATTTGTAGGTAAGGCATTAACTAAGTACCTGAAAATAAATTATGCTGATAACCGGCGAAATTGCAGTTCAGGTACTACTTCAAATAGGCTGAAACTTTAATCGCGTTTTTCTCGCAAACAACGCGTTCCCGGGCCTTATTTGCCCCTTCGGGGTTTCTAAGGGGTGTGAATCAACCATTCTGAATCGATTGGCGCTATCAGAAAATATCGAAATTTTGGTCCCTGAACTCTGACGGCTACAGGGCCCAGAATTTGCACCAAAACAAGTCATTTGTAGGTAAGGGATTAACTAAGTACCTGAAAATAAATTATGCTGATATACGGCAAAATTGCAGTTCAGGTACTACTTCAAATAGGCTGAAACTTTAATCGCGTTTTTCTCGCAAACAACGCGTTCCCGGGCCTTATTTGCCCCTTTGGGGTTTCTAAGGGGTATGAATCAACCATTCTGAATCGATTGGCGCTATCAGAAAATATCGAAATTTTGGTCTCTGAACTCTGACGGCTACAGGGCCCAGAATTTGCACCAAAACAAGTCATTTGTAGGTAAGGCATTAACTAAGTACCTGAAAATAAATTATGCTGATAACCGGCGAAATTGCTGTTCAGGTACTACTTCAAATAGGCTAAAACTTTAATCGCGTTTTTCTCGCAAACAACGCGTTCCCGGGCCTTATTTGCCCCTTCGGGGTTTCTAAGGGGTGTGAATCAACCATTCTGAATCGATTGGCGGTATCAGAAAATATCGAAATTTTGGTCCCTGAACTCTGACGGCTACAGGGCCCAGAATTTGCACCAAAACAAGTCATTTGTAGGTAAGGGATTAACTAAGTACCTGAAAATAAATTATGCTGATATACGGCAAAATTGCAGTTCAGGTACTACTTCAAATAGGCTGAAACTTTAATCGCGTTTTTCTCGCAAACAACGCGTTCCCGGGCCTTATTTGCCCCTTCGGGGTTTCTAAGGGGTATGAATCAACCATTCTGAATCGATTGGCGCTATCAGAAAATATCGAAATTTTGGTCTCTGAACTCTGACAGGGCCCAGAATTTGCACCAAAACAAGTCATTTGTAGGTAACGGATTAACTTAGTACCTGAAAATAAATTATGCTGATATACGGCAAAATTGCAGTTCAGGTACTACTTCAACTAGGATGAAACTTTAATCGCGTTTTTCTCGCAAACAACGCGTTCCCGGGCCTTATTTGCCCCTTCGGGGTTCCTAAGGGGTCTGAATCAACCATTCTGAATCGATTGGCGCTATCAGAAAATATCGAAATTTTGGTCTCTGAACTCTGACGGCTACAGGGCCCAGAATTTGCACCAAAACAAGTCATTTGTAGGTAACGGATTAACTTAGTACCTGAAAATAAATTATGCTGATATACGGCAAAATTGCAGTTCAGGTACTACTTCAACTAGGATGAAACTTTAATCGCGTTTTTCTCGCAAACAACGCGTTCCCGGGCCTTATTTGCCCCTTCGGGGTTCCTAAGGGGTATGAATCAACCATTCTGAATCGATTGGCGCTATCAGAAAATATCGAAATTTTGGTCTCTGAACTCTGACGGCTACAGGGCCCAGAATTTGCACCAAAACAAGTCATTTGTAGGTAACGGATTAACTTAGTACCTGAAAATAAATTATGCTGATATACGGCAAAATTGCAGTTCAGGTACTACTTCAACTAGGATGAAACTTTAATCGCGTTTTTCTCGCAAACAACGCGTTCCCGGGCCTTATTTGCCCCTTCGGGGTTCCTAAGGGGTATGAATCAACCATTCTGAATCGATTGGCGCTATCAGAAAATATCGAAATTTTGGTCTCTGAACTCTGACGGCTACAGGGCCCAGAATTTGCACCAAAACAAGTCATTTGTAGGTAACGGATTAACTTAGTACCTGAAAATAAATTATGCTGATATACGGCAAAATTGCAGTTCAGGTACTACTTCAAATAGGCTGAAACTTTAATCGCGTTTTTCCCGCAAACAACGCGTTCCCGGGCCATATTTGCCCCTTCGGGGTTCCTAAGGGGTATGAATCAACCATTCTGAATCGATTGGCGCTATCAGAAAATATCGAAATTTTGGTCTCTGAACTCTGACGGCTACATGGCCCAGAATTTGCACCAAAACAAGTCATTTGTAGGTAAGGCATTAACTAAGTACCTGAAAATAAATTATGCTGATAACCGGCGAAATTGCAGTTCAGGTACTACTTCAAATAGGCTGAAACTTTAATCGCGTTTTTCTCGCAAAAAACGCGTTCCCTGGCCTTATTTGCCCCTTCGGGGTTTCTAAAGGGTATGATTCAACCATTCTGAATCGATTGGCGCTATCAGAAAATATCGAAATTTTGGTCTCTGAACTCTGACGGCTACAGGGCCCAGAATTTGCACCAAAACAAGTCATTTGTAGGTAAGGGATTAACTAAGTACCTGAAAATAAATTATGCTGATATACGGCAAAATTGCAGTTCAGGTACTACTTCAAACAGGTTGAAACTTTAATCGCATTTTTCTCGCAAACAACGCGTTCCCGGGCCTTATTTGCCCCTTCGGGGTTTCTAAGGGGTGTGAATCAACCATTCTGAATCGATTGGCGCTATCAGAAAATATCGAAATTTTGGTCCCTGAACTCTGACGGCTACAGGGCCCAGAATTTGCACCAAAACAAGTCATTTGTAGGTAAGGGATTAACTAAGTACCTGAAAATAAATTATGCTGATATACGGCAAAATTGCAGTTCAGGTACTACTTCAAATAGGCTGAAACTTTAATCGCGTTTTTCTCGCAAACAACGCGTTCCCGGGCCTTATTTGCCCCTTCGGGGTTTCTAAGGGGTGTGAATCAACCATTCTGAATCGATTGGCGCTATCAGAAAATATCGAAATTTTGGTCCCTGAACTCTGACGGCTACAGGTCCCAGAATTTGCACCAAAACAAGTCATTTGTAGGTAAGGGATTAACTAAGTACCTGAAAATAAATTATGCTGATATACGGCAAAATTGCAGTTCAGGTACTACTTCAACTAGGATGAAACTTTAATCGCGTTTTTCTCGCAAACAACGCGTTCCCGGGCCTTATTTGCCCCTTCGGGGTTTCTAAGGGGTATGAATCAACCATTCTGAATCGATTGGCGCTATCAGAAAATATCGAAATTTTGGTCTCTGAACTCTGACGGCTACAGGGCCCAGAATTTGCACCAAAACAAGTCATTTGTAGGTAAGGCATTAACTAAGTACCTGAAAATAAATTATGCTGATAACCGGCGAAATTGCAGTTCAGGTACTACTTCAAATAGGCTGAAACTTTAATCGCGTTTTTCTCGCAAACAACGCGTTCCCGGGCCTTATTTGCCCCTTCGGGGTTTCTAAGGGGTGTGAATCAACCATTCTGAATCGATTGGCGCTATCAGAAAATATCGAAATTTTGGTCCCTGAACTCTGACGGCTACAGGTCCCAGAATTTGCACCAAAACAAGTCATTTGTAGGTAAGGGATTAACTAAGTACCTGAAAATAAATTATGCTGATATACGGCAAAATTGCAGTTCAGGTACTACTTCAACTAGGATGAAACTTTAATCGCGTTTTTCTCGCAAACAACGCGTTCCCGGGCCTTATTTGCCCCTTCGGGGTTTCTAAGGGGTATGAATCAACCATTCTGAATCGATTGGCGCTATCAGAAAATATCGAAATTTTGGTCTCTGAACTCTGACGGCTACAGGGCCCAGAATTTGCACCAAAACAAGTCATTTGTAGGTAAGGCATTAACTAAGTACCTGAAAATAAATTATGCTGATATACGGCAAAATTGCAGTTCAGGTACTACTTCAAATAGGCTGAAACTTTAATCGCGTTTTTCTCGCAAACAACGCGTTCCCGGGCCTTATTTGCCCCTTTGGGGTTTCTAAGGGGTATGAATCAACCATTCTGAATCGATTGGCGCTATCAGAAAATATCGAAATTTTGGTCTCTGAACTCTGACGGCTACAGGGCCCACAATTTGCACCAAAACAAGTCATTTGTAGGTAAGGCATTAACTAAGTACCTGAAAATAAATTATACTGATAACCGGCGAAATTGCAGTTCAGGTACTACTTCAAATAGGCTGAAACTTTAATCGCGTTTTTCTCGCAAACAACGCGTTCCCGGGCCTTATTTGCCCCTTCGGGGTTTCTAAGGGGTATGAATCAACCATTCTGAATCGATTGGCGCTATCAGAAAATATCGAAATTTTGGTCTCTGAACTCTGACGGCTACAGGGCCCACAATTTGCACCAAAACAAGTCATTTGTAGGTAAGGCATTAACTAAGTACCTGAAAATAAATTATGCTGATAACCGGCGAAATTGCAGTTCAGGTACTACTTCAAATAGGCTGAAACTTTAATCGCGTTTTTCTCGCAAACAACGCGTTCCCGGGCCTTATTTGCCCCTTTGGGGTTTCTAAGGGGTATGAATCAACCATTCTGAATCGATTGGCGCTATCAGAAAATATCGAAATTTTGGTCTCTGAACTCTGACGGCTACAGGGCCCACAATTTGCACCAAAACAAGTCATTTGTAGGTAAGGCATTAACTAAGTACCTGAAAATAAATTATACTGATAACCGGCGAAATTGCAGTTCAGGTACTACTTCAAATAGGCTGAAACTTTAATCGCGTTTTTCTCGCAAACAACGCGTTCCCGGGCCTTATTTGCCCCTTCGGGGTTTCTAAGGGGTATGAATCAACCATTCTGAATCGATTGGCGCTATCAGAAAATATTGAAATTTTGGACTCTGAACTCTGACGGCTACAGGGCCCAGAATTTGCACCAAAACAAGTCATTTGTAGGTAAGGCATTAACTAAGTACCTGAAAATAAATTATGCTGATAACCGGCGAAATTGCAGTTCAGGTACTACTTCAAATAGGCTGAAACTTTAATCGCGTTTTTCTCGCAAACAACGCGTTCCCGGGCCTTATTTGCCCCTTCGGGGCTTCTAAGGGGTATGATTCAACAATTCTGAATCGATTGGCGCTATCAGAAAATATCGAAATTTTGGTCTCTGAACTCTGACGGCTACAGGGCCCAGAATTTGCACCAAAACAAGTCATTTGTAGGTAAGGGATTAACTAAGTACCTGAAAATAAATTATGCTGATATACGGCAAAATTGCAGTTCAGGTACTACTTCAAATAGGCTGAAACTTTAATCGCGTTTTTCTCGCAAACAACGCGTTCCCGGGCCTTATTTGCCCCTTCGGGGTTTCTAAGGGGTATGAATCAACCATTCTGAATCGATTGGCGCTATCAGAAAATATCGAAATTTTGGTCTCTGAACTCTGACGGCTACAGGGCCCAGAATTTGCACCAAAACAAGTCATTTGTAGGTAAGGGATTAACTAAGTACCTGAAAATAAATTATGCTGATAACCGGCGAAATTGCAGTTCAGGTACTACTTCAAATAGGCTGAAACTTTAATCGCGTTTTTCTCGCAAACAACGCGTTCCCGGGCCTTATTTGCCCCTTCGGGGTTTCTAAGGGGTGTGAATCAACCATTCTGAATCGATTGGCGCTATCAGAAAATATCGAAATTTTGGTCCCTGAACTCTGACGGCTACAGGGCCCAGAATTTGCACCAAAACAAGTCATTTGTAGGTAAGGGATTAACTAAGTACCTGAAAATAAATTATGCTGATATACGGCAAAATTGCAGTTCAGGTACTACTTCAAATAGGCTGAAACTTTAATCGCGTTTTTCTCGCAAACAACGCGTTCCCGGGCCTTATTTGCCCCTTCGGGGTTTCTAAGGGGTATGAATCAACCATTCTGAATCGATTGGCGCTATCAGAAAATATCGAAATTTTGGTCTCTGAACTCTGACGGCTACAGGGCCCAGAATTTGCACCAAAACAAGTCATTTGTAGGTAACGGATTAACTTAGTACCTGAAAATAAATTATGCTGATATACGGCAAAATTGCAGTTCAGGTACTACTTCAAATAGGCTGAAACTTTAATCGCGTTTTTCTCGCAAACAACGCGTTCCCGGGCCTTATTTGCCCCTTCGGGGTTTCTAAGGGGTATGAATCAACCATTCTGAATCGATTGGCGCTATCAGAAAATATCGAAATTTTGGTCTCTGAACTCTGACGGCTACAGGGCCCAGAATTTGCACCAAAACAAGTCATTTGTAGGTAACGGATTAACTTAGTACCTGAAAATAAATTATGCTGATATACGGCAAAATTGCAGTTCAGGTACTACTTCAAATAGGCTGAAACTTTAATCGCGTTTTTATCGCAAACAACGCGTTCCCGGGCCTTATTTGCCCCTTCGGGGTTTCTAAGGGGTATGAATCAACCATTCTGAATCGATTGGCGCTATCAGAAAATATCGAAATTTTGGTCTCTGAACTCTGACGGCTACAGGGCCCAGAATTTGCACCAAAACAAGTCATTTGTAGGTAACGGATTAACTTAGTACCTGAAAATAAATTATGCTGATATACGGCAAAATTGCAGTTCAGGTACTACTTCAAATAGGCTGAAACTTTAATCGCGTTTTTCTCGCAAACAACGCGTTCCCGGGCCTTATTTGCCCCTTCGGGGTTTCTAAGGGGTATGAATCAACCATTCTGAATCGATTGGCGCTATCAGAAAATATCGAAATTTTGGTCTCTGAACTCTGACGGCTACAGGGCCCAGAATTTGCACCAAAACAAGTCATTTGTAGGTAACGGATTAACTTAGTACCTGAAAATAAATTATGCTGATAACCGGCGAAATTGCAGTTCAGGTACTACTTCAAATAGGCTGAAACTTTAATCGCGTTTTTCTCGCAAACAACGCGTTCCCGGGCCTTATTTGCCCCTTCGGGGTTTCTAAGGGGTATGAATCAACCATTCTGAATCGATTGGCGCTATCAGAAAATATTGAAATTTTGGTCTCTGCACTCTGACGGCTACAGGGCCCAGAATTTGCACCAAAACAAGTCATTTGTAGGTAAGGGATTAACTAAGTACCTGAAAATAAATTATGCTGATATACGGCAAAATTGCAGTTCAGGTACTACTTCAAATAGGATGAAACTTTAATCGCGTTTTTCTCGCAAACAACGCGTTCCCGGGCCTTATTTGCCCCTTCGGGGTTTCTAAGGGGTATGAATCAACCATTCTGAATCGATTGGCGCTATCAGAAAATATTGAAATTTTGGTCTCTGCACTCTGACGGCTACAGGGCCCAGAATTTGCACCAAAACAAGTCATATGTAGGTAAGGCATTAACTAAGTACCTGAAAATAAATTATGCTGATAACCGGCGAAATTGCAGTTCAGGTACTACTTCAAATAGGCTGAAACTTTAATCGCGTTTTTCTCGCAAACAACGCGTTCCCGGGCCTTATTTGCCCCTTCGGGGTTTCTAAGGGGTGTGAATCAACCATTCTGAATCGATTGGCGCTATCAGAAAATATCGAAATTTTGGTCCCTGAACTCTGACGGCTACAGGGCCCAGAATTTGCACCAAAACAAGTCATTTGTAGGTAAGGGATTAACTAAGTACCTGAAAATAAATTATGCTGATATACGGCAAAATTGCAGTTCAGGTACTACTTCAAATAGGCTGAAACTTTAATCGCGTTTTTCTCGCAAACAACGCGTTCCCGGGCCTTATTTGCCCCTTCGGGGTTTCTAAGGGGTATTAATCAACCATTCTGAATCGATTGGCGCTATCAGAAAATATCGAAATTTTGGTCTCTGAACTCTGACGGCTACAGGGCCCAGAATTTGCGCCAAAACAAGTCATTTGTAGGTAAGGGATTAACTAAGTACCTGAAAATAAATTATGCTGATATACGGCAAAATTGCAGTTCAGGTACTACTTCAAATAGGCTGAAACTTTAATCGCGTTTTTCTCGCAAACAACGCGTTCCCGGGCCTTATTTGCCCCTTCGGGGTTTCTAAGGGGTATGAATCAACCATTCTGAATCGATTGGCGCTATCAGAAAATATTGAAATTTTGGTCTCTGCACTCTGACGGCTACAGGGCCCAGAATTTGCACCAAAACAAGTCATTTGTAGGTAAGGCATTAACTAAGTACCTGAAAATAAATTATGCTGATAACCGGCGAAATTGCAGTTCAGGTACTACTTCAAATAGGCTGAAACTTTAATCGCGTTTTTCTCGCAAACAACGCGTTCCCGGGCCTTATTTGCCCCTTCGGGGTTTCTAAGGGGTGTGAATCAACCATTCTGAATCGATTGGCGCTATCAGAAAATATCGAAATTTTGGTCCCTGAACTCTGACGGCTACAGGGCCCAGAATTTGCACCAAAACAAGTCATTTGTAGGTAAGGGATTAACTAAGTACCTGAAAATAAATTATGCTGATATACGGCAAAATTGCAGTTCAGGTACTACTTCAAATAGGATGAAACTTTAATCGCGTTTTTCTCGCAAACAACGCGTTCCCGGGCCTTATTTGCCCCTTCGGGGTTTCTAAGGGGTATGAATCAACCATTCTGAATCGATTGGCGCTATCAGAAAATATTGAAATTTTGGTCTCTGCACTCTGACGGCTACAGGGCCCAGAATTTGCACCAAAACAAGTCATATGTAGGTAAGGCATTAACTAAGTACCTGAAAATAAATTATGCTGATAACCGGCGAAATTGCAGTTCAGGTACTACTTCAAATAGGCTGAAACTTTAATCGCGTTTTTCTCGCAAACAACGCGTTCCCGGGCCTTATTTGCCCCTTCGGGGTTTCTAAGGGGAGTGAATCAACCATTCTGAATCGATTGGCGCTATCAGAAAATATCGAAATTTTGGTCTCTGAACTCTGACGGCTACAGGGCCCAGAATTTGCACCAAAACAAGTCATTTGTAGGTAAGGGATTAACTAAGTACCTGAAAATAAATTATGCTGATATACGGCAAAATTGCAGTTCAGGTACTACTTCAAATAGGCTGAAACTTTAATCCCGTTTTTCTCGCAAACAACGCGTTCCCGGGCCTTATTTGCCCCTTCGGGGTTTCTAAGGGGTATGAATCAACAATTCTGAATCGATTGGCGCTATCAGAAAATATCGAAATTTTAGTCTCTGAACTCTGACGGCTACAGGGCCCAGAATTTGCACCAAAACAAGTCATTTGTAGGTAAGGGATTAACTAAGTACCTGAAAATAAATTATGCTGATATACGGCAAAATTGCAGTTCAGGTACTACTTCAAATAGGCTGAAACTTTAATCGCGTTTTTCTCGCAAACAACGCGTTCCCGGGCCTTATTTGCCCCTTCGTGGTTTCTAAGGGGTATGAATCAACAATTCTGAATCGATTGGCGCTATCAGAAAATATCGAAATTTTAGTCTCTGAACTCTGACGGCTACAGGGCCCAGAATTTGCACCAAAACAAGTCATTTGTAGGTAAGGGATTAACTAAGTACCTGAAAATAAATTATGCTGATATACGGCAAAATTGCAGTTCAGGTACTACTTCAAATAGGCTGAAACTTTAATCGCGTTTTTCTCGCAAACAACGCGTTCCCGGGCCTTATTTGCCCCTTCGGGGTTTCTAAGGGGTATGAATCAACCATTCTGAATCGATTGGCGCTATCAGAAAATATCGAAATTTTGGTCTCTGAACTCTGACGGCTACAGGGCCCAGAATTTGCGCCAAAACAAGTCATTTGTAGGTAAGGGATTAACTAAGTACCTGAAAATAAATTATGCTGATATACGGCAAAATTGCAGTTCAGGTACTACTTCAAATAGGCTGAAACTTTAATCGCGTTTTTCTCGCAAACAACGCGTTCCCGGGCCTTATTTGCCCCTTCGGGGTTTCTAAGGGGTATGAATCAACAATTCTGAATCGATTGGCGCTATCAGAAAATATCGAAATTTTAGTCTCTGAACTCTGACGGCTACAGGGCCCAGAATTTGCACCAAAACAAGTCATTTGTAGGTAAGGGATTAACTAAGTACCTGAAAATAAATTATGCTGATATACGGCAAAATTGCAGTTCAGGTACTACTTCAAATAGGCTGAAACTTTAATCGCGTTTTTCTCGCAAACAACGCGTTCCCGGGCCTTATTTGCCCCTTCGTGGTTTCTAAGGGGTATGAATCAACAATTCTGAATCGATTGGCGCTATCAGAAAATATCGAAATTTTAGTCTCTGAACTCTGACGGCTACAGGGCCCAGAATTTGCACCAAAACAAGTCATTTGTAGGTAAGGGATTAACTAAGTACCTGAAAATAAATTATGCTGATATACGGCAAAATTGCAGTTCAGGTACTACTTCAAATAGGCTGAAACTTTAATCGCGTTTTTCTCGCAAACAACGCGTTCCCGGGCCTTATTTGCCCCTTCGGGGTTTCTAAGGGGTGTGAATCAACCATTCTGAATCGATTGGCGCTATCAGAAAATATCGAAATTTTGGTCTCTGAACTCTGACGGCTACAGGGCCCAGAATTTGCACCAAAACAAGTCATTTGTAGGTAAGGGATTAACTAAGTACCTGAAAATAAATTATGCTGATATACGGCAAAATTGCAGTTCAGGTACTACTTCAAATAGGCTGAAACTTTAATCGCGTTTTTCTCGCAAACAACGCGTTCCCGGGCCTTATTTGCCCCTTCGTGGTTTCTAAGGGGTATGAATCAACAATTCTGAATCGATTGGCGCTATCAGAAAATATCGAAATTTTAGTCTCTGAACTCTGACGGCTACAGGGCCCAGAATTTGCACCAAAACAAGTCATTTGTAGGTAAGGGATTAACTAAGTACCTGAAAATAAATTATGCTGATATACGGCGAAATTGCAGTTCAGGTACTACTTCAAATAGGCTGAAACTTTAATCGCGTTTTTCTCGCAAACAACGCGTTCCCGGGCCTTATTTGCCCCTTCGGGGTTTCTAAGGGGTGTGAATCAACCATTCTGAATCGATTGGCGCTATAAGAAAATATCGAAATTTTGGTCTCTGAACTCTGACGGCTACAGGGCCCAGAATTTGCACCAAAACAAGTCATTTGTAGGTAAGGGATTAACTAAGTACCTGAAAATAAATTATGCTGATATACGGCAAAATTGCAGTTCAGGTACTACTTCAAATAGGCTGAAACTTTAATCGCGTTTTTCTCGCAAACAACGCGTTCCCGGGCCTTATTTGCCCCTTCGTGGTTTCTAAGGGGTATGAATCAACAATTCTGAATCGATTGGCGCTATCAGAAAATATCGAAATTTTAGTCTCTGAACTCTGACGGCTACAGGGCCCAGAACTTGCACCAAAACAAGTCATTTGTAGGTAAGGGATTAACTAAGTACCTGAAAATAAATTATGCTGATATACGGCAAAATTGCAGTTCAGGTACTACTTCAAATAGGCTGAAACTTTAATCGCGTTTTTCTCGCAAACAACGCGTTCCCGGGCCTTATTTGCCCCTTCGTGGTTTCTAAGGGGTATGAATCAACAATTCTGAATCGATTGGCGCTATCAGAAAATATCGAAATTTTAGTCTCTGAACTCTGACGGCTACAGGGCCCAGAATTTGCACCAAAACAAGTCATTTGTAGGTAAGGGATTAACTAAGTACCTGAAAATAAATTATGCTGATATACGGCGAAATTGCAGTTCAGGTACTACTTCAAATAGGCTGAAACTTTAATCGCGTTTTTCTCGCAAACAACGCGTTCCCGGGCCTTATTTGCCCCTTCGTGGTTTCTAAGGGGTATGAATCAACAATTCTGAATCGATTGGCGCTATCAGAAAATATCGAAATTTTAGTCTCTGAACTCTGACGGCTACAGGGCCCAGAATTTGCACCAAAACAAGTCATTTGTAGGTAAGGGATTAACTAAGTACCTGAAAATAAATTATGCTGATATACGGCGAAATTGCAGTTCAGGTACTACTTCAAATAGGCTGAAACTTTAATCGCGTTTTTCTCGCAAACAGAAAATATCGAAATTTTGGTCTCTGAACTCTGACGGCTACAGGGCCCAGAATTTGCACCAAAACAAGTCATTTGTAGGTAAGGGATTAACTAAGTACCTGAAAATAAATTATGCTGATATACGGCAAAATTGCAGTTCAGGTACTACTTCAAATAGGCTGAAACTTTAATCGCGTTTTTCTCGCAAACAACGCGTTCCCGGGCCTTATTTGCCCCTTCGGGGTTTCTAAGGGGTATGAATCAACCATTCTGAATCGATTGGCGCTATCAGAAAATATCGAAATTTTGGTCTCTGAACTCTGACGGCTACAGGGCCCAGAATTTGCACCAATCGCGTTTTTCTCGGAAACAACGCGTTCCCGGGCCTTATTTGCCCCTTCGGGGTTTCTAAGGGGTATGAATCAACCATTCTGAATCGATTGGCGCTATCAGAAAATATTGAAATTTTGGTCTCTGAACTCTGACGGCTACAGGGCCCAGAATTTGCACCAAAACAAGTCATTTGTAGGTAAGGGATTAACTAAGTACCTGAAAATAAATTATGCTGATATACGGCAAAATTGCAGTTCAGGTACTACTTCAAATAGGCTGAAACTTTAATCGCGTTTTTCTCGCAAACAACGCGTTCCCGGGCCTTATTTGCCCCTTCGGGGTTTCTAAGGGGTATGAATCAACCATTCTGAATCGATTGGCGCTATCAGAAAATATCGAAATTTTGGTCTCTGAACTCTGACGGCTACAGGGCCCAGAATTTGCGCCAAAACAAGTCATTTGTAGGTAAGGGATTAACTAAGTACCTGAAAATAAATTATGCTGATATACGGCAAAATTGCAGTTCAGGTACTACTTCAAATAGGCTGAAACTTTAATCGCGTTTTTCTCGCAAACAACGCGTTCCCGGGCCTTATTTGCCCCTTCGGGGTTTCTAAGGGGTATGAATCAACCATTCTGAATCGATTGGCGCTATCAGAAAATATCGAAATTTTGGTCTCTGAACTCTGACGGCTACAGGGCCCAGAATTTGCACCAAAACAAGTCATTTGTAGGTAAGGGATTAACTAGGTAAATGAAAATAAATTATGCTGATATACGGCAAAATTGCAGTTCAGGTACTACTTCAAATAGGCTGAAACTTTAATCGCGTTTTTCTCGCAAACAACGCGTTCCCGGGCCTTATTTGCCCCTTCGGGGTTTCTAAGGGGTGTGAATCAACCATTCTGAATCGATTGGCGCTATCAGAAAATATCGAAATTTTGGTCTCTGAACTCTGACGGCTACAGGGCCCAGAATTTGCACCAAAACAAGTCATTTGTAGGTAAGGGATTAACTAAGTACCTGAAAATAAATTATGCTGATATACGGCAAAATTGCAGTTCAGGTACTACTTCAAATAGGCTGAAACTTTAATCGCGTTTTTCTCGCAAACAACGCGTTCCCGGGCCTTATTTGCCCCATCGTGGTTTCTAAGGGGTATGAATCAACAATTCTGAATCGATTGGCGCTATCAGAAAATATCGAAATTTTGGTCTCTGAACTCTGACGGCTACAGGGCCCAGAATTTGCACCAAAACAAGTCATTTGTAGGTAAGGGATTAACTAAGTACCTGAAAATAAATTATGCTGATATACGGCAAAATTGCAGTTCAGGTACTACTTCAAATAGGCTGAAACTTTAATCGCGTTTTTCTCGCAAACAACGCGTTCCCGGGCCTTATTTGCCCCTTCGGGGTTTCTAAGGGGTGTGAATCAACCATTCTGAATCGATTGGCGCTATCAGAAAATATCGAAATTTTGGTCTCTGAACTCTGACGGCTACAGGGCCCAGAATTTGCACCAAAACAAGTCATTTGTAGGTAAGGGATTAACTAAGTACCTGAAAATAAATTATGCTGATATACGGCAAAATTGCAGTTCAGGTACTACTTCAAATAGGCTGAAACTTTAATCGCGTTTTTCTCGCAAACAACGCGTTCCCGGGCCTTATTTGCCCCATCGTGGTTTCTAAGGGGTATGAATCAACAATTCTGAATCGATTGGCGCTATCAGAAAATATCGAAATTTTAGTCTCTGAACTCTGACGGCTACAGGGCCCAGAATTTGCACCAAAACAAGTCATTTGTAGGTAAGGGATTAACTAAGTACCTGAAAATAAATTATGCTGATATACGGCAAAATTGCAGTTCAGGTACTACTTCAAATAGGCTGAAACTTTAATCGCGTTTTTCTCGCAAACAACGCGTTCCCGGGCCTTATTTGCCCCTTCGGGGTTTCTAAGGGGTATGAATCAACCATTCTGAATCGATTGGCGCTATCAGAAAATATCGAAATTTTGGTCTCTGAACTCTGACGGCTACAGGGCCCAGAATTTGCACCAACACAAGTCATTTGTAGGTAAGGGATTAACTAAGTACCTGAAAATAAATTATGCTGATATACGGCAAAATTGCAGTTCAGGTACTACTTCAAATAGGCTGAAACTTTAATCGCGTTTTTCTCGCAAACAACGCGTTCCCGGGCCTTATTTGCCCCTTCGGGGTTTCTAAGGGGTATGAATCAACCATTCTGAATCGATTGGCGCTATCAGAAAATATCGAAATTTTGGTCTCTGAACTCTGACGGCTACAGGGCCCAGAATTTGCACCAAAACAAGTCATTTGTAGGTAAGGGATTAACTAAGTACCTGAAAATAAATTATGCTGATATACGGCAAAATTGCAGTTCAGGTACTACTTCAAATAGGCTGAAACTTTAATCGCGTTTTTCTCGCAAACAACGCGTTCCCGGGCCTTATTTGCCCCATCGTGGTTTCTAAGGGGTATGAATCAACAATTCTGAATCGATTGGCGCTATCAGAAAATATCGAAATTTTAGTCTCTGAACTCTGACGGCTACAGGGCCCAGAATTTGCACCAAAACAAGTCATTTGTAGGTAAGGGATTAACTAAGTACCTGAAAATAAATTATGCTGATATACGGCAAAATTGCAGTTCAGGTACTACTTCAAATAGGCTGAAACTTTAATCGCGTTTTTCTCGCAAACAACGCGTTCCCGGGCCTTATTTGCCCCTTCGGGGTTTCTAAGGGGTATGAATCAACCATTCTGAATCGATTGGCGCTATCAGAAAATATCGAAATTTTGGTCTCTGAACTCTGACGGCTACAGGGCCCAGAATTTGCACCAAAACAAGTCATTTGTAGGTAAGGGATTAACTAAGTACCTGAAAATAAATTATGCTGATATACGGCAAAATTGCAGTTCAGGTACTACTTCAAATAGGCTGAAACTTTAATCGCGTTTTTCTCGCAAACAACGCGTTCCCGGGCCTTATTTGCCCCTTCGGGGTTTCTAAGGGGTATGAATCAACCATTCTGAATCGATTGGCGCTATCAGAAAATATCGAAATTTTGGTCTCTGAACTCTGACGGCTACAGGGCCCAGAATTTGCACCAAAACAAGTCATTTGTAGGTAAGGCATTAACTAAGTACCTGAAAATAAATTATGCTGATATACGGCAAAATTGCAGTTCAGGTACTACTTCAAATAGGCTGAAACTTTAATCGCGTTTTTCTCGCAAACAACGCGTTCCCGGGCCTTATTTGCCCCTTCGGGGTTTCTAAGGGGTATGAATCAACCATTCTGAATCGATTGGCGCTATCAGAAAATATCGAAATTTTGGTCTCTGAACTCTGACGGCTACAGGGCCCAGAATTTGCACCAAAACAAGTCATTTGTAGGTAAGGGATTAACTAAGTACCTGAAAATAAATTATGCTGATATACGGCAAAATTGCAGTTCAGGTACTACTTCAAATAGGCTGAAACTTTAATCGCGTTTTTCTCGCAAACAACGCGTTCCCGGGCCTTATTTGCCCCTTCGGGGTTTCTAAGGGGTGTGAATCAACCATTCTGAATCGATTGGCGCTATCAGAAAATATCGAAATTTTGGTCTCTGAACTCTGACGGCTACAGGGTCCAGAATTTGCACCAAAACAAGTCATTTGTAGGTAAGGGATTAACTAAGTACCTGAAAATAAATTATGCTGATATACGGCAAAATTGCAGTTCAGGTACTACTTCAAATAGGCTGAAACTTTAATCGCGTTTTTCTCGCAAACAACGCGTTCCCGGGCCTTATTTGCCCCTTCGGGGTTTCTAAGGGGTGTGAATCAACCATTCTGAATCGATTGGCGCTATCAGAAAATATCGAAATTTTGGTCTCTGAACTCTGACGGCTACAGGGCCCAGAATTTGCACCAAAACAAGTCATTTGTAGGTAAGGGATTAACTAAGTACCTGAAAATAAATTATGCTGATATACGGCAAAATTGCAGTTCAGGTACTACTTCAAATAGGCTGAAACTTTAATCGCGTTTTTCTCGCAAACAACGCGTTCCCGGGCCTTATTTGCCCCATCGTGGTTTCTAAGGGGTATGAATCAACAATTCTGAATCGATTGGCGCTATCAGAAAATATCGAAATTTTAGTCTCTGAACTCTGACGGCTACAGGGCCCAGAATTTGCACCAAAACAAGTCATTTGTAGGTAAGGGATTAACTAAGTACCTGAAAATAAATTATGCTGATATACGGCAAAATTGCAGTTCAGGTACTACTTCAAATAGGCTGAAACTTTAATCGCGTTTTTCTCGCAAACAACGCGTTCCCGGGCCTTATTTGCCCCTTCGGGGTTTCTAAGGGGTATGAATCAACCATTCTGAATCGATTGGCGCTATCAGAAAATATCGAAATTTTGGTCTCTGAACTCTGACGGCTACAGGGCCCAGAATTTGCACCAACACAAGTCATTTGTAGGTAAGGCATTAACTAAGTACCTGAAAATAAATTATGCTGATATACGGCAAAATTGCAGTTCAGGTACTACTTCAAATAGGCTGAAACTTTAATCGCGTTTTTCTCGCAAACAACGCGTTCCCGGGCCTTATTTGCCCCTTCGGGGTTTCTAAGGGGTATGAATCAACCATTCTGAATCGATTGGCGCTATCAGAAAATATCGAAATTTTGGTCTCTGAACTCTGACGGCTACAGGGCCCAGAATTTGCACCAAAACAAGTCATTTGTAGGTAAGGGATTAACTAAGTACCTGAAAATAAATTATGCTGATATACGGCAAAATTGCAGTTCAGGTACTACTTCAAATAGGCTGAAACTTTAATCGCGTTTTTCTCGCAAACAACGCGTTCCCGGGCCTTATTTGCCCCATCGTGGTTTCTAAGGGGTATGAATCAACAATTCTGAATCGATTGGCGCTATCAGAAAATATCGAAATTTTAGTCTCTGAACTCTGACGGCTACAGGGCCCAGAATTTGCACCAAAACAAGTCATTTGTAGGTAAGGGATTAACTAAGTACCTGAAAATAAATTATGCTGATATACGGCAAAATTGCAGTTCAGGTACTACTTCAAATAGGCTGAAACTTTAATCGCGTTTTTCTCGCAAACAACGCGTTCCCGGGCCTTATTTGCCCCTTCGGGGTTTCTAAGGGGTATGAATCAACCATTCTGAATCGATTGGCGCTATCAGAAAATATCGAAATTTTGGTCTCTGAACTCTGACGGCTACAGGGCCCAGAATTTGCACCAAAACAAGTCATTTGTAGGTAAGGGATTAACTAAGTACCTGAAAATAAATTATGCTGATATACGGCAAAATTGCAGTTCAGGTACTACTTCAAATAGGCTGAAACTTTAATCGCGTTTTTCTCGCAAACAACGCGTTCCCGGGCCTTATTTGCCCCATCGTGGTTTCTAAGGGGTATGAATCAACAATTCTGAATCGATTGGCGCTATCAGAAAATATCGAAATTTTGGTCTCTGAACTCTGACGGCTACAGGGCCCAGAATTTGCAGCAAAACAAGTCATTTGTAGGTAAGGCATTAACTAAGTACCTGAAAATAAATTATGCTGATATACGGCAAAATTGCAGTTCAGGTACTACTTCAAATAGGCTGAAACTTTAATCGCGTTTTTCTCGCAAACAACGCGTTCCCGGGCCTTATTTGCCCCTTCGGGGTTTCTAAGGGGTATGAATCAACCATTCTGAATCGATTGGCGCTATCAGAAAATATCGAAATTTTGGTCTCTGAACTCTGACGGCTACAGGGCCCAGAATTTGCACCAAAATAAGTCATTTGTAGGTAAGGGATTAACTAAGTACCTGAAAATAAATTATGCTGATATACGGCAAAATTGCAGTTCAGGTACTACTTCAAATAGGCTGAAACTTTAATCGCGTTTTTCTCGCAAACAACGCGTTCCCGGGCCTTATTTGCCCCTTCGGGGTTTCTAAGGGGTATGAATCAACCATTCTGAATCGATTGGCGCTATCAGAAAATATCGAAATTTTGGTCTCTGAACTCTGACGGCTACAGGGCCCAGAATTTGCACCAAAACAAGTCATTTGTAGGTAAGGCATTAACTAAGTACCTGAAAATAAATTATGCTGATATACGGCAAAATTGCAGTTCAGGTACTACTTCAAATAGGCTGAAACTTTAATCGCGTTTTTCTCGCAAACAACGCGTTCCCGGGCCTTATTTGCCCCTTCGGGGTTTCTAAGGGGTATGAATCAACCATTCTGAATCGATTGGCGCTATCAGAAAATATCGAAATTTTGGTCTCTGAACTCTGACGGCTACAGGGCCCAGAATTTGCACCAAAACAAGTCATTTGTAGGTAAGGCATTAACTAAGTACCTGAAAATAAATTATGCTGATATACGGCAAAATTGCAGTTCAGGTACTACTTCAAATAGGCTGAAACTTTAATCGCGTTTTTCTCGCAAACAACGCGTTCCCGGGCCTTATTTGCCCCTTCGGGGTTTCTAAGGGGTATGAATCAACCATTCTGAATCGATTGGCGCTATCAGAAAATATCGAAATTTTGGTCTCTGAACTCTGACGGCTACAGGGCCCAGAATTTGCGCCAAAACAAGTCATTTGTAGGTAAGGGATTAACTAAGTACCTGAAAATAAATTATGCTGATATACGGCAAAATTGCAGTTCAGGTACTACTTCAAATAGGCTGAAACTTTAATCGCGTTTTTCTCGCAAACAACGCGTTCCCGGGCCTTATTTGCCCCTTCGGGGTTTCTAAGGGGTATGAATCAACCATTCTGAATCGATTGGCGCTATCAGAAAATATCGAAATTTTGGTCTCTGAACTCTGACGGCTACAGGGCCCAGAATTTGCACCAATCGCGTTTTTCTCGGAAACAACGCGTTCCCGGGCCTTATTTGCCCCTTCGGGGTTTCTAAGGGGTATGAATCAACCATTCTGAATCGATTGGCGCTATCAGAAAATATCGAAATTTTGGTCTCTGAACTCTGACGGCTACAGGGCCCAGAATTTGCACCAAAACAAGTCATTTGTAGGTAAGGCATTAACTAAGTACCTGAAAATAAATTATGCTGATATACGGCAAAATTGCAGTTCAGGTACTACTTCAAATAGGCTGAAACTTTAATCGCGTTTTTCTCGCAAACAACGCGTTCCCGGGCCTTATTTGCCCCTTCGGGGTTTCTAAGGGGTATGAATCAACCATTCTGAATCGATTGGCGCTATCAGAAAATATCGAAATTTTGGTCTCTGAACTCTGACGGCTACAGGGCCCAGAATTTGCACCAAAACAAGTCATTTGTAGGTAAGGGATTAACTAAGTACCTGAAAATAAATTATGCTGATATACGGCAAAATTGCAGTTCAGGTACTACTTCAAATAGGCTGAAACTTTAATCGCGTTTTTCTCGCAAACAACGCGTTCCCGGGCCTTATTTGCCCCTTCGGGGTTTCTAAGGGGTGTGAATCAACCATTCTGAATCGATTGGCGCTATCAGAAAATATCGAAATTTTGGTCTCTGAACTCTGACGGCTACAGGGCCCAGAATTTGCACCAAAACAAGTCATTTGTAGGTAAGGGATTAACTAAGTACCTGAAAATAAATTATGCTGATATACGGCAAAATTGCAGTTCAGGTACTACTTCAAATAGGCTGAAACTTTAATCGCGTTTTTCTCGCAAACAACGCGTTCCCGGGCCTTATTTGCCCCATCGTGGTTTCTAAGGGGTATGAATCAACAATTCTGAATCGATTGGCGCTATCAGAAAATATCGAAATTTTGGTCTCTGAACTCTGACGGCTACAGGGCCCAGAATTTGCACCAAAACAAGTCATTTGTAGGTAAGGGATTAACTAAGTACCTGAAAATAAATTATGCTGATATACGGCAAAATTGCAGTTCAGGTACTACTTCAAATAGGCTGAAACTTTAATCGCGTTTTTCTCGCAAACAACGCGTTCCCGGGCCTTATTTGCCCCTTCGGGGTTTCTAAGGGGTGTGAATCAACCATTCTGAATCGATTGGCGCTATCAGAAAATATCGAAATTTTGGTCTCTGAACTCTGACGGCTACAGGGCCCAGAATTTGCACCAAAACAAGTCATTTGTAGGTAAGGGATTAACTAAGTACCTGAAAATAAATTATGCTGATATACGGCAAAATTGCAGTTCAGGTACTACTTCAAATAGGCTGAAACTTTAATCGCGTTTTTCTCGCAAACAACGCGTTCCCGGGCCTTATTTGCCCCTTCGGGGTTTCTAAGGGGTATGAAACAACCATTCTGAATCGATTGGCGCTATCAGAAAATATCGAAATTTTGGTCTCTGAACTCTGACGGCTACAGGGCCCAGAATTTGCACCAAAACAAGTCATTTGTAGGTAAGGCATTAACTAAGTACCTGAAAATAAATTATGCTGATATACGGCAAAATTGCAGTTCAGGTACTACTTCAAATAGGCTGAAACTTTAATCGCGTTTTTCTCGCAAACAACGCGTTCCCGGGCCTTATTTGCCCCTTCGGGGTTTCTAAGGGGTATGAATCAACCATTCTGAATCGATTGGCGCTATCAGAAAATATCGAAATTTTGGTCTCTGAACTCTGACGGCTACAGGGCCCAGAATTTGCACCAAAACAAGTCATTTGTAGGTAAGGCATTAACTAAGTACCTGAAAATAAATTATGCTGATATACGGCAAAATTGCAGTTCAGGTACTACTTCAAATAGGCTGAAACTTTAATCGCGTTTTTCTCGCAAACAACGCGTTCCCGGGCCTTATTTGCCCCTTCGGGGTTTCTAAGGGGTATGAATCAACCATTCTGAATCGATTGGCGCTATCAGAAAATATCGAAATTTTGGTCTCTGAACTCTGACGGCTACAGGGCCCAGAATTTGCACCAAAACAAGTCATTTGTAGGTAAGGGATTAACTAAGTACCTGAAAATAAATTATGCTGATATACGGCAAAATTGCAGTTCAGGTACTACTTCAAATAGGCTGAAACTTTAATCGCGTTTTTCTCGCAAACAACGCGTTCCCGGGCCTTATTTGCCCCTTCGGGGTTTCTAAGGGGTATGAATCAACCATTCTGAATCGATTGGCGCTATCAGAAAATATCGAAATTTTGGTCTCTGAACTCTGACGGCTACAGGGCCCAGAATTTGCACCAAAACAAGTCATTTGTAGGTAAGGCATTAACTAAGTACCTGAAAATAAATTATGCTGATATACGGCAAAATTGCAGTTCAGGTACTACTTCAAATAGGCTGAAACTTTAATCGCGTTTTTCTCGCAAACAACGCGTTCCCGGGCCTTATTTGCCCCTTCGGGGTTTCTAAGGGGTATGAATCAACCATTCTGAATCGATTGGCGCGGCGCTATCAGAAAATATTGAAATTTTGGTCTCTGAACTCTGACGGCTACGGGGCCCAGAATTTGCACCAAAACAAGTCATTTGTAGGTAAGGGATTAACTAAGTACCTGAAAATAAATTATGCTGATATACGGCAAAATTGCCGTTCAGGTACTACTTCAAATAGGCTGAAACTTTAATCGCGTTTTTCTCGCAAACAACGCGTTCCCGGGCCTTATTTGCCCCTTCGGGGTTTCTAAGGGGTATGAATCAACCATTCTGAATCGATTGGCGCTATCAGAAAATTTCGAAATTTTGGTCTCTGAACTCTGACGGCTACATGGCCCAGAATTTGCACCAAAACAAGTCATTTGTAGGTAAGGCATTAACTAGGTACCTGAAAATAAATTATGCTGATAACCGGCGAAATTGCAGTTCAGGTACTACTTCAAATAGGCTGAAACTTTAATCGCGTTTTTCTCGCAAACAACGCGTTCCCGGGCCTTATTTGCCCCTTCGGGGTTTCTAAGGGGTATGAATCAACCATTCTGAATCGATTGGCGCTATCAGAAAATATCGAAATTTTGGTCTCTGAACTCTGACGGCTACAGGGCCCAGAATTTGCACCAAAACAAGTCATTTGTAGGTAAGGCATTAACTAAGTACCTGAAAATAAATTATGCTGATATACGGCAAAATTGCAGTTCAGGTACTACTTCAAATAGGCTGAAACTTTAATCGCGTTTTTCTCGCAAACAACGCGTTCCCGGGCCTTATTTGCCCCTTCGGGGTTTCTAAGGGGTATGAATCAACCATTCTGAATCGATTGGCGCTATCAGAAAATATCGAAATTTTGGTCTCTGAACTCTGACGGCTACAGGGCCCAGAATTTGCACCAAAACAAGTCATTTGTAGGTAAGGGATTAACTAAGTACCTGAAAATAAATTATGCTGATATACGGCAAAATTGCAGTTCAGGTACTACTTCAAATAGGCTGAAACTTTAATCGCGTTTTTCTCGCAAACAACGCGTTCCCGGGCCTTATTTGCCCCTTCGGGGTTTCTAAGGGGTGTGAATCAACCATTCTGAATCGATTGGCGCTATCAGAAAATATCGAAATTTTGGTCTCTGAACTCTGACGGCTACAGGGCCCAGAATTTGCACCAAAACAAGTCATTTGTAGGTAAGGGATTAACTAAGTACCTGAAAATAAATTATGCTGATATACGGCAAAATTGCAGTTCAGGTACTACTTCAAATAGGCTGAAACTTTAATCGCGTTTTTCTCGCAAACAACGCGTTCCCGGGCCTTATTTGCCCCATCGTGGTTTCTAAGGGGTATGAATCAACAATTCTGAATCGATTGGCGCTATCAGAAAATATCGAAATTTTGGTCTCTGAACTCTGACGGCTACAGGGCCCAGAATTTGCACCAAAACAAGTCATTTGTAGGTAAGGGATTAACTAAGTACCTGAAAATAAATTATGCTGATATACGGCAAAATTGCAGTTCAGGTACTACTTCAAATAGGCTGAAACTTTAATCGCGTTTTTCTCGCAAACAACGCGTTCCCGGGCCTTATTTGCCCCTTCGGGGTTTCTAAGGGGTGTGAATCAACCATTCTGAATCGATTGGCGCTATCAGAAAATATCGAAATTTTGGTCTCTGAACTCTGACGGCTACAGGGCCCAGAATTTGCACCAAAACAAGTCATTTGTAGGTAAGGGATTAACTAAGTACCTGAAAATAAATTATGCTGATATACGGCAAAATTGCAGTTCAGGTACTACTTCAAATAGGCTGAAACTTTAATCGCGTTTTTCTCGCAAACAACGCGTTCCCGGGCCTTATTTGCCCCATCGTGGTTTCTAAGGGGTATGAATCAACAATTCTGAATCGATTGGCGCTATCAGAAAATATCGAAATTTTAGTCTCTGAACTCTGACGGCTACAGGGCCCAGAATTTGCACCAAAACAAGTCATTTGTAGGTAAGGGATTAACTAAGTACCTGAAAATAAATTATGCTGATATACGGCAAAATTGCAGTTCAGGTACTACTTCAAATAGGCTGAAACTTTAATCGCGTTTTTCTCGCAAACAACGCGTTCCCGGGCCTTATTTGCCCCTTCGGGGTTTCTAAGGGGTATGAATCAACCATTCTGAATCGATTGGCGCTATCAGAAAATATCGAAATTTTGGTCTCTGAACTCTGACGGCTACAGGGCCCAGAATTTGCACCAAAACAAGTCATTTGTAGGTAAGGGATTAACTAAGTACCTGAAAATAAATTATGCTGATATACGGCAAAATTGCAGTTCAGGTACTACTTCAAATAGGCTGAAACTTTAATCGCGTTTTTCTCGCAAACAACGCGTTCCCGGGCCTTATTTGCCCCTTCGGGGTTTCTAAGGGGTGTGAATCAACCATTCTGAATCGATTGGCGCTATCAGAAAATATCGAAATTTTGGTCTCTGAACTCTGACGGCTACAGGGCCCAGAATTTGCACCAAAACAAGTCATTTGTAGGTAAGGGATTAACTAAGTACCTGAAAATAAATTATGCTGATATACGGCAAAATTGCAGTTCAGGTACTACTTCAAATAGGCTGAAACTTTAATCGCGTTTTTCTCGCAAACAACGCGTTCCCGGGCCTTATTTGCCCCTTCGGGGTTTCTAAGGGGTGTGAATCAACCATTCTGAATCGATTGGCGCTATCAGAAAATATCGAAATTTTGGTCTCTGAACTCTGACGGCTACAGGGCCCAGAATTTGCACCAAAACAAGTCATTTGTAGGTAAGGGATTAACTAAGTACCTGAAAATAAATTATGCTGATAGACGGCAAAATTGCAGTTCAGGTACTACTTCAAATAGGCTGAAACTTTAATCGCGTTTTTCTCGCAAACAACGCGTTCCCGGGCCTTATTTGCCCCTTCGGGGTTTCTAAGGGGTGTGAATCAACCATTCTGAATCGATTGGCGCTATCAGAAAATATCGAAATTTTGGTCTCTGAACTCTGACGGCTACAGGGCCCAGAATTTGCACCAAAACAAGTCATTTGTAGGTAAGGGATTAACTAAGTACCTGAAAATAAATTATGCTGATATACGGCAAAATTGCAGTTCAGGTACTACTTCAAATAGGCTGAAACTTTAATCGCGTTTTTCTCGCAAACAACGCGTTCCCGGGCCTTATTTGCCCCTTCGGGGTTTCTAAGGGGTATGAATCAACCATTCTGAATCGATTGGCGCTATCAGAAAATATTGAAATTTTGGTCTCTGAACTCTGACGGCTACAGGGCCCAGAATTTGCACCAAAACAAGTCATTTGTAGGTAAGGGATTAACTAAGTACCTGAAAATAAATTATGCTGATATACGGCAAAATTGCCGTTCAGGTACTACTTCAAATAGGCTGAAACTTTAATCGCGTTTTTCTCGCAAACAACGCGTTCCCGGGCCTTATTTGCCCCTTCGGGGTTCCTAAGGGGTATGAATCAACCATTCTGAATCGATTGGCGCTATCAGAAAATTTCGAAATTTTGGTCTCTGAACTCTGACGGCTACATGGCCCAGAATTTGCACCAAAACAAGTCATTTGTAGGTAAGGCATTAACTAGGTACCTGAAAATAAATTATGCTGATAACCGGCGAAATTGCAGTTCAGGTACTACTTCAAATAGGCTGAAACTTTAATCGCGTTTTTCTCGCAAACAACGCGTTCCCGGGCCTTATTTGCCCCTTCGGGGTTTCTAAGGGGTATGAATCAACCATTCTGAATCGATTGGCGCTATCAGAAAATATCGAAATTTTGGTCCCTGAACTCTGACGGCTACAGGGCCCAGAATTTGCACCAAAACAAGTCATTTGTAGGTAAGGCATTAACTAAGTACCTGAAAATAAATTATGCTGATATACGGCAAAATTGCAGTTCAGGTACTACTTCAAATAGGCTGAAACTTTGATCGCGTTTTTCTCGCAAACAACGCGTTCCCGGGCCTTATTTGCCCCTTCGGGGTTTCTAAGGGGTGTGAATCAACCATTCTGAATCGATTGGCGCTATCAGAAAATATCGAAATTTTGGTCTCTGAACTCTGACGGCTACAGGGCCCAGAATTTGCACCAAAACAAGTCATTTGTAGGTAAGGCATTAACTAGGTACCTGAAAATAAATTATGCTGATAACCGGCGAAATTGCAGTTCAGGTACTACTTCAAATAGGCTGAAACTTTAATCGCGTTTTTCTCGCAAACAACGCGTTCCCGGGCCTTATTTGCCCCTTCGGGGTTTCTAAGGGGTATGAATCAACCATTCTGCATCGATTGGCGCTATCAGAAAATATCGAAATTTTGGTCCCTGAACTCTGACGGCTACAGGGCCCAGAATTTGCACCAAAACAAGTCATTTGTAGGTAAGGCATTAACTAGGTACCTGAAAATAAATTATGCTGATATACGGCAAAATTGCCGTTCAGGTACTACTTCAAATAGGCTGAAACTTTAATCGCGTTTTTCTCGCAAACAACGCGTTCCCGGGCCTTATTTGCCCCTTCGGGGTTCCTAAGGGGTATGAATCAACCATTCTGAATCGATTGGCGCTATCAGAAAATTTCGAAATTTTGGTCTCTGAACTCTGACGGCTACATGGCCAAGAATTTGCACCAAAACAAGTCATTTGTAGGTAAGGCATTAACTAGGTACCTGAAAATAAATTATGCTGATAACCGGCGAAATTGCAGTTCAGGTACTACTTCAAATAGGCTGAAACTTTAATCGCGTTTTTCTCGCAAACAACGCGTTCCCGGGCCTTATTTGCCCCTTCGGGGTTTCTAAGGGGTATGAATCAACCATTCTGCATCGATTGGCGCTATCAGAAAATATCGAAATTTTGGTCCCTGAACTCTGACGGCTACAGGGCCCAGAATTTGCACCAAAACAAGTCATTTGTAGGTAAGGCATTAACTAAGTACCTGAAAATAAATTATGCTGATATACGGCAAAATTGCCGTTCAGGTACTACTTCAAATAGGCTGAAACTTTGATCGCGTTTTTCTCGCAAACAACGCGTTCCCGGGCCTTATTTGCCCCTTCGGGGTTTCTAAGGGGTGTGAATCAACCATTCTGAATCGATTGGCGCTATCAGAAAATATCGAAATTTTGGTCTCTGAACTCTGACGGCTACAGGGCCCAGAATTTGCACCAAAACAAGTCATTTGTAGGTAAGGGATTAACTAAGTACCTGAAAATAAATTATGCTGATAACCGGCGAAATTGCAGTTCAGGTACTACTTCAAATAGGCTGAAACTTTAATCGCGTTTTTCTCGCAAACAACGCGTTCCCGGGACTTATTTGCCCCTTCGGGGTTTCTAAGGGGTATGGATCAACCATTCTGAATCGATTGGCGCTATCAGAAAATATCGAAATTTTGGTCTCTGAACTCTGACGGCTACAGGGCCCAGAATTTGCACCAAAACAAGTCATTTGTAGGTAAGGGATTAACTAAGTACCTGAAAATAAATTATGCTGATATACGGCAAAATTGCAGTTCAGGTACTACTTCAAATAGGCTGAAACTTTAATCGCGTTTTTCTCGCAAACAACGCGTTTCCGGGCCTTATTTGCCCCTTACGGGTTTCTAAGGGGTGTGAATCAACCATTCTGAATCGATTGGCGCTATCAGAAAATATCGAAATTTTGGTCCCTGAACTCTGACGGCTACAGGGCCCAGAATTTGCACCAAAACAAGTCATTTGTAGGTAAGGGATTAACTAAGTACCTGAAAATAAATTATGCTGATATACGGCAAAATTGCAGTTCAGGTACTACTTCAAATAGGCTGAAACTTTAATCGCGTTTTTCTCGCAAACAACGCGTTCCCGGGACTTATTTGCCCCTTCGGGGTTTCTAAGGGGTATGGATCAACCATTCTGAATCGATTGGCGCTATCAGAAAATATCGAAATTTTGGTCTCTGAACTCTGACGGCTACAGGGCCCAGAATTTGCACCAAAACAAGTCATTTGTAGGTAAGGGATTAACTAAGTACCTGAAAATAAATTATGCTGATAACCGGCAAAATTGCAGTTCAGGTACTACTTCAAATAGGCTGAAACTTTAATCGCGTTTTTCTCGCAAACAACACGTTCCCGGGCCTTATTTGCCCCTTCGGGGTTTCTAAGGGGTGTGAATCAACCATTCTGAATCGATTGGCGCTATCAGAAAATATCGAAATTTTGGTCTCTGAACTCTGACGGCTACAGGGCCCAGAATTTGCACCAAAACAAGTGATTTGTAGGTAAGGGATTAACTAAGTACCTGAAAATAAATTATGCTGATATACGGCAAAATTACAGTTCAGGTACTACTTCAAATAGGCTGAAACTTTAATCGCGTTTTTCTAGCAAACAACGCGTTCCCGGGACTTATTTGCCCCTTCGGGGTTTCTAAGGGGTATGAATCAACCATTCTGAATCGATTGGCGCTATCAGAAAATATCGAAATTTTGGTCTCTGAACTCTGACGGCTACAGGGCCCAGAATTTGCACCAAAACAAGTCATTTGTAGGTAAGGCATTAACTAAGTACCTGAAAATAAATTATGCTGATAACCGGCAAAATTGCAGTTCAGGTACTACTTCAAATAGGCTGAAACTTTAATCGCGTTTTTCTAGCAAACAACGCGTTCCCGGGACTTATTTGCCCCTTCGGGGTTTCTAAGGGGTATGAATCAACCATTCTGAATCGATTGGCGCTATCAGAAAATATCGAAATTTTGGTCTCTGAACTCTGACGGCTACAGGGCCCAGAATTTGCACCAAAACAAGTCATTTGTAGGTAAGGGATTAACTAAGTACCTGAAAATAAATTATGCTGATATACGGCAAAATTACAGTTCAGGTACTACTTCAAATAGGCTGAAACTTTAATCGCGTTTTTCTAGCAAACAACGCGTTCCCGGGACTTATTTGCCCCTTCGGGGTTTCTAAGGGGTATGAATCAACCATTCTGAATCGATTGGCGCTATCAGAAAATATTGAAATTTTGGTCTCTGAACTCTGACGGCTACAGGGCCCAGAATTTGCACCAAAACAAGTCATTTGTAGGTAAGGCATTAACTAAGTACCTGAAAATAAATTATGCTGATAACCGGCGAAATTGCAGTTCAGGTACTACTTCAAATAGGCTGAAACTTTAATCGCGTTTTTCTCGCAAACAACGCGTTCCCGGGCCTTATTTGCCCCTTCGGGGTTTCTAAGGGGTGTGAATCAACCATTCTGAATCGATTGGCGCTATCAGAAAATATCGAAATTTTGGTCTCTGAACTCTGACGGCTACAGGGCCCAGAATTTGCACCAAAACAAGTCATTTGTAGGTAAGGGATTAACTAAGTACCTGAAAATAAATTATGCTGATATACGGCAAAATTGCCGTTCAGGTACTACTTCAAATAGGCTGAAACTTTAATCGCGTTTTTCTCGCAAACAACGCGTTCCCGGGCCTTATTTGCCCCTTCGGGGTTTCTAAGGGGTATGAATCAACCATTCTGAATCGATTGGCGCTATCAGAAAATATCGAAATTTTGGTCCCTGAACTCTGACGGCTACAGGGCCCAGAATTTGCACCAAAACAAGTCATTTGTAGGTAAGGCATTAACTAAGTACCTGAAAATAAATTATGCTGATATACGGCAAAATTGCAGTTCAGGTACTACTTCAAATAGGCTGAAACTTTGATCGCGTTTTTCTCGCAAACAACGCGTTCCCGGGCCTTATTTGCCCCTTCGGGGTTTCTAAGGGGTGTGAATCAACCATTCTGAATCGATTGGCGCTATCAGAAAATATCGAAATTTTGGTCTCTGAACTCTGACGGCTACAGGGCCCAGAATTTGCACCAAAACAAGTCATTTGTAGGTAAGGGATTAACTAAGTACCTGAAAATAAATTATGCTGATAACCGGCGAAATTGCAGTTCAGGTACTACTTCAAATAGGCTGAAACTTTAATCGCGTTTTTCTCGCAAACAACGCGTTCCCGGGCCTTATTTGCCCCTTCGGGGTTTCTAAGGGGTATGGATCAACCATTCTGAATCGATTGGCGCTATCAGAAAATATCGAAATTTTGGTCTCTGAACTCTGACGGCTACAGGGCCCAGAATTTGCACCAAAACAAGTCATTTGTAGGTAAGGGATTAACTAAGTACCTGAAAATAAATTATGCTGATATACGGCAAAATTGCAGTTCAGGTACTACTTCAAATAGGCTGAAACTTTAATCGCGTTTTTCTCGCAAACAACGCGTTCCCGGGCCTTATTTGCCCCTTCGGGGTTTCTAAGGGGTGTGAATCAACCATTCTGAATCGATTGGCGCTATCAGAAAATATCGAAATTTTGGTCTCTGAACTCTGACGGCTACAGGGCCCAGAATTTGCACCAAAACAAGTCATTTGTAGGTAAGGGATTAACTAAGTACCTGAAAATAAATTATGCTGATATACGGCAAAATTACAGTTCAGGTACTACTTCAAATAGGCTGAAACTTTAATCGCGTTTTTCTAGCAAACAACGCGTTCCCGGGACTTATTTGCCCCTTCGGGGTTTCTAAGGGGTATGAATCAACCATTCTGAATCGATTGGCGCTATCAGAAAATATCGAAATTTTGATCTCTGAACTCTGAAGGCTACATGGCCCAGAATTTGCACTAAAATAAGTCATTTGTAGGTAAGGCATTAACTAAGTACCTGAAAATAAATTATGCTGATATACGGCAAAATTGCAGTTCAGGTACTACTTCAAATAGGCTGAAACTTTGATCGCGTTTTTCTCGCAAACAACGCGTTCCCGGGCCTTATTTGCCCCTTCGGGGTTTCTAAGGGGTGTGAATCAACCATTCTGAATCGATTGGCGCTATCAGAAAATATCGAAATTTTGGTCTCTGAACTCTGACGGCTACAGGGCCCAGAATTTGCACCAAAACAAGTCATTTGTAGGTAAGGGATTAACTAAGTACCTGAAAATAAATTATGCTGATATACGGCAAAATTGCCGTTCAGGTACTACTTCAAATAGGCTGAAACTTTAATCGCGTTTTTCTCGCAAACAACGCGTTCCCGGGCCTTATTTGCCCCTTCGGGGTTTCTAAGGGGTATGAATCAACCATTCTGAATCGATTGGCGCTATCAGAAAATATCGAAATTTTGGTCTCTGAACTCTGACGGCTACAGGGCCCAGAATTTGCACCAAAACAAGTCATTTGTAGGTAAGGGATTAACTAAGTACCTGAAAATAAATTATGCTGATAACCGGCGAAATTGCAGTTCAGGTACTACTTCAAATAGGCTGAAACTTTAATCGCGTTTTTCTCGCAAACAACGCGTTCCCGGGCCTTATTTGCCCCTTCGGGGTTTCTAAGGGGTATGGATCAACCATTCTGAATCGATTGGCGCTATCAGAAAATATCGAAATTTTGGTCTCTGAACTCTGACGGCTACAGGGCCCAGAATTTGCACCAAAACAAGTCATTTGTAGGTAAGGGATTAACTAAGTACCTGAAAATAAATTATGCTGATATACGGCAAAATTGCAGTTCAGGTACTACTTCAAATAGGCTGAAACTTTAATCGCGTTTTTCTCGCAAACAACGCGTTCCCGGGCCTTATTTGCCCCTTCGGGGTTTCTAAGGGGTGTGAATCAACCATTCTGAATCGATTGGCGCTATCAGAAAATATCGAAATTTTGGTCCCTGAACTCTGACGGCTACAGGGCCCAGAATTTGCACCAAAACAAGTCATTTGTAGGTAAGGGATTAACTAAGTACCTGAAAATAAATTATGCTGATAACAGGCGAAATTGCAGTTCAGGTACTACTTCAAATAGGCTGAAACTTTAATCGCGTTTTTCTCGCAAACAACACGTTCCCGGGCCTTATTTGCCCCTTCGGGGTTTCTAAGGGGTGTGAATCAACCATTCTGAATCGATTGGCGCTATCAGAAAATATCGAAATTTTGGTCTCTGAACTCTGACGGCTACAGGGCCCAGAATTTGCACCAAAACAAGTCATTTGTAGGTAAGGGATTAACTAAGTACCTGAAAATAAATTATGCTGATATACGGCAAAATTACAGTTCAGGTACTACTTCAAATAGGCTGAAACTTTAATCGCGTTTTTCTCGCAAACAACGCGTTCCCGGGCCTTATTTGCCCCTTCGGGGTTTCTAAGGGGTGTGAATCAACCATTCTGAATCGATTGGCGCTATCAGAAAATATCGAAATTTTGGTCCCTGAACTCTGACGGCTACAGGGCCCAGAATTTGCACCAAAACAAGTCATTTGTAGGTAAGGGATTAACTAAGTACCTGAAAATAAATTATGCTGATATACGGCAAAATTGCAGTTCAGGTACTACTTCAAATAGGCTGAAACTTTAATCGCGTTTTTCTCGCAAACAACGCGTTCCCGGGCCTTATTTGCCCCTTCGGGGTTTCTAAGGGGTATGAATCAACCATTCTGAATCGATTGGCGCTATCAGAAAATATCGAAATTTTGGTCTCTGAACTCTGACGGTTACAGGGCCCAGAATTTGCACCAAAACAAGTCATTTGTAGGTAACGGATTAACTAAGTACCTGAAAATAATTTATGCTGATATACGGCAAAATTGCAGTTCAGGTACTACTTCAAATAGGCTGAAACTTTAATCGCGTTTTTCTCGCAAACAACACGTTCCCGGGCCTTATTTGCCCCTTCGGGGTTTCTAAGGGGTGTGAATCAACCATTCTGAATCGATTGGCGCTATCAGAAAATATCGAAATTTTGGTCTCTGAACTCTGACGGCTACAGGGCCCAGAATTTGCACCAAAACAAGTCATTTGTAGGTAAGGGATTAACTAAGTACCTGAAAATAAATTATGCTGATATACGGCAAAATTACAGTTCAGGTACTACTTCAAATAGGCTGAAACTTTAATCGCGTTTTTCTAGCAAACAACGCGTTCCCGGGACTTATTTGCCCCTTCGGGGTTTCTAAGGGGTATGAATCAACCATTCTGAATCGATTGGCGCTATCAGAAAATATCGAAATTTTGGTCTCTGAACTCTGACGGCTACAGGGCCCAGAATTTGCACCAAAACAAGTCATTTGTAGGTAAGGGATTAACTAAGTACCTGAAAATAAATTATGCTGATATACGGCAAAATTACAGTTCAGGTACTACTTCAAATAGGCTGAAACTTTAATCGCGTTTTTCTAGCAAACAACGCGTTCCCGGGACTTATTTGCCCCTTCGGGGTTTCTAAGGGGTATGAATCAACCATTCTGAATCGATTGGCGCTATCAGAAAATATTGAAATTTTGGTCTCTGAACTCTGACGGCTACAGGGCCCAGAATTTGCACCAAAACAAGTGATTTGTAGGTAAGGGATTAACTAAGTACCTGAAAATAAATTATGCTGATATACGGCAAAATTACAGTTCAGGTACTACTTCAAATAGGCTGAAACTTTAATCGCGTTTTTCTAGCAAACAACGCGTTCCCGGGACTTATTTGCCCCTTCGGGGTTTCTAAGGGGTATGAATCAACCATTCTGAATCGATTGGCGCTATCAGAAAATATCGAAATTTTGGTCTCTGAACTCTGACGGCTACAGGGCCCAGAATTTGCACCAAAACAAGTCATTTGTAGGTAAGGCATTAACTAAGTACCTGAAAATAAATTATGCTGATAACCGGCAAAATTGCAGTTCAGGTACTACTTCAAATAGGCTGAAACTTTAATCGCGTTTTTCTCGCAAACAACGCGTTCCCGGGCCTTATTTGCCCCTTCGGGGTTTCTAAGGGGTATGAATCAACCATTCTGAATCGATTGGCGCTATCAGAAAATATCGAAATTTTGGTCTCTGAACTCTGACGGCTACAGGGCCCAGAATTTGCACCAAAACAAGTCATTTGTAGGTAAGGCATTAACTAAGTACCTGAAAATAAATTATGCTGATATACGGCAAAATTACAGTTCAGGTACTACTTCAAATAGGCTGAAACTTTAATCGCGTTTTTCTCGCAAACAACGCGTTCCCGGGCCTTATTTGCCCCTTCGGGGTTTCTAAGGGGTATGAATCAACCATTCTGAATCGATTGGCGCTATCAGAAAATATCGAAATTTTGGTCTCTGAACTCTGACGGCTACAGGGCCCAGAATTTGCACCAAAACAAGTGATTTGTAGGTAAGGGATTAACTAAGTACCTGAAAATAAATTATGCTGATATACGGCAAAATTACAGTTCAGGTACTACTTCAAATAGGCTGAAACTTTAATCGCGTTTTTCTAGCAAACAACGCGTTCCCGGGACTTATTTGCCCCTTCGGGGTTTCTAAGGGGTATGAATCAACCATTCTGAATCGATTGGCGCTATCAGAAAATATCGAAATTTTGGTCTCTGAACTCTGACGGCTACAGGGCCCAGAATTTGCACCAAAACAAGTCATTTGTAGGTAAGGCATTAACTAAGTACCTGAAAATAAATTATGCTGATAACCGGCAAAATTGCAGTTCAGGTACTACTTCAAATAGGCTGAAACTTTAATCGCGTTTTTCTCGCAAACAACGCGTTCCCGGGCCTTATTTGCCCCTTCGGGGTTTCTAAGGGGTATGAATCAACCATTCTGAATCGATTGGCGCTATCAGAAAATATCGAAATTTTGGTCTCTGAACTCTGACGGCTACAGGGCCCAGAATTTGCACCAAAACAAGTCATTTGTAGGTAAGGGATTAACTAAGTACCTGAAAATAAATTATGCTGATATACGGCAAAATTACAGTTCAGGTACTACTTCAAATAGGCTGAAACTTTAATCGCGTTTTTCTCGCAAACAACGCGTTCCCGGGCCTTATTTGCCCCTTCGGGGTTTCTAAGGGGTATGAATCAACCATTCTGAATCGATTGGCGCTATCAGAAAATATCGAAATTTTGGTCTCTGAACTCTGACGGCTACAGGGCCCAGAATTTGCACCAAAACAAGTCATTTGTAGGTAAGGCATTAACTAAGTACCTGAAAATAAATTATGCTGATAACCGGCGAAATTGCAGTTCAGGTACTACTTCAAATAGGCTGAAACTTTAATCGCGTTTTTCTCGCAAACAACGCATTCCCGGGCCATATTTGCCCCTTCGGGGTTTCTAAGGGGTATGAATCAACCATTCTGAATCGATTGGCGCTATCAGAAAATATCGAAATTTTGATCTCTGAACTCTGAAGGCTACATGGCCCAGAATTTGCACTAAAATAAGTCATTTGTAGGTAAGGCATTAACTAAGTACCTGAAAATAAATTATGCTGATAACCGGCGAAATTGCAGTTCAGGTACTACTTCAAATAGGCTGAAACTTTAATCGCGTTTTTCTCGCAAACAACGCGTTCCCGGGCCTTATTTGCCCCTTCGGGGTTTCTAAGGGGTATGAATCAACCATTCTGAATCGATTGGCGCTATCAGAAAATATTGAAATTTTGGTCTCTGAACTCTGACGGCTACAGGGCCCAGAATTTGCACCAAAACAAGTCATTTGTAGGTAAGGCATTAACTAAGTACCTGAAAATAAATTATGCTGATAACCGGCAAAATTGCAGTTCAGGTACTACTTCAAATAGGCTGAAACTTTAATCGCGTTTTTCTCGCAAACAACGCGTTCCCGGGCCTTATTTGCCCCTTCGGGGTTTCTAAGGGGTATGAATCAACCATTCTGAATCGATTGGCGCTATCAGAAAATATTGAAATTTTGGTCTCTGAACTCTGACGGCTACAGGGCCCAGAATTTGCACCAAAACAAGTCATTTGTAGGTAAGGCATTAACTAAATACCTGAAAATAAATTATGCTGATAACCGGCGAAATTGCAGTTCAGGTACTACTTCAAATAGGCTGAAACTTTAATCGCGTTTTTCTCGCAAACAACGCGTTCCCGGGCCATATTTGCCCCTTCGGGGTTTCTAAGGGGTATGAATCAACCATTCTGAATCGATTGGCGCTATCAGAAAATATCGAAATTTTGATCTCTGAACTCTGAAGGCTACATGGTCCAGAATTTGCACTAAAATAAGTCATTTGTAGGTAAGGCATTAACTAAGTACCTGAAAATAAATTATGCTGATAACCGGCAAAATTGCAGTTCAGGTACTACTTCAAATAGGCTGAAACTTTAATCGCGTTTTTCTCGCAAACAACGCGTTCCCGGGCCTTATTTGCCCCTTCGGGGTTTCTAAGGGGTATGAATCAACCATTCTGAATCGATTGGCGCTATCAGAAAATATTGAAATTTTGGTCTCTGAACTCTGACGGCTACAGGGCCCAGAATTTGCACCAAAACAAGTCATTTGTAGGTAAGGCATTAACTAAGTACCTGAAAATAAATTATGCTGATAACCGGCAAAATTGCAGTTCAGGTACTACTTCAAATAGGCTGAAACTTTAATCGCGTTTTTCTCGCAAACAACGCGTTCCCGGGCCTTATTTGCCCCTTCGGGGTTTCTAAGGGGTATGAATCAACCATTCTGAATCGATTGGCGCTATCAGAAAATATTGAAATTTTGGTCTCTGAACTCTGACGGCTACAGGGCCCAGAATTTGCACCAAAACAAGTCATTTGTAGGTAAGGCATTAACTAAGTACCTGAAAATAAATTATGCTGATAACCGGCGAAATTGCAGTTCAGGTACTACTTCAAATAGGCTGAAACTTTAATCGCGTTTTTCTCGCAAACAACGCGTTCCCGGGCCATATTTGCCCCTTCGGGGTTCCTAAGGGGTATGAATCAACCATTCTGAATCGATTGGCGCTATCAGAAAATATCGAAATTTTGGTCTCTGAACTCTGAAGGCTACATGGCCTAGAATTTGCACCAAAACAAGTCATTTGTAGGTAAGGCATTAACTAAGTACCTGAAAATAAATTATGCTGATAACCGGCGAAATTGCAGTTCAGGTACTACTTCAAATAGGCTGAAACTTTAATCGCGTTTTTCTCGCAAACAACGCGTTCCCGGGCCTTATTTGCCCCTTCGGGGTTCCTAAGGGGTATGAATCAACCATTCTGAATCGATTGGCGCTATCAGAAAATATTGAAATTTTGGTCTCTGAACTCTGAAGGCTACATGGCCCAGAATTTGCACCAAAACAAGTCATTTGTAGGTAAGGCATTAACTAAGTACCTGAAAATAAATTATGCTGATAACCGGCGAAATTGCAGTTCAGGTACTACTTCAAATAGGCTGAAACTTTAATCGCGTTTTTCTCGCAAACAACGCGTTCCCGGGCCTTATTTGCCCCTTCGGGGTTCCTAAGGGGTATGAATCAACCATTCTGAATCGATTGGCGCTATCAGAAAATATTGAAATTTTGGTCTCTGAACTCTGACGGCTACAGGGCCCAGAATTTGCACCAAAACAAGTCATTTGTAGGTAAGGGATTAACTAAGTACCTGAAAATAAATTATGCTTATAACCGGCGAAATTGCAGTTCAGGTACTACTTCAAATAGGCTGAAACTTTAATCGCGTTTTTCTCGCAAACAACGCGTTCCCGGGCCATATTTGCCCCTTCGGGGTTCCTAAGGGGTATGAATCAACCATTCTGAATCGATTGGCGCTATCAGAAAATATCGAAATTTTGATCTCTGAACTCTGAAGGCTACATGGCCCAGAATTTGCACCAAAACAAGTCATGTGTAGGCAAGGCATTAACTAAGTACCTGAAAATAAATTATGCTGATAACCGGCGAAATTGCAGTTCAGGTACTACTTCAAATAGGCTGAAACTTTAATCGCGTTTTTCTCGCAAACAACGCGTTCCTGGGCCTTATTTGCCCCTTCGGGGTTTCTAAGGGGTATGAATCAACCATTCTGAATCGATTGGCGCTATCAGAAAATATCGAAATTTTGGTCTCTGAACTCTGACGGCTACATGGCCCAGAATTTGCACCAAAACAAGTCATTTGTAGGTAAGGCATTAACTAAGTACCTGAAAATAAATTATGCTGATAACCGGCGAAATTGCAGTTCAGGTACTACTTCAAATAGGCTGAAACTTTAATCGCGTTTTTCTCGCAAACAACGCGTTCCCGGGCCATATTTGCCCCTTCGGGGTTCCTAAGGGGTATGAATCAACCATTCTGAATCGATTGGCGCTATCAGAAAATATCGAAATTTTGGTCTCTGAACTCTGACGGCTACATGGCCCAGAATTTGCACCAAAACAAGTCATTTGTAGGTAAGGCATTAACTAAGTACCTGAAAATAAATTATGCTGATAACCGGCGAAATTGCAGTTCAGGTACTACTTCAAATAGGCTGAAACTTTAATCGCGTTTTTCTCGCAAACAACGCGTTCCCGGGCCTTATTTGCCCCTTCGGGGTTCCTAAGGGGTATGAATCAACCATTCTGAATCGATTGGCGCTATCAGAAAATATTGAAATTTTGGTCTCTGAACTCTGACGGCTACAGGGCCCAGAATTTGCACCAAAACAAGTCATTTGTAGGTAAGGCATTAACTAAGTACCTGAAAATAAATTATGCTGATAACCGGCGAAATTGCAGTTCAGGTACTACTTCAAATAGGCTGAAACTTTAATCGCGTTTTTCTCGCAAACAACGCGTTCCCGGGCCTTATTTGCCCCGTCGGGGTTCCTAAGGGGTATGAATCAACCATTCTGAATCGATTGGCGCTATCAGAAAATATCGATTTCTTGGTCTCTGAACTCTGACGGCTACAGGGCCCAGAATTTGCACCAAAACAAGTCATTTTTAGGTAACGGATTAACTTAGTACCTGAAAATAAATTATGCTGATATACGGCAAAATTGCAGTTCAGGTACTACTTCAAATAGGCTGAAACTTTAATCGCGTTTTTCCCGCAAACAACGCGTTCCCGGGCCATATTTGCCCCTTCGGGGTTCCTAAGGGGTATGAATCAACCATTCTGAATCGATTGGCGCTATCAGAAAATATCGAAATTTTGGTCTCTGAACTCTGACGGCTACATGGCCCAGAATTTGCACCAAAACAAGTCATTTGTAGGTAAGGCATTAACTAAGTACCTGAAAATAAATTATGCTGATAACCGGCGAAATTGCAGTTCAGGTACTACTTCAAATAGGCTGAAACTTTAATCGCGTTTTTCTCGCAAACAACGCGTTCCCGGGCCTTATTTGCCCCTTCGGGGTTCCTAAGGGGTATGAATCAACCATTCTGAATCGATTGGCGCTATCAGAATATATTGAAATTTTGGTCTCTGAACTCTGACGGCTACAGGGCCCAGAATTTGCACCAAAACAAGTCATTCGTAGGTAAGGGATTAACTAAGTACCTGAAAATAAATTATGCTGATATGCGGCAAAATTGCAGTTCAGGTACTACTTCAAATAGGCTGAAACTTTAATCGCGTTTTTCTCGCAAACAACGCGTTCCCGGGCCTTATTTGCCCCTTCGGGGTTTCTAAGGGGTATGAATCAACCATTCTGAATCGATTGGCGCTATCAGAAAATATCGAAATTTTGGTCTCTGAACTCTGAAGGCTACATGGCCCAGAATTTGCACCAAAACAAGTCATTTGTAGGTAAGGCATTAACTAAGTACCTGAAAATAAATTATGCTGATAACCGGCGAAATTGCAGTTCAGGTACTACTTCAAATAGGCTGAAACTTTAATCGCGTTTTTCTCGCAAACAACGCGTTCCCGGGCCTTATTTGCCCCTTCGGGGTTCCTAAGGGGTATGAATCAACCATTCTGAATCGATTGGCGCTATCAGAAAATATTGAAATTTTGGTCTCTGAACTCTGACGGCTACATGGCCCAGAATTTGCACCAAAACAAGTCATTTGTAGGTAAGGCATTAACTAAGTACCTGAAAATAAATTATGCTGATAACCGGCGAAATTGCAGTTCAGGTACTACTTCAAATAGGCTGAAACTTTAATCGCGTTTTTCTCGCAAACAACGCGTTCCCGGGCCTTATTTGCCCCTTCGGGGTTCCTAAGGGGTATGAATCAACCATTCTGAATCGATTGGCGCTATCAGAAAATATTGAAATTTTGGTCTCTGAACTCTGACGGCTACAGGGCCCAGAATTTGCACCAAAACAAGTCATTTGTAGGTAAGGCATTAACTAAGTACCTGAAAATAAATTATGCTGATAACCGGCGAAATTGCAGTTCAGGTACTACTTCAAATAGGCTGAAACTTTAATCGCGTTTTTCTCGCAAACAACGCGTTCCCGGGCCTTATTTGCCCCTTCGGGGTTCCTAAGGGGTATGAATCAACCATTCTGAATCGATTGGCGCTATCAGAAAATATTGAAATTTTGGTCTCTGAACTCTGACGGCTACAGGGCCCAGAATTTGCACCAAAACAAGTCATTTGTAGGTAAGGCATTAACTAAGTACCTGAAAATAAATTATGCTGATAACCGGCGAAATTGCAGTTCAGGTACTACTTCAAATAGGCTGAAACTTTAATCGCGTTTTTCTCGCAAACAACGCGTTCCCGGGCCTTATTTGCCCCTTCGGGGTTCCTAAGGGGTATGAATCAACCATTCTGAATCGATTGGCGCTATCAGAAAATATTGAAATTTTGGTCTCTGAACTCTGACGGCTACAGGGCCCAGAATTTGCACCAAAACAAGTCATTTGTAGGTAAGGCATTAACTAAGTACCTGAATTTAAATTATGCTGATAACCGGCGGAATTGCAGTTCAGGTACTACTTCAAATAGGCTGAAACTTTAATCGCGTTTTTCTCGCAAACAACGCGTTCCCGGGCCATATTTGACCCTTCGGGGTTCCTAAGGGGTATGAATCAACCATTCTGAATCGATTGGCGCTATCGGAAAATATTGAAATTTTGGTCTCTGAACTCTGACGGCTACAGGGCCCAGAATTTGCACCAAAACAAGTCATTTGTAGGTAAGGCATTAACTAAGTACCTGAAAATAAATTATGCTGATAACCGGCGAAATTGCAGTTCAGGTACTACTTCAAATAGGTTGAAACTTTAATCGCGTTTTTCTCGCAAACAACGCGTTCCCGGGCCATATTTGCCCCTTCGGAGTTCCTAAGGGGTATGAATCAACCATTCTGAATCGATTGGCGCTATCAGAAAATATCGAAATTTTGGTCTCTGAACTCTGAAGGCTACATGGCCCAGAATTTGCACCAAAACAAGTCATTTGTAGGTAAGGCATTAACTAAGTACCTGAAAATAAATTATGCTGATAACCGGCGAAATTGCAGTTCAGGTACTACTTCAAATAGGCTGAAACTTTAATCGCGTTTTTCTCGCAAACAACGCGTTCCCGGGCCTTATTTGCCCCTTCGGGGTTCCTAAGGGGTATGAATCAACCATTCTGAATCGATTGGCGCTATCAGAAAATATTGAAATTTTGGTCTCTGAACTCTGACGGCTACAGGGCCCAGAATTTGCACCAAAACAAGTCATTTGTAGGTAAGGCATTAACTAAGTACCTGAAAATAAATTATGCTGATAACCGGCGAAATTGCAGTTCAGGTACTACTTCAAATAGGCTGAAACTTTAATCGCGTTTTTCTCGCAAACAACGCGTTCCCGGGCCATATTTGCCCCTTCGGGGTTCCTAAGGGGTATGAATCAACCATTCTGAATCGATTGGCGCTATCAGAAAATATCGAAATTTTGGTCTCTGAACTCTGAAGGCTACATGGCCTAGAATTTGCACCAAAACAAGTCATTTGTAGGTAAGGGATTAACTAAGTACCTGAAAATAAATTATGCTGATAACCGGCGAAATTGCAGTTCAGGTACTACTTCAAATAGGTTGAAACTTTAATCGCGTTTTTCTCGCAAACAACGCGTTCCCGGGCCATATTTGCCCCTTCGGAGTTCCTAAGGGGTATGAATCAACCATTCTGAATCGATTGGCGCTATCAGAAAATATCGAAATTTTGGTCTCTGAACTCTGAAGGCTACATGGCCCAGAATTTGCACCAAAACAAGTCATTTGTAGGTAAGGCATTAACTAAGTACCTGAAAATAAATTATGCTGATAACCGGCGAAATTGCAGTTCAGGTACTACTTCAAATAGGCTGAAACTTTAATCGCGTTTTTCTCGCAAACAACGCGTTCCCGGGCCTTATTTGCCCCTTCGGGGTTCCTAAGGGGTATGAATCAACCATTCTGAATCGATTGGCGCTATCAGAAAATATCGAAATTTTGGTCTCTGAACTCTGACGGCTACAGGGCCCAGAATTTGCACCAAAACAAGTCATTTGTAGGTAAGGCATTAACTAAGTACCTGAAAATAAATTATGCTGATAACCGGCGAAATTGCAGTTCAGGTACTACTTCAAATAGGCTGAAACTTTAATCGCGTTTTTCTCGCAAACAACGCGTTCCCGGGCCATATTTGCCCCTTCGGGGTTCCTAAGGGGTATGAATCAACCATTCTGAATCGATTGGCGCTATCAGAAAATATTGAAATTTTGGTCTCTGAACTCTGACGGCTACAGGGCCCAGAATTTGCACCAAAACAAGTCATTTGTAGGTAACGGATTAACTTAGTACCTGAAAATAAATTATGCTGATATACGGCAAAATTGCAGTTCAGGTACTACTTCAAATAGGCTGAAACTTTAATCGCGTTTTTCTCGCAAACAACGCGTTCCCGGGCCATATTTGCCCCTTCGGGGTTCCTAAGGGGTATGAATCAACCATTCTGAATCGATTGGCGCTATCAGAAAATATCGAAATTTTGGTCTCTGAACTCTGACGGCTACAGGGCCCAGAATTTCCACCAAAACAAGTCATTTGTAGGTAACGGATTAACTTAGTACCTGAAAATAAATTATGCTGATAACCGGCGAAATTGCAGTTCAGGTACTACTTCAAAAAGGCTGAAACTTTAATCGCGTTTTTCTCGCAAACAACGCGTTCCCGGGCCATATTTGCCCCTTCGGGGTTCCTAAGGGGTATGAATCAACCATTCTGAATCGATTGGCGCTATCAGAAAATATTGAAATTTTGGTCTCTGAACTCTGACGGCTACAGGGCCCAGAATTTGCACCAAAACAAGTCATTTGTAGGTAACGGATTAACTTAGTACCTGAAAATAAATTATGCTGATATACGGCAAAATTGCAGTTCAGGTACTACTTCAAATAGGCTGAAACTTTAATCGCGTTTTTCTCGCAAACAACGCGTTCCCGGGCCATATTTGCCCCTTCGGGGTTCCTAAGGGGTATGAATCAACCATTCTGAATCGATTGGCGCTATCAGAAAATATCGAAATTTTGGTCTCTGAACTCTGACGGCTACAGGGCCCAGAATTTGCACCAAAACAAGTCATTTGTAGGTAACGGATTAACTTAGTACCTGAAAATAAATTATGCTGATAACCGGCGAAATTGCAGTTCAGGTACTACTTCAAATAGGCTGAAACTTTAATCGCGTTTTTCTCGCAAACAACGCGTTCCCGGGCCTTATTTGCCCCTTCGGGGTTCCTAAGGGGTATGAATCAACCATTCTGAATCGATTGGCGCTATCAGAAAATATTGAAATTTTGGTCTCTGAACTCTGACGGCTACAGGGCCCAGAATTTGCACCAAAACAAGTCATTTGTAGGTAAGGCATTAACTAAGTACCTGAAAATAAATTATGCTGATAACCGGCGAAATTGCAGTTCAGGTACTACTTCAAATAGGCTGAAACTTTAATCGCGTTTTTCTCGCAAACAACGCGTTCCCGGGCCATATTTGCCCCTTCGGGGTTCCTAAGGGGTATGAATCAACCATTCTGAATCGATTGGCGCTATCAGAAAATATCGAAATTTTGGTCTCTGAACTCTGACGGCTACAGGGCCCAGAATTTGCACCAAAACAAGTCATTTGTAGGTAACGGATTAACTTAGTACCTGAAAATAAATTATGCTGATAACCGGCGAAATTGCAGTTCAGGTACTACTTCAAATAGGCTGAAACTTTAATCGCGTTTTTCTCGCAAACAACGCGTTCCCGGGCCATATTTGCCCCTTCGGGGTTCCTAAGGGGTATGAATCAACCATTCTGAATCGATTGGCGCTATCAGAAAATATCGAAATTTTGGTCTCTGAACTCTGACGGCTACAGGGCCCAGAATTTGCACCAAAACAAGTCATTTGTAGGTAAGGGATTAACTAAGTACCTGAAAATAAATTATGCTGATAACCGGCGAAATTGCAGTTCAGGTACTACTTCAAATAGGCTGAAACTTTAATCGCGTTTTTCTCGCAAACAACGCGTTCCCGGGCCATATTTGCCCCTTCGGGGTTCCTAAGGGGTATGAATCAACCATTCTGAATCGATTGGCGCTATCAGAAAATATTGAAATTTTGGTCTCTGAACTCTGACGGCTACAGGGCCCAGAATTTGCACCAAAACAAGTCATTTGTAGGTAACGGATTAACTTAGTACCTGAAAATAAATTATGCTGATATACGGCAAAATTGCAGTTCAGGTACTACTTCAAATAGGCTGAAACTTTAATCGCGTTTTTCTCGCAAACAACGCGTTCCCGGGCCTTATTTGCCCCTTCGGGGTTCCTAAGGGGTATGAATCAACCATTCTGAATCGATTGGCGCTATCAGAAAATATCGAAATTTTGGTCTCTGAACTCTGACGGCTACAGGGCCCAGAATTTGCACCAAAACAAGTCATTTGTAGGTAAGGCATTAACTAAGTACCTGAAAATAAATTATGCTGATAACCGGCGAAATTGCAGTTCAGGTACTACTTCAAATAGGCTGAAACTTTAATCGCGTTTTTCTCGCAAACAACGCGTTCCCGGGCCTTATTTGCCCCTTCGGGGTTTCTAAGGGGTGTGAATCAACCATTCTGAATCGATTGGCGCTATCAGAAAATATCGAAATTTTGGTCTCTGAACTCTGACGGCTACAGGGCCCAGAATTTGCACCAAAACAAGTCATTTGTAGGTAAGGGATTAACTAAGTACCTGAAAATAAATTATGCTGATAACCGGCGAAATTGCAGTTCAGGTACTACTTCAAATAGGCTGAAACTTTAATCGCGTTTTTCTCGCAAACAACGCGTTCCCGGGCCATATTTGCCCCTTCGGGGTTCCTAAGGGGTATGAATCAACCATTCTGAATCGATTGGCGCTATCAGAAAATATCGAAATTTTGGTCTCTGAACTCTGAAGGCTACATGGCCTAGAATTTGCACCAAAACAAGTCATTTGTAGGTAAGGGATTAACTAAGTACCTGAAAATAAATTATGCTGATAACCGGCGAAATTGCAGTTCAGGTACTACTTCAAATAGGCTGAAACTTTAATCGCGTTTTTCTCGCAAACAACGCGTTCCCGGGCCATATTTGCCCCTTCGGAGTTCCTAAGGGGTATGAATCAACCATTCTGAATCGATTGGCGCTATCAGAAAATATTGAAATTTTGGTCTCTGAACTCTGACGGCTACAGGGCCCAGAATTTGCACCAAAACAAGTCATTTGTAGGTAAGGCATTAACTAAGTACCTGAAAATAAATTATGCTGATAACCGGCGGAATTGCAGTTCAGGTACTACTTCAAATAGGCTGAAACTTTAATCGCGTTTTTCTCGCAAACAACGCGTTCCCGGGCCATATTTGCCCCTTCGGGGTTCCTAAGGGGTATGAATGAACCATTCTGAATCGATTGGCGCTATCAGAAAATATCGAAATTTTGGTCTCTGAACTCTGACGGCTACAGGGCCCAGAATTTGCACCAAAACAAGTCATTTGTAGGTAAGGCATTAACTAAGTACCTGAAAATAAATTATGCTGATAACCGGCGAAATTGCAGTTCAGGTACTACTTCAAATAGGCTGAAACTTTAATCGCGTTTTTCTCGCAAACAACGCGTTCCCGGGCCTTATTTGCCCCTTCGGGGTTCCTAAGGGGTATGAATCAACCATTCTGAATCGATTGGCGCTATCAGAAAATATCGAAATTTTGGTCTCTGAACTCTGACGGCTACAGGGCCCAGAATTTGCACCAAAACAAGTCATTTGTAGGTAAGGCATTAACTAAGTACCTGAAAATAAATTATGCTGATAACCGGCGAAATTGCAGTTCAGGTACTACTTCAAATAGGCTGAAACTTTAATCGCGTTTTTCTCGCAAACAACGCGTTCCCGGGCCTTATTTGCCCCTTCGGGGTTTCTAAGGGGTGTGAATCAACCATTCTGAATCGATTGGCGCTATCAGAAAATATCGAAATTTTGGTCTCTGAACTCTGACGGCTACAGGGCCCAGAATTTGCACCAAAACAAGTCATTTGTAGGTAAGGCATTAACTAAGTACCTGAAAATAAATTATGCTGATAACCGGCGGAATTGCAGTTCAGGTACTACTTCAAATAGGCTGAAACTTTAATCGCGTTTTTCTCGCAAACAACGCGTTCCCGGGCCTTATTTGCCCCTTCGGGGTTCCTAAGGGGTATGAATCAACCATTCTGAATCGATTGGCGCTATCAGAAAATATCGAAATTTTGGTCTCTGAACTCTGACGGCTACAGGGCCCAGAATTTGCACCAAAACAAGTAATTGTAGGTAAGGCATTAACTAAGTACCTGAAAATAAATTATGCTGATAACCGGCGAAATTGCAGTTCAGGTACTACTTCAAATAGGCTGAAACTTTAATCGCGTTTTTCTCGCAAACAACGCGTTCCCGGGCCTTATTTGCCCCTTCGGGGTTTCTAAGGGGTGTGAATCAACCATTCTGAATCGATTGGCGCTATCAGAAAATATCGAAATTTTGGTCTCTGAACTCTGACGGCTACAGGGCCCAGAATTTGCACCAAAACAAGTCATTTGTAGGTAACGGATTAACTTAGTACCTGAAAATAAATTATGCTGATATACGGCAAAATTGCAGTTCAGGTACTACTTCAAATAGGCTGAAACTTTAATCGCGTTTTTCTCGCAAACAACGCGTTCCCGGGCCTTATTTGCCCCTTCGGGGTTTCTAAGGGGTATGAATCAACCATTCTGAATCGATTGGCGCTATCAGAAAATATCGAAATTTTGGTCTCTGAACTCTGACGGCTACAGGGCCCAGAATTTGCACCAAAACAAGTCATTTGTAGGTAAGGCATTAACTAAGTACCTGAAAATAAATTATGCTGATAACCGGCGAAATTGCAGTTCAGGTACTTCTTCAAATAGGCTGAAACTTTAATCGCGTTTTTCTCGCAAACAACGCGTTCCCGGGCCTTATTTGCCCCTTCGGGGTTTCTAAGGGGTGTGAATCAACCATTCTGAATCGATTGGCGCTATCAGAAAATATCGAAATTTTGGTCTCTGAACTCTGACGGCTACAGGGCCCAGAATTTGCACCAAAACAAGTCATTTGTAGGTAAGGGATTAACTAAGTACCTGAAAATAAATTATGCTGATAACCGGCGAAATTGCAGTTCAGGTACTACTTCAAATAGGCTGAAACTTTAATCGCGTTTTTCTCGCAAACAACGCGTTCCCGGGCCATATTTGCCCCTTCGGGGTTCCTAAGGGGTATGAATCAACCATTCTGAATCGATTGGCGCTATCAGAAAATATCGAAATTTTGGTCTCTGAACTCTGAAGGCTACATGGCCTAGAATTTGCACCAAAACAAGTCATTTGTAGGTAAGGGATTAACTAAGTACCTGAAAATAAATTATGCTGATAACCGGCGAAATTGCAGTTCAGGTACTACTTCAAATAGGCTGAAACTTTAATCGCGTTTTTCTCGCAAACAACGCGTTCCCGGGCCATATTTGCCCCTTCGGAGTTCCTAAGGGGTATGAATCAACCATTCTGAATCGATTGGCGCTATCAGAAAATATTGAAATTTTGGTCTCTGAACTCTGACGGCTACAGGGCCCAGAATTTGCACCAAAACAAGTCATTTGTAGGTAAGGGATTAACTAAGTACCTGAAAATAAATTATGCTGATAACCGGCGAAATTGCAGTTCAGGTACTACTTCAAATAGGCTGAAACTTTAATCGCGTTTTTCTCGCAAACAACGCGTTCCCGGGCCTTATTTGCCCCTTCGGGGTTCCTAAGGGGTAAGAATCAACCATTCTGAATCGATTGGCGCTATCAGAAAATATTGAAATTTTGGTCTCTGAACTCTGACGGCTACAGGGCCCAGAATTTGCACCAAAACAAGTCATTTGTAGGTAAGGCATTAACTAAGTACCTGAAAATAAATTATGCTGATAACCGGCGAAATTGCAGTTCAGGTACTACGTCAAATAGGCTGAAACTTTAATCGCGTTTTTCTCGCAAACAACGCGTTCCCGGGCCTTATTTGCCCCTTCGGGGTTCCTAAGGGGTAAGAATCAACCATTCTGAATCGATTGGCGCTATCAGAAAATATTGAAATTTTGGTCTCTGAACTCTGACGGCTACAGGGCCCAGAATTTGCACCAAAACAAGTCATTTGTAGGTAAGGCATTAACTAAGTACCTGAAAATAAATTATGCTGATAACCGGCGAAATTGCAGTTCAGGTACTACTTCAAATAGGCTGAAACTTTAATCGCGTTTTTCTCGCAAACAACGCGTTCCCGGGCCATATTTGCCCCTTCGGGGTTCCTAAGGGGTATGAATCAACCATTCTGAATCGATTGGCGCTATCAGAAAATATCGAAATTTTGGTCTCTGAACTCTGACGGCTACAGGGCCCAGAATTTGCACCAAAACAAGTCATTTGTAGGTAAGGCATTAACTAAGTACCTGAAAATAAATTATGCTGATAACCGGCGAAATTGCAGTTCAGGTACTACTTCAAATAGGCTGAAACTTTAATCGCGTTTTTCTCGCAAACAACGCGTTCCCGGGCCATATTTGCCCCTTCGGAGTTCCTAAGGGGTATGAATCAACCATTCTGAATCGATTGGCGCTATCAGAAAATATCGAAATTTTGGTCTCTGAACTCTGAAGGCTACATGGCCCAGAATTTGCACCAAAACAAGTCATTTGTAGGTAAGGCATTAACTAAGTACCTGAAAATAAATTATGCTGATAACCGGCGAAATTGCAGTTCAGGTACTACTTCAAATAGGCTGAAAATTTAATCGCGTTTTTCTCGCAAACAACGCGTTCCCGGGCCATATTTGCCCCTTCGGGGTTCCTAAGGGGTATGAATCAACCATTCTGAATCGATTGGCGCTATCAGAAAATATCGAAATTTTGGTCTCTGAACTCTGACGGCTACATGGCCCAGAATTTGCACCAAAACAAGTCATTTGTAGGTAAGGCATTAACTAAGTACCTGAAAATAAATTATGCTGATAACCGGCGAAATTGCAGTTCAGGTACTACTTCAAATAGGCTGAAACTTTAATCGCGTTTTTCTCGCAAACAACGCGTTCCCGGGCCATATTTGCCCCTTCGGGGTTCCTAAGGGGTATGAATCAACCATTCTGAATCGATTGGCGCTATCAGAAAATATCGAAATTTTGGTCTCTGAACTCTGAAGGCTACATGGCCTAGAATTTGCACCAAAACAAGTCATTTGTAGGTAAGGGATTAACTAAGTACCTGAAAATAAATTATGCTGATAACCGGCGAAATTGCAGTTCAGGTACTACTTCAAATAGGCTGAAACTTTAATCGCGTTTTTCTCGCAAACAACGCGTTCCCGGGCCATATTTGCCCCTTCGGAGTTCCTAAGGGGTATGAATCAACCATTCTGAATCGATTGGCGCTATCAGAAAATATCGAAATTTTGGTCTCTGAACTCTGAAGGCTACATGGCCCAGAATTTGCACCAAAACAAGTCATTTGTAGGTAAGGCATTAACTAAGTACCTGAAAATAAATTATGCTGATAACCGGCGAAATTGCAGTTCAGGTACTACTTCAAATAGGCTGAAACTTTAATCGCGTTTTTCTCGCAAACAACGCGTTCCCGGGCCATATTTGCCCCTTCGGGGTTCCTAAGGGGTATGAATCAACCATTCTGAATCGATTGGCGCTATCAGAAAATATCGAAATTTTGGTCTCTGAACTCTGAAGGCTACATGGCCTAGAATTTGCACCAAAACAAGTCATTTGTAGGTAAGGGATTAACTAAGTACCTGAAAATAAATTATGCTGATAACCGGCGAAATTGCAGTTCAGGTACTACTTCAAATAGGCTGAAACTTTAATCGCGTTTTTCTCGCAAACAACGCGTTCCCGGGCCATATTTGCCCCTTCGGGGTTCCTAAGGGGTATGAATCAACCATTCTGAATCGATTGGCGCTATCAGAAAATATCGAAATTTTGGTCTCTGAACTCTGAAGGCTACATGGCCCAGAATTTGCACCAAAACAAGTCATTTGTAGGTAAGGCATTAACTAAGTACCTGAAAATAAATTATGCTGATAACCGGCGAAATTGCAGTTCAGGTACTACTTCAAATAGGTTGAAACTTTAATCGCGTTTTTCTCGCAAACAACGCGTTCCCGGGCCATATTTGCCCCTTCGGAGTTCCTAAGGGGTATGAATGAACCATTCTGAATCGATTGGCGCTATCAGAAAATATCGAAATTTTGGTCTCTGAACTCTGAAGGCTACATGGCCTAGAATTTGCACCAAAACAAGTCATTTGTAGGTAAGGGATTAACTAAGTACCTGAAAATAAATTATGCTGATAACCGGCGAAATTGCAGTTCAGGTACTACTTCAAATAGGCTGAAACTTTAATCGCGTTTTTCTCGCAAACAACGCGTTCCCGGGCCATATTTGCCCCTTCGGGGTTCCTAAGGGGTATGAATCAACCATTCTGAATCGATTGGCGCTATCAGAAAATATCGAAATTTTGGTCTCTGAACTCTGAAGGCTACATGGCCTAGAATTTGCACCAAAACAAGTCATTTGTAGGTAAGGGATTAACTAAGTACCTGAAAATAAATTATGCTGATAACCGGCGAAATTGCAGTTCAGGTACTACTTCAAATAGGCTGAAACTTTAATCGCGTTTTTCTCGCAAACAACGCGTTCCCGGGCCATATTTGCCCCTTCGGGGTTCCTAAGGGGTATGAATCAACCATTCTGAATCGATTGGCGCTATCAGAAAATATCGAAATTTTGGTCTCTGAACTCTGAAGGCTACATGGCCTAGAATTTGCACCAAAACAAGTCATTTGTAGGTAAGGGATTAACTAAGTACCTGAAAATAAATTATGCTGATAACCGGCGAAATTGCAGTTCAGGTACTACTTCAAATAGGCTGAAACTTTAATCGCGTTTTTCTCGCAAACAACGCGTTCCCGGGCCATATTTGCCCCTTCGGGGTTCCTAAGGGGTATGAATCAACCATTCTGAATCGATTGGCGCTATCAGAAAATATCGAAATTTTGGTCTCTGAACTCTGAAGGCTACATGGCCCAGAATTTGCACCAAAACAAGTCATTTGTAGGTAAGGCATTAACTAAGTACCTGAAAATAAATTATGCTGATAACCGGCGAAATTGCAGTTCAGGTACTACTTCAAATAGGCTGAAACTTTAATCGCGTTTTTCTCGCAAACAACGCGTTCCCGGGCCATATTTGCCCCTTCGGAGTTCCTAAGGGGTATGAATGAACCATTCTGAATCGATTGGCGCTATCAGAAAATATCGAAATTTTGGTCTCTGAACTCTGAAGGCTACATGGCCTAGAATTTGCACCAAAACAAGTCATTTGTAGGTAAGGGATTAACTAAGTACCTGAAAATAAATTATGCTGATAACCGGCGAAATTGCAGTTCAGGTACTACTTCAAATAGGCTGAAACTTTAATCGCGTTTTTCTCGCAAACAACGCGTTCCCGGGCCATATTTGCCCCTTCGGGGTTCCTAAGGGGTATGAATCAACCATTCTGAATCGATTGGCGCTATCAGAAAATATCGAAATTTTGGTCTCTGAACTCTGAAGGCTACATGGCCTAGAATTTGCACCAAAACAAGTCAATTGTAGGTAAGGGATTAACTAAGTACCTGAAAATAAATTATGCTGATAACCGGCGAAATTGCAGTTCAGGTACTACTTCAAATAGGCTGAAACTTTAATCGCGTTTTTCTCGCAAACAACGCGTTCCCGGGCCATATTTGCCCCTTCGGAGTTCCTAAGGGGTATGAATCAACCATTCTGAATCGATTGGCGCTATCAGAAAATATCGAAATTTTGGTCTCTGAACTCTGAAGGCTACATGGCCTAGAATTTGCACCAAAACAAGTCATTTGTAGGTAAGGGATTAACTAAGTACCTGAAAATAAATTATGCTGATAACCGGCGAAATTGCAGTTCAGGTACTACTTCAAATAGGCTGAAACTTTAATCGCGTTTTTCTCGCAAACAACGCGTTCCCGGGCCATATTTGCCCCTTCGGAGTTCCTAAGGGGTATGAATCAACCATTCTGAATCGATTGGCGCTATCAGAAAATATCGAAATTTTGGTCTCTGAACTCTGAAGGCTACATGGCCCAGAATTTGCACCAAAACAAGTCATTTGTAGGTAAGGCATTAACTAAGTACCTGAAAATAAATTATGCTGATAACCGGCGAAATTGCAGTTCAGGTACTACTTCAAATAGGCTGAAACTTTAATCGCGTTTTTCTCGCAAACAACGCGTTCCCGGGCCATATTTGCCCCTTCGGAGTTCCTAAGGGGTATGAATCAACCATTCTGAATCGATTGGCGCTATCAGAAAATATCGAAATTTTGGTCTCTGAACTCTGAAGGCTACATGGCCCAGAATTTGCACCAAAACAAGTCATTTGTAGGTAAGGCATTAACTAAGTACCTGAAAATAAATTATGCTGATAACCGGCGAAATTGCAGTTCAGGTACTACTTCAAATAGGCTGAAAATTTAATCGCGTTTTTCTCGCAAACAACGCGTTCCCGGGCCATATTTGCCCCTTCGGAGTTCCTAAGGGGTATGAATCAACCATTCTGAATCGATTGGCGCTATCAGAAAATATCGAAATTTTGGTCTCTGAACTCTGAAGGCTACATGGCCCAGAATTTGCACCAAAACAAGTCATTTGTAGGTAAGGCATTAACTAAGTACCTGAAAATAAATTATGCTGATAACCGGCGAAATTGCAGTTCAGGTACTACTTCAAATAGGCTGAAAATTTAATCGCGTTTTTCTCGCAAACAACGCGTTCCCGGGCCATATTTGCCCCTTCGGGGTTCCTAAGGGGTATGAATCAACCATTCTAAATCGATTGGCGCTATCAGAAAATATCGAAATTTTGGTCTCTGAACTCTGACGGCTACATGGCTCAGAATTTGCACCAAAACAAGTCATTTGTAGGTAAGGCATTAACTAAGTACCTGAAAATAAATTATGCTGATAACCGGCGAAATTGCAGTTCAGGTACTACTTCAAATAGGCTGAAACTTTAATCGCGTTTTTCTCGCAAACAACGCGTTCCCGGGCCATATTTGCCCCTTCGGGGTTCCTAAGGGGTATGAATCAACCATTCTGAATCGATTGGCGCTATCAGAAAATATCGAAATTTTGGTCTCTGAACTCTGAAGGCTACATGGCCTAGAATTTGCACCAAAACAAGTCATTTGTAGGTAAGGGATTAACTAAGTACCTGAAAATAAATTATGCTGATAACCGGCGAAATTGCAGTTCAGGTACTACTTCAAATAGGCTGAAACTTTAATCGCGTTTTTCTCGCAAACAACGCGTTCCCGGGCCATATTTGCCCCTTCGGAGTTCCTAAAGGGTATGAATCAACCATTCTGAATCGATTGGCGCTATCAGAAAATATCGAAATTTTGGTCTCTGAACTCTGAAGGCTACATGGCCCAGAATTTGCACCAAAACAAGTCATTTGTAGGTAAGGCATTAACTAAGTACCTGAAAATAAATTATGCTGATAACCGGCGAAATTGCAGTTCAGGTACTACTTCAAATAGGCTGAAACTTTAATCGCGTTTTTCTCGCAAACAACGCGTTCCCGGGCCATATTTGCCCCTTCGGGGTTCCTAAGGGGTATGAATCAACCATTCTGAATCGATTGGCGCTATCAGAAAATATCGAAATTTTGGTCTCTGAACTCTGAAGGCTACATGGCCTAGAATTTGCACCAAAACAAGTCATTTGTAGGTAAGGCATTAACTAAGTACCTGAAAATAAATTATGCTGATAACCGGCGAAATTGCAGTTCAGGTACTACTTCAAATAGGCTGAAACTTTAATCGCGTTTTTCTCGCAAACAACGCGTTCCCGGGCCATATTTGCCCCTTCGGGGTTCCTAAGGGGTATGAATCAACCATTCTGAATCGATTGGCGCTATCAGAAAATATCGAAATTTTGGTCTCTGAACTCTGAAGGCTACATGGCCTAGAATTTGCACCAAAACAAGTCATTTGTAGGTAAGGCATTAACTAAGTACCTGAAAATAAATTATGCTGATAACCGGCGAAATTGCAGTTCAGGTACTACTTCAAATAGGCTGAAACTTTAATCGCGTTTTTCTCGCAAACAACGCGTTCCCGGGCCTTATTTGCCCCTTCGGGGTTTCTAAGGGGTATGAATCAACCATTCTGAATCGATTGGCGCTATCAGAAAATATCGCAATTTTGGTCTCTGAACGGATTAACTTAGTACCTGAAAATAAATTAAGCTGATATACGGCAAAATTGCAGTTCAGGTACTACTTCAAATAGGCTGAAACTTTAATCGCGTTTTTCTCGCAAACAACGCGTTCCCGGGCCTTATTTGCCCCTTCGGGGTTTCTAAGGGGTATGAATCAACCATTCTGAATCGATTGGCGCTATCAGAAAATATCGATTTCTTGGTCTCTGAACTCTGACGGCTACAGGGCCCAGAATTTGCACCAAAACAAGTCATTTGTAGGTAACGGATTAACTTAGTACCTGAAAATAAATTATGCTGATATACGGCAAAATTGCAGTTCAGGTACTACTTCAAATAGGCTGAAACTTTAATCGCGTTTTTCTCGCAAACAACGCGTTCCCGGGCCTTATTTGCCCCTTCGGGGTTTCTAAGGGGTATGAATCAACCATTCTGAATCGATTGGCGCTATCAGAAAATATCGATTTCTTGGTCTCTGAACTCTGACGGCTACAGGGCCCAGAATTTGCACCAAAACAAGTCATTTTTAGGTAACGGATTAACTTAGTACCTGAAAATAAATTATGCTGATATACGGCAAAATTGCAGTTCAGGTACTACTTCAAATAGGCTGAAACTTTAATCGCGTTTTTCTCGCAAACAACGCGTTCCCGGGCCTTATTTGCCCCTTCGGGGTTTCTAAGGGGTATGAATCAACCATTCTGAATCGATTGGCGCTATCAGAAAATATCGATTTCTTGGTCTCTGAACCCTGACGGCTACAGGGCCCAGAATTTGCACCAAAACAAGTCATTTGTAGGTAACGGATTAACTTAGTACCTGAAAATAAATTATGCTGATATACGGCAAAATTGCAGTTCAGGTACTACTTCAAATAGGCTGAAACTTTAATCGCGTTTTTCTCGCAAACAACGCGTTCCCGGGCCTTATTTGCCCCTTCGGGGTTCCTAAGGGGTATGAATCAACCATTCTGAATCGATTGGCGCTATCAGAAAATATTGAAATTTTGGTCTCTGAACTCTGACGGCTACAGGGCCCAGAATTTGCACCAAAACAAGTCATTTGTAGGTAAGGCATTAACTAAGTACCTGAAAATAAATTATGCTGATAACCGGCGAAATTGCAGTTCAGGTACTACTTCAAATAGGCTGAAACTTTAATCGCGTTTTTCTCGCAAACAACGCGTTCCCGGGCCTTATTTGCCCCTTCGGGGTTTCTAAGGGGTATGAATCAACCATTCTGAATCGATTGGCGCTATCAGAAAATATCGAAATTTTGGTCTCTGAACTCTGACGGCTACAGGGCCCAGAATTTGCACCAAAACAAGTCATTTGTAGGTAAGGCATTAACTAAGTACCTGAAAATAAATTATGCTGATAACAGGCGAAATTGCAGTTCAGGTACTACTTCAAATAGGCTGAAACTTTAATCGCGTTTTTCTCGCAAACAACGCGTTCCCGGGCCTTATTTGCCCCTTCGGGGTTTCTAAGGGGTATGAATCAACCATTCTGAATCGATTGGCGCTATCAGAAAATATCGATTTCTTGGTCTCTGAACTCTGACGGCTACAGGGCCCAGAATTTGCACCAAAACAAGTCATTTTTAGGTAACGGATTAACTTAGTACCTGAAAATAAATTATGCTGATATACGGCAAAATTGCAGTTCAGGTACTACTTCAAATAGGCTGAAACTTTAATCGCGTTTTTCTCGCAAACAACGCGTTCCCGGGCCTTATTTGCCCCTTCGGGGTTTCTAAGGGGTATGAATCAACCATTCTGAATCGATTGGCGCTATCAGAAAATATCGATTTCTTGGTCTCTGAACCCTGACGGCTACAGGGCCCAGAATTTGCACCAAAACAAGTCATTTGTAGGTAACGGATTAACTTAGTACCTGAAAATAAATTATGCTGATATACGGCAAAATTGCAGTTCAGGTACTACTTCAAATAGGCTGAAACTTTAATCGCGTTTTTCTCGCAAACAACGCGTTCCCGGGCCTTATTTGCCCCTTCGGGGTTTCTAAGGGGTATGAATCAACCATTCTGAATCGATTGGCGCTATCAGAAAATATCGATTTCTTGGTCTCTGAACTCTGACGGCTACAGGGCCCAGAATTTGCACCAAAACAAGTCATTTTTAGGTAACGGATTAACTTAGTACCTGAAAATAAATTATGCTGATATACGGCAAAATTGCAGTTCAGGTACTACTTCAAATAGGCTGAAACTTTAATCGCGTTTTTCTCGCAAACAACGCGTTCCCGGGCCTTATTTGCCCCTTCGGGGTTTCTAAGGGGTATGAATCAACCATTCTGAATCGATTGGCGCTATCAGAAAATATCGATTTCTTGGTCTCTGAACTCTGACGGCTACAGGGCCCAGAATTTGCACCAAAACAAGTCAGTTTTAGGTAACGGATTAACTTAGTACCTGAAAATAAATTATGCTGATATACGGCAAAATTGCAGTTCAGGTACTACTTCAAATAGGCTGAAACTTTAATCGCGTTTTTCTCGCAAACAACGCGTTCCCGGGCCTTATTTGCCCCTTCGGGGTTTCTAAGGGGTATGAATCAACCATTCTGAATCGATTGGCGCTATCAGAAAATATCGATTTCTTGGTCTCTGAACCCTGACGGCTACAGGGCCCAGAATTTGCACCAAAACAAGTCATTTGTAGGTAACGGATTAACTTAGTACCTGAAAATAAATTATGCTGATATACGGCAAAATTGCAGTTCAGGTACTACTTCAAATAGGCTGAAACTTTAATCGCGTTTTTCTCGCAAACAACGCGTTCCCGGGCCTTATTTGCCCCTTCGGGGTTCCTAAGGGGTATGAATCAACCATTCTGAATCGATTGGCGCTATCAGAAAATATTGAAATTTTGGTCTCTGAACTCTGACGGCTACAGGGCCCAGAATTTGCACCAAAACAAGTCATTTGTAGGTAAGGCATTAACTAAGTACCTGAAAATAAATTATGCTGATAACCGGCGAAATTGCAGTTCAGGTACTACTTCAAATAGGCTGAAACTTTAATCGCGTTTTTCTCGCAAACAACGCGTTCCCGGGCCTTATTTGCCCCTTCGGGGTTTCTAAGGGGTATGAATCAACCATTCTGAATCGATTGGCGCTATCAGAAAATATCGATTTCTTGGTCTCTGAACTCTGACGGCTACAGGGCCCAGAATTTGCACCAAAACAAGTCATTTTTAGGTAACGGATTAACTTAGTACCTGAAAATAAATTATGCTGATATACGGCAAAATTGCAGTTCAGGTACTACTTCAAATAGGCTGAAACTTTAATCGCGTTTTTCTCGCAAACAACGCGTTCCCGGGCCTTATTTGCCCCTTCGGGGTTTCTAAGGGGTATGAATCAACCATTCTGAATCGATTGGCGCTATCAGAAAATATCGATTTCTTGGTCTCTGAACTCTGACGGCTACAGGGCCCAGAATTTGCACCAAAACAAGTCATTTGTAGGTAACGGATTAACTTAGTACCTGAAAATAAATTATGCTGATATACGGCAAAATTGCAGTTCAGGTACTACTTCAAATAGGCTGAAACTTTAATCGCGTTTTTCTCGCAAACAACGCGTTCCCGGGCCTTATTTGCCCCTTCGGGGTTTCTAAGGGGTATGAATCAACCATTCTGAATCGATTGGCGCTATCAGAAAATATCGATTTCTTGGTCTCTGAACTCTGACGGCTACAGGGCCCAGAATTTGCACCAAAACAAGTCATTTTTAGGTAACGGATTAACTTAGTACCTGAAAATAAATTATGCTGATATACGGCAAAATTGCAGTTCAGGTACTACTTCAAATAGGCTGAAACTTTAATCGCGTTTTTCTCGCAAACAACGCGTTCCCGGGCCTTATTTGCCCCTTCGGGGTTTCTAAGGGGTATGAATCAACCATTCTGAATCGATTGGCGCTATCAGAAAATATCGATTTCTTGGTCTCTGAACCCTGACGGCTACAGGGCCCAGAATTTGCACCAAAACAAGTCATTTGTAGGTAACGGATTAACTTAGTACCTGAAAATAAATTATGCTGATATACGGCAAAATTGCAGTTCAGGTACTACTTCAAATAGGCTGAAACTTTAATCGCGTTTTTCTCGCAAACAACGCGTTCCCGGGCCTTATTTGCCCCTTCGGGGTTCCTAAGGGGTATGAATCAACCATTCTGAATCGATTGGCGCTATCAGAAAATATTGAAATTTTGGTCTCTGAACTCTGACGGCTACAGGGCCCAGAATTTGCACCAAAACAAGTCATTTGTAGGTAAGGCATTAACTAAGTACCTGAAAATAAATTATGCTGATAACCGGCGAAATTGCAGTTCAGGTACTACTTCAAATAGGCTGAAACTTTAATCGCGTTTTTCTCGCAAACAACGCGTTCCCGGGCCTTATTTGCCCCTTCGGGGTTTCTAAGGGGTATGAATCAACCATTCTGAATCGATTGGCGCTATCAGAAAATATCGAAATTTTGGTCTCTGAACTCTGACGGCTACAGGGCCCAGAATTTGCACCAAAACAAGTCATTTGTAGGTAAGGCATTAACTAAGTACCTGAAAATAAATTATGCTGATAACAGGCGAAATTGCAGTTCAGGTACTACTTCAAATAGGCTGAAACTTTAATCGCGTTTTTCTCGCAAACAACGCGTTCACGGGCCTTATTTGCCCCTTCGGGGTTTCTAAGGGGTATGAATCAACCATTCTGAATCGATTGGCGCTATCAGAAAATATCGAAATTTTGGTCTCTGAACTCTGACGGCTACAGGGCCCAGAATTTGCACCAAAACAAGTCATTTGTAGGTAAGGCATTAACTAAGTACCTGAAAATAAATTATGCTGATAACCGGCGAAATTGCAGTTCAGGTACTACTTCAAATAGGCTGAAACTTTAATCGCGTTTTTCTCGCAAACAACGCGTTCCCGGGCCATATTTGCCCCTTCGGAGTTCCTAAGGGGTATGAATCAACCATTCTGAATCGATTGGCGCTATCAGAAAATATCGAAATTTTGGTCTCTGAACTCTGAAGGCTACATGGCCCAGAATTTGCACCAAAACAAGTCATTTGTAGGTAAGGCATTAACTAAGTACCTGAAAATAAATTATGCTGATAACCGGCGAAATTGCAGTTCAGGTACTACTTCAAATAGGCTGAAAATTTAATCGCGTTTTTCTCGCAAACAACGCGTTCCCGGGCCATATTTGCCCCTTCGGAGTTCCTAAGGGGTATGAATCAACCATTCTGAATCGATTGGCGCTATCAGAAAATATCGAAATTTTGGTCTCTGAACTCTGAAGGCTACATGGCCCAGAATTTGCACCAAAACAAGTCATTTGTAGGTAAGGCATTAACTAAGTACCTGAAAATAAATTATGCTGATAACCGGCGAAATTGCAGTTCAGGTACTACTTCAAATAGGCTGAAAATTTAATCGCGTTTTTCTCGCAAACAACGCGTTCCCGGGCCATATTTGCCCCTTCGGGGTTCCTAAGGGGTATGAATCAACCATTCTAAATCGATTGGCGCTATCAGAAAATATCGAAATTTTGGTCTCTGAACTCTGACGGCTACATGGCCCAGAATTTGCACCAAAACAAGTCATTTGTAGGTAAGGCATTAACTAAGTACCTGAAAATAAATTATGCTGATAACCGGCGAAATTGCAGTTCAGGTACTACTTCAAATAGGCTGAAACTTTAATCGCGTTTTTCTCGCAAACAACGCGTTCCCGGGCCATATTTGCCCCTTCGGGGTTCCTAAGGGGTATGAATCAACCATTCTGAATCGATTGGCGCTATCAGAAAATATCGAAATTTTGGTCTCTGAACTCTGAAGGCTACATGGCCTAGAATTTGCACCAAAACAAGTCATTTGTAGGTAAGGGATTAACTAAGTACCTGAAAATAAATTATGCTGATAACCGGCGAAATTGCAGTTCAGGTACTACTTCAAATAGGCTGAAACTTTAATCGCGTTTTTCTCGCAAACAACGCGTTCCCGGGCCATATTTGCCCCTTCGGAGTTCCTAAAGGGTATGAATCAACCATTCTGAATCGATTGGCGCTATCAGAAAATATCGAAATTTTGGTCTCTGAACTCTGAAGGCTACATGGCCCAGAATTTGCACCAAAACAAGTCATTTGTAGGTAAGGCATTAACTAAGTACCTGAAAATAAATTATGCTGATAACCGGCGAAATTGCAGTTCAGGTACTACTTCAAATAGGCTGAAACTTTAATCGCGTTTTTCTCGCAAACAACGCGTTCCCGGGCCATATTTGCCCCTTCGGGGTTCCTAAGGGGTATGAATCAACCATTCTGAATCGATTGGCGCTATCAGAAAATATCGAAATTTTGGTCTCTGAACTCTGAAGGCTACATGGCCTAGAATTTGCACCAAAACAAGTCATTTGTAGGTAAGGCATTAACTAAGTACCTGAAAATAAATTATGCTGATAACCGGCGAAATTGCAGTTCAGGTACTACTTCAAATAGGCTGAAACTTTAATCGCGTTTTTCTCGCAAACAACGCGTTCCCGGGCCATATTTGCCCCTTCGGGGTTCCTAAGGGGTATGAATCAACCATTCTGAATCGATTGGCGCTATCAGAAAATATCGAAATTTTGGTCTCTGAACTCTGAAGGCTACATGGCCTAGAATTTGCACCAAAACAAGTCATTTGTAGGTAAGGCATTAACTAAGTACCTGAAAATAAATTATGCTGATAACCGGCGAAATTGCAGTTCAGGTACTACTTCAAATAGGCTGAAACTTTAATCGCGTTTTTCTCGCAAACAACGCGTTCCCGGGCCTTATTTGCCCCTTCGGGGTTTCTAAGGGGTATGAATCAACCATTCTGAATCGATTGGCGCTATCAGAAAATATCGCAATTTTGGTCTCTGAACGGATTAACTTAGTACCTGAAAATAAATTAAGCTGATATACGGCAAAATTGCAGTTCAGGTACTACTTCAAATAGGCTGAAACTTTAATCGCGTTTTTCTCGCAAACAACGCGTTCCCGGGCCTTATTTGCCCCTTCGGGGTTTCTAAGGGGTATGAATCAACCATTCTGAATCGATTGGCGCTATCAGAAAATATCGATTTCTTGGTCTCTGAACTCTGACGGCTACAGGGCCCAGAATTTGCACCAAAACAAGTCATTTGTAGGTAACGGATTAACTTAGTACCTGAAAATAAATTATGCTGATATACGGCAAAATTGCAGTTCAGGTACTACTTCAAATAGGCTGAAACTTTAATCGCGTTTTTCTCGCAAACAACGCGTTCCCGGGCCTTATTTGCCCCTTCGGGGTTTCTAAGGGGTATGAATCAACCATTCTGAATCGATTGGCGCTATCAGAAAATATCGATTTCTTGGTCTCTGAACTCTGACGGCTACAGGGCCCAGAATTTGCACCAAAACAAGTCATTTTTAGGTAACGGATTAACTTAGTACCTGAAAATAAATTATGCTGATATACGGCAAAATTGCAGTTCAAGTACTACTTCAAATAGGCTGAAACTTTAATCGCGTTTTTCTCGCAAACAACGCGTTCCCGGGCCTTATTTGCCCCTTCGGGGTTTCTAAGGGGTATGAATCAACCATTCTGAATCGATTGGCGCTATCAGAAAATATCGATTTCTTGGTCTCTGAACCCTGACGGCTACAGGGCCCAGAATTTGCACCAAAACAAGTCATTTGTAGGTAACGGATTAACTTAGTACCTGAAAATAAATTATGCTGATATACGGCAAAATTGCAGTTCAGGTACTACTTCAAATAGGCTGAAACTTTAATCGCGTTTTTCTCGCAAACAACGCGTTCCCGGGCCTTATTTGCCCCTTCGGGGTTCCTAAGGGGTATGAATCAACCATTCTGAATCGATTGGCGCTATCAGAAAATATTGAAATTTTGGTCTCTGAACTCTGACGGCTACAGGGCCCAGAATTTGCACCAAAACAAGTCATTTGTAGGTAAGGCATTAACTAAGTACCTGAAAATAAATTATGCTGATAACCGGCGAAATTGCAGTTCAGGTACTACTTCAAATAGGCTGAAACTTTAATCGCGTTTTTCTCGCAAACAACGCGTTCCCGGGCCTTATTTGCCCCTTCGGGGTTTCTAAGGGGTATGAATCAACCATTCTGAATCGATTGGAGCTATCAGAAAATATCGAAATTTTGGCCTCTGAACTCTGACGGCTACAGGGCCCAGAATTTGCACCAAAACAAGTCAAAAACAATACAGAAAATGTAGCTTTTTCCAGCATTTTATGATATTTTTCGCCTATATTTTAACCTCTTTTCTCATTTGCCGCAGTAGAAATAACCTGCGCAAGGTAAATCAAAATTTTAAATTATTGTAACGTGCACGAGGTAGGTTACGAAAAGGGAAATAGTCAACCGTGTAATGCGCATGCCCCAGGTGGCCAGAAATCAAGAAAAGGGTCAAAAGGGGAAAGTCAAGGACGACTCGAACCCAAGGTGAATACGTGAGGTGAAAATGTCTAACGGAAATATCTAGAACTAAGTGACTGAACTTTCTAGAATTAAGCTAAGTAGTATAAATAGGGCTGAGCAGGAGCCTGGTTAGTTTTAGTCGTGATTTAGACTGCGAAGTATTTACATGTGATAATGTGAATAGTCAGTTGTATTTTAACCAGTGAAGTGATCGGTATTAATCATTAAAGTGAAATGTAATATTGTGAAGATAATTGTTAAACGAACTAATTAAGTGAAGTGAATAAGTCTTAATTAATTCGTCGAGCCCGAAGAGCCCCATTTACGTTACAATATCATCTTTTTTGGCGTCGACTCTACCCCAAATTTTATGTATTTTTCAAATTTTTTCCGATTTTATTTCAGATAAGATGCTAAGCTTGGAGGATCGACAAAGTTCAAGCAGAGACCTTGCATTCAACCTAAATTTTTTTTCAATTATGAGTAGTGAATTTTGTTGACAACTGAACCAGGAATGAAGTCGCGAAAACTGCAAAGTCGTAGCTATAAGCCCTTAGTCAGAATATCAATTTCAATTTACCCTTTCTTTTATCAAAAGAACTAGAACCTCCCCTTAAGTGAGACATGAAACAAACAAAAAGTTTTATTTCATTTCAAGCGGACATCCCCACCCTAAGTTATATATATTTTTTTAAATAATAATTTAATAGATGGAAAATGTCCAGTACAAAAAATTTATTTTTTTATTCAGCCGTTCGAAAGAGCGTCTACCAAGTACTACTACATAGTTTTTTTTGGAAAATTTAAAAAATCTTCTAGTGCGTCATTTTGAATTCGCTCCTGTTTTAGAAAAATCGAGAAAAAAAATAGCTTTAAACAAGCTCGGCCACAAGTTCTATATCGTCCTAGAAAAAGGCCGCATTCCGTCCGGCCGTTAAGACAATCATTTGGACTTAAAACAACGACCCTTTTCTGAAAGTTTTCGACGATTTCATTTTGAGCCTTAATAACTCCGCCCCCTTTTCCGCTAAAATCCCCGTTCATCGCATAGGCCATATTCTCTTCTTTCCATAGATACCTCAAATTTGATTACGTTATCCCTCCTTCCCCCGCTAAAACTTGAAAAAGTTCAACTTTGAGGCTCCACCCACAAAAAAGTAAGGCTCAGTTGGGAAAAAAATACTACCGTCCGATCGACAATAGTATTGCCTATTGGAAAATAAAAAAAAATAAAAACAAGGTTATAAAAAAGGTTGTTTGCAAATCTTTTTTTTTCAAAATTCGGGCTCCGTTACGACCCAGTTTTATATTGTACTTTTCTTACAAATCACTGTTTACCACATCAAAATTGGTCCGGTAGGTTCATCTATTCACATTAGAATGTTTTTGTTTAGCTTTTTCAAGTCGCATTTTAAGTCATTAGATATACTGAATTACGCCTGTACTCATAGAAACAAACACAATCCATATATAATGCAATAGTCAGTAGATCTCTTTAGTTCCCATTACTAATTGTGGGCAATAGTATCGCAGCCGGAGGTATTCGAACCTGCGATTCTTGTATGGAAAGACAGCATATTGTCACCAATTACTATACAGTACCAGTAATAGTGCATAAATATATAACGCAAGATTAGCTTAATATAAATTTATATTTTTATTTACAATACATTTCGATAACATAATATTACTACCTATTTTATAGCTTAAATATTGCTTGAAAGCCTCCAGCAGCCTGTTACTTATTCCGCAATGAATCTACAACTTCAAATTGTCCGCTTAATCCGTAGGCGTTGAGGATATTTTTATCCTTCAAAGAGCATAGGTCTTCGTATTTTACCTAATTTTGTTCTTTCTTACCTTCATAAGTCTGTAAAAAATAAAATAAATGGTTAGTAAGCTTAGTAAGTAAATAACACAAAAATTATCAAAAAATTCGCTGTTTCGTCTTACAATTACTTAAAATAAAATGAATTGTAAAAAATTAAGCCGAATAAGAACCCATTAAACTGTAATAGCATTCATATTTAAAATAAAGTCCTAATCTTGAAGACGGAGTTGGATCAATGCGTTGAGCGGCAAGACCAACATGCCATGGGTCCCGGGTTCGAGACCAGATGACCCCTTGAGCTTTTATTAAGAAATTAAAATAATCCACTCCGTCTGTGGGCTATTGTCTAGCCCGCAGCAATGCAAAAAGAAGACTCAAGTTTCCTCACTTCCTTTACCCTAATTCCCTCCCGGCCAAAACCATGCTAACGCATCAAAGGGTTGTCCCCTAGGATTTGGCCACATGGTATAAAAAAAAATATTAGTGGTAGTTCAACTACTGCTACGTATTTGGATTGCTAGGTTCTCACGGTGTTTCTGAAAACCAACTGGCGCCACAAAATACAACGTGCCACATAGATTAGTGAAAAGTGTTTTTGACAAACTTGAAATAATTTCATTTGTTCTTAAATTTGATTTTTGTGAAGATGTCATGAGTGAAAGCAAATTAAGCGGACGAAGAAGAGAAGGCCATCGATGTGGGGAAAGCATTGGGACTGGCACACAGAAAGGTTCGATCTACTTATAACCAGGATGGTGCTAAAGTACGAGAAAGTACTAAAAATACAATTCGGGCGGCAGCAAAACTTATGACTCCGTGCAGAAGCAATATTATGAGTGAAATGGGGTCTATTCTTTCTATGTGGATACAGCAGCAAAATCGATAACCCTATGGATAAATCGCTCATCAAATCTAAAACAAACAACTTCTTTGAAGATTTGAAATCAAAACCAGAATTTTGTTCCAATAAGTTCAAAATCAGAGGAATCTTTCACAATATTACTTTCAGTGGAGGTATCTTTAGCGAACTTAAGAACGTCATTGAATCTGTTTGATATAGCCCAAAACAAGTTTTCAATGTAGATGAGAGAGGGTTATTCTGGAAGCTTTTGCGGGTAGAACTTTTATTTCAAAGAAAGAAAAGAATGCTTTCGGTTTCAAAGAAAGTAAGGATCGGTTAACCTTCCTTATTGGTGGAAACGCTGAAGGTGACTTTAAATTTAATCCACTTTTGATTTATAAATCTGACACACCTAGCAATGAAAAGAATTCAAAAAGTTCCCTTCTTGTTTATTGGAGAAGTAATATAAACGCCTGGATGATAGGAACAAGATTTCGGAATTAGCTTGCAAATTGTGCCATCTCCGAAATTCAAGAATATTGCATGAAAGAAAACATCACTTTTAAATCTCTTATTATTATAGATAATTCGGCAAGCCACCCGATCGACATCTCAGATGAGGTCGAAATTTTATTGATGCTTCCAAACACTATGTCCTTGATCCAGCCAATGTACAGGGGATCATTTCTAACTTAAAAGTGTATTATCTTCGTAGAACATTTAAGCGGAGACGGAGTTGGATCAAATCGCTAAGCCGCACGACCACCATGTCATGGGCCCCGGGTTCGAGACCAGGTCTCCCCGTGAGCTTTTATTAAGAAATTAAAATTATCCACTTCGTCTCTGGGCTGTTGTCTAGCTCACAGCAATGCAAAAACAAGACTTTCAAGTTTTCTCACTTCCCTTACCCTAATTCCTTTTCAACCAAAACCATGCTAACGCATCAAAGGGTTGCCCCCTAGGATTTGGCCACATCGTATATAAAAAAAAAACTTCTTTCGGCAACAGAAACTGGTAATGAGGAATTCTCCATTAAAAATTTTTGGATAATTTAAATTTTTTAAGCTGTGAAGAATATACGAGAATCGTGGAAAGAGGTGACATCTGTTATGGTCGCAACCAAAACTTTCCGCCCGAAAACCTAGAAATTTAAAAACACCCCGTATATGGATTTGCAAAGAAAAATCCAGTTGCAAGTCAACACATTCCTAACCTCAGCTAACCAAAACCAACACTTGATTCTGGCTGGAGAGAGAAAAATGTGTGTCCACAGTCACTATATGCACAACTAACACATCAGCCATGCAAGTACCGCTTGCCCGACACATGCTGTGTATGCTACACAGCGTCGCCAGAAAATGTTCCGATTAAAGCCATGTGCGAGTGAAACAGTGGCTGCAGTGCAAGCAAGACAGGGTCGTCAAGTGCGAGAGAATCTGCTCGAGTAGGAATATTAAAATTAACCAGCATTGCCACCCTTGCGAATTTTTATGAGAACCCAAGTCGTTGGAATTTGTTTTATGAATTAAAGTTTACGCAATTATTCATAGAAAGTTTTAAGAAATTTCGGAAAACTTCAGAAATCGTAAAAACTGGTCCATACTATTACGTTCAGTAATTTAATTTTCTGATTTAAAGTTTCGATTCCCCTGGTTGATATATATACGCACAATGGGAAATCTATGGGTTATGTTGCCATCTTACTAAATGCTTGAGTCAACAGAAAGATCGAGTTTTACGTCACTTTCCTCACTAATTGCATGTGTGTTCAAGGCTGGATAAATTGATTGGTTATGTGATAACCGAGTTCGTAGGAGAGGTGTTATCACTGGCCAAGAATGCAATGGCACCCAAGATGGCAACGCTGCCACAAATTTTCAAGAGACGGAAATGTGAGAATGTGTGTATAGCGGATACCGGTGACGCAAGTAGTGCCTGTTGAAAAGAGTCTTTTCAACTTCATACTGCAAGCGGAGAAGACCGTTTACTTTCTGAGTCGAAAGTCATTCCGGAAAACAAAATTACACAAGGCGATTAAAACGAGGGGAGAAAAAAAGAAGGGAAGCCGAAGCAACCTGTTAGGACTATAATCCAGATAAAGGTTTATTGAAGGCAGAACATTCATGTATCGAAGATTGCACACTCAAAAAGCAGTCAAGGCAGGCAAAAGGAGAGGATCACCAAGACATTTTTTCGAATCAGCACCACACGCTAACGAAAGCCGCAAAAAGGCCCATATCCCAGCAACAATTTTGCCATCCGAAAAGGCTGGGGTTTTTCTTTATAGCGAGAAAAGGGATCCGCTGCACTCGAGGACGAACCTCATATTTAAATGGGAACATCCCAGCACTGCAAAAGATATTTCATGTGGCAGGAACTTGGATGATTAACTGATATGATTAAAAAACCTTCGGTGAGTCCGTTCCTTTTTTTTTTTATTTCCAAAAGAATGCAATTGGTTGATTGGACGAGGCAAACTTCATCTTCACAAAAAAACAATTATTGAAAAAAAACAAAAACAAAAGAAAAATTTAAACGTTGAATAACTTGATTTAAATAAATTGCTTTAAATTGAACGTAATTTATAATCTAACAGCTTTCAGTATTCGAATTGACGTATTGACAAATTAAATATTAGAATAAGTGTTTTTTGATATAAACTAAAATAATAAGTAGATAATGATATAAAGTCGATATAAATTCATTTATCAAGTAAACCTTTCTACATTAAATATAACTGGCAGAAAGCCAAAACATCTTATGTTAAAATAAGCTATTTTAATGAGAAAAAGGTGATTAGTTATGACAGTTTTAGGTGCTTCACGTTTCTTTCTGAAAAATGGTTGGTTAAATGATATCTGTATTCTGTTAACTTTCAAAGTTTTTATAATTTATAAGGTATTTGACATACCCCCACGATTTAGCATTTCAAGTAGAGATAGGGTGAATCTATACAATGAAATTGTTTCACTTTTAATAATATCAAAACAAAAATTTTTGAACCATTAATAGAATAGAAATACTCGTAAAAGGTTCGTATTCGATTATGTCGACGCATCTTAGTTACGCATTGCCATATTATATACATATTTTCTATTTAAGTGACCTAATATTACATATATGTTTCCTCTTCGCATTTTTTGATCAGATCGATGTTTTTTTTCATAGTAACCATTTAGGGGTACACATAATTTCGGGTTTGTTTTTGCAGTTTGAGACGGTATAGTTCCGCTAACGTGGAGACTCTTAAAGATTAATTTTTATAGGTCGGTTGGTAGCCAAGTCGCAGACTAAAGAAAGATGATGAATTGATGTAACAATTGCGTGTATGAGGTAGTCGCAGTAAAGGTAGCCTTAAAATTTTTCTTGAGATTCTGACTTAGTAGTATTGTGGGATAGTATAGATTTCCTGCAAGAAAAAATGCACATTTTTTTTTGTCCCCTCTCGTAAACAAACTATATTACCAAACATACTTCAAGAAATCGATACGAAATAGTATAACTCAAAAGGGTTGACGAATGAAATTTTACCTGTAACCATATTCCTGATAAGAAGTCGGTATACTTATATTATTGTTGTGTATATTTGAGACAGTAGCTTTAGGTACGTTTTGATAAATAGACTCGCAGACATGTAAAGGAGAATTCGAATTAGATTTGGTTGAATGGTTTTTATATTTTTGATTTTTGTATTGGTAACTTAAGTATTAAGAACATTAAATAATATTACTTTTGAGGTGCCAGCATTATTTAAGGGATATTAATTAGTTAGCCATACCATTAAGATGTATTGTATCTAGTTACGAGATAGAGATAAAGTAATTATTGGAGCTTCCTTTTTTTGTAATAAAGTATGAATTGGATTGTATGAGCTAATATGAGGCGTTGAATTTCCTTCTTTACTCTCTCTCCTCGTTGACTCCTCCTTAGGGCGGTCACCGTCGATGGGTAGGGCGCTCAAAATGGGGTGAGCGGTCTCTCTCTGCGTCGTGAAGATTTCTTTCGGCGAATGATTTTTAGGTTAGGGTATCCAGATGATATAAGCCCCCTGGGTGCATGGGTGGTCGGGACACGGGCCAGGAAAGGGGAGTCATGACACCCGACTCCCCCAACGAAAGCCGGTAAGTCTGGCAACGCCTGCCGCAAATCCTCCCTCCTTTCCTTCTTGGTTTAATTTTTTTTTTGATCTAGTTGTTGTGGCTTCATTCGTTCTTTCATTTTTTTCTCTTTTTCTTTTCTTTCTCGCTTGAAGTTTCGGCCTTTCGTCTTCTTTTATTTTCTTGATTTTTCTTTTTTCTTCCAATTTTTCTGTGCTCGTTTCATCCCACCTTTCCCATCCTAGGCATGATTCATGTGCTTTTGTTGCGCGACCGCGGGCGGAGATGGCATCCTCTTTTCGAACCCCCCTTCTCTATCGCAAAGCTAGCGATACCAGCATGCCATCCTCCATTTCTGCCCAAGCATCTGCTGACAGATGAATGTCCAGCGGAGGCCGTGATCCTGGCTGGCATCAGCTGATTTACAGTTGATGCCATCCAGAGTCATAGCCTGCCTTGGGCAATCATTCAGCAGCAGTGCTGCTGGCTCCAAGTGTGGCCAAAGTGCATTGAAAATAAAACGGTGATACGGGAAGAAATCGCTGGTATGGCTTCAGAAATTGATCTAGAAGAACATGACGCCGTTGTCCTTGTGAACGGCAACCATGAAGAACTGAACAATGAAGACTTTGTAATTTGAGCCATTTAAAAATAGTCTGCGCCATATGTGAGCCAACTATTATGCACCTTTTCCCTTTTCTCATGGTTGCCACCCCTGATTGCTGCCACGGACGTGATGTTTTAGTTAAGAAGAAGAGCAACTTGTTCCGTGACAGCTGAAAGGGTGAACATCTGCTGAAGCTTCAGAGGCTCAGGAAAGTATTTCAGTGCAAAATTTTTCTTGGATGCTAACCCTTCGTCCATCAAGGAACAGGATTACGGCTAGGGCGTTCCTTGGACGAATAAATCCATCTAAGTGACGTGGATTGGTATCGTGGACCCGTAGGAGCCGGCGCAACCTGCTGATCGGGCTGTTCAATATTTTTCTTTGTTATTTTCGGAGCCAAATAAAGGCCAGGAGACGCGTGGAACAGAAACGCTCCACAAAACTACTCCCCCACTTCCATCAGACGAAAAACGCACGAGTAATTTCAACCGCTGACAGCGGATTTGCCGCCAGTTGCTCATGTTATGCAGTTTTGCTAACACCCCGCCGGGCATCCTCATATTATATTCTGCACACTAACGCGGGCAAGGCCCCAGTAGACTTCGCTGTGGTAAGGATAGCAGCGCATCCTCTAATAAGTATGGATTCCACCAACAAAGTCAGATCAAGGAAATAAAGAAGGGAGTAAAAGAAAAAAAAACCAAAACCACCATAAGTGAGTGCATTTTATGCCCTTCGAAGTCGTAATCTGTTTTAGGAGAGTTTGCTGCAAGCCCCTCACCTCTATAGGGCTCCAAAATAAAAAGCACGGCAAGAATAATATTATGTTTAAGTAGTGTCAATCTATCAGGTCAGAGTATATAAAAAGGACTTTGCAAGTTGTACGGAATTAACGTAACAATCCGCGTAAAGTAATTAGGACTATTTTTAGTTTTTGTTTGATGCACTTTGTCTGAGGAATTAAGCTAAGAAAAGTAGTCAGGAATAATAATATAATTATCTTAGATGTGTGAACTGAAGTGTTCAAATTTCTGTTTAAATTATTAGAGGTATATATATATGTAACGTGAGTAGATGAAGTATATAGCAGATGTTTCTAGCAGAACCCATTCATATAGTACCTGTAAGTTTTAAATGATAAATTTCAAGTGTCGCTTAGATTTTGTTTTGCTTTTTGGAATTCGATTCTTTTCAAAGATATGCAGAATCTCAGGTAGTTAATTTTAAAGACAGGACAGGCCCTAAAACAAGCGCACCCAGAAAAGAAATGAGTCTCACTTTTAAATTTTCTTATTTTTGATTGAATTAGTTTCCCGCATTTGTCTCACTGTGGCTTAACTTACAGTGGTCACATTAAGTTTTGTTTTACCTTGCGTTTGTATTACGAATACTCATAATTGTTTACGTTTTTTTGCGAATAATTAGCGTGATACTAGTAGGAAATTGTATTTATGGCGTTAGTCATATGATGACATCAAGCTTGAAGGAAATAGAAAAACAAAACCTTTAATCTTTCAGTAAACCCCTGTGAGGCTTCTCCCTTTCATGCTTCCTTCATCCCTCCTCACTATTTCCTTATGTTTTCCTTTTTGATCGTTATGTAATTTTGTTTTGATTTTGATTTCAGCACCCTTTATATGTTGGGCCTACACCTTAGCCAGGTGTAGGAAAGTGGTGGGTTAGTGAGCTGAACGAACCATCACATAATGGGGGTTAATTTTTCGTGCTTTTGGCTTTCTTTTCTAGATGGTTCAGTGCGGCTGGGAGTAACAGGAGTCAGCAAGCCTGTTGCTCTCCTTTTTATCTGTTTTCTCGTTTTTTTTTAATTCGTGGCAGACCTGAGAGAAGGAATTCACAACCTTCTTTTGCCACAGGCACGCGAACTTCTGTTTGCAATGTGTGAATAAGATGTCCAAGAACCCAACCCCATATCGACGAGCTATGCACGAGCTGCCAGCTAGGCGTGCCACTTGGACATCTTGCGGCTACTTCACGTTGCACATTCCGCACACACATTACAACTTAATAAATTTAAGACAAAAAACGCAAATATGCCGAATCTAAAAAATTACACGGAGGGACAGCTTAGAGCCACGGCCTCTAACTACCAAAACAGTATCAGAAGCTCTGAAACTGATCGAGGCAGCGACTGAAATTTTCCGGAGTGATGATGCTGACAGTGAACGCAGTTTGAATGTAGCAAAGGCTCTGAATGATTAGTCTACCAAGAAATTTATAAAGAGAATAAAAAAGCTACTGTACGACAAACTTTAGAATAAGATTTTAAAGCTAAACCTTTTTTTGTCTTAACATTTGCTGATGTTTTCACATTTTTGTGTCAGTATTCTTTGTTACATATCAAATGTTTTTATTTTATTTATTTCTTCATTGAACTGAAATTATATTTTAATAAAGTGTTTATGAGAAACTTGTTTCTTTCTTAGTTTATTTCAAAATCTGGCGTAAGGGGGAGCTGAAAACTATATAATATATAAGAACATGAGATCTCAAGCACCTATCCCGAGTTATTTCAGATGTTTGTATGAGTAAAAACATTTCGCTTTGCGTCGTTTCACTCTGACTCACGTTTTCTCAGAACGCATCCCCAACGCAAACCGAGGTTTTATAGGTAAATAATTAAGAATTCACATGTTAAGTCAAAATTCCCAGAAATGAAGAAGTTATAGCCGAAAACAGGAAGGGCGGTCGAGAAGGACCGAGAGGAATAGACTACTTCGAACTCTTGTATGTACATAATATTCAAGGTCTCTTTCTTTTACATATTTAGGTATAAAATAATTGTAATAAAAAAAATTGTGTAGTTAAGAAATATTAATTTTTATACTGAAAACATTTTCGGTCATTTTAGGCCTCCGCAGAATCCGAGGTCACAAAGTAGAATACTTCAACTTCAGGGGTCTGCGGTACTACTTTAAGATAACTTTTTTTTTAAATAAGGGCTTGCTTCATCAAAATATTTCATCAAGTGTTTTTTTTTTTGTAATTACCTGCACTATAGCATACTTGAAAGTAGTCATAGAACAATAAAATTGTACAATTTTATCGCAAATTTATAAAACAGAAAACAGTTTTTTTAGTCGTCTACACATGCAAACTATATTGCAGGCAAACTTATTGTAAATTGATTGCTGGTGTAGCTAAAGTCAGGTTAGGTTGGAGGGGTATTACTGAAACTAACATCAGCCCGTTTCAGAGACCACAAGACGGGTCCATTGTGCCCCATAAATTCATGGGAATCCTACCCTCTTATTTACCCTGCTCTCATAGCCATCCTGCTTCCCGCAGAAATCTCAGCACGGCCTTGAGCTCTATATTCTGCAGCTCCGTAAGCTCCAAGAAGAAGTAACTACCTAGTAGCCTACGTCTTTCTGTCGCCAGGGTAGGGAAATCACAGCGAACTCAAACTGCATCGATCAAAAGATCGACACGGACTTCTGGGTCCCAGAAATAACCTCCTTCAAGAGAAACTTTAGTACAAAGCTACGGATGGAACTAAAACAAGTGCGGGAACAGGAGCGGCAGTATACTTCAGCAAATGGCACTCGCACGAAATCGTCTTTCCGGCAGAAATTACAGCGATTTTCCAAGAGGCTATGCGAGTATCTAAGGAGTGGATATCCGCCTATAAACTGACAGTCAGGCGGCCATGAAGGCGTTGGAAGCTGTGGTGGTACAATCAAAAGGTCTGTTCACGTACTTCTGCAGCTGAAAATTCCTGCATTTTCCTTCTTTATATGGTGGGGTGCACTTGTCAAAAGTACGAAAACAGTTTTCTGAAATTTCCTGAAAAAGTAAATGAGTGCCAATAAACCCTCAAAAATACACAACTCAACTATTTGACATCTGCATCAGCCGGTGACAGGACAGTAAGGAAAAGTAAGGCAGTTTGAAGCTACTGCAAATTCCTGACCTTTCCTGCAGGTGGGGAAGCGGTGACCTCAGCAAAAATCTGCTGTCAAACTGAGTACGAAAACGACTTTCTGCAATTTTATGCGCAGGAATTATAATTCGTGCAGGTACGTGAACAGACCTAAAGTTAGTGCAACTGTGCAAGAATAGCCTACGCTAGATTTCCAGATGTCACATGTTGTGTGCCTGGACATAGGAATGTCCCAGGCTATGAAAGCGTGGATAATTGGCGAATAAGGGCGCGGAGATAGATATATCTGCAGAGGACACATATTATGTGAAAATCCCAATCAGTATCCTTGAGGCCGCTCTCTATGCTCTCGATAACGTGGCAAAAAATAAGTCTGACAAAGATCCGCTTACGCGCATATACGGCTTGTTTTCGCTATGCGCTCTTCTACACTTCTCTTCCAATTAAGTTTAGAGTCTAATATTACACCGAGATACTTGGCTTCACCAGAAAGAGATAGACATTTACCTCCCAGCACTGGGAGCTTAAATTCTGGTACTTTCCTCGTCTTTGATGCGTTAACGCTCTGTCCACTATTAGAGGCTCAATTTTCCACTTTTTCGAGTGCAAACTCGAGTAGACCGTTGTCAAGAATTGGCCGGATACCAATATCGCCAGGGCATCCGCACCACTAACCACAGGAGTGGTGACAGCACCCCTTGAGTCGCCAATGCCCGAGCTTACCTTTCTACTGAGGAGCATAAAATCACACATAAGTCACATAGACCCTTATGAATTCCCGTCCTCCTTAATCGGTTATAGATCGACTTCCGTTTTCACATTGTTATAGACCCCCTCAACGTCTAGAAAAGCAACAAGGGTGTATCCCTAGCTTTACTTTCTTAGTAATTTAACTACTTGTAAAAATTATATCAATAGATGTAAAATTGATGTTAAATTAACTTTTGAATTGTCAAAATAGTTGCAGCCAAACAAGCCTCATATCATATGTCTACGACTGATAATCATATACGCCTGTACTATCATTTATACTAAAAATCTTATTTATAAAAAGAAACGTTTTAACTAATTTTGTGATCGCCATAAGGTTGTGACAGACTTAGTATCACTTTGTCACACTGCTCTTATAATAGAACTATAATACGTTTTATAAATATAATCTACTAACCTCTTGGGCGATTTTAAATAATGTATTAAATGTGCCTTTTCCAGTTTGCTTAACCATTTCGTAAAAGATTTTCGTTTCTGAATTTGTTAAGAGTTCATACGGTGCACCGAATTCTATTACTTGCCCCGCGTCCATAACTAGAACTTTGTCGGAATCCATAACAGTATTTAAACGATGAGCTATTGTTAGCACCGTACAATCCCTAAATTTGCTTCTTATAGTTGTTTGAATAAGTGCGTCAGTTTGAGGGTCAACGTTTGCAGTTGCTTCATCCATTACCAAAATTTTATTTTCTCTTAAAATAGCACGAGCTAAGCAAACCAACTGCCTTTGACCAACACTAAAGTTACTTCCACCTTCTGTAATTTTACTCTGTAGACCATGGGGTAGTTCTGATACCGCATCCTTCAGTTTTACCTTTAATGATTTCATGATAATTCAAACGGAATTAAAAAGAGCTTAACAGAAAGGCTAAAAATCTTACCTCATCTAAAGCTTGCCACAATTTACTGTCGCTATATTCATCAAATGGATCAAGATTGTAGCGCATAGAACCTGAAAACAAAACAGGTTCCTGGGGAATTATAGACAACTTTGCCCTTAAGTCATGGAGTCCTATATCATTTATATCTATTCCGTCAATTATTATACTTCCTTCATTATAAGATAGTCTAAAGAGTGCGTTAATAAGTGATGATTTTCCAGCTCCTGTCCTTCCGACAATACCAACTTTCTCACGAGGTAAGATTTCAAAGTCAAGGGCTTTCAAAACCCTTTCAGAGTCGATATTGGGAAAATATCTAAGCGATAAATCCTCAAATTTGATATGGCCTTCTGTAGGCCATTCTTTGGATGGTTTTTTATTGACAGGAGCCTCTAAGTCGCCTTCGTGTTCAGTGTTATTATATTCAACGATACGCTCCACTGCAGTCATTGTATTTTCGAGCTCTGCTGATTGCCTCATTCCCCATTGAACCATTCCAGTCATTCCCATTGCTTGAGTTATAGCAAGTCCTACATTTCCGCCACTACCTCCGCCCATTACAAAAAAGCTTACAGTGACTATGGCAATGAAGATAACACAAAAACAGTCTAACCAAAAACCGAAAGCCCTACTCGTGGATATAAACATATAAAATGCAGAACTATGTAAATTTTGGTGATTGTCAAATTCCTGTATCAAAACAGTTTGTGCTCCATATGCTCGTATTGTTGATAAGCCCATAAGCGAGGCTCCAAGATGTGAATATATCGGAGATCGAGCTAAAAATAAAATATTTAAACAGTTTATTAAAGATTGATTATAATTACTTACTGATCGCTTCCATTCGCTTGACATCTCTTGATGTTTTCAAGTAAAAATTCCTAAGGTGGTAAAATATTACGCCAAGAAAAAGGGTCGGAATCATTAAGTAGGGATTTACAACAGCAACAACAATTACAATACCACCTAGTTGTAGAAAAATCTGAATAACGTCCATCATAACGGAAGGAAGAATTTCATCTACTTGTCCCATATCCTTTGAAAATCTATTTAAAATTCTTCCCGATGGATTTGTATTAAAAAAATACATAGACGCCCTTGTTACTGCACTGAACATGGTGTTATGCAAGTTCTTAGAAGCTTTCATAGCCACACTGAAGAAAAGAAAACTTCTGCAAAGCGTTATTAGTATAGTTGCTATTGTGAGACCAGAAAATATGTAGATATCAATTGAATCATTATGACCTGAATTGGCGGTTATATCTCGCCAAGTTTTCGCAATTTTCTCGAAAACTCCTAAGACCTTAGTGACATTGTTTTCATTTGTCATGTCTGTATAGTCAACAAAAGGTGTAGTCGTACTCAGGTCATCGTCATCATACATATTGAAGTAGTCTAATCGAAGGTTTTGAGTTAAATCAGATAAATTGCTTTGTTTCTCACTTTGGTATTGTTCTTTTTTACTAACCCTGTAATTAGTTTTAAACATTAGATGGAAAAATTAATATATCACTTATACAAACCAATAATTTAAAAAGTAATCGCCGCCTGATGCAAGAAGTTGTGCCAAAATACAGAACAAAATCATAATAGTAAAAGTACAGAAACCTCCTCCAGCGTTAAAATATTTGCCATAAAGGGAAAGTCCAATCTTACCATGTTCAAGTTTTTCTTGTAATTGCATGGCATTTGCGTCAGCATTTTTATCTTCAATGGAATATATAGATGCTTCACTGTTTTGTCTTTGATGTAGCTTACTGCCGGATCTGGATCTGTGTAAGTCGTTTTGCGTTTCTTCTCTATCTGGATCAGAAAGTAACTGAGCAAAATCCAGACCAGAATCACGAAGACTCTCATATGTTCCGACAGCACTAACTTTACCATGGTCTAATATTACTATTTGATCTGCATGTTGGAGAAATTGCAACTGATGCGTGACTAAAACCACAACTTTTCCTTGAAGATAATCACGCATACATTGATCAAATAAATGACGTCCAACATGGGTATCAACAGCACTTAAGGGATCATCCAGCAAATATATTGAACTTTCACGATAAACAGCTCGTGCTAAACTAATTCTAGCTTTCTGTCCTCCAGATAATGACGCACCTCTTTCTCCTACAATGGTTTTATCACCATAAGGGAACAACTCAAAATCTCGTTCCAGCGCGCATTTTTTTATTACTTGCTTGTAGCGCTTTCTATCCATTTCTTGGCCAAATAAAATATTTTGCCGAACAGTTCCTGTGAATAGCCAAGGTTCCTGTGAAGCATATGATATTGATCCATTAAGTTGAATACTTCCAGATTCTATTGGTAATTCACCAAGAATAGCTTGAATTAGACTGAAAAGAGAAGTTTCCAATAAAAATTTTACGTCAAAAAAATATGATTTATCTAGATATCAGATACTAAGTTTTCTACTAAAAACGTCAATTTATACATGATTAGAAAAAAATAAAAAGGTATGTGCATGTTAATAAAAAAATGCTACCATTCCTTTGCTATTTCGTACTAATTTTCTTAAACAAAAACACACGTAAACTAGATGAAAATTGTGTTGATTATCGTTGAACAACATAAGAAATAACAAAGCGTAGTCACCGAAATTCGTCAGTTTTTTGCTAAAGCAGCCTTGTACAAATTCGATCTAAAAGGTGTTGCGGACAAAAAGTTGCAATAAAGCAGCTATTCCTGGAAAAAATTTAGAACGCAGAAAAACTGTTCAGGTAACTCCCAGTATGTGTGTTTGCGTTGTCCTTATATTTTACAACTGTATCCAAAAACACTTTCCCTGTATCCACTTTAAGGCTTCATTATCAAACATAGCTACAAACAGCAGCTATGTTATTTTGAGCAGCTATAGCTAAAATCTTGAACGCGACCTTGAAGTTTGATTGCAGTAGCAGGAAATAAATTAGATTTGTTTTGTCGCTTGGAATTTGGTTTTCCTAAAAAGCCTTAGGAATTAACAACGGTGTCTGGGCAGGGATCTACAGATTTTAATGAGCATTGCGAAATTTTTAGAGATTTTCTTGAATTGCAAATAACATATTGCGACTCAGAAGTTTTATATATATTGAATTTGGAATGAAATTAATAACATTAACGTTGGACTTATCATTTAAATTGTGGATTACAAGTCACTTTTATACATTTTAACACAAGAATTGGATTGGATTAGCGTGTTGCCGAGTTCATGCAAATATGTACAGGTAAAATTTTGAATTTGAATTTCTACCTGAAGTGACATACAATAACAATGCAAAATTAATTTTTGGTGCAAAAAAACTGATACTAAAAAATATTAGTGACATAAAGGCACGAACAGATAGGCGCGCAACGCGACGGAACATAATGCGAAAACAAAGCAAAACAAAAATAATTTCTGTACTTGCTCTAAGTGGTTTACGGTTTTTTTGTGTAACTTGTTTTATTTTGAAGAAACAAAACTTTTGGAAACTAGTCGTTTGGAACGATGAGTCGAAGTTCAATGTGATCGGGAATGATTTTTAACCCATTTTCCCCAACCTTAATTCCTTTCCTGCCAAGGCTGTGTTTAGCATCATAGGGCATCCCCTGAGCTTTGGCAACATCATATATAAAAAAAAAAAAAAAAAATTATGGAAGACCCTACGTCAGGCGCCCCACTGTAAAAAAATTGCACCCAAGGTTCACAAAAAAAAACGTAAAACATGGTGGCCCGTCAGTACTGGTTTGGGGATGTTTTGCTTCATCTGGCATTGGTGCAATTGAAAAGATAGATGGAAAATGACTGGCGAAATGTATAAAGGCATTTTAAACAAAAATTTAAAAGGGGATTTCGCAGACAATTTGCCCTTAGCCTGGGTCTTTCAACAAGAAAACGACCCGAAACACCGCTCCCGGGTCGTTAAATCTTGGTTGCAGGCCAGCCGCATAAAAATTCTGTAGTGGCCTGCACAAAGTCCCGATTTGAACCCCATCGAAATCTTATGGGGGATAATAAAAAGGACTGTAGCAGCGAAAAAAACCCGGAATAAGCATTCTCTTTGGGAAATCATTCAGCAAGAGTGGTACAACATCTCTTCAGACCAATGTGCAGCATTGGTTAATACTATGAATAGCAGATGTGCGGAAGTCATTAGAAACAAGGGCTTTCCAACTAAATATTAAATGTAAGTAAGGTAAAATCAAATTATAAATAAAAAATATAAAGAATTTAATTTTTTTCACAGGTGAGTTAATTATATGTCGACTGTGGCTCAAGCACTATTGAACTTTTCAAAATGAATTTATACACAAATGAGTTTATTTTTGAATAAAATAGCTTTTAAAAAAAAAGTTGAACCGACTTCACAAAAAGCGCTAAAAAGCATAAAATAATTTTTAATTTTATATCTATTACGACATTTTGAAGTCGGTGCAAATTAAGGGGAGGTTCTTTCAAATTTGGCCGAAAAAAGACCTAAGTTTGGAAATGATTTGTGGCATGATGAAAAAACATAGAAACATCTGGTTTTGACAGTTGAATTGGTTATTTATTATACAATAATATGATATATTTTTTGTAACAAAATTCAACTGCGAACCTCTTTGTTTTTGGGAAGTCGGTTAAAAAAATTGGAATAAATGAATTCGTTACACTTGATTTGTATTGTATTCTATTAACTTAATTTAATATTATCAATAAAAGTTAAGAACTACACAGAGTAAAACCAACTTAACTATGTGCTTTAATAATAGGCCATGTCACGTATTACTCCTGATGAAAGAAGTCGTCGCTACGCTCTCCACCGAACAAACATTTGTTGCGGATAAGGTCAAAGAGATATCCTCAAACTTGGCCGGTCTTCAGATTTTGTCCGATGACTGCGCCGGGTTAAATTCAAAGTTGGACAAGCTGCTTCATATCACTGAAGTTTTAAATAGTGATTCGTCGATGCTGTCCAACAAGATTTGCGAGGTTTCATCGAAGTTTAGCGGGCTGGTAGCTTCCCTGGATGATTGTCGGACAATGCAAACTGCGACTGGTTCACCATCTTCCTCCAACGGACAATCTACTGAATCTATAATGCCGGTCATAGACGATATTAGGAGTGGTGTCCGGCACGTCAAGCGGGACCTAGATTCATGCTGTACAGCCATTGGGAGAAACTTTCAACTCATTGACTCAGTTGCCTCTGATGTCAGGAGCCTAACTTCAAAAGGCTCTTCATCTTCTCATCTGCATGACGACATAGCTACTTCTAGTTTACATGCTGCTTCTTCAGAAACTACATCTCCGAATAGGAAATGTCTCACTCTACAGGATTCATCATCTGCAGCTCCTCCTCAATCAACCGAGAAACCGGTTCCTACAGACCCGCATTCCTCCTTGGTGCAGCCTACTCCAGTTGTTGATGCTACTGTTAGTCCGGTCGAGGCCGACATGGCGACAGGTTCTGGTGTTATAATCAACTCTGATCAAGCAGCTCCTCCTCAATCAACCGAGAAACTGGTTCCTACAGACCCGCATTCCTCCTTGGTGCAGCCTACTCCAGTTGTTGATGCTACTGTTAGTCCGGTCAAGGCCGACATGGCGACGGGTTCTGGTGTTATAATCAACTCTGGTCAAGCTGGTGTTATGATAAACTCTCCGCCAGTATCATCTCAGTCCACATCCAGTCCGCATCCATGGTTAACAAATTTGGCACCACCTGGACTATAACGGACTGGGAACAAAGACTACTAAGACTGGGAAGCAAATACCCTTCTTCATCAAGTGACCATACTCCATTCCTTCTTAAGGGTGCCCCTCACAACGCCAACGTTTCCTGGGTACATAGCTTTTTTACCCGGAATTTTGCATTCATCCCAGTTAGCTGCATGAAGTTACTCTCGGACACAGAGAAATTCAGCAACTTCAAGATCTCCATCCCGAACAAGTACGTGTGGCTCATCACTAACCCCTCCAGCAAAATCTTCACTCTCGGGACGATCGAAATTTCCAAGTGGACTAGGAAGTATGTTAAGTTTAACCCTAAGCCCTCTGCATCTAAGTCTAAATTAAATATTAATAAACCAAATCCGACTAACTATCCCAAAGGTAATTCCAAACGTCCTTCTCCCATACCTAAATCAGTTCTCGCCGCATTTCCCATCTCCAAAAAAGTCGCAACGACTCCTTAAACTACTTTCGCTCCTAACCCCCCCGCTTTCCCAATTTCTGACCACCCCCTTAATGCACCTGCGGTCTCTGATCAAGCACCTCTCCCCAGCAGCTTGTCAGTCTATTACCAGAACGTCAGAGGACTTCGCACTAAAACATCTAACATTTTTCTTAACTCCCACAAATTCCCGCACGATATCTTTGCCTTTACTGAAACCAATTTAACACCAGGAATTCTGGACAACGAACTGTTCCCTTGAAACTATACTATTTTTCGTGTCGACGGTTGTGTAGGCACCAATGATCCACCAGGTCGCGGGGTTCTCATAGCTGCTCACAATCGTTATGACGCTACCCTGCTAAAGACCTCCGACACTACAATATCAGAATTTGTATGTATCAAATTAGCACTAAATAAGTGTCTTCTGTACATTCTTTGCTGTTACATTCGTCCCTCTCAACCTCTAGAAGCCTACGAGCCCCTAATTGAATCGATCGACACCCTGCTTGAGAACGCTAACGCCTCTGATGAAATTATTTTATTGGGTGACTTTAACCTCCCCCGTATTCAATGGTCATTGTCTGAGGACTGTTCTCACTTTGTACCACTTAACGCCTCTTCGGCCAAAGAAACCTATTTTACTGATCAGCTCTCCGTTTCTGGTCTCTTTCAAGTAAGTGGTGTCAGGAACTTTCTGGACAGACAATTAGACTTAATCTTTTCTTCAGACCCAGTTAACTCGGTTGTCGTGGAAAGCAACCATCTCCTCTCCTCTCTCGATCGTCACCATCCTCCCCTCTTCCTCGTTTTCTCCTACGAACACCCTCATACCCTTTCAAGCTCCGAGTCTTCTCTTTCCTTCAATTTTCGCAAGGGCGACTTTGAAAAATTAAATCACTTGCTCCTCAACTCTAACATTGGCACTATCCCTCAACATCTTCCAGTCGACGTTGCTATAGAAGCGTTCTATTCGGAAATATACGCTTGTCTTGCACAATCTATTCCCCTTTTTCCTCGTAAAAACCACTCCTCATCCCCCGTATGGTACGACAAAGAATAACGCTCTCTCCGCAACAGGAGGAATAAACGTTGGCAAACTTTTCTTCAATCCCAAACCGAGTCTGACTATTCTTCCTACCTATCTGCTTATATCTTTTTTCCGAACGTTGTGATACCCTCTACCATGAGTATCTCCAACGGATGGAAACTAGCCTCATATCCTACCCCAAGCGTTTTTATCACTTTATTAATTCCAAGAAAAATCCAATGGTTACCCCTCTACCCTAAAGCTTGAGAATACCTCTTCATCTGATCCTCAAGTTATCGCCAACCTCTTTGCAAACTTCTTCAGTAAATCTTTCAGCGACAATTCCCGACAACTTGACCTTAACTACTTCTCATTCTTGGACAAATGCACTCAAACGTCGTTTACGTCTTTCGACCCTGATCCCGAACTAATCGCCGCCAGTATCAACGGGCTTGAGGACGACTTCAACCCAGGTCCTGACGGCATTCCGGCCATCGTTCTAAAAAAGTGTGCCACGCATCTAATTCAACCCCTTACCTTGCTATTCCGCCTCTCGGTCACTCAAGGGGTTTTCCCTCAATTATGGAAAAACTCGTATATTATTCCCATCTTCAAAAAAGGTTGCAAAAACGATGTGTCCAACTACAGACCCATCGCTAAATTATCATCCATACCTAAACTATTCGAAAAATTGGTCTATGACTCCATGTTCTTCCACTGTAAGTCCATCTTCTCCCTCTCCCAGCATGGATTCCTCAAAGGAAAATCTACAACCACCAACCTTACCGAATTCGTCTCCAAGACACTATGTGCTCTGGAAAACGGTAAAGATGTTGATGTTATTGCCTCCGATTTTAGTAAAGCCTTCGACAAGATCTCCCATAATGTTATCTTGTTCAAACTTGATCGCCTAGGCTTCCCCTCCCGATTCATCTCCTGGATTCAATCCTACCTCAACAACCGTCGCTACAATGTTCTTTTCAGTTCATCCATTTCTAACCCTATTGTCGCTCGTTCCGGCGTCCCCCAGGGCAGCCACCTCGGTCCACTGATCTTCATCCTTACAATAAATGATGTTGAATGCGTCATCAATCACTCAGAGCTGTCCATTTATGCTGATGACATAAAAATAATTAAACATATCTCCTCCACAACCGACTCTCTTCTCCTGCAAAAAGATCTCGATTCCTTCACCACGTGGTGCATGAAAAACTTTCTTGAACTCAATGTCTCCAAATGCCAGTCCATCTCTTATTCCCGCAAGCGTCTTACCACCACCCCGAGAGTTTACATGCTAACCGATGTACCGGTCCCTATTGTTACCTCTTTGTGTGACCTTGGAATAATCTGTGATAGCGAACTCAACTTCCGTTCTCATATTGACAGCATAATTAACAGAGCTAACTCCGCGCTAGGGTTTTTGATGCGCTGGTCTAGAGAGTTCTCCAATCCATATGTTTCCAAATCTCTCTATATCTCCTTTGTTAGACCTCTCCTTGAATATGCCAGCCAGGTATGGTCACCTACACAAACAACCCATATCAATAGGATTGAATCCGTCCAGCGTAGGTTCGTTCGCTTCGCTCTACGTGATCTCCCGTGGGCAGACAGATTCAACCTTCCACCCTATGAAAACCGTCTGAAACTGATTGACTTACAACCCTTAAGTAAACGTCGTGATGTTTCTGACATTCTCTTCATTCATCAGCTATTGAGTGGAGCCATAGACTGCCCTTCAATCCTGCAATCTTTACCCATCTATACTAATCCCCCCCTGCTTCGAAAAAAGGATGTTCGAAAAGTCAATGACCTTTCCTCCTTTGACTTCCATCTGAGTAAATCATCCCTTCACAAATCTTTATATCTTGACCCCGTCCATCCTGATCGCATTTCTTAATTCGTTTTCCTTCCAGCCAGTTTGTTCCTTAATGAGAGCTCATATTGTAGCTTTTTCAATTTATTTATTATTCCATCATTTATCATCTAGTATAGCTTGTAGTATTAGTATTATTATTATGTTATAGCTTGTATTAAGCTTAATTAAATAAATAAATAAATAAATAATTATATGAGCACAAGTGGATATTGCCCCCCCCCCCCTCCCCACCCATTTTTTTAATTTTTCGAATATAATAATGCCGGCTTGTCTTGAACAGAGGTATAAAGTTTACAGAAATGGGCCAGCGGGTGAGAAACCAGATGTCGGACCAGGTTGTCTAAAACAATCGTATTGGCCCGGACGGTTCAACGCCGGCTGTGGGGAAAAGGCGGAAGGCATTCAAACTAGTTTTAATTTCGGCTGTCGAGAAAAAAAAACAAAAAATTACTTTTATTGGTAATTGTTAAAAGCAGAAGGGGAATAGGGAAGCGCATTAGCTTCGTGCCGCGTACCAACTCTTGAATGGCATTGTGTTTTATCTGTTGTTCCGCTAGGCCTGAGAGACCAGTTTGACGTGACCGCTGCCAAATTAATAAGCGCTCTACCAACAACACCAACTAAGGTAAGTGGAGTTCATTCATTCCGAGAGGTGATCCACTTCTCTTAAACATGGTTCAACAATCAGCACAGTCTAATACAGCGAACAAACAGTGAATTGCCGTCTCGTCTACGGCCAACACCTTTCCGTCCACTATCAGTCCGACCCACAGACGCCTAAACCAGTCACCGCCTTCTCACTCTCTTCCTGAACGAAACAAAACGGGGTGCGTCTGTTGAACGAACAACACGGCATGGCACGAATCGACAAAGTCCAGCTAATTCAAACAATAAATTATGGCGAACAAAAATAAATAAACATATAACAATATGGTCTACCACACTTAATTTTTTGTAAACGAACACGGAGTGTAGACCGGTTTCAGCCTTCGGCCATCATCAGTACACTAAATTTCAATTGCAAGCAACACTTACTGCAATGGTCTGCATAGCGGGGAGTGGTAAAGCTCCGTTTGATCATTAAAGCAAGGATTGTTATTATTTTTCTGAGCTCTGTAAATTTCAAGTGACTCAAGCAAGTTCAATTTCTTGCCCTTGTCACATTATGATTTTTGGAGTAGAGTCAGGGTTATGTTTACTTTCCAAAAGATGCTTGGCATACTTAGATTTAAAATTATTGTTTTTTAGGGAACTAAAGTGTTCATTTATTCTTTCTTTGAAAGCTCGTCCTGTTTGCTCAATGTATACTCCCTCACAAGTTGCACATTTTAGAATATAAACCCCGTTCTTATTTATTTTTTCTGTTGTGTCTTTAATGCTAGATAATAAATATTGTATACTAGCCCATGTTTTATCAATTTGTGCGCTTTTTCTCATGCTAGTTATTTCTTTCATAAATTTGTCTTTTAATTTCCTCCTTGGAGCAGAGCAAATCGTGTTTCGTTTAATGCATCCAAAACTCAATGCTGTTCAATGTCCCTTAAAAAAACGCCCAGTTCACCCCCAACCCATTTCAGTAGACGGAGTGAATATACCCAATTTGTCCTCCCTAAACATCTTGGGTATTGAGATATCCAGCAATCTGAGCTGGACTGATCATATATTTGCAATCGCCTATAGGCCTAGACTTGAACATAATACTCATAGTTGGGCAGAGACGGAGTTGGATCAATGCGTTGAGCTGCACGACCACCATGCCATGGGCCCTGGGTTCGAGACCAGATCTCCCCGTGAGCTTTTATTAAGAAATTAAAATAATCCACTCTGTCTCTGGGCTGTTGTCTAGCTCGCAGCAATGCAAAAACAAGACTCAAGCTTCCTCACTCCCCTTACCCTAATTCCCTTTCGACCAAAACCATGCTAACGCATCAAAGGGTTGTCCCCTAGGATTTGGAGACATCGTATAAAAAACAGGAGCCGGTCAAACCGCATTGTCCGCGTTAGACAAAGTCCAGCGTAAGGCTATTATATAAAACTTACTGGCGATTCCTCAATCTCTGAGGGCCTTGACTCTCTGGAGCATCGACGGAATGTCGGTTGTCTCTCACTCTTTTATCGCTATTTCCATGGCCATTGTTCTAACGAGATTGCTAGCCTGATTCCTTGTGGACACATGACAACGCAATCTACAAGTCCCTCCCACCCCTATACTCTCCAGGTCACATTTGGACGAACCGTCAAATTTCGGGAATTTTTTCTAAACAGAACAACACGAATGTGGAACAGTCTACCATCTTCTGTTTTTCCCTCGTCATATGAGCCCCGTCAACGGGGCGTGCATCGACACATCCTTTACTCAACCTCCTAACTCATTTCCCTCATCTTTAATTCCTTACTTGCCAAGGCTGTGCTTTAGCATCATAGAGCATCCCCTGAGGTTTGGCAACATCATTAATAAAAAAAAATGAAACATATGCTGTGCCTATTTATATACGAAATTAACTTAAGTAATTTCTTATTTTTATACATATTTTTTACTCAAAATTTTTTATATCCAGAGAACTTAAGATTTGTTTTTTTTCCTTTGCTATTTGTGTGCGTAGAAAAGGGTCTCTTTTAACTTCATTGTGCCCAACGCAGAATGTGTTACGGTATATCACGAATTTAAAAGTTCACTATTTAAAAATCACAGCTTTATGGGTTTACATAATATTAAAACTTGCAAATACTATTTAGTGTATTTATGGATAACAAATATTATATTTCCCGAAGTGATATATATTGCCTAGGAATAATTTTGAATGAGCATAAATATTTTTAACTTATATTATACTGTGAATTACCTTACAGCAATTTTCTAAATGCATTCCTTTAATAGATTGATAATCATAATTATACTGTTAGTTTTATCAACTTTTAATTGTTTTCTTTGCTTTAGTTAAGTATAGTATTTGACGATATTGACCCAACTTTATTTAAATTTGGTTTTAATTAAATAAGAAATCGCGACGCGGACCGGTTACTTTTAAGTAAAAAATTTCCATTTCAAATTAAATTTTTTATTTATTGGAGCGCAGGACGAACTGTGAATTGCATTTGATAATTCCCGGATAACATTTCTCTTTCTGAAATTTGGAAATTGAATTGGTGAAATTGGAAATGGTATAAGTTTATTGATACAGTATCAGAATTTCTGTTGTTGAAAAGATTTCATTATTTCTAATAAATTGTAGAAGAAAGGGTAGAATTATTAATATTAGTCTAAGTAGTAATCGTAAATGAACTGGATAAGTTTGAGCCTCTTGAGTCTCTTATGACCTCATATTATTTAAAGTCTAAGCGGCATTGATTACCAAGCATTCAGTTATTTAGTTTGATCATGGAGAGATATAATAGCCTTAATAATTTCCTTTAGAAGTGTTCTTAACTTTCTCCATTATATATCCATCTGGGAATTTGATATCGTTCAGTCTACGTTGCCGAGTATTAAAATCTTTATTACAAAAAAAAATCGAAACAAATTGTTCACAACTCGGGTGGAGAAAGAAATATTGAAATTTCTTTACGCGATCGGCGTTTCTGATTAAGAAAAGCTAAACTCCTTTGGCTCTTTCTCAACTTCAGCACCAAAGGGTTAGCTTTTCTTTAGCTTTTCTTAATCAGACACGATGACTGCTTAAAGAAATTTCAATATTTCTTTCTCTGTTCGAGTTGTGAACAGTTTGTTTTGATTTTTTTTTTTTTTTTGTAAAATTTCACTCGAGTCAAGTGTGATTTCGTATACATATTTTGCGCATTTTCAAAATATTTGATAAAAATTGTTATTGTTATAATAGGCTAATTTTGTAACTTTCCAATGGACAGGGACCCATGAATTATTGTTTTGGGAAGAAAATACTATTTACCATTGAAATATACCAGGTACAATTTGTGATATAATTTCAAATGGATTTTCTGAATTAGTTTTTTTTATCTGGTTCACGCCTTACAAGATGGTGTGTTGATTAGTTAGTTGGCAATCTCTTCCGACACCCCCTCTCTCCGTAACGTCTAGTACCGGACAACTGTCCGAAATTAAATTGTGCCAGAATGTAAGGACTAGGCACAGTTATAGGATGGGGTGGGAAATAGCCCAACAAGCCCAATAACATCTTTGGGCTGAGGTCAGAGACTGGAACAAGCAAAATATTTTCAAACAGAAACAAGCAAGTAGCATTGCTTTCAAGCGAAAACAAGAACGGGTAGAAATAAGCAAGAACAAGCGATAAAATGGAATTGAAAATTTTGAATCTGCTTATGTCTGCGCTTTCAAGCAAAGACCGAAACAAGCAAAAGATTTTCAAGCGGACACAAGCAAGTAGCATTGGTTTCAAGTGAAAACAAGAACAGGTAGAAAACAGCAAGAAAAAGCGATAAAATGTCGATATAACATAAAATCTATTACACAGGCCTGCGAGATTGATTGATTGATTGATTGAATTACTTCGGAAACAACTATTCATTGTCCAGGGTGAACAAATTTTCAATATTTCGCCGGCCTGTGTTATTATATTATTTATTTGTTCTAAAAAGAATTTTCGAAGTATTAATTCACTAGGAAGTTGTTTCGCTAACAATTAGTTCTGAATTCACTTGAGTAATACAAAACAATTAAGTACGGCCAATGAGAAATAACGGATAAGTAAAACAAACGAGGACATGAAATAAGCGAGCAAGAACAAGCAAGAACTCTCAATTCTTACAGAATGAGCAAGCACAGATATATTTGTTCATTTTCTCGATTCTGCTTGTTTCCGCTTATTCCGTACTCTGGCTGAGGTCGCTTCATCGTCAGGTACATTCCATTGATTTTGTAGTTTTCTTCCTCCATAATTATTTTCTTTATCCCTATTAAAGTATGTGCATCCTTTTTTTTCGTCTTTGTACCATATGACATAAAAAAAAGAGCCCGCATTATAAATTCGGGTGAGTGAGCCAAAGGAGAATTCAAAATCACTCCCAATCCGACGAGCTTAGCACGGCTAGCTAGGCGGGTCCCTCCCTACTTTGGCCAGTAATGCTCACCCATGGTATTCCTAAATTTCCCCTATATGAGTCCTGACTTAGTCGGGGCGCACAACCCTACTTCCAATCCTTGCACATATGCTGTCATCATGTCAGATCAATTTAGCAACAATACCATCTTATTTTTCATTAATTTTTAATGGTAATGGAAGTTCACACCATTATCCATTAGATAATTAGTTAGGAATGGGAGTAAACGACATTTTCCATTACATAATGAATGTCATTACATCTTCAATTTTAATATAATATAATATAATAAATAAATAATGGTAAATTTGATATTTTTTTACATTAATGGAACATGCATTATTTTTCATTAGAATTTCACAACCCTGCTTTTATGTTCGAGATATATCAATTATTAAGCTCGGGATGTTTCTAACCAATTGCTGAGACCTTCTGTCATCTTTCAAGACAACTAACACAACATATCTTCATATATCCGGTGATAGATTCATAAACACTTTGGGAATATTTTAGCGGTCGCAATCAGATGCATTCTGATTCTTCCATCAGTTATTGGAACAAATGGAATTTACAGCAAAAGTAACGAAACGTACAATTACATCTATCATCATCCGCTTGTTTAATAAACTGGTTCATACCGATACAACAAATTATCTTCAGCAATTATGCACTCTTAAATTGGCTACTGGTTAAAATTATCATTCTTCGTTTCATTTTGACACTATCTAGTTATGTATAAATCTATGGCTTTGCAGATGCCAGCACACCAGCCTACGCGCCTGCATCTTCTCGGGTTGTATATGGAAAATGGAAACATAAGCTGCAATTTATTGACAGGATGGAGAGAATTTAAATGGTTGAGAGATTTATTTAAATCTGAAGAGTACTCTTAGCTGGTGCAGGAAATATGTGCAAGAGATAGGGAATTTTTTTCCTCTACGGACAAGCCAAATTTAATTTTCCTTGAGTTTTTGGCTTGCAGGCTTGTGCCCATAATTTTGAAAGTGGACTAAATCAATTTTAGAAGTACTTTAGGATTACAGATAACATACCGAACACATATTCTATACTCTTCTGACACTGCGATAAATCATAATAAAAATTATCTTTATGTTTGTTAGTGACCTTTTGGGGAAAAGTCTTACGAGATAGTCTCTTTAAGGGAAATACTCATTTTCATACTCAAGACGAAGAAGAGTTTGAAAGATTTGGTGCCCAATAACGAAAAATAATATAATTATTATTTAAAATTTAACTAACTGGAATCAAATAAAAAAAATTTATTTGTTAACAAGACATCAATCAACGAATTGATTATCAACTAACGCAGGATGGCATAAAAAACATTTTATGCAATCATCTCTGGTTTGAGCCAAGCACGTAAAAGATAAAAGAATATGAATACAAAAGTATAAACAGCAAGTGTGCTAAAAAGGCTTAAAAGTAAACAAATGTGATTATGGGTAAAAGTTAATTTAAAATATACAAAGAAAGACGCTAAGGATATGTATAAAATGAAATCTCTAGGTTCGAGAGAACTGTCTTTAATAAAATTGAAAGTCTTCGACAGATCGTAGTTTTCAGCATATTTTGAAATTTGAAGCAGCATTTGAATAGAATTTGCAACAAACGACCAGGAGGTTCAAAGATACGAATAACCCGTGTTACTGGCATGCACTCATTCATCGCCGGTGGAGCATCTACACGCTAACCCCCCCCCCCCCCCCCCCCCCCCCACCTATCCTCTTCAACCACTCTCCCCGCAGAACCGCCTTTAGGAAGACGTTTATTATAAACTCAGCCTTTTGACTCCAATTTTCCTCACTTTAGGGCATATATTTCATTAGTACCAATGGACTCAGTATATTTACACACCATGCCTGGAAACGTGGGTAATGAAATACTACGTGTTCAGCATATTCCTCCTGATTTAAACAGTTTGTATACATCGGGGAGCTGTCATGTTCAAATCTGTCGATCGGGATCATACTAGTGATGCCACAAACTGCTTCGTCAGATACCGTTCTATAGGCACTCGGAGCTCTTAAAGCACACAGTCTATAGACTGTTGAGAGTTTTCTTCTTGCGGTGCAAGAACGCTAATACTTTTGCCCAGATTGGAGAGGCATACATAAGCACAGAGCTCACTACTCTCAATAGCAGGGCTCTTCTATCTGGTTTGGGACCACCAATATTTGGCAGCATCCTGGAAAGAGCCGCTGGTATGTCCCAAGCTTTCTTGCTCACATATTCCGGATGAGATTTTAAGTTTAGTATATTGTACAGTATTACTCCTTGGTATTTCAGTAATTGTGGAAAAAGTAAAAACACTTGTTTTACTTCCACATAATAGGAGTAAAATTTTTTTTGGAGATGGTGAGCGCTCAAAAAAAAAGTGATGGATGTTTCGACCGAAAGTGCAAGCTGGTCATCATCCGCGTTTCATAAAATACCAATACTGGTTAAACATTGCTTCATCAGATAGTTTCCTTTCGGTCGAAACATTCGGTCCATCACTTTTTTTTTGGGCGATCACCATCCCCAAAAAAAATTGTTTACTCCTATTATATGGAAGTAAAACAAGTGTTTTTACTTTTTCCATCTTAAGATGACTTCCACCAAGAGTTTATCGAGAGGAAAGTTTCTGATGAAATTTCAGTAATTGTAGTAGTAAAGCACTATTATAGCGCCATTTTTATGCCACAACCAGTAAGACCCAGTTTTTTTGTTGGACTTAGTTTACTCGCAACCCTGACTCTTATCTGAAATCATGGTTACGGTCTACTGAGTTTATTATGGGAGGAACTAAAACCAACAGAAGGAATTTAAGAAACTAACTATTTCCTTAATCTTTATCCCCGATCTTACCTTCATTTTTTCAAAGAAGCACTCCCCCGTGCCAGAGTCTGAAAGAGGGCTATGGGGGAGTACTTCTTTGAAGCGAAGGTGAATAATGGTTTTTTTTTCGTTTTTTTCGTGGCGTAATGTAGTCCGTTGAGGCATCGGCCAGTCCTCTAGTGCTAAGCTGAGGATGTTGCTGTGGCCATAGGGCTTAGCAGCTCAGCTTTAATAAGTACTTGAACGTAAAATCGGTCATATTTTTGCGCAACTAATTTGTTATCTGTTTCTTTCTTTTTAATCTGTCTCGCATGTAGAGGGTATAAGCTCGTTCCGTAGCATATGTATAATTTATGTGATAAGTGTGTATAAAAACCTGTTCAAATCTATAATAAATATGCAAATAGCATATATATATATAAGCTAAAGATATATATAAAATGAGAGCTCTTAGTTCGCTAAAGTTGTCTTAAATGAAAACCAAGCCATCAAATAATGAAGTCGCGAACAATTGAGTGGCTGCCGTATACAATACATAAAGAGCCATAGAGCCAGTTGGAACACATGCTACGGAACACCTTAAGGAAAACGGTAAAAGATCCACTGCTTGCAACACATGGCGCAATTGAATTGTATTAGCGACACTACAAACCCAAATTAAAAACTTCTACATGGAAATGGGAAATGAAAGTAGTATTAGAAAGACAAAAATGAAATGAAGGGCCGCAGGTAGGCTTTTTCAGGCACTATACTGGTCACAAACAGACACAAACATTTTCTCTAAACCTTTTTTCAGAGGTTTCGAATATTGTATAATATTTTTACCATTACTTTTGTCACTTACAGTATCGCTCAAAGTAAAAATGAATATATCCGTAATACATTTTAAAAGTAGTTATAACTAGTTGTGAGTGTACACGCAATTTAAAGGGGTTTAGAATACAATAATTTTTTGGAAAAAGGCAAATTTGATATCTAAAAAGTAAAGTAAGAAAACAAAATATTCTACAGCGATATGCTAAATTTAAACAAGATAATTTATTGGATCAAGCATAAATATAGCTACTAGCAATTAATATGATTGCAACTAAATAAACTTACTGGCAAAAAAGTGAAGATCAGACAGACAGCCTTAAAATTTACTTTTCATACTGCAGTGTTTTAATAGTAATTTGACACCCAATACTTGAGCAGCATGAATTAACTAAATGTATAAAGTCAATCTTACAATATATCAAAACTAATTTTGAAACATACCTTGATTTCCCAGCACCAACCGGTCCAATAATTGCAACTAGAGTTCCCGGCTGTACCCTTAAATTTATTTCATCAAGAGTGTACTCAGTGGATGTTGAATCCCATTTGGCTTTTACATTTGTGATTATAATTCCAGCCTCTGATAGAGACGCGCGGTCATCAGATAACTTTGTACTGGCTAAAGACATGCCTGGCTTAACTTCTACACCAATCGCAGATTCTGGCTCATCTAATACTACTGAACCATTGCTACTTTGTCTAATTTGTTTTTCGCTGTCCTCTGCTTCTTTTATTACTGTTTCATCGTAAAGCATATACTTTTGAATTCTTTTTACAGAAACTATAGTTTCAGCCAGTTGAGATATACCTTCACAAATCAAAAAAAATAGATATTCATAACTCGAAATTTATATAAAAACATGTTTTTGTTGTAATTTTACCTTGAGGGAAAAATACGGTCATTGTTTGCCTTAAAATATTATAATATGCTGTTATAACGAAGGCTTTTTCTGCCGTAACTATCCTGCCTAAGAGAGCGTAGGCTATAAGACTCGCAAATATCGATACGCGCGTTACGAACATTATAAAAGATAGCAAAATACCGCGAATGTACGAAACATAACGTATTACCCGAATTTCCTTTTTTCTTGCCAAAGCAACCATTATGCCGAACGGAATTTCCCAAGCATACATTTTGATTACTTGAATACCCTGAATAATTTCATTCATAAGTCTTACACGTTCATCTGTACGTATGGCAGTTTTTAGACGAAGGACGGATGTTTTCTTTCCCAGATATCCTTGCAAAGGTATAAAGAGCAACATAAAGGCGACTCCAAATACAGCAGCAATGCCAATCTATTAGAAGAAATGAAAATTAATAGTTAAAATAATTTAAAAAATCGTACTTCTCTGTACATAAGATATGTAATAATAATCGTTTCCACAGGTCCCACCCATAGATAGTGAAGAAATATTATAGATAAATCTAATCGTCCAACATCATTCGAAAGTAAATTAACGACTTGACCAGCTGTTGTATCGCCTAGAGCCGTTTTGCTTAATCTTAAGGCTTTTCTGTAGATCATGCTGCACATAGCGACACGAAGTTTCATTCCCAAATGAAGTTGTCCCAACATGAACGGATGCATGAATAATACATTAATAGCACTACATAAAACGACCGCTGCTGCATTTAAGTAAGCCTCGTTTATGTCACCGTTTTTTGTAGAGTAATACGAAATCAACCCTCCAAGAAAAAGTGGTTGAGAAATTCTGAAAATATAGATTAAATTATGATGATAAATTTCGTAATATCATTAATAATGTTTAAAAATGGATGCAAGAAATAAAGTTATGTAACTAATGATTAGTTACTCTCGAAGACACGAGAGCTAATCAAAATGTAATTATAGTCGAAATAAAAATACGCAACTATAGTTTATAGACTTTTAAAACAAAATGTATTTGATTTTTTATAGTACAGTATTATTTCTGTGTATTTTTAATCTATAGTGTCTTTACTACTATGAAAGAGTTGAAAAAATGTATTCCCTTAAAGGGAAGTTACCGTTCATCACGTTCAAAAAATCGATTTTTCTTTACATAATTTGAATCCTTATAGTGCCTAGAATATGTAGTTAAAGGGATTTTGTTTGTGAAATCTCATGTAGTTTGGAAGTTACAGCGCATTGAGCGGAACCGCGCGCCGGTTGGAAAACAGGTAACTGAGGCGCTCGGCGCGCGCTTTGCGAGACGACCTTTTCCCGCTACCTTAAATACCGACATGCATTCCAATGAATCCTTATCGCATAGTTGACCTTTTCTTAGCTATAGATGGCGTTGGTCAGTTTAACTACAGAAGGTAACAAATACCAGCCTAATAAACGTTAAAAACGATTTTTTATAACTTACAACTTGTGTTTCGAGAAAAATGCACTTTCCTCGAAACAGCATTTTTCAGTGCGCGGGGCGCTCTACAGCTTCAACGGATGAGCCGAAAGGACATTTAATTTCGGGGGCCTTACCGAGTCGATTGTGTCGATAGTGTCGCTTGAAAAAAGTAGAGATCTCGGTGTCTGGTTCAATTCCCGTTTTTCATTCGATGACTACCTTGATGAGAGCTTAATGACCTCCACATCACTAAGCTTCTCTACTGTACTTTCGTCTATTTTGGAATATGTCTCACCCGTTTGGTCCCCATACTACTCGACACCCATCAATCGCACTGAGGCGGTTCAGCGAAAGTTTGTTCGTTTCGCCCTGCGCGGCCTTCCCTGAAATAACTCTCTTATACTGCAACCTTACCTCAACCGGCTCGGGTTGCTTTATCTAGTTACCCTCGAAGGAATACGCCGCAATTCCTGTGTAATGTTCGCCTTCGATTGCTTGCAGGGTTGACTATCCTGAATTGCTGACTTCTTTCAACTTATCCATTCCTGCTCGTTCTTTGAGGAATCACGAATTCTTGCATGTGCAGATCTCAGCGATGTTGCACGGCTTTTTAAATTCTTTTTTGACTCCATTGATTTTGACTTGTCCAAGCCTCATTAAGGTTATCTTGCATACTTTTGTTAACTGTTTATACTTTAATTTTATTTACTTGTATTCTTTTCTCTTTCTTTTGCTTTGTTGTTAACTTATTTCAAGAAATAATGTACGATTCTTTACTATCATATAAGCTGTATTTGGTATGTAGTAGTCAGTCATTGATGAAATTTATAAGATGGAAAAAGTAAAAACACTTTTTTTACTTCCACATAATAGGAGTAAAATTTTTTTTTGTGGTTTATGAAATTGATGGACTAAAAATCCTCTACATAAATAATTCGTACTTAGTTTTTAAACTAAGTGCTTATAGGAGTTGAGTTTTTGACCTTCCGCCATGGATATCCGTGGTGGAAAGTGCAAGTACCACGCTGATGATGACCAGCTTGCACTTTCGGTCGAAACATCCATCATTTTTGAGCGCTCAGATTTTTGAGCGATCACCATCCCCAAAAAAAAAATATTGTTTACTCCTATTATGTGGAAGTAAAACAAATGTTTTTACTTGTTCCATCTTGAAATGACTTTAACCAAGAGTTTATCGAAAGGAAACTTTCTGAAATTGATAAATAAAAAAATAAAAGAGAGTAATATAATAAAATAATTCTGTATTTTTATTGACGAGAAGGATACCGTCTACTTATGTAAGTTTTCGCAATATAACTTACCGCGATGTGTTGTTGAATAATGGACAGTTTGGCAAAATCAGCCTCTTTAGGCTTGGTTTCTAACAACTCGTTGGCGCAAAGTTGGCAAAATTACGTTGACGAATTGCGTCAGACGCAACGTCCTGTGTGGTTTCCAATGAAAACTTGTGATGCGCGTAGGAGCAGTTTAACAAAATTTTACCTGTTTGATATATTTTAACGCGATAAGGTTTTCGGGAAATATGTCCAGAAGATTTGGCTATTTTCGTTGTTGTTTTGTTGTAACCTGGCCTTACAGGTCTCAGAAAAGTTCCAAGCTCCATCAGCAAACTAATGAAAAGAGCTCTGAGTAAAATCCACAGGTGGGCAACTGCAGATTATCGCTCAATCCTCAGAAGACGGAAGCAGTCCTCGTGAGTTCCATGGCACTAAATTGTCGGTAGAGTAAGTGATAACGTGTCGGCCTACCAATCCAGAGGTCTAAGGTTTGAATGCCACCGACGGCGACCCATGGATGTTTTCTGCTGACAACAGATTACGATAAAAAGATCACGGGGGTTGCAGAGAAAACGTCAGAGGTTCGGAATCCAATTCAAATTGTAGGTGAAGTTGTTCTCCCGCCCAATGCTCCACAAGGGGTTACGGGAACTAGAGAGAGGCCCTAGTAGTACTTACCAATCAGGACAGGTACTTAGCTGTCATACTCGACTCCCAACTAAACTGGGGTAAGATCATAGAGAAGAACGCTATAAAGACATCTGTAGCCTGCAAAAAATGTTTGGCAAGAAATGGGCCTCGCATTGTACACTGGATGTACATTTCCATTGTGAGACTAATTCTTATTTATAGAATATTAGTCTGGTCTACTGATCTAGAGAAGCTGAACATAAAAGTTAACCAAAATTCGAACCACCTTTCACCACTTGACATCCACTGTTAAATTATAGCTGGAGCCAGCGCCATAAACTGAAAGAGTCTAAATCATGGAAAAATTCTGACCATGGCCTTAGTAGTATACTGAGGATCTATCCTGGAGGCTGTCTGTAGGAGAATACCGACTACACTACCCCTATACTGAGCTTGGGGAAAAGTGTCTCTACTGTAACCCCAGGCAAAGAGGTGTTGGGGGGGGGGGGAGGTTGGTCGTGTTGCCATGGCAGATATAGCGATCTTCACTGATGGACCTAAAGTGGAGGAAAGGGTGGTCGCTGAGTTGTACTCGGATTACCTAAACATACGTAGTCAGTACCGATTGCCGGACTACTGCAGTGTGTTTCAAGTAGAGATCTTGGCCATTGAAAGAGTGGTAAGGCCTATTACTAACACGCCCAAATTTACCTAATGGTAATGACAAGCGTAATAAGGTCACAGCAGGTACAAAGCTGTCAGAATAGTCTGCAGAAGTTAGGAGCAATAAATACAAAGGTAGCTCTCTGGTGGGTCTCCGAAATATTGTGGCAGTCATTACTGGCCACTTTTTTATACATCCCAACTAACGATTTCTGTTGTTGTTATCTGGACAAGGAAGAATTGGAAAGCTTTCTGCATTTACGCTAGGACTACCGGATCTGGCCAGGAGAAGGTACAAAGCTTTAGGCGCATCCTTATTCAGAGGACTAGACGATGTAGCTAACATAGGTCTAAAGCAGCTTCGCAGGTTAATAGCAGTTGTGTTTGGTTCTAAATAAACACTATACTAATATTTGCAGGAACACAACGGACGTTGCTTTGGTCTATGTGAGGCTGTTCGGTTTTCCGATAGCCAACACCCTAACCTAACATATACTAAGTCCGTTTGTCCGCCAACTACTGAAAAAATCAACTCATAATATTATGCTTTAACATACGTCCAAGCGACTTTGATAGTGTGACATTTCTGAATCATATTTTTATCGAACCATAAATTTTTATAGAAATAAACCTTAACACTTGATCGGTTGCAACTGCTTTTATCTATTTGATACACTCAACATTAGTAGGGGAGACCGGGTATGGTTGGCTACAGGGGTTGGTTGGCACAATCTTAATATTTCCAAATAAACACGACAGATCGAACCAATGATAAAGTCAACAACCCAGTATGGAACTGTGCTCCGGCATAATTGTTTTCAGCGTTCAGCCAGCACTTGCATAGACACTACTTGGATATGTAACTTACTGAGATGTAAAGGTAAAAATTGTTGTTTTAGTTATTATCGCTCGTGATTACAACTTATTCTGTACGGTAATTAATAATTATTCATGTGAGGAATTTTTTACTTTATTTGTATGTGCACTATTTTTTTGAAGTATTTTCATAACCTCATCATAGGTCACGTTCAAAATAAAGGTAAGAAGTGATCGTGTTAAAACATGATCGAAATTTGTACAGAGTAGCTAGGATAAAATTACGAGGAAACGAGGGTTCGAAATGAAAAAAGAATCGGCAATAAATTCAGTTAAAGTATTTGGAAACAATTCCACCCTTTTCACGTAGACTAGGAATTGTTTATTTAGGATTGCGTGATCATGAAATATTCGACAATATATGCCAGGTCCTTTTAAAACGGTTTAGTCTATTAAAAGTTTATAGGTGGTCAATCGAAAGGTCTTGAAGTCTACTTTCAAAATTCGAGTGGCCTTTTTATCGAAACATCTGGGCTGATCAAATATGGCTGCCAAAACCACGTGACTTCCAATTTTTTTTACTAAATTGATTATAAAACCAGCATCATGTACTCAATTCAGGTCCTTAATGCCCATAATGAAAGGTATTGAAGTCTACTTTCAAAACCCATATGGTAAAATTTTTTTGAATCGAGTAAAACCCAATATGGCGGCCAAAACCACGTGACAAGTGGTGACTTTTAAGAAATCGCCCCGGAATTTCGCGAAAAAATCAGTGATCAGTGACCTCGAAAACCCCCATATTCTAAATTTGATGGAAATCGGTTGATTTTTTAAAAGTCACCACTTGTCACGTGGTTTTGGCCGCCATATTGGGTTTTACTCGATTCAAAAAAAATTTACCATATGGGTTTTGAAAGTAGACTTCAATACCTTTCATTATGGGCGTTAAGGACCTGAATCGAGCACATGATGCTGGTTTTATAATCAATTTAGTAAAAAAAAATTGAAAATCACGTGGTTTTGGCAGCCATATTTGATCAGCCCAGATGTTTCGATAAAAAGGCCACGGCGCGAAAAATTGAAAAGTTTTTAGTGGTCATCACGGTTAAGATTAAAAATTTGTAAAATAAGAGATTACAAAACAAGTGACAGACATGTAGGTACGAAGTAGGTGACGTATGTAAAAAATCGTCACAAAGGCGGTGCCTAACATTTAAACTAGTTGATTGTTTATATATGGTAAAACATCTGTGAAAAGTGGAGGGTATTGTCAGTAAAACAGTTTTACGTTGAGTCGCGAACATACTTACGTGTGCACTATTTGCGTCGGTAGTTATTGATTAATTTTCCAATAAAATGTAAGCGCCACGAGTAACTCTTGCAAAGCTCTATTCTTAAAATTGCTGCAAAACCAACATGTGTTATCCAGAAGCAAATTGAAGACGTGAAGATATTTTTGATAAAATATTGAACACGTCTAGAGAAATATTCAAAATTCGAACGGCATGTAATTTAAAATACAGAGATATTAATTAACCAGAAGAAATTAATACAAGATATCAATATCATCGATCCTGTATTTCTGAATAAAAAGAAATCTAAAGAAACATAATTTAATTACATTTTCGGCTACGATTTCTAACACCGATAAGTAACTATCACAGTACTCATTTATGAAGACTTTCATTAATTAAAAGGCGTTCTTCTTTATTTTATACAGGGTGTTTCTTAGGTCGTGGTCAATAAAGAAGGAACTGATAGATCTAGTCGAGAAATGAAAAAAATTGTATTAGAGAGGTAGGAGTGGGGGGTGAAATAGACCCCCTGCCAGCTATAGGTTTTGAAATTTTTTTACGATGAAATTAATTATTCTTACATTTTAACGCATATTTTCTACATTTTTATTAATATCTCAATTGACAGGTAACACAATGATGTTAAAGACTATAATTTTTTTGTTACTGCTACTGGATTTAAAAAAAATTGATTTTCAAACTTAAATTTAGGGAAAAAAACATTTTTTCCATTTCAAACGGAAATATTTTAAAAAATTGTCCTTTAATTTTTTTATTTTCGGCCAATGTGTCCTCTTTCAAAAGCAATTTAAATCACACAAACATCTTTTACCGCACTCAGGTTACATGACCAAACGTACAGCTGATACCTGCCCTTCTAAGACAAAATCCTAAATTGCTGATCTTTTTAACTGTTTGGGTTAAAGTTTGAGAGTCTTGAAAAGGACTGGGTTTTTAATAGCGCTAAAAAGGAAGTCAAATTAATTAGTTAGCATATTTTCAAAACGTCCTCCGTGATTTTGAATGCAGAGAAAAGCTCTACTTCTCATTATCTCCGGCTTCTAAAATTCTTGTTTTGAGTTCATCTCTTGTTGCAGCTTCTACCATTTCTCTCATGGTCCCCCACAAATAAAAGTCAAGTGGAGTTACACAGTTTTTAACACCATTGTATTATCTGTCAATATTAATAACGTCTATAACACAAAAATGTAGAAAATATGCGTTAAAATGTAAGAATAGTTAATTTCATAGCAAAAAATGTCTACTTTATATAGCTTGTATAGAGGGGGTTGAGATAGACCCCCCCACCTACAGTTTTTTTACATAAAAGCCATTGTATCTCGCCAAGTCGGGAACACATTTATACATGTATATACATTTACCTACCCAAACACACCTACCTATAAACACGCACATCAGTTATGCGTTTCAGCTTTTGACCTATCTACTAATCCGCTGTATATTTTTGTATAATCAAATTTTTCCATCATATCATTCTTTTGGTTTTTATTTTAACGCAATAACATCATATTTTTCATTACATTTTTACTCATAGGCGACTCAACGTAAGACCGTTTTACTAGTTATTCCCTCCACTTACATGACTTAGTAAAAATATTATGTTGTTGTGTTGAGTTCAACGAAAAGGCTACTTTACTCTAGCCTTTTCGTTGAACTCAACACTGTCTGTCATTATGACAATTTAGCAGTATTTTGGGTCATGCTGACTCAACGCAAGGAGCGAGGAATTACATTGGCTTTAGGATTTAACTCTCTTTTACTAGATGTCATTTGAAACCAGACACAAGCGCTAATACAGTTTAAATTACTGTATGTTGATTATTCAGGCTATGCGAGTTTATACGGACTACATATTATTGGTGGTGCTCAAATTGAAGACATGACTAGCGATAGATTATTGTTTGATTATAGCTGAATGAATTAATGAAACTTGTCGCAATCTAATTATGGTAATTGACAAAACTGACTCCATTATGAAAAATGAAATCGAAAATACTTTGAGCAAACTTAAATTAAAAATTTGGAACTTTTACATCAACTACTTATCAGCAAAATATCCCCATATACCCAGTTTCCGGTTTAAGCGGAGCAAATACTACTGAAATTATTAATGGATTAGCGGAAAATACGTTCAAGCCATATAGGAATCCAGATGAATAATTTCTATTAAGTACCGATAACAAGGGCAGACCACTATATACACAGTTACACACGATTTACACAGACGGCTCAAAATGCGAGCTGCGAGCGTAGCTGTGGCTTTGGAATATCGTGCGAGGAACTTAACCTGGAGTTATGGGGAGGGGTAAACGACTTCTTCTCGGTTCGTCAATGTGAAATCGCAGCGATAGAGATAGGAGCTAAACAGCTAATAGAACGGGGAGTAAGATCCTCTAGGATTGCAATATGCACGGATAGCCAGGCGTCCATCAAATCTTTAACTAACGCCGAGATGAAATCCAAAACGATAGAGGGATATAAGCAGACCCTAACGGAGCTTGGGCGACAAAACGATGTCACCCTAATATACGTGCACTGTGGCATCCCAGAAGGACACTCGAACAATGCTCAACCTGAGCATACCCATCCATTAAATTAAAAAAGAAACCATGTGATAGGACATGCAATAATAAGGGTGCATGTCATAAAAATGGGAAGGGCGAACACTAGTATATGCAGGGGATGTGGGGAAGAAGACGAGACCGTATTATACGTTCTCGGCCAATGCCCAGACCTTACGCAAAAAAAGGTCTAGAATTTTAGGAACATACAACTGCGAAGATTTAGCAGAAGTTAAGAAAGCTGGTTTTAATCGAATTATCCAATTCGTTATGGGGATCACTTGGCTCGACAGTGCACTTTAGGGTACGCTGCCGAGCAGGGGGCATACAACGGGCCACTAAAAACCCCAAGAATATGAGAATATTAAGTCACTTTTTCGGAAACAACCTAAAGTTGCACAATTTCAAATGGCTTGTGTATTACTCAAAAAATAGTTTTCGTTTTATTTTGGTTCATACAAGCACTAAAAAACTTTTTGATTTGCAAATCTTTCCAAAAGAAGTATCGTACAATTATCAAATCATTACTCCTACAAAAAGTTGGCGTAAGTTCAGCAGACCTTCTTATTCTATGATAATGAGCTCTAAAACCTTACAACTTTAAACGCATACTCCTTTGAATTCATTCTTATTAACTGGCAGTTTTTCAAATAGCCTGAATGAACTTCCCCTTGGATTTGTGAAAAAATGTAGCCTGCAATCAATATTCAACCCAAAGGTGTATTTATGTCTTGCATTGAAAAGCAAAAATTCAGTTTCACTCTATGTTGCCTTAGTAAACCATTTTTATTTTCAATTCACTCTCTTGTATTCGCAGTTGCACTTTCAAATGATACTGCACAAGGATGAAAGAAGGTGGGAATAATCATATGATCCCTTGTTATTTACTTTTTTCTTCCACCAGATGTATTATTTTTCATGAACATTTCTAAGGTCAGGAGATATACCATGATTCTAAAACACAGTCTTGGGAGGAAAGGATTTAAGGATAAGGGAAATCGTTTAAGAGGTTGATTAAGGGAATGCCTCGTATGAAAGTTTCGGCCAGACTCATAAAGCAAAGGAAAAACAGATGATAGTAAACTATTCACTTTTGTTCTGCTTCGAATTTAACCTGGCGAGTATATGAACAAGAGCAACTTGAAGCTCCTGTATCTGGCGTTGTAATAGCGATTAAAGAGTGAGAGACAATAGATATTGTATCGCCAATAAATTTAAATTTAGTCTAACGCAGAATGTGCGGAATGTTCGGCCCTGCCCAAATATGGAGATTATATTCGAGGCAATATCTGATGTGGGACTTGTAGATCGTCAAATCAGAAGAAGTGAAGTATTTCCTACTTCTCTATAAGAAAAACCTAGTATTTTATAGAATTTTTAACGACTGAAAATATATGATTGGTTAAGCTAAGATTACTGGATGTTTCAATACGATATATGTTTACAAAGGGTTAACCGGGTAAATTCATTCCGTAAACCGAAATTGGTTGAGGCTGGGTTAGGTGTTTTTAAGCGACATTAAATAGTATTGAATTTCAGATGTAGTAGACATAAGGAGCCGTTCAACTATTACGTAATGCAATTAGGGGGAGGGGGTCTTGTGAAACGTTACGGTGCGTTCTAAGGAGGAGGTTCAGGCAACGCGTTACGTAACATTAAGTTGTTGTTAAAATTAAAAGTCCTAACTCTTAACTCATGACTCACGGCTTAGTTTATATGGTATATCTACACTGCACAAATTTTTTTTACATACGAATAGAGTCGCGTTACTGAGTGTACAGAAGTATATATATGGCAAATAACCACAATAAGCCGGGTCCATAACTTGGATTCTAAGAGTCCGACCGTTGACCACCTAAGAGTCCCACCGTCGACCACCTAAACTACAAGCCATGAACTAACGAATTTCACGCACACACATTAAGGCCAAAGTGGGCTGAAATTTCGTTTAATTTACATTGCTTCTTATTCCTGTAATGTGAGGATCATAATTGGCATTTTTAGGTAAAAAAAAAATCATCTGAGTGTTACGTAACGCTTAAGGGCGGGGGGGGGGGGGGGGGGGGGGGAATAACGCGAAACGTTGCGGCGCGTTACAAGAAGGGAGCGGGTCAGAAATCTTCAAAAACTGTGCGTTACGTAATACTTGAACGGCCCCTAATACGATTTGCTTTGCCCCAAGCGAAGATCGTAGAAATGTCGTTTTTTAACGATCCAAACAAGCGTTTTCGGTTGATCTTTAAGAGTTCCAGCAACAATTCATTACAGGATCAAAGGAATAGGCAAAATCAAGTTTGTTGTTAAAAAATAGAAATTAGGATATCAGATGTAATTCCGCCTAATATTACATGGATTGAACGGCCGACAAAAACTTTCCATCCATTTTAAAAGGTAAAGTGCAGGACAAATGCGAAGTTTAGTTAGAAGGGCAGTATACCATAATACATCTAAAACTTTTCAAATAACAAAAGCGATGATTTTGGACTATTTAAATTTATCAGGACAATGATTCCAACGATCCGTCAGAGCCGTTAGTAAGTCTCCGGCGAACGAACCATACCGGCGATTGTTGATGTTTCCTTTTGGTTATCAACTGAGAGTAGTTGAGTGATTGAAAAACCTTAGATAAAATCGAAGTAAGTGCAATTGGCCTATAGTTAGAGAGGTCGCAAACCTCTCCTTTTTAGGCATCGGCTGAACATAAGCAAGCTTACTTGCAGACACCCTGATCGAAATTGAATGTAACCCGACTGATCACTAATTTGTTTTTAAAGCTATGAAAGCGATGCATCCCAAACCATAGAAAAGTTAAAAATATTTTAGGTGCTATGGGTAACGCTTCTCGTTGAAAGGCAGTCAGACCAGTCCAACTCTTAGATATTTGTATTAACCCATTGGTATTAATGGCGGCTATAGTCGTCGAGCTTTCCATAAATTTAAATAAAGAGCTTTTTTAAGTATGCGTAAAAGGGTTAAATCTAGCCCAATCAACATTACCACACAAATTTTTTGGTGAAACTTTGATTAGTTGTTACCAGAGAAGAGGTGTCAGGAAATTGGCGGAGATTAGACAATGATACGAATAATACAATTGTTTGTCTGTCTAGACGTGTACTATCTGTCTTATATCTGGATATCTAAATCTACATGCTTAACGGTTCAATTTTAACAATTTTTCATTTTAAAAAATTAAAAAGAGAGTATTGTATCTAAGACAAATCCTTGAGTACTCACCTTAAAAAAAATTCTAATGTAATCAGAATTACTCCGAGTAGAACTATCTGCCATCCGAATACTCTTATTGTTGCTCGCAGTAAACTTGGAGGTTTTCCTTTCTGTCTTCTTTTTAAAATCTCTTTTTCCCAAGCTGCACATAGTTTATCCCCTAATGATTCTACGAAAAGACGAAAATGTAAAATTGTAAAAATATCGATTAATGACACGTTTTAAAATAAAATTAACGTCGAAAGTAAATTTTTACCACATAAGTCTGAAATCAGTCAAAGTCATCAATTAAAAGAAATAGTGCAATTTTTCAAGATATTTGCCTTTGAAATAAAAAAATTGATTTTTTACCGAAAATTTAACTTTGAAAATCAATCTCAACCGTTTGGGAGTTACAGGGTGATTCATAAATTTCAGTTTTTCATAGTATGCACATTACTCTTTTATTTTTATCTTTTGTTCTACCCAACACAGCGACATCAAACAAACGCTAAAAACTACTATCCCAAACCCAATGACCTTTCTAAAATTGTCAACAATGTTGATCTAATTCCTACCATTACAATTACAGTCACTTCTAAAATTTAAATAAATGGTTTGCGATGGCCTAAAGTACAGAATTTTCCAACATTTTCTCAAAAATTCATGTAATTAGTACACCTCTTTTTTATTTTTATTGGATTCTCCATCTTATTACCTTTCCAAAAAGGTACAACAAGGCAAGGTATACAGCTTAAGTAGCTTAAAGGGTCGAAAATGTTTGTTTTGGGTTAAGAAGTAATTAATTTTAATTATTGCTGCAAAAACGTTAAAAATGTACGCACTTTCCGTAGGTTAAGAGAAAATGTAACTTCACACGACAGGGAGATACGACCCGAAACTTTGGGAACTTCTGCCGACGTCGAGCAGCAAATAATCACCATCGTAAGGCAAGACCCTGAGACGAGCACGAGACGAGTCGCAACACGATTAGGAGTGTCTTCATCTAAGGTTTGGGCTTATTCATCGAAAGGGATTACGTCCATATCACCATCACCCAGTCCAAGGACTACTGGAAGGAGATTCCGAGAAAAGACTGGAATTTAGCACTTGGCTTCTGGAAAGCGACATTGACGACAGGGCGTTTCTGGACCGAATCTGTGGACGGATGAATCTCAATTCACCAGTGATGGTATCACGAACTTCCATAACCTCCATACCTGGTCGGAAACTAACCCACACAGGACAAAGGTGACCTCATTTCAGCAGAGATTCAGTGTCAATGTTTGGGCTAGTAACATCGGCAATCATTTGGTAGGACCATTCATTTTGTCGCAAGTGCTTAATAGTGAAATTAATGCGGACTTTTTGGACAATACACTGCCAGATCTGATAGAGGACATCCCTGTGCATAATCGAACGGACACGTTTTACCAACACGATGGAGCACCAGTACATACTGCTAACATTCTGAAGGCAATACTAAGTGAAACATTTCTTAATCGCTGGATTGGACGAGGTGCACCGATTCCTTGGCCTGCTAGATCTCCAGACCTTACCCAATTGAACTTTTTCTTATAGGGAACAGTGAAGCATGAATTTTATTCAAGCTCTGTTAACACTAGGAGGGATTTAGTTAGCAGCATTGGGAATGCATGTAGGCTCTACCAAGATCGAACCTAAGTTTTCATCATAGTAACAATGGGAAAGTCGGTGTAAATTAAACAAACACAACAAAAGTATTTAATCCCCCTCCCTTGTGCTCTCTTGAGCGGAAATGGTAGTTTTAAATAGTATCTTCGAATTTGGTTAGGTAGTCATTTTATTTGTTTAATTTGCACCGACTTCAAAATGTTGTAATATATATAAAATTAAATATTATTTTATGCTCTTTAGCGCTTTATGTGAAATCAAAACAGTTTCAACAGTTGCAGAGGTACTGCATTCTATAAAAAGGAAACAGAATCGTCCAGATTCGACAACACAAAATTCTTACCATGGCGCTAGTACGTAAACGTACTCTTAATAGCAAGAGAGCATCATAAAAACAAGAGGAACATACATCACAAAAGTAATCATCCTCCAACCCTCAGTCCAAATCTTTTCTTATATTAGCAATTGGGGATCGTACTCTATACTACAAAAACCGAACCATTCAAATCCGTCCACGCGTTACGAAGTTAGGTTCAACCCCACCTTCTCAAATACAAAAATTTATGACATGGTACCAATCGGCCAACAAAACAAAATCATTCAAATCGGTCTACGCGATATGAAGTTAGACTACCATCATCCCTCCCTCACTCTCACTTTAGGTCCAAAATTTTAAATATGGTACAGCAACGGACTCTATACGACAAGAAAGGAATCACCCAAATCGGTCTACGCGTAACAAAGTTAGAATCTTCGATCTCTACTAATCTTCTCCATGTATTGTGCGGTCGTCCAATTTCCGTCCCATGCGGGTTCCTATCTAGAGCCTATTGATTGATGTGGTTTGGCTATTTTCTCAGTATGTGATGGATGCGCCGGAGACACCGATTGACAAATGTTTGTACCTTAGATGTGATTTTAAAGGTCAGTTTCACAGCAGCGTTAGTTCGGGTATCTGCTCTTACTAAGCTTACAGGATGACCAATTATCTCCAAATGTTATATTTGCTGACCTTCAAGATAAATTACATCTTGTCTCCCGGTGTCCTAGAACTCAAAAGCTTGGCTTTAGTAGCATTGATTTGAAGCCCTACTCTGCGGTCTTCTTTACTTAAAGCTTCGCACATGACATTCGGTTGCATTTGGTGGATAATAAAAATCACGAGAATCAAAGTGAAATAAAGGATGAACAAAAAATTTTTATTGCTGGGGTGCAGGTTCAATTCCACAACATCGAATTTGATTATTTCTTCTGTTCTTTAGGATCATAAGCATCAAGAGAAACTATGTAACATATTTCAAAACATAAGCAAAACCTAGTTTTTTTATGGAACGGAAATGTAAGCAAAGTATGCCATATAACAAAAATGTTAATAATATAAGATTTTTTAATTATTAGTTCCTGAAGATAGCAAATAAATTAAAACATTTATTTTCCGGTCATTATCAAATTATTCAATTATAGTTCCGCTAATAAATAAAGTATTGAACTTTTTTACTGATAAAACAGGTACTAAAATACAACTGAAAAACAAAAACGAATTTACTCTACATATATGTTAAAGAAGTCTATAATTAAAAAATTGTCTTAGAAACTAACTGATTATATATTAAACTTGATGTTATTGCTGCAGAGATAACATAAAGTTCATACAACTTTGATGATTAACGTTTTAGAATTTGGTCTTGAAAGGCGGCTTGTAACTAATCATATAATGAGTCATATCGACCTTCAGCAGTCATTATCACGTCTGAGTCTCTTGTGGTATTCGGTGCGTGACCTATCGCTTAACATTTAATTATTTTTAATCAACTAAAAAACAATTATGATTTGACTGTTACGCAAGCAGTTCGAGCCACAAGAAGCGCCTTGATAACAGTGAAACTGTTCCATTTGGTTTCGATAAGTAGAAAAATGACAAATGAATTATTTTTTTTGTACTTTTTATGCTGACCTTACTATCACGGCAGAAGCACTTCAACATTTTGCACGACCCTATTTTTGAGTCTATGCAACGTACTAGGCAGAGAAGGCAAAAGAAACGGTCTATCGCGGTAAAGATCTATACAAGATTGCCGAGAAGCTGGCAGGAAAGGCTATTGAAACTAAACATTCTGTACGCGTTACGGAGGAGCATCAAGTACCTTTTTTCTGAACCTGAAGACCCGCCGGCTGTTGTCAACATTAACATCAGACCTCCGACAAGATTGGAAGCGGTGGGCGCAAGTAACTCCATGATTCTAAGTAAGGCCCCAATCCGTGGGGGAATACCAGCGAAATTACTCAAGGCGGATGCCATTGCTGAAGCTGATATTCTCCTTCCCACAACTCAGGAATGTTGGGAAGCCGAGACAAATACCAATAAATTGAAAAAAGGTGTAATTGTGAAGATTTCGAAAAACGCAACCTGAGGAGTTGTAGTAATTGGCAGGCCTCGTTAAAATTCACAGATCACATCAACACCATCCGAAGTATTGTCAACGAAGCAGCTGAATCGAGATCCCCTTCTCATCTAATGTTCTTCTAAATCGAGGCGTTTGACATCGTTCATCGCAAATACATATATCTAGCTTTATGGCTTTATGTAGGAGACTTATCCCAAAAAAATTACTATCATAAAGGAGTCCGACTCAGGAGCCCAAAGTAGCGTCCTTCATAAAGGAAAACTGTTGGGAGCCCTTCCAAGTGCTAAACGGAGTAAAACAAGGATGCATATTGTCACCTTTGTTATTCATTTTGTCATGAATGGAGTACTGTGCAGCGACCTAGTCAACCACCTATCGCAATGAATTAGATGAAAACGTTTTAAACACCTTACGCAGCCCAGGTGCCGACGATATATATGTATCTTTTACCTAACAAAAAGAGCATGGATAAATTTTTTTACCTCGGAAGCCTAGTAATACCAGATGTAGGAGCTGAAGTTGATGTACAGATTCGCATCAACAAGGCTGTAGTTGCATTTAATATCCTTGCTGACATGTGGCGCAATAACAACATTTCCAGACGCTTAAAGCTCCGAAACGTTGCATCAAAGGTAAAATCTATTCTGTTGTACGGCTGTTCAACATTAAAAGTGACCTGTCAAATAACATCTAAACTACAAACTTTTCTCCACCGGTGTCTCCAGCGCATTCTTAACATCTATTGGCCGGAGGCCATTATTAACGAAGACAAACAGGGAAACAAGGTAACCAGATCCAAAAATCGTAGCAGTTAAAGGCATTGGCGCAGAACTTGACCGCTTACAAGGGGTTAAAGAATTTAGACCCCACGATTTAAAATTAAATTAAATTTAAATTATTTTTCTAATTAAAATCTAATTACAATTAATTGAAGGCATACAACAAATCGGAAATCATTGTGAAAATTATAACACAGATCTATTTTTCACTAAGAAACTCTTTGGGGTAATTGTATTTTCATTGGCCTCTATAACCAGCCTTTAATAATTTGCATAAAAGTGTGTAGATAAACACTTGAACTTGGCGTATAAAGTCTTCAAATTTAAAGGTTTTTCAGTCCCATTTCCGCTTTAAGCTCCTAATACTTATTTTTTATGGGACTTAGTATTAGTTTAGGATCACTGTCATGTTAAAAAGTTGAGTTGAGTTGTCCACCATTCTACATGCATTCACATTTTGTTAATAAAACTTTACACTTTAAGCACATATCAGATTTATAATTACAGCTGAATCTCGTTTACCCAAGCCTCGGTGTTTCTAGTATTATCCAAACTGACTGAATGATAATTAATGAAGGGTAAAATCAAAAATCAAACGAAGGTGAACTGTCGTGCATAGTATCATGCGAAGGATCACGGGGTTAATTCTGGACGAAACCTGTTATTTTTTCCGATTCCTACATACATTCTGTTCCTGCTGGGATAAATCGCTAAAAAGTTGATAATAATCTTTAATATTCTGTGTCCCACATTTTGAATTTGGTGCCAACAGTTTACTAAAATGTAAAAGCACTTTTTGACGCAGGTATCTTATCTGGGAAGCATTCAAATTGATAATTCATATATTTATAATTCATATCACTCTTTCGTTTTAGGCCATATAATGTGTATAAAAAAAATCGAAATAACATAAATGAAATGAAGTTTTCCCCGATGTAAATAATCAAAGCAAGTACTATATAATAAGAGATATATTTATTTTCTGAAAGTAACTTTTATCAAATGCAAAAACTTAAACAATATAGAAATCAGCACTTTAACTGTGTGACAAATAATTATATCTTCTAATTGCTGGTGTATAAAACTTCAGTGGGTAGTCTTTTTAGGTAGCAATTAAGTATGTATGCATTAAGATAATAGTCCTTTAGTTAATGACGGAGTTAAACCAAACAGGCCTAACGTTTATTAAAGATCTTTTTACAAAATTGATAAATCAAAAATTCAAATTCATTATTATATAAACTTCAAATGTTTAGATTAGTGCGATATTTCCATTTCATTTTAATTTAAAAAAGTATCAAAGTCATTGATAACCCCAAAACATATCTTTACTCACCCCAACACCTTTTGAGGCAGTAGATTGAATTCGTTTGGCCCCTAACATAAATATTAAAATTTTTTACGATTCATTTTTAATTAATGCATTCTAGGATAAGTTTGTATATTTCCTATATTTCTATTTATTCGTTCGTTGTCTTGTCACGTGTTTAAGTTTATTTTTGCTTATATTGCGCTTCGATGCATTTAAAATCCCGACAGACCTGTTCAATCTTAGGAAACTTGAATAAACGATAAACCGAGAAATGTCGGGTTCCAAGAAAAGTATGGAGGAAAGAGACCAGAAAAGTGGTATAGGAGGTTAAATATGACAGGTAGACTTAATTTCGAGTTATCTGAAAAAGCGAACCTATACACGAAACGTCTACTTTGCTTAAATACATCAGACTTTGGATACGTCCGTTCACGACCGTACCAAGGAATGTTAAAACTCTATGAGACGAAAGTACACATACTAATATAATGGAGGAAATGCGGACGTCTGTAACCGTGCTACTATATTTTGGCCAGAAAGAATCGGAAATACCCCACATGATACCTATCGCCTAGCTAAACTTGTCCATCTTTGGACTGTCATGAAAATCTCTCGTAAGTTTTCGAACCAAGTTGCAAAACATCTGTATAATTCAACGCTATGAGCCGACCGAAAAACTTGATATAACAACTAAAGACTCTCTTAAATAAGTAAATAAATAAATATGAGGCAGTTTTGACTCGGTAAAGAAACACGCATGGTATATTGTTTGTTAGATTGTTTAGACAGGCGGCAGAACCGAGAACCAGGTCGACAATATAACTGTTTCAAAAAGTTAAAGAAAGTATCTTGTGGTCCTTCCAGCATGTTTTCATCAAAGGCAAATCAACGACAACTAATATTGTGGAGTTCTCAAACTACTGTATTTCTGCCATCGAGGCTGGCGAACAGGTTGATTGTGTTTAACCGATTTTAATAAAGCCTTTGATCGCATTGATCAAAAATTGCTTGTTTTCAAACTTACTATGTTGGGATTTCTCTTTTCGTCCAATTGATTCCTTCCTATCTCTCTGAGCGAACACAGAGTGTTCTGTTTCGGTTTTCGCTCTTCTGTGAAATATCAGTCATTTCTGGTGTGCCCTAGGGCTGTCATTTGGATCCGCTCCTATTTAATTCTTGGAGAGTTGAGAACAATATGCCTCTGAATGCTGATAATGATCAAGAGAATTAAAGGTACACATACTAGTCATCTGATGACTCCAACACAGTAACTAGGTATAATTATAACAAAATTTTGAAAAAAAAAATTAATAAAGGTGAAGGAAAACAAGAAACTTTATGTGAAGGATATTTTACCGATTTTCAGTTGGCAAGTAATATTAAATATAAACTGGTTCAGACACTCTCAAATATTTAAATTAAGTGATAACTCTGTAACTCCTAAGCCGTTAAAATTATATTATTTTGTTGATGAATATCACCTTCTTCAATATTGAACACTCAAACGCAAACACTCTGCATAATAGACCAACATCAGGCATAAACAAGCATTCAATGAATATTGGCCATTCTAAATCAATAAAAAAGATTTAACTTTTTTTAAATGATCATCTAAATCATTAAATATGTTAAAGCGTGCTAAAATATATTTAAATGTAATTTTCGCTGGAGTTTTTAACGATAGGTCATCATTTATAAAGTGTCGGTGATTCCAGGCGTCAACTAATTAAGTAAATATCGTTTGGCTCGTATTCTAGAAGGATGGATCCATTGATTTATGAAATTCTGTCTGTGGCAACTTGCTAACCAGACTGGATAATGTAAAGGATCTTGGTGTTGTTTTTGATCCACATTTTTCTTTCACTTTCCTTTCTTGATCACATCATTTACATAGTTAACAAGGCTAATGCTTCCTTGGGCTTCACAAAGAGACGGTCTAAGGAATTTAACTTCTTTTTTGTGGCTTCGTCCGGCCCGATTTAGAGTATGCCTGTCCCCTATGCGGTACATAGTGCACGTATTGAGGCTGTTCAGTGCAGGTTTCTTAAATTTGCATTGCATGAGTTTCCATAGACCTTTGATTCTTTCCGCGTATAATGACACACTTGGGCTGCTCTCTTTGGACTCCTTTATCTTCGATCTATTGCAGGGTTTTATTGATTGGCCAGAACTGTTGTCATTGTTGAATATTAGAGTTCCTATTCGTTCCGTTAGACATAGCAACCCTAAGACTCCTCTTCGTCGCACTAACTATGGTCACGCCTTTTAATAGCTTATATAAAAGTATGGATTTTAATTTTTCAAAATCTAAAGTATCAGCTCCGTTTTGGGCTCAACATTTTTTAATTACGCAGTTCACTCGCAACCCTGATTCTTATCTGAAATCATGGTACGGGTCGGCTGAGTTTATTATGGGAAAAAGGAACTAAAGCCAACCGGAGTAATTTAAGAAACTGACTATTTCCTTAATCTTTACCCCCGAAATTGCCTTCAGTTATTTTACACGTCATTCTTTGAGTCTTACTGCACTGATGACGCCTGAAATTTGATCTGATGATCAAGGGGAAGTAGATGCAGAAGCGCTAAGAGCTTTGGTTAGGATGGAGCGCAGGGCACCGGTAGAGCCGATGCAACCGGTTCTTATAAGCCTTACTCATCGCAGGCCACAAAACCAGTGAACCGTAGGTGAGAATTGGACGTACCATCGCTGTGTATAACCATCTTAGGTTCAGTCCCCATGTTTTACGTCTGGTACATCTGGAGGTAAAAAGGTTATACATGCCTTCTTTATCCGCTCCTCTATATGTATAGCTTTCAGTTCAATTTGGGATCCAAAATTAAACCCAAATACCTGGCACTGGAGGATAGTGAGAACCTTGGTTTTTATAAACTCAGTTTTCCCTGGATTCACAGCCAATCCACCGTTCTTAGACCAACTCCTCACCTTCTTCAGGGCGCCCTCCATAATCTCGCTGATAACAGAGGGAAAAAACCCTAATACCAGGATCACCACATCATCCCCGTAAGGATGGACCATTAGCCATAGCAGGGGAGAGAGAACCCCACCTTGCGGTTAATTGTCATTACCACTTCAACGGATTTTTATTGTATCCTTATTTTATTCTCTTTTTAGTTCTATTTTTACATTTTCTCTTTTTATTAAATGTTTACTTTTATTTTTTATATTCTTTTTGTAAGTAATCAGCCTTAATGAAGCTTTGTAAATAAATAAATACATTACAGATAAAAAACACTTTCAAACGTAATTCCCTAATTTTGAATTAGTAGAAATTAATCTTCCTCTTGATGTACTTCTGGCAACCCATTACATTTTGCCAAAGAATGAATATGTTTTGACATTTTTACGAATTCCCCCATTTTTCATTTATTTAATGGGGTTTATCATTAGAGATTTTGGTTGTCTACATTTTATATAATAAAAAAGTGATTTCTCATTAAAAAGTGTCAATTTGTCAGATTTACCCAAATGGTGGTTTTGTTTTTTAAAGTATGCCCTTCTTTCAATTCTACCTTTTGCAACAATATAATTTTATTAAAGTTAATAAACTTTCTACCACAATTTCAAATTTTCAAATATAATGTCTAACATAAAGTGGCCAACCTTCAAAGTAAGCAATTAAACATTGAGAGATAGTGGCAGTCAATAAAATGTGACAAGAGTAGACACGGGGTAACCATTTTTATTGCAACAAATTCTTTTATAGATCATTTTGATATATTTATATTTGACGGAGCAGGAAGAGTATGCAACAAAAGGTGGCGGCCGAACAGTCGTTTTTCTTAAACTTACTACACTTAATAGGTAAACCGAAATGATAAATGGCTTATGTCATTCAATAAGTAAGTTATGTCATTCATGGTAAATTGTATTTGCGTAAGTGAAAGTTTCACAAGTAAATATTCAAACTTTGTTTCTCTACAAAATTTATATTCTCATTGCTGGGCCACTATTATATCATTATAAGATAAATCGTTGCAAGGTTTCATAGTTCATATGTATACATTGATTCGGTATGGGGCTTATCCCGGGCAATGTATACATAATTATGCACAAGTACAAGTACAATAGTATAAATCCCATGCTTAAGGGGTTATACGCCCTCAGAAGGACGAAAAAAGGCGATTTTTCCAGAATTTTTTTGGAGAGGCATTTTAACTTATTAACTTGAAATTTTGTATGCATATATTAGGCACTTAATACAATATTTACATATTTTTTAATTGTAAAAGTAATGATTTTCAAGATTTTCAGACGATCTCCGAAACCTCCTTGAAAAAGGTGTTTTGCGGTGTACACGATATCTCGTGGCTGGGTCATCTGAAATCAAAAAAGAAAAAGGTCTGGCTAATTTATGAAATTATCTAGAAATTAATCGAAGAAATAAGCAACATATTGATTTTTCACAAAATGGCGGCTCCTCAAAAAAAAATTTCGATTTTTAAGGAAAATTTCGACCTTAAATTGTTTATAAAATGAAAAATATTTATTGGATTCGGAAATATTTCGATTAATTTCTAAAAAATATATTCAGAAAGATTGTGTTAAAATTTCAGACTGATCGGTTCAGCCTTTCTCCAGATATCGTGTACACCGACTTTAAAAACATGGTTTTAAAAAAAATATGTTTAAAGTTTCAAAACCATTTACATATGAGAAAAAATTTTTTTAACTTACACAGTATCATCTATTCTAGGACCATATAATACACAAGAGAAATAAGAGAGCAAGTATAAATGAGCGCCCGACCTTGCTGCTTGGCAATACAATAAGGTAATAAAAGAGGGGGTGCTTCAGGTAGACAGCTGCCGCTCGGGTCTCTGTTCAGCATCCTTTCACTCGCGCCGAGGCGTCTTTAAAAATATGATTATAACTCCTAGAATATTTGTTGGATCAACCTGAAATTTTATGTGTACAATCTTGAGTATATGTAAATTCAAAAAATCGATTTGTTTTTTTTTCAAATCCTGACTGCGTATAACCCCTTTAGGTGCCTCCTTGAGGTACCAGTTGCACGCCATTGCCTTGCTCCGACATTGGAGCGTTACGAAAGTCCAAACAAAAACGTAACTTAACGAAGACGCAATTCAAGAACATGCACGTTAGACCTACTCCGACCCTGTGAAACTAGCTCAAGTATTAAAGATGGTGATGGTCTAAGGAATACCTTATAGTGATTGCAAATTCCGACATCAAATGTAAACAATCAGTGGGATGTTTTTAGGTCCTACACAGCAATTCGAATTCAAAAACAAAACAGAGATTTCATTTAGCAATTTCTTTTGCTTTTTCGGATTACTGAATATTGTCTGACATGCAAGCTTCTAAGTATGTAACTAATAAATAACATCTTCTGGCTTAATGAATAAATTACTTAAACCGTACACCCATTTATCGTAAATTAGCTCTGTAAATCTGTAATTATATAATGAATTACCTGATCTGTGATCCTTCAATGCTTGGTAGAGGTCGGATGTATCCAAGTCTTTTTTTCGTCCCTTACAAAATATTGGCATTGTCCAACTATTCAAAAAATTTAATTATTTACATCAAATATTAAAAGGGAATGTTATTTCTTACCAGAAAAGTAGAAACGAGATCGGATTAGCTCTTTCTCTGGGATTTTGTGGTAATTCTTTTGCTTTTGCCGACTCCATGATATAATTTTAAGTACTTATAAATTTATCTGAAAGAAATGAAAAGGTGACATGTAAAAAAAGTAAAATTAAGATTAAAGAAACGCAGTGTTTAATTTTTTCTTCTATATTTAAATTCTTAAAGCATTAAGGGGGCGTCAGTTTTTAGCACGTTTTTTTTCAATGAATTTCAAGAATTTTTATCTCAGCAACTAATAAAGATAAGAACATACGGTTTATTGTGCATACAAATTTACACACTGATCTTTAAATAAAAATGTTTATCTAGCTATTATTATCCGATTATTACTGAGAAAATTTATTTGATCGTTTATCAAAAATGATCCCTCATGATTTTGATTATTTATGTAATTGTAATATATGACACAGGTATGTAACATTTTTCAGCTCAAGCTTTTAACTTAGCTCAGCTCAGTTCAAAAGTTGTGTGAGCTAACACCCGTATGGTCGACTAAATCTAGCTCTTTATTAAGATAACTCATTTATTTGAGCTAATTTACTAAATACATTTTCTCTAAATATGACAAAAAATAAGATTAAGGTTTGGAAATAAGAAACTAAATTTAACGTGCAATTATTCCGTAGCCAACTAACTAGGAACCCTTACGGCGTCGTCGGTATGTCGTCCGTCCGTCTGTTATATGTCACATTCCTCCTCTTCTCTCCTTTTGATGCATTTTAAGTTAAAATTTGGTAAACAGTGATCCAAAAACAAATGTACAGATTTTTGGAAAAAGTTGGTGATCCAAAAACAAATGTACAGATTTTTGGAAAAGCTTTTTTTGGGATTTTTTTTCAGAAAAACTACAAAATAATTCGAGATTGCAAAGGGTGTTTATCATATATATCAATGACTGTATACAGTAATTTCATTTCTTTGAAGCGATTATTTTCAAAATAACGCCTATGCAGCGTTTTTACGATGACGTATACGTTTTTTAAGGGTCCAAACAAATCTTGTAATTTTTGAATTATGATGAGCCAATGAATTTTTTTCGATTATATAAAACAACAGCTACGTACGTAGGATTTTTCGATATATTGATTTTTGGCCAAATGGCGCACTTCTAAAGTGAAAAGTGAAAAATTTACCTAAAAAATCGTCAGAAAGTTGATAATAAATGAACTATGCAATATAAAAAAAATCCTACGTACTTCTATAGACAATTTCTATTTTTAAAGATAGATTCAAAATTTCAAGTGAATCGATTGGAAATTGTCTGAGTTATGCAATACCTTTGATCTTTTAAATACGAAAATCGAGTACTTAGAGAAATAAAAACAATTTCGCGAAAATTCTAGGCTGGCCTAACCCCTTAAACCAAAAGAAAAGGGTGTCAAGTAGAGTGTCGTTAGATAAGTTTTCTAAAATGCAACAACAAAAAGTTGGGACTTTATAATTTTACTATCGACGAAAATATCTGAAAAAAGTTACGAATGTAACTTTTACTTAGTACTTTTAATTAAGATTACAACGGACGCTGAAGGAAAAATAGTTTCTAAAAAGTCCAAAATGGTTACGGAGATCTATCATGTACGTAACGTACCTTACGTGCTCTTTGTCGAGCTTTTTATTCGCTTTCGCATAAGTTCTACTTGTGGCTTTAATTTCTTAGGAAGACCGTAACTTTCCTTTTTCTGAACGAATGTTATGTTATTGGTGAAAGTATTTTCTTAAAAATATTGAACGTATAAATTTTTCATCAAGATCAACATTTAAACTTCTCCCCAGAGAGTCGCTTTTCCATAGTTTTTTTTTCGGAAAGTAGTAGTAGGAACCCTGTTGACTGCACTACAAAGCGAGCAATTTTAAAAATACGAAAAAAACTATACTTGTCACTATCACTACCCGACTACGGTAAAAAAAGGAGGGTTATGAGTTTAGCCGTCTATGTACGTATGTATGTATGTTTGTGGGTATGAATGTTAATCTGTTCCCTCGGAGCTCCTGAACAACTCATCAGATTTGGACAAAGGTTTTCTACAGTGCGTTCATGTAAAAAGAATGTATTAGTTATAAACTAATCGCAGGGTCAGAAACGATTAACAATTATGAAACTTCAATGTATTTCTTTAATAAACATAACAAACTTAATATTGCACTTTAGCTCTTACGTTTATAAAATATTGGCGGAAATAAAACATAACACTTCAAGCAGAATAGATCGGTTACCCTGAAATAAAAGCAAAATTGTTCAGCTACCATTGGGTGACATCCCCATTTTGTTTAATAACGCATTTTATACGTTAAGGCATATAGAATACTAACTTCTGACAGTCTTCTTGAGTTGTTAACAACCTTGTTACCTTAGAATAATTTGACTTTATATTTCTAACCTTATAGAAATTATAGCCAAGTTTTTTTAATGCTCGTTTGCAAGTGTCAACAGATAGTTCGTTTTTAATAATAAGCTTTCATTGAACAGTTATATCGGCTGCTGTAGCTCTTATATCAATTTTAACACTGTTTTTTAAAATGCGACGCTCTGCCGGTGTTGTTAAAAGAGGGCGACCGGGTTTTCGACTTATCGCTACTGATCCCGTTTTTTATTTAAACTCACCATATCCTGAACCGTTGAACGCGCCAAATTTAATTCCGTAGCAATTGTGTACGTTGATTTACCCTGTAAACTGGCAGCAATTACCGCTTCCCTTAGATCAACCGACAAAGCCTTTCCGCGAGGCATTTTGCTTTGCAATAACTTCAAATACCTAGCGCTGAACTACTTTATCTGCAGCAGTGCACACAATTTTAAAATTTTCCCTGCAGCTTTACTTTACAGCATCTAACGGTTAATATTTATAAGAACGAACGTTTGCAGGGCATCAACATTGCCGTTAGCGAAAAATTCCACTAAATATTCAGGGTAGCCGAACAATTTTGCTTTTATTTCAGGGTATCCGAACTATTCTGCTTGAAGTGTTATGTAATATTTCCGCCAATATTTTATAAACCTAAGAGCTAAAGTATAAATTTTGTTATGTTTATTTAAGAAATACATTGAAGTTTCATAATTGTTAATCGTTTCTGACCCTGCGATTAGTTTATAACTAATACATTCTTTTTTACATGAACGCACTGTAGAAAACCTGAGTAGCCGAACTATTTTGCGTTTAGGTAGTATATGTCGAGCAGCACAGAGGCGGCAGGGCAGGGCAGGGTGGGATGTGACAGGGTGCAATATGAACAGCAGTAACTCCTAAACTACTCATCAGATTTGGACAAATGAGGTGTCATTGGATTTGTATGAATGCTCCGTGTAATAGAGGCTATATTACGAGCAACGCAGCGACGGCGGGGCAGGGGGGGGGGGGGGGGGGGGGCGGTATGTTCCTTCGTAGCTCCTAACCTATTCATCAGATTTTTACAAATGAGGTGTCATTGGATTTGCGTGAATGTTACACGTAACATTGGCTATACGACTATTACGACTTACAAAAGTTACGTTTCCACTAATATAAATGATCTTTTACAGACAAGTTATTGATACTTTTTTTTTAATGGAAACGAGAAATTTGGCACATTTTACGAGATCACTTAAACCACTTTCATAATTATGTGCACATATACACAATAAATGTATAGCTACTAAGTCTTGTGTTCAAATTTTAAAAGGGCAGCTTAAGCCGGAGTTGGGTTTTAGTTTTTAACTTTATTTTTATTTGTTCACAGGTTTCGCCACAAGCACGGATACAGAGGGTTGGGGAAGGGGAACTAATCCCTAAATAAACCCCTGAGCCCGAAGCTTTCAAAGCAGTCGTACATCGACACCTCCTTCAGTTAACTCCTTACATCAATTCCGATGTACAACTCCAAATCCCCCACCCCCTGGTAAAATCTTACATCCGCCACTGAACAAGACAAATTTAGAACTAGCAAAAACAATTTAAATATTTATTACAAAAATAAGTATTTCAATCTTCCTGTAATTTCCGGCTGTACATCTTCTGAAGTTATTTGTACAGCGACAGCCCGGTCGGTTCAGTAGTTACTAAGAAAACATATCCAGCAATATTGAAAACATGGTTTTGAGAAAAACGCGTTTGAAGATTTTAAAACGTAAGCGGCGCGCTCTGTTCTACCTTTGAAACTTAGGTATCTAAGCTTTTAAAAATGCAAAAGAAGTTCCGTTCTTTTTGACCCGTCACAGGAGAATAACCCCTTAGAGAATGAATTGCAGTTGCGACAAAAAATTTGTTTGGGTTGATACGATTGCATGTGCACTTACTTTTCAGTAAGTGAAGAATAATTTCGATATTGAAGCGGCTTTACTTATGTCTGTAGTGAGTATTCCTCATGAATGTTTTAATTTGTAAAATTCTTAAATTAATTATAACGAAAGGGAGGATGAGAAGAATTTTACCTCTAGCCAGATATTCAGTTGACGTTATTGCTTTTCTTACCAAAATATCTTTTTTAAAACAGTATGAAGTTTATAGGTGAGATGTAGATGATACCCCTGATGATCAAGAAGGTACTGCTCATCTGATGACTCCAATACTATGTATACCTAAGGACTAAGGATATAAGCTTATTTCATTTTTTTTGTATTCCTTAATTTTAAGTCTTCATGGCGATGCCTTCCATGAAACCTTGCACAACGGTATTTGGCATTTGTTGGGTTACGTTATGCCAGATAATTTTCATATTTTCGCTCGATAGGACAAAGTTCGGTAAATTTGGAGAATTAATTCATTTTGATACAAAATTTAAATTAAAGCTTCCGAGCCAGTGAAATGCTTTTAGATTGTTACCTTTCATTTCTCTTTGGTACTTTTTTCTTTTAAAAAGTAATTAGGTAGGGTTAATACCATTTCGCTGCTTGATTCTAATTACCTGTATACAATATTATTCCTCCAAAATCGACGCTAACCTCGACCCTAAAAATCTGTGGCGGAATTAACGTAAGATCGGAGTTTATGGAAAGGACAAAACTGAATGCAACTTCGAGCCAGACGAGCTTAACAATTCTTTTACTTCTTCCAACCATACTGCTCCATCTGCTTCCAATATTCGTAAATTTAGCATTAACCGCAATCGTGATATTACTCCAAGCAGTTCTGATCACAGCTTTTCTTTTCGTGGGGTGGATGTTACTGAACTTATATCGTCGTGTAACGCAATTAATTCTGAGGCAACTGGAACGGACAACTTATCGCCACGCTTCATTAAACTAATACTACCTATTCTCAGTATGTATATCCTTAACATAATAAATTTCTGTCTCACATCATCCTCGTCTCCCACTAGCTGGAAGGAAGCTATTATTCTTCCAGTACCAAAGAAAACTTCGCCAAAATCCCCGGCTGATTTTCGCCCAATCAGCTTACTTTGCTTTTTATCTAAAGTGTTGGTAAAAATAATGTACCAGCAAGTACTTGAACACGTGAATAGGAATATCCTTTTATCCCAATGGCAATCAGGCTTTCGAGCACTTCATAGTTGTGAAACTGCTGTATTAAAGATAACATCTGACATTAGAAGCACATTAGATTGTGACAAATTCACTAACCTTGTCCTCTTGGATTTTTCAAAGGCTTTTGATAGTGTTAACCATGGAATGCTTATGCAGAAGCTCTGTTCTTGTTTTAACTTCGTTAACTCAGCAGCATCTTCGTTGGACAACTTTCTGAGCGGCCGTGGCCAGCGGGTCAGGGTCGGTAATGCCTATCCTCAATACTGCCTCTACACTGTGGAGTCCCCCAAGGGTCGCTATTGGGTCCACTGTTATTCAGCTTATTCATAAATGATCTGCCAAAAGCTGTTCGAGATGTAAAAGTACATCTCTATGCTGATGATGTACAGGTGTATCTAAGCCCGCCTATCGGTCTTCTAGAGGATTGCTTAGCGCGTATCAATGCAGATCTTGATAGAATATACTCGTGGTCTTTAGACAATGGTCTGCAACTTAACCCTCTAAAGTCACAGTGTATATGTTTCTATAATAGCGTCTTTCATATGTCTGACGTCCCACCAGTGTTTCTAAACCATTCCCTGCTACCCATGCTGAATAAAGTTACCAATCTTGGAATACAATTAAATAGCAGTATGAAGTGCTGTGATTATGTCAAGGCGAGACTGGGTAAGATCTATGCTGGGCTGCGTAGACTTTGTTTATCGGCCGATATTCTACCTTGAAATACTCGTCTAACCCTGGTAAAATCGTTGATTCTTCCTCATTTCACTTTTGGAAGTGTTGTTTTCCCCAAATTGGATAATATTTGTGTACGTAAAATGGAGGTTGCATTCAACGACTGTATTAGATTTGTATTTAGTTTGCGTAGATTTGATCAGGTTTCCCCTTTTCGTTTTCGATTACTTGGCTGCTCTTTGGAATCTTATCTCGTCGAGCGCTTATTCTGCTGTTCAGCGTACTGCGATCAAATAAGCCGGAACTTTTCCAGTCCACTACATCTCATCGAAACAGAAACCTTGTAATGCCACGCTTTCATAAATCAGTTATGGAAGGTTCTTACCTCATCCAGATTATCAGATTATGGAATAGTTTACCCGTTACTTTGCAAACTGCAAGCACCGTCAATGCATTCAAAACGCAAATTCGAACTCACTTTGTATAACCCTCTTTATAATTTGTTTCTAATTTCTTTCTTGTCTAGGAAGCAGCTTTTGAAATTTTAAATTAAATCAAAATTAAAATTAAACTAAATTTTAACAGATGTAATTTTCTATTTTTCAACAACTCTATTATAATTCTTTCTGAACTATTTGACGTAGCCGATTTATTTTTTTTTAATTTCTGTTCTTAGTTTATAATAGCTCATTTCTGTTTTTTCTTTTTTTATGATCAGGAATTTATATTGCACTGACTTACTAGTTTGTACTCACAAAAGATTGTAAATCTTGTGTACACTTATGAGCAATAAATTATTATTATTATTATTGCAAATAAGAATCTTTAATCTTAAAATCCTCTAAGTAACAGCTTTCTTAGAAACATCTCGAGCGGACATTGATCTATTTGTCTTGTTAGTTCTTTAATACTGGTTAGTTTCCCCAAATTTTCGTCCGCTGATCCTTTTGGAGACCACTTCTTGGTCTGTCCTTTACATGCTGATCTGCCTTAAACGCTAAAACGCTACGTCGCGCAGTTTGATGCGTGGTATCGGCCAGTTTGGCTAGCTGCTTATAAGAAATTGAAGAATTTTCACTCTATTTGGTCAAAACTACCTCGCGCACTTTTTGCGTTACTATTCATGCTTTATGATGTTCACGCTTTGAAATCAAAATAAATAATGGAAACTGAGGAAAACATATTGTGCTAATCAGAAAAATGCCGCAGTAATGATTTTTTATGTAGCAACAGTCGGAACAAAAAACATATTTGTTTTACAGAACTTTCTTTACCAGGTTTTAGGTATAATTATAAAAAAAAATTTGAAAAAAAAATCACACTAAAAATCAATAACGGTGAAGGAAAACAAGAAACTTTATGCGATCTCGTTGAAAAGAATATTTCTAAGTCTAGGCCACAAATTGACATTGTCTGCCCTTATGATTTGTTGAGGGTCATTGCAAATGCCAAACGAATCGGAAATGGAAGCCGTTTGAATGAGATTGTAGTCGTTGATACCGTTGGACATTGGGATACGTGGCAACAGAACGATTTCTCCCTTAAGCTTTCTGTATAAAATGGTTGCTTCAATAACATTCCCTGTGATCCGTTTGATGACCAAACGTGTGCTGTTGCATAATCTTGGTGGGTTTAAATTACGAAGCAGAATTATCGGCGATCCAATCTTCAATCGCAGATAATGTGGTGGCATTCCTGGCATATCTAGTGAATTTAAAAATTCAGTTGGATAATTTACTGCTTCGTTTTCATCAACGACATTGTCGATTGATTTGAAAGACATCACTTCACATGGCAACGACTATTGTATCTGAAAGTTAATTTCGTCAACATAAACATTCTCTCACACTTCAGAAAAATTGTAGCATCAGGAAACGTTTAGATCAGCACAGAAAATGAAACAATGTTTAAGTGTGGCATTTTCTCTAGATGCGTAATACAGATGTCAATAGATTTGTTAACACCGCGAAAAAAATAACAAATAAAAATTTTCGTTGAAAAATTTTTTAAAAAAAAATGTAGATCTCGACAACAGCGCCATCTATCGGGTCCAAGCTGGAACCAATCATACACATTCACAAAATTTCATTGAAGTCGGTTGAGTGGTTTCGGAGATTAGCGTATACGAACACAGTGACACGTGATTTTATATATTAAGATTAAGTAATAACTCTGTAACTCCTAAACCGTTAAAATTATAATATTTTGTTGATAAGTACTATTACCTCCTTCAATATTGAACACTCAAATGCAAACACCTTGCATAATAGACCAACATCAGGCATAAACAAGCATTCACTGAATATTGACCATACTAAATCAATAAAAAAGATTTAACTTTTTTTAAATGATCGTCTGAATCTTTAAATATGTAAAAGCGTGCTAAAATATATTTAAATGTAATTTTCGCTGGAGTTTTTAACGATAAGTCATCATTTATAAAGTGTAGGTGATTCCCGACGTTAAACTAATTAAGTGAAAAATGTTTATTGTGGAAAAAACTCATTAAGTAAAAAATTTTAATTGTTAAGAAAGTAACGAGAAGAACGACTGAACTCAGTAAGTGTTATAATTCCTGTGGTTCTTCAAAGGTATAATTCGAACACTCTTTTTTGATGATAATTTTTCTAAGAATTTATTTTTTTAGAGCTCCATTCAGACGTAAATTGTTATTTCCTTCACAATAAAAATGTGTTGCTTAGTGAGTTTTACCTTTCGCGACAATATATTAAAGTTCACACAATGAAATTTAGTTCTCATTTAAATACTTTACAAGCGCTTAAACCACTAAGTCTTTCATATAAACTATGTTCAAAGTATTTTAACTAATGTTTACCTCAATTTTCAACGAAAGTGTACTTATTAAATAAATTACACCTTTTTTGCCAGACCCGGGAGAAATTTGTTATTATTTAGTAAAAGACAAACGGTAGCACTTCTTTTGTAAGTATTTAAATAAAACTAGTTTAGTTAGCTATAAATTAGATTTTGTTAAAGTATCTTTTTATAACTTTGCTTTTATTTATCGATATAATTGATTGCTATAAAACAAAACTGCATTTTTATTTCATGTTAACTATTCCGCGATGATCGAACTCACGAAAGGGTTAACGAAAATAAAAATACATCCCTAAGGTTGGTGGTCATGAACTGGCACAGGACTTTCATTTATTTCATTTATTATATTTCAGACCTTACACAATTAAGATACAAATCTTTTCGAAGTGTAGGCAAATAAGAATAACATTAGTATAAAAATAAAAATAAATAAGAAGTAAGAAAGAATGTAAATAACAAAGATATAAAATAATTCAATTAAACAAGAAAGTTGTAGAATACAGTGAGGTGAAAATAAAAACTAAAAAGAGCTTATTTATCTATTCAACTTCATTTAAGAGATAAGAAAACAAAATGTCTTTGAACCTGCTGCTGTTGTATGACCTTTTAATATTTAGCGGTAGCGCCTGAACAAAAAATTGTCTCTCAGTAGTAATACAATTAAAATGCGGAGTCATTATCGAAAGATTTCTAGATGATCGCAGAGAAGCAACCCTGTCACTGAGGTAACCGGGAAATCGGGTAATAAGAAGACTATTTAAAAAACATATCGAGCGATACTGAAAATAAGTCTTTAGAGAGCAACCGAAAATAGAGTTGGCATGCTGGGAAATGTGATCATGTCTCCGAAGTCCAAATATATATCGTACAGAGGAATTGTGAGCGACTTGTTATTTCCTAAAGGATACGGAATCCGTCTTGCTAAAAATCTAACTGCCATAAGTTAGAATGGGTGCGATAAGTGTCTTTACAAGATATAGACGTGTTTCGCGAGGTATAAAATGAGCGGATAAAGACAGTTTGCGTAGGGTTCCATAAATTTTAGCAACAAGACTGTCAATGTGACTATTCCAAGATAACTCACTATTGATCAGAATTCCCAGATCTTTAACAACTTTCATGTAAGGGATGACCATATTATCAATAACTATGGGAGGTAAGCAAGAACTATCAAAGTTCCGCTTGTAAATAGCAATAGCATTAGATTTCGACGCATTTAATACAAGTTTGTTTCTCTCAGCCCAACCTAATATTGCTATAGGGTCCTCACATAATCTATCTACTAGGTCATCAACAAGCCCTAGAGGACAGGATAGGTATATTTGAACGTCATCGGCATAAATATGATACTTACAATTTTTAACAACCATAGGTAGATCATTAATAAAACACACAAAAAGCAAAGGTCCAAGTATCGACCCCTGCGGCACGTCACTGGAAACAGGAAGCAGCCCGGCCACAGAATCACCACACACAACACATTGAGATCTCCCCCTTAAGTAGGACCAAATAAGCCTACTGGCACAACTGGTAAAGCCGAACTTACGACAAAGATTGTCTATTAAGAGATAATGGTCAACCTTATCAAATGCTTTTGAGAAGTCAAGCAATGCAAGGACAGTGATCAGTTCCGAGGAAACACTACAGCGAATGTCATCGGTTATTTTAAGCAAGGCCGTGATACAGCTGTGCTGAGCGCGGAAACCGGATTGAAAGTCAATCAACACAGAGTGAGCCTTCAATCAATCTGACAACCAATCAGTGTGACATCCTTTTTGCTTCAGACTCTGGAGCGCGTGGTCGATGTTCACCTTAGGCAAACTCTTGTTAGAAACCGTATGTCAAAATCGCATCATGCCTATTGCAAGGGAACAGAGCTAAGTGTAGAGCAAGGTCTTGTTCGGTGGATTTTAGCGATACTAAGATCAAGGTTAGTACAGTCCGGTAGAAGCCGCATACGCTGACGATTTGGCAATCATGGTATCGGGAAAGTTTGTTCCCGTAATCAGCGACATAGTGGAGAGCAAGGCCACCCACCAAACTAGAGAGCGGTAAATGAAAATAGGATATGCCAGAATTGTATCCATCGACAGGATCATCCATGATCGTCAAGTACGAGACAGGCTCGCGCAATGAGTTTTTGGTACCAATACAATTTAGTACTGAACATACTGAAAAAAAGACTTGCGATCATTCCATTTCCTGAAATATAGCAATTCGAGTAATTTAGCAACAGCTAATATGAAATTTTTTCGAAATTATAAACTTTACAATGTTTCCTATACTTTTTTATTTTATATTCGGAGTAATATTTAAGTAATAAATGGGGTGGACAAGCGATTTTTGCAGTTTTTAATTTCTTTTCATTAGCACTCATTAGTCAACCCAATTTTTTTCTAACGCATGCGAAAAAAGTACTACCTTATTATACGGTTTTGGCCCATTTCTTACAGCCGCTCTAAAACACGACAATTAACTTTTGCGACATCTCTTGAAACCACGCATAACTACTGAAATAGCGAAAAACACTGTCGAAAATTTGAAGACTGTAGTCTGGAATACGTAAACTTTTTTAGTATAAAAAAAAATTATTTGTGAGCAACCCTATTCGGTCCCAAAAAAGCTCTCATTCTGTCTTTTCCCGCACAACATCTCTTTTTAACTACATAGATGTTAATTCAACTAAACTAAACACCTATCTAGACGGCTGTATAGAGTTATGATCACTAACCCTGCCACGCCAACCTTTCGGTAAAAAAACGAAATATGTAAGTAAGTATGTAGAGATGTATGTATGTATGTATGAATGTATTTATGCATGTAGTTGGATTAACGTCTATATTTCGGTTTGTTGCGAAGGCGTCCAGTACTAAAGAAAGGCTAACTCTTTGGTGCTGCTGCTGAGGAAGCGGCAAAGGAGTATAGCTTTTCTCAATCAGAAATGTCGGTCGTGTAAAGAAACTTTAATATTTCTTAGGAGTTAGATGACCATTGTTGACAATTGTGGAAGAGTCATTGGGATAGTAGTTTTTTGGCGTGAGCTTAATGTCGCTGCGTTGAGTAGACGAAAAGATAAAAATAAAATAATGATGTGCTGACCGTGAAAATTACAAATTTATGAATTACCCTGTAATCCCCCAAACTGTCTAAACTGCCCCCCATATTATTTTTTATTTGGCTAATTAAAATAAAATTAATATTTCATATTTTGGCGCACCTTACATGAAACACCTTGTATATGAGGTAACTGGCAAAAATTATGTTAAAAATAAAAATCATACAGATAAAATTTAGGCGAAACCGAAGGAAAATAAACTCCTTGACTGGACCAAGCTAAAGTTGTGTTCATCGAGCTGTGAAAATATATGAAGAAACCGGGCCAATAGCGCACACAAACCAACAAGGCTCCAGCAGGAAGGTAATATTCAGGATGAGAAATCGGATGTCGAATAGATTCAATACCTCTAAACAACTCGCGAAATTTAGTGATGTTAAGATATCACCAGATCATGTTCATACAAAGGCAAAGCTCGTATGTTGCAAGGCACTAACAAATCATAGGCTTGATGAATGGAACAGGGTTTTTTTTTCAGGCGAAAACTGTTTCCAACTTATGCCAAAGTCTAATGTTCAAAAAGTTACCTTTCAGTTACCTTTCTAATGTTCAACCTCTGCCAGCTAAGCAATGTCTTCCATCCTGCGTCCATCCTCGAAGGCAGTATGGTGGTTGGTAAGGTAACAGTGTGGGACGGAATAGCATGCAATAGATGCTGACCTAGAGTTGATGGGAGCGCTGTTTCAACAGGATAATATATGTATGTCTTCATGTCATTACTAGCACCTTGAATTGGTTTAACAGCAGACATAACTATTTTATCATGGCCAGCGTTAAATGCAGACCTCAACATAATTTGTTTGGAAGATCAAATAATTAAAATATCTGATGCCTCAGGAGTGGCGAAATCTATCAAACGAAATTCTTAGAAATCTTTTTAAATTTTTGTCTCGCAGGAATGATTCTTGCAGTCGAGTTAAAAGGTTATTAGTTTTAACGTTGAATGAGTATTTAGAAACAAAGTATTCTTGGTCGTGTCTTTTTACGCATGTGTTCTCTGGTTCCTTTAACCCCTTGTGGAGCATAGGGCGTCTATTACACCGACTCTCACCTGGTCCGGTTCTGCGCCAACGCCTCTAACTGTGTCCACGATCTGTTGATCTGGGTACCTTCCCTCTCGACGGATCTTCTGCATGTGTTCAATTCGGCGTCCTGCTGTGTGATGTTGTTTGCCTCTTTTCTTAGTGTGTGGCCTATTCCCACTTTCGCCTGCGAATACTGGTGTCAATCCCGTCTTGACCTGTAAGTCTGTGCAGGTCTTCCTTGGTAATGATCTCCGGCCAACGGATTTCCAGGTGCGTAAGGTGGTTAATTTTAAAATTCCCTATTTATTTTTTAACTTGATATTCAACGATATTTGATTAAAAAATCTTGGAAGCCGGAGTTTTTTTTATACATTTGTCTGTTGTTCCTGTTCTAACGCAGCACTATAAATTTTAAAAACTAAATTATTTAAATGAGAAATGTGTAAAAAAACATTTTTGTATAAAAACACTTTTAAAATGCGTACATATTTATATCCATATTGTGTTTGGCATATTTTGTGATATCAGAGGCCAGCTGCGATCTGCTATGTTTTATTCATTTTTTGTTGTTTATCATTCCATTGTATTTTTGTTGGTTTTCCACAGGTGCGATTTATTTACTTTCGAATTTTTAAAATCTTTTCATTTCTGTACGTATATAAATACCTATAGTCATTCTTCATTATAATAACCTACATAAAATAAGGTCAAGTCCACTTAATTTAAATAAAAGTAGTGACATTGGGAAAACAATTTCGGCCTTCTATTGTCTTCCATTCTGTTAAATTGTTCTCCAGCCTTGTACTATATTTGGTCGTAAAATCACTAAAATTACGCACTTTGAAATGCACTGGTAAATTAAAAGACATATATGTAAACTTATATAATTTTTTTTTTGATCCTTTTGCATAAAGAAACTTTTGCGTCCAGTGTTGCCAGGTTTTTACATTCTCCTATAAAAAAAACAGTGATCTTCGACAAGACCCTCAATACAGCATTTTAGCGGTAGGGTCAATCCATATCAAATCGACCAATTTAATTAGTAACGGTCGCTGACAAAATTTATTAATTTTTTATTTTTTTACTTAAATTTATACTATACTTAGAGAGTTGAAAAAGGGTATTCATTAATTTTTTAGATTTTTAGTTTTTTTGTTTGAGCCGCCATTTTGTATTGGTGCCTCAGCCTATTTTGCATTTTACAGAGGTTTGTGTTAAACGCTGTAACTTCACAGTTCAAACAAAAACCATGTTAAATAACATAAAATGTACAATAGCTTGTGTATAAAGTTTTCTCAAGACCGGTTAATAATAGAGACAAATCTGTTAGCAGAATTAGGACTGTAGCGACGAAAAGACAAGGGAAAGGCTGCCTACAATATACCTTGAAGAGGGAATTACAAGGGAGTTATTGGCATGCGTCGAAAGTCGCGGAGTACATTTTTAATGTAATTTAATGTTTAATGTTAATTTATGTAACATTAATCTCATTAATTGTAATAAGTTTGGAATTAAATAAAAAGCATTTTAGGGTTAGTATGAGTTTAATTTCTTTAAATTGCCGATTTTTATCAAATTCCCCAAAAGGTTTTCTACATATAAATTTCTTCATCTCTTCTTCACCTGGACCTGCTGTGCCTTTTTCAAAAGGTAATAAAGTGAGAAATTTAATAAAAATAAAAAGCACATGTATTAAATGCATAAGTTTCGGAGAGAATTTGGGAAAATACGGAATTTAAGGTAACTCAAAACATTTTTTTTCACTTTCGAAAGTGGAAAGGTCATTGGGATAGTATTTTTTTGGCGTTTGTTTGATGACACTGCGCTGAGTGGATCAAAAATAAAAAATAAATAAAAAATCAAGAATTTTAAATAATGGTTAGTTTCGCGACCTGGAATAAATACTAATTGTAACTTTGTGACTTAAGTAATTCGTCGAGCGTGAAAAGCCTGACAACGTTACAAAATCATGAACCAACACATTCTACAGTTTATGTTTAAATTTAGACAACAAAATATTATTTAAGTGTATTTCTAAAGTCGAGACACGCTAATCTCCCAAATCACTCAACCGATTGCAATGAAATTTTGTGAATGTGTATGGTTGGTTCCAGGTTGAAAGATAGGATAGTTTTGGACCCGATAGGTGGCGCTGTTGTCGAGATCTCAAAATTTTTTTTATGTTTTCAACAAACATTTTGTTTTTTTATTTTTTTTTTTTAGATTTCTCACCCAAAAATACATACAACCACAAATTTTAACTTTCCTAAACCCCCACCCGTCAATATTTTTTAATGCGGTTTCAAGGATTTTTTATAGGACAAAAGGGTTATAATTCATTTTGTTTAAGTAGCAGAATTCAAGTTGTGTAAGCTTTCAAGAAGTGGCGGTATAAACAAATCTATTGACATCTGTATTACGCATCTAAAGAAAATACGACACTTCCATACCACACAGGTTCTAGTCGAGCAATTTCAAAAAATTAAATTTTTGGTTTTTGCATATTTTAAATCCTTATAATGTCTAGAATAAGCCTCTAAAACGATTTGACAAAGTTCGGAAAAATGTACAGCCAATTTAATGCGAACGCGTACCGGCTGAAAATTATGCCTACGCGGTCTTGCCAAAGGCAGATGTGCACCGTATTGTTTGCTCAACAGGTATAAAAAATTCTTTTATATGTTTGGACAAAATAATGTTCCTTGAATATAATAGACAAAACCAATTTCACGAGAAGAGGAAGCATTGCTCTATGGTCCAGGAATAGCTGACTAGCTGTAAGAAACAAAAATTATATTTTTTCCCACGTTTTTTCTATGTCAAACTTTAAAAGCGTTTTTTCAAAACCGTGTTTTAAGACACGCCGTGCAGAGTTGCAGTCGAACCGTTCAACCGATTGACTTCTTTTTTCTATTAAATAAAGATTATTGAATTTAGGGGGCCATGGACCAATTTCAACAACAAATATTAATATTTACTATTTTTTAACTATAACTATGAACAACAAAAAAGGGGAAAAAGATCGGCTTTTTTCTTCAAACGGTCGCTATTTTATCAAAAATCACTGAATTTTTCTAAAAGTGGTCCATGGCCCCGCAAATTTACTCTACTTAGCAAATAACTTTGATTTTTGTCCTTCAGATAAAAGAGGAAGGCGGAATCCTGCACGGCGCAGCGCGTTGCACGGCTCCAGAAGCTCGTGGATATCTCGCAAATTTTACTATTTAAAGAATTAAAAAATATTTTTTTTGAACTTAAGTAAATGTAATAATAAGTCGAATTATATATTATTTACCTTCTTCTATTAGAAAAAAAATTCATAAACTTCAGCCATTTTACATTCCGCTCGACTAGAACCTACCCTTAAACATTGTTTCATTTCCTGTGCTGATCTAAACGTTTCCTTGCCGCTACAACTTTTCTGAAGTGTTTCACGGATATACGAACATACACAACGTGTGAGTCTAGTTTTATTTAGTATTTGAGTAAAATACCGCGAAGAAGGTCAAACCGTAATAATGCACGCAGCATATGAGCAAACAACACGACGCCAACAAAATGCCAGAAACAATAGAACGCGTGCACAGATGACAATATGTAAAGACAAATAGACCGCTCTGTTCCTGGCAATTGGAGGTTTGTTCCAAACACAATTGTGAAACAAGTATTCTTGCATTGATTGATTCTTCAATATTTGCAATTTGTGTGTCTGTCTGTTTGTCCGGGCTAATCTCGAAAAAAGTTTATCCGATTTCGACAGGACTGTCACAAGAAGGTTCAGTATTTCCGCAGGCATAGTTTAGGAGAAGTGGGGAGAGTTAGTGGAGGGAGGGAGGGGCGGGGTTGTAGGAGGAATCACATGTCAAAATAATGGAAAACGGCCGATGTTGGTGTCAAATCCATATTTTTCGGGGTCAGTAAGATTAATAATGACACTCCGTATGGATGTGTGGGGGGGGGAGAGTGACATGTACAAAACATCAAAAACGATCCGGTTCAGAATTTTCTTCAGCATAGTTTATGCTACTACGAGCGGTGAGTTTTGGAGGGGGAGGGGGGATTGGCATGCAGAAATAATCGAAACGACCGATATTAGTGTCGAACTCCTACTTTTCGGGGTCAGTAAGATAAAATAATAACATAACCGATGCCTTTAAATGATTTGGTAATACGACAATCCTAGGAAGGGGGGGGGGGGTAGACAGTCACATGTACAAAGAATCGAAAGCGATCGATATTAGTGTGAGAATCCATAGTTTTCGGTGTCGCTGAGATGAAAAATTACTTAATTAAGGAAATGAAATGTAAATAATATAATCGATAACGACACTCACTTACTAAAAGTTGGAGCAACGCTGGACACACGCAACTAGTAATATATAAAATAAGTAAATGTAACACCGAGAATTACACCAAAGCCCTTATTAAGCAAGAACAGTTCAGTTTAAGTGAAAATTTAACTTATGTCTATTAACATTAATTAGCTTAACAAGAAACTGTGATAGAGCTACATAAATGAAAATGGAATTAAACGTGGAAACAGCCATCCTCATCGATTTATTGTTAGCATACTCGTTAATTAATAAACGATAGAATATCTGGCATGACAATGAGAAAGCAAATTTTACGTGACGTCAGGGCACACCAGATGAGACAGCGAGGTGAATTATATAGATACATAGCCATATAAATATATTTGAAATCACTCTTACATATATTTAATTAGACGAATAACTATTTTTATGTACATTATTGAAATAAAATCAAAACTATTATCCTTATAATAAAATCTGTAAATTCATTATGCATTTGATGAAATAACTTTAACATAGAAATTATTAATCACAGCAAGAGTTATTTCTTGGTAACCTTCGCTTCGGATAGTTATTTCCAATAGTGTGTATTAGTCAATAGTTATCGTGATTACTTTTAAAATAATTGACGTGAACTTCTGTTAAAATTACGCGGATATAGAGTTTTTAGAAATTTGTATTTTTAAGTTTGTGAGCAAGAAAAATTGTTTGGTTCTTTTGATAGTTACGTTTTTGTAACATTCAGTACTTTTAATTGTACCACTCTTATAGCCATGAGCGAAATACTCATTTTTAACTCTGGATTTTGACATGAATTAAAAGAGGAGGAGAGCATTACTACAAATAGCTGCTCAAAAAGCAACTGAATTAGTGTCCGACCACTGAACGCAAAAATGCTTCATTGAGTAGCATGAAGCAGATTTAGTAAAAATCTTGAACGCTACTCAGACAAACGTCAGATGCCGTAATGATTCAGGGCCGACTCAAACCTTGGTGTAGTGATTAAAAAGTGAAGTTTGGTTGTATAAATAAGCCTGAGTAATAGCCTGCTGAGTTAGTTCTGATTTAACCAATTAAAAAACTAAGTTTAAATAAAGGTTAGTAAAGGAAATTGTAAACGAATTGAACGGTATGAATGCAAACAAATAAAATATCAGTTGTTTTATTTGTTTAATTTGCACCTACTTCAAAATGTCGTAACAGATATAAAATTAAAAATTATGTTATGCTTTTTTGCGCTTTTTGTGAAGTCGGTTCAACTTTTTTTTTTAAAACTATTTTTATTTTCACTTTTTAGTGTCTTCTACTCTATACAACGAAAAAAGAACCATCCAAATCGGTCCACGCGTTCAAAAGTTACCCACTCCCCCACCTCCATCCCACTAAAACCTTTTTTCTTGTGGTATCAATCAAGGAACATACTCCCCCCAACAGAAAAAGAATCATCGAAATCGGTCTACGCGTTACGAAGTTAGACTACCTCTCCCCCACCGCCCACCATAGGACCAAATTATTCTCCTATTAGCAATATACAACAGCAAAAGAACCATCCAAATCGGTCCACGCATTACAAAGTTCCACCCCAACCCCACCCCCACCAAATTTTTTCTCATGGTATCAACTAGGGAACATACTCGACCCAACAGAAAAAGAATTATCCAAATCGGTCCACGCGTTACGAAGTTAGACTACCCCTCTCCCCACCCTAGGCCAAATTCTTTTCTCCTATTCGCAATAGGGGATCATACTCTGTACAACAAAAAAAACATCCAAATCGGTCGACTCCTTACAACATACTCTGCCCAACAAGAAAAGAATCATCAAAATCGGTCACGCGTTACGAAGTTATGCGCGGTCAGACATAAAAAAAAATACACGTCGAACTTAGAACCTCTTTGTTTTTGGGAAGTCGGTTAAAAATTGAAGTGTGTTTGTGATTTTGAAACATTTGCATCCCTTTATTTATATAACGAAGCACAAAATATCTTAAATTTAAATCTTATCTGTCTGTCTGCAGGAGCAGTCATAATTCAAAAACCATTTAACCGATGAAATTAACACAGCTTACCGATTACATTTCAACATAGAGTTTGTTTTATCATGATATTTATAATCGTTCCGAAGCAGCACTTCAGAGTAGTAAAACTCCTTCGTCTAGCTTTTTATATTGACATTTTTCCTCAATTCCTAGGAGATCTTTATCATTTCGATGTGACTAAAGAGATCTGAACAATAGAACAAAACGTGAAGAAATCTCTATAAAATTCTCATGGTTTGCGTGTTTGAACGTTTTTAGCTTAATTCAAAATAATAGATTTTAATAATACCTTTATCAACATGTTTCTATAAAGCTAAAAGTTATCTTTTAGTTAGAGAGATGAGCAATAAAGTCCAAGGTGTAGAAATCTGTAAGAAATCTATATAATAACCTTATGTTGCTCGGAAGTTGTCGGTAGTTTAAATGATAACATACTACTGTACCATGCGCTTTCTCCTGAATCATAAATGAACATAAAAGTAGTAAAATTTTGCCTGTATAAAATTTTATTAATATAATTAATTTTACTTTTTTATTATGCCCCCAAATATTTCATTACTACGGAGACAGCTATGATTTCATAAGGCGACAAAAATTGAAAAACACAACCTGATAGATTTGTCTTATTTGACAATCATGGCAACACTTCACTTGACCGCCACAAAAGCAAAATTCTTATCATACGTACAGGGCTTTTACTTAAGATTTCCTCTCGTCCTTTTTTCTAAGGGCATCTCCTTTAGTTACTTTCTCGTTGAGCCCCGCATAGATAAAATGCTACAAACTTTGCGTGCTCTGATTTAGAACTTGTATATTTGGATGACACTATTGTAGGTTTGATTAGGTTAAGGTGGCGGCCTCAAAAGCCTCACATAAACCACCTCGGGTCCGTAGCGTTACCACGTTTGAGTGCCCTATATCCTAGAGATGCTGTGTTGCGACCGTCGAGGCGCTGCCTTATTTAAATTATAGGTACGCGTCTCAGGAGATGTTCTATTGTTTCATTTTTGTCGAGTTCCTGACAATGTCTGCACAGGTCGGTGTTCGATACCCAGTGGCCAGTGTAGACTATTATAATTGAGCTTGTATTGGAGACTTGCATTGCCTCTAGAGCCTCTAATTCAGTTTCTTTCTTGACGAGATCATCAGCCGCTTCATTCCCAGCTATACCTCTGTGTCCTGGTACCTAACATACATAGTTGCACTATTCTATTCCGGCTGAGACTTTGCACGGCTCCGTAACAGTTGCGCGTCGTTTTAGATTTAAATTCGGTGGACCACAGAGCTTTTAGAACTGCTTGGCTGTTCACGTAAAGGCACCTATCGCCAGCATACTGAGAGCCATTACTTCTCTGAAATTCCTATTGAAGTCTCTAAACGGTAGTATGTAGTCAGTGTCCACAGTGAGACTTTCTCCCAGGCTGCTGTGACCGTAATTCCATATCTTGAGGAAGGTTCCTTATGACGCAGCATCGTTTTTAGCGTACAGGTCCACAGGAGGGAGGAGTAAAATAGTATCTAGGTCACGGGAGGACGTTGATTTGAACGCCCGTGTGATGCCGATCCTTGCCAGTCTTTGTGTGTGTTCCAGTCTGGAGAGATAGGTTTTTTTGTCTATAGCTGGCCATCAAACCATAACTCCATAGAGCATGATTTGTCGCACAATCGCCATATAAACCCAGTGCATTATGTGGGGCCTTAATCTCCACTTTTTCCGGAAGAGTCTTTTGAATGTGTAGAAAGCTTTATTCGCTTTAGCAATTTTTTCTTCTACATTTAGCTTCCAGTACAGCTTACAGTCTAGAATGAGTCTCAGATATTTGGCATGGGACCTGAGTTCCAACCGCATTCTGTCCTCGCGCTCGGTGTTTTTATAGTAGTTATGTACCTTATAATTCCTTTTGAAAAGTACCAACTGTGTTTTACGCGAGTTAATGTTCAGAATTTTTCTTCCTGCCCAGGAGCTTAGCTTCCTTAGGGCTCTTCCCATAAGTTCGGTAACCATGCTCAGGATCTTACCTGACATAGAAGGGGCAAAAGAACACCACTCTGTAGTGTGCCTCTATGTACCATTTAATTAAGTGAAAAACGGATTATTAATGTAAAATGTTTGTAGAATTAAAAAAAAAACTTTCCACTATCTTTTTTATATTACAAATATTTTTAAAACATTTTTAGAAAAGTTGCAAGATTCATCTTATTTTTAGATAAATAATTATTTAAAAGTTATGAAATAGTTATAAATAAAATCTAAAAGGCCACACATGAACAAATAATTTGGTTTATAAAACTTATGTATTTCAAAACCAAAGAAACTTTTAAGAAAAACAATTTCTAAAACTTAACATAAACTTATAAATTCTTTTCCATTATTATAAAACATTGGAATAAAAATAGTTCACATTTATAAATCTATTTGCACTTATATTAATTAACTTTATTTCGTAGAGTTTTAATTTTAGGGACATCATAGGTACCGCGAGTTGTGCGGTGCTTCTATCTTACATATAATCTCACTCAGCAGATACTCCCAAATATCTTCTTTTTCTGGCCATCCAGTAATGCCCACTCATCGTCATTGTTAACTTCCCACATATAGGAAGTTGTTGTAATGGGTCGGATTATCAAAATTTTTAGTTTTAAATTTTTTTTACATTTCAAAGTCACCATAGTGTTTTACGCATGTTTTTGAACACATGTATTTATGTGTGTGTGTGTGTGTGTGTGTGTGTGTGTGTGTGTGTGTGTGTGTGTGTGTGTGTGTGTGTGTACGGACCCACTTTTTTCGACAACGAAATCTCGCGAACAAAAAATGATACCGACTTCGCTATGGTGCCATTCGAAGCGTATTATTGTCAATAAGAGCTGAAAGAAATTTAATCAATTTCGGTTCAGCCGTTTTTTTGTTTCAACAAAAAAACTGAATAAAAAGTTGATTTTAGACTTTTTTGAAAAGGATTTCTTCGATATAATTTGTTCTGATGACGATCGGGACATCAAAAAGTCGGATAATAACAATTTATTATGAACAGAAATTGTTTATAATGATGAAAAATTGTTTATAACAACAAATAATTGTTTATAACAATAATAAATTTATAATCATAAAAATGGTTTTACCTGGTTGAAAATTGATTATGAAAATTGGAAATTGAATACAAAAGTGAAGATTGTTCATAGCAATTGAAAATTCTTATAAACAATTGAAATGTTTGTTACCACAAACATTTTTTTTATGAATAAACTTTGTTTATATCAATTAAAAATGGTCTATAACAATTGAGAATTGTTTATATCAATTATAAATTAATGTATAACCAAAATTATTAATAACAAATGAATTCCAAACAGAGTGCATTTATTTGGTTTTCATTAAAAAATAGTGCTATAACGGAATAATTTTTTTAAAAATTTTTTGCATCTAATTACAACGAAATTATCATGATAAATTAAATGCATTAATTTATTTATTTATGAATTTTAAATATCAATTTTTTAAGTATTTTTAAATGAGATAAAAGTGGGCGAAAGTTTTTTTTTTTTTAAAAAGATTCATCTGATCTAATTGGTTCTGATACAACTCGATACTTTAAAAATAAAATCCAGAACTTTTATAGTTTTTTGTAATATTAAAAAAATGATAAAAAAAACCATAAATAATTGATATTAATTATAAATAAAACGATAAATCGAATAGTATGAATTTTATTGAGCTTTCACTAACTCGTTTGTACTATGATCATGAAATTTATCGCTATTAACAATTAAATATTGTTAATAATTATTAAATATTGTTAATAACAATTGAAAATTGTTATTAACTGGGAAGTTGTTCGTGTGAACCTCAAGGGTCGCACCAATGATGCGACACCCAGAATCTGGACCCACCCCACTAGTTTGAATTTTAAATTTCGTATTCTCGATGCTGATCACTGTTCCAGGGAAATATTCAACTTCATAATTTACGATGACAAAATCTCCACCATTCCACATTGGTAGGTCGGAAATACGTTAATACATGAAATCCTGTCTTCTACCTACTTCCGACCAGGGGTCGATAATACGTTTATGTCCATAATGTCGGTGGCGCAATTGCGACCGTACTCTTTTATTGTTTTTCCGTAAATAAACCATAGTAATTAATAATTATTTTTATATGTCATCAAAGATCAATGTGGATTGATACGAAAAAATGAGATGAATTAATTTATAAGCTTAGATATTATATACAAAGTCCTTTAAATGAAAACTCGGAATTTAAGGATTTCGATAAGATTTTTATTGGTAAATGGATTCTTCACTAATAATCGTTTTAATAAATGAAACATATTCAAGTTAGCTATTTGCAATTTTCAGTATATTAACATGAATAATGAAAATATATGTTCATACAGGCCTTATATCGCGATTATGCTTTAAAAAAAAGTTATTAACAAAAATAAAAAGTGGTCTGAAATAAAAAGATGGTCGGAGATCGGTGACTTTACGTTATACGAAGATTTCCTGTCAGTCGCTCAATTCACAATATTTTTACCCAAAAATTTAACAGAAGATTCTTGAAATGTTGTACTATTATGTTCTTAACTTAAAAATAAATTTATATTTACCATATTGTTTGTTTGTTTATTTCAAAATTTGTTTAAAATATTGTAAATTAACCCCCCCCCCCCCGTATTTAGTCGATTTCAATAATTTTTTTCTTCAACTGTTCAGAAAACATACCGCTATGTTTTCCCGATTACGATTTGCAAAATTTTATTTTGTTCCATTTTTATAGTCTCTAATAGGTCAAAAAATAACGTAACAATTGGAAATTTTTACAAATTGTTGCATAACTTTTACAAATTGCAAAATAAAAAAAATCTGTCTCGGGAAAACATAGCCAACGTAACTATGATTATAAAGAATATCAATTTTCAGATTACAGATTACCCAATTGGCCACAACTTTGCTTAAGCGGGACCCATGCAGTTTCAAGATCAATGTCATCAATGACGTTTCAAGGTCGCGAGAGTTATTTATTTTCATCTTCAAAAGTAAAATTGAAAAGTCAAAACATATATCTTCGAAATAAAACAAAAATTTTTAAAATATATTCAGTAGATCCTTCGCAATTTATTCCCCAAAAAACCGCTCAATTTCAGGCCTCGAGAGTAGAGGACCCCCTTAAATGAACTGAATTCTGTAGAAGTACTGAAAGAGGCTGGGACATTCTTTCCGGCTACATTAAAAGCTATTTTTATATCTCTAGCCCAGCCATGTACCACAAGGACCATCGAAAGGTGTTTCTCTACGTTGCGGCGTGGCTGAGATCTACAATGACTGAACAAATACTGAACGTTACAGATATATTGGGAAAATTCGCGGAAGGTCCAAGACGCTTAGTATTTGATTGAACTTTTGTTATTTTATTATTTTGTAATATTAATCAACTTTTTATTTTTATAGAATATAAAAAACTAAACCATAAATAAAAAACAAATGTAAATAAATAAAAGATTAAGTCTGAGTTTTTAGCCCCTCCCCCAAACGAATATCCTGGCTACGCCCTTGAGTACTACTACCAGAAAGTAATTCTCTTTACAAAAAAAAAATACAATAGCACTTTTTTGGAACTAAGTCTTCTACTTGACATTTCATTGTAGAGTAGTTATAATAGTTTTATGATGTTAGTTGCTCATTTAGTGCTAATCTATATGAATACTACTATGTCCTATGAGTTATAAGGGATACTTTTCTGGCTTTACTATAAAATATTTTCGTTATTCACTTCACTCTAAGACTGTATTAAAAATTAATTAAATGTTATCGTGGCCAAATTATTTATGATAACGTAAGGTAAAATTTATTAACACAGAAAATAAACGATGGTTATTATGGCGATGTAAAGTATAATCGATGTAAGAATTAAAAAGATCAAGAACATGTTAAATACAAATGATTGTTTGATATGTGTACCTAATCTTTAAGCGATAAGTAGAACTGTATGAAAAAAAAACATTGTTACACAAAATTATTTTTCGGCCACAGTTATCTTAATGACATTGTACTCTATCAAATATAGATCTTTCGTAGATTTAATTTTCTAGATATTGAGCATTCCTCCATCTTACGAGTCAACAACAATTGATACGATTATTTATAACTTCTATCTTAAATAACATCCGAGGGATTTTCTGAAGAAAAAACTGCTTTTAGGCTGTTCATAATTCTTCATATACATAAAAAAAACATAAAAGAACTTTTTTTTAAATATCATTCACGCTTTACCTTAACCGCTTAACTTAATAGATTCGCAGAAAAGCGAATGATTTATAAGCACACATAAACACGTGAGTATGCACATATTGATTGATAGGTTAAAAGCAGTATAGTTAAACTAACACATCATTTAAATTAACTTAAGAATGGTAACTCACGTTAATGGAAGAATACCAAGGCAAGTTTCGAAAATAAAACAGTGCCACTGAACAATCACTTCGAAATCACTTTAACAATAAATATGAACTGATGAACACACTTCACATAGTACTCTTGTTATTGTTGCACAATTCGAAAACTAGTTTAATTGGAAATACTACAAAAGCCCAAGAGCACTGATCTTAACCAGGCAATCATCAACCGCGCCGTCAGCCAACTAAGCTCGATTGCGAACTGAGCTTGAGCTCTTTTGCGATAAAGTGCAATCTGTACGACACCAGACGGTACCACATTCATTAATCAAAGAAGTACAGATAAGAAGGAAATGTTTGTGTTGCTGTTGATTGTAAAGAATGAACATATCAACTTATTCAGAAACCTATCGGATAAAATGTTACGTTATTTGACGAGGCGAATTCAGCAAGTTTATGAAATACTGTTGTAGCAGATTGATAAAAAAGTGAAAATCATTTAATAATGTTTGCTTTCTTGCTTTTTCACGCACTCTTCTTTGGAAGATTATAGCAATTATAATAAAATTGTTCTTATTGTTACGAAGGCAGCTTATGACGGCCGGTTCTTACCCATAGTAATTGGAGACATATTGTGCAAACGAAAATAAATTTATTTTTCGTAAAATGTTTTTACTGGTATTTACTTGGGATTAATTCTAGTTTCAATAATTATCTCTCTAGTCATACTAAAAATAAATTTAAAATTGTATAAAGGGAGACCTCGTAGTACAATTTTTTAGGTGCTCGTGTTTATTTTATTTATTTTTTTTTTACAAATAAACCTAAACCAATTCTGTTTTTTGGCATTTATTACTGAATGAATGCTTATTGAAAAATAATTTATTGAATAAAAAAACAAGTATAGCGCAGTCGTCACAGGAGCTGTAAATCAGTCCAGCAAATCTGCGGGGGCAGTGACCAATTTTTTTTTAAATTTCGGCAGTTTTGAAAAAACCTTCGATCTTTTTTGTTTTGTATAAAAATAATTTTTAAAAAATGCACAAATTAAGTTAATTAAAAAATGCTTCGTTGCAGGAAAATTACTCATTTTGTGAGCATGTGTACAAAATTTCCGCACAATCGGTTGAATAAATTGCTCAGAATCGTGGTCACCGTTTTAAAAACATTCCGGCAAAGTGCGAGTCAGACTCGCGCACCGGGGTTCCGTACCTTGGAAGGCTGCTAATTTCTTTAAAACGTCGTTTAATTTTTCCTGTAATATTTACATAAACCTCTATCAACTCTAATTATTTCAAGTTTTTCGCTTGGAAATTTGGGAAATAAGGTAGGGGAAATGGTATTTTTCAGACATTTTTTATCATAAGTCCATGCTGTATAAAAGGAAACGACAATATACAAAAAATATAATATTAACTAGACAAACAAAAAATTGTATGGGGGGGGGGCAATCTCAACCGCTTGGTGATTCATAAATTTAAGTTTTTCGTGGTATGCACATTACTCTTTTATTTTTATCTCTTGATTTACCCAACACAGCAAACAAACGCTAAAAAACAACTATCCTAAGGACCTTTCCAAAAATGTCAACACTACTGATCTTACTCCTACCATTGCACATCCCTACGGCAGTCCAAAATGTGCAGCTTCATCTTTATGCTGATGATGTTCAGCTTTATTTGAGTAGACCGGTTGGATTATTGGAGGATTTATTTGCTAGAGTTAATGATGACCTCTAGAGAATTTCTGCTTGGTCATTGAACAATCACCTCATACTAAATCCTAGTAAGTTCCAAAGTATAGCTTTATATGGCAACACAAAGTTTAGGGTAAATGAATTACCGTCTGTTATTCTTAATAATAGTGTTTTGCCTTTTGTAACCAAAATTAATAGTCTGGGGGTGTTACTGAATACTTCTTTGAGGTGTTGCGATCATGTCAGTGCTACTCTTGGAAGGATATATGGTGGATTAAGAAGGCTGTGGTTGTCTGCCGATGTATTGCCTCTTGAAATGCGCTTAAAGTTGGTTAGAAGTCTTATATTATTTCACATATGGTAGCTTTATTTACCCTTGACTCAACTTGCAGGCACAGGGTAGAGGTTGCATTTAATGACTGCATTCGATTTGTTTTTAAACTGAGCCGATCGGATCACATTACTCCCTTGAAGGTTTCTTTACTGGGTTGTAATATTGATGTATACTTAAAGCGTAAGGCCTTATTATTTTTGTTTAATTTAATTCATTCTGAAGAACCAATATATCTTGCTGAGCACATTCAACTTTTACAGTCGCGGAGAGGTCGCAGGTTGCTTATTCCTAGGCATCATTCGTCAGTCCTTGAGGGTTCTTACTTTGTCCAGCTCGCTCGACTTTGGAATTCTCTTCCTGCAAGAGTTCAGGATGCTTCTTCTGTCAATGAGTTCAAACGTCTTATTTCTTTTTGTGACTTATAACTTCTGGTTCGTGTGTGAAAGGTTTTACAGTATTTTTTATATTTATATGAATTTTTAAAACTATACATTTAATTTATTTATATGATTATTTACTTATTTCTTATTATTTACAAATTCAATTTTCGCTTGCTTTACTTTCAAATTATTTATATTTGCTTTATGATATATAGTAGACTTTTATTTGATTTAATTCTTAGTAGCTTCATTGTTCACCATAAATTGATTTATTTTCTAAATTGACTGTAGCGTACTGTTAAAAGTTCTTTAAACTTGTGTATGCACTTTTATATTTGAATAAATGAAATGAAATGAAAATTGCAGGTACAGTCACTGCCAAAAGTGAAAAAAATGGTTTGCGATTACCTAAAATTCAGCATTTTCCCAAATTTTTTCCGAAATTCATGCAATTAGTATACCTTTTTTTTATTTTTATAGGATTGCCCATCTTACAACCTTTCCAAAAAGGTACAACATGGCAAGGTACACACAGGATTATAAAAACCGCATCCTTAGAACTCCCTGAGGAAATTTTTTAAAGAAACAAAATTTTCAAGATAAAAGGTCGAAAATGTTTGTTAATTAATTAATTTTAATTATTGTTGTAAAAAAATGTAATTTTGTTTTATTGCCGATATTAGCTTGTGCTAGCTAGAATTCACACCCAAAGAGGGGTATTTACACGGACTTCCAAAGATTAAGAGAAACAGGACCATTCATTTTGCCGCAAGTGCTTAATAATAGTAAAATTTATGCGGACCTTTTGGACAATACACTGCCAGATCTGGTAGAGGAGAACCCTCTGGATAATCTTAGGGGAATGTTTCACCAACACGATGGAGTACCAGCGCATACGGCTAACATTGTGAAGGTAATACTAAGTGAAAAATTTCCTAACCGCTGGATTGGACGAGGTGCACCGATTCCTTGGCCTGCTAGATCGCCAGACCTGACCATAAGAAAAAGTACAATGGGGAACACAGAAAAATGAAGTTTATTCAAGCCCAGTCAACAATAGGGAGGGTTAAGTTAGCCGAATTAGGAATGCACCGACGAAAATACAGAAAAGGCATGCATACCACGAAAAACAGATTTATGAATCACCCTGTAACTCCCAAACGCTTGAGATTGCCCCCACCCAATGCAATCCAATTTTTCGTTTTCCTAGGTGAGATCTATCACCCTACTCATTTTGGCACGTCAGATCTGAAACACCTTGTATTTTATAATGTGAATATGAAGCCATTTCATATGATACCCACCACCACTTGACCTAGTAATCGCACTTTTAAATGTTGACCACCCTTTCTTGGGGGAATACAAAATTTCAATAAAAATAAAAATATTTTTTAAATTTTTCGGTTTGCTATAAAAGTGGATAAGCATTATTTAAACTATTCAAAATTTCAAGTCGATAGCATTAATATTGCTAAAATAAGCATAATACCGAACCCTAAAAAAGTGTTTTCGAGAAAAGCGCGTTTAAAGTTTTGTAACGAGTGTACTCGAAACAAGGCAAGCAAGGTTATTCATAACAGAAGCTTCAGTTTCTACTGGTGAAAGAGATCTAGTTCGACCTTCCTCTCTCTTTAGGAGTTCTATAGGGTTGCGTGCATAGCCTCAACTGTGGTATCACAATGGGCCGCCTCGGCCTAGTTAGTTAGTTCGTTAATTAAAGTGGTCGACACACAGTGACGGAGGTCCAATTAGCACGCAATGTGCCGTTTTGACACCAGAGAAATTCGTGACTCGATTATTCGGGGTATGGTGTAAGTCGAGATATGAGTGACCGAGAGGAGGGTTTCAGATCCATCCTGTAGAATTCAGGAAGTAAATGACTACTCCAGTTTTCCTCACCAATATCACTCCCAATTCGCTGAAGCACAAACTGTCGAATGCCCGATTTCTTGCCCTGGCCAGTGCCGGAATACGGAAATGTGCGTTAAAAGGGATGCATAGCCGTGCGACGTGTTCACGGATTGCCCAATGATCCGTACACACCGCCGCTGTTTGGATCTTAGTTAGGAGTTCTATTGTTCTCTTTATGTCATAAGCTCGGCCATATCTATCTAGATTTGGCACAAGAGGTTAGGCCTCTCCATCCGGAGTCTGCTGTTGATAGAAAGTGCGAGAAGATATTCCTGTTTAAAGTCCCAAGCGGAATGTGCATGATCTCCACCAGGGAGCCAAGAAGTCCAGAGCCCCGTCTAGCTAGCTAAGTGTGCCTTTTTCTAGGCAGCCTAGGAAGACTTAACTGTAAACTCATTTCTAACAATGGAATTAGAGATGTCATTAAACAATTTTAGTAAAGCAGTCGAACAGCTATGAACTAGGTAGGAATTCTCAGCCAATTGGGTTTCGACCAGACAACCAAACCGTTTCAATAAATTAAGCGCATGCCCAAAAAATGTTGTGGCAACAGAAACAAATTTCATAGCAACGAATAAATGTGTCAAATTTGTGCGCACTATCTGTAATTCTTCCATGCCGTTCCCCGGAACTTGCATCTAAGTCCTCAGTCGCCTGTTTGGAAGCTGGCGTGTGATTTTGACACTTCATAGCGCTTGGACTGCCATGAGTAATCATTTTGTAAAACAGTTGGCATTCCCCTTCAACCGATTGAACACACACTTGTTAAATTCAACCTCTACACATTTTTGCGTACTTACAAGGCAACCAGGTTGTCTGACAGCAACCAATTTTGCGAGAATTCCTTTCCTGCTCTAAAACCCTTTTTCAATTCTTCTGCGTTCAATCCCCTATACATTTCAGGTGGGTTTATGAGTGTCTCTTGGTTTGTCGACCAAAAAACATCGAAAGGATGGCTGTACATAGTTTTTGGCGAGTTTGGGAAATTTGGCAGCATAACTGGGTCAGAGATATATCCCATAACCTCGACCCTTTAACATTCATTCATTCATTTCATTCTCTTAACTCCCACTGCAAACCTTTTCTAGGTTCCTTTCAGCATGGCTTCATGAAGGGTAGATCTACTACGACTAACTTGCTGGAATTCTCTAATTGCTGTATTTCTGCCATTGAAGCTGGCAAGCAGGTCGACTGCATTTTTACTGATTTTAGCAAGGCCTTTCACAGAATTAACCAGTGTTCTTGTTCGTAAGTTGTCTTTTCTAGGGTTTCCATCAATTTTTGTTAATTGGATTCGTTCCTATCTGTCTGATCGCACGCAACGTGTTCTATTTCGAGATTCACTTTCGAACGATATTTATGTCACCTCCGGTGTTCCTCAAGTAAGCCATCTAGGACCATTGCTTTTTATCATTTACATCAATGATGTATCCTTAATTCTCCCTAATTCCAGAATTCTATATTACGCTGATGACGCCAAAATTTTCCGCGTTATTGCACTATTAAACTCGGACTTAGACGCCTTTCTTAACTGGTGTTCTATAACCTTCCTTCCCCTAAATAATAGCAAGTGCACTACTATGTCATTCTCTCGAACAAGGAATCCAGTGTACTTTAACTACATCTAGACGGTGGCTCTCTGAACAGACTTGACAAGACCAAAGATTTAGGGATAGTGCTAAATACGACCTTTTTATTTGACGACCATATCAACACTATTGTTTACAAAGCTAATTCTGCTCTGGGCTTCGTCAAGCGATGGTCTAAGGAGTTTGATGACCCATATATAACTAAACTCCTTTATTTTACGTTCGTGAGACCTGTTTTGGAGTATGTTAGTCCTGTGTGGTCTCCTTTTTATGCGACTCATTTTAATCGTATTGAGGCTGTACAGCTTAGATTAGTAAGATTTGCCCTTCGCGGCCTTTCTTGAAGTCCCTTGAAAGCAGACGCGACAACTCCAGAGTTGTTTTTGCCTTTGATTGCTTGCGAGGCGCGGTTGATTCCCCCAAACTGCTGGGAGCTCTAGGTTTATTCATTCCTACTCGCCTTTTGAAAACCCAAAGCTTTCTAAATATTCCCCACCACCGCACTAATTATGGTATGCATGAGCCTATTACATCTATGTGTTGTCTTTTTAATAATCATTTTGAGCTTATTGATTTTCACTTATCTAGATCTCATCTGATGAATAGAATCAGCTTTGTTAGGGTTACTTTTTCTTTTTCTTTGTAATTATATTATTATTTATTTTATTTTTTGTAGTAGTTAGTATTTGATGAATCTTAACAGTTAATCACTTTGATTCCGTAATTTATTTTGATATTTCATTTTACGTTATATTTACTGTTTACATTTCGTTGATTTGTAGTAGTCAGTATTTGGCGAATTTGTAAATAAATAAATAAAAGCACATAATTATCGACTCTTGCACATAATTGGCACATTATTCTTATATAGTTCTTTTCTCATTTCCGCGTGGTGGCTCGACGCACCTAGAAATATGTGTTTCGGCGTAATAAAACGGTCAAATGTTAAAATATGTAGGACGTTTGGTTTTAGTTGGGCATCAATAATTCTCTTAAGCTGAACGACCTCGGTCACCTCTTGATCTTTCAGCCCATCAAAAATTTATTTTTCAGTTAGTTCCGTCAACAATCTGGAGCAATTCAGCCAACCGTGGTACCGAATATTTATATTTATTCCCGAAATTTATTTTGCTTTAGAAATCTTTCAGCAATTGTCACATTGTCGACCAAGAGCAATAACGGCACCTGTCTTTTCGATTACGATGTACTTTGGATCGCCTTTTTTGCTTCGAGCAACATTTTGTAAGGGAAGAGTTGAATAGTCATATATTGTTTGCTTACGTTTTGTTCTTTTTGGTGTATCTCCTGTTTCATTCAATATACTGTACTAGTTTCCACTTGTTGTTCGGCTATTTTTCATGAACTACCTCATAACTTATTTTTAATTTGTCTGTCCTGTCTAAGATGAAGAAAAATGGGAAAAGAGAGTAGGAAGATAATCTTTTCTTCTTCAAGAGATCTGCCAAAATATTTTAAATATAAGTATGTTGTGAAAATGAGTAAATTTTGACTTTGGCAAAACGTTTGCCCCAACAAGTATGCTTTGTGTAGGTTTGTGTATCAGCTATGGTCAAATCACAGGCGCAGTGCCACGAGCACGTGGCTCGTAGTAGATGACGCTATAGTTCGTTGTGTGATTTCTTGTCTCGGAAACCCTGACCTAGTCAATATGGTGTAGGCGCAATACACCCAATAGACGTGGATTGGTGTTTTGATAGTTTACCGCTACTTGAAGTTCCAGAAGCCCCCCACGGCTGGTATTATTTAATCTCTACTTCAATTTTCTAGTAACTGGTAAAAGTTTATTAGCTTCAAGTATGTCGAACAGTCGAACACAACTCAATTTGAAGAGAAAAAAATTATAAAATTACTAGCAATTGCTTATCCCTTGGCTGAAAATAGCTAGAGTATCCAAAACGAATATATTAAGCAAAATTAAGAAAAATGTTATCATAGAAAGTGTTATCTGCTTTATCAATGAAGTAAAATAAATAATTTAAAAGCCCGAGCGCAAAGCGAGTCCAGCAACGTTTCACTGAAATACTCTATTTATAACTTATGTTGAAGTTCTTGACAAAAACTACTGATCCTCTACACGCCCGATGAGTCAACATATACTTTAAATATATTTGATTTTCCGGGAATGTAAAGGATTATGTGCTTGTTTACTACACGAAAGTCGCGGTTTCAAGTTCTATTCTTACAACAAATGCCAGTTGAACATTACATCAGTGTTTTCCCATTTACTCTTCTTATCCCGTAATATATTACTAGGACCTAATTTTCTTAACATGTTTTCAATCTTCTGTTTGCTTTGCTGCCTTCCTACTACTCCTTCCTTTCTTCCACATCTTAAATGTGGAAAATAAAATGGGATTTGCTTAGGTAGTACACTAGTAGTTTACAATTAGTTGATATACGCAGAACAGAGCCAAGTCTTCTCCAGTTCGATTATTTTCAATTAAATTATTAACAAATAGTGGTAAAAGTGGCAATTGGTGGGCTTAGATATCTCTTGATTGCACGTCCGCACAACACATAGAAAAAAGGAAGGTACAAAATTTGAAAATCGTTTCAGGAACTGATAGTGTTAATGCATAACCGGACGATTTAAAGAATAGTGTAAAGAAGGGGTTGACAGACAACAAAGCATGGTAATATATCAATTGAACAACAAACATATGATTGCCATTAAAGGTTAGTTTATACATACCCGAAAAATTTGTCGAATACTTTCTTTGCTTATAAAACTTTGATTATTTATTTTCACTAATATATTCCTTTTCAGTAATCATCTGAAAATATTCCCGTTTCACGATTTTTTCTTGCATAACCGGGATGTTTAAATTTTTTAAAACAATCACGCCACAGGAACTTTGACCATTTCAGCCGCTTTTCCAATAAGTACACAGGTCACCACGATTCTTCTATATTTGGTGCTCCATAAGGTTCCGTTTGTACCATGCTTTAATCACATTGGCAATATCATAACACAAAAAAGGAATTTCACTTCTAAATCGACAAGTCCTTCGATAAAATTATGTAAAAAGTTTTACTTCGAATTTAATTCTTAGCAAAACAAGACAAAACAATTTAAAAATAATCACGGTTTTCCTTATTTTTCTAAACAAAAACTGTATTAAAATCCACGTTAAACGCTGTAAAATATTTATAAATAAAAACTTCTTCATAAAAGCAACCTTATAATTATTTAATAAATAAAAAACCACTTCAAAAATATGACGTTTCTTCTTCTTACTGAACATAGAACATAGATTCCGCAAGCCCAAGTGTTCCTCGTAACATAAAAGTTCTTATTCCTTAACTTTTCTCCACCTAGAAATCTAGTTCCGGATGTGGTCAATTCTACAATTTTAATAAAAGAAAGGATTATTTTTCTTAATAGTTTTCTCTAGATTTTGAAGATTAATATGTCTGTGAAATTCAAATTGTTATCTGTGCGAGCTTTAATGACTGATTAGATATAACAAAAACAATCAATCAAACAGTCGGTGTAATTCTAGTTAAGGTTTCTACTAGTTGTTTGCAAGAGTTCATATTTATAATATAATATAAACAAATTTATTAGCCTTATTATAAGCATTATATAAAATTCATACAATATTTATCCCTTATCTATTCTAATAATTCAATAGGCTTTATTTTAAAAAATTTCGCATTTCTTTTTAAATCTGAAAATATTTCTCTCATTTCTATCGCATTTTATCTTAGTTTAAATATCAACTCAAATATGCAGGTAACTAATTATTCCTTATTTTAAATATAAAACAACAATACATTCGAAATCAATCTTTCTTTTACACTCATCCATCTAAGTACTGTAGATATAAGCAAGAAATCCATGTTCACAAGCAACAACAAGATGGCTGCATGCGGACATGGATTGGATTGAGGGTTGTGAGAACCCCGACTAGGTCTGGACTCACAACCAAAAAAGGATAGGGAAAGGTTTAGGGATTACCAGGGTGAGCGTTATAGCAGCCGTGCAGACTTGGTCGGTGACCGAAGAGGTGAGGGATCTTTCCTCACACTCCTCGGTACACTCACCCAAACATTTATGCGGGCACTCTTTAAGTCCTTAGGACCAAAGCACGAAGGCATAAAAAAGGAAGCACAATTATTAAAGGATAAAAAACGGATGAAAGGAATCGGCAAAATCATGCCCCTGACGAAAAAGCAACCTCAGCCTCAAGATGGTTCGAGGCTTGTAAGGCTATCCCTCCCCAACCTATGACTGCACCTCGCCCAGTATTTGGTACAGTCCCTATTATCTCGGACAGTGGTCCGGTATGAGAGGTTATGAGAGACAGGGATGATCAGGATGAATACTACCCGGGTCTACTACATGCTAGTTGACAGAAAATACCTACAACGGGAAACTAAGACGTTCATAGGCATGTGCAAATGGTCCACTGAACGAGATGCAAGAATTGTGAGGTATGTCGAGATCAACGTAAGTATGTCCAGTATGATTTAGGCATAGTCATTCAGATTAAAAGAAGCACCTCTTAGCTATGACTAAGAACAATTGCCCTGTTAACGAAAGGTGACAGGTTCTGAAGCAACCGACATCAGTTCGTTTACATATAATTCAAAAACCTCCCCAAGGTCGGTCAGTTGGTGCTTCATGATGGGATATACAACCAGTCCTGAGTACAATTTTATTTTCAATTTTCATAAATGATTTGCCATCTAGTTTTGGAGGTGCAATAGAAATTGAAAATAGAAATATAAATTGTTTAATGTATGCGGATGATGTAGTGTTGCTGGCAGAGACGCCAATACAATTATAAGCAATGATTAATAACTTGTTCGATTACTGCAAACTATGGAACTTGAACATTAACAAAAATAATGGTTTTCAGAAGTGGGGGAAGACTCTCAAAACAAGAAAAGTGGGAGATCGGTGGTGAAGCAGCTGAGGTTGTTAACTCATTTAGGTATTTAGGGGTTCTTTTCACAACAAAGCTGTCGCTACAACAACATTTTGAAGAGAAACTGTTTACGGCCAAAACCAACATCGGAAGTACGTGGAGCACTTTTATGGCAAAGAGGGACATACCACCTTCTAGCAAGTTTAAGCTCTTTGAAGCAGCTATGACGTCAATAATGTGTTACGCCTCACAAGTGTGGAGTTTCAGGGAATATTAAACCGTAGAAAGACTTCAGCGTTTCTTCATCAAGAGATTGTATGGACATCCCTCAAATACACCAAATTATATGCTGCAAATTGAGACCGGTTTAAGTAGTTTATTCGCGTATATTTTTAAGATGCATACTGACTATATACGAAAAATTATGAAAACCCCAGACGGGAGATTCCCAAAAATTGTAGCTCAGTATGTTATACGAAGCAATAAATATTGGCAGAGAAATATAATCTACACCTAAATCTTGATATGAGTGATTTAAACTAGTACCAAGGGGTTATACATTTCCGAGAGGAGGTAAGTTTAGCACAGTTTTTGTGCATGAGAAATAAAGCAGAATCAGGCGGTTTCCATGATATGTATAATCAACTTGTTCTTACGCCATTCCCCAATTACTTGGTAGATGAATACGATGTCTACAAGAGACACGTTTAATCTTTAAGGCAAGAGGGGGACTACTAAATTTGAATGCCCGTGAATTTGGAGATCTATAGTTCAAATCAAGTTATATATTTACAGCTTGTTGGGCAGTGTAAGGGACTAATCTCATCTAATCAACATGGCTTTCTGCCTGGTAATCGACGACAACTAACCTGCTTGAATTTACATCCCACATAATCTCTTCCTTCCGGCGAGGTTTCCAGACCGAAAGTGTCTACACCGACTTTAGCAAGGCATTTGATAAACTCCCTCGCTCTCTTATTATGCTTAAACTTGAAAAGATAGGTCATACCGGTTATCTTTCCATAACATTTTATCTAGAGTTGTTAGGGCTTCTTCTGGTGTACCGCAGGGTAGCGATCTGGGGCCGCTGCTGTTTATTCTTGCCATTGACGACATTGTCCCTCTGATTAGGCACTCCAAAGTCTTAATCTACGCAGACGATGTGAAGATTTTCTCATGCGTTAGAAACAGCTTTGATTCTTCCTACATTCAGGATGATTTGAATACCTTCAGGATTTGGTGTGCCTCAAATGGACTGCAACTTAACCTGGATAAACCTGAAGTTATGTCATTTTCTAGGAACATCAATCAGCAGCTCGTCTTTGATTATACCTTTGCGGAAACTACTATCTGTCGTGTTGAGTCCGTTACTGACCTTGGTGTAAAGCTAGATAAAAAAACTCGATTTCACTCTGCACATAAACTATATCGTATCTCGGAGTAATTCAGTTTTGGGTTTAGTCAAGGGAGTTTTCTGATCGACAGACCCTAATTCACTTATTTTTTTGTTTGGTTAGACCAATTCTCGAGTATGCATCTCAGGTTTGGTCTCCCTACTATGCTGTTCATTCTAGACGCATTGAATCGGTGCAGCGGAACTTTGTTAGGTTCGCATTAAGGGACCTCCCGTGGAGCGATCCACTCAGGCTTGCTCCTTATGTGGATCGCCTCCAGTTGCTTAATATGCACTCGTTGAAGGAACGACGTAGAGACCTAGTCTTTATTCACCAGCTTTTGAACTTGAACATAGATTCTCGCACTCTCGTAAGTTTGGTTTCTTATAGGCATACCCCGTATAGCTTAAGGAGATTGCCTTTACTGCATGTTATTCATTCTCGGTCTAACTATGGTATGCATGATCCTATAAATGGCATGTATCGAGCCGTGAATATGTGTCCTGTTTTTGACTTGGCTCTAAATAAGGATTTGTTTAAACGATTTCTGTTGTATGTACGCCCCTGATTGTAGTTTGTGCGCGTGTTTTAGTTTTTTTTAACTAATATTTTTTTGCATGTTGGTGTGGGAGCCTCATTCACCTCAATATATGTTATATTCTGGGGAATAGGTCAACTGATTCCAGGCTTCTGCATGTGAAGTGCGCCTTCTGAGTTAGAAGGGTTAATTCTATAAAAATCAATCATGTAGCTCAAATTTTTATAGTGTTTGTTTAAATTATATATTTATCAAAAGCTAGTTTTACTACTAAGCAAAATATTTCTCCATTCAACATAAACTTATTTAACACTTCAAATTGCCATGCTTTGTTAATATAGAATATATCACGACCCCACCTGTATGACTCGATTCATTATTACAACGAACAATATACCTTATAATTTTCAATTTCATTATCATCAATTTCTTTAGTCAAATGTGTTTCAAATTGCCAATGAACTAGTGAAGTCAACCTGCAAAAGAACAATTTCAAAATATGTGACCTACCATACGCTCCGGATCCCAAAAAATATATAACATTCCCCATTACCTTTCAGGAATTAAGTGATACACTTAGTAATTGTAAAGGAAGCGGTCCCGGACAGGGCAAAATCTCATAAAATATGATAAAAAAAACTCAGCTTTTTTACTCCAACTACATCTACTCAACCTGTATAATGCTATCCTGATGGAAGATATTTATCCAAGCACGTGGAAAATAACAATACAGATTCCGATTAAAAAGAATCTAAAAGTAGTACTCTTCTTACTCCCTTACGTCTCTTATTACTACTACGGATCTCCGTCCAACTTCACTACTATCCTCTACTTCAAGACTGCTTGAAAAAATCCTTAGTGCAACACTGGGGTATCTTTTAGAGAATGAGGTATTGACAAAACAATATGGTTTTAGAAAAGGGAGAAAAACTACCTCGCTCATTCTCGAACTAGCTCTAGCAGGAGAAGCAATTTCCCAATAAAGGGAACTCCATGTGTTGTCCTTGGATTTATAAAAAGCCTTCGACAGGATATGTAGGCACATCATCATCAAGCAATTGCATCGATTAAAAATTCGGTAAATTCATCCAAAATTACCTCTGCGAGAGAAAACTTTGGGTTAGGGTAAATGGACATATTTCAGATATTCGGCTATTAAAAATCTCTATGCCACAAATTTATTCAATACACATCATCACAAATATGCAATACAAATTAAATAAGACACAACACTTCTCTTACGCAGAACATTATACTAACCACTACATCGGGACAACCTAACGAAATTTTTAGAACAGCTCTATTCGAAATTCAGGAACGGTGCGGGGGCAATTTTAACATTGCAATCACGCTTAGCAGAAAAAGGATACAAATCAGACAAAACATAAATTTTTAGATATTGAAATTATTAGGCAAGACCAATTAAAAATTTTAGGTGTAACTTTTGATAGAAGACTTTCATGGAAACCTCACATAGAGGGAGTAAATAATAAATTAGCCTAAATTAACGGACTAGCTAAAGCCCTAGCAGCCAAAAAAAAAGGGCACCCCATTACCCGCCACACTTAAAATTATAAACACTCTTTATCCGGATGCACTGACTACGGACTTTTACTATATAGGATGGCAGTCCAACAAACTTTATTAAAAAAACTACAAATACAGGTGAACAAAATTATACGAACGGCTACAGGATTTGGACGCACAACGCCAATCCAGGCCATACAAATTGAGGTGGGAGTTGAAGGATTAGAAGAAAGAATAACGAAAATGCAAAGTAATTTTATATCAAAAAATATTTGCAAGGCAACGGAAGACCGATAAATTCAGAATTAGAAAAAGCATGGAAAACAAATAAAAATTTAGGTATACCAACTATATACAACACTAACACACCCTACACCATCCATTGCAGATTGCTCTTTGATACGACGTATATATATATATATACGAACATACATAGGGACAAACTGCAGCATCCAAATGAAGGGCGCAGAAAAATCCATTCCAAAATTATAAGACAACATAAATATTTCTATCGACGACGGTTCAAAATTATTTAATCAAGTAGCCCCCCCCCCCCCCCCCCCCTCCGGAGTTATATCAATATTTTGAGCCACACGACCACCATGCCATGGGTCCCGAGTGAGCTTTTATTAAGAAATTAAAATAATCCACTCCGTCTCTGGGCTGTTGTCTAGCTCGCAGCAACGCAATAAGCAGTTAAGTTTCTTCACTTCCCTTACCCTAATTCCCTTCCGGCCAAAACCATGCTAACGCATCAACGATTTCTTAACTTCTGCTAAACTTCGCAGTAGTATCAAATCAAATCAAATTTATTACGAGAATTGTACACAAGATGTATCAATCTTATGTCGTACATTTACATATGGAACTAGTGAATACAATAGTAATGCGTATAGAGTAATTAATTCATATTTTAAAAGTAGCAATTTTTAGAAAATGAAGTAAATGTAACCGTGAAACATTAATTCAAACTTAAAGATTATGTAACAAAGTATAGCAAGATCTTAAAATAGAAAAATAAAAAGAAAAAAAAGAAAATAATCAACATGTAAGTAAAGCACTCCTATTAGGAATCATATATATTAGAACCTGAAAGAAAATAATTTTAACTACTTAAGCCTATTACTCATGTTATAGTAGCTCAGCCGAAAAATCCACAACCAAAAGCTATACTTCAGTATTAAACATTACAAAAGTATTTAGATATTACAATGCTGAGAAATGCGTCAACAATAGTATCCTGAACCTGTCGATAGAACCTGCATTCCGAATATAGTTCGGTAAGTTATTCCAAGCGCGAGCAGCCTGAATAAAGAAACAGTGCTCCAATACTGTTCTATGAAATCGTGGGATTAAAAGACTATGGTGTCTAGAGGAACTTAGAAACACGAGGTGTTCATAGAGATATTTAGGTGCTTTGTTGCGAATTAAATTAAACATAAAAATTAGCAATTTTATTGTACGATGGTTATCCAATGAGTGTCCCAGGAATTGTGGAATAAAAGAAGAAACGCTATCAAAGCGTCGAAGGCCATATATAAAATGGAGACAGTCATTAAAAGCGACGTTAAGTCTATGACTACACGAACTATCAAGACTGGGGAATACTAAGCTACCAAACATAAAGTGAGGAAGAAGCAAGGCTTTGACAAGTTTTGCTCGCAGGTTTCTAGATAGAATATTGGCCGACAGCCAAAGTCGGCGTAGTCCACCGTAAATTTTTCCAAGAGTGTGATTGATCTGATCACAGCATTTCATCGAAGAACCAACAACCACTCCCAAATTCCTCGCAACATCCACGCGCGGCAGCTGCGAATCGTTGAGCCAAACATCAGATAATCCAATACGATCGGAGTTAGAATTGTTTTGTAGTAATACGAACTGTGACTTTTGAGGATTCAGTCTGAGATTGTTACTGATTGACCAGTTATATATTCTGTTGAGGTCACCATTAATACGTTCAATATTCCAGTTCAGTCGATCGACAGGACTGCTACTGTACATCTGCACATCATCCGCATACATATGAACCTTCACATCCTTAACCACTCCCGGAAGATCATTGATAAAAATACTAAATAGAAGAGGACCCAGATAGAGCCTTGAGGAACTCCACATGTAAGCGGGAGAGGCCCTGACACTTTATCCCCCAATTTAACCTGCTGCCACCTATCAGACAAAAAGCTCCGTAACATACAGATAGCCGATGAGGAGAAACCGAAAAGGGACGTCATTTTAAGGAGCAAAATACTGTGATTAACACTATCAAACGCCTGCGAAAAGTCAAGCAATACCAGAACACATGTATGCTTCATATCAAGAGCAATGCGAAGATCGTGTGTTACTTTGAGCAAAGCCGTTTCACAGCTGTGTTGGGACCGGAAGCCAGACTGCCATGGACACAGAAGTTCATTTGTGTCTAGATATTCTTGACACATTTGTGTCTTAGTGTGTTCCTAAGATTCTAGACCTTTTTTGCGTAAGGGCTGGGCATTGGCCGAGAACGTGTAATACGGTATCGTCTTCTTCCCCACATCCCATGCATAAACCAGTCTGCGCCTTCCCATTTTTATGGCATAAGCCCTTAGTCTTACATGTCCTGTCAAAAAGCCAACAAGAAGTTTCAGTTTGGCTTTGTTAAGCTTAATGATCTTTTTATATTCATGTGCATGGAGAGTTCTCCAAAACGCCTTTGAGTGTCTGGCGATATCGGATTACTCCCATTTTTCCTTGTGCCTCCTCGTTACCCATTCCATCGTTTCTTTTTTAATTTCATGGATGGGTATGCTCAGGTTGAGCATTATTGGAGTGTCCTCATTTCCGCCTCTCCGCGCCAGCTCATTTGCTTTTTTCATTTCCTGTGCCCCAGTACGTATATTAGGGTGACATCGTTTTTCCCCGCAGCTCCATTAGGGTCTGTTTACATCCCCCTATCGTTTTGGATTCTACCTCGGAGTTAAAGGTTTTATGGACGCCTGGATATCCGTGCATATATCCCCATAAATCCAGGTTAAGTGCCTCTCACGATATTACAAAGCCACAGCCATTTTGCTGCTCGCATTTTGAGCCGTCTGTGTAAATCGCTTAAATGTTTTCTTAAATCACCCTATTGTTGATCCATTCACTTTTTGTCGGGAATTGAGTTTTGAATCTGAATTTGAGTTACCAGTTTTAAAGTCCCAGCAATCTTCTTCCTCAAACAGTCTCTTGATCGTAAAATCATTACATTCTCGGTCGATCTTTCCATGTTGGGTTTGCATTCCCCTTTCCTTCCAGAGTTTATTCATACGTAGACGTATAGCCGAGTTAAGTGCCACTTGTTCACCATAGAATTCTAGTGGAGTAATATTTAGAATGAACTCCAAGGCCTTTGTCGGTGTTGACCTGGTAGCCCCCGTTATGCCTAGACAGTCCATAATCTTCTGGTGTCTGCCCACCTCCATCGCTTTCCACCAGACTATCGCTCCATGCGTTATTATGGGTCTGATTACACATGTGTATATCCACTTTATAATATAGGGTGATAGTCCCCATACTTTACCTATAGCATTTCTACACGTCGAAAAAGCTCTTACCGCTTTGTTTTTCTTCTCGTGTAGGTGCCTCGCTAGATTTAGTTTCCCCTCTATCAGCACACCCAGAAATTTGACCTCATTCTTTAAGGTTAATCTCGTGTTTCCGATGCACGGGGAAACTATCTTTCTTAAATTATGTCTTTTGGTGAAGCAGCAGAGTTCCGTTTTATTTGGGTTTATCTTCAATCCGCAATCCTGCGACCGTGTCGATTGATTCTTGAAGTAAGTATCCCAAGTTTTCTTCAAACTTACCTCTGACTACTATCGCTAGATTGTCCGCATAACATAGGGCTTCAAGTAGTTCATCAATCACTATCAGCCACAGGAATGGTGAAAGAATCCCTCTTGTGGAGTTCTTCTATTTACTTGTAATTATAATTCGGGGATTTTGGCATGGACTTCAACCACTTGATTATACTGTGATATGTCCCCTTCTCCCTCAACCTATAGATTAGATTTATCGATTCTGACGTTGTTGAAGGCCCCTTCTATGTCTATGAAGCAGCCTAACGCTACTTCTTTGTACATCACTTCACATCCACTTCATAGAGCGACCCGAGGTCCTCTTCTTTAGCCGGCGCAGATGTACTTGGCTGTGGTTCACCAATTTCAGCTGCCGCATTCTGTGGGTTTCCCTTTCCCTCTTCCTTCTGAGATTTCGGAAGGGTAAATTTTATTTTCTTGTTTAGTTAGAAAATGTTACCCTCCATCTTCCAATGCTCGCAGCGGTTTTTCTCGTACAACTAGTTGGAGCCACTTAATATTAATCAAGAAATATTTTAGATTTGTCGAACTTGAAGAAAGCACTAAAAATGATTAGAACACACAAAGAGCGTGAAATCATATTCAGTGACTCAAAAAGCTGTGTTGAAGCTATTAAGTGCAACAAAAAACAAAAGAGCCCATAGTTGCCTGAGCAAGAAATTTTATAATTATGGAACTAAGAAAAATTTAATGAATATGGATAGCACGGGGGTATCTTAGATAATGAACTGACTGATCGGACAGCGAAAGAATTAGTTAATATCCTGGATGAAATTCACGTTTCCCTAATCAAGGCCCTTGTTAACAGGACAGCAAAAACCAAATTCTTCTACGTTGAAAAGCTAGAAGAATGGAGTAGGAATTGGCCAAACATCTTTCCTCCAAGTTATACAAATTATCTATCAAGAACAGAACAATCCAAAATTATGAGGTTAAGAACTGGACATACTTTTTTCGCTAAAAAACACTTGCTCACAAGAACGCCAGCTCCTGAATGTATTACAATACAATACAATACTTTATTCAAGGAAAAAGTACACAAGATTTACAAATCTTTTATAAGTACTATCAGATAAATGTTGGAGCTAAAGATAATATCGTATCGATGAAAAGGTCATACAATTTCAAGCATCAAAAGAGGACAAGATAACAATAATAGATTAACAAAAATAATAGATAGAAAATTAATTAATTGATATCTAAAAACTAAGCTATAAAAGTATGTACTGCAAAGATGATAAGGGCTTATTCATAAGCGCGATACGACTCCGTGCGATTGTTTCGTTCATCTCACTTTTTGAATAATTTTGTTTCAGTCTGCGATTATTTTTACAATCGTAGCGACGAATCGCACTCGTGAACGAGGTTAAACACATCATAAAATAGTTTAACCTTAAAATATATGATCACCAATAAGCGTCTTGAATGCATTGACCATACAAGCACTCTGAATGTTACTAGGAAGCATATTCCATAGTCGGGCAGTGGACAGTGAAAGAACCATCCATAATTGACCTATTGAATCGAGGAATCAAGATATTACGGTTGCGTTGCGATGTCATAAACGTGAAAAATTCTCTAAGATAATCCAGCGTACTACTACTCAGTATCCCAAAAAGAAAAATCATTAATCTGCGCTTTATGTATGTATCCAGAGAATAGCCTAAGGCGAAGTCTAAAAATGAAACGTGTGTAGTCGTTGAAGGTCACCTGCAACTTACGAGAACATGTACTATCTAATTCGGGATAAATAGACAACCCAATATTGAAAAAGGGCATTATCAACGTCTTTACCGCCCTCAACCTAATTCGAGTACTCAGAATACGGAGCCGACAGCCACAACCTTCTTAATCCAGCATACACCTTACCAAGCATTAAGCTGACATTATCACAGCACAGAAGGATAAAGCCATTCAAAGAAACAGGAGAAATTTCACACACTGCGATTTGGCAGGATTAAGCAATAAACAGTTATTCAAAGACCACTCACATATTTTGTTCAGGTCGTCATTACATTCATCATTGCGATACAATCTTCGAGCAGCCCAATAGGTCTATTTAAATATATCTGCACGTCATCAATATAAATGGGAATACGTGAATTCTTAACTTGAGGAAGGTCATTTATAAAAAGGCTGAACAATGAGGGACCAAGCACGGAACCCTGGGGAACACCGGAAAGAACTGTCATTTTACCCGAACAATTTTCACCTACTTTAACTTTCTGTTGATGACCAGAAATGAAAGCTTCGATCAGCGTAATAGCGGACAAACTGAATTTGTGATTATTAGCAAGTTTGTGGAGGATATTATGGTCAATAGAGTCGAAAGCCTTCGAGAAGTCAAGCAAAGTATAAGAGATGTCATCATTTCAATTGACTGCAGTGTCATATTTTCAATATTGCTGTCTCACAGCTGCAGGAAGGGCGAAAGCCGGACTGCCAGGGTGTCAGCAAGTCATTTGATTCCACCCAATCCAAAATCTGCCTATACAAGAGCTTCTCAAGAACCTTAGATAAGAATGACAAAATACTTATTGGGCGAAAGTCGCTAGAAACTGTTGCTTTGGCAGTTTTGGGGATTGGCAGCACGGTAGCAGTTTTCCAAGTATTAGGGAAAGTGGATGTGGTCAAACAAGTGTTCATGATATGCAGAATGTACCTGTCGATTAGCTGAAATAATAGTTTGATAAAGCGAGGCGGTAAAGAGGCATTGACTCTGACAGGCTAAACATACTGACGGAATGCGTACTTTCAAGGACCAACCTGCAGAATCGTGGATTCCTCCCACTACAGACACTATTCAATCCACAAAATTAAAATCTCAAAAAACACAACATCTAACATCTCATTTAACGCACACACAACAGAAAACATCTAAATTTAAGATAAATTTTTATTTTCATTTTGAAAAAGATACTTACATGATTGCTGTAACATATATAGTAGATCGCCAAGTAAGCCTCCAAGAGTATTTTGTGGTTATTTTCCTAGATGGATGGAGGAAGTGGCTGAATGTGGAGAGAATTGTGTGATTGCGGGTGATTTTAATGTGAACATGTTAGGAAATAGTAGCTACAAAAAGGCGGTGAAGGAAATAATAGTAGATAGTGAGAACAGACAGATAATACAATCACCAACACGAATTACTGAGAACTCGAGATCACTTATTGGTTATTACCAATTGTAAAGATATCGTTGCAAAGGTTGGCAGAACTAAAAACATATCTAATCATGAAACCCTTACGATTAATATTCCTATTAAATCTCGTGGTATACCTGTAAAGAAAAAGGCTATTCAATATATCCGGTACAAATTAAGCGACTGCTACGTATACATGCAGGGTTGAAGCCAAGTTCAACTCTCATGTATACCGAAGTTGAGTTCAAAGTGGTCGAGTCAACTCAACTCAAGTAATCTGGCTGAGTCGAGTTGAACTTTTGCATGTATAAGCGGGTTGAAGAGTTGAAGTGACACATTGTAATTTGACAAGTTATTTTTATTTTTAATTTTGTCACAGCAGTTAGTAATTATTTTTATAAAGGTTGTTTTGCGTTTATGAGGCTTTTAAGATAGAAAGGAGAAATATTTGGGAACAAGCTATATTGAGCATTATGTCAAATCAACCCAATTTCAACAAAATCTCAACTCTTAAACCTGATAAGCGCATATAGGCGGATTGAAATCTCAACCCCAACTCGTCTAAATTTTTCAACTCTGCATGTATACGTAGTATATGTGAGGGCTTTAAATAACAGTAATGTGTCACTAAATGCGAGCAATAGTAGTGTAAATGACATGGTAGAATCTTTTGATACGTGTTTGCTGTACTGTAAGGAATGTTATAGAGAATAAAAGAAACGTGTGGTTTACGGTTGAACTTGAAAGAATGAAAAGACAGAAAGTGATTAGATATGAGCGAGCGGTAATACTAGATTTTTTTTTATATATGATGATGCCAAAGCTCAGGGGATCCCCTATGATGCTTAAGCACAGCCTTGGCAGGAAAGGAATTAAGGATGAAGGAAATGGGTTAGGAGGTTGAGTGAAGGAGGTGTCGATGTACGCCCCGTTTGAAAGTTTCAGGCTCATAAGACAAGGGAAAAAGAGAAGATGGTAAACTGTTCCACATTCGTGTTGTTCTGCTTAGAAAAGATTCCCGAAATTTGACGGTACGTTCAAATTTGACCTGGAGAGTATAGGGGTGGGAGCGATTTGTAGATCTGGATAGTCAAAGAGCTTGGAATGAGTTTCGTGTGCTGAGATAAGCGAAGTAAGTGGGCAAAAAGAAATGTGGAGAGTGCTTAAGTCAAGCGTGCTGCATGAACCAATAAATTTGTATTGAGGAAATAAAGTTTAAAGGAGTGACCCATAAGAATGAGTTTGGTGATTGCTAATAAATTTAGCACCTACTTTTTAGAAAGCATTAATGAAATTGTTAGATCAATACCAAGAGTTCAGTATGTAAATTTAATTGAACAAGTATCCAGTGAATTTAAATTAAAACAGGTAGATATGAAACAACTGATAACGATATGTAAGCAAATGAAAAATAAGAGGGATGTGAATGGATTAAATGTGAGAATGATAATGGATGGGGCTGAGGTGATAGGTCCAACACTTATTGATATTATATTAGACCAGTTAACATGCTAATAGCACAAGAAAAAATATTAGAAAAAATTGTACAAATACAACTAGAAGAGTATCTTGAGAGCAGCCAACTAATAATTGAGCAACAGTCGGGCTTTAGGAAAGGTCACTCCTGTGAAACAGTATTAAACTGGGCGATACTGGATTGGAAAGAGAAAAAACAATGGAAATGTTGTTGTTGCGGTATTTATTGATATGAAGAGGGCATTGGAAACAATTGACAGAAGTATTTTATTGCAAAAAATGTTTAAGTACGGAATTCGAGGTACAGACAAAGATTACAATTACTAGATAAACGGCTTCGAACAAAGTAGTGAAAATTTTTTGGTTGCTTTTATATATTTCCCACATCGGGTAACCCTGCAGTCAGTACTAAAAATTTGTTTTCCGGGAGAGTTTGTGGGTAGGAGGCAAGTATACTTTCCTTATGAGCATTTACAAATGACAAATGTACTTCACTCATTAAAAGATCAGAATACATTGACAGTTTGAGAGTTTCTTACGCACACTATCTCAGTCATGTGATTCACATGAAGGCTTTATATTGGTGGTACTTTTTGGTACATTTTTCTCTTCGGCAAGATTTGGCGGTACTCTTTTGAGAGAAGGCTGTGATTCTCTTCGGATGAGAACAGAATTTTGACAGGAGTAAGTGATTCTCTCAAATAATTTTGACAGGAGTAAATGACTGCACACACTACAAGCCATGAACTGGACTTATATAGGCGGCCGTAAATGGTCTTACTGAATGGTCCAATTTACATTGTTTCCTATGGTAGCCAGGATTTTTCCTTAAACTCGCTCTAGCGCCAAAACTATTAGTCATATGAAAAAATTAGTTTTTTATTAACTTAAAGCAGACTAAATGATCTTTCTAACAAAGTAAAAACATGTACACTTTATTAAGCAAAATAACAAGAAATCTTTGATTAAATGTGAAATTTTAGCCGCAAACCAAATTTTCATCCAAAACGCAAGCAATAAGTCATGGTCCCACCATGCTCTGTCGCTTGTATTTTCTTTAAATTTTCACTTCCGCACTTTTAGGCTTAAAAATGTTTATAATTTTCTTAAGGGTTCGAGTTGAACTACTGACGGGGACGGACGTGCCGCCGTGTCTTGCTTCCCAAAAATTTTTAAAACGGTTGCGAAAGCAAATAAAATTAAAAAAATTCAAAGTGCTAGTGCCATCTTGCCGAAGCGAAGGGCTTTTATGCTCTATTTGAAAGCACAGTCTGGTGAGTCCGTTCCTTTTTAATATATGTTATTTCCATCCAACATTCAATGTAGTACAATCGTGCTGCATTGAATGCGTTTAACGGGTCTCCACTGCTGAGCATTTGGCTGCCTTTGTCGAGATCAAAGTTCAGCACAGCAGGCATAACACTGCTGCTGGCTTTGTTTTCACAGAGGCGGCTTTGTTTTGCATCTGTGGATCCCGTTCGTCAGTCCTTGTGTTTGTGTACGTTTTTGTTTTGTTTTGTTTTGGGCAAATTAAGACCGGGAGTATGCAAAAATTTGTATTTAATTTTTGCAACATTCGTGGCTTGAAAAGTAACCATTTTTCGGTTTACTGCCACTTGATCGCGGAAAATCCGGCTGTTTTTGCACTAAGCGAAACCAAGGTTGTTTCCGATTCTGATATTAATCAGTATCACATCCCTGGTTATCACTTAGTGCCACTCTTCTCTCCTCAGAGGGGAATCGCGGTTTATGTTAGAAAAGATGTGCCATTTTCCCTTCTCCCTCAATTTTCTTCTACTAATCCAGAATTTAATTATGTCTCGATTAGATTTAAACTCTATCGGCACATCATTCATTTTTGTTTTTTATACCGCAGCCCGAATATGTCTGACACTGACACTGTGTGCTCCTTCGATAAACTGTCTTCCGATATCGATAAGATTTTGGAATTATCCCCCTCTTCTGAAATCGTTCTTGCTGGAGATTTCAACGTCCACAACACACAGTGGCTCAGGCATTCTTCCACCACAAGCCCGTCTGGAAGACACGTCGAGTTATTTAGTGAGTCTTTTAATTTACAGCAACTGGTTGAGTGTCCGACTCGTGTTCCTGATACTTTGGGGCACAACGCGCATCTTTTAGATCTATTTCTAACATAGCATCCAGAAAAATACTCGGTTTCGGCGACGTCTCCCTTGGGTAATTCGGACCATTGTCTAATCTCCGCCCAATTCTCCATCTCCTCTCTGACAACCACTAACCTAAACTCCACCAAAAGATTAGTGTGGCATTATAAAAATGCTGATTGGGCGGGACTTAATAAATATCTCAGAGAGCTGGATTGGTCTGATTGCTTTTCTATGAAGGACGTTAACAGAAGCACCGATTATATCTTGAACATCCTATGGTTTGGAATGCACCGCTTTATTCCTCATAGCTTCAAGAACATCAAACCAACTAACACCAATTGGTTCAATAATGACTGTTTCGCAGCCATTAAAAAGAAGGAAGCAGCCTTCCAGGCATATAAATTGTGCCCTTCAGAGGAATTGAGACGTATCTATAGAGATGCGCGGAATATTTGCAATTCAGCAATTAGCCGGGCTAAGTTCAATTTCGACCAGAGCATCAGACGGAAGGTATTTTCTACTCAAAAGGGTAGTAAGGGCTTCTGGTCTATAGTAAAAACCGTAAAGAACAATTTCACCTGTTCGTCAACACCACCACTCATTTATAATGGGAATGTCTTTACTGACTCATTGGACAAGGCCAACCTGTTTGCTGCTAATTTTGCTGCTAACTCGTACTTGCCACCTTCATCGCAGCCACTTCCATCTCCATCACAGTGCACTAGTAGGCAAAAGCCGCTACACTTTCGCACTCGGGATGTTTTTAGAGTACTTTCGAAACTCGACGTGTCCAAAGCTACTGGGCCTGATGGTTTCTCGCCCCTTGTTTTAAAATGCTGCGCCTCTGCTTTAGCTAAACCTCTGCGCAAACTTTTTCACCTGTCATATTCAACAGGAATATTTCCAAGTGTATGGAAACTTGCTCATGTCCAGCCGATACTTAAAAAAGGAGAGGCATGCGACCCCTCTAACTACAGACCAATTGCACTAACCTCGATCATATCCAAAGTTTTTGAATCACTCATCAACTCTCAGTTGTTGACATATCTAGAAAATAACCATCTTATCAACGATTGCCAGTACGGTTTCCGCGCTGGCCGCTCAACCGGAGACTTATTAACGGCTCTAACGGAGCGTTGGAATCATTGTCTCCATAATTTCGGTGAGTCCGAAATCGTCGCTCTTGATATTTCAAAGGCTTTTGATAGAGTCTGGCATGCTGCCCTGTTAGCCAAACTTCAAACATTTGGTCTGCACCCAACCCTCGTTAAATGGATAGAGAGCTTTTTTTCAGGCCGTTCAATCCGTGTAGTAATTGACGGAGTTACATCTGATTCCTACGAAATAAATGCCGGTGTACCTCAGGGTTCAGTTCTTTCACCAACCTTATTTCTTCTTTTTATTAATGATCTCTTATCCCTTACTCTCAATCCTATTCATAGTTTTGCGGACGACAGCACCCTTGATTTCGCGTACTCATTTGATTCTGTAATGAATTCACGTGGAAATGCTACAGAAGTCAATCGGGAACGCATGTTTAGATCATTAAACAAAGACATTTCTATGGTCCTCGCTTGGGGCAGAGCAAATCGTGTTACGTTTAATGCATCCAAAACTCAATGCTGTTTAATGTCCCTTAAAAAACGCCCAGTTCACCCCCAACCCATTTCAGTCGACGGAGTGAATATACCCAATTCACCCTCCCTAAAGATCTTGGGTATTGAGATATCCTGCAATCTTAGCTGGACGGATCATATATTTGCAATCGCTAAAAGTGCGATGAAATGTTTGGGTTTTCTACAGAGATGTAAGAAATATTTCACCCCACCCGACTTAGCGTTGATCTACAAGTCCCACATTAGGCCTAGACTTGAATATAATTCCCATATTTGGGCAGGGGCAGGACACACCGCGTTGTCCGCGTTAGACAAAGTTCAGCGTAAGGCTGTTAAACTTATTGGCGATACCTCAATCTCTGAGGGCCTTGACTCTCTGGAGCATCGACGGAATGTCGGTTGTCTCTCACTTTTTTATCGCTATTTCCATGGCCATTGTTCTAACGAAATTGCTAGCCTGATTCCTTGTAGACTCATTACAACGCGCGATACAAGATCTACAAGTCGCTCCCACCCCTATACTCTCCGGGTCAAATTTGGACGTACCGTCAAATTTCGGGAATCTTTTCTTAGCAGAACAACACGAATGTGGAACAGTTTACCATCTTCTGTTTTTCCCTCGTCTTATGAGCCTGAAACTTTCAAACGAGGCGTACATCGACACCTCCTTCACTCAACCTCCTAACCCATTTTCCCCAACCTTAATTCCTTTCCTGCCAAGGCTGTGCTTTAGCATCATAGGGCATCCCCTGAGCTTTGGCAACATCATATATAAAAAAAAAAAAAAAAAGTAGGGTATGAATATTTTTACTTCATTCGAAAGATTGTTTTGTTTACTTCAAGTAGAATAAAACAATTTTTTCATAGAAGCAATAGTTTAGACACTACGACGAGTTTAAAGAAAAATCACCCCCCGGCTGCCATAAGAAGCAATGTAAATTAAACGAAATGTCAGACCATTTTGACCTTATGTGTGTGCGAAAATTTCGTCAGTTCATGGCTTGTAGTTTACAGAGGTTTTGCCTGTACTCTTTATTTGCATATATATTCTTATGACCTTAAAAGCTGGATATATTTCGTTTTACTGTGGTGCCAGTGTTACTTTTTCAAATTAGCTGGGTAATTTGGGAGCCGGTTAATCTTTGGTACAGAGTTGGAATGGTTTACTGATTATTTGTTAGGAAGACAACATAAAACGAAGGTTAACGATAAATTCTCGGATGAAAAAGAGTAGTTTTCTAGGGGTTCCGCAGGGCAGTGTATTGGAAACGCTTTTATTTCTGTTGTATGTGAGACATTCTAAGATATTATTGTTTGCGGATGATGCGTTAATGTTTGGCTGGAAAGAATGTATATGACTGTATCGATAGATTAGGAGCGGATCTAAAAAGTATGAGTGGTTGAAAATGAATAGACTAAAGCTGAGTGCGGAAAAATACAAATTTATGGTGATAAATGGTCTGTTAAAAGTGGTTGAAGAACTTATTTGACAAGTTAGTGAAATTAAATATTTGGGAATTGTAGTGCACAGAAATCTGGATTTTAAGAGCCACATAAATTACATTAGTGGAAAAATTGGTAAAAAGATCGGTTTTATGAAGAGGATTAGGAATAAATTCACCACTATCAGTGCAATAAATTTATATAACGCAATAATTAAACCCGATTTTGAATATTGTTCGACAATTATTTTCTTATGAACGACCGAGATGATTGAGCGCTTGTAACAGTTACAGAATATGGCATTGAGATCGATCGGAAAGATATTTTGTGTCGGTGGGCTACACGACGATTATTTTCATTTCGAGTAGTGAGAAGAGGACACAGTAATAAAGATCAAAAAGAATATAACAAAAAATGACTCAATATACTACGTTATTGTAAATAGGTTAAATAAAAAGACTCAAAAACTTGCAGGCAAAAATCTGTAAAAAAAGGAAATAAAAAGAAATTTTGAAGTGCCAGCTTTAAGAAAAGTTCAGAAAAATTTTGAAAAGAAACCGAAAAATCAAGCTAGAACATGATTGTCTGAGTGTTCCCAGAGGATAGATGCAGCACCAGGCGAAGTTCCTACTTCGGGAACCACTGCTCCCCAGCAAGTGCTATCTCCGTAGAGCCGTTCGCCACTTTTCAAGTCCTCCGGGAGCGCTCATCCAAACATGTTCTAAACGAACGCACAATAATTTCGAACCGATTAGAGTCCCGCGGGACCAGTCTGCAGAGTCATTGACATCTGCAAACTGCACCCATCATCCTCCCAGTTCTACGATTCCAACGTGAGACTTGTCCTTCCCGGCCTGTTATTCCCAGTGAAAGACGAGGCTTCCGTTCCGCACCGACGATAGAGGTTGCCAGGTGCAGTTGAATGTGTCGGCCTTCGTTGCCATGAACTCTAGACGTAATCGCCTCTTAAATCTGGCAATGAAGTGGTTCTTTAGTGCATAAGTGTGAAACTGTGAATTAGTGGGTTGTTGCCCAGGCTCGATCCGCATGCAGTATAGATGAATTGTTGACTTAGCAAGTGTTAGAATAAAGTTTATCAAGCAATTCATTTGGTTACATGTCCTTGGCCCCAGTAAAAACGACATATGCTGGCACATATCGAGAACAAGATTATTTATGTCGGGCATGTGAAGTATCTGTGGAACAGGGTTCCTTTAAACCGTGCAGGCTCTTTGATTTCGTCGATCGATATGCGACAGCTGGTTTGGATGCACGATGCTGTGATGGAGCAGTTTGAATGCCACACCAGAGTCTCTGTAATTGGACGGATAACTATAGATGACTCTGCTAGTTATGGTTCTCATTACTCCCAAGTCTACCCCAAGATGTGCGCGCCATCTATCAACCCCTAAGGTATCCGTAGGATTTACGTGAAGTGAGTGTACTGAATGTCGTGTGCGGCGGTCGATTAATTACGAAAGCGTTTATCACCTCAGTGCTAGGTTCTCTAGTAGAGAGACGACTAAAACGCTCACGTGCTGTATCCACCAATTCGTTTAATTGTGTTGTGTGGGGGTGTATAAGTGTGTTCCGAGAAGCATCAATGATGTCTCCAAGAACTGTAAGTCGTCCTGTATCGGCCGTTACACCTCGAGCATTACTGAACACCGAATCTACTAAGTCAGGGTTTAACCTGATCGGAATTTCTGTGAATTCCCCGTACCCAAGTTCATTCCATCGCAAATGAAATGCAGGGGCCTTATTACTGAATACGATTCGATTGCATTCGATCGTAAATATAGAAAATTTAGAATTGAAAGAGGTTAAACAGAGGTTATACTTGCGTCAGTTGCTAGCTTTCGATCCATTCAGTTCTAAATTTCCTATATTTACGATCGATTGAAATCGAATCGTATTCAGTAATAAGGCCCCTGGTCTTATTCTGTCCCAGGTTGTAATCGTGGAGATCATATCCTTGGAGCTGTCATGCGGATATGATGGACGGACCGAGAGCAGATAGTAGTGCTCCCCAGCGCCGCTACCCCCGTCGAACTTACCCACAGCTGCGAAATTAAGTTATCTCTTTGACAGAACACTCGTTGGAATGCCCGTACCTGAAGACAACGAAATTTCACGACCATGTATGTAAGACACAAACCAACCTCCGCTACTGGTCGGCAGAGCTTGCTTTCAGCGACCCATCATCTCCCCCCCCCCCAGAAGGCGTCAACGAACTTCGCCTATAAAAGTTTCACGAAGGCTTCGAAGCACTCCGATTTTAACAGGTGCACGATGGACGAGGTAATCAAATAACTGCACGTCCTTTCAACGAAAGTTGGTGCAGTCTAGTCCGCCATGAATTCACAGCTCCACGTGCTAATAATAACAATAATAATAATAGCTTGGGATTGGCGGCTTTATTTTTAAAATAAAAAAATTGGCTTTTGCAACGAGAAATATATAGTTACATAAAACTATTGCGAGAATTGAGAACTGAACCTATAGATTTTAAAAATTATTTGCGAATGGATTCTGCCACATTTGAAAAACTGTTGATTGGTTGGTCCGCATTTGCAAAAGGAACACACTAAAATGCGAAATTGCGTTACGAATGTTTAAAGTTTAGTACCGGAATATCTAACCAATGCAAAGTAATTTGTGAAGTTTTTGGGGGAAAAAATATTTAAAGGTAAACAAAATTAAAATAACACTCCCGATTAAACGCTTACAAACTGAACGGAACGCTGTGCTTCTACTCTACTGACAAACAATCATGTGAAAGAAAGTAAGAACGAGATCAATCTGGTCATAGCTCACTCACGTTTAAATCTGTATTCTAGTGTGTGGTATAAGAGAGGAATGGGAGAAGGAAGATATTGTTAAAGCAATACAAAAGCAGAATGATATTTGTGGGGAAATCAAATGTTGGAGATTTTACAGTGGTCAACAAAAGAATGTTTATAAGCGGTAATAGAAATGGAGCGTCAAGCATTTAGAAAAGTAATGGATATCGGAAAAATTAATATAGGATGGGATAGGTGTTTTATACGAGAGTATATACCTTTTAAGAGGTGTTTTAAATGTTGGGCATTCGATCACATGGCAAAAGACTGCAAAGATAAGGAGATATGTGCAAGATGCGCAGGGTAGCACAACTCAAGAAGCTGTAATAGTAAAGAATTAAAATGCAATAATTGTGTTGTTGCAAATGGAAGGCTTGGTATTAATCTGGATGTCGAGCATGATTGCAGAGATAATAGCTGTCAAGTATTTCAAAGGAAATTGAAGGTTGCTAGGGATAAAATTGAATATTAGCAATTAAAGAGTGTCAGTTGCTTATATATGAATGTCCAGGGTTTGGTAAATAATTTCGACGAAGTTTAAGCAATAGTCAATGAAAAGAAATTTCCCTTGATAATGTTGTCGGAATCACATTTAACGGAAAATGTTACTGATGAGGAATTGTCTATTTAAAATTATGATTTAATTAGATGTAATAGTGTGTCATCGCATACAGGAGTGGCAGTTTACTTATTCAATTGTTGGCAGTATGAAAAAATTGAGGAATATGCATATGAAAAGGACATATGGTGGGTCAAAATTAAAGTTTCATTCGGTAGATTTTCGATTTTAGTGTGTGTGCTTTACAAATACCCGAAAACATCGAATAGGATATTTTGTGACAAATTTAAAAATTTAATAACCTATTTGTGTGAAAGTAATAAAAATTACCTTATAGTCGGCGAGTTATTCGTTATGATTGTAGACCAACCGACACGTATAACGAAAAACACTAAACATTTAATAGACTACGTGGTTACGAAAAACAATTCTGTGCGAGCAAGAGTTGAGCCAAAATTAAATGTGAGTGACCATGAAAGTATTTTAATAGATATAGTGATTGAAAGTAGCAATAAAAAGGAAGTAAATAGCTATAGGGTCCTAAGATACAACAAGGAAAATTTTGTAAGTAAAGTTAGCCAAAGTGAATTAGGAAATAGCAATGAAATGAACATGAATGATATGGCACTGTTACTTAAAAGTGAACTATCTAGAGTGACAAGTGAATTCGTGAGACCTGTGAGACAGCGGTCGGATAACCCGTGGTTCAACGATGATATTCGTATTTTAAGAGAAAGAAAAATTCGAGCAAGACAGCGCGCAGTATTGACAAACCTTAATGTTGATTGGAAAGCGTATAAAGATAATATAAATAAATATAAAGCTAAAATAAGAAAATCAAGGAGTGATTACATCAAAAGGAAAATTAGCGGATCAAACAACCAGAAGGAAATGTGGAAAATATTAAAGGAGTTAGTGTTGAAACAAAGAAGGTCAGATAATTATAAGAATTAAAGTAAATGGCAGAACTTTGGAAAAAAATGAAGAAGGCAGAGATGTTCAATAAGTATTTTGTGGAAAATATAAATGTAATTCATAGATCTATTCCTATAGTAAATTATGCTGAAATGGTAACAAGCGTAAGTAGTTCTTTTACTTTTAATAGAATAAGGCTGAATGAGATTAAAGAAGCATTGAAAGAAATAAAGCAAAAAAAAAAGATTGCAACTACCTAAGTCCAAGCATGTTGATCGATTCTTTTGAAGTGGTGGGTGAAACTATTTTACGAATTGTAAATAAATCATTAGCAAATGGATGTTTTCCTAATTCCTGGAAGGAATCAACAGTAACCCCAATAGCAAAGGTAAAAAACTCATCTAAATGTGTGGAATATCGACCGGTGAATGCGTTGCCGACATACGAAAAAGTGTTGGAGAAAATAGTGTACAAACAGCTTATAAAATATTTAGAAGGGAACTCCATAATTGTTTCTAATCAGTCAGGGTTCAGGCAAGATCATTCATGCGAAACAGCCCTTAATATGGTGATATTAGATTGGAAAGAACAGATAGAAGCAAGAAATAAAATCGCGTGCGTGTTCCTGGATCTCAAGAGAGCGTTCGAAACGGTTGATCATCAATTACTGCTGCAAAAAATGAATAAATATGGAATAAGAGGGAAAGAACTGAACTGGTTCAGAGAATTTCTATCTGGAAGAACGCAGAGAAGTAAAGTAGGACAAGCAATATCTTCAACCGTATCTGTTGACATTGGGGTACCACAGGGATCAGTTCTAGGGACGCTTATGTTTTCGCTGTATATTAATGATATCAACAGAGTAGTAAAGCATGGAAAAATTGCACTCTTCGCCGACGATACGTTAGTATATATTGCAGGTAGAGACGTTAACGAGATGGAGAGGTTATTACAAGAGGATCTTAATGAACTTTGTGAATGGCTTAAAGGAAATAAATTAAAATTAAATGTTGCAAAAAATAAGTCTTTGCTAATTAATGGAGATGCTAATTTGAATCTTATTGTAGAAGGAGCATTAATAGACAGTCAATGAGATTAAATATCTTGGTATTCTTATTGATAAAGATCTAAAATTGTCCGGGCACATTCTTTTTATGGGCGACCAGGGAATGTTACAAAAGCTACAGATTTTCCAAAACAAGGCGATGCGGATTATATTAAGATGTAACAGGTATACGCCAATTTTATTAATGCTAGAGACTCTGAAATGGCTAAGTGTAAGACAAAGAATACCTTTATATTTATATTTAAAATGAAAAACATGTTGCCGGGGTATTTAATCGAATGGGTAAATTATGTACGTGATGTCCAACCCTATGGACTGAGATCATCAAATGACTTCAGGTTACCACCTTTCCGAAGTTCGAGGGGGCAGAACAGCGTCATGTTTAGAGAACTACGAATGTTTAATGAGTTACCAGAAACGCTAAAATGTGAAACTAATTTCAAAATGTTTAAGAATAATTTAATTGTAAAAAAGAACAGGTAATCTTATATATTGTGAACAAATTTATGTAAAATGGCTATTATAAGCTAATAAAATTATTATTATTATTACTTTCCTGCGCGATTACTCTTTCATGCGATAAGATTGCGGGATAATTAATGGTGAAAGCTCTTGTCCACTCACAAGCATTCTTTCCTTCGCGATTACTTTTCCTTGGGAAAAGAACGCTAGTGTCTGACGTGCTATTGTCAGCCCTATAATTTAAGAAACTGTAATGACTTGAGATTTGGCAACTATAATAGAAAATATGCACAGAATATGTTAATGTATAAAAGACTGAAATTATTTAATAAGTTAAAAAATAATTTAAAAGTGAAGACAAATATTAGAATTTTTAAGAAAGGAGTAATTGAGTTTGTTGAACAGAATTACTGAATGATAAATGTATATGTTAGCGAGTGAAAATGAAGTAAATTGCATTTGTATGATTGGTGTAGTGAAAGTATGAATTTACTAATAAATTATTATTGTGGAGATTATTACACTTTATAATCAAAGTCAACAACCTTTCTGCTGATCTTACCCAATATTATAAATCCCCAAATCCTTTCGCTTATTCCTATATAATAATGCCCCGTACAGTCAATGTAGTTCTCCTGCAGTTAGCATTAATTTACAGGAAATCTTGCTTGAAACGGAAGTTCCCTCGCTAAATCTTGACAAGAAAATCTTAGGTATGTACTTGCGGAATATCTAGTAAGGGGCAGTTTATTTTTTTTAGAAGAAATAATAAAAGAAATGTTTTTATGTCAATTTATTACATTAAAATACATGTAATTGTATAATCGAAAGTCCCCTTTTTAAGCCACTAAGGCTGATGCCGTGCTAGATTCATATTTCCAGTTTGGTGGAAGAACACTTTTTGTTTTATAGTACCGAGCGAGTCTGTGAATCCTTGACTCTACAAGAATGAGTCGGAATTTACTGTCCTTATCCTTGCGGTTACGTTCCAAGTGCTTCCTAATAGCTACAGCTTTTTTGATCAAATAATAAAGATCTTCAGGAATGTCGGGCTTGAGACCCACTGACTTCATAATACGCAAAATCTTATTGCCATTGACAAATCGTACCTGGGCAACTCCATGGGAATCTCGAAGAATTATACCTGAACGAACATAATGACATAACCTCAAATTCAATTTTAAACCAAGCATTTTCACTTACCAATTTTGGATGGGGTCATACCCTTTTTGCCCAACTTTTTTATTTGCTCTTTCACATCATCAGCATTCAGTTTTAACCATGATGGGACTGATCTCCTGTATGGTAAAGCCGATTGGGATATACCCTTTCTAAAACGTGGAAAAAACACTTCTTAGATGCAGGCTACACAAAGATTTGTTTATATCTCTTAACATAAAAATATTCATATATGGTCTTTAAGCACTAGCACAGGCTTTTTAGTAACAAATGAAATAAATAACATTACTAACCCTCCGCAGTGCATACGACCCATTTTTCCAGCTCGAAGTTTTATCACGAAAAGGAAGAACCACGCGAAGTTTCCGATGTCAAAGAATCAAGGCTGCCAATAGCTAAAAGTAAATTGAACGTAAAATGAAACATCGAAACAAAATACACGGTTCACACTACCATGTAATTTATACGTCGTTAGTCATTTCAAAATGACATTCAGTTATTTACAAAATTAATTAAAGTAAATACATTTTTACACTATATAGCACATCGCATGGGTTTTAAATACATTCTAATGGTGCGAACAAAAAGTATTAGAACATATTGGAAGTAATTTATATTTCATTTTTTTCCCACTAATTCTCTTAATATCTTCAATTCAAGTCTTTTACTGTAAAAATGTAGTTCGAAAAATTGAAAAATAATTTTCAAACTAAAAATTTATTACACAATTTACAGAGAAAGCTATCCAGAGTCATTGCCATATTCTACTAATTAATTATGAGATTGTTCTTCACAGCAAACATAGAGCGAATTAACCCTCCCTTTGAACCTTTCGGTGTCAAAACAGTCTGTCCAATATTGGCAATTTACAAACTGCGCTGACGTCTAATACCATTTAAAATGAAACGGCCATTAAGATAGGAATTATAGAAAAGTTGAACTTATCAAAATGGCCGTCAATGCGTTGTTTCTTCGATAAAAGTGAAGTGCAAGAAAAGTGGTGTTTTTCAAAAGATATTTTACAAATGAATTGAATTCTATTGCTAATCAGAAAATACACAAATAATTAACATAATTTTGTTTAAGTGAAAGTTGTAGAATACCTTGTGCTGTAGTTTATATTTGAGTAGATTTTGCAAATTGATTTATGCACTTATTTGTATGTTAAGAAATTTATGAGTAATATTTATGGTGCGCAAGGTGTGAACTTGCATTGCATTTTTTGTGAAAAATGTCGGAAACCGGGGAAAGTGATGATGGTTATCAGAATTTGAACTGTCGTCGTGGAAGGAAAAGAAAAATAATTATGAGAATTGAATTCAATGATGGTGATGAAGCAAGTACTGATAGCGACGTAAGTGATGCAAATCTTATAAGGCCCACAAGCCGTTTTCCAAAAAGAAATCCATTGAAGCGAGCTATAATATCTAGTGATGATTGTTCTTCTTGCGAAGATGAGGTAAGATCTTTTTTTTTTTTTAAGTCTTGTCCGCAGAGATTTTTGGTATGAGCCTTTCAAAATTTTCATACAGTAAAAATGTTTAAATGTATTTTTATTTTTCTTAGGTTTCTCAAAGGGAAAATGGAAGTGGCGGCAAAAATGATGAAAAGGACGGTGAAGAAAAAAATAGCGAAACTAAAAAGCCGGACGAAGACGGTTTTGCTACAGATAGTAGCAGCGACGAAACTCTTGAAAAATGTCCAATTTGTCTTCTGTCTTTTCGCAATCAAGAAATTGCAACTCCAGAGTCTTGCGAACATATATTTTGTTTTATATGTCTGGAAGAATGGGCAAAGAATGTTACGACCTGCCCCATTGATAGGCGCGAATTTAAAACAATTATTGTAAAGGACTCATTTCTTGGAAAAAATGTTGTACGCGAGGTAAAAGCTGAAGTAGAAAATGCAGATGTTGAAGAAGTAAATGAAGAGATGACATATTGCCAAATTTGCCACCAACCAAATAGAGAAGATGTTATGCTATTATGTGACGGGTGTAATCAAGGGTATCATATGGATTGTCTAACCCCTCCGTTGCAAGAAATCCCAGAAGGCTCTTGGTACTGTGATCATTGTTTTGAATCAGAGGGAGATGATGTCGCCGATGACTTAAATCAAGTCTATGAAGATTTACGAGAAATGGGAATACCTGAAAGTAGATTAAGGATTACTGAAGTGCGCCAACAAAGGGTTCCCAGAACCAGACAAATTGAAAGAGTTAGGGCTAGGGTTATTGCTCGCAACACTGATGAGCAACGAACTTCAGAAACATACAGCGTTCAGCCCTCAACTTCTACATCCACACGTGAAAGAACTAAGAAAAGGAAGACAAGAAAACGTAGAACGACAAGGCGAAGACGTACATATGTAGTAGAATATGATGTCAATAATTATGACGAGAAATTCGCCTGTAAAGAAACAAAACGTTATATTAAAAAAAGAAAATCTAGAAAAAGAAAAAAGAGAGGAAAGAAGCCATCTTGTGGACGTGGTGTGGGAGGAATTTCTAGAGATGAAAGACCATTAATGGGAAGTCAATCATTTTCACTTTTTGGAAATCCAAATGATCTTGAGTACTTTTCTGATTCTGATGGCGGTGTAGAACAACATGCTGCAGGCCCAGGTAGCACTTCCATTCAGACGGCTGTTCGTTTACATAATCCATCGTTACGACGAAGAAAAAATATTCTTACTCAAATAGATGCTCCTACACGAGTTGATGTTCTTTCGAATATTATGGAATTGCAAGATCGATGGCACAGTATGACCCAACGCAACCAATTGTCCAATGTCCGCATTGGAGCAGATGGAACGTTATTGTTTCAAGAAAATGCTTCTAATAAAGAAACAAATGAAAACAAGAAAAATGATCCTCCTATAAATGAAGCTCCTTTATATCCTAGAGGAAACAATCCCAACTTTTCAGGCGGTGATAGGTATGATAACCATTCAAATAACTACAGAAATAACTCTGGTTTTCGAAATTCTGGGAATCCATATCGTCATTCAACCGGAAGTAGTGGTTTTAATGCAAATCCCTTTCGACGCGATGACAACAACAGCGGGCACTTTAATAGATCCCTTCACCAAGTCTTTTCAAACAATATACACATTTCTCCCAGTTTTACTGAAAGGCTCAGAAATCAGCAAAACCAAAGGCCTGAACGAAGAAATTCAAATCAGTTTGGAAATAATAATCAAAGTTCAAATGGCGGACAAACTAATGAAGAAGTCCCAGTAGAAGCAAGTACTACACCGCCAAGAGGTGAAGATAACGGTCCAAGTGAGTCCATAGCAGATATACCAATTCCAGAAGGTGTTGGTGGCAATGGCAATACCATATCTTCCGAAGAAAATGAACCCTTAAATTATAGCTCATCTGAACTTAATTCGTCTGCTGCACCATCTGTAGTTCCGCCTTTGGAACCCCCTCCGTGGAACAATAATTTATTCCGTTTAGCAGGGGATTATGACGATGATGACGACGATGCAGATTGTCCTAACTTTTCTATTTATTCTGCCGAATCGCTACAAGTTGCCAGATCATCAAAAGAAGAGAACGACGACTCAAATTCAAAAGATCCTGAAAAAGGACAGGTAGGCAGAGTTTTGAGAAACGGTATTTATGTATTATACTTTTTTTTTTAATTGCTGGTAACTATTCTTACTGATACTCAACTATTTGTCAAAAAAATTCTACATAATTTACGTTCACCATACTTTTAATTTAAAGCGACTTACATCGTTAATTTTGTCGTGTATGAAGCTCTGTATCCTTTCCCGTATGCCTTGACCGCATTTTAAATGGGTGTTTTTGGGAGATTCTTTATTAACGAGGATATCAAATATTCTAGCTGCGCTGCAGTTGTGTATTCAAATTTAAGTAGTTGGGATTTAAATTGAGCTGGTGAATGAATATTATATTTTTATTGTAGGTTTTGTTTCCCGTCGTTTTTAAGACTTTACAATATGTCGAAGAGGAGTTTTTGTGTTGTAAAACCTCGAGATAGTTTCCTTTGTCAATTCAATTACAAATTCGCAATAATCTTATTATGCTACGGAAGTCATAATATCTCTAGTTCTTGTACTCCCTTGTGAGATGTGAGCCGAAAGAAAAAAAAATACCCATTTCGATGACAAAGATTCCAGGTGGATGAACAATTAGGGTAGATTTCGAATCACCATTTACCCCAAAAGGTTTTTATTACCGTACTCTTGTAAGTAAAACATCCGGTAGGATCCGATCCCCAACAACATCGACGACTATAGAGAATTTAGTTACAAAAGAATTTTACTTGTCAGGAAATTTTTATGAGAGTTAAGTATTTTTTTTTGAAAAGATCTATTAAGCGTGCATCCGTTTCGTGCACCAAAGTTTTTCGTAACTGTTCAGACATTACCTGTAGAATGTGACGTCATACGATCAAAATCTTTGCACTCAACATAATTAAGTTGGGCAAAACACTTAAATTTCTGAATTTTAGCTTAAAATCAAAATGGACGGTGCAACGTTTTCCTCATAAAATTTAAAAAAAAATTGGGAAATTGTTATCCCTTCATTGGTTGGTTGGTTGTTTGGTTTTTGAGGGGGGAAAGATACGTGTCTTCCTTGCACTGAGACCTTTAGTGACCCGATGTACGCCCCCTGTTCGGCAGCGTACCTTAAAGTCCACTGTCGAGCCAACTTATCCCCGTAACGAATTGGATAATTCGATTATACCCTGTTTTCTTAACTTTTGCTAAATCTTCGTAGTAGTGTGTTCCTAAGATTCTAGATCTTTTTTGCGTTAGGGCTGGGCATTAGCCGAGAACGTGTAACACGGTCTCGTCTTCTTCCCCACATCCCCTGCATGGGCTATTGTTTGCCCTTCTCATTTTTATGGCATGAGCCCTTAGTCTTGCATGCCCTGTCACAAGGCCAACAAGAAGTTTCAGTTTGGTTTTGTTAAACTTTATGATCATGTGCATTGAGTGTTCCCCAAAGCGTCTTTGTATGTCTGGCGAAGACGGATCCCTCCCAGTTTTCTTTTCCTTACCCATTCCAGAATTTCTTTTCTGATTTCATGTTCAGGTATGCTCAGGTTGAGCATAATTGGAGTGTGCTCATTTGAGCTGGCGCATTTGCTTTTTCATTTCCTGGGATGCAACAGTACCCCGGCACGTATATTAGGGTGACATCGTTTTGACTCCTTCATTCCGTGAGGGTCTCTTTACATCCCTCTATCGTTTTGGATTTTATCTTGGCGTTAGTTAAAGATTTGATGGACGACTGGCTATCCGTGCATATTACTATGTTGATGTTATTCCCCGTTCTATTAGCTGTTTAGCTCATATCTCTATCGTTGCGATTTCACATTGAAGGACCGAAGAGGAGTCGTTAACCCCTCACCATAAATCCTGGTTTAGTTCCTCGCGCGAAATTCCAAAGTCACAGCCACGCTCGCAGTTTGAGCCATCTGTGTAAATCGCTAGTGTTTTCTTGAATCACCCTATTGTTGATCTATTCACTTTTTGTCGGGAACTGAGTTTTGAAGACTGCCTCCAAATTTGGATTACCAGTTTTGAAGTCTCAGCAATCTTCTTTCTCAAAAAGTCTCTTGATTGTATTTCCATTACGTACTCGGACAATATTCTCATGTTGGGTTTGCATTCCCCTTACCTTCCACAGTTTATTCATTCGTAAACGCATAGCCGAGTTTAGTTTAGAATGACTTTCAAGGCCGTTGTCCCTTTATTTTCGTTACTGAAACCTAATTTTGTGTCTTATATTAAAAGGTTGTTAGGTACTAATTGACGGGTTTTAGTGGTTAACAGAGTATGCCTCTCATACACTTTAGCATTTTTATTAAGGGGATTTATACTATGTTGGCTTAAAAAAATCGAATAACCCTATGTAAACCTTTATCATATCTGCCCTGGAACATGTGTTGCACGCAATTTCATTTCATTTTCTCGAAACCATGTTTTTCTAGTTGCTGTGAAGTACTTCGGTATCTAAAAATTCTTCGATTCCAGCAAATCGGGACTTAAAATGTTCGGCATACAAGTAATACTCATATTCGGATTCTTCGCGATATTAAGGACTAAGTTACGGGCCCTCAAAGACGAAAAACATGGAAAATTTGAAAATCCATTTTTGAAATTTTCACTTGAATCTAGTCAGAACGAAAACCACAAGTCTCTCTCTCTTCGAGCTGCTGTCAGGTTTGACTTTTCATAAATTTGACTTACAGATTTTTGATGTGCAGTAACTTTGGAAAAAGTTTTAACGTCTTTGATATTTACGGGAAGCCGATGCTTCTTTTTAAACACTTTTAATATTTGTGAAAAATGAAAACAGCGAAAAAGCCACTTATTGTAGCTAAGCGTACTTGGATGTACGCCGGAGTACTCTGAATGGCCCAATGGAACGCAGCTAATGATACGTTGGCCATGATGCCGTTGATTGTAATGTGTCATATTTTGATTAAAATGTACAAAAACCGACATTTCATACCTAACAAATTGATAATTTTAAACCCAAGCATAAAAAATGCCTGCGTAGGACATATTTTAACACGTTGACGTTACCAACAGTTGTAAAGATAAAATACACGGTATGGAGCGACATTTAGAAAAAAAAATTGTATTGTATCCGTAAAAAATTATGTGAATAGGTTGTAATATCGGTCATTGTATAAATAACTGCACATTTTTTGGTTTTTGTCAGTTATTTCTTTGACTTTTGCATACGTCGTTTGTCCTGTATATATTCCTAATAAAATACTAATAAATAATTGTCAGTTCCATAAGAAGGTATGACCCTGCCTTTAAACCCAATATTTACTTAAAATAAATTTTCTCTCCGTCTAGTTCCCGTAACCCCTTGTGGGGCATGGGGGCGGATGATGAACAACTTTACCCGATTCGAGAAAACGATTGCAAGTGGACCTATAATTTAGAGTGGATTCCGAACCATTAACATTTTCTCTGCAACCCATGCCCTTTTTATTGTAATCTGATGTCAGCAAAAAACAAACATGGGTTGGCGTCGTTGGATTTTGAACCTGGGACCTCCAGATTAGTAGACCGACACGTTATCATTTATTCCACCGACGACTTGAATAAGTTTTATATATGAAATAATAAATATAGAAAACTAAATCAGAACTGAATTCTGCAAGTCTTGTGATGAAATATCTTTGTCTCAGACATCTCTGCGAACAGTGAAATTGTACCGTGGAAAGTAGTTTAGGGCGTATAGGTGATGATTTCATAAACAAACATTACTTGTGCTGTGCTATCCTTCTTTTTGTGTAAAGTTGCTGTATACCTAAAAGTTTACATTTGCCATGTCGTAAAATTGGATCTCGACAACTGAATTTGCAGATTTCTGAATAGTCCGAATAAACATTTACAGTGTTATTTACAGACGGAGTTTGATCAATGAGTGGCAAGATCACCACGTCATGGTTCCAGGGTTCGAGACTCGGTCTCCAGTGAGTTTTTAATAAAAAATAAATAAAAAATTCACTCCGTCTCTGCTCGCAGCAATGCAAGACATTCAATTTCCATCATTCCCCTTACCCTAATTCCCTTCCGGACAAATGCTAAACATATCATAGGGTTGTCCCCTTGGCTTTTGCTATATCATGAAAAAAAAACCTAAATGAGGCCCGATGAGAGCCTTGAACAATCCCAAATGTAACTTGCATGGGTTTTAGGTATAGCTACATAAGAACGAATCTACTTTAAGAGGTGTATCGAATCCAAGCGAATGAACCTTTCACAATTGTAAATCCGGTTGCCTTAGAAAAAGTATTATGAGAGGAGTATCAGGAGATAAACAGCTTATAAATAACATATTCGATAAGTGTTCCCTGTATTCTGAAGAAACCAAGTTCAGCTCAATTTTCTCCGTGATCCCGGTGTTTTTCAGTTGACGAATATCTGTCACAGTTGGGTTTGCAATATTTTCTTAATACCTTAGTGAAAATAGGTTTGTGCTAAGACACTCATAATGAACAAGTCATAATGAATGATTAATCAAGAGGAGGAAATAGCGCTTAAAAGATGCTCTAAAACCTTTAAATTTCATAACATTATCAGTCTCCACTTTCTCTAGAAAGTGTTGTTGAATTTGAATAGATTTCCTTTTTTAAAGATCAATCAGAGCACTTCCTAAGACTTTGTCTACTCTTGTGATTACATCTGTTGGAAAACCACACGTACAATGTAGCTATTATTTATATTTAATAAGTAATTAATGGAGCATGGTAGGAAATCGTTAGCTGGTGTCACAGTGGAAAAAGTTAGGAAAGCTTGTCCAAAAATATTTACATGTTGAATGTTGTCTTAAAATTTATTGTTTAGTAAGTTATGCAACGCCTTTTGTGTTTCTTTTGTTTACTTTGTTGAATGTTGTAGTTGAGATAGTGTCAACATGTTCGCATTTTCGGGTAGTACTTCCTGGTGATTTCTTGATTGATGGTAAATCATATTTCTTAGTATGTACAACTCCCGCAATAATATTTTCATTGTTTATCACTTAAATGTATATTTTTCAATAGCATAGTATGTTTAAAGGGCATTTGGATAACTTTCAATGCACATGACTCTCAAACGATTATTAAGCTTAACAAAGTCAAACTAAAAATCAAAACATACTGCTTGTAAACTCGAGCAAAGTAAATATATATATATAATAAATAGCAAATATTCACATGACCCGAGTATTCACTCGAGTCATGTGAGTATTTGCTGCACCTTTTTCTGAAAGTTAAAATGTTGTCCAAACTTGTTGGACATGCAAGACTAAGGGCTTATGCCATAGAAGTGGGAGGGGCGAACTCCAGTCTATACAGGGAATGCGGGGAAGAAGACGAGACCGTATTATACGTTTTCGGTCCATGCCCAGTCTTAAAGCAAAAAAGATTTAGAATCTTAGGAACATACTACTGCGAAGATTTAGCAGAAGTTAGGAAATAGGGTTATAATCGGATTATCCAATTCGACACACATCTTCCCCCTCTTGCAAACCAACCAGGTTTAAAAAATAGGCAGACTCTAATTTTATTACTTTTATCATCAGCGAGGTAAATATCATGTCCTACTTGTCCGTTCACCGTTCTTTAAAATTTTTCTATCTGATATTTTGTAACTGAGACAGCGTTGACCTATAATTCTTCTTCTCTGTGTTTGTTGACCTTTGAATAACACTTTGCAAACATTACCGACCTATACCCTCCAAGCATCTTTCAGGTAGGGGTAACAAACCCGGGCTATTAGCGCTAATTGAAGTACTGGTCTCGGTTGACCGGCTCTCGCCATTAAACCAACCAATCCTCCAAAGTCCAAACATACTGATCGAATCGAAATCGAAGCTAAAACAATGTGAAAATGAAGGATTAATTTATGGGTGTTATTATAAAATACCTATATATTAGATGCGGAGGAAGAAACATTTCGTCATCTCCTTTGAAACTGTCCGGTTCTAGTCAATCGCAGGATTTGGTATTTACACTTCCCATATTTTAATTATTTAGCATAATTAGGATCTGCGAACATCAGAGATCTACTATGGTTCACACATATATCAGAATAGGCCATTATGGCCTAAGTGTGTCTTTCCCTTAAGGGAGTGCCACTCTAACCTGATCGAACCTATATTAAAGAAACAACAGCGACTAAAGAAGCAAACTTCTACGATAATTATATCTCAAACGCAAAAAAAAGTTTGTTAATTTAAAAATTCTTATAATTAATGCAATTCTAATTGTCCTTTAACTACATTTAGGCCAAAGTATCTTTTTCCACATATTATGGAAAACAAAGTGCGTTCGTGACGCTTTGAAAATAGTTGCAAAGTAGGTTTCTTCCTTTCATGTACAACTCTCTAAATTGGGATAGAGCAAAAAAATGAAATCTTAGTCAGAAGTAGGTCAGAGTTCCAATCGGAGAAAGATTGGGGTCTCAGAAAAAACTTGCTTTTAGTTATTTCTCGAGATTTCTCTCTATCGTTTGATTTTCTTTCTTTTTTCAATCCTACTTAGCTCTTTTTAAAATTACATTTGCGTTGTTGATAAATGTTACATCTCGTGTAGTTTGATTTATATTAAAGAATTATTTTCCAATGTAACATATTTTTAAATTTTCCTCTAAAGCCGGCCCTAGACGTGAAGGTTTATTGGAAGGTTTACGTCCGTTCGGCAAATTTGAGTGTGCGTGATCAAGTTTTCCGGAATTTTTCTGCTCGAGTATGATTTTTCACCGGAAGGATTCCCCTAAGGATATTAATTCGTTGCGCTTGCCGTAAAACTGAGCTAAACCCTAATCAATTGGTTGAGCGATACGACCACCATGCTATGGTTCCCGGGTTTGAGACCAAGTCTTCCCGTGGGTTTTTAAAAATTGAATTAAAAAATCCACTCCGTATCTGGGCTGTTGTCTAGTCGCACCAATGCAAATTTCCTCACTCTTACTCTAATTCCCTTCCGGCGAAAAGTATGCTAACGCATCAAAGGGTTGTCCCCTAAGCTTTGGCCACATCGTAAAAAAAAGCCAAACTGTGTTTGTGCGCATGCACTCTCTACTCTACTTTGCACACTCTAAGTTCCGAGTCCATGCTGTCATTTAGTGTTTATTTAATCTTGAAGTTACAGATACTTACCCAGGGGGGTTTTGTAAGATTAAAGTTGCCACGTTTTTCGAAGCTTAGGCGTAGGGAGTTCGCCGTTAGTTGTTTCTACAGATACTTTTTCTGCAGAATCTCTAATCTGTTTATCACGAATCTGTTGCATTCCTAAGTGGAGTTGCTCATCACTGCTAGTACCTTGATACAGTTCCTCCTGACCAACCTTGCAATTTAAATTCACTTAGAGATTGTTCAATATTTGTTCACAATCTTGTTTAATGGTTTTTTTTAAATGGAATGTCACCCGTGTGCCGGACTCACCTGGCCAATGACCAGTCATACCGGCTAGAACCCCTCCCCCCTCCAGGAGGACCACCACGGAACCGTCTAGGAGATATTACCTCGCTGTGGAGTCCTATAGAACAGCCTCCTACGAGGCCCGCGAGTCAACCGCTTCTCGCCCCCGCTAGGGAGCGCCAATCACTCAATCTCTGAGAGCATTGACTCTCTGGAGCATCGACGGAATGTCGGTTGTCTCTCACTCTTCAATTGCTCTTTCTATGGTCATTGTTCTAACGAAATTGCTAGCCTGATTTCTTGTAGACACATGCCATCACGCGATACAAGAACTTCACGTCGTTCCCACCCCTATACTCTCCAGGTGAAATTTGGACGTGGCGTCAAATTTCGGGAAACTTTTCTAAGCATAACAACACGAATGTGGAACAGTTTACCATCTTCTGTTTTACCCTCTTCTTATCAGCCCGAAACTTTCAAGCGCAGCGTATATCGACTCTTTCTTCATTCAGCCTCTTAACCCTTTTCTCTCGCCCTTAATTCCCTTCCTGCCAAGGCTTTGGAAATATCATATAAAAAAAATGTTAAAGCAAGATGATTTGTTTTTTGATTTGATATCAACTGCAAAGAATTCTATTCAACTTTTGTCAACGTTTTTCACCATGTGTAAAATTTGGGTAAGAGGTGCAATTAGGTGTCTATAAAATTTCTTTAACTTACCGGTTCACACCTACGTTCAGTGATACTCAGACCAACTCGGAAGCGGTAAGTGTAATCGAAAAAGTGCAAGACCTTTTTTTCTAATTAAATCACACACAAACCTCACGCGGTTGGCAAAAAATACAACACGCAGTGCTCACAAAATTGAACGCCACAATGACCGCATATCGTAACGTACACAATGTGGGCAGAGTTTTAGTTTTAAGTAAAAACTTTTGAGATAACAGACAGATCTTCTATATCGTTCATAAAATGTACGAATTTCCGCAATTTAGTTTAACATAATGTAATTTTGTTAGAAAAAGTGACTCATTTAGTTGGAGAAAAAAAACTTTACAGTTGTTAAGCTAGTTCTGTAAATCAACGGTTACGGAACCTTTTAAAAACACTTTCATTTTATTCATTATATTGGAACCTTTTATGGAAATTTGCAAGTATAGATAGCACAATTGGGATTAAAAGCAATAAATTGTCTTGAAGCCTTGGAAGCTTTAATTATTAACATTCGGTTAATTATGAATATAAAAACTTTATCTGGATGAAGACCTTTGAGCGACCCTTGAGCTCCATACGACTAACTTTCCAGTATGATGAATATTGAATATTATGAATATAAATAATAATAATAACACAGAAAAGGAAGCCTTCAATCATTAAAAAATATCAATTTATTTTTATATAATAATAATATATAAATATTATTCGATCCATCCTTCTATTTATTAATATTTATTATTTTTTTGGTACTATTTCGGTTTTACTATCATAAAAAACAATGAGATGTATTTGATGAAAACTTTATGAAATTACAACTCACTTGGTTAACTGGTAGTGAGTAAAAATGCGATTACAAATTTGATTGTAAGTTAGACGGCTGTGAAACTAAATAAAATCGCTTAATTAGAAAGAAACATCCAAATCAGTCCACGCGTCACAAAGTTAGGCTACACCTCCAGTCCCCCTACTTTTGTAACATTTCTTTTTTAAAGTAGCAATGAAGAAACATTCTATAAAAAAAAAACAATTGTCCAAACTGTTAGTTAGGCCTCCCGTTCACCCACAACAGCTTACCTAAGTTCAACACCCTAATATTGTATTGTCACCAGAATGACATAACTGCGCGAAGTTTCAAATCAATACAATTAGAAGTGGGTGAAAAATCGATCACAAGATATGTTTATTAATATTAAATATTTTGGGGGAGGATGGTTTAGTTAAAAAAGGCAGATTTTGGAAAAAATTTGAATATATCAATATTTTTGTAATTATACTATATATTTCAGGTATATTTTGACAATAATACTATATATTTCAGGTATATTTTGACAATATACAGTAATCTTTAAAAGTAAAAAATAGTAATCAACTTATATTATACAATCTTGATGAAAATGATAAAGTGGTTGAATCGCCTGATGCTGCCAAGAAAAATTTTCCAACATTTAAAACGACAAGAGTTGTTATTGTATTTTATCGCCAATGAATTAACAGCGTTTTTTAATTCGTAAAAATGGAAATGTTACGCGACTTTAAAGAAACACGCTCGATTTTCATCAAAAAATTCTGGCGGATTTGTTAAAAAAAGGCAAAATTAATTTGTTCATAAAGGGTAGTTAACTTAAAAGAAATTCATTCGATGAAATTAATCTGTTCAATACTTTTCGATCAATTACGCCCGCCAAGTTAGAAAAAGAGTTTTGGCTTTGAGGAAACATTATTTAAAATTTCAACTACAGTTTTTGCATACTGTGTAAAAGAATGTGGGAATAATTTCAATAACATCTACTGGTTAAAATATAATAATGCTCTTAAGTTGTTGAATGGAACAATAACAAGAGCTTCTTAGAAAACGCTGCCTGCTGCAAGTATACGAGCAAGCCCGCAGCTCGTCTGACAGCTATTACAGAATACAATAATGTAGAATCTTCAAAAGCTTTATTAGTTAGTAATGCAATAAAAAGAAGTTCAATTTTGTAAACCAGGTCCAAGAATAAATTTTCAGTTTTGGGAACCGAATTGAAACCAAATACTGGATTTTTTAAAGAAACCGAATCTGAAATTAAATATTGCATTTGATATTATATTAGTTCTCGTCTTGTTTTAATGAATTCTAACGTGAAAGCGATCGAGTTCGAGCAAAATAAGAGATTTAAAATTTGTGATTTTAAGAAAATGTAAAAATCTTATTTTTGCTTGAGTTCGAGTGGTTTGGTTACTAAGAATTTTATGATAAATTCACTCGTTGCTGCATTTGTATATTTAAATAAATACAATCACGAATCCTTGAATATTTATATTTTATTTATTTTATTTTTTTTTTGCGTGAGGGGTAAAAATCTTCCAAAGACACCAGGAGACCCGATTGTCTCTGGAAGTGTGAGATTTCTACTCACTAAAAACACCCCTCTAGGGATTAGCCGAAACAGACCACTTTATCCGGGTCCCTTTTCGTCCCTACCCCCTGTGATCTCAGCGAGAGAGATCCGGACTAATCCAGTTTTCTTCCCTCACCTCGATTCTTCGGGTGAGGGACACCTCTGCCTATAGGACACCTCTGCCTTTCTTCCTTCTTCCATCCAGTGGTGTCCCATCAGCTTCCTTCTTCTACTACACTATGTGTGCCGCCGTCTCCTGCTCCTCCAGGCACAGCCTGCAGATATCATCCTCGAGAATATTCATCCTCTTTAGATGACATCTGAAGTTACCATGTCCTGTTAGTAGTGCCGTCAGCCATCTTAAGGTCCTACGATCCATATCCAGGACCTCCCTCTGTTTCGCACATCTGGTCGCTACAATTGCCATCTTAGCCTGTCTGAGCGAGTCCACCACGTTCCACCGTTCCCAGTGCTCCCTCGTGGCCCACTTTCCTAACAGGCCCTCTGCCGTGCCCCTGCCTAGCGCAGTGAACGGCTGAACTCTGTACCATCCATACACCTGCTCACCGCCTGATTATCGAGTGCCACCACTATCTTCTTGTCCCTCACTCGACTCTCTAGTATACGATCAAGTGCATAGATCAGAGCCAGCATCTCTGCCTGAAATACTGAGGTGTATATCCCCAGGCAAAGATGGGTGTTCAGGTTCAGGTCATCACTGAAGATACCTGCGCCCGCTCTCCCATCAATTCTGGATCCATCCGTGAATACTGTAACGTCGCTTACACGGTTTTCAGGGAGTGACCCATCCCTTATAAGCGTTTCGTAGTGCCTTTCTATTATCCTTACTTTGCTTATACCATCAACAGGCATTTCCAATTCCGGTATCTCATCTTTGACAAGTTCCAGTATTTTCCTATGCCCCCGGTTATCACGAGATCAGTTTGTACCCCGATCCATGCAAAGAGCCGCTGAGGCAGCAGTTCTCTTCACATATGTATCCAAATGCAGCAAGCTTAGTATCATCTCTAACGCCATAGTCGGCGTGGTTCGAAAGGCCCCTGTTATAGTCACACACGCTAGCCTCTGAACCTTATTCAATTGCCTTTTTACTGTGGGCTTGGAAGCGCTTGGCCACCAGACCACAGAGGAATATTTATATTACGAGTCTCAAAAATTATCTTTTGTAGAGAAACTTTTACGATTACTGCTTCTGATTATATTGATTCTTTTAAATCTTTCAGAGTATGAAAAGTAAAGTTTCCATAGTAATATTTATTTTTATATAAAGAATATTAAGGTCCCTTCGAAACCTTTTAAAAATAATTGGTAACTCTTTGCTGCGATCACAGATGTGAATATTACTCCTGCACTAATCTATCCAAAATATCGGAGTTACATTGAAATGTGCTTTACTTGTTTCAACATTCTTTTGTAGTATGACTTAATTTACCTTTTATTAGTATTTATTATAAAAGGAGGGGAATGAAATGTATATCTTCCAAATAGTACTGTGCCATGTGTGTATGTTTCCGTTAAGGCAGGCAAAATAAAGTGAACATACACACATAAAAGGGCTGTAATTAATTAAATGAAAACAGTTTGATCACGTTCATGGGTGTTAGACTCCTTTGCTTTAGCTGCACGGGAGTAATGCAAGTAAATACAGAGCGTTGTTTCTCTCGTTGCTTATTTCCCCTCGCATCGTTCAACATTATAGCAATGCCATATTATTGTTGGTTAAAAAAATTTTTGCGATTAATAGAGATTACAAATTCGTGTTCAATTGCAGCGCTTTTACTTGGAAATTTTCGTTGTAAATAATAGTTTTTACGATTATTAACCGATCTTTTGAAGTCTTAAGGGGCGACAGCGCTGCGGGTTGTCCAAAAAATTCGATTTTTTTTTGTGCAAATTCTGAAGATATATATTTTCAAGAATAGGTAAAACAATTGAAGCCAATTATCTAAAACTTGTATACCTGCTGACATAGGGACATAGAACGGAAAAAGTACGTCGGCCGGAATCGACGAAGTTTTAAAAACACGTCAACATTTTTATTGTCTATACGACGCTTACTATAGGTGCTTTCGCGCGACCTGAGATAAGTGAGATAACTGAGAATTCTCAGTTGAAATGTGCTTTCGCGAAACCGTCTAAATTCATTTGAGCCACAAAAAAATTGCATATACATATTGAGCATCTGAGCAAGTGAAACTGGTTTTTTAAGTCTCAGTTGTCTCAGTTAAAGAATATTAAATAGTACCGGTGAATTTTTTTAAAGTGTTTGTATTTATTTATATTTTGGTAGCTGCTATTTGCGTAAACGGACGAAATAGTGTCCTTAGCAAACAGAAACTAATATTATTTTCTAAATTTCAAATTGGAAAAGTTCGTTACATTAACAGCTGTACAAATTGGCATTTCCTGAACTGAGATAACTGAGACGGTTGCTTAAAGCTTCGTCTCAGTTGACCAACTGAGACGTGTCGCGCGAAAGCACCTTATGATTTACAGGATAAATTTCTTTAATTCTATTAAGGGACATACATATCTCCAGCGTGTCAAAAAAAAGGCTCGGTGAAATTTTTTTTTAAAAAGCACAAGAATATAATAAAGTATCAACTGCATATTACTTATTGGTTTTTGAAGAACAGTAATATATTTATACATTTTTCTCTAGTTGTCTAATTTAAGATTGTTTACAACGTTGAAATGAAAATTCTGCCTTCTGGTTAGTCAGTGGTCATAACATCAATAAATATGGATGGATCTGAAAAAGTTATAGTCTATCCAGCCAACATATTTTTTAAAAATTTATGACCTTTAAAAAACAGCGTTTTGCACGAATAATGTTATGCTTCAATTTGAAATTGAAATAAACAAAGTATCAAAAAAAAATCGCTCGATAGACTATAACAACAGTGAAACCTACCTCTAGCGGACACTGCTTGTTCCTAAAAAAATTTCCGCTATTAATAGGTATCCGCTTTTCAGAAGTGGAAGTTTGAGGCAAATTTATGGTTGGGACTGGAAAAAGTGTCCGCTTTTAAGAGGTGTCCATAAAAGGAAGTTTCACTGTATTACACTATATTACAAGGATTTTTTTGAATTTTTCAAATCCATCCATATTTATGAAGTTATAATGCTGACCGGGAACCGTGTCAACGTTGGGAATAATCTCAAGTTAGACAACTTTTTAAGGCTTACATTTTTTTTTAATTTTCCTGTGTTACTCAAGAACCAATAAATAAGACGTAATCGATACTTAATAATATTCTTTTCGGGGAGTGGCAGCCCCCCAGGTAATAAAGCAACTGAAAGCCTGAAAAGCCTCCCAAAGTCTAAAAAAATGTGACGGAACATGCTGCGTACACGGAGTACACGGATCCGTGTACTCCGTGTAAAAGTTCTTTTACATGGACATGGGCGATGTGAATAGACGCTGCCTAAAAAATATAAATTTTTTTAATTTCTCAGATTTTTAACGTAAACCCGCCGCCGTAAAAACGAACAAATTGAAAAAACAATTAGAAAAAGTTGATTTTTCAATTTTTTACAGCCAAAAAACCAAGTGACCCTGAAAGTAAACAATTACCTTCTTTTCAATATACATTTGAAAAAATTCTATTCCTGAGCGTTACTTTTGGGCGCGCTCGACGTATGTAAACCCTTAAAGACATTTTAACTTTTAATCGCGTTTTTCTCGAAACGACTTTCCTTAACCTGGCTGGATTCATAACTCAAGCTACAATTATTCGATTTAAATTTTTTGTTACTTAACGTTGCTATAAGGTTTTTGTTTTTTTAAATTAATATTATTTGGGTCCTCAAAATAGAAAAAAAACGTATGCCAAAATGAAAGTTTTTTTTTGAGCACAATTTTTTCAAAACACAGCTACGCACGTCGAAAACTGCTCCTTAATAAATTTTATCTGAAATTTAACTAAAATATTTTTTTGGTTCTAATTTGATTTACTCGATTGTTATTCTAATGTTTATTGCACTTCGTTTTTCTAATCATAATTAATTAAATGTCAATAAGGAATAAGGAAATCGAAAATATTTCTCAAAAGTATTGTTTTAAATTAATAATTCAAGTTAATCAATCTTCTTTTTGAGAAATCTTCAGCTGGGCGAACTACTTTGCATCAGAATTATATTATTCTGTATGTAAAATATAATTACAATTTTGAACAGGGCTAAAAATTCAAAAATCTTCAGAACATTTTTAAGCTATACATCCATGTTGTTTTCAGTTTGCAATAGATTATGATAACAGGCCATGGGGGTTGTAAAAGAATGGCGGTGTTTCGGATCTACCTTAAATTTTATGTCCACTTGCAATCGTTGTGTCGTATCGAATCGTGTAAAATTCTTTTCCGACCCCATGCCGAAGGGGGTTACGAGAATTACATCTTTACGTCGTGTAAAGTAATAGGCCTTGCTGCTTTACTTTTTAAAATCAGATAAATCATTCTCTATGGGGTAAATCCATTTCAAATCATCCAGCCAAAGATGAAAATGAAACCCATGGTCTCAGATCTTTATGATTTTTTTTATATGTTCCATTTGCCATCCTTATTAACCATATAAAATTTTATTGTGATATCTTGAATGCTTTTTGAGATAATAATTTCCAAGAATTTACGGTAAAAGATGTTTTTGCATTACCGAGAACTGTAGCGGTGGTGACACAGTTTAAGTTAAAATTTCATAACTTTGGCAATTTTCATCATATGGTTGTAACTACAGAACCATTTATCCTATGTAGAGAGTGAAGCATAAAAATCTAGGTCTAATAGTTTAAGTTCACATAATGGGATACATTTTCCTGCAGCCACTTAGGTGGGCATGGGGCGGAAGAAGGACTTCACTCAATTCAAGAAAATGATTTCAGTGTTTAAGATAGATCCTGAACCTCCGACAGTACTCTGCAACCCCCAATGGTCGTTTATCGTAATCTGTTGTCAAAATAAAAACAGTCATGAGTCGTCGACGATGGAGTTCGAACCTTGGACTTCCGGGATGGAAGGCCGACACGTTACCACTTACTACATCAGAGATGTAATGTGTAGCCGAAAAGAATTCCACTAAGAGTTTTTTTTAAATATACAAGCAAATAGAAGGGTTTTAATAGCAAGCAAAGGGGGGGGGGGGCACGAGAACGAAACGAATTTATAGCCTAGACACGTTTTTAAATGAGAAAGTGCATGTCAAAATTTCTCTCGGCTAGAAATTCGTTTCGTTTTCGTGTCATATAAACAAACGTTTCGTTCGTATAAACAAAGAACATCCAATAATAATATCTAAAATGAAAATTCCTGAGACCTGTCAAACTAGTGATCCAGGTTTGGAAAATGTACACAGAAAAACGTGTTCTACTCTGACAGATTTCCTTCTCAATGAACACAAAAGTTTGGTGGGAAAATAGTCGATTTTCGGAGTGAATTTTCTTGGGAACACAATTTAGAAATATTGAAACCTGGAAGACATATACCCGACGGAAGTGGAGCGTGTATTTCGCAATGCAGCTTGCGGTGACCCCTCGTTCAAAAACTGATAATCAGTCCTGCAAATCTGCGTGAGCAGACGTTGATAACCAAATTCTGATTCGTATTTTAATTCAAAAAGTAAGAGGTGAGGGCCACGAAAACCCCGGTTTGATTTAAGTCTGAAAAAAGCCCCTGATTACTTATACCGCTGATGCATCGACCCAAAGTGGATCTTGGCCTCCGACACTAGAGAACGGCACTGCTTTTGGTCGTACGCGATGTCTTATCAGTAGAAAGTACTTATATTTTGGCAAGCCTCACATCTGTGATCCATAATTATTTTCTACTTTTTAGTACATCAACAAATGTTAAATAAAACGGTTTAACTTACAAGCTTTTCTTACCGATTTTTTTGCACTGCTATATCCATTCATTATCCATACACAAATATGCTCGTACCTAGGTTACGTTCAAATCTTTTGATAGGTTCAGGCAACTTCCCTTCAAGCTAAACTTTATACAGTTCGTTGATGTACATCTCCTCATCTTTTAAAATAGACTAACGATTCCTACGTAATAAATTCCAGTGTACTACAGTGTTCTTTCACCAACTTTGTTTCTCATCTTTATTAATAACTGGAAACTCAACACAAATCAATCTTGATTGATTGATGCAACAAAACCTCAATGCTGTTTATTGTTCCTTAAAAGGTGCTCAGCAAGTTTTTTCCATTAATGGAGTAAATAATAATCTGGACCTGCCATATCTTGTCAGTCTCTAAAAATGCAATTCAATGCTGGCTTTTGTGACATCTGACTTGATCATGATGTACAAGCCCCAAGTTAACCATAGACACGAATGTATTTTCCATATTTTGGCAGGGACTAGACGTACTGTACTGTTCGCATTAAACATCTTTTCACGTAGTCCAGAGTCGAATCAACCCTACTGACAACAGCGCCAATATGATCCTCGAAGAAAATTTAGTGTTAAACACGATACCCAAATTTCTGGTTTTGTCAAGTCTACTCAATGTTTCAAGAGTAAAATTGAAGTGCAGAAGACATAACTGTGCACTTTTCAATGTTGAGAGGAAAGAAATTAATAGAGCACAAATTACGGTAGGCGTCTGAGTCGGAATTTAAAAGGGGCACATTCACTATCGTTTGAGACAACAGGGAAAATTTTGGCATCAACAGCAAAATAGATAATTCTAGAGTCAGTTAGGATCAAAGATACATCATAGATAAATGTTGTAAAAAGCAAAGTTTTTAATATGGCTATCCTGACACACGCCTGAGGAATTATTAATTTGCACCACGGAGTAAAACACGTTGTGGTAGATTTACCCTTCATAAAGCTATAGTATAAAGACCCTAAGAAGGGTTTACAATGGAAGTAAAGTTGGTCGCAGGCCATGGCTTCAAAAACTTTGCCAATATAACATACCTACACTTACTACAACTCTTCAGAAAGTAATCAAGAACTTCAAGAACTTTCTCGAGGACCACTCGAGAAACTGTTGATCAGATTCGAGATATGCTTTAATAGGGCAGCTTTGTCTTTGGGCTGAAGGTATGTCGGCAGAAACCTCGTCAAATGAGTAAAGTCATTAATGTTAATATCAAAGTTATTATTTAAGAATGCGGTCTTAAAGAAGTCACCGAAGATATTGGCGAGCATCAAAGGATCGTTACTTTCACCATCGCCAAGAAGTAACGTATCCGTCACAGCAACAAAACTTCTGCCAAGCCTTATTTTTCAAGTTCTTTAAGTGCTTCGTACACTTGTTCGGCCAGGGCTGAAATGTACGTGAGTTTTTGGATTTGGAAATGGGAATACAATTAGCAAAACATATCGATAAAATATCATAGCATGATTTAGCAGTTTTATCAATGTCGCGCTCATCCAAAACAACATTCAACTAATCACATATGTATGCAATAGACGAGGCTGAGGTCGCACGGACCCCTATATCTGGGAGAACAATTGAGCTTACCCAAAGTTCTAGAAATCTTTCTTATTAGGGGCTTTAGCAGCTATTTTAAGACAGGTAAAGGGTTGCCTGAACAGTTATCTGTCCTGCACTGAATGGCGGCTCTATTTGCTTCTATTGTTTTCTCGAGGAAATAAAAATAATAATTCCGGTTAAAATCCCAATTTAAAACAAGTAATTATTATGAAAAGATGGGCTATGAAATACGTCGAAAAATATTAGATGTTAAGTATTATGACGTAAAGATTTATTCTACATGTAAAAAAACGTACAAAATGGAATTTAATAATTATTTTAACAATTACAAAAATACTAAAGCTTAAAACAATCTAATACTAAAGTTGTTAAAACAGTCTGTGCTGAAAGTTTTTATTGGATAATTGTCTTCTGAAACAGATGAGGTAACTGATATATGCTGGAAGTTCATCTGGGAAAGTACTACTGTAGTTCGATTAACAATAACGATACCTTAGCGAACCGACTGCTTAATCTAGGTAGCCTAGTTTTTCTTCATAAAAGCAAGCTAGCTTTCGTTTGAAGCTAAATACAATAAAATTACGGGTTCAACGTGCTATAAAACGCGAATTAAGGAAAGGTTGTTTGATACGCCAGACTGAATGGTGGAAAACGACCCGATGTCATCTTGTTTATAACAAGCAATAACTTATATTGAATGCGACCCTTAATTATTATTTTTTTTTATATCTTCGATTAAACATAAAAACAAATCCCTTCAGTATATTACAGTTCATAATCTTTAATTTTTTTTAGTAAACCTCGTTTACATTTCCTGTCTTAAAAATGCTGCCAAGGCTTGGTTTATAAGAGAAAGTAAGCGCCTGAAAATTAAATTAGCTCTTTATTTTGGGTATTTTTGGAATATTTTAAGATATTTCTTACTACCGTAGGGTGGTTAAAAGTATATTAAAAGATTTTTTTTAATTAGCTCTCACTGGCCGACAGGTTTCACTTACTTTAAATGTAACCAAATTAAATTTACTTAAAAAATAATTTATAAACCAAATTTATTGGTTAGAAAGAATTAAAGAAAGAGCAAACCCCCACAGCACCTAACGGCTTAGATAACATGTAATGAAACCAGGAAAATATTGCGAAACTTTCAAGCGTTCTTCTGAAAAACATGTAACATTGAAATATCGTTTTCTGGAGAACCATCAAACGGATTTTGTTACTTTTTTTTAAATGCTTACAAATGAATGGACTACAATTTGGCCAATTTATTAAAAAAATTCAGCTAGTGTAAAATTGCCTCGGCTTTTGTAGCCGACTATTGGGTCTCCAGAGTATCATAACTACGAATCTGAACTCTGTTTGTTCCATCACACGAACATTTTTCACAAAAAATGTCATAAAGCCTGGAGTCGAGTATCAGTTAACACAGACACTCAAAATCCTGACGTGCTGGCAAATTATACGGCTAGGTTCCGATTGAACCCACAAAATTACTAGTATTTCTAAAAGAGCAAAAACCTCTTGTGTTATTTATATTTAAAGGAATAATTTGTAGATTTGTATAAAAAGACAAATCAGAATAATCAGGTATAAGCTTTGAGCAAAATATAATTGACAATATACCCAAACAAAAAGGGGCCGAAATAATTAGTCGGCGTTGATAAAAAGAAACACATGAGCATTTTCGATGGAATTTCGCGAAGCAGTCTATAATACTTTTTCTTGTTCTCTTCTTATGAGTCTCTTTTAGTATGTGCTACAGCCACATAAGACATTCCCTGAACTTTGACATATTGATAAAAATAGAAATTTTAAACGAATGCCGTTAACTAAGTTTGGCATTATTATAGAAAGATATATGTACACCTGACTGAAAAAATTGTAAAATTTCAAATTGAATTTAAAAAAAGTCTTTATGAACTCGCTGTTGTGCGCACAATTTTGTTTGAACAATACAAAATACATACTACGTATACATGCAGAGTTGAAAAATTGAGTCGAGTTGAAATTGGGTTGATTTGACATAATTCTCAATATAGCTACTATTTCCTCTTTGTCCCAAATATTTCTCCTTTCTATCTTAAAAGCTTCACAACCACAAAACAAAATCAAAAACAAAAATAGCTTGTCAAATTACAATGTGTCACTTCAACCTGCGTATACATCCAAAATGTCAACTCGACTCAGCCAGATTACTTGAGTTGAGTTGAACTTAACTTCAGTATACATGAGAGGTGAACTTTGGTTCAACCTGGCTTCAATCCTGCATGTATACGTAGTAACAGTTGTGACACTAAATGACTTACTTCTACCTCTAAAATGAGCAAAGCTAAAAGAACCAAAATGATATTCAAATGTAGCAGTTTAAATTCTTAAAAATCACTTAATTCTATTGCTTATTTAAAAAAATAAAGCGCAAAAGGAATTTATATTGACGGAAATTAAAAAGTTGTGTGCGCTCAAAATACGCTCATTAGAAATTCAAGACTCTGGCTCATGGAAACGGGTTTACATTCTGTGCTCCTTCGTTACTGTGGTAATGCTTCTGACCCGGCTTTTCCAGCTCCATTCTTCTCTAAACTTAATGCGTGTGATAGGCGGCTTAAATAATCATGATATTGATTTTTAACCCTTCAGCGTATCTGACCTTTCACGTTATTTCATAAAAAATTATTTTTAAACACCTCGAGAGATACCGACAATTTTTTAAATTCGTAAATTATTTTACTTTTGTTCAAAAAGAATATTTTCAATACCTTAAAGCGTAAATGCCTGTGGCTACGAGCTCAAAATTCCGGTGAATTATGTGAACATATTTAAGTTCGAGTATATAACGTAGATTCGTATTTGAATTCGGCTAGATTCGCGTTCATTTTTGAATTCGCTGAAATTATGCGAAAGTTTTACAAACATTTCTACATCATCAATTTGGGAAATTCACGTGTAAAAAAACTGAAAGAAGCTTTGAAGCTAACATAAATTTTATAAACATAGAAGTAAACAATACTCGTTAATCTTTCTGTATACTGAAATATATGTAAAGACAAAAAATTCTCTTTCTGTACATTTGTTTGTGCTCACAATATTTTAATAATTCTTCCTCTAGTTCCCTTAATATCTTAATATAAATTGTCTTCTGCCAAGATGTTCAGACAACAAAAGATTTGCAATCGAAAAAAGTGATTAGTAAATATTTATAAGTTGGTTTGTGCAAACAAACGTTTGATATGCTGCGAGAATTTGACCTGGTCCACTACTGTAGATCCCATTATGAAGCTTAGCAAGTATTTACTGTAGTTATTTTTTGAGCTATTTAAAAAAGCAAATATTAAAATGGTTTGTAAAAATTCAGTTCTAAATATTAATTTTGGTATTTTGTATGAAAAAAACAATTCAAATTTCGAATTTGATAATACAATTTCTTATAAGAATCGCTATATCACTTCTTTTTTTTACATAAATTTCTTTATTGCCTTCGAAATAGCTCATACCTTACTCTTCCCAAATTATTGGTTGTCCGCTTCGTGTGAAATGCCCCTTAAGTTTCTGCATGTTCTTCTCCAAACGTTCAAAGCAATGTCATTCTCTTCCGACCCACAGCCTGCTCTAAATACAAGCCTGGAAGCAAATACGAACAGCTGGGCATTGGAGGTGTAAACAAACTGAAACTTGTCATAGTAAACAATGCAAAAGATTGAGAAATTCAACTTTTTTTGTAATATTTCTCGGAATATTTTTAAAGTCTCAACCTGGAATTCACTTGAGATAAACATACAAATGTTCTGAACATGTGGTAACGATAAAGTTTCTCCTTTACATTTGTCATGTGTTTTAAAGGACATACTCTCTCTTATGTTCGTTTTGTTGAACCTTGGAATAAGTTACACCGCGACTCGACTAGACAGATTCTCTGGTAAGCAAGACAAACGTCATTGTCTTTTTAAAGTGTAAAATTGTTTACATGCTCTAATTCTGGTGTAAAATTTCGTTTTAAAAAATATCTTTGAACAAGAAATAACTTTATGAAGTTATTGATGCAAACTTTAAGGGAATTGCAACTAAGTTAAGCGCTCACTATTGTGTGAATCCTTTTTTAATGAAGAGGAGCAAATATGACAATTTTCTGTCTATCAATATGGCAAGAAATCATGCTTACCAGTTCTAGTATATCAGAAGAACTGGTATACCAAAGGTATACAAAAAAGTAATGCAAGTTAATGCAGTAAGCAGTTAAGTCGTTTTTGCCCGGAATTTTTCTCTGATTCGTTTTTGCCCGGAATCTCACGCGGTTCCTTTTTGCGCGGAACCTTTTCTAAGCAATTTTTGTTCCGACCTTGTAGATAGGTCAGTTTTACTCTCAGCCTGTCATATATCTTTGTAAATAACAAAATCGCTCTCTTTTCTTGTTTCCTGTGAACATATAGTCACTACGGCGGCTAATACGCAGGCAAAGTGAAGCATATTAAAACTGAATCGTTTAGGGCTCTCAAATGAACCATTTAACTTGTTTGAGAAATGATCTACTGACTTCATTGCGACATTTATTTATTTAAGATTCATCAAATTACTGATTACTTAACTTGTAAATATAAATATAAAATAAAATATAAAATTACAATAATTAATAAAAATAACTAGAAAAATAATTAATAATACATAATTACAAAACAATAATAGGGTAGTTAGAAAAGTTTGGCCTTCATAGAATTTTTCGACAGATTAAAATCAATGTTGTTAAAATGCGAATTAACAAACCGAGACATCGACGTGACGGGCTCGTGAAAACCGTAATTTGTGCGATGCTGCGGAATTTTAAGAAAATCTCGATTTCTCAAGGAGCGACTCGGAATCGATATATTAAAAGAAGACAACAAGACTGGAGAGTCAGCATTACCTTGAAGACATTCAAAATCGAAAACAGTTTTAGAGATGTTACGTCTGAATTCAAAAGAGTCCAGTTTTATGAGCTTCAGCCTATCTGAGTATGGCGGCAGAATAAGAGGGTCGCTGCAAGGAAGCCCACGAAATGATATATGGTGATATAAGGGTCGTCAAATTCCTTTGCAAATCTTTTTATAAAACCCAATGTAGAATTAGCCTTTAGTAAAACGACTGTTCAACCAGACACCCAAGTCCTTGGTCCTATTAATTTTTTCCAGAACACAGCCATGCAACAGAACACCAGTTGTACAAAGTGTCTAAGTCAGAATTTAAAAGTTCACAGTCTCGAATAGAGGACACAACACGAAAAATTTTGGAGTCGTCAGCATAACAAAGAATTTTTGAATATTTCAAGAATAAAGATACATCATTGATATATAATAAGTAAAATCGGACCTAGATGACTTCCCTGAGGTACGGCAGAGGATTTAAAAATAAACTGGGATAGTGATCCTCGGAAGGACACACACTGGGTCCGATTTAGTAGGTAAGAACGAAACCGGTCTGCAAACAATGAAGGAAACCCGAGGGCAGTCAACTTGTGAATCAAAATTTGGTGGCTTATTCTGTTAAATGCCTTGCTAAAATCTGTAAAGGTACAATCCACTTGCTTTCCAGCCTCAATTTTGGATAAGCAGAAATTTGAGAATTCCTGTAGGTTAGTCGCAGTTGACCTACCTTTCATAAAGCCATGCTGAAAAACTCCAAGAAAAGGTTTGCAATGAAAGTATAGTGTGTCGCAAACTAATGACTCAAAAATCTTAGCAATACAACACAAGTTTGTAATGGGTCTGTAATTGGAAATATCACACCTCTTGCCTTTCTTGTGAAGAGGGATAATAAGAGATGATTTCCAAGATTTTGGAAAGACTCCACAAGAAAAAGATATATTAAATAAATAACAAGGAAGAAGAACAGTTCTTATAAAGGGAAATGGGAATACCATCATATTATTGACTGTATCGTCATCAAGAAAAAGATATATTAAATAAATAACAAGGAAGAAGAACAGTTCCTATAAAGGGAAATAGGAATACCATCAGGACCAAATTATTGACTGTATCGTCATCAAATGTAAGATCTTTCATTTCCAGTGAAGAAGGAGGAAATAATGTGAAAGTAGCTAAAATCCTTAGAGCTAGTATCGCAGTTGACAGAAAGAAAAGCTGTCTTAAAAAAGTCGCCGAAAAGGTTCGCAATCGTCAAGGGATCACTACTTTCAGTGTCACCTAGTTTTAATAAAGTATTGTCGCCATCGGTGCTACGCTTAAAGTTAACAAATCTCCAAAACTGCTTATGCTCACCGCGTTTAATGGACCTCATTCTGTTAATGTAATTATTATATGAGGCATGAATTTCGGAATGGACTCATCGCGCAATGTGAATAGATACAAAAATCCGAGTCGCTCCTTGATGAGCAGAACTGCTTACATGCTTTATTTTTTAAGAGCTATTTATTTAAAGATGCTTCAGCGAGCTATTGAGCCAAGGCGGACTAGAGAAAGAAGAAAACGAACGAGAAACAGGAACATAATGCAAGAAACAAGTAAATAAATTGACATAAAAAGCACTTACCGCCACATCAATGTTCCGCTCATAAAAAACATTAGACCAATTACAAATCAATAAAAAAATTATTCAATACAGAACAGTCAGCCTTTTTAAAATTAAGAGAGACCAAAGCAATTTGAAGCGCAGGATGATGAGACGTCTCAGGAACCAAAGGAACCGGGCAACGTCTGACCAAGGTGCTGCATGGATCAGTGCTGAACACCAAAACCAAAAATCTACCGGAATCATTAGCGATGCTAGAACACTGTACAACCGTCTAATAATATTTTTGCGAAATCTTCATAACGAAGAATAAATTCTGGGACCACTGTAAATAAAAACTTACGTTGTCTCCGTGTCCGAGTTCGAAATGGTTGCTCCTGTTATCTCAAAAACTTTTGGTTAGCAGAAAACTACCATGGGTCGCCGTAGCTGGGATTTGAACGTGGGACCTCCGGATTGGTAGGCCGAGTCGTTCTCACTTACTCCACCGACGACTTTTAGTATGCATGCATTTAAGTAAAATTCGTTTCCAGGAGAAGTCGTTTGTGAGGTTTGTAGCCGGAGGAAAAATCTCCCTTTAATTCTGAAAAAACTCTCTTATTTGAACAATTTCTTAATTTCCAAATAAACAAGTTTTCCCGACTAATCAATTCCGAATCATATATTGTACTCTCAAAAAAACTAAACCAAAAATTATAGTAAAATTAGCGGAAGTGACTAAGTTATAGCATTTCTAGTAGGAGCAGATAGAGAAAGCTAGGCAGAACAAAACACCTTCAATCGCGTGTTTTTCTCGAAACGATTTTATTTACAAAAATGTTCGTATCGTTGTGGCTAAGGCCAAGCATGCCGATTTTATATTTTTAAGTCACCTTGAGCCTTGGTAAAATTTACGATTTTGATTTAGAATGGACTTCAATGAAGATTTAAAAAATGTTTTTTTTAAATAAAATTGTAGGCATATACCTATAGTTTAAAATATATGTATATTTAACATATTCGCTATATCAGAAAAAAATCCGAAATATTATGCACAATACTGTATGCATAATATTCCGGATTTTTTTCTAAGAAATTTGGATCAAGGATTTCTGGGGGTAAGGTAAAAAAAATTGTTTAGTTTTTTGCCAAATATTTATTCTGTTTTAAGAACTGGGAAATTTATAAACACCTTGCACACAAATTTTGCAGTGGATTTAAGTCCGGTGATTGTGACGGCCACTGCAAACCATGAATATTATTGTGTTCGAACCACTTTTTTACGATCTTTGGGGTGTGTTTCGAGTCATTGCCCTGCTGGAAAGTCCACCGCAAAGCCATTTCCTCTTCAGCGTTTCTAATATATCCCTATATTGAAAACGATTCATGATGCTTTGCACTTCATGTAAGGGACCGCACTCCTGACCCGAAAAGCACCTCCACAACATGATCGAAGCACCGCCATACTTTACCGAGACCTGGCAATGTTGTGGTTGCAAGCTTTTACTCCTCTCTCTAAATAGAATGGTTTTCCATTTCCTAATGGGGAAATCTAAATGATTTCTGACAAATTCCAATATAAATGAAGACATTTCAGAACACTAATTAAAATAAATAAGAACAAGTAGTAATAACCTTTTTAATTGGTGATTTTCTGTTAGGAGGGGTTTCTTCGATGGTCAAAATGAATACAGACAAACTTCCTTCAGGTGTCTTCGTACTTTGCCTGCTGTTACTGAAAGGCTTATGTCGTGTACGATCCGGTTTGAGGATATAAACGGATTTTTTAGGCCCAGTTCGATTTTTCGGTCGTTTCTCGCAGTGGTTTTGCGGGGACGTCCACCATAGTGTACGATCTCTACTAATCTGTCGCAAATGGTCGACGTTGTGATTTTATACTTCGAACTAATTTTTGTTTTGTTCCTGCTTTAAAATCATTTATAATTTTGAAAATGCGGAATGTTTTGCGCAGGCATTTCATTTTTTTTAATCCTTTAAATAACCGAGAATTATTAAAATGCAAAAATTTACTCAATTGATCAATTCAAAAATTTGACTCGGCAAAGACTAGTATTACTCTTATTTAAGTTCAATTTATTTTTTTGTGGTTCAGATAATTATTAGCCAATATAACGCAAACCTTTTTTTTTGAAGGACCTTTTAAACTTTCATGTACATATGTACTTTCAAATGCAAAAAGAATTAAATGTGTAAATAATACAAGTAGATCAGAAAAAATTTCATTCATTTCAAATTTTTGGTTGCATAAAAATCTTTATATGAAGATTTCGTTGTAATTACTTCAAATTAAAATTTTGTTGTGTACTTCGTAAACTGTCATATCTTTAAAAGCAAAAATTATTTCATTGAATTTCTCTCTATTGTAGGTTCTAAATTTATGTCAACACAAAATTAAAATCCTTAAGTAAATAAAATTATAAGTTTACCAACCGAAGAGATGGTTATTTGCTTTTATTATGGTCTGGTATAAATACTCGGTTAAAACATCATAAGTCACGACAATTTGTTTCTATTTTTAACAGACTTCCCAAAAACAAAGAGGTTCTAAGTTCGACGCTTTTTTTTTTTTATATGTCTGACCGGGCATAACTTCGTAACGCGTCGGCCGATTTGGTTAATTCTTTTTCTGTTGGGTAAAGTATGTTCACCGATTGGTACCATGTCAAAAAAATTTTTGGTAGGGTGGTGGTGGGGGGTGGGGGTGAAACCTAACTTTGTAACGCGTGGTCCGATTTGGATGGTTCTTTTTTTGTTGTACAGAGTATGATCCCCCATTGCTAATAGGAGAAAAAGAATTTGGCCTAGGGGCGGGGAGGGGGGAGGGATAGTCTAACTTTGTAACGCGTGGACCGATTTGGATAATTCTTCTTCTGTTGGGTAATGTATGTTCCGTGGTTGATACCGGGTGAAAAAAATTTTAAGGGAATGGGGGTGGAACCTAACTTTGTAACGCGTGGTCCGATTTCGATGGTTCTTTTTCTGTTCTATAGAGTATGATCCCCCATTGCTAATAGGAGAATAATTTGGTCCTAAGGTGAAAGGTGCGGGAGGGGTAGCCTAACTTCTTAACGCATGGACCGATTTGGATAATTCTTTTTCTATTGGGTAGAATATGATCCTTGGTTGATACTACGAGAAAACAAATGTTGCTGGGGTGGGGGTGGGAGAAGGGGGGTGGAACCTAACTTTGTAACGCGTGGATCGATTTGGATGGTTCTTTTGCTGTTGTACAGAGTGTGATCCCCCATTGCTAATAGGAGAATAATTTGGTCCTATGGTGGGGGGGGGGGGGTAGTAACTTCGTAACGCGTGAACCGATTTCGATGTCGGTAGAGTATGTTCCCTGTCGGTAGAGTATGTTCCCTGATTGATACCATGAGAAAAAAAGTTTAGTGGAATGGGGGTGAGGTAGGGGGTTAAAACTAACTTTTAACGCGTGGACCGATTAGGATGGTTTTTTCTTCGTTGTATAGAGTAGAAGACACTAAAAAGTGAAAAATAAAATAGTTTTTTTAAAAAATGAACCGACTTCACAAAAAGCGCTAAAAAGCATAAAATAATTTTTAATTTTATATCTATTACGAAATTTTGAAGTCGGTGCAAATTAAACAAATAAAACAACTACAGAACCACAATTGAAAATAATACATAATACTACCTGAACGTTTCAGCTTACGGGATCATAATAAATGACGATTAAATATTTTTGTTGTAGTTGTTTGGTTTGTTTGATTTGCACCGACTTCAAAATGTCGTAATAGATCTAAAATTAAAAATTAGTTTATGCTTTTTAGCGCTTTTTGTGAAGTCGGTTCAACTTTTTTTTTAAAAACTATTTTTTCATATTTGTAATATAAATCCACCAAACCAGAAAAAATAGAACAAAAATGGACTAGCAGTAGCTGTTGCTGTTTTTACTGCTTCCTGTAGAAATTTAAACATTTGAGTTCTGAAGCTTATTTCCTTAGTAATTGATGTAAAGGGTCTCTTTTTAATTTGTTATCGTATTCACCAAAGACACATGACAAACTGAGTTGCAACTGAATACATTTTTAGAAACTTGGAAGTACCCCGGTAGTCAGCCGAATTCAATATAATAATTATGCTTGCTTGAGTACACTTTTCGATACATGCATGTAAGTAATGATGAGAAGTGTACCCAAGCTATTCAAAACAACTTCGGTAATTACTTCGTCTTAATAGTTGTGATCTTAAAGGTTAAACTTTTTCTGTTTTGCACATTTTTAAGTTAGGAGGAGTGGTGTAGAGCTAGAGAGAGTTCTAATGTTTGTTTGTTTTACGATTATTTCACCTGCACAGATTTTGATTATCCTAATGTCAGTTGACTGGGTGTAAAAAACAACATAGCGGACATTAACCTCCTTATTATTCTAATCGAAAAAATAGTAAGTATATTTTCAAGTATGATGTCGTTTCATAGATCTTAAGAAGACGAAAAAAAAATAAAAACTAGTGGGGTAGGTCCAGATTCTGGGTGTCGCATCATTGGTGCGACCCTTGAGGTCCACACGAACAACTTCCCAGTTAATAACAATTTTCAATTGTTATTAACAATATTCAATTATATTACGAGTAAGTGAAAACTCAATAAAATTCATACTATTCGATTTATCGTTTTATTTATCATTAATATCAACTATTTATGGTTTTTTTAAACATTTTTTTAATGTTACAAAAAACTATAAAAGTTCTAGATTTTTTTTTAAGTATCGAGTTGTATCAGAACCAATTAGATCAGATGAATCTTTTTCAAAAAAAAACTTTCGCCCACTTGTATCTCATTTAAAAATACTTAAAAAATTGGTATTTTAAATTTATAAATAAATAAATTAATGAATTTAATTTATCATGATAATTTCGTTGTAATTAGGTGCAAAAATTTTTTTAAAAAATTATTCCGTTATAGCACTATTTTTTAATGAAAACCAAATAAATGCACTTTGTTTGGTATTCATTTGTTATTAATAATTTTGAATGGTTATAAACAATTTATAATTGATATAAACAATTCTTAATTGTTATAGACCATTTTTAATTGATATAAACAAAGTTTATTCATAAAAGAAATTGTTTGTGGTAACAACAATTTCAATTGTTTATAAGAATTTTCAATTGCTATGAACAATCTGCAATTTTGTATTCAATTTCCAATTTTCATAATCAATTTTCAACCAGGTAAAACCATTTTTTATAATTATAAATTTATTATTGTTATAAACAATCATTTATTGTTATAAACAATTTTTCATCATTATAAACAATTTCTGTTCATAATAAATTGTTACTATCCGACTTTTTGATGTCCCGATCGTCATCAGAACAAATTACATCGAAGAAATCCTTTTCAAGAAAGTCTGAAATCAACTTTTTTTTTCAGTTTTTTTGTTTAAACAAAAAAACGGCTGAACCGAAATTGATTAAATTTCTTTCAGCTCTTATTGATAATAATACGCTTCGAATGGCACCATAGCGAAGTCGTTATAATTTTTTGTTCGCGAGATTTCGTTGTCGAAAAAAGTGGGTCCGAACGTACGTACGTACACACATACACACACACACACACACACACACACACACACACACACACACACACACATACATACATGTGTTCAAAAACATGCGTAAAACACTATGGTGACTTTGAAATGTAAAAAAAAATTAAAACTAAAAATTTTGAAAATCGGGCCCATTACAATAACTTCCTATATGTGGGAAGTTAAAAAAACATGAAAATTATGCGAAGATAAAAAGTATTAAATAATAAAGAAAGTGTAATCTGTTTTGCACTATGCTAGCAATAAAAAAGTTTGAAGGACTAACACCTAACGCTAAAAATCAATTAAAATAATCGAAAAAAAGTTAGGTCCACCGCGTTCTTGGAATAGAGCGGGGTACGTAATAGAGTAGTTAACAAATTGTCTGCTTTATAGCCTTGGCTTCTGCTTCAATAAAAGAATCTTCTCAACTTCCACTAAATTGGCTATGTGTTAAATTAACGTATTGCACACCACACTGGGGTGTGTTTTTTCATCGACTATCGCGCCAGTCTCGAGTTTTGACGATAGAAGTTAGTAGAAATCGGATCTTTCTACAAGTAATCAAATGTTTTTTGGAAATAATTAAACCATTTTTCAATCTTTTAAAATATTTATTGTGATCTAAATGCCCTTGAAAAATGACACGAGTCTCCGTCCGTTGGTCTATACATACGAGGACACAGAATTGCGACCTGTGCAATTCTTGCCCGATTTTGGGGATTTTTCTTTCTGTGGACAGGTTAACTATCAGAGTTATGATTTGTGAAATAGTTTAATTTTTATAAAAAAAATTCTACAAAAACTCGTGCTCGGCAACTATTTCGGGCTCCGTTTTGTGCGGATCTTCTTGCCTCTTCTCTCTGATCTCTGCTGCTTCGTTACTGATGGTTAGTTTTCCTACAGTGGAGCTTACACATAAAAAATGAGGATATAGAGAATGTATCAAAATTAAATTATTTTCTCGAACATATTGTATTAACGTTACTTTACTGAATTATAGGATTTAGGGGGGTCACATACATCTAGTAGTATATTTTTTTGTAGTTTGTAGACTATATGCTAGACACACGATAAGCATGAGTAATCAAATCCTCAAATATACTAATATCCTGACGTGGTGGCCCGATTCTGACCTCGGAATCGGATTCTACGCAGAAAACTACTACGGAAGTGACTCGCAGCTGCCCAACACCAATCATCACTCCATTTTTTGTAGACCTGTGTAATAATTCACAACATCATTCAATGCAAGGCTACCTATAATTGTATAGTATAGCAATACCAGCCTAATTAAAATACGCTAACATAAACTAAAAACTTTCAGTTTTTGCAAAAAAGTAAAGTAACTGTAATACCCATAAGGCATCTTTTGTATTCCTTACAAAGTCTACAGTACAGTCAGCTGAAAGCAACAAAATTGTATAGACTTTAGCATAAAAATGCATTGTAATACGTGAAATGGATTGTAATAAAATGAAATGCATTGTAATAAAGAAATGGGGGCATTAGTTAGTTATATTTCAATGAAAAATTATGTTAAAAATTTAAACTTTTGTATAATAAACAGGTAAATCTGTTTAAACATGTATACTGTACAAAGTTTTAAAATTATTAGCAGATGCATTTTGAAAGAAAATTAATTCTTGGAGGAAATGAACTCTTAAAATAAAAGGTTCCCACTTCGCATTAAATTAAGTATGGCGTGGTAATACATAACACTACACATCTGATGGCCGCCAAGAGAATTCTGGGGGTACATTAAGGCAACGTTGCCAAATATAACCAAAAGTAGCTAACTTTTGAAGTAATATGTACGTTGTACATATATATGTGTCTATTAGATGCAAAGCGGCCCTTGTCATTTTGATTTCCCAAAATCTCAGTGTTCATTACCCAAAATCAATGTGAGATAAGGTGTTTTGGTAAGTCAGACTATCATAGGCATACAGGAAATTTAATTTTCTATCCAATACCGTATCAAACTAATTTTTTTCATAAACTGGAAATGGACCCTCTTGCATCTGATAGACACATCCAAATCATCAAAATCACAAAACAATTGGCATATGTACAAATGTTAATGCCGCCATTGCGTTACGGCCTTAACTGGCTAATGGTACCTTGTTTTACTTGTGATAGGATATTTAAGATTGTCGACAAAGGGTGTTATTTTTACGAAATTCCACTATGCATTTCATTATAAGTGTTCACTAAATCCTTGTTCAATCCACTAACAGTTTGAATTAAAGCCTATATAAATCTTCTTTCATTTCACCGATATTAAATTTTTAATTATTTATATTACACCAACATTATTAAATGAACACTTTTAAATCTTTCAACGAGTTTGACACGAAAGTAAACGAAGTTGGTTCAACTGGTTGAGTGACACAATCAGCATGCCATGTTTCCAGGGTTTGAGCCTCCGTCTCCCCGCAAGTTTTAAGTAAAAATTATAATAGTTCGGCGGGATAACAAAATTTTTTAAAATTCTAACAAGCAGTCGCAGTTTTTTTTTTTAACCGGCTTGTTAAGAAGGTAGGATTTGTTTGCTTCTTAGTAGCCATGGCTCATTTCTGGTGAGGACATCTGCCACTACGTTTCTGACGATACTTACTATGTACAGGTTCATAGTATAGTTAATTGCACGTTTCCATTTGTCCCTGATCGATAGCATATAGTGCGTGTCAATAATAAGTTAGAAGCAACCTTGCTCTCATCATGGTGTAGTTTGCAAACATAACTTATTATGGAGCACGAAAACGAAACGAATTTCTAGTCGAGACAAATTTTTACATGCACTTTATAATTTAAAAAAGTGTCTAGACTAGAAGTTCGTTTCGTTTTCGTGTTCCATAATAAGAAAAGAACGGTAGAAAGCAATTTTAAGAGCAGCAATAATTCCGATTTCTGCTAACTTTTGTGTGTGTTCTACTCTGTGGAGATATGTTTCCTTACTACAGCTGGGCAGTGAACCATGATTCCATAAAGTTGGATTAATTGGTTGTACTATTATCGTATGCGTTTGCTTAAGCAATTTTTTCTTCAATATTGTATTTCTAGGACAGTTAACTGCCTTGTCCCAAGTATTTGGCGTACAGCCTATCCAAAGTGTCTTTTTTGTAGTGCCGTTGCATTTCGATCTCAAGCACTACCTCATGCAGTGAAGTTTTCACCGACTTGCCCTTAGTATAAGCATGTTTTGTTTCAGAAGGTTCCAGTTTTCGTTGATACAGAAATTCAAGACTTTCTAAAGTTTTTAGTAGAAGCAACATTAGGCTAATCCGTTTGTTGCCCCTTGACATAACGTGACCGCACTTATCTGCCTTAAAAATAAAGACTACGAGTGCTAGTTTCCAGGTATAGGCTACAAATAGGTGTTTAAGTAATTTTTGTAACATGACTGGCATTATCCCGCCTGGTTCCGGCGACTAACTGGAGTCGAAAGAATTAATCGGCCATCTAACCTGTCCTCGAAGATTAACCCCATGACATGTTTCGGCTTTTTGCTTTATATAATCTCTTCTTCTTACAGCCAGAGAACTGATTATCATTACCTCTAACGTTTCCCTGTTGTTCTTGGTCCAGGTATCATCAACGCTGCGTATCATTAAAGGTTAGGAAGAACTTAAAAAAACTACCTTTTAAGTCTAAGGCTTTCTTACACCTTTATTCCTTCACCTTTTACAATTAATCTTAATATTCCCTGCTGTTGATATTCTGGGCTTCTGGAACAGTGCCAAGTCAACCTACTATTTGTTCAGTTTTATAAGTATCTCAGACGAGACTAAGCTTTGTGGGGTACGCCAGTCCCTAAGCAAAAGTAGACCCTGAGGCTGCCTTCATGAGGGTTTCATCCTGGTCCTTTTTAACCTCACCCACCTCCAGCGTTTTGTATTTGAGTTCTTCGGGTGACGTTTCTTGAGTAGTGAATATATGTAGCTTTTTCCTGCGCCACCTTTTAGATTTTTTGCGGATGTAAGCTGGTTTATCTTTGCCATTCTCATTCTTCTTCCTCTTTAGTGCAATATTTGCTAAGAACGGTTTTTTTTTTTAATTTTAATTGCGAAAGCTTTTCTGCGTTCAAATTATTCTCTGCCTTTGGCCACAGTATCCTTTGCTTAGTCAGTCTTCCCTGCTCCTGAAAGATTACGCTTGACATCTTACCTAGGGTGTGAACGAGTTTACCAGCATCTTAATACTGCAACCCCTTACGCTTGGGTCAGGATCAAACAGTCGAATGCTTACTAGCATCCATTCCTTGGTTCCTTGGTTTAGTAAGTTGGTTCATTGTAACGAAAGTTTTAACGCTTTCCTGATTTAAGTCTGCACCGACTTCGGCAAAGAGTTCGAGTAATATTACAGTACTCATGCAACGTTGACCTTCGCTATTTAATCATCTCATTGTTAGCTTTATTTTAAGTGTCACTGCGGAAACGTAGAGAAGGCAAACTTTTAACGGGCCCGCCCCGCAATCGCAGCATCGACTTTTGCCAGTAAACTGTTTCGAAAGGGCAACCAATCGACCAGTCAATGGAGGAGCCACTCAGCCGAGCACCTGGCTTGGCCAGTTCATTTTATTTTTATGAATTTTATTCTGGCCAGGGATCCAACACAAAGATACTACCATGTGCGTGCGAAGTGTTAGATATTGTTCTGACATAATTTAATAGGTTTGAACCCAGCTACTTTATTGTTTGGTTGTCAATAAGTCTGTTAGTTGACGCTACTCCGAGTCAAAAAGAGTCATTTGGAGCCATTTTGTACTCTACTTGTGTTATTTGAGAAAAGAGTAGCAATCTTCTTGCGCTTTTTGTATTCTTTGATATAAGAGTCAAGCTCTTTTTCACTCCTTTTATGTTCTTTGAGAAAAGAGTAGCAATCTAGATTACTTTAGAGCCAACTTTTCTGCTCCTGCTTTAAACAAGGTGCAGCTTTTTGACGTTTAAGATCGAGTGATTTAGAAGTTTTTGTTAATCAAGTTAAAATTAAAGTGTTGTGCTGCAAAATGCAGAAAGTAACAATGGTAAATTCTTGTGGGAAGATATTTATGTGACATGCTCGCCAAATACTGCAAAAGTATTAGAGACAGGTTTGTTGTCTAAAAAGTTTTGAATGATAATTATATTCAAAACAAAATGACAGTCAGGTGTTAAGAGTGGAGTACTGCATCCAATCTGGTTTTGCTACTCGGATTAGAGTAAAGCTGTGTGCTGCTATTTTATACTCTGCTCTTTTTGAATCCGAGTAGAATCGAGCCGAGATCTGCGCCTTTTGGAGTGGCCTCCGCGAACAGACCTAATGTTAATGCATTTGTTGCTACCAGCCTTTTTTATGCCAAGATTTTTGCTTGAGACTTGCTTCAGTAGTCTAATACTCGTTGCGAATTGCGTATGCTTAGGCAATCTAATAACACCTCTAGGCTCGCCTCATCGTCTCCGTTTCGGCGACATCCCGATCTTTCTTCTCTGTTTGGGTTTCTAACAGAAAATATTTTTTGAAACTGAGTACTAGAATACTGTAGTCAGTGTTTAGCTGCAGCTAGCCTTCAAGGTAAACCTGTGGTATACTGCTATGAGCAGCATAATACGAACTTTTCCAACAGTTGCACTATTACAACCTTAAGGCACTATATGCAGGCATACATGGACAGTTATCATGGTTTTCAATGTCGCAGTTGTACTGATAGCTCTGAGATTGCCAGACAAAAGGCTCTTTGAACTTTAGTTAGAAATTTACCCTGCAACTGTATGAAATATTCCCTACTTACTTTAAGTCAATTTTTCTTACAAATTACGCTTTCCACATAATGTGCAAAAACAACTCAAGATAGCATACCAGTATAATACGACCAGAGTGAGATGTTCCAGTTCAAACACCAACTCAAGTTACATTATTTTTGACACATTACTATTCAAGAATGAACTCAGTAAATAATTTACTACCATTTACGTTAGCTTTATATCAGCTTTCAATACAATATCACCGACGCTCTTACCTTGCTAACTTTTAAGCAGTAAAAATTATTTTTGTTTTGAATATTTGATCTTTGACTTACGTTTTTAGTTCGACATGTATTGTATTTTTTATTTTATGTATGTATTTGTGACGCGACTTTTTTTTCTTGGATAGAGTATGTTCCCCGATTGGTATCATGTCAAAAAATATCTGGTTGGGGTTGGGGAAGGGCAGAATTTAATTTCGTAATGCATGAATGATTCTTTTTTTTTTTGGGTAGTTTAGGGTATGTTACCCCATTGCTGTGAGACAGGTTTTAGACCTATGACCGCATGGACCAATTTAGATGCTTCTTTTTTGTTGTATACAATATCTGTTGTTACAGGGAATAGTAAGTCGACAAAAAGTTATAGTAAAGCGAAAAATGGTCAAAATGAAATAAGTGTACTGTGGTCATCTGCAATGTTTTATACGCACTACTAATAAACTGATTCTAATACTTTCCGACTACATTGTTATCAACAAAATGTATTTACAGGAGTTGTTAAAAAAAGTGCTGCCCTGAAACCCTGAAAAGTTGTGATTTTCGACTTACCAACTTATTCCCTGTGACCACAGATATCTCCCCCCATTGATATCATTTGCAAAATTGTGTAGATGCCTTGCTAGGGGGGGGGCTATTTTTTTTACTCATACAACCGATTTTGACAAGACTTTTTAACCAGCTTCCCAAAAACGAGACCTATGGTAGTTTCTCTGGTTCCTTTAACACATTGTGAGGTATAGGGCGTCCATTACACCGACTTTCCACCTGGTCCGGTTCTGCGCCAACGCCCTCAACTGTTGCCATGATATGTTGATCTGGGTACTTTCCCTCTCAACCGATGTTCTCCCTGTGTTGCGTGGTCGTCCAATTCGGCGTCTTCGTGGGGATTCCAATCTAGAGCCTGCTGTGACCTCTGGCCAATGAATGTTACGGATGCGCCGGAGACACCGGTTGACAAAGGTTTGTAGCTAAGATGTTATTTCACATTCCATGTTGAACAGCCGTACAACAGAACAGATTTTACAGAAGATACTGAGTTTTGCGCGTCTGGAGATGCGCCAGATCTGAACAAGAGTACTAAATGCTACTCGAGGCTTATTAATGCGAGCCTGTACATCAGTTTCAGCTCCGCCGTATGCTATAACTATGCTTCCGAGATAGCAAAATTTATCCACTTGCTCTATTTGCTGCTTTTCCAGATAAATTTCAGGTTGTCTTCTGAAGTCAAAGCTTATAAGAGTGCAACCTAACTTCCTAACGATTCGTTGATTCGTTTATTTCGTTATAGAGTATCTTCCTCCATTTGTACTATGACAAAAGTTATGGTCCTAGAGTGGGGTTAGCGGTGGGCACCTAGCTTCGTAACGGGTTAATCGATTTTTATGAGTTTGATTCTGTTTACCATACTAAGTTTTCTAAGTGATAATATAATAAAAAGTTTGTATTTTAAGTGCGGGCGGGGAGTGTAGGGAGCGCTCACCTACTTCGTAATTTGTTGCCCGATTTGGATGATTCTCGAATGTAATAACATTTAAGATTCGGTGCAATTTAACAAACAATTCAACTACCTACATACAATGAGAAATATTTAATCTACACAGAGACATATATTAATTCTCTTAATGGATAGCTCCATACTTTGTTTTTTAATTTGCACGGATTTTAAGATATGGTAAAAAAATGTTTTATACTTTTTACCGCTCGGTTCATCGGTTCATCTTTTTTTAAATCTATTTTTTGAGCACATACTCGCATCTACTATTAGGATTGTGCAGAATAAATTAGTTTTTTTTTCTGTCTATTGAAAAGTGAAGATTTTGAGTTATCATAGTATGGACTGAGGCCATCAACAAATTTTATTTTCCGTTGGCCTTATCAGCATATTCGCATAGCTCGGAAAATATGGGTTAAACACGTAAATATCACTAGGTAACTAAACTTAAATTAGTGTTTCTCTGTAACTAATCATTCCTCTCTTAGACTACAAATTAAAAATAGGTATATTTTTATATTTCGTTTGTTTATTTCAAACAAATTAGCGTAGTAATATAATATATAATTAATATATAGAAAAGTGATAAAAATTAACGTTTGCAATCGGGTGACTCAATTTACTAGTTATGAAGGTAATGTGAGCGAGGTGGTGTGAGCCCTGCGGGAACATCTCGAATTTGCAAAACTGACTGAATTAGACGAATGTTTAGTAAGTAATCTAGGAAAATATATAATCAGTGTAACAAATAATAGCAATTATTCACTTTTTTACTGGGTATGTTTTGGGAAAGATTGTATTTAATATCAAAAGAAAGAGAGAGTAAGTAAGAAATTACGCCTTTTAAGGAGATTATTTTTCGAGTGTGCCTTATTTTATACAGGGTTGGTTGGTTTATAAGTTTAACATACGTAATTAAAAAACCGAAGCTCGATTTATATCAATAATAGTCGAGGAAATAACATCAGGACCGACAATTTGACTTTTAATCAAATGTTTATTAAAAATTATTAAGCTTTAAAGGAAAAAGGAAAAAAGTGACATATTTTACAGACTTAAGGAAAATTAAGCTATTAAAATATCAGTAACTGAACTTTAAAAACCGAATTTGTGGAAATAGCAAAAATACATTTTTCTTCATCACAACAATGTGTCTTTGCCAATGGAAAAACAATAGGAGAACATTTGTAAAGGAACAGTCTACATTGTTGTTATAGGATATCTTTGCTACTGGCAGCATTGTCGTGGTGAACAAATATAGTTTGAAAATTGTGGAAATATCTTACATTGTTTTACTTTTTTAGATAATTCTCGTTTTCTTTCCTTTTAATTTCTTCCAAAAACAAAATTTGCGGCTGCTCGAAGTCGTTTTGTTCGAATTTTATTGCATTGTCACCCTTTATTCGCACCTCAGCTACCTGTTACGTAGAAATCTCCTTTCACTTTCTTGTACGCTAGCGGTCTGCAGAATTTCAGCATCATCCAATTCCTTTGAACCAATAGAAACTTTGCATTCGTTTATTTCTGAGTCAGCTAAGTTATGTTCACAAATTTCTTCCAGGTTACTCCTTATCAACAGTAAATTGCCTTAAGATATGAAGGATGTTTAATTTGAGAATTTCTGAAAATCCACGTTTAAATATTACCTTGAAACTGATATTTGCTGAAGTAAATTGCTTAGCACTGCTAAAGGGATCTCATATTCCAGATCACCTAATGCATCATTGATTTTGATTGCATTCTTGATGCAAAGTCCGACATCCCTATCCTTTGCTGATACAACACGATTTAACAATTGTGATTTATAGCCTAATTTGACCAAATTAGTCACCTTTTGGTCCATGGGTTGTAGTTTGATGGAAGAAACAAAGTGTCCATCATCACTCGTCAGTTCCGATTCCAAAGGATGACATGGAGCATTGTCTAAAAGAAGAAAAGCCTTTTCAGGCAGCCCCTTTTCTCTTAAAAAATTTCAGCTTATGTTCCTCAGAAGCGTTTGGAAGCTACTAAAAATGTTACACGTTCCTTGTTAGATTTCCTGCCGGGTGCAGTCCTTTCATCAACACTAACCATAGTTTTTGTAGGCAGTAGCCTCCAATATAAAGAAGATTCGTCTGCATTGTATATCTGGTTTCGGGTCAAATCCCTTTCAGAAACAGTTTCTAAAAGCTTTTCTTGAAATGGTGCCACTTTTGCAGAATCAGAGGAAAGTTTTTCACCAGTAATTTTTAATAAGCGTATTCCGTATTTTTTTTTTAATTATCTAGCCAACCTTTACTAGCATTAAATCGGGAATGTCCATAAATTTTATTACAAAAATGTTTAGCTTTTGCAGCTTACAAAACACCGGATATGGGAACGTGTCTTGATCTTTGTTGCAAAAACCATGTAACCATGACTCCATTTCCGGATATTCTGCTGCTCGCAAAGTTATAGAATTGACCTTCGCTAATATTGGTCAAAGTATTAAGTACTTCGTCAAATTACGCAGGGAAAAATCGCCAGTTGCTGATTATGTCAAAGTTTCGGGTGATTTGTAAACGTACCAAGAGAAAAATCCAATTGCTGACCATGTTAAAGTGTCGCGTGTGAAACTAACGCATGGTCAAAGTATCACGACCCTACTGTATATATTTTTGCTAATTTCACAAATTCGAATTTTTAAGTTCAGTTGCTTATAATTTTAGTTTTCTTAAGTTTGTATATTAAATATTCTTTAGCTACAAAAAGTTTGTCACTTTTTTATATTTAAGTCTTAATAAAAAAAAGTGTTAATTGAAAGTCAAATTTTTGGTTCTAATCTTATTTTTCCGCCTGGTCTTCTGATATACATAAGTCGAGCATCGGTTTTCTTACTAAATTAAATTAATAATCAAAACTATATAGAAGGTACTCGAAAAATATTATCCTTTGAATACCGGAGATTTTTTCCATACATTTGCGAAAAACACCGGCGATTTTTATTCGTTCTTTCAGTGTATATGGGAAATGCTTTATATCAAAGTCAATTTCGAAGTATTCTTTTAGAAATTTTTACATATTATATCTAACAGCTACTATGAACAGTTATTTCCGTTACACTTTGCTATATAGAACAATACCACTGTACTAGTACTTGTACTGTGCCAAAATGTTTATTTTTTCAGTTTATTGGGAAAAATTTAAGAGGAGCGCGATAGTGCTTCCGGGTTTCTTAGCATTCGCATGATGAAGCGCGTTCACGCTCTCCGGTATTTAAAAGAATTTGTTTAAAGTTTTAGGGTTCTTTATCTGAAAAGGAAAAAACCGACCCTTATAAGATCATTCGTGCCGTCCGTCCGGCCATCTGTCTTATTTAAATTTTAACTTTTGATTGTGGGAGTTGAGCTCCCTCAAATCATGTATCGTTTGAAGGAGCTACTTTTCAGGATTTCAAAAATAATTTTTTCAAAATTTTTGATTTATTGGTTATAAAGGATATAGGTCATACTGGGCGAAAAACAACGTTCCCCCTGATCTTTTAGGTTTCTAAAGCTAAGATTTCGATATTATCAGGTTTAGTAGGTAATGAGTCATAGATATTAGGAAAACTGCCCTTTTTTCGTCAGTCTCACAGTTGCTGACGAAATAAATGTTTTTTTGTTTTTGTTAACTTATTAGCCCACGCTTACTAATAAGATCAACTCTTATCAGTTCACTCTTACGTTCGTCTGTTCGAATATTATTTCCCGACTCACTCTTGACTAACTTTTCTTAAGGGATCGTCTCAGTGTGACCCTCCGAAAAATCACTGATTTTCGCGATTTTTTTTTTAATGTTGAAATAAACTAATCGGTCCGGTTTTTTTTATAAATAAATACATTCATGACGAATACAAAATGATTTTTTTTGTTTATTTATTGGGTGCATAATAGTTGAATAAATTGTTGAAATGACACGTAAAAAAAAGGTCCTGTACGATGTCCACGATTGCGGCCGCAATTTTGATCTGAAACAAAAATTTCAAAAAGATTATTAATCTGTAGGGAAGTCGCTATCGCGCTATAGAGGTTTTTTTTTTTAATTTGACAAAATGGCGGCGGTTTGAACAAAAAGTATCGAATTTGGCCCTTTTTTCCGACAGTTTTTCGTAAAAAAAATAGGAAGATTTCAAAAAAAAAAAGCTTCCATAGCGCGATTAAGAATGACGTTAAAAATGTTCTCTCCAAATTGGAACTAGATATCTTCAAAACTCTTTCTTTGAGAGTGGAAACCGTTTTGAAACACACCATTCTGAGAAAAACGCGTTTAAAGATTGAAGTTGGAAAATTTTAGATAAATCCTTTACTTACGATCAATCGGCGTTGCCAGGTCCATACAATATCCCTTCTGCTTCCTCGAACAGTTATAGAACGTAAGCGCCTTAGAAAGATACACACGCAGGTAGAAAAATAAACAAAAGGAATAACGGTCGAGCAGAGCGCCGAACGAGGCAGATGTCTCGCTCCGTTCCCCACTCCGTTCCCTTTCTACAAGAAACGCTGTAGCGACCGTAATAATTTGAATTTCGATTTGAAAATTTGAGAGAATGTTTATTACAGTGTATACTATCCGATAATATAACAAAAAAAAATCGATTTTTCGAAAATTTCACACTGAGACGATCCCTTAAGACGCGTTTACTTTTTGCAAAGTCAGACGTGAAAATAAACTGTAAAAAACAATATTTTATAAAAAATTGGAGATGTTAGTTGAACAGGTCTTTTAATATTCAATCAAATATAATATCATTGATTTTTCTTTTAATGCCCCAGACACTAGATGTGGGACCAGAGTCATTTGCAATGTGTCTTCCCCTCTCTAACTTTCCAACCTATGTGTGAAAATGTTTTAAGATATTGTGTGGGTAGCAGTTAGCATATACTTGGAATGCAAATTATTAAGTTTACGTTAAAATAATATGGTTTAAAAAATACAAAAAAAAACGTTAATTTCATCTCTGCCTAATTTTAAAACGATTTATAAAAAATTAATTTAGTTTTATACGTTTTCTGTTTGGAGAGATTCAAACAAATCAAATAGAACCTAAAATCTATAATAAATGGGAAAATAACATTTACTCTCTAAACACGACGAAACATTACGTCATGACGGCGAAATCACGCTTTCAGAGAACTCTTTGTAAGTGGCACGCTGTAACAGGATCAAGTCGGTTACGTTTCTTTGAACGAAAGAATAGTATAACAAAACGGCGGGGTTGTTACTACGCAAACTCTAAGCAAAAGGTGTATCGGTTGCGTAACATTTTAGCGTATCGTCAGCAAAATGCTTTTAGCGTGACGTTAATGAAATCATGCTAGTCGTATAGAAATCGCCAAATGTTAGTTGGGCTTCTACTCCATTTTCAAAAAGAGTTTTGTCAATAAGGCAGCTCAAAACGAACTGTGTTTATAAATGAAATTAACTCAAAAAGGAATAAACTAGAAAAGCGAAAATTGATTATTTATTTCAACTTTTATTAGATGTTTTTTTAATTTACAGAGTATAAATAGGTAAAATATTCAACATATATGAGCAGTGGCGGTGCAAAAGGTTACTTTTCCACTTTTTAAAATTTTACAGTAATTACAAAGTATGTAAAGTTTTTTGGTTATCTGCTGTTGGAAATGTTGCGAATTGCACCGACAACGTCACTTTGAACTCAAATAAATTTGAAAATATTGCATTTTGTAAAAATATAAGACTACTATTTTATAGAAGTCAAGCCTACCAACAGGAATAGACCATAATTATTTTTTTTGCCAAAACTGGAAAAGTAACCTTTTGCGCCGACACTCCTCATATATACCACTGAAATGACGAAGCACAAACTGAGTAAACAATTAAAAGCTTGTTTTTATTTGATATACTTTGTTACGTTAATATTAATGTCATCATGTTTCGTTAACATAACGTTTTCGTTGCATTTTAAGAGACTTCGCTATAATGGGTAGAGAGTAACGATGCGGTATTCTGAATTTAGTCGTCTTTTAAATCGGGTACAAGATCTTATTTCAATGCGTTTTTGATACCAAGCTTTACTGGTTATTATTTTTGTATAGCAACAATAATTGTTTGTCAATCAAGACAATATCTACTGCAACGTCTAGTCTTCGCGTCTTGATTTTTCCGACCCTTATTTATGTTAAGTTTCAGTACAAATTTAGCAGTCTTTATTTTAATTAAAAATATTAAAACTATATATGTACCACTATAATACCACGAAAAAATACATTCAATTAGCTTTTTACTTTTCCCTGTTTTGTTCAAATTTGTTTTTAATTTTTTTTAAATATGCATATCCAATTTTAATCGCGTAATTTGAAAACTGTTCTTTCTCGCCGCAAAAATTGTTATGCCATAAAATAGATTTTCTCAGTGATCAGCCATATATGCTGAATTGTTGTGGAGGTTTCTCAAAGCGGTAGTTGGATTAAACATAGTTTATTACGATGTGTTATTTCGAATGCAATTATGTCATACATTTTTTATTTCCCTTTATACGAGTATATATTTTTCAGTGAACAATTTATTTAAATATCAATATTAAATATATTTTTCGCTGATATTAACAGCTGTTTTGCCGAGTTTTATCGTTCATTAACTTATTTTTGTAAAACTAGAGATGGCCGTATTTTACACTAATTTTTTGGTGGTCATCAAGCAATTGGTTTTCCTTCTAAAAACCATTTTTATCGCTTGCGCACACGAGTAAAACTAGTAGTTAAAAGAATCTTGAACACCAAAAACTGCTGCGGCTGCAAAAAATGTGTTGATCTCATGCTGAGTCCTGTCCCTTACCCCTTTGGTAATAAACCTTAAAACTAAGAAGTCGTGAAAATGAAGACTCGTTCTAGCTAGTTTGGTTTTAGTCAAAGAACTAATAACTATTGCTACAACATGATTTTCCGTGAAGCATCTCACATACACCGACTAAACTACACTTTTACAAAGAAAATGATCAATGTAGGCATAAACATTTTTAAAAAAAGTTAGGCGACCTATGTGATTGTTCACGTAACACCAAATTTTAATTTAATTCTTTGGGAATCTATAATATATACACTTTTTCAAATCATATTAAATTTAGTTGTTTATTTAATTCTTCTCCAAAAAATTTTCATAATTTTACATTGACCACATCGCTATTTAGGATTTCTCTTCAATTAACTACTACATTGGATGGGGTTAAACGTCAAAACAGAAATACAAACAAAAATCTTTCATCGTAATTATTTAATTAAAATAACTTAAAGTGGCCTTTAATGTGATTGCTTTTAAATATACGAGTGATTAGAAATATTTTTGTTTGTGATTTAGTTAACTATGGAAAGAAATCCTAGAACTCGTCGGTCAAAATATGCCTTCTTCGCAATGAGATAAAATTTCTCCTTCGTATTTTCCCTTCGCAGTGCTTCACTCACACATATTCCACGCACGCGTTATAGTCATTCCTAAGTTATTGGTTCTTTGATTTCAGCACTTATTTTGAATGGAATTATTTCGAATTTGAATCGTATTTCTAGTCAGTCTACTCGCGGCAGATAGTTATTACTTGGATTTATATTATCAATTTAAACAAAAAAATATATACATACGTAGGCATTGTTGGCTTATGAAATTTTTCTTAACACCGGGGTAAAAATTCTCGAACATAAATTCCTTTTGCAAAACAATTGTATGAGTAAACGATTCTTCAAGAAACTTTAGAACAAACAACAAAAAGTCTCTAATTTACAATTGAAAAATTCTTTTATTAAAATTGTTGAAGAATTTGTTTAACCTGCATTCAAGCTTCAATTCATTGAGTTTTATAGATTTATCTGAACGAAATCATATGAACTGTTTTATTTGAAGACAATTTATATAAAGCAAAATTCAAGCAAAACAATAAAATAACTAAACATGGTACTAACCATAAAATATCCTTTTTCTTTTTCATTTTTAAAACCAATAGGAAGACGATTTTGAAGATAAAGAAGAAGATTTAGTGCAATTGGATGACGACGAAATTCCCGATGCAATTGAGAGTGGGAAAAAAGACACTAATGATTCTTCAGATATTTATGAACCGGATAATCCAACAGATGTACTCGAAGAGGAAGTTGACAATAATGATAATGAATGTATCGAAAAAACCCCCGAAAATAACAATGTGGAACTTGAGAACGAAACCGAAATTGAACCGCAAACAATACCAGAAGAGAAAATCAAAATTAATAAGCCATTTCAAAAGTCTAAAACCAATAAAAAAGGAGTGTTAGAACTTTATGATGAAAGTGATTGGGATGAATGGAACATTGATAAAAACAAGTTAATGGAACAAACTTGCGAGAACGCTCCTTCATCTGAAATTGTGGAAAAAGAAAAAGAAATTTCAGAACCTGAAGAACCTGAAGAAGCTGAAGAAACCGTCAAAGTTCCAGAGAATATTCAAACAGAGTCTATTAGTGAGGAAGAAGATCGATCATATACTCCATGTCTGGATGAAAAGATGGAACATGATGAATCTACACAAAATAAAGACGAAAGCCATACACCTCCCAAACTTGACGAAAGCGATAAAGTTGATAGCGATCGTGGTGATAGATCAACTACAGTAATCGATGGGATGGAAACAGAAATGATATCTGATGAAGATGAGGAGATTTTGAGTCAAGAACAACAAACCGCAAGTGCTTCGAAAAAGAAAGATAAAGATAAAGATGAGACTACCGCAAAAAAGCCCAGAAAAGAAACATTCAAAAAAATTAGTAAGAGTACTAAAGAACGTAATTACCGCGGTGATAAAGAACGTGTTAAAGGAAAGAGAGGTAGAAGTCGATCACGATCAAATGATAAAGAAAATAGAGGAGATCCCAAAAGGCATGGTCGTAAACGCGTAAGGCGAAAAGAAATAGAACGATATGATGTTCGGAATATTATTGGTCAACCGAGGACATATAAAGATCGTTATGGAAGAGACACGTCACGCCCAGCGAGAAGTAGGACACGCAGTCGATCAAGAAGTCATAGAAAGCGATCGCGTTCCAGAAGCAAATTTCGTTCACGTTCTGGATCATCAAGAAGAAATAGACGCAGTTTTTCAATTTCGCCATCACCAGTTTCTTATTTAAAATCGTCGTCTTATCGTAGATCCCTTTCTTCTCATAGGTCCCGTTCTCGGAGATCTCGATCTCGCCGAAGAACACCAGTAAGGAGGAGGTCTAGAACACCCCTACGAATACGTTCAACATCTCCGAGGGCAAATGGGAGAAGAAAACAGAAATTTAGGCGAAGATTATCACACTCAGCAAGTTCACGATCGCGTTCTCGTTCACGGTCTCGTGTTCCTTCGCCACGTCGCGGACGCTCTTCAAGCTTATCGCGGATAAAAAACAAAAGAAAGAAGTCAAAAGATCGTAAGAAAAAGAAAAATAAAAAGCGCACGCCGAGCATGAGTCTTTCACCAGCAAAGCGTATGTCTCGACCAAATGAACGTAGGGAAATTGCTCGTAAAAAGAAGCGGCCGCGGACAAAATCACCAATAGATCATACATGGTCTCCTACTTCTCCTCGTCCGGTTATTCCGGAAAATAATGATTCTTCGTGGACACCCCCTTTGGCATCAAATACTGGAAACCTAACGGTTATATTAAAAAATAAGGAAACTGCCGCCGAGGCTAAAAAGAAAGCAGAAAAGAAAAAGAAAAAGGAACGACGTCGCGATGCTGCTAGAAAAGAAAGGCGAAAACAACGTAGCGAAGTGAGAGAAAGTCCGATTGCACCTTCAAAAGAAGTATTTGCATCTGGAGATAATATTTTGGTAAGCGTTAGTTTTAATAAGGAAGGAAATCTCCCACTTGCACCACCACAACAGACAACGGTTGTCACGTTGCCTCCCACTCGGGGGGAAATTATGTCTAAACGTCGATCAGCAGAGCAAGCCACGCGAAAACAGAAAAGAGCCAAGGATAAAAATCAACGTAAACATAAAAAAACCGATGCAAAACCTGTAGCTATAATTGATTTAGATCGATCACCATTCCAAGAAATAGTTCAATCTCCCAAGGATGTAATCATATTAACAGATAGTGATCAAGAAGTAGACGAACATGGAGAATTTAACAGCCGAGGAATAAATCTGGAAATCGCATCTTTAGAGCAAACAAACGGCGATCATCAGCATGATGATATTGAAAAATGTGTAAGTGTTGAACGGACGGAAACTATACAAGAAGAATCATTCGAATCAACGACGTTACAACAGTTGGGACCGAAGACTCCTCCTGAACCACCGGTAGTTAAATTTTCATTAGCGGCAAAATCTAAACAAATTAAAGCAAGAAACCCATTGCATGAAGAGCAGGATGAAGTAATTGATGAACCAGTTGAGGAAAATGCTGAAGAAATCGAAAAATCAAGCGCAAATAAAATTGGACCAAACACACCACCTGAATCCGGACCATGTTCGCCTGACGCATATGATCCGTTTGATCCAACAAAATCGCCATCGATTTCACCATCTCCTCCACCTCCAGCAGAAATGTCTACACCTGTTCACAATGAATCTTCGCCAGCTGAAGAAGGACGGGAAAATAGGCCACAAATAATGACAACACAGGAAAAAAGTATGAATCCTGTAGACCTCGTAATGGCTCTTATGAACTCGAAGTCTAACAAATCTCATGAAATGTGCAACATAAACACAGATCAGCAGTATGCAATGCCTGCAAATGTAGAAGTTAATGAAATTCACGAGAAAGGTGAAGACGGTAATATGCCAAAAGCTATTACAGTAATTTCTAACGTTCTAATCACGTCAGGAAAATCTCAGCAAAGATCTTCAAATCTTCCAACTATTGCAAGCCCTGTGTCAAAGAGTTCGCAATCAATGGGAATAGCCACACAAAGTATAGTATCTAAACTACCGTTGCCTAGAACAAGTTCAACTAACCGCCATAGCAGCGGAAATGATGAAAATATAAATGAGATTGAGTCTCCATATTCACCGGGATCTGATGATTACGATGACTTATTTGAACCACCGCCAGAAAACTGTACCACTTTACAACAATTATCTCAGCGGGCACGTATGCAAGAAAAACGGAACAGAGGAAATAAAACTGAAATCTTCGAAAATTTATTCGGAAACACATCGCCTCTAAAAATTCCAAGTTATACTCCCACAACAATGCGAAAGCGCGGGGGAAAATACAAGAAAACATCAGTAAAAGGTGGGTTATGTGTAATTTCGATGTTAATTATTGTATTAACTTAGCGTGAAAAATAAGGTAAAGGATCTTATTTATTAGGTCTTCTTTTCATTTAAAATTTTTTTTCTGTTGAATTGAGTAAGTGAATTGGATTCTTCTCTCTACCTATTATTTTGATTAGCATTTGATGAAAATGTCAGGATACATTTTACATAAATTCTATAATAAGCAGGAAGTATTATGCTACAGTTATACATTTGTATACATTCTATAAACGGTTCCCAGATTAAACACTCCGATCAAAATAAGCTCCGTTCAGAATTTCAATTGCATTAAGATATTTAACGCTTACCTAACATATCTTACATTATCGAACGGAAAATGATTTCGACCGGAATGCATATCAGGGCTTAATTCAATTTACATATCCACACAATGAAAATTATAAAAACTAAAATTTATAGTGTATGTAGTAAACATGTAGTATGTTTTTAAAATTAAGTAGTTTGATTCAGTGCTGTATTAAATGCCTCATTTAAAAAAATTTATAATCGCAGTCGAGTCGAATACCAGTGGAATGGTGACGATGAATGTAACCCTTGTATTTTAAAAAGCCTTTAAACCTACAAATATGCAAAAATACGACCAAAAGGAAAATAATTTTTCGGTTAACACTTTTCGACCTTAAAAACTACGTTAACAATTTATAAAAGAATAATTGAAGTGATGAAAGCTTTTTATGCGGACACAAGCGCAACAAGAATTTTCGACATAATTGCGTGGTAGTGCTATTTAATTGTTGGCTAGAGCTAAATTAGTATGTCAATTAAATTTTATTCAATTTGTGTTTGACGCTTTCACTGTTTTCTTTCGCTGTCATGAACATTCTATTCAAAATTTTATCTTAATCATGTCCGGAAATACGGAAAACACGCGGGCCGCATTTTAATTGCAAAACAGATTTGAATTATGTAGTAATATAATGTAACTTTAATCCCAACAACGTAATACTTTACAAAAGGCTACATATGTTACGCGAAACATTTAACACATCATCCCAGGTTGCTGCTTGTGATAGATATTGTAAAAAAAACCGCGGGTAGTCTTGAATTAAATTTTTTAATTTTTGCATTTCAGTGGTCACGCTTTCGGCAGACGACCAGATAATAATGCGGAGGAAAGAAGTATTTTCAGTCTAGCCCTCATAATTGAACATTGCAGAAACGGATCAAGCCATAAAAATTGTGATATAGATTTTGCATCACCACTTAACACATTGTTGACCGGCAATTTTATTTAAAATTTAATTCGTGCCACTGGCTATTTGAATTGTCAGTTATAATTTTCTAGCTATTTCTAATAGAAATTGCTTATATTTTATTTCATTTTGTAGTTTACAGTTACAGTAAATTTTAAATACATAAAATAAAAGTTACGACTAATTAACTAAAAGTAATATGGTGCTTTTCCATAGTTGCATAAGCTAAACAAGAGTTAACTCGTGACCGGTCAACAAGGTTTGAACATGAAAACACGAGTTAACTCGTGACCGGTGAACAAAGTGTTTATAAGGAAAGTTCGAATTTAATTTTTCAGAATCAGTCCTGATCCAATAGAGAACTAAAACTAAAACAAATTTCTTAAAATCAATTTTAAGTGGGTTGGCCCGTTTCTACGTCCAATTGTAGATCTAATTTGTAGTAATGATGAAATTGTCAAAATTTCGCTCAAGTTAAGTTACTTAAAAAAATAATTTTACCCATAGCAAATACCTATTACCTTAGAATAAAGAACTAGAGGAAGAGCTGTGCCGTGTAAAATTCTTATCCGTGAGTTAAGCTACTTCAGGAACTTAAAATCAGCTGGGCTCGTTAAATTATAGAGACAAAAGTATACTAAAAAGGGGGACAAATATATTTCGTACTGTCAAAGGTTGGTTACTTTTGTGCGTGAAAAAGTTTTCTCGAGTGAATTAAGTTAAATTTTGTTCAGTTTGTTTAAATAGCTTCTTTTAAAACTTAATATTATCTTTCCAATAAAATATTAGACTATTTAGTGATTTTTTGTGAACCGACTTTGCTTAAACACCCGGAAATTTGTTTAAATTAAGCAGCATGAAGTGTTCGGGTTTTTCGTAGGCAAATCATTAGAAATAGGATGATGGGAAGTCGTTTTTTTCGGTATATACATTACTCGAATTATTTCTAAATTTATGCTATAAACGTGTGAAGTTCAATTTATGGAAAAAAGCAAAAGTTTCCTAAGAATATTTGTGAGGTTAACGTGAAAACTGATTTAATGTTCCGGGTCGTTTGTACTAGTGGAGGCGTCAAACAAAATTTTTAGGGGTCATCATTAGGAAATCTGAAATAAGATTTAATCAATTAAAATCAAAACTGATGGTTCGCTTGACCTATAATATAGCGTCAAAATTAATATGAAACTTAATCCTTTCATGCCCGAATTATTTCTAGCGACCGGAATTTATTTGTATTGTAAGAAATGTGCTATAAGGGATCTAGGCATCAATTAAACATAAACCGTTATGTCTGTTATACTGCCAGCCTTTTTCTATAAGACAAACTTCAAAGAATAAAGTTAGAAAGCTTTCAATACACTCCAATCACGTACCGGCTATTTGAAAGCTCTTCAAGCTAAAGTTGCGTACACGCAACATCGGGAATGAAAGGGTTAATATTTTATTCACAGATGTTAAAATCAAATTATTCTTTAATGAACTATCAAGATTTTAAATTTACTTTTGGCCCCACTTTAAATTTGACTTAGTTTACGCCTGCATTGGTGCTACACCACATAGCCAGAAATTCTACTACAAAAACTGTGCTTCACTAAACTCGGGTTTCAGCTCTTCCTCTAGTTCTTTATTCTGAGCCTATTAGCAATAATTTTCAAATCATTAAGCTAATAAAAATGAGCATAAAACGCGACTCATAATATCTACATTTACTAAATTGTTTAGGCTTGGAATAGTGTGTTGGTAATAACCGGACTTGTAATTTGTGATATTACTATAGTATAAATGAATATATAATGAAAACGATGAAAGTATTAAAAAAGTTAAAGTGCTCAAATTTAAATTAAACTAACAATGTCTATTTTCATAATGATTTTGTACTTTTGACGGAATTGTTTGCTTGTTAGAAATAATATTTAAATTTTTTCAAATAAATAGTTTTTTAAAATGTAGCAATCTATATTGCTTAGTAGACGCTTACATCTTAAGAAAAAAATTTTACATTTACAGCACGCGCTAGTTTGTATTTCGTTTAACAACAATTAGTTTTTTATGTGAACATATACTTTCATTGTTTTCCATTCACACTTTTTAATTGTCATATTAGTTCCAGTTCGAAACTCCGCCATTTTGATGTCGGAAGTATAATGTAAGCACTTAAAACAAGCATATCAGGTTCATTAATTTATTTTGTTATTAGTAAACTCGATTGCTAATATGGATTTCCGTCATTTTTTTGGATGACATTTTTGATTCATGCATATGTTAATTGGAGTTCAATTACGGAAACGGCAGATCAATTAGATGAATTATTTCTATGTCAATTGAAAGTGAATCAGTTTATCATCATCTGAAATTGATAATGCATCCAATTAACCGCAGAAACATTTTCGTATGCACGAAACCTAAAAAGTGTTTGGTTATTTTTCATTCTCTTCATTGTCAACTGATAATTCTGTATTCAGAAATTATTATATATTTTTATTAACTAGTCCGGCGGTTAGAATATAAGTAACACTTTTAATATTAATTTATTATCATTCATGACGTCGTCTGTCATTGTGGTTAAAGAAAAGTGAACATTATGATGATTTCAAATTCAATGAGCGAACACATTAATCAGAGCAAAGCTTTGTTTTTCTCATTTTCGTGGATGCTGCCAATTGCACATATGTCTACCACAAGGCAGGTCTAAACATTTTCCGATTCGTTATTAAAGTAAAACAACAAAACATATAGCTCGTCCCGCGGCTTTTAAACCGACTTCCCAAAAACAAAAAGATTTTTAGTTCGACACATTTTTATTTTATTTTTTTATTTTTTATATTTGACCGGGCATAATATTGTAACGCGGGGACCGATTTTGATAATTCTTTTTTTGTTGTATAGAGTATGATCACCGATTTGTACCATGTCAAAAAAAAATTGGTGGGGGAGGGGTAGTATAACTTTGTAACGCGTGGACGGATTTGGATGATTCTTTTTTGTTGGGTAGAGTATGTTTATGGTGGAGTGGCGGTGGAACCTAACTTCTTAATGCGTGGACCGATACGGGTGGTTCTTTTTTATTGTATAGCATATGATCGCCTATTGTTAATAATGGGACAAAAACTGGGGTGGGGCGGGAAAGGGGGAGATAGAAGTCCAGCTTCGTAACGCGTGGACCGATTGTGTTGATTCTTTTTCTCACGTATAGAGTATGTTACCCCATTGGTACCGCGACAAAATTTTAAACGGTGTGGTTCTTTCGATTTGTAGTATATGTTGCCTATTGGTACCGCGAGAAAAATTTATGGGGTGGGGTGAGTTGAGGTTAGCCAACATCTTAACGCATAGACCTTTTTGGATGATTCTTTTTTGTTGAATTGCTACTATAAGGAAAAATTTTCACCAAGGGTTGTGAACGCGTGGAATGATTTAGATGATTCTGAATACATAGAGTATCTATTTGTGTCATGACAAAAAATGTGGCTTATGGTGGGGGTTGAAGGAGCGGCGGCGCTTAGCTTCGTAAGGCGTAGACCAATTTCGGTGATTTTGATTCTGTTGTACAGAATACGCTTCCTGATTGGTAAATGATAAATATTTTGTACCTAGAGTATCTATGATAATTCTCTCTTGTTGTATAGAGTAGGGTGGCGCACTAGCGCGATGATAGAAATGTTGCATTTAAGGAAAGGGTATGAAAGGGTGATCGTGATTAATTTCGTAATATGTTGCCGGATTTCGATTTGATGCCGGATTTCCTTTTTACTTCCTCTGCAACTGTTGAAATAGGTTTGTTTGTATCAGCAGCATTTTTCGAGTCGTATATACAGAAACACTAAAAAGTGAGAAATAAAATAGTTTTAAAAAAAAAGTTGAACCGAATTGTAAGAAAGGACGATTAAATATATAAAATTAAATAGTTGTTTGTTTGTTTAATTTGCACCGACTTCAAAATGTCGCAATAGATATAAAATTAAAATTTTTTTAAGCTTTGTTGTGAAGTCAATGGTTCAATTTTGTTTTTCAAAAACTATTTTTATTTTTATGTGTTTCAAAGGGCGTTCTTGAGGAAACTGATAGAAACTGAAGAGTTGATTTTTTTTTAATTTTAAATTTTTCCTTTGACTTAACATTGCCATTTTTTACGCAAGTGTGGCGTGTTGCCTGCTGCAAGACGCAGTGCCAGCATTTAAATTCGCTGGCCGCTCGGGTCTTAATCATTGGAAATAAAAAAAATGGATTTTAATCCAACAAATCTTGGAAATATCAATAAATAAACCTGTTACGGCAGTTTGAAATTTAATTTAATTTTTAAAAAAATTTTCACACTTTGATCGGTCGCGAAATGAAAAATATTTATGATACCGGTTTGGTTATGATTTATGTGATATAACCACTCTTGTTCTGTACATGCACTAAAAATTAAAAAAAATAAATAAATATATATACTACCCAGTCCAGTAATAGTTGGCCAATTCGAAATTTTTTTTTTAAAAAGTGCGATCTAATTGAATTACACAGGCCTGCGAAATTTTGAAAATGTCTCCCTGGATAATGAATAGTTGTTTTCGAAGTAATTTTTCCCGTTGAAACCGAATCCGGGCTCAGAATTGCTCTATTATGTAAGGTTTTTAAGATATTCTAACCTAAAAGTGCAAAACACTGTTTTTTGACATATTTGAGGTTATGTAGCACCGCAATTTTTTTTTCGTTTTTCAAAAAACTATGTATGGGAACTTATAGTACAGGCCTTCCTCTTTCAAATGCCGTTGTGTTTGCTCAAATATCTTTTTTTCGCCAAGATATCGCATTTAGAAATTTTCATGTTCATGACTTTCTTGGTATTCGAAAACGTTATGGTCACTTGAATAAAGTGACCATACATTTTTCATATACCGAGAAATTCGTGAACCTGAAAATTTTAAAATCCGATATCTGGGCGAAGAAAAAAAGATTTTTGAGCAAACTCAAGAGAAAGAGGAAGACTTGTACTATTAGATCCCACACATAGTTTTTTGAAAAAGAAAAAATCGCGGTGCTACATAACCTCAAATATGCACTTTTAGGTTAGAATATCTCAAAAACCTGACGTGATAGAGCAATTCTGAGTCCGGATTCGGTTTAAGCGGGAAAAATTACATCGGAAACAACTATTCATTGTCCAGGGGGAAAAACCTCGCAGGCCTGTGTTATTAATTTAAACCAATGCTTTTTAAGGAAAAGAAAATATTTTTAGGGTTTGTTTAGAAAACCGAAACTCTAAATATAACAGAGCAACAGTGGAGAAAATAAAATTTGAACCGAAAAATTTTACTTTTAATTAAATTTTTGCTTAGAATTACTAAGGTGTAAACAGAAAAAAGTAACATATTTTTTAAATTAGGAGTCAATGTAGATAAAAAATATTAATTTTAAAGACTTAGGATATTTAAGCAAAATCGAGCGGCGAGTACTAAAAACATCATAACGAGTAAAACGCGTTTGAAAGGTGAGGTCTTTCCTGACGAGCGCTTGACATCTTCATACATGAGAAATAATTCAAATTTCAAGAAATCTTCTTGGACTTGGTTGGTTGGTTGAAGTGGTGACAACCCTGATTCTTATCTGAAATCATGGTTGAAGTCGGCTGAGTGTATTATGGGAAAAAGGAACTGAAGCCAACTGAAGGAATTTAAGAAACTGACTATTTCCTTAATCTTTATCCTCGAGATTGCTTTCAGGTTTTCAAAAAAGTACTCCCCCATAGCCTTCTTTCTTACTCTGGCAAGAGTCGGACAGTTACAGAATGTTATCCATGGTTTCTTTTTCGTTCACGTCGTCACAACTGCGACAGTGTGTATTGTAAGGGGCGCCCAGTCTAGCTGCATGCTCGCCTAAAAGACAGTGGCCCGTACAGACCGCACTGACTTTTGCAATAACAGCTCTCAGTTGAGCATATCTGATGTCTTCGTTTTATTATAACTTGACCCTGATGAAGGATGAATAATTGGTCTGGTCGTGGTCCTTCAATAGTTATGGAAACGATGTATGAAAAAATATCATTTTTTTTGTCAACTTTCAGGACTAGAAGACTCCCTTAAGTGTCCAAAAATAGTTTTCATGAAGAATTGTTCATGTAGTATCAATTTAGTTCCTTTAACGCCTCATGGAGAATAGAGCGTCCGGTTCAGCGCTAATGCATTAAACTACTGTCATGAATTTTGGATCTGCGTACCTTCTCCACTGGTTTCGCGGTTGTTAATTCGGAGTCTTCATTGGGTCCCGTATGAGCGATGTTATGTGTGACGTCATGTGTAGGGCCTATCCATTGTCAATTTCGTCTGCGGCGAATGGGTGCTAAGGATTCGCCTGAGACACTGGCTGGCAATATCTTTTATCTTAGGTGTTATTTAAGAGACACTTTCAAAGTTGATCAGCAGAACAGATATTACGTTCGATTCAAAGATTGTCGCGTTGATTTTAAGCCCTGATCTGCGACCTACTGAACTCAGGACTTCGCACATTTGCGCTACATGAATCTGTTTGTTAGATGAGACATTTATCGTCGGTACGTTTCTATCTTATCTCTCGTGACGGCTGGTTACCTAGGGCGCTGCACACTACGTCATTAATGACAATCAATAATAACAAAGATGTATCCTTATCTTACTTCGTTTAGTATTTAAAAGGGCTCCGACAGTTTTCCTTTCGAAGGGACGTATGATTCGGCTCCTCAGTAGGACTCCTTTATGATGGTGATAATTTTTTTTTATTTTTTTTGGGGATCTAGGTCATTTTGCCTTTTTCTATTCAGTGGGACAATTTTCGGTTCTCCAACGGGATGCGCCTTAAGTAATTCCACTGGTATTTCATCAATCTATCAACTTTTTTTCTTGAAGGTTTTATATTATTGTCGGCAGTAGGTCGTTCTTCAGGATCAGTACGGCTCCGTCGTCGGCTCTTACATGATGTTCACTCAGTTGCAGTTTTTTTGGCAATCTGGTTTAGGTCTATACTGCCATCCCGTTAGCCCGCCTCTTGCTCCTTCTTTGCTTTGTAACGTCCTTCAATTCTCTAGACGCCCTTCTATATAGAACGGTATGAAGTGCGGAGATGTTATTTGATTGCAACATCAGTAGTAGAATTAATGCTGTGTATTTAATCTGTGAAGGGGAGGGTTTAAGCTAACTTTGGAACGCATGGACTGATTTGGATGGTTCTTCTTTTGTCGTATAGTGTATGATCCGCAATTGCTCTCTGTCTAATACACCGACTCTCCACCTGGTCCGGTTCTGCGCCAACGTTTTAAACTGTGGTCTCGATTTGTTGATCTGGATACCTTCCCTCTCAATGGATCTTCTCCATGTGCTGCGCGGTCGCCCAATTTGGCGTCTTCCTTGAATTCCGTGGAGATTCCAATCTAGAGCCTGCTGTGTGAGGTTGCTTGGTTTTAATAGCATTGATCTTAAGCCCTGCAAGCCCTAATATATTGCTAATATAAGAAAGACTGTAGAGATATCCAAAGACATTGAATAGTAAGAAATAAAATAGTTTTTAAAAAAAGTTGAACGGAAATCACAAAAAGCGCTAAAAAGATTGAAATTATATTTTATCAATTAGAAGTCAGTGCAAATTAAACAAACAAAATAACTACCAAACCACAATCGAAAGCTACATAAACATGAAGGATGATTAAATTTTGTTGTTTTGTTTGTTTAATTTTCGCCGACTTTAAAATATAATAGATTAATTATTATTTTATGCTTTTAAGCACTTTTTGTGAAGTCGGTTCAACATTTTTTTTTTAAACTTGTTACATAAGGAACATAATCCTGCCGTATTCTTGTTCCAGCTCCTGGAGTTAAGATCCAATAGTCCTCCTATAGACAGGAACAGCATTCTGGTAGCAAACCACGGCATCTCATCCGTAAAATATCTTGGCACCTCATAGTCAAAATTACAATATTGATCATGAAACGCGGGACTGCCTAGCACGAACCATTAGCTGGTAAATATTATATTTTGCCAACCCAGTTAGGATCTTCTCTTTATATTGCAGCCAGGTGTCCACATCCGTCATACTCACATCGATCCTAACACCGACTCTGTAAGCTAATTTCGCGATGCTGGGCACCCAAAACCTATTATGTTAGACGCATTTAAGTGCTAATTTCTTTGGAAGGCGGCTCTCACTCATATTTAGTACCGATATAGTTTAGATGTAAGTTAAGTGTGTAGAAAGACATCTTGTTTAGTCCAGTCTCATCATGTTGTAAGGTGTAATTTTTTAAATTCCATTCTTTGATGTAGTCGTCGGTGTTATGTTGTATTACATTAGCTTTTTGGCGCAATGTTGTAGAATATGTGCTGTGGATGTTGGATATTTGAAGTCTCCACACATTGAGCCATGACACATTAGATCGTCTTCACAGAATCAACCGAGCTCTAGCGTAACCAAGCTTGGGATTGGCTATTGCATAGCCAAAATATGTTTATCTTAAAGCAGTCGAAACTGCATAAATTTTGAAGATTGTGACTAGGGACTAATATTGCATTTAAGGGATCATTCAATTACGCGCGCTCGAAAAAAGCAATTTTTGTAAATTTCTTTTGAGAAACCCACAAGAAATTAAAAAATTTTTTTAGATGGTTAAATATGCTAAATAAATAAATATAATTTTTTTTAGTCAAAGGTTTGGTACCGAAACTTTTACTAAAATCCCATAACGCAAAAGCTCAAATCGTATGACTTTTTGGAAGTATGTATGTATTTTCTCCATAAAAGAAGATTTAACTACAATTTCAATGGAGTACTTCTGATATTGTAGTCTTTGATGTTGATGGCCTAGCAAATAGTAGTCACGCTCTTGATGTTAGATATTTGTGCCAGTTTGTTAAAAATTGCATTAACCGGTTACGCGGCTTCGCGCAATATTTTTGGCTTATTGTTAGATTTGTAATCTACTATAAGCATACATAATTCGGTTAAAATCGTGCTAGATGCCCAGAAAGTATTCGCGAGCCGTTAGAAAATGTAAATACACCTAATTTTGTTTTTACACGGTGGATACGTTGAAAAAAAAACTATGCAAAAAGAACTGTGTAAAAAAGATATCATCATCACTGGCCTAAAATGTGATACATAATTTTCTTGATTAAATATTGAGCAAAAAGCTAAGAGCACAATTTTTGGCTTGACGTTCTAATGTTTATTGACAAGAACATTGTACTTAAAATTTAAATCAACAGTTTTTCTCAAGCGTGTTAAATTGAATGAAATCATGGCAAAAGGAAATTGATTTTTTTCTAGACCGAGTTAAATCAAAACCGTGTAAAAACAGGCGGTGTACGCAAATATTAATGTCCTGTTTGGCACGTGCTCGGTATAATTTTCGCTCATTTAGAGAGATTCAAACGAACACGCGAACTGAACGCGAGCTACTTGCGATTCTTATTATAATTATTGTTATTAAAGATCTGAGTCTGAGAACATGTATTTCTATTACCTCGATCAAAAAGATTTTTTGTGACGAGATTCTATAATAAACTTAAGCCACCCTAACGAACTTTTACTCCTTGAATAGGCCCAAGGTGTTCTTGGCGGCTGCCTTAGCTATGTCTATTGGTGATGGGAAAGCCTTATCAAGATGTCTGAGTCTGATGCTGCTTTGTGTCTCGCAGTGACAGAATGTGTTCCGCTACCTCTTCCAAAAGCGGTAGGTGTCCTCAGCTAGCCCCATCTAGGAAGCAATGACTAGTTAAAAAGCCTTCTATACTCTTTAAATCTGGTTTGTTGAGTGAGAGCAGCGTTTTGTTTTTTGTTGTTTTAAGTAGGTTATAAATTCTTGACTTACCACAAAATGGCTTAGGTCCGTAAACCTGAGAGTCTGGATCTTTTTTTAACAGACGATCTGCCGTCGCATTACCTTCAGTGTCCTTGCGTCCTTGCATCCAGGCCAACGTGATGTAATTCTGACTCAAAGATACATATTAGAGCCTGGAACTCTAAGTGCCACTTGACTGTCCGGCTTTATACATGTTTTGACTCCGCATAATTTTCTAAGGATAAACTCGCGCGCGCGGAGTTTAATGGCGTTTATCTCTGTTTCAAAGATAGTTGGGGCAGGTCCGAGCTCGAAGCGGCCCCCTTCTTTAAGTATTGGTGTAAGAGAAACAGGTCAAAAGGAGCCCCCGTAGCTGCTGTAGCGCAAGTGCGCATAGCACCCGTAACTCCTATACAGGCTGTTCTCTGGAGTTTCTGTAATGCACACTGCACTGCCTTTTGGTCCGATTTTAGCTACTATCCGAGTAGGTGACTAGACGTTCTGTAATAACTTGATATGCCCATAGTCCCCAAGTTTTTGCGAAGAGTTTTCGACAAGACTAGAGTCTTTCCTGTAACTCTTTTCAGATGGGGGTTTCATGTGAGTCTTCAATCTTAAGAATTCCATCTGTTCCTGTAAAGATAGGAGTGTCCACGACGGAGCAGATAGGTAACCTGGTAGTCCTAAATGTTAAATGTCTTTGACCAAATCGAGATTTTCTATTTGTTTTGTTTTATTGTTTGGGGGTTTAGGTGAAATTATAAAATCTGAACAATTCTGAACATTCGTTTTGGTGCTAAATTAAGCGACGGAAAACTTTTCAGTTTTTGGGAGTGATAAAATAAAATCTATAAATAGTCATGTTTTGATATTCTCAACATTATAATGTGTTTTTGATACGTTTGGCTACACTACTACAACTTACTATTTTTGATTTTTAAATGGCAGGAACCGCGCTGATGCTACCGCTGCGCTTGTTCTGTATTATATAATAGAAATAAGGTTTACAGAGTAATGTCATTGGTTCGGAATACACTTTAAAACTGTAGGTATACTTGCAATTTTCTCATCGAATCTAGTGATTTCCTCTCTCGCCCCATTCCCCACAAGGTGTTGCGTGAAAAAGATATTGTACTTTTTTGAAACCAATTATGGAGTTCGATTGCTATATTTAATTTACATTTTACAATGTTGACATAGTACAGAGTGTAATTGTTTGCAATCGCTTCTGGACTTTCTTTGAACAACCCTCTTGTCAAGTCTTTTCTGTCGATTTTACATGTGACTTGGAATCCATAATAATCCGTTATATTCGTTTCTTCTCTCTCTCTTTTTGTAAATATAGTAACAAAAATAATGCCTATTTGCTTGGTTCACTTCAACGAATGTTCTTTACGAAATGTATGTGTCTTGAGCAGACGTTCGACATATTACCTTGTATTTCCAGTGTTATTTATTTCTCGTGGGGCATAGGCCGGAAACAATACAGTAAAATTTTGTTTCGGCATCCAGATTACGATAAGGTTGCAGAGTAACGTCAATGGTTCGGAATGCTCCTTAAATTGTAGGTCTACTTGCAATCGGTATCTCTGCCCATGTCAAATGTCATCGTAAAATGGTTCCTTGTTATCTGCAACATAATTATATATTCAATTATTTTTCTCAAGTATTTTTTCACAGTAGTTAACTCAGAATTCATCCTAGGTTTCTGAATGCTTGTTTATGCTTGACTAATATATTTTAGATATTGTGCGTCGGGGTTGTCGGATATTCGACCTCGCCGGCAGCGACCAACGATAATTTTTTACTGATGGTAGATTACGCGAAAGCCATTGTAATATCTTTGTTTCAGAATTCACCTCAAACTATAGCTCCACTTTAAATCTTTGTCGTCGAATCGGTCGAAAATCTTCTCATGACACACAAGCGGATACGAGAAATACAAATAGTCGATAGCAATAGTAGTTCCCATATCCAGCATATTTTGAGTAAATTTGATCCTGTAACAACAACAAAAATTTTGCCCAATTTACTAAATAGCTAAAGTGGCAAGCTTTTGAAAAAATCTTGATTTTCGCGGAAAAAAATGGACAGAAATTTGTATTATGTACTTCTCTTCAGAGTCTAAAACAGAAGCTGCAGTTAAAATTTGATTTAAATCGAATTCTGAACAATTCTTTGAGTTATGCTGCAAGCTGATTTGATAATATAGTTTTGAGATAAACTAGCTTTAAGTTTCAACTACTAATTTCTAGCTTTTTAAACTAACAATTGCTATAATAAAAACTGTTTACCATTAGTCTCCGATCCCGGCATTTTAAAATGACATTTCTTCGTCTTCTGCTCTTATCGTGGATTTATAGCCCGACAACAGCAGCATCAGACAAATCGTCCCTACATCAGCTTCTACTCAAAAATTTTAACAAATGGAGGCCTTTTTGCAGCACTTTTTTATTGTTTGAAACAAACATCCCTTGCTATTTTGCGTGTATCCGCCCAAACATAGTTCAAGCAAATCGTCACGACTGAGATCTTCATCCACTGACTTAATAGCATTGAAAATTTCGTTGGATAGCTTGGATGGCTTATGTTTATAACAATTTAATTTATATTCAGCCTTTGCTCTTTGTCATGAGCACCTGAAGGACAGTTTTCATGTTGCGGCATTTTGTCTGTCGAAAGTTTATGGTTCATAGTTTCTTTTTTCATATTCTCTATTCAATCTGTGTTCCAACGAATACTTAGATCATAATACATTGTGAGGTCATCAATTAATTATCCTTTTCCGCCGAAGTCTTTCTTAGATTTGTTCAAATTCCATAAGCGAGTTCCCATGCGTTTTTGTTCATACGTGATGTAGTCTATCTTCTTTACGATAAGATTCTCGTAAGGTTTTGCATCCGTTCTTCCTTTAAACATTTTGATATCATTATCTCTATGTAATAAAAATACTTAACATTGTGCAGCTCGACCGAACGCTGAAACATCTAAACTTTACCGTTCCCTTCTAATTTGCCGGAAGAGCGGAAATTTCTTCATGTGATTCTTGCCATTCTTCATATTCAGCAGTGGCGGTATTTTTTCCAATATTTGCGCGACTTACGGTATACCGAACCAATTCAGAAAAACTGCATTTTCACCGCGACCCGTCCATCCATCAGTTTGTCCTTTTTCAATGCTTCTATTTTTCTTTCTCTTTCTGCCTTTTTCACGCTCACAGTACGAACTGCCTTTGTGCAGCGCATGCACACTATACACGCCGAAAACACACTCATGAGGGTTGCAAAATTTATCATTCGACAGCCAAAATTTTAGATATCCTGACTCTTCGAATCAGTCTCCTTCTCGTATCAATTCAACGGCGGTCTTTCTGAAACGTTGCTCCTTTTTGCGGAAAACGATGAACTTTTCGTACCTTTTTGCCACTCTACTTTTTCCAACTTCCTGCAATTTTTCACTCATAATTTAATTAATTATTATGAAAACAAAACTGAGTTGACGTTCAACAGCACATCGTAAATATATATCTCATTTTTACTATGAAAGTGAAAAATCTGAACCCCGCGAAATTCTGTGATCATTTTATAACTTTATAAAGTTAATAAAGGCTATAATTAATTATTTGCACTATTATGACCTCTGTTTAACATTGCCATGTCGTATTTGTAATTTCGTATAAAATAGTAAAAAAAACTTTGCGAATGAACAATTTTATTCAAAGAAAAATTGTTGCTCCGAAAAAGTTTGCCCTACCTCTAATCGATAACTGTTGCAGTTACGACGCCCTATACGCTGGTATCATCGCTTTTGTCGTAGTCTCAATAGAAGGCGAGATAATTGAAAAACGATGTTTGCACCTGTTTGATTGTCTCCCCGCCCCCACGGGACTTAAAATATATAGGAAAGTGTGTATTCGGGTACTGGGGGGGGTATTAATTCATATACTAAAAATATTATAGGGAAAAATCCCCTGTGAGGCATGTATAAAAATTAAAATATACTTTTACGAATCATCAAGATTTTAAATTTACTTCTGGGCCTACTCACTATAAACTGATTCAGAATACATATAACAAGCAAATTTGCTGAAACTGTAACTGGTAAAAGAGAAAGTTTAAAGTTCGGAATAAGTCCGGGAGTCATTCTATTGTTTAAACAGATGAGTAAACTCGAACGCGTAACTTCATAATACTTACGTTTTTCATTCTTATTTCAGAGCTTACTAATAAGTCGACTTCTGAAAACACAATTTTTGATGTAAAATAAATTTGATATTTTGTCGCTCCTTCTGATCTGCTATGAAAAAACCCTAACTACCATTTATACGGTATCAAGAAAATATCACGGTTTTTCAATATCATACCATAAAAAGCTATGGAACAATTTGCAAGGCAAACATTTTTTATTTTAGTCTTACACCCTTTTTTATACCAGCAAATGCAGGTAACTCCAATGCTTTATTGAATAACAAAAACGTTTTATAAAACGAAAATGTTCGAAAAGTTGAACAGAAAAGAGATTCACAGTAACTTTTTATTACATAAATATATGTAGTTGAAGATCGTAGGACCTTAAGTTCAAGAAGAAATATTCTAAATATATTTAAGACAAAATATGATTTCTACTAATAGTTTTTTTCTTAATATAGAAGTTAGTTTATACAGTCCGTACTGAGATAATTAGACCATTTGCAATTTGTACAATGTCTGACACTACAAATTTGATCTTATATTTTGTAAGTCCCAGATTCTTTCGTTACTATTCCACACTTCACTTATCTGTTACTCTAAGGATTGTATTGTAGGATTTTTCCCAGTTAATTTCTATCGGATTAAGATCCCGGAAATTACCTAGCCATGAACCGATTACGTTCGGTTTGATGGTGCTCCATTCTGCACAAAAGTGTAAGGATCTTTAGCAGTGATTGTGTTAAACAATAATATTAAATGAATTTCTTAGTTATGAAGTGTAGAGATTCAGGACTTTCGATGATATTTATGACCAAGTCAGCATTGCTGCTCAATGACGATTTTGATTATTGAGGTTGATGTTGAAATAATGTAGAAAAAATCAAAACCTTTAGTTTACCTTTTGCCAGTCTTCTACTGTGTAGTTCCTATGAATTCACCTCTTTCATTTTTTGTGTTAATTTTTTTTTTTTATTAATAAACGTCAGCATTTCACATTTTGTTCGTAGAGCCGTCACCATAAGTGACTTCTCCCAAATTTTAAAAAAGATTTAATTTATTTGATGTGAAAGCCTGAAAGCAAAGGTTGTCGTGGAGTAAGTGATAAAGTGTTAGATTTTCATTATGAGAATCCCAAGTTCGAACGGCCTCGACGGTGATACTTGATAGCTTTCTACTGACAGTAGATAACGCTAAAAGAATATTGGGGGATGCAGAGGTATGGGGCTATGGGAACTGGGGAGAGATACTCTTACATTCTTTTTTGTAAACAATTTGATTGCCAACAGTTCTTCTATACATTTACCGGGAGAGGCATTGTGTGCAATTAAATGCAGCAGCTTTTTCCGACTTACTTCACTTTTATCAATATTTCCTTTTGCCTTTTTTTATAAAGCGTGATGGTGTTACTCAGATTACATGGCATAATAGGTCAGTAAAAGTTCAATAGGGTAAACAGCTTCTGAATTAAAATGTTTAAATATACATAGTATTTTTATACTTTTCTCAATACTGTTTTTACTCTTAAGCACTAGTGAGTAAGAGCGTCATGATATACAGGGTTTAGGGTTTATTTTCCAATCTAATATTGATGAATTTCATTATTATATTTTTTATGACTTACAAACACATGATAATGAATAAACGATTTTCTACGTAGAACATATTGATACCTTTGTTTTAATTTGAAAATTTGTCATATTTTAGAAGCTCTTCACTTTCATAATTATGGGTACATTTTAGTTTTTGAGTTCAAAAATACAAAGCATGTTACCTTTCTTCACGTTTTGCTATGTGTTTGCTCTCTTCAATCATATCGTAGTTTCGGTGCTGCCGGTGTAATTTTCATCATCATCCGGTAGTTTTAGTCTTGTAAGAATTTTATGGAAATTTTTTTTACGTATGTATTGCTTAGTATAGTCACATGGTGATTTTATGTACCGCATAGAAATCCCGGTATTTATTCATCTTTCAATTTAAATTCATCAACTGCTGTTCTAATATAATGTATGTATTACGAACTTCGGTGTTTTTTTAACCATATTAAGGAGGCTGGGACATCAATGTGAGAAGTGCAAAAAAGATGGTTTTTCTCAAATTTTTTGTTAGTCAGAAATAGGTATGTTGAGCATACATTAACTTATATAATTTTTTTTTAAATTGACAAAGCTATACAATTAAGGCCAAAAGTCTGCAGAAAAATAGTGGTCTCGTCCAAGGGCGGAATAGCTTCTTCGAGAATTGTTCGTCGGAAAAAAAATCCAAACATATACATATTCTATATTGATTGTAGTTTTCGTTATGCGTAGTGGTTTTTTGAAAAAAAAATCGCAAAATAGGAAGTGTTAAAAAAATTTCGTTTTTAAAAACACCACCTAAATAACAATAAATGACTGAATTTTTAATTCACTTTCAGCGTTGGTCTTCAAAAAATTCAATATACATTACCCGGATTTGATAGTCTTAATAGTTTTTTTTTTATATATTTCCCACCGTTTTAAAATTGCAGTTTCAGGGAAAATGCATTTAAAGTTTTTGGGAATAAACATTAGCTTAGTATTCACTACTCACAAGGGTCCGCTCCTACATATTATAAGACTACGAATTTCGGCATAAAATTGTGGGTGCACATTTTTTAATAGCTTTTCTATCGATTTATGAAATAAAAAAAAATCTATTTTTATGACCTGAGATACTAGATATACTAGAATCCCCCCTAAAGGAATATTCCCAGTCATGGAGCCGAAAAAAAGTGTTTTTTTTTCAGAAATTTTTTGTAGCGAAACTAGTAATGATATAAATTCGGTTTTTATTTTATAATATGTCCTCTTAAATTTAATTTGTGAAATTTTGATAAAAAAAAGAATTGGCGGCGCTCCACCCGTTTCCTTGGCTTTACGGTGTTCCAAATATCTCAGGAAGCACTGAACCGATTTTGGTAAAATTTGGTACATATTTTTCTTATATATTCGCTTCGTTCAAGGACTAGAGGGAAACGGTTGCAGTGCTGCCATTTGTTTTTCTTTTCTTTTTATCAAAATTTCACAAATTGTATTTTGTTTTTAAATAAAATAAAAATCGAATTTATATAATCAATAGTTTCGCTAAAAAAATCCTAAAAAAAACGCTTCTTTTTCGACTTCATAGCTAGTTATATCCCCGTTTTTTAAGGCAAGCACACACCGACGAGTAGCGGCGACGGTGGTCGCGGTGAGTTGCACAACATTGAAATGACTTCACGCATTCAGACCAAACGCGGTGGTGGTGACAAGAGCGGTGACGGTAAGTTGCTGCATGTTGCATTGTCACCGTCACGGCTATTGCGAACTTAATTTTATTTGAAACAGTGCTTCAGTACTTCAACTTGCGTATGTTCTGTCACTACCGCACCACCGCGTCGGTGTGTGCTTACATTTATCGCACCACCATCATCACCGCTACGCCTTCTGCTACCGCTACCGTGTTGGTGTGTGCTTGCCTTTAACACGTTGCCTGCCGCAGTAATTACAAATATCTGGTCCCTTCTCGCTGGAACTGTTTTATCCTTCAATAGTGCAGCGATATATTTGTTTAAGTGTCAATATATGTATTTTTCCCAAAAACCGTATTTTGTACAGTTTTGAACTGAGAAGCATCATAAGATTTACGCGTCCTACATAGCTGCAGTTTGCGTTTAAAACTCGCAGTATCTGAGAATCCATTGGTGATCTCGCGGCTATTGTGGAGAATTCTTTGTGCATCACGTTGTGCTTCTCAGGGCAATCCACGTGTTAAGCAAAATTTATGTTGTAAATCAGAGTAAATGTCGATGAAAAATTAAAATTTTGATATTTACGAAACTTCATCGATTCAGTAGTAGATGTACTATTCGCCACGTAAGGCAAGGATAGCCGCACTACCAACGGCTATAATTTTGTAATTTTTTTTCGAAAATCTGCTTTCAGAAAATATTTTAAAAATTTTTTGAACAACTCACAGTGGTGTCTCCTCTTAAAGTAATATCCAAACATAAAATAAAAAATAAACGCTAAATATTTTCATTCATAAAAGACATTGGTTTAAATTAATAGTTGACTTCATGGAAAAAAATAGTTAACTGGACGACCTATTTTGCATCAGACTAGTAAAGTTGCCAAATATTTCAAAGATAATTGAAAAGTCGTTATTAAATTTGGGTCATGTGTTAAATTTTTTTTATTCCTTACTCTTACTAAGCCTGTTACAATGCTTTTAATAATACCCTTAAATTACTTGCTGACCTCTTTGAATAAATGGAGGGCTGACGAACCTGCATGAAAATAATTCTGTTTCAGTAACTTTAAAGTTGCTTCTTTCTTAGAAATACTGTAAAAGAATTCTCTGAAAGGGTAGATGACCCTATCCTAATATGCCATACGTACTCAATATGCTCGAAGACTAGAATATTGGCTCTATTACTATTGTCTAGGGGTATAGAATATGAGTCTATTACATGATATTTTTCATAATAATTACTTTTACTTTTACTTTGAAATTGTAGGGGTTTTTTTTGGGTGGAGCCGATGTAGCACAGAGGGAGATGCAGCAAACAGCTGAATGTTCAAGTCCCTCACTAAAAAGTGAATATTTTACCTTGAAAATGTGATCTTATATAATATTTTTCCGTCATCTGTACTCAAATATGTAATACAGAATGAATGGGTGTTTAGCTTGTATCATCTCAAACATCATCTAAACAAACAGTCACAAAATGTAACTACTACTACTATTTGAAAATCTCGAAAGTCTACAATATCTTGCCATTGTGTTCATTGTAAGAAATTACAAATTCATGACTAATGTATTTATTATGTTATTTTTATCTAATTAGTGGTCTTCCTTGTTACTAGAAACCTTGATACTTAAAGATCAGTTTCTAACTTTAGTTTTCTTTTTGAAGTAGTATAGTTATGAAGTCGATTTTGAACTAAAGGAGTCTCAAACACTTACAATGTTCGTTTTTTCTTCTTCTTATACTTAAATTGTTGAAAAATGTTCGTTTTCCCCATGGCAAGAGTAAAACAGCTATATTAATAAAATGGTGTGAGGTCTGATATTGCTGTTATTGACAAGTCAATTTAGTTCAAGCCATCGCATGTATAAATTTCTTACTCACTTGAGAAGCTATAGCACAAAAAATTGCATTATACAGATTTCGTACCGCATTTTCAAAATGTCCCTATCCAAAAACGGCGAAGAGTTGTTTATGTGTTGATACTTCGTAAACTCTACGTGGAGCCGTACCGTTTCCGTAATATTCCAGGGTGTCGTTAATGTAATGCTTTTAGCGTGACGGAAACAAAATAGTTTTAGCGGCTGTTGATCATTTCATTATAGTTAGTTCACTTTGAGAATTTGCACTGTTAAAACATTTGCACAAAATATATGGTTGAGTTTAACGGTATAACTCCATTTAAGTTTCGACCCAAATGTTTTAACAGTGAAGCTAATTGTGATTATAAAATAAATTAATAATTTCTGAAAAATATGGGACAGAGAAATGATAACTAAATCTAATTTATTAATCTTATATTTTTACTTATACAGTAGAATGTATAATTTTTAACCGACTTCCCAAAAACAAAAAGGTTGTAAGTTCGACGCGTATTTTTTTTAATTTTTTTTATTTTTATTTTTTTTTCTTATGTCTGACCGGGCATAACTTTGTAACGCGTCGACCGATTTTGATGATTCTTTTTTTGTTGGGTAGAGTATGTTCACCGATTGGTACCATGTCAAAAAAGTTTTTGGTAGGGTGGGGGTGAAACCTAACTTTGTAACGCGTGGACCGATTTGGATGGTTCTTTTTTTTGTTGTACAGAGAATGATACTTCATTGCTAATAGGAGAAAAAAATTTGGCCTCGGGAGAGGGAAGGGAGGAGAGGGGTAGTCTAACTTCGTAACGCGTGGACGGATGGAGGGGGGGGGGAGTAGTCTAACTTTGTAACGCGTGGACCTATTTGGATAGTTCTTTTTCTGTTGGGTATGCTCCCTGCTTCATACTCCCTAGTTCATACCATGAGAAAAAAAATGTTGGGAGGGGAGGGGGAGAGTGGAACCTAACTTTGTAACGCGTGGACCGATTTGGATGGTTCTTTTGCTTTCGTATAGAGTATGCTCCCCCATTGCTAATAGAATAATTTTTTCCATGGTGGGGGAGGAGTAGTCTAAATTCGTAACGCGTGGACCGATTTCGATGATTCCTTTTAAGTTCGGTAGAGTATGTTTCTTTATTGATACCATGAGAAAAAATTTTTAGTGAAATGGAGGTGGGGTAGGGAGTTAAACCTAACTTTTTAACGCGTGGACCGATTTAGATGGCTCTTTCTGCGTTGTATAGAGTAGAACACACTAAAAAGTGAAAAATAAAATAGTTTTTAAAAAAAAGTTGAACCGACTTCACAAAAAGCGCTAAAAAGCATAAAATAATTTTTAATTTTATATCTATTACGACAATTTGAAGTCGGTGCAAATTAAATAAATAAAAAAACTACAGTACCACAATTGAAAATAATACATAATACTACCTGAACGTTTCAGCTTATGGGATCATAAGAAATGACGATTAAATATTTTTGTTGTACTTGTTTGGTTTGTTTGATTTGCACCGACTTCAAAATGTCGTAATAGATATAAAATTAAATATTATTTTATGCTTTTTAGCGCTTTTTGTGAAGTCGGTTCAACTTTTTTTTTAAAAACTATTTTATTAGTTATGCATAAGTTACTAAACTTTATTGAAATCACTTTTTAATTATTGTATAAGAATAAAATTAACAACACTTTATAAAGACAACTCAAAACGGAAAAGAACAAACTGTGAGAAACATTGACAATTTATTTTTATTTGGCACGCTTCGGTATTTTAGAGTTAGTGTCAGAGCGACTCCAAACATTACTTTTCCCTTAGAGCGAATTCGCCCAAAATGTTTAAAGGATTTATAAATAATTTGCAACACTTTTTTAAGTTTATTACTAATAGTTAAATACCTTAATAACACGTAGAACAGCTCTACTCTAGGCTTTTAAAATTTTTTAATCAAAATAAACTGTTTTGACACTGAAACAATTTCATTTACAAATCGTCACTTTTGGCACTTAACATAGAGAGTGGTTGTCTTGGTTGGCCTGTTTTATGTGACCTACCGATGATTGACTGTTTTTACGCTTTAACTTAATGTTGCACTATTTGGAGTACTTTTTTTAGTTTTCCATGCCAACATTTGAAAATCTTATGATATCGCATCGATGTCTGTCTGTCACAGCTATTTCTCTCAGAAGTCTTTTTACATAAAAAGTTGAAATTTTACTTAGCTATCGGAAGTAGAGGTAAAGTAGAAAAAGTTAAATACATATTTTATGAACACACACATAAGGTAATGTGGAATATGTATGCTTGTGCGCCAATAGCTGAAGTTATGCATTTAATTTACATTTAGGTAGCGGTACTATTAAGCGGACTGCAACTTTTCGTTGCTGATACGTCGGCTCAACTTAATTCATTGAACCTAATTTTGCAATTGGTGAACCGATTTTGATGGTTCTTTTTTTGTCGTATAGAGTACGGTCCTTCATTGCTAATAGAAGACCAAATTTAGTCCTGGAGGAGGTGGCAGGGGGAGGAGTAGTCTAATTTTGTAACGCGTGGATCGATTTGGATGATTCTTTTTTGCTGAGTGGAGTACGTTCGCCGGTTGGTACCACGCGAAAAAATATTATGGTCGGCTGGGGGTGGAGGGTAGGATTGAACCTAATGCGTGAACTGATTTGGGCGGTTCTTTTTCTCTTGCATAAAGTATGATCTTCCATTGCTAATCTGAGGAAAAATGGTTAGAGGATATTCGCCGATTGGTACCATGTTAATAATTTTTTTCGTTGGGAGGGGGTGTGAGGAGGTGGGATTTGGATGATTCTTTTTTTGTTGTATAGAGTATGATCCCCTATTGCTACTATGAGGAAATAAATTTGTCCTAGGGCGGGTGAGGAATAGGCTATCTTCGTAACACGTGGACCGATTTGGATGATTCTTTTGTGATGTTTAGAGTATGTTCTAGAATATGTATATGTTGTACCTCTGCAACTATTAAAATTGCTTTGTTACATGAGCAGCATTTTTCGAGTAGCATATCCAAAGACACTAAAAAGTAAAAAATTAATTAGTTAAAAAAAACAGTTTAACCGACTTCACAAAAAGAGCTTAAAAGCATAAAATAATATTTAAATTTATATTTATTACGACATTTTGACGACGGTGCATATTAAACAAACAAAACAACTACCTAACTTGTTTATTTAATTTGCACCGACTTCAAATTGTCGTAATAGATATAAATTTAAATATTATTTTATGCTTTTAACCGCTTTTTGTGAAGTCAGTCAACTTTTTGTTAAATCTATTATAGTCTTTCCTCTGTTTTGAATGTTCTCTTTTTAAAGTTGCTTAATAAATACCTACCGATAATAATCCTCTGAATTTTACATTCCCTTAAGTACGTAAAGGGAAGTATAGTATCTGACCACAAATGAGTTGAATTGTTGGTGCTAATTGATTCAATATTGAATTTAATGTAAACCCAACTTAGCCTTTCAACTCAAAACTACTCGGTCGGTAGATACTTCCATATATTCCATCTCAACTGGATACAGAAAAAAACTATTTTAAATGTTCTAGAAGTCAATAGAGTGCCGGTAGAGCTCCATTCCAGAGTATATTTTTTTAGAAGAGAATTATAGAAAATCAGGCGTTTTTCCATTATTTATAGCTCCGTTCTTTTGCTACTAAGAGAACAAGAGACCTACGGTGAGGAACAGGTTATTTCAATTAATTGAAATTTCTTGGTGAAATTCCATTGTCAAATATAAATTAAAACCGCAAAAACGTAAACTACATTTGTCTATCCACTTACTTTGTGAAAAAGTTAACAGGGTTTGGCCTATCTCCTGTAGGCAGCTTCAGACAAACTAAACCAACCGTATCCTTAAAGTTATCACCATGGTTGCAGAAGAGGTGGTTCAACAGAGGGTGGTCATTTTGGATTTGGATTTAAATAATCTACTTATTTCAAACGTGCATCCATTTTTTGACCTTTATTAATTAGATGCAAACCTTTCCCGTCATTTCCATTTTATTCATATTGTTTCTCTGTGATATGGTTAGATTAAGGTAGCGGCCTCAAAAGCCTCGCATAGGGCACCTTTGGGTCACAGCCTCACCACATTTGGATGTCCTATATCCTAGAGATGCTGTGCTGCGATCGTCGAGGCACTGCATTGTTTAAATTAAAGGTGTTGCGAATTTCAGAATATTACTAATGTCGCATTTAGAGGCCTCCTCTAGATCATTGAGGAAGTATCTGCCTAACGATTTGTGTCTTGCCCTAGCGAGCGCAGGACAATGGAACAGGAGATGTTCTATTCTTTCCTTTTTATCGAGTTCCTGACAATGTTTTTAAAAACAAAAATGACCCTAGGGGAAAAGTTAGAATTAATGATAGAAATTTACAAATAGCCACACGCTTGCAAAATGTACAGTAGTTATTGTTCGAACTTTAGACAAGGTTTCTGCTCCACTGATTTTATTTTATTCAATTTATTTTAAATGTTGGGCAGATGCTAGAATCGGGACTTCAATGTATTCTTTTACAGCTGGCACTAAATGCGAGTTTTTTTTTAGTTTCCGCCTCTTGATACCGATCACAGTACCATAATTGGTGCTGTATTGTGTTAAAGTCTTTACCATGTCAATATGCAATTAATCAAGGTATGAAAATAATCAAATGGCTCTGAAATATTATTTTTAAAGCCAAAAATATACATGATTCATTCATTTTCCTTTCATGCGTTTGTGAAAAAATCATAACTCTGTCGGTTTCCGATTGAGATAAAATTTTGTATACTCATTGAATAGACAGATGTTAAAATCGAATTACCAGAAGTGGGTAATGAAGTAGATCATGACGTTATTACTTTAAAAATGTAATATTTCAAAACTTTGCCACGCTTTCAAATTATTAGAAGTATAAATTATGAACAAAAAAATTACTATAAAACTAGGAAAGTTGGCTGTGTACTGACTGTGATTTTTATGCATTTGAGGTGGACCTAAAAAATAAGGCCAACGATCAAAAAAGTTATTTTCGCTAAATCGAGTGAATGTACTAAACTCTAGAAAATTTTTTATTTAGTTCTACATCGAAATTTTTTCTTTAAAATACTATTTTCCTTATATAAAACTATAACTTTAGGGAATTTCTAGTGTAGAAGCCTATTTTTGATACCTAATTTCGCGAATTTTCTCTGGGTAAAGTAAATATAATTAAGAGACTTTTTGCGTCTTTTTATTTTAGATAGAAAGAACAATAAAACTTTATTTTCAAAAAAAAAACCAATATGAGGGCGCTTCAAAGCTCGCAATCTGCCCCCACAAAAAAACACGGCTGCACGGCGTGCCGTGTATCATCCCTTCCACTTATATGAAATGAAAAAGTCGGTCAGATCCTTAAAGTAGATGTTTGTGGCTTTGACCTGATTCAAGTCAAAATTCCAATTGTCCTTAATGGAGGTGAGAATTACATGTCTGCCGAACATTTAAAGCCAGAGTTTGTTCTATTCGAACAACTTTTACATATTGAAGTACTGCACGCTAATTCAAAAAACATGGTTTCGATAAAAACGCGTTTAAAGTTTTCAAAGTGCTTTAGTGTGACCCGACCGGCTGTCATGAAATTACGTGCAACTCATTTTCTAGGCAGATTTGTTAACACGGTTTTTTGGATATTTTTAAAAATAATTAGACCTACCGGGGAATTCCATTCGATCGAATCGATAAAATCAAAGGACTTTTATTACTAGCAGAACTAACTAATTGGAAAGTCCTTAGACATACTCGAAAATAGTAACTCATTACTTCCCTTTGCAATTTAAATTTCTTCCATTTAATCATGGAATTGAATTCTACGGTAGGGACTGCATAAACTTTTTTCATAAAATTACGTGCATTTCATACCTTACTCAATTCAATGGCTACTCCCGTCCATCATATTGGATTTCTCGTGACTTTATGTACCCTATGAGATCCCCCCCCCCCCCCCCCCCCCCTCCATATGTCAAATTAATTTGAAGATTTTTCTTCAAATCCAATGTGTCACATTTACTTGAAGTTGCTTACAGATGATCAATCTAGTGTGCCATTTGAGCTATTCATACCGAGATTGTCACATAAATGTGATTGTTTGTGTTCTCCAGCATGCCGAACATCAGTTAAAAGTGTCACATGACAAGATTAAACTTATTGAATATGTCTGTGTAATTTTTAAAATCGTTTGGATTATTTTCTTATAAGTGCCTTAAAAGTGACATGTGTCCATAAATTTCTCGTTGTTAAAACCATTTTTTTGTCCAACATATTCTTTTTTTTTTCTTTTTTTTTATTTTCACATAAAATTACAAGCGCGAGTGCGGTTTTTTCTTCTTTGAGTAAACGGCATGATAATCGGAAATGAATTAAATTGGTAATCAACTAAATTAATTCTTTCGATATTTATCACACTTATATGGCCATGTGTGGCGAAATGTAATCGATGTTACAAACTTGTGTAGAAAGGTTTGGCACATCCTAAGAATGACACATTTGTATGATCGTCTGTGGGTTACGAGATGATTTGTCAAACTTTTAAGTTTTTAATTTGTCACATATATGTGATCGTCTGTGGGGCCCTTTACATACCTCTTTTGTTTGGCTGTAGATGGTAACACGCAGCCACGGTCATGGAAAATGCATCACCTACACATTAACTTAGATTGTTATCTCTAAATTTTATACCGTTAGATAACATATGTATATTTCTATCTATTATTATAAATTTTTAAACCAATAACCAATGAATGTACCTAGCGAAATGGTCAATTGGTTTTTATTAGGAAAGAAACATTTGTCATCAACTTTTTCTGGGAAATTGGTGCATTAGACAGGAAAAATTAATTATGCAGTTTTGTAGAAAAATATCAGAGTTACAAATTCGCTTCAGACAGTTTTCGGATCCGCGCACGGGAAATGGGTGAAAATTGCGTTTGAAAAAAAAAATACAAACTCGTGAAAATTTTTACCTTCCTATTGGCTTCGTCATAACCAGGTTAAGAGATAATACTCGAAACCTTGTACTCACGTATGTGGGGCGCGACATGTGAACGGAATTTATCAACACATATTTCGCCTAACCTATAGCCACGTCAACAAACAATAATTTCCCCTTATTTCTAGGGCCGTCACCATAAACATTCTGAATAGTTTTAATTAGATTTTCGTTTTCTTATGTTTTAAAGGTATATTTACGTATTAGCTTGTAGAAATTATAACAAAAATAGTAAAGATCAGAATATGTAGAGGCACCATAATTTTTTAAATGCACGCTTACTCAAAAAATGTTCATAAGCTGCGCATATACTGTGTTTAAAGAATTTGGTTATTTTGTTATAATTTACAAAAGTAATTTAGTTTGCTTTCGATATTGGTTTCATATTTTAAATTGTCTCAATGGCATAATATTGAAACCAATTTCTGAAATTCTAGGTATTACTTTTTGTTATCTTGGCATCTTTGAGCCTTTTTTGAGTGAGTCCTGCAGCCAGTTTCTGTAAGTTTTACGTTGCCCACAGCAACAATTTCCTTGAGTTTTGCGTCACAATGTGAGAAAATACTCACGTAAAAGTTAAGATTGGGCCATACTTGTTATTACATTTGGCATCCACAATGTCGTTTACAACACACACTTTAAACGATTATATATTGCGATTTTTCATTTATGGTTTGAAATTCAAGCAAAAGCATGTGGCAAAAATTGTGGTAGGCTTCGTAAAGAATAACTATGAAAGGTGACAAAATTTTCCGACTCAATCGCATTCGGAAGTGTACCCTTACAGAAACTGGTTGCTGGAATTCAGTTGTCATTTATCGCATTCACTGCCAGAAAACAAGTTTTAATATTTTTTAAAAGGGTATTAAAGTTTAAAATTAAAAATGAATTAAAATGTTTATTTAAAACAAAATTAAAGTAATAAAATAATTTTTTTGGTTACCCGTTTTCTTGGCACCCGAATGCAGTTAAGATCCTTTTCGTCTATATTCAAAACCAGCCAAATTAATAATTAATTAAACCGGTGTTGTAGTATTGAGTAAAATTGGAAGCAATTGTAGCTATACGAGTAAATTTCGGTATGATTTAATTACGGATTTCGCTGGTTTTGAAAATAGATGACTTAATTACAAAAATTGAATATTCTCTGTTCTTTCTTTCCAGTTGCTAAAGTCGGTGGCAAAATTGATGAGGATCAGATCAAAATATTTGACGATTTACCTAGTTCAGCTGTTGAGTTGCAAGTAAAAGATAAGGTGAGCTGGTTAATCTATATGAATATTACAAAACTGACGCATTTTATTTAGTTTTTGCGAAAACTGAATCGACAAGAACGTGTGGTAGAAGAAGTTAAAGTTGTTTTGAAACCGCACTATAACAAGAAGCACATTACAAAGGACGACTACAAAGAGATTTTACGACGTGCAGTTCCGAAGGTGATTATTCAATTAATATTTATTTTATTTTGCCTATAATATTTTTTTATAGATCTGTCACAGTCGATCTCAAGAAATAAATCCTAAAAAAATCCAGAATCTTATAGAAGCGTACGTAAAGAAATTTCGCCAACGAAATAAGCTTAGTCTTCTTAACACCGGTCAAGTTAGCAGTGCTGTGAAATGTGCTGCTTACCTAAAGAAGTTGTAGCTGGTACAAGTTTAAAGAATGTAAATTCTTTTAATTTTAGTAAATTTCAAGATCATCTTTCATACGGAGCGCTTGAATACGCAGGTAATTATGTTTCAGATATACAGGGTGTTCTAAAAGTCTGGAAACGGGTGAATATCTCAAAAAATACGCTTTGTATTGGGAAACGAAGAAACACGCGTTTAATATTTTTGTTTTTAGACGGTGTTTTTTACACGGTTTTGATTGAACACGGTCTAAAAAAAATACATTCTGAAACGTATCTACCGTGTAAAAACCGAATATAGGTATAATAGCAGAATTAACCCCCACAAGCAAACCTGATTTGATTCAGATTTGTATTCTTTGGGTAAAAAGTTCCAAAAAATTCCTTTTAAAACATCAATCTTTCGAGTTTTTCGAGGAAAAAATTTAAAATTTTGGAACTCTGAGCAGTTTTTACTCAAAAACGGTTGGGTTAATAGAAAAATTGCAGGGACTTTAGACTTTTACAGATAATCTAAAAAAAATTTTTAAAATTGTTATGCACTTTCTGGTGCAATGAAAGTCCCTTGCAATTTTTTGGTTAACCTAACCATTTTCGAGTAAAAGATGCTCAAAGTTTCAATATTTTCAGTTTGTTCCTCAAATAATTAACGTTTGGTTTATTTTTAACCAACGAATGATAATCTACAATAAATAAAGGGGGTTAATATTTTAGATTTTAAAGTTGCCCCACGAAACACACACGAAAACGGATGGGGGTGCGGGGTTGATTTTGGTATCAGCCTTTTCAAAAATATCAAAAACGAATTTTTTGTTTCTCGATCCAAAGCGTATTTTTCAAGATATTCTGCCGTTTTCAGACTTCTAGGACACCCTGTATATTGCATGCAATTAAAAGTTTAAATACGAAAAGAATATGAAAATGTATTTACTACGAACGATTGTTTTTATAATATATACTGTAAGGGGTTAGGTTAGGGTGGCGGCTATCATCCCTACAGCCGATCAGCCTCACATAGACCTATAAATGGTCCATTGTGTTAATTTAAGGGGTTATTATACGCAGTTAGAAATTCCAAAAAATCGATTTTTTTACTACTTTTTCGGAATGTACAAGTGTATTTCGTCAACAACAGTGAAACAAGTGAAACTTTCAACGCGTTTTTCTCAAAATGGTGTTTTCAAAGTCGGTGAGCACGATTTCTCAAAAACGGCTCAACCGATCGGTCTGAAATTTTAACACAACCTTCTCAGATATATTCTTCAGGGATTGATAAGATCTAAGGAATCAGATTTCAGATAATTATTTTTATTTTTTTTTTAAACAATTTAACAAAAAATTTTGGTCGAAAATCGTAATTTTTTCTTTTTGGAGCCGCCATTTTGTCAAAATTCAAAATTTCGACTACTCCTTCGATTAATATCTAGATTTATCTATCCACTTTTTGTTTTTTTGTTTTGTATAATCCAAACCGGAGATATCGTGCTCTCCGCCAGACACCTTTTTTTGGAGTACCTTCAGGAGATCGTCTAAAGAATCCCTTTTCAGATAAAATTCATAAATAAACAACTTTTTTTTGGCCTTTCAAATGCGTATAACCCCTTCAATCTAATTTAATTATTATAAAATTTAAAAATGTTGAGGTAAGAGAACTTATTCTCACGTGAACTAGAATTTATTTTGCTATCGAGCGATAAGCAATCTTGCTCTGATTCGATATTCTGAGTCCACTTACAAGCGTCTCCAGTGGTTTTTTTACTTTCACCTTGCACCTCCTAAATAAAGGTACTTTACTAATTTTAAAAATATCAATTTTCTCGAAAACGGTCCGAACTATTTGAAAAAAATTGTGTGCCTTAGTACATTACAATCCTTACAAAATCAATTGTCAAATTGGACACCTGAAAAATAAAAAAATTATTACTGATTATCGAAAACATTAAAAATAACGGTAGTTGAGAATTTTTTAAATATTTGTCGTAAAGATAAGCAGATACTTTGTGCAATACTTTCGGGCTTTTTTATCTATGCATGAAAAGTAAGGCTACAAATGATTTTGCGTACACGGACGTCACAAGTTAACGCATCATTTTCTCACGAGGTTCTAACTTTTCTTGAAAACGCTTAGAAGGAAATTGGGAATTTCTCATTTAAAGCTTTTAACACAAGAAATTTTTCTGACACGCTCTTATCAATCTCGCTCGTTATTTAATCTAATTAAACACATAAATAGTACAACTACTAAAGGAAAAGTTATTTGTCACAGCTAGAATGGAAAATCTACAACAGTTTTCCTTTTTTAACCGACTTCCAAAAAACGAGAAGTTTCTAACGCGTATTTTTTATATCAATGTCCGAGCATAATTTCACAATGCGTTGACCGATTGAATGATTATTTTTTTTTTTTGGAAGAACATGTTCTCCGATTGGTACCATATCCAAAACTTTTTTGGTGGGATGGAATTAAACCTGACCTCGATTAGGATCATTCTTTTTTTGTTGTGTAGAGTATAACCCCATTGTGAATATGAGAAAAAATGTGGACCTTGCGTTGGGAAAACCAACAGACTGAGACGGAGTTAGATCAATGGATAAGTAGCACGTTCATCACGCCATGGTTCCAGGTTTCAAGCCTCGGTCTTCTCCTGAGTTTTTAAAATAAATTAGTTGTTGCCAGTCTTGTATGATTGTAAGTACTGATGCCAGTAAATTACCAATACCCGTACTGGTGAAAAATATTCAGTTAAAATTGAAATCTCTTTACTGATGCTTAAAAATAATAATAAATAAATAAATTTAATTTATTTAATTTAATAAATTGGTACTGGCGAACGCCAGTAAATCACCAGTAACTACTAGCTTGAACCAGTAAACCAGTAAGGAATAAAGACTGAACAATTGCTTTTGTAAAATAATAAATAACGTGTAATAAAAATTTGTCTTCAGTTTAATAATAATTCAGCATTTTTCATCGGGATTTGTGAATAAATTGGTATTTAAATCTTGTTACTTGTTATTACTGGTGATTACTGGCTCTTACTAGTCTACTGGTTCTTACTGCTACTTACTGGCGTTCGCCAGTATCAATTTATTTACTGGTACTGATGATTTTCAAGTACGAGTAGAGACTTGAATTTTGGTTGAAAAATCAGTCAATATTTAATTGAATATCATACAAGACTGGTTATTGCCCAGGGGACAATCCTATGATGGGTTAGCATGGCTATATCATAAAGATATAGCAATGCTAACCCATTCCATAGGAGAGGGGCGGAACACAACGTCGTAACGTGTAGACCAATTTGGGTTATGCTTTTGTTGCTGTGTGGCGTATGATAAACTTTTTTTTCGGAACGTATTGAAAAAAGAAGAAAAACGTGTTTTAGAAAAACCTAATTTTAAAAATTGTAAAAAAAAACAATAGTTTTAGAATAATTTATTTCATAAAACTACAGATAAGACACCGTTCAGATGAGCGCCGTGCCGCGATCGTTCTGTTTACAACTGGGTGTAATTTCGTTGGTTGCTAGGGTTAATTTCTCATTTTTAGAACTGTCAAAAACCGCGCGTCGTCGCTCGCAACGATGAAAATCCTTAGAGTGTAGAACTGTACCTAAAGCCAAAAAAAACTCGGCACTTTTCTTGATGTAGTTGAATCGTTGAATTGTGTCTTGGCCGTAGTAAAACAGCGACATTTCTAGAGGAGGGCCAAAATAAATTGGAAATTAGAGGGTAATCGCATTTTACAATAGCCTCAAGGTATTGCGAATGATTTTATTTCTTTTTGGCGAAAAAATTAATAAAAACTTTTAAACATTTTAATCACGAATTTAACTTTTTAGTGTCCCTTTATAAAAGTTAAATCACGAGCCACTGGGTTAGCTAAGGAGAAGCAAAAAAATTCGATCTTAGAAAATGTAAACAAACTAAGAACGCCAAGAAAACTTCACTTTTCTTTACTTTCCGTTCCTGTTCTTAGCGTGTCAATGCAATCATATCAAGCTTAAGAACTAACAAAACATTATTTTAATCAAAAATTTCCCTGAAAAACGATATTCCACGTGTACAACGCCGATTGTTTGCACAACACAAAACCGCGCACTTAATTTCAAAAATGACGGAGCATGACTATAAACGCAATCAAAAAATGCTTATTTTTGCTATTTGTTTTGTCGAATCCCGCTATTCTTTATTGATTTTCAGAGATTGGAGAGAAGGAGAACTACACAAAAAAATTTACCAACAGGTAATCACTAAAAGTACCGTTAGCTGCAAATTACCCTGATTTAGGCGGAGCATGACTTCAAACGCATGCAAATATTTTAAAAAAATTGAATAATAAAAACAAACAAATGTAATTTTAATAATGTGTCTGACCACCTTTATTGCTAATAACTTCAAAAAGTCTGTTTGGCATACTTTTTAATACATTTTTTATTATCGTATTGTCGATATTGCATCATGCTTGAATGATGGCAATTTTTAGATCAGCTACAGTATTGTACTGTTTGTTATCCTTATAAATATACCTTGATAGGAGTCCCCAAATATTTTCAATGGGATTGAGGTCTGGAGAGCAAGCGGGCCATTACTTGAACGTTATTATCCATAAACCACGAATTAGTGGCAGGACTCACATGGATGCTGGCGTTGTCCTGTTGAAAAATCCAGTAATGTGTACCTCTGCACCGCATAAATGGTAATAAATTCAATCGCAGAACCTCGATGTACTCGGAAGAATTCATACGATTAGTGGGAAAAGCCAACTCCAGCATTCCATCAGCACAGAATGCTCCCCAGACCATAACACTGCCTCCACCGAAATTACGTTTCGAAAATAACTTGGGATACTTCCGCAAATCACACCAATACTCATTGAAACCCTCTGGACGATCCAAGTTAAATTTTTTCTCATCAGAAAAAATTATCTTCAAAAAAAAAAGTTTCAAAACTTGATCGAAAACAAACCTTTATCATTTTAGGAGAAGCATATATGTTCGCGCGAATTCCAGCCTTGTTGATTTGTGGCTCGCTAAAAGTCGCGGTGCCGATTTTAGCTTCTGGCGCACAATATGGGTGGAACTCCTTAAAACTCTATGAACTCTCGATTTGGACACGTTCAGTCCACAATCTTTAGCGATTTCGGCAGCGATCTTCATACTGTTGCTTGCGTTTTGAATAATGCATCGCCTATTTCTGTCTGACAACTTGCTTTTCGGACCTCCTGTTCGGTTTTTTCCATAATTTTCAGGATCCTTTAACACGTTCCGAATAACAGCGTCTGACCGACTGAGCTTTTTAGCAATTGCACGCTTGCTCAAGCCCTCATCAAAAAATGCAAGCACCTTGCCTACTTCCACATTACTAAGCACTGTTCCGCGTGGCATTTAAAAAAATAATTAATACAAAATTAATATAATAATAAATTAATTTCATTATTTGGCACACTTTTTTGTTGATATCAACAGTCGTGACAGAACTGATAAGATACTCACTGCGTTTATAGTCATGCTCCGCCTAAATCAACTAACTAACTTTTATTGATTTCTTGTTGCTAAATTTTCTTCTGTAGTACTCTTTCACACTGATCTCTCAGGATAGTAGAAAACATTCGAAACTTTATATGTAATTAAAAAACAAAATTGCTAAACCATAGGACAATTCACGGTAATCACTTTCATAGTTCGCAAATTAAGGAGAAGAGCTCTCCGTCCTCACCTCGCCTAAAAGATAAGTGCCGATATCACGTACACGGTTTCACAGATGAGGGCCTTTCCTGTTGTTATATATTCTATGGGAAAATCTTGGCGTCGTTTTGAGATATATGGGCGCTGCTATCAAATATTACGAGTTCTAACTTGATTTTTGTTAATTTCCTTAATGCTTGTTTCTCGTTCTTTTGATCGTCTTTAGTAAGCACTAAAGGTGATGATATCTTCATTCCGCATTTAAAATTGAATTTTTTGTTTTGAAAGCTGCTTTTTATATCTTTTATGTCAGCTGTCTCGCAGTGCTTTAACACATTCAGAAGAGCAGCTGCTGCGCAGAAAATTTATACGTGAACACCGCCAACTGTGTTGCATTTGCTTTGTGCACGAGAAAGCAAACGCGATTGCATACGAAGTCAACTCAAATATGACCGAACCGCGCGCTGTGCGCCGCTCATCTGAACAACGTCTAACGTGGTACACCGAAAAGCAGAGTACTTTTGAAAACGGGAAAAATTTTACAAAATAGTTGTTATATTAATTCCGAAATATTATTATTTATTATTCAATCATTTTCCGATGATCACACTCAACAGGGTTTTTATAAACAACACGAATGAATAATACATAATTATTTAAGAGTTAGTTTTAAAAACATCATTATTGGGTGGAATTGTCAACCAAAGTAAACCTTATTATAAAAGAATTGAATTTTCTACTTCTTAGAATATAATTATTTCGCATTATAATCTAAATAAAATTTATTTTAGTATTTCAGTTGTACATATAGCACCAATAAAAAGACAAACTTATCACCATGGCAGAAATGTATTTGGGAGTGGAATCTTTCCAGAGGAAAACTGTTAAAAAATTGGTTTTCAATTATTTACTAAAATAAATTTAGGTCTCAACGATAAAGTTTGACATTTTAAAATCAGTTTAAGATAAATCTGTATCAAATATTATGCGAATGAATGATTCCTGTCTTTTTATTTATGCCCTATTATAAGTTGCATCCATTATTGCACATAGGTTATTACATTAATAATTATTAATATTATGATTATTTAAATTTAAATTTTAGGAATTTTCTTTTTGAAGTTATACATGCAATATTATTGTATTAAACGTGAATTATTCTTTAATCTAATTAATAATTTGATGGATTGAAATAAATGTATCTATAAAAACTACGTGTATTAATACCAGCTTATTATTTCTAATTTACCTATACCCTGTTCTAAAAAGATTGGCACTACACGGTAAATGGCAAGTTATGATGCCAAATTTCTCAAACTCGCCAAAAACCGTGTACAACCACCCTTTCGATCTTCCTTGGGCGAGAAACCAAGAGGCACTGATTGTCATAAGAACATTCAACAGCATTCACACTTGTGGACGACCGACAATGATCAGCACTCAGTGGTGGATGTTTTTACATACGAAGTTCTACGATGCAATACGTATTCGAGTGACTGGAATGGTCGGAAAGAACATTTAGTGTAGCCAGATTATATCTTTTAGTAGTAGGTTTGTGGAAATGCTTGAATTTACTTATTATAAATTGTTTTGAATTATTTATTTTAAAATATGTATATAGTTTTAGTTCAATGTTGCACAGCGTTTAATAAAAAAAGCCCTAATAAATGGTTATGGGTTCATCAAGAAACTTTTTATATTTACATGCTTTTGATATGGCAACCCGCGTCCACGAGAAAAAATCAGAAAATGTTCTGAGTTGAAATCGTGGCAACAGCGTGCTGAGGAAGAGGGATGGATGCATAGGAAAATGATGGGAAAATAAAGCTGACAGCAGTAGTCCATAAGAGCGTGTACTGCCAATCTTTTTGGAACAGATTATATATTGCTTTCTTTCTATTTTTTCGGTTGTATTGATAATTAAGGGGGCCCTCTACTCTCGAGGCCTGAAATTGAGCGGTTTTTTGGGGAATAAATTGCGAAGGATCTACTGAATACATTTAAAATACACTTTTTTATTTCGAAGATACATGTTTTGACTTTTCAATTTTACTTTTGAAGATGAAAAAAAATAACTCTCGCGACCTTGAAACGTCATTGATGACATTGATATTGAAACTGCATGGGGGGGTCGTCTACGTATGAAGTTGCAAAAAATCTTTCTTTTTTTTTTTTTTTTTGTACATAATACTCATTTGGAAGATGTGAGGAATGTTATTTTCAAAGGATGTGGGTAAACTCTTCACGGTTATTGAGCAATAGAGCGTTGAGCACGCTCGCTCACGGTGTTTCCGCGCGCTCCCTGTGACCGCGGCTACCCCGAATTTTCTATTTCCTTCAGTTTAAAACCGATTCTCGATCATAAAACATCTAAACTGTTTCGGAGTTATGGGAACATCTCCAGGAGGAGGAAGGTGAACTCTACGGCCCCGGCATAGATGATTAATCGTAAGATCCTTCAAAAATATTTTCTTTCTTGTGTAAACCTTTAAACGCGTTTTCCCGAAAGTCGTATTTTTCTAACTTACTTGCACGATTTTAAGAAAAGTTTTACACGTATCGATTCGATTTCTGTTTTCACTTGCTCAGAAAACATGTCGCTATGGTTAGACACGAGCTTTTGACGAAATATTGTTTTTTATTATTATAACAGGCAAAAAACATTTGAAAAACAACGGAAAAATAACTTTTTTTTCAAAAATGTCCACCATTTCGAGAGATTTTTGAATTTTACAAAAAGCTTGTGTCTAAGCATAGCTGATGTAATAACAATTATAGATTAGTTTCATTTTTTGTTGTAGGTTACGTGGTTGGCCCAAAATCTTGCAGGAAAATTGATATCAAAATTCTGATGAGGGCACCTTCAAGGTCATCCTGCACTCGAATATTTAGAAATATAATTTCAATGACTTTCCCTCTTGAAAGATTACGATTAAATAAACAAACAAAAAAAATGAGTGAATATCTTCCTTCGTAATAAATTTTGAAAAACAGGCTCGAAAATCAGGACGCTACGTAGACGACCCCCTTAAGCAAAGTTGTGGCCAATTGGGTAATCTGTAATCTGAAAATCGATATTCATTATAATCATAGTTACAAAGTTACAAAGTTTAAGACATCGGTGTGGGCGCCAATGTTTTATTTTGCCCTAATTAGAATTTTTGTGTAGTTGATGAAATAAATCTGAAGTTCAGGAAGAAAACGACTAGGTGTAGGATCTTGCTGCTATTTGAAGACATGAACATCGGCGGAGTTTCAGGGAAGATTTTCACGGGTAAAGTAGAATAATATGTACACACATTGGCAAAGTGACAGAAAAAAGTAAACCAGGTTTGAATTATTTAATAGTGTTTGGTCAAACAGGATAATCGTAAGTTATGAGCAATTGATTGAATAATAAAATAAGTAAACAATTCCGGTCTTACTCAATAAATTTTATAACCAAATTAAAGTGACCGAAAAAGGTAAACCAGATTTTAATTTTACCAAAGAAATTTTGTTAACAATTTAAACGTGCTTTGAATTTTATTAATTAAATTTTTATAGACAAATCATGGCCACATCATCGGAAAACCTAAACGACATATTCAGAAGAGCGGTATATAAAATGAATGCTTGGTGCGCGAAAACAGGCGCCATATTGTCATCAGAAAAAGCGGAGACAATAACAGTAGAAAGAGAGTACCCACGTCCAATCCTATTAGGTTTTACGACATAGTGATAGACAGATATGATAGCTTAAAGATATTAGGACTTACAGTCGATAGAAAACTGACATTGAGACAGCATATAGAAGTAGTCTGGAACAAATTAACAAGAGTGAATGAGTTAGCCAAGTCGACAGCGACCATTCTAAGGATTACCAACACCATGCTAACGGGATATATAGGTTACGGACTACTTCTGTATGGTAGGACCCGACGGACATACTTGAACAAATTACAGGTCAAAATTAACAGAACTATACGAACGGCAACAGGGTTAAGAAAGACAATACCAGTTCCAGCTCTACAATAGAATCTGGAATCAGCTCCATCCAGGATAGAATATTGCAGGCCAGATAAAAGGACCACACAAGACAAATATCAACAGCTATCTGGGGCATAACATAGAAGAAAGACTAAAGCCGAAGAATGCTATTGAAGCGCAATAAGTATCGTAATGGATTTAAGAATACCCATAACCCCCCCCCCCCCCCCCCCCCCCCCCGAAATCCCATATAGAGTGCTCCTTGGAGCCATGCATTTGGATACGAACAGACATGGAACTAGACGGACACCATGCATCCACGCATACATCTTGAAGCTCTAAATAAAAACAAAAGCAGGCTATTCATATACACTGACGGGTCGAAGACCGAAACGCAAACATCCAGAAAATCCTCAAGAATACATCACCCATAGGGTAGTACTCCATCAGAGGAGCTCAGTATTTGAAGCTCACTCACAGTAATTATCCAAGCTATTAACACAGCTTGAAGACAACAACGCCAAATCGACAATTTTTACCGGATCCAAAAGCTGTGTAGAAGCGATCAAGAATCTGGAAAATCAAAAATAAAAATAAAATGGATGCCGGGTAACCAAAGGATCCCAGGCAACGAAGCAGCGGACAATGAGGCCAGAAGACAGGTGAGCGAATTGGAGGCTACGTATGTCCCTCAAACTCAAGCCTTCATTAAGCGTTAACAAAGCACTACTAGAAAGGAAGGAGAGGGCCTGGCGCGCTAATGGAACATTCCTAAGCACATACTGGAGGAAGGTAACACCACCATATTACCCTGCGAATATGTCAAGGGTAGAAACAGGAAAACTGATGAGACTAAGGACAGGACAAGACTAACACACGAATACCTATACAACAAAACACCATCGCCAGGATGCATTAGATGCCAACAACGATTAACCATTAAACATATACTGAACGAATGCATGACTACAAGGAGCATTCTGCAGGAAGATATACCACCGCTAATACAATTACTAGACCCCCAGAATTTTAGTGATCTTAAAAACGTATTAATGGAACTCGAAATATATCACCTTGTTCGAAATTCTTAATAATAATGTTTACCTTTATAGATATTGAATTCGACTATAGGCTAAGAATCTTAATTATAGTAAAATAGGGAAAATATTAATGTCTATAAATATTTATAAAAAATCATTATATGAGCTAGAACCACAACACATATTTATTTATTTATTTAAGCTTAATACAAGCTATTACATAAAAAAAAATACAAACTATAACTTAATACTAATTCTACAAACTATAATAAATGATGAGTAATAATAAATAAATAAAAAGTATAAGCTACAATATGAGCTATAAATACAGAAGATACTGGCAGAAGGCGTAAGGAAGAAGAATTAAGATAGGCGATCAGGATCAAGATGGGCGGGGTCAAGATATAAGGCTTTGTGAAGGGATGATTTACTCAGATGGAAGTCAAAAGAGTAACATCCTGGTAATTGGCTCGCTTTGACCGCAGTTTGTGCGATGGCGGTCGAGTCGTCGGAAAAGGGGAGTGGATCTAAGGTTATGGGGATTGGTATAGATGGGTAAAGATTGAAAGGCAGTCTATGGCACCAGTTAATAATTGATTAATGAAGAGAATTTCGGAAACATCACGACGTTTGCTTAGAGGTTGTAAGTCGATCAGTTTCAGAAGGTTTTCATAGGGTGGAAGGTTAAATCTGTCAACCCACGGAAGATCACGTAGAGCGAAGCGAATAAACCTACGCTGGACAGATTCAAGAACAGAAGATTGGAGAACTCTAGACCAGTGCTTCACAAACCCTAGCGCGGAGTTAGCTCTGTTAATTATGCTGTCAATGTGGGAACGGAAATTGATTTCACTATCACAGATTATTCCTAAGTCACACAAGGAGGTAACGATAGGGACTGGTACGTCGGTTAACATATAGTTTTTCGGGGTGGTGATAAGACGCTTGCGAGAATAAGAGTTTGACTGGCATTTGGAGACATTGAGCTCTAGAAAGAGGTCTTTTTGCAGGAGAAGAGAGTCGGTTGTGGAGGAGATATGTTTGATTATTTTCATGTCATCAGAATAAATGGACAGCTCTGAGTGTTTGATGACACATTCAACATCATTTATTGTAAGAAAAATCAATGGGCCGAGGTGGCTGCCCTGAGGGACGCCGGAACGAGCGACAATAGGGTTAGAAATGGATGAGCTGAAAAGAATATTGTTACTGACGGTTGTTGAGGTAGGATCGAATCCAGGAGATGAATCTTGGGGGGGGGGGGGGGGGGCCTAGGCGATCCAGTTTGAACAAGATAACGTTATGGGAGATCTTGTCAAAGGCTTTACTAAAATCGGTGGCGATAACATCACTTCTTTACCATTTTCCAGGGCACATAATGTTTTGGAGACGAATTCGGTAAGGTTGGTGGTTGTAGATTTTCCTTTGAGAAAACTATGCTGGGAGAGGGAGAAGATGGACTTACAGTGGAAGAACATGGAATCATAGACCAATTTTTCGAATAGTTTAGGTATGGATGATAATTTAGCAATGGGTCTGTAGTTGGACACATCGTTCTTGCTGCCTTTTTTGAATATGAGAATAATATTTCCATAATTGAGGGAAAACCCCTTGAGTGACCGAGAGGCGGAAAAGCAAAGTAAGGGGTTGAACTAGATGCATGGCACACTTTTTCAGAACGATGGCCGGAATGCCGTCAGGACCGGGGTGGAAGTCATCCTCAAGCCCGTTAATACTGGCGGCGATTTGTTCGGGGTCAAGGTCGAAAGATGTAAACGACGTTTGAGTGCATTTGTCCAAGAATGAAAAGTAGCTAAGGTCAGGTTGGAGGGAATTGTCGCTGAAAGATTTACTGAAGAAGTGTGCAAAGAGGTTGGCGATTACCTGAGGATCAGATGAAGAGGTATTCTCGAGCTTTAGGGTGGAAGGGTAACCATTGGATTTCTTCTTAGAATTAATAAAGCTATCAAAACACTTGGTGTCGGATATGAGGCTTGTTTCAATCCGTTGGAGGTACTCATGGTAGAGGGTATCACAACGTTCAGAAAAAGAGGTGTAAGCAGACAAGTAGGAAGAATAGTCAGACTCAGTCTGGGTCAGAAGAAAAATTTGCCAACGTTTATTTCTCTTGTTGCGGAGAGAGTGTAATTCTTTGTTGTACCAAACGGAGGAGCAGTTTTTACGAGGAAGAAGAGGGATAGATTGTGTAAGACAAGCGTGTATTTCCGAATAAAACGCCTCTACAGCAACGTCTATTGGAAGATGTTGAGGGATAGTGCCAATGTTGAGGAGCAAGTGATTTAATTTTTAAAAGTCGCCTTTACGAAAATTGAAGGAAAGAGAAGACTCGGAGGTTGAAAGGGCGTGAGGGTGTTCGTAGGAGAAAACGAGGAACAGGGGAGGGTTGTGACGATCGAGGGAGGAGAGGAGATGTTCGCTTTCCGCGACAGCCGAGTTAACTGGGTCAGAGTAAAAGATTAACTTGAAAGAGACCAGAAACAGAGAGCTGATCGGTAAAAAAGGCTTCTTTGGCGGAAGAGGCGTTCAGCGGGACAAAGTGTGAACAGTCCTCAGACAATGACCATTGAATACGGGGGAAGTTAAAGTTACCCAGTACAATGAATTCATCGGAGGCGTTAGCGTTCTCAAGCAGGGTGTCTAACGTTTCAATTACGGGCTCGTAGGCTTCTAAAGGTTGAGAGGGACGAATATAACAACAAAGAATATACAGAATACACTTATTCAGTGTTAATTTGATACATACAAATTCAGATATTGAAGAGTCGGAGGTCTTAAACAGGGTGTCTTCATAACGGTTGTGAGCAGCTTTGAGAACCCCACGGCCTGGCGGGTCATTGTTGCCTACACAACCGTCAACACGGGAAATGGTATAGTTTGGAGGAAATAGTTCGTTCGTTCGAGAATTCCTGGTATTAGATTGGTTTCAGTTAAGGTTAAGATATCGTGCGGGAATTTGTGGGAGTTTAGGAAAACATTGGATGATTTTGTGCGAAGTCCTCTGACGTTCTGGTAATAGACTGACAAGCTGCTGGGGGGAGGTACTTGATCGGAGACCGCAGGTGCATTAGGGGGGAGGTCAGAAATAGTGAAAGGGAGGGAGGGGGTTAGGAGCGAAAGTAGTTTAAGGAGTCGTTGCGACTTTTTTGGAGATGTGAAATGCGGCGAGAACTGACGTACGCAGCATAGGTGGATAGATTTTCTGAAACCTTATGGGAAGGGATATTGAATGATTTATTTATTTAAGCTTAATACAAGCTATTACGTAAAAAAATACAAAAATAAAAAATAAAATACAAGCTATAACTTAATACTAATTCAACAGACTATAATAAATGAATAATAAGAATAAATACATAAAAGGTATAAGCTACAATATGAGCTATATATATTGATTAATAGCAGAGGGCGTAAGGAAGAAGAATTAAAGTAGGCGATCAGGATCAAGATGGGCGGGGTCAAGATATAGGGCTTTGTGGAGTGATGATTTACTCATATGGAAGTCAAAAGAGGAAAGGTCGTTGACTTTTCGTAACATCCTGGTAATTGGCTCGCTTTGACCGTAGTTTGTGCGATGGCGGTCGAGTCGGAAAAGGGGAGTGGACCTAAGGTTACGGGGATTGGTATAGATGGGTAAAGATTGCAGGATGGAGGGGCAGTCTATGGCACCAGTTAATAATTGGTAGATGAAGAGAATGTCGGAAACATCACGACGTTTGTTTAGCGGTTGTAAGTCGATCAGTTTCAGACGGTTTTCATAGGGAGGAAGGTTGAATCTGTCAACCCACGGAAGATCACGTAGAGCGAAGCGAATAAACCTGCGCTGGACAGATTCAATCCTATTAATGTGAGTTGTTTGTGTAGGGGACCATACCTGGCTGGCATATTCAAGGAGAGGTCTAACGAAGGAGACGTAGAGAGATTTGGAAACATAAGGATTGGAGAACTCTCTAGACCAGCGCTTCACAAACCCTAGCGCGGAGTTAGCTCTGTTAATTATGCTGTCAATGTGGGAACGGAAATTGAGTTCACTATCACAGATTATTCCTAAGTCACACAAAGAGGTAACGATAGGGACTGGTACGTCGGTTAACATATAGACTCTCGGGGTGGTGGTAAGACGCTTGCGGGAATAAGAGATGGACTGGCATTTGGAGACATTGAGCTCCAGAAAGTTTTTCATGCACCATGTGATGAATGAATCGAGGTCTTCTTGCAGGAGAAGAGAGTCGGTAGTGGAGGAGATATGTTTGATTATTTTCATGTCATCGGCATAGATGGACAACTCTGAGTGTTTGATGACACATTCAACATCATTTATTGTGAGGATAAAAATCAATGGACCAAGGTGGCTGCCCTGAGGGACGCCGGAACGAGCGACAATAGGGTTAGAAATGGATGAACTGAAAAGAATATTGTACTGACGGTTGTTGAGGTAGGATCGAATCCAGGAAATGAATCTGGGGGGGAAGCCTAGGCGATCGAGTTTGAACAAGATAACGTTATGGGAGATCTTGTCGAAGGCTTTACTAAAATCGGTGGCTATAACATCAACATCTTTACCGTTTTCCAGGGCACATAGGGTTTTAGAGACGAAGTCAGTAAGGTTGGTGGTTGTAGATCTACCTTTGAGGAAGCCATGCTGGTAGAGTGAGAAGATAGACTTACAGTGGAAGAACATGGAATCATAGACCAATTTTTCGAATAGTTTAGGTATGGATGATAATTTAGCAATGGGTCTGTAGTTGGACACATCGTTCTTGCAACCTTTTTTGAAGATGGGAATAATATACGAATTTTTCCATAATTGAGGGAAAACCCCTTGAGTGACCGAGAGACGAAAAAGCAAAGTAAGGGGTTGGACTAGATGCATGGCACACTTTTTCAGAACGATGGCCGGAATGCCATCAGGACCTGGGTGAAAGTCGTCCTCAAGCCTATTAATACTGGCGGCGATTAGTTCAGGATCAGGGTCAAAAGATGAAAACGACGTTTGAGTGCATTTGTCCATGAATGCAAAATAGTTTAGGTCGGGTTGTAGAGAATTGTCGCTGAAAGATTTACTGAAGAAGTGTGCAAAGAGGTTAGCGATAACCTTAGGATCAGATGAAGAGGTATTCTCGAGCTTTAGGGTGGAAGGGTAACCATTGGATTTCTTCTTAGAATTAATAAAGCTATAAAAACGCTTGGGGTCGGATATGAGGCTAGTTTCCATCCGTTGGAGGTACTCATGGTAGAGGGTATCACAACGTTCAGAAAAAGAGGTATAAGCAGATAGATAGGAAGAATAGTCAGACTCAGTCTGGGTTAGAAGAAAAGTTTGCCAACGTTTATTTCTCCTGTTGCGAAGAGAGCGCAATTCTTTGTCGTACCATACGGGGGATGAGGAGTAGTTTTTACGAGGAAGAAGAGGGATAGATTGTGTAAGACAAGCGTGTATTTCCGAGTAGAACGCCTCTAAAGCAACGTCAACTGGGAGATGTTGAGGGATATCCCCAATATTAGAGTTGAGGGGCAAGTGATTTAATTTGTCAAAGTCGCCTTTACGAAAATTGAAGGATAAAGAAGACTCGGAGCCTGAAACGGCATGAGGGTGCTCGTAGGAGAAAACGAGGAACAAAGGAGGATGGTGACGGTCGAGGGAGGAGAGAAGATGGTTGCTTTCTGCGACAGCCGAGTTAACTGGGTCTGAAGAAAAGATTAAGTCTAATTGTCTGTCCAGGAAGTTCCTGACTCCGCTTACTTGAAAGAGACCTGAAACGGAGAGCTGATCGGTAAAGAAGGCTTCTTTGGCCGAAGACGCGTTAAGGGGGACAAAGTGAGAACAGTCCTCGGACAATGACCATTGGATACGGGGGAGGTTAAAGTCACCCAATAAAATAAATTCATCGGACGCGTTAGCGTTCTCTAGCAGGGTATCGATCGCTTCGATTATGGGCTCGTAGGCGTCAAGTGGTTGAGAGGGACGAATGTAACAACAGAGAATGTACAGAAGGCACTTATTTAGTGCTATTTTTATACATACAAATTCTGATATTGTAGAGTCGGAGGTCTTTAGCAGGGTGGCATCATAACGGTTGTGAGCAGCTATGAGAACCCCGCGACCTGGTGGCTCATTGGTGCCTATACAACCGTCAACACGGAAAATGGTATAGTTTGGAGGGAATAGTTCGTTGTCGAGAATTCCTGGTGTTAGATTGGTTTCAGTTAAGGCAAAGATATCGTGCGGGAATTTGTGAGAGTTAAGGAAAATATTTGTTGTTTTTGTACGAAGTCCTCTTACGTTCTGGTAATAGACCGACAAGCTGTTGGGGAGAGGATCTTGATCGGAAACCGCGGGTGCAATAGAGGGGAAGTCAGAAATAGGGAAATCAAGGGGGTTAGGAACGAAAGTAGTTTAAGGAGTCGTTACGACTTTTTTGAAGATGGGAAATACGGCGAGAACTCACGTACGCAGCATAGGTAGATAGATCTTCTGAAACCTTATGGGAAGGTATGTTGAATGATTCATGGTATTTAGTGAAGAGTTGGAGTAAAACTGATGGGTCTGTGGGCAGGCCTTCTTGTTGTATACTTAACATGACGTTGGTGCTCGTTTTACCTTCAACACAGACGGAGTTCGGTTTGTCGTGGAGATAGGCTAGAAATAGACGTACGTTGTCATAAATGCGACGGTCCCGTAAACGGGACAAGAGGTATCGTCCATCGCTAGAATCAGCAGAACGCAAAGTCAATTTAACTGTAGGTGGGAGAAGGGGATCGATAAATGAATGATGTTCGGATAACGGAGTTTTGGCTGACGGAATGGGCGGGTTAACGGAGGTAGAAGTTGATTGAGACGGGGCGACAGTGTAGGAGGATGACGGCATGGAATTAGGTGGGCATGCGGAGGAAGTAGCGGGTGCAAGATTTGGCGTAGATAGAGGAGAGGTGGGACAGACGGAAATCGGAGCAGAGGTGGTGGAGTGGTCGGAAGAGGTTGGCTTGAGGTTAGGAGGGCACGCGGAAGAATTTGGGAGTGCATGGTTAGGTGGGTGCGCTGGACATACGGAACTCAAAACAGTATTGGTTGGGTTGACGGTTGGAATGGACGTGTTCGAGGGCTTCGGTGTAACTGGAACAGGGGGGTTAAGGGTGTGAGAATATATAAAGTTGGGATACTTGACTGGAGTACTTAGATTAAAATTTGGAAATACTCCCATTTTGAACTGCCAATTGGAGTTAGGATCACTAGCTTTAGGATTAATGGTGAGATGTGCGGAAGAGTGAGGAGTGATTATGTTGTTACTAGTTCTAAGATTCTTATGGTTAGGGTGAATGCTAAATTTAGGTATGGGAGAAGGTCGTTTGGGGTAGTTAGTGAGGTTAGGTTTTTTAGTGTTTAATTTAGGGTTAGGTATAGTGGGCTTAGGGTTAAACTTAACGTACTTCCTAGTCCACTTAGAAATTGTGATGTTCCCGAGAGTGAAGAATTTGCTGGAGGGGTTACTGATGAGCCAGACATATTTGTTTGGGATGGAGATCTTGAAGTTGCTGGATTTCTCTGCGTCTGACGAGAGTAACTTCAGGCAGCTAACGGGGGTGAATCCAAAATTTCGGGAAAAAAAACTGTGGGCCCAGGAATCGTTGGCGTTATGAGGTGCACCCTTTAGAAGGAATGGAGTTGTGCTTGATAAAGATGAATGTTTACTGCCTAGCCTTTTTAGTCTCTGCTCCCATTCCGATACTGTCCAGGTGGTGCCAAGTTTGTTGATCGTAAATGTGGTGGAAGTTGGTTGGGATGACACTGGCGGAGATACATTGATGGCAACATCAGCAACCTTCTCTATAACGGGCTTGACCAAACCAGCAAGAGCATCAACATCTGAGGCAGGCTGCACCGAGGAGGAATGCGGAGGAATCACATTCACGGTGGATTGAGGCGGAACTGCGGAGGTTGCATCCCGGAGAGTGGAACAGTCCCCATCAGAAGAGGTAGGTCCAGAAGAAGAAGAATTCTCTATAACGGGCTTGACCAAACCAACAGGAGCATCACCATCTGAGGCAGGCTGCACCGAGGAGGAATGCGGAGGAATCACATTCACGGTGGATTGAGGCGGAACTGCGGAGGTTGCATCACGGAGAGTGGAGCAGTCCCCATCAGAAGATGTAGGTCCAGAAGATGAAGAATTCAATGATCCGTGGTACTTAGTGAAAAGTTGATGTAGGACTGTTGGGTCTGTGGGCAGGCCTTCTTGATGTATACTTAACATTACGTTGGTGCTGTTTTTACCATCAATACAGACGGAATTCGTGTAGATAGGCTAGAAATAGACGTACGTTTTCATAAATGCGACGGTCCCGTAAACGAGAGGCTTTTGTTACTTATCAAAATTAATTGTAATTGTTTTTAAATTCAATCAAAAGCATTTTAGAATTAATTTTAGTTTACTTTCTTTAATTTGTTGATTTTTATAATATTCTTCGATAGGATTTCTACATATAAATTTCTATATATAATTTTTCTACGTGGACATGTTGCACTTTTTTGGAAAGGTAATCAGATGTGCAATCTAATAAAAATTAAAAATAGGTGTACTACTTACATACATTTCGGAGAAAATTTAGAAAATTTTTTTCACTTTTGGAGTGACTGTACCGGCAATGGTAGGAGTTAGATCAGTAGTATTGACATTTTTGGAAAGGTCATTAGGATCGTTGTTATTTAGCGTTTGTTTGATGTGGCTGGTAGGTCAAGAAATATAAATAAAAGAGTAATGTGCATACCATGAAAAACTAAAATTTTTGAATCACGCTGTAACTAACAAACGGTTGAGATTGCCCCCCCCTTGCCATACAATTTCTTGTTTGTCTAGTTGAGATCTATTACCCCACTCATTTTGGCACGTCAGATCTGAAACAGCTGTAGTAATCTTTTGGACGAATCTGTAGAAAATAAATAAATTTAACATAATTTAGCAATTTTTTAACTCTGGAGCAGTTTAAAAATTTTCGCTTAAGAAAAGAAAGTCGTAATTCAAAATCTTTTCTCAAAATAAAAATTTCTAAATGTATTTTATTCCACCGGAAATATAGAAAACTTGTTTTTATGCTAGAACTTGAGTATACTCTCCTTGTGTTTCGCGCAACGAGTTTCATTGATATTGCTTCGAAGAAGAACAAGCATCAACAATTTCGAGAAACGAGAATCGATTGATTGAAATCATTCCGATTCCCATTTCTGCCAAAAAAGTTGAGGTAAATTGACAGCGGTATATTTTCAGTGTCCATTGTATTGAATTTTCCTTATTACTAAAGTAGCGGAAATCATGGCATTCGGTGATTATCCTGCGGAATATAATCCAAAAGTTCACGGACCTTACGATCCAGCTCGTTATTATGGAAAACGTAAGATTAGTTTTTTAAGGTTAAATGGATTACATAATTTTTGAATACACTTTTTTTTTAAAGCTGATACACCATTCGGTCAAGTAAAATTAGGTGAAATTGGATCATGGTTTGGTCGTCGGAATAAAAACCCCCAATCTTTAGCAGGGGCCATGAGCCGAGCTTGGTGGCGCTGGCAGCATAAGTATGTCCAACCCAAGAGAGCTGGCATAGCACCATTCTTTCACATTGCTGTTGGATCAATGATTGTCTTTTATGTAATTAATTATGGAAAGCTCAGGCAACACAGGAATTACAAATACCACTAAATCTAAAGTCAAATGTTACTGAAAAGAATTAGTTTGGAAATAAAAAAAATCAGTGTTCAATAGGATGCAGATTTCAAAGTACCATCATTTCCGTAAATTGTAGTTTGCTTAAAGTAATACAATCTAACTTATACTCATTCTTTTATATTCTTTTATTATGGTCAGTAACAAGCAGCAATAAACTTTGTTTTTGAAATTCGAAAATTTCGGTGAATATACATTTCTATCAGAAAACACCTATTGGAAATATTTTAATTGCATGGGAACGTTCACGCGGTTTGTAGCTTATATTTCATCGAGAATAGCGTACAAGGTTACCAGTACTACAATTTATGTGCGTATAACACGGTTTTGTACGCTATTGGCAATGGCACATACTTTAAAGCCGATTCTTTACTGCCTTATAGTTTACGCCTTTTAACAAAACTATTTATTTGAGATTTAATTCAGTTTACTGCACCTTGTTGACTACTTGTAATCGGTGTCTCGAATAGACAGTTTGAAGTTTTTTCCGCCTCGTGATCCACAAAAGGTTATAGGAGCTAGATAGAGAGACTTTAGTTAGGCCGCTACTACACTATATGTTCCCTTATTCCATGTTTGTCTATTTTTTGTAATAAAATTTTCCTATCGACCGTTTCAAGCGCCCTTTTTAGGTCGAAAAAATATAACCATAACGACTTATTTTCTGTCCTCTGTTCTTTCCATCTTGAGATCACTAGATTTATTGAAGTTTCACAGGAGTGTTCAGCACGGATTCCAGATTGACTTTCGGCAATTATGTTTTAATTTACTTCAAGGTACTTCTGTAATTGATCCTGCACAACCTTTACGTATTTACTGGTCTAAAAAATCATCTTTTATATTTTTAACCAGAACAACAATAGACTGTTTCCAGCTTTTAGAAATATTCCCATTTTTAGCGTTTCATTATAATGTCAACCAGTATTGGTCCTGATTGTTGTGATGACGGCGTCGATCTAGTTTTTTACTTAAAAACCGGTGATTTTTCGTGCAAATTGTAATAAATTTATTTCAACATACTTCATTCAGTTTTTCGAAGCATTTGTCGTGATAAAATCGGCTGCAAGTAAGGTTTTTCCGACGGTAATTTCCCCAAGAATGGGTAAAAATCAGCAGCAGCTCTCTAAAGCAACAAACCCACTAGTATTGACTAGAAAACTCACTGCAAAGTAGGGCTCGGACTGTGATTCGAATAGTTAGTCACTATTCGAATATTCGAATATTCGCATGTCTCGAATAATTCGCAAATACACGAATAATATTCGAATACACGAATTATTCGTGGTATTCGAATAGACTTATCCGAATAATAAGTATTCGTGCTATTCGAATATATTGTATTTGAATAATTTTCAATTTTAAATGCATCCAATCGTTCTTAGCGTGTCAACACAATTATATTAAGCTTAAGAACTAACAGAACATTATTTTAATCAAAAACTTCCTGAAAAACGATTTCCCACATTAAAAACGCCGATTATTTGCACAACACAAAATCGCGCACTTCATTTCTAAAATGGCAGTATTAAAATACACTGTCTACACTTTAAAAAGTTGAAAGCTATTAGCTTTAAAGTTCACCAATATATTACACTAAACAGGATAGTAGAAAACACTCGAAACTTTATATGTAATTACAAAACAAAATTTTAAACCATCGGACAATTCACGGTAATCATTTTGACAGTTCGCAAACTAAGGAGAAGAGCTCTCCGTCCTCACCTCGCCTAAAAGAAAAGTGCCGATCACACGTACACGGTTTCACAGATGTGGGCCTTTCCTGTTGTTATATATTCTAAGTGTTGGATAAACAACAATAATACTGTCGCTGAGATATTGTGCAGTTACATCATCTCAAAGTGCGCAAAATTCTCGATCTTTTAATCAAGCATAAAATCTTTTCTGTTGTACTAACAAGTGAAATGTGAACGTCCACGGTAAAGGGTAGGTGAAAGAACGGGGGGGGGGGATCACCCTAAAATTCGGACGTCTATTGTTGATGGTCCCTTATTTTCATAAATGATGGAATATAAATATGTGGAGTAAAATACGGTTTATATTGTAATATTCGTGGATTTGCGAATATTCGAATATTATTCGTCTATTATTATCGTATTATTCGTATACACTATTCGAATATGCGAATACGCGAATAGTCCGAGCCCTACTGCAAAGTTCAACATGGTACACAGGGCAATGACCATCTCATGTGGATGGCAGAAAGCGGTCGAATTCCTTTAGTTCAACGGACTCTTTCGAATTACTTTTAATCAAAAAGAAAAAGAAAAGAAAAATTAACCCTAACAAAGCTGATTCTTCAGATGCTGAAAATCAATAATCAAAATGATTATTAAAAAGACGACACATGTAATAGGCTCATGCATACCATAATTAGTGCGCTGGTGTGGAATATGGAGGAGAAAGCTTTGTTTCCTCAAGGGGCGAGTAGGAATCAAAAAATATAAAGCTCCCAGGAGTTCGGGGGAATCAACCGCGCCCCGCAAGCAATCGAAGGCAAAAACAACTCTGGAGTTGTCGCGTCTTCTTTCAAGGGACTCCAATGAAATAAGCTTTAATCGGTAAGCGTAGGGAGGCAGCCGAAGAGGATCGATCCAAGGATGGCCGCGAAGGGCAAATCTAACGAATCTACGCTGTACAGCCTCAATACGATTAATATGAGTCGCATAAAAAGGCGACCACACAGGACTAGCACACTCCAAAACAGGTCTCACGAACATAAAATAAAGGAGTTTAGTTATATATGGGTCACCAAACTCCTTAGACCATCGCTTTACGAAGCCCAGAGCAGAATTAGCTTTGTTTCCAATAGTTTTGATATGGTCGTCAAATGAAAAGGTCATATTTAGCACGATCTCTAAATCTTTGGTCTTGTCAAATCTGTTCAGAGAGCCACCGTCTAAGGTGTAGTTAAACTGCACTGATCGAGAGAACGACATAGTAGTGCACTTGCTAATATTTAGGGGAAGGAAGTTTGTAGAACACCAATTATGAAAGGCGTCTAAGTCAGAGTTTCATAGCGCACAGTCATTCGCACTTGAAATAACGCGGAAAATTTTGGCGTCATCAGCGTAACATAGAATTCTCGAATAAGGGAGAATTAATGATACATCATTGATGTAAATGATAAAAGCAATGGTCCTAGATGGCTGCCTTGAGGAACACCGGAGGTGACATGAATATCGTTCGAAAGTGAACAGATAGGAGCCAACCCAATTAACAAAAATTGATGGATACCCTAGAAAAAACAACTTACGAACAAGAACACTGTGGTTAATTCTGTCAAAAGCCTTGCTAAAATCCGTAAAAATGCAGTCGACCTGAAGCTGGCTGGCAGAAATACAGCAATTAAAGAAATCCAGCAAGTTAGTCGTATTAGATCTACCTTTCATGAACCCATGCTGAAAGGAACCCACAAAAGGTTTACAGTAGAAGTTAAGAGCATTGCACAGCAGAGCTTCAACAATTTTACCAATACGAAGTAAATTGGCAATGGGGCGATAGTTTGATATGTCACATTTTCTTCCCTTCTTATGATGATGAACAGCTATTTTCCAGGGTTTCGGAAAAACACCACAACAAATAGATAAGTTAAATAAGTGACAGAGTATAGAAACCAGGGACAAGCGACAGTTTTTTACAAAGCAGGCAGGGATACCACCAGGACCGCGCGAAAAACAATCAGCCAAACCAGAAATATGCTTTAGCACGGCATCCTCGTCAAACACTAGGTGTTTGGTTTCAAGAGTAGTCGGAGCAAACCTCGTCATATGAGTAAAATCCTTATCACTAGTATCAGAGTCCGTAGTCAAAATTGCGGTGCTAAAAAATTCGCCAAATAGGATGGCAGTCGTCAGGGGGTCGTCGCTGTCGAGCACCAAAACTCAACACAGAAGGGTAGCCATCACAATTGCGCTTAGAATTTACGAACCTCCAGAACTGTTTAGGCTTAACACGAAAAGTCGATTTAATTCTCTCTAAATAGTCAGAATAAGACATATCAAGTGCAGAGCAAAATTGGTTGCGTAACATGGAGTACGTGAAGTAGTCAGCATCACTCCTCGAGGAACAAAACCGCTTCCAAGCTTTATTCTTTAGATTCTTTAAGTGCTTCACGGAACTATTGAGCCAAGGCTGATATGAACACGAATCACGAGACTTTGAAACAGGAACACAATTAGCAAAACAAACAGAAAGAGAATCGTAGCATAGTTTTACAGCATTATCAATGTCTCGTTCATTCAGAACATTTGACCAATCACATGCAAAGAGCCAATTATTAAGTTTAGAATAATCAGCCTTGCTAAAGTTATAACAAAAATTACTTGAGTCAGAATATGTCGGTACAGGATCAAAACTAAAAATGATATGCAGTGCTGGATGATGACGAGATTCAGGAACCAAGGGAGATAGACAGTGCATCACGACAGTACTCGAGCAGTCAGGTGAGTACACCAAATCCAGAAACTTGCCCTAGTCATTCATCATATCACAGGCTTGTGATAAACCGCAAGAGCCAATGGAATCTGTGAAGGTCGAAATATACTGTAGAGCAGCTGAAAAAGATGGTAGAAGGCAATTATGGTCCAAGGAGCGCTCCCAAACGACCCAAGGCATATTAAAATCTCCAAGGAGCATAAGGTCATCCGACGGAAGCAGCAAATCAGACAGTCTTTCGACACAAGTAGACATCGACTCATAGAAGAAACTCACTGCAAGCCTCTCGAAAATTGTCAACGACAGACTTGACGAGCTGGAGGCTAAGTTTTCGCGCCGTTTGGGTGACATGCTGATGTTATTCAAGCCGAAATTGGTAAAATTAGAGACAGTTGCTGAGTTGCAAGATGAAAAAAAACGATCTTCGTCGAGTGCAGAGACTGAGCGGCGCCGTTATCACAGGAGTGCCTAGCTCTTCAGACATGACATCGCAGCAGCTGATTAAAAATATTTCAGAAGCTATCGTTCATTGTTTCTCTGCGCACACTACTGCTTTTCGACCCAATATAAAACAGGATAATTAAAGCCGTAAAAAGGCCCCGCTCATAGTAAAATTCTCATCCGTAAAATGAACAGCGATATTTTCTGCAGAAAATTGACCAGACCCGTTGGATTGACTAAAGATTGTGCAAGCAGATTGAACGATGACTTAAATCGTATTTATAGGTGGTCAAGAAACAACGATTTGAGCTTAAATCCGACAAAATCCAATTATATGATCATTGCTAAGCCACACACAAATGTCTCGGATTTGCCCTCTATAACACTGGAACAAATGCCATTGGCTCGCCTTTCTAAGTCTAAAAATCTGAATATTTGGTTCAATGAGAACATGACATGCTGTGCTCACGTCACAGCTTTATTGGGCTAAGTATATGGTGCACTCAGAAGGATAGGTATGTTCGCTTCATTGCTTCCAATTCAACCCGAATGAGATTAGTTAAAGCGCTTATCTATCCATTTTTCCCTTGGAAATTTGAATCGACCTCTCCGTGGATGCTGCTTGTTCTCGCAAGCTCAACCTTGCATACAATGACTGCATACGGTTCACTTACGGCCTGCGTCGGCATGATCACATATCCCTTTACCGTTCCTCCATACTGGGCCGTTCATTAAATTCATACCTTAGTTTTAGATTACTGTGCTTGCTTCATAAGATAATCAACACAAAGGAGCCTCCATATCTTTATCAGTGTACATGTTTCTTACGCTCAGTGAGGTGCTTCGATTTATTCTTGCGCATTTTAATGGCTTCATTGGTGAAAGTTCCTATTTTGTCCAGGTTTTTCGATTATGGAGCTCCCTCCCCTTGGAAACGTGTATTTGCTCGACTCGGCGGTGGCATTATAATTGTGCAGTGATCGTTTTTTTTAATTTAGTTTAGGTTATAATAATTTTTGAAATATCTTTCTTTTCTTCTTTTTTTTATGTCGCTATACCTTACTTTCTCACTCATTATGAATTTATTTATTGGATTTGGTTAAAGAAGGTATATAGAGAAAGTACTGCCAATTCGATATACCAATTTGGTATAGTAGTATAAATTTATTGAAGTTATTTATAACCGCAAGCTATTAGATACTTATAAAAGATTACTATTGTATAATCTTGTTGTACTGCGCATATGTTAAATAAATTACAATCAAGAATTTGATAAAATTTGTAATCAAGTTAAAGAAGACTTTTAAAATTTTCTAAATGAATCGTCTCAAACCGGAATATTGACTGGCTCAACACACCTCTTATACGATATAACATTTATAGAGTTACTTACTTCATGTATACTGCTTACAAATTTACATGAATAGTGATATCTAAGTTGAATTTACCTTCGGGGCATTGTTTTTTTCATGGATCTCTCACAAAGAATTCCCTGTATGACGAATATGTTACCACCATCCCGAAAAAAAGAGTAGCTTGGTCGCGGCAAGTCATTTAAGGAAAACTTTCGTAATTCACGCTTGTTTTGTGTATATAAAATATAATCATTCGGAATTAAACAAAGATGTTAGCATTACAATTTTGTGATTGTTATGTATATAATTCTGTAGAAATATTTGCGATTTGGTCAAGTCCAGTGAAAGTTTAGCATACGAACGTACATAATTAATGTGTGGAAATGCCCAATAACACTATTATTACTTTAATAGAGGGACAAGTACAATATTCATATAAACGAGAACAGCCTTTAATTATGTGTTTTTAAAGAAATTCATTACAAATATAATCAATTTAAAAGAAATTAACTATTGGATTGTTGGTAGATTGTCGGATAAGGTTAGTACTAATATTAAAATTGGAGAAGTTCAAGTAACTTTCCATATTGTTATGTTCGAGCTTGCAGTTTAGGTTAGTCGATTTTTTATAAAAATCAATATGTTATAACATAGTAGGAGTAACAAAAATTTATTCAAAATTTATTAAATTTCGCCGGTCGCAATTACAAACACCTTAATTTTGCGTCAACATGAAGTCATATGTGAGAATTGCCTATGTAGAAAAAGAAGAAGATACAATTTTGTTTTGTTTATATTTATTCAACAATATCCGCATGTGGAAATAGTTTTGTCGATTTGAAAATGGATCTAGATTCATTAGTTACAGAGGTTTGCCTTAAATTGCAAAGTAATAATAAAGCAGATCGCATCTCTGCGCTAAAACAGCTTATAGATGTTTGTAAAAGTGATGAAAAGAACGTAGACGATATAACATTTCTATACGATAAATGTTATTTACATATTCTAAAATGTTATTCAGACAAATTCGAAAGTTGCAGGGAGTTATCCTGTTATGCCATCGAAGAGTTTATAAAAAAACTTCCGCGAAATGATTACTATTTACATTATATTGTATCTACTATTGCTAATAGAATTGGTAAATGTGAAAATATTGAAGAAAGCGAGGAAATACGACTTCTACTTGTTAATCAATTAAATTGTTTAATTTGTGAATTCGCAAAAAAGGATGCTGTTGAAGACCCAATTCTTAAATGCTATAATGATATTATAGACACTTTAAAAAAGGTTTTAACCGATTCTTCTCCGGCAGTCCAACGAGAAGCTTGCGTATGCATTAAGGAACTGGCCGCTAATTCCAAAAGCTTCCATTACAGGGCTGAGGCATTGGCAGAACCGTTAATTACTATTATTCACCATAAACATTTCTCGAATAGAATATTAGCAATAGATGCCTTAGGCAATATTGCTCTTCACATTTACTCCAATAACGATTGTATAGTGCGCATAATAACTGAAATGTCTCCTTTACTAATGGATCCAGTGCCAGTTGTTAGACGGGAATGTGGAAGAGCTGGATGTAAACTTTTATTGGAAATGAAAGATCGGTATTCGTATTTTGAACGAATAATTCCACTTGTGCTGTGCTGGTGAGTATTATCATTCTATAATATATTCAGCTTTTCAAAGGTAATATAATTTAAGCATTACACTGTGGTCCATACTGTAATTATAGCTTGCTTTTAAAAATTTTATTTCTTAAAAATATTTTATTCCTTTTCACATTTAAATGAAGGACGTGGGATATACGGACGGATCCCTGGCAGGGAATCTAAGGGAAATTCTCATGATAACGCATGGAGCGTTAGTCTGGTGGAAAGCGATGGAGGTGGGCAGAAACCAGAACATTATGGACTAGGCCCAACGTTTGTGCTGTCTAGGCATAACGGGGGCTACCAGGTCAAGACCGACAAGTGTCTTGCAGGTCATTCTAAATATTACTCCACTAGAATTCTATGTTAAACAAGTGTCAATTAACTCGGTTATATGTTTACGTATTAATAAACTCTGGAAGAAAAGGGGAATGCAAACACAACATGAAAAGATCGACCTAGTATGTAATGGTAATACGATCAAGAGACTGTTTGAGGAAGAAGATTGCTGGGACTTCAAAACTGGTAACCCAAATTTTGAGGAAATCTTCAAAACTCAGTTCCCGACAAAAAGTGAATGGATCAACAATAGGGTGATTCAAGAAAACACTTTAGCGATTTACACAGACGGTTCAAAATTCGAGTGTGTCTGTGGCTTTGGAATATCGTGCGAGGAAGTTATCCTGGAGGAGGGGTAAACGAATCCTCCTCGGTTCCTCAATGTGAAATCGCAGCAATAGAGATAGGAGCTAAACAGCTAATAGAACGGTGAGTAAGACCCTCTAGAATTGTAATATGAACGGACAGCCAGGCTCTATCAAATCTTTCAATAACGCCGCGGTAAAATCCAAAACGATGGAGGGATATAAGCAGACCCTAACGGAGCTTGGGCGACAAAACGATGTCACCCTAATATACGTGCACTGTGGCATCCCAGAAGGACACTCCAACAATGCTCAACCTGAGCATACCCATCTATGAAATCAAAAAAGAAACCATTGAGTGGGTAACGAGCAGCCACAAAGAAAAATGGGAGGGATCCGAAATCGCCAGACATACAAAGGCGTTTTGGAGAACTCTCAATGCACATGAATCTGAAAAGGTCATTAAGCTTAACAAAGCCAAACTGCAACTTCTGGTTGGCCTTGTGGCAGCACATGTAAGACTAAGAGGTCATGTCATAAAAATGGAAAGGACAAACACTAGTCTATGCAGGGGGTGTGTGGAAGAAGACGAAACCGTATTACACGTTCCCGGCAAACGCCCAGCCCTAACGCAAAGAAGGTCTAGAATCTTAGGAACATACTACTGCGAAGATTTAGCATAAGTTAATAAATCGGGTTATAATCGAATTATCCAATTCGTTAGGGGGATCGGTTGGCTCGACAGTGAACTTTAGGGTACGCTGCCGAGCAGGGGGCGTAAAACTGGCCCCTAAAGGTCTCAGTGCAAGGAAGATACACATCTTTCCCCCCTTGAAACGAACGTGGGACGGTAAATTCATCGTGTTGAACAAAAAAAATGCCAATAAAGCTCTAAAACGCTCAAATCATTCGTCGAGCTCCAAACAGTCGATCAACTGCATTTGGGAGTGATCTATGCCCCCGATTATTCTCTAGGGCATTTTAAATGCGACCTCAGCCTAAAAGCGGATAGATAAGGCAGTGGGGGGAACAATCTTAACTGTTTAGAAGTTACAGGGTGATTCATAAATTTCAGTTTTTCATGGTATGCACATTACCTTTCTTTCTCTTGATCTACCAAATACAGTGACATCAAACAAACGTTAAAAAACTACTATCGTAATGACCTTTTCAAAATTTTCAACAATGTTGATGAAACTCTTACCATTGCAGGTATAGTCACTTCCAAAAGTGAAAAAAATGGTTTACGGTTACCTAAATTACAGCATTGTCCCAAATTGTCTCCGAAATTCATGCAATTAGAACACTCTTTTTTATTTTATTTGTATTGCCCATCTTATTAGCTTTTCAAAAAGGTACAACATGCCGAGGTAGAGAAAGGGGGTAGAAATTTATAAGTAGAAAAATTATCGGGAAATATTTGAAAATCTGCAATTTAAAGAAATTAAACTCATGTTAACTCTAAAATCGTTTTTATTGAATTCAAAACGTATTACAATTAATCTTAGTAAATTACAAAAGCTGTTTAAAATGTCCACGGTTAATTTGGATGCTTGCCAACATCTCATTAGAAGTCCCTCTTTAAGGCGTATTGCAGCCAGCTTTTCCCGTATTTTCGTCGCTGCATTCTCAATTTTGCTTACTAAATCCTCCCTAGTGTTAACAGGGCTTAAATATACTTCATCCTTTATTGCTCCCCATTAGAAAAATCCAGCGGTTAGGAAATTTTACACTTAGCATTGCCTTCACAATTTAAGCAGTATGCGCTGGTGCTCCATCGTATTGCTAAAACATGTCCGTTCGATTATGCAGAGGGATGTCCTTTATAAGATCTGGAAGTGTGTTCTCCAAAAAGTCCGCATAAATTTGACTGTTGAGTACTTGCGGCAAAATGAGGGCATCTTTGTCTTGGGTGGGTTAGTTTCCGACCAGGTATGGAGGTTATGGAAGTTCGTGAGATGGTGAATTGAGATTCATCCGTCCACAGAATTGAGTGATGGTGATATAGACGTAATCCCTCTCGATGAATAACCCTCCAAACCTTACATGAGGACACTCCTAGTCGTCTTGCGACTCGTCTCGTGCTCGTCTCAGGCTTGCTGCTCGACGTCGGGTAAGTTCCCTAAGTTTTGGGTCGTGTTAATACCCCTTCTTGTAGTGCTCGCCGGTTAGGCAATCTCCTTTGATATTCCGCTTTCTCTTTTCGGTCTACTACGCCATAAATGTAAATAATATCCGCATATTCCTCAAATGTGAATACCATTTTTTAATAATTTTCGCTTAAAAACACCCATACTTATTGATTTGTTTTTCAACTATGATAGGTATTCTTGCTGACTGACCCTTTTTTATAGCAAAATTCTCATCAGGTACGAGGAACAGAACGCCAGGATACAAGGGTGTGAATTCTAGCTACCCCAAGCTAATATCAGCAATAAAACAAAATTACACTAACATTTTTACAACTTTTTTGCAGCAATAATTAAAAATAATTACTTGTTAACCCAAATCAAACATTTTTGACCATTCATCTTAAAAATTTTGTTAATTTAAAGTATTTCCTACCTAAAGTGCAATAACATAATTAGGTAGTCAGGGATGTCTAAGGATGCGGTTTTTCTAATCCTTTGTCTACCTTGTCATGTTGCACCTTTTTGGAAGGGTAATAAGATGGGCAATTTAGTAAAAATAAAGAAGAGGTATACTAATTACATAAATTTCGGAGAACATTTGGGAAAATGCTGTAATTTAGGTAATCGCAAACCATTTTTTTCACTTTTGGAAGTTACTGTACCTGCAATAGTAGGAGTTAGATCAATATTGTTGACAATTTTGGAAGTACATTGGAATAGTAGTTTTTTAGCGTTTGTTTGATGTCGCTGTGTTAGGTAAGTAATGTGCATACTATGAAAAACTGAAATTTATGAATCACCCTGTAACTCCTAAACGGTACACCATACAATTTTTTGTTTGCTTAGGTGAAATCTATCACCCCACTCATTTTGGCAGGTCAGATATGGTGTTAGAAATGTTTAGTTGCTGTGGTTTAAGTAATTCCTTGGTAAAAGAACACAGTCCACGTCCACGCAACGGTATGCTCTCAGAGTCTTTTTCAGTTGCATACGGTAATCCTCAAGGGTCAATTCTTGGGCCTCTTCTATTTAATATTTATGCGAATGATATAAATAGGGAACTACGGCTTTGCAGGATTGTACTTGTATTCTCTTTTTCAGCTTCAAACGGTAATCATCAAGGGTCAATTCTTGGACCTCTTCTATTTAATATTTATGCGAATGATATAAATAGGGAACTTCGGCATTGCATGATTGTACTTGTATTGTGTATGGGTACTTAAGGAACTACAGTATTTAAATGTACACAGAAACAATGAAATAATTGAACGTTAAATATTTGGTTTTTGATGATTCCAATGTAACGCTTAAGCAGCATACAGATTTAAAAAAAAGTTTTAAAAACGTAGGTTATTTGAAAACAATACGAAATAGTCTAGATTTATTAGATGCAATAAATGTATATAATACAATTATTAAGTCACATTTTGAGTACTTTTCGACAATCCTTTTTGTATGTAAAAGAAATTCATTTGTGAGACTTCAGATACGGCAGAACATAGCAGTGAGATCTATTCTTAGATATAACAGATACGCAGGTATATCATTTTAGATTCATTACGCAAGTTAAGTATTAAACAAAGCATTTACTTCATTTTTCTTCACTACTTCTACGATGTCGTCTACGTACCTTAACCACACTCTTGGAAGCTTACCTGATCTTTTTAAATTCATTTCCAATTTTCCCATGAACGCGTTTGCTATAAAGTAGGAAATTAGGTTTCACATGCTAGTATCTTGAATTTGTTTATAAAACTTTCCTTTGAAGCTAAACTGATTCTGTTCCATGCAGAAGATGTTTTGTCAAAAATGAGCCTTTCGGAAGTAATTGAAGATCACACAAAAAAATACAATAGAATAGTTTAGTATAGTAACCCTTCCAACCCAATACTTAATGGATTAGTAAAATTGCATAAAACTGGACATCCAATGAGACCGGTGTCGACGGCTTTCAATGCTCCTGCACAGAAGTTAGGCAAAAGATTAAGTAGAATATTACCAGATCTTTTACAATTTAAAAGTAAATATTCAAGAATTAGTAGAAGTATTCCTCAATCAAAATTATTTTTATTTTAACGACAAATTCTATGTCCAATTAGAAGGCTTCGCCATGGGAGCTTCTTTATCGCTTTTCTTTTATTTTATCGTTATATGGATGATATGTTTTGTGTATGGACGGACACTCAGCAACTACTCAATGTTTTTATTAATAATATTTTAAATAAAATGGACGAAAATATTAAATTTACAATGGAATTCGGTGGGGAGAAATTAAATTTTGTAGATATAACCACTAGTGTAAAAAGAAATAAGTTTGAATATGAAATATATCGTAAACCGACCTTTACAGACATTGTAATTCCTTAAGCATCGAGTCATCCGAATAACATTAAGAAATCTGCCTTTCATTCAATGTTGGATAGACTAATTAACATTCCACTAAATAAAGAAAAAAAAGAACTTGATATAATTGTTGAAATTGCTATTAATAACGGTTATTCCAAAAATTTTGTTTACAAATTACTAAATAATAAAAACAGAAATGCAGCACTTAAATTAATCTACTCATGTAATATAAAATAAAATAAAATTTGGAGAACAATTCCCTATATTCGGGGCACTTCCGATAAAATACATAAGACGCTTCTAAAACATAACCTCCAAACAGCTTATTTCACGAATAAAACTGAGGGAAAGTTGATCATTAATAACAAGTTTAAACCAAAAATAGAAGATGACGAAAAAAGCGGTGTCTATAGAATTAAATGTAACGACTGTAATGCTATTTATGTTGGCAAAACTAAAAGATCCCTAAAAACTAAGTACTGAAACGAATACAACCTGTAAAATTCAAAGCTGTCCGTGCGTTAAACGTCAAAAATTTCAGGACCCGTTTTGTGTGCAAATTTATTTACGAACATTTAAAATTTGAATTCAATTTTGATTTGAGTGTAGTGTAACATTAATAATTTGAAACAATGGCTCAAGAAAAACGTCGGAAAAAAATTATTGACAAATGACTTGAAAGTCCACAGCGGGCAAATCACTTTATAGCAAAAGAACTGAAAATGTGCGGAGTACAGTGGATTCAGTTTTAAAACGTTATTTTGAACGCTGTGCATTTCCCGAAAAGCAAAAAGTGGAAGAAAAAGTGGTGCACATAACAAAAAGCTGGACAAGAAAATAGTGACTGCAAATGTTAAAAATCGGATCATGTCTTCTAGAGATGTGGTTCGTAAATGTGGAACAAATCAAACAATGGTGCAAAGTTGTAAAAAATGTGCTGTTTAAAAACACGAAAAAAACAAGAAATACCGAAAGTAACGGAAAAACAACGGCAAGTCATCAAAACAAGATCTAGAAAATTTTATTATTTTATTGGAAAGAAAAAAGCGTGTGTGATTTTGGACGATGAAACCTATGTAAAAGAGGACTTTAGTACACTTCCAGGCTCACAATTTTATACTCTATTCGAAGGAGAAGTTCTTTTCTTCCAGAATCAATTGGCATAGAAAAATTTGGGACCAAATACCTTGTGTGGCACTGGCAGGCTCCTTGTCAGTGTGGAAACCGAAGCTCACCGTTCATCACAAGTGGAACAATTAGTGCAGAAGTGTACATCAATGAATGCATTAAAAAACTCTTGATTCTGTTTTTGAAAAAGCATAGGGGTTCTACACTATTCTGGCCGGATTTAGCTTCCGCACACCATGCCCATTTATTTATTTATTTATTTATTTATTTAACAACAGCTTCGCCAAAACTGGCTACTAAGAAAATTACAAATGAACCAAGAAGACTACAAAATTAATACAAATCATTAAACTAACTTATTCAATAAGCATCCTCAGATGGCGCTTCAGTTGTCGCCTAGAACATCCCAGCTCGATATAGGCAGCGTAGTCATTGTAGAGGCGGGACATGGAAGTGATAGGCTCGTGCATGCCGTAAAGCGTACGATGAAAGGGAACATGCAGAAAGTTGAAATTCCTAAGGGACCGGGCGGGAATGGAAATGCCTGAATCATTCAGCAGTTCGGAGGAGTTGATCGTCCCCTGCAATAAATCATGCATAAAAGTTATCTTATATATTCGGCGTCTCTTTACAAGGGAATCAAGAGAAATCAGTCCAAGCCTAGCATGATATGATGGGAGGGATAAAGGATCACGCCAAGGAAGGTCGCGGAGAGCGAACCTAAGAAATCTACGCTGGACAGCCTCAATCCGGTTGATGTGGACAGCGAAATAGGGATCCCAAACCGGGCAAGCGTATTCCAGAATGGGTCTAACGAATGTACAAAAGAGGAGCCTGGTTAGATAGGGATCGTCAAGTTCCCTGGACCACCTTTTCACAAAACCCAGGGTGGAATTAGCCCTATTCACCACGAAGTCAATGTGATCCTCAAAGGATAGGCGGGAATTAAGAACAACCCCTAAATCTTTGACCCTATGTAGCCTACTCAAGACACTGCCATCCAAAGAGTAGTCGAAGAGAATGGGACAGTTTCTGCGGGTAAAGGTCATTATGGTACATTTTTTTATATTAAGGGGAAGACGGTTACTAGAGCACCAGTCGTGAAAAACGTTAATATCGGAGCTCAACAGAGCACAATCGTCGTCGCGGGAGACGACACGAAAAATTTTGGCGTCATCTGCATAACACAGAATCTTGGAGCTAGAAAGGAGCACCGAGACGTCATTAATAAAAATAATAAAAAGAAGTGGGCCAAGAATGCTGCCCTGAGGCACCCCAGAAGAAACCAAGAATTCATTGGATAGGGCACCACGAAACAGGACGCGTTGGGTGCGCCCAGAGAGGTAAGTGGACAACCAGTTAACAAAAAGCGGTGGGAACCCGAGCAAATGAAATTTATGAACAAGAATCCCATGATCGATTCTGTCGAAGGCCTTACTAAAATCAGTGAAAATGCAATCAACCTGTAAGCCAGACTCAATCAGAGGCAAGCAGTGATGCACGAATTCGAGTAAGTTGGTGGTGGTAGATTTACCCTTAATGAAGCCATGCTGAAAAGAGCCTAAAAAGGTTTTACAATGAAAACGGAGCACATCACTGGTTAAGGCCTCGAACGCCTTCGCAACATGACACAAGTTGGCGATGGGTCTGTAATTGGAGATATCGGACTTGTCACCCTTCTTGTGAAGGGGAATAATCACAGAATCCTTCCAGAGACCGGGAAAACGGCCACAAGACAGAGACAGGTTAAACAAATGACAAAGAATGGGGGACACAGATGAACAGCAATTTTTAAGAAAGGACGAAGGGACACCATCTGGACCACACGAAAATCCGTTGGACAAACTCGACAAATAATCGGTGACAGCACCATCGTCAAAAACTAAGTCCTTAGTTTCAAGGGAAGTATGAGGAAGCCTGGTCAAGTGAATAAAATCAGAAGAAACAATATCACAGTCAGAATCACAGAATGAGGTAATGAAGAAGTCGGCGAAATAATTGGCCACAATGACGGGGTCACAACTCTCGCAATCACCAAACCTAAGGGAGGAAGGGTAGCCATCACTATGTCGCTTAGAATTAATAAATCTCCAAAACTGTCTGGGGTTAGAATGAAGAATATGTCTCGAGTCGGACAGAAATCTGTTGTAGGACGTCTGAAGATCGAGAGAGAAACGAAGGTAGAGGTTGTGGTAGGCCAGGTAGTCCTCGTCGCACCTAGAGGAGCAGAACCTTTTCCAGGCCTTATGCAGGCCCATGCAACAATAAACGTTCTTATCGAAAAAGACATTGATTTTGTGGCAAGAGATACCAATCCACCAAATGTTCCACAATTGATAGACATTGGGCTTTGGTGAAAAGAAAACTGAGTACAAGTGAGCTGCCTGCAAAGGACCTTAAAGATTTTAGTGTTAAATGGAAAAGAACGTCCAGACAGATTGCGGACACCACTGTCAGAAATATTATGAAGGACATTAGAAAAAAGTTAAGAGAAGATTGGGATGTAAAGTAAAAAGTGAGAATTTTTTTATTAATAACTAATTTTAAAAAAGAAAACATATAAAGTAAATGAAATAAGTACATATGCAATATTGAAATAATAAAGTTTTTGTATTTTAAAGTTTCCAAATTTTATTCGTTTCAATCCTTAGATTTTTAGAACATACATCAGCAGCCAAAAACCAATCGGGCTACTTCAGGCTTATGTAGACATCTAATTGATACAGGACACACGACATCAATTGACCATTTAAAACTTATTCGCAATATTAAAGGCGGAAAAGTCCTAGATAAATACGTAATTTTGGAAATAAAAAGAGAAAAAGAAAAAGGTTCATTTTTGGTATACGATTTAATAGATTTTAATAATTCAAGTCCATTATTCAAAACAAATTTTCTAAACCGCAGTTTTAACTAAAATAATCCATTAAAATTAAACAAATCAATCCGCATATTTAAAAAATTCGCATCCGTGTCCGCATCCGCCTCTATTCGTGCGGATTTTTAGGCGGATATTTTTGTTTCAAAAACCGCGCTGTACTATACTGTGCTTAAAACAGATAATGGCGTCAATTATTAATGTAATATTACAAATTTATGGATATCTTTCACTTTAAAGAGTGATCTAATCCTATACATGGGTTTATAATTTTGGAAACCAGTAAATTATCATTTTATTTAAAAAGTGTAATGGCGTGTACAAGTCTGAAGTTATTCTGAAAGGAAAGAAATAATTAAAAAAAACAAGCTTCTAACAACAATGGGTTTAGTAATAATGTTTTAATGAAAATTAAAAATATTGAAACATAAGACATTTTAGAGGTAGACTTTGAAAATAATTAAATCAGCATTCAGTAATGGCCAGTCAGTAAAATTTAATTAATTTCAAATTTTATCAATGGCAAATTATACTTTATAAAAAGAAGTTTAGCAGCTTTTTCTCCCAGTAGCCTGCTCCTCTGGGGCTCGTAAATAAGTCCCGCTCTACTAAAAAACTGTTCGCTTGGAACGCTGGTCGCTGGGGTTGATAAATATTGCCTGACTATATCGTAAAAACATTCATAATTCGTGTGCATTTTCCACCAGACCAATGGGTTACTGTCAGAGGATAGTATTTTCTCAGCATTATAATAATCTATTAGTTGTTTATCTCCGTGGATCAGGTTTTGTTGTGCACTAGAACAACAATTTGACTCTTCATCGCTGGAGCTGCTTTGCAAAATAGAGGCCATAGATTCTCGTATATCAGATATTACTTTACTTGTAGATGGCGTAGGATCCAATCTTGGTACTTTTTTCAAAGGAGAAGTATATGTTTTTGTTTTAAGGTATCTCTTTATGTTTGTTTCTACAGTTTCTTTGGTCGCGTTGTTAAAAAATTTATGTTTATACCTTGGACCAAGGTATGTAGCTATAGCATATGTATTTATGTTATGAATGTCCTCAAATCTCATTTTTATCTCTGCTTTTAACGTATAACAAATATCCCTAGTGCTTTCATCATTTTCGGATTCATACCTGTCGATGATGTTAGATAGAGATTTAATAATGACTGAAGAAATACTTATATGAGAGCTGCTGAGTTCCCTTGTAACCTCTTCGAAGGGCTTAAGCAAAATAATAAATTTTTCTAGCAGCGTCCATTCTTCGGAATTTAATTGATTAATTTTGTTTGTATTTATGGCGTATACGGACAAAGCGTCCTTGATTTTTAGCATTCGTTCAATCAATGGATCAATTTTAATAGAGGTTGGTCAAGGCGTAACTGTATTTTCTTAAGTTCATCTTGTGCTGCAGTAGAATGGTTAAAGTGCGTCGCTATTTTCTTTGGTTTGTTTAACAAACTGGGTAGCGATTCTCACACAATTCGGTTGCCTAGCCGTTTCAATAAATTAAGCGCATGCCCAAAAAATGTTGTGGCAACAGAAAAATATTTCATAGCAACGAATAAATATGTCAAGTTTGTGCGCATGATCTGTAATTCTCCCATGCCGTTCTCCGGAGCTTGCATCTAAATACTCAGTCGCCTGGCTGGGAGCTGGCGTGTGATTTTGACACTTCATAGCGCTTGGACTGCCATGAGTAAAAATTTTGTAAAACGGTTGGCATTCCCCTTCAACCGATTGAACACACACTTGTTAAATTCAAGCTCTACACATTTTTACAATTTTGCGTAATTACAAGGCAACCAGGTTGTCTGAAACAACAAATTTCGTGAGAATTCCTACCCAGATTACTGTATCATTACATTTAAAAGCTTGTTTAACAACAAGATGTAATTGATGCGCAATGCAATCAATATTATTTGCACCTGATAAAAACATCGCCCTTTTCATATTAGACCCAGCATCTCGAACAATGCAATGAACCTTATCTGGTTCTATGTTCCATTTTTGCAACATTTCGTCGAATTTGCTGGAAATATATGCACCCGTGTGACGCTCTTCTAAAACCTCTGCTTGTAAGACTACATTCGTTTTTGTTAAATCTGAAGCAATACCATGACAAGTCAAACTGAGTAATGATATTCCGGAAGTACCATCGGTCCAAATGTCAGAAGTAAAAGAAACTTCATCTAATTTTTAAATAATGACTTTTACCTTTGCAGCGACCTTGTCATACAACTCATCGCATACTAATGATGTGAAATAAGTTCGACCTTTGGGATCATATTGAGGAGCAAGATGGTGTATGAGTCGTTGAAATCCAATACCCTCAACGAAATTAAAGGGCAAGTTTTGCATGGCAATCATTTCTCCTATTAAAATGTCAATGTTTTTGGATTTAGGATTCTCTGCATCACACAGCTTAGTTCTATCTAGACAATCAATTAATGTCACTTGCTTCATTTCTCTCTTGGAATCTTGTAAACTAGTCGGATTAGTTTTAGTTTTAACAACTTCTTCATTGTTCGCCTTGGATTCCTCCATCAATGAGTTGTACTCTAATTTATGCTGCGACATCAAATGATTTTTTAAGGACGTTGTACCACGTCCTTTCCTCGAATAGTTTTTTCGCACAACTTACACTTTGCACATTCTTCGTTTAATAAAGTGAAATAGCGCCATACGCCGCTCGTAAGTCTTCGAGAAGACATTTTTGTTTTACCTATTATTTAAAAAAAAAAAAAATATAATATGTGCCGCTATAAATGGTGGTGATCATAAATCGGAAATTCGGAATAGGTAATTAATAATTATTACACCGCTAGACGATAATCAAGTATGGATAATGGTCTCAAGCTTGGTTTTTTATTTTCAGGAATGAGTAAAATGAAAAACAAAAAGACGTTATAATAAATAATTCCTAAATTTAAGTAATTCAATCCACATTAGCAAAAAAAGTAACGAAAAGGCATTGTCTCAAAAATAATTTGAATTGAAATATGTGCATTGCATACGAAATTACGTACAAATAAGGTTTCATTTAAATACTAAAAACATAATCAAACTCACCGTGCACAGAACAAACACCTGACACCAACAGAGATTCTATTTCACTAATCAATCGCAAAAATAAACACGCGCCAATGACTCATTCACAACAACCATTACTGCTAGATATCTAGCAACTAAACGAAAAATCTAAACAAACGAAAGCACAATACAGCTCAAGCACGAACTTGTCGCGCGCGCCCATGCACTGTCGATTGTTTCTTCAATTTCGCAATATCCGCATCCGCGGATCTTTAGAGTAAAGGTTCGCATTCGCCTCCGCGGATGTGAAAAAATCGGCATCCGCGGCATCCCTAGTACCTACCTAATATATTGTAAACTACATCTACGCAGGCATAGGTTCTAAGCTGAGTTAGTCATTGCAAGGTTACTGTAGCCAGAAGATGCCCCAACAAGGCGAAATGCGTCACATTATATATTTATTTAAAATAAAATATTGTAGAACTGAACAAGTTTTTTTTATTTGATAAAATGTCTATAAATATGTATTTTTTCTTTGAGCACACGATCAGTCCGATTTTTTTGATTTGCAATCGTATTCCCTTATTATTTTTGCAGTTTAAACGATGATTCGCCAGAAGTTCGAGAGGACATCGAAAAACTATGGATAAAATGCGGGCAACAATATTACAACGAAAACGAAGCAGAGCTAAGTAAAATGGAAATAGTGGACAATATTCCAGATAATTATCCAAAAGATGTAAATCGACCAACACTTGGTTGCCGTTCCATAGTTCAAAGAAGTCTACGGGTTGTAAAGTTAATTATGAGAGAAGTTACTGACTGGAAGGAAGATGTAAGACTACATTCTCTGAAATTACTTTGGCAATTTGCACTTCATGCAGAAGAATCATTGACCCCCAAATTCATGGAGATATATCCCGATCTGTCTCGCGTCTGTAGAGATGAGGAACCATCAGTTTCGAAACAAGTACAACTAATTGAACACAATTAAATTTTTTTGAATTTACAATTTTTGTTGTAAGGCAATGCAAGTTGGTGATTTGTTGGGGCGTCTTCTCAAATATGCTGATTGGTACTCTCAAGGCATAGACGGCCTTACAAAACATGCAAATTTGGGATACTTGAAGTGCTTTTATTCCATTTACGCCGCTTCAAATGGATTCAATCGAACACACATTAACACAATTTCAGAAGTTATTAGTAAAAGAGATTTTTCACATAACTTTCAGGTAAGCCTAATTTTGTTTTTTAATTGTTTTAGTAAAATTCTATTTATGTTTTAGAATGAATTTCAAAATTATTTGCTAAAACTTACAACAGTTTTATGGGACCGGTATAAAAGCAAAAATCCTTCAATAGAAGAAGGAATAGAAAATATTAAATTGAATGATTCATGCACGGTTGAACAAAGCTTGTATGTTGTTACAATTAAGGTAATGGCACTGTCTTTCGAAAAGGATGATGACGTGATTTTCAATGATGCCAAAGCACTCCTTACCAAATTAGCAAACGACAATGAAAAAGAAGTTAATGAATTGCACGAGAAACATCTAAAACACGTTTTAAATACCATTGACGATTGGAACGTCGAGTTAGATGAACATAGTGAGCCAATTTTACTTCTTTACGGATTTATTAGGATTTGCGGGTTTAGATTAAGCTATCTTGAAGATTTAAAAATATGTATTCGATGCATTTGGTATCATGGTACCAATGAGGCAAAAGTAAAAATATTAAGTGGTATTTCCGTTGCAATGTTATCGTGGAACAAAACAATGTGCCTAGATTTTGAAAGAAATTCGAGCTTTTTAAGAGCTTTTATAGATGATTTAATTATACAGCACATTACTTGGAAACCAGGATGTGCTGCTGAATCACTAAGATCCCTCGCAACAGCAACTTTATGTTCAATGTCTGAGGGTGCATCAGTAGAGGTAAAATCTTTTTTAGCTTCAATAAAAACTTTAAAACTAATGTCATTCTATAATAGGCACAAGCAATTTTTCCAGAACTTGTTCAGTATTTTCCCAATCTTCTTGAGGATAACGCTATATCTACTAGGCTTTATGCGTTACGTTGCTTTCAAAATTTTGGAAAACTTAAAATAAATGATATAAAACAAGTTGGAAATGGTAATTTTAAGCTGATATTAAATTTCACAGACATTAACGTTACTTTTTAGCCATTTTACAACGCCTGGATGATCCAAGTCATGAGATAAGAAAATGGGCAGCACGCGTCATTAGTCAACTATCCATAGATTATCAGGAAGATCAGGAACTTGAACTTTGGAAGGATTATATAAAGCACATTTTGTCAATTCTTTCGTTACATTTTGATAGTCCGGAAATAAAATTAAGGGAGGTTTTAAAAGGTAAAATTTGTTTTGTAAAAAGGAAAAACTTCAATTTAAAATTTTTCAGATTCAGTACTTACCATCGCAAAACAGTTCCCAGAAATTGTTATTAATTATTTAAATGAAACAAGAGAACAATTTGCCGATAGTGGCGAATTAGAAGAACTTCGAGCTTTGCTCTGTCAGTGATTTTGTCTAGTTTTCATTTAATTTATGTATCGTTTAGCACCAATTTTCATTAATAAATCCTAGTCTAATATGTTGCATTAAAATTTTAAGCATCAGACACGTTATTTGCTGGAAATTGTGGTTGACCTAGGACTTTGCAAAGAAGTTTTAAGACTACTTGTTGTTTTTCGGAAAATCAATTTTGGTTCGGTTTTAGATTTCAAGTGGACCTAAATCTTAAGATGGACGCCGAATCACAGCACAGTGTAAAATGCTAGACCGGTGTATCTGCATTACGTCCTCATAATGAAAAAACATGAATTTTACAAGCAAAGTAAACGGGTGCGCGTGCAGGATGTTTCTACTCATGCATCGTTACGTAAACTGCAAAAACTGTAATCAGTCTTCATATTTATGTTTCTGATTTCACCTGGTAGTTCATTACTATTAAATCCTTTCTAAATAAGTGAATTCCTGAGAACTGTCAATTCTAAAACTTAGAAGCGTAAACTGATCATTATTTCTAAGCACATACGGTTGTCAATGACCTATGTAATTTACATATCTACTCAAATAAGTGGGAACAAGATTATTTTAAATTTTAAATACAAAGATAAGCACATTTAAACTTATTCTTTGTTTTATATTTAACCACTTTAGCGTATCTAACATATATTGCACACTCATGCTTCTATTACACTGAAGTATTACTCTCATGACGTCCTATGCCCCACAAGGAGTTAAAGGAACCAGAGAGAGAGATTACTCTCATGGATGAAGGAAATGGGTTATTAGGTTTAGTGAAGGAGGTGTCGGTGTACGCCCCACTTGAAAGTTTCGAGCTCTTATGACGAGGGAAAAATAGAAGGTGGTAAACTGTTCCACAATCATGTTGTTCTGCTTAGAAAAGATTCCCGAAATTTGACAGTACGTCCAAATTTGATTTGAGAGTATAGAGGTGGAGGCGACTTGTAGCTCTTATATCGCGTGTTGTCACGAGTCTACAAGGAATCTAGCTGACAATTTCGTTAGAACAATGGCCATGAAAATAGCGATAGAAGAGTGAGACACCACCGACATTCCGTCGATGCTCCAGAGAGTCCAGCCCCTTAGAGACTGAGGAAATATGGAAATTATATTCAAGTCTAGGCCTAATATGGGACTTTTAGATCAGCGCTAAGTCAGATGGGGTGAAATATTTCTTACATCTCTGTAGAAAACCCAAGCATTTCATCACACTTTTAGCGATTGCAAATATATGATCAGCTAAGATTGCTGGATATCTCAATACCCAAGATGTTTAGGGAGGGAGGGGTATAATCATTCTGTCGACAATTGGGTTGGGATCAAACTGGGCGTTTTTTAAGGGACAATAAACAGCATTTTGGATGCAATAAGCGAAACACGATTTGCTCTGCCCAAAGCGTGGACCTTAGAAATGTCGTTGTTTAATGATCTAAACATGCGATCTCGATTGACTTCTGTAGCATTTCCACGTGAATTCATTATAGAATCAAATGAGTAGGCGAAATCAAGGGTGCTGTCGTTGGCGAAATTATGAATACGATCGAGAGTAAGGGATAAAAGATCATTAATAAAAAGAAGAAATAAGGTTGGTAAAAGAACGGAACCCTGAGGTACACCGGCATTTATTTCGTAGCAATCAGATGTAATTCCGTCAGTTCCTACACGGATTGAGTGGTCTGACAAAAAACTCTATCCATTTAACGAGGGTAAGGTGCAGACCAAATGTTTGAAGTTTAGCTTAAAGAGCAGCATGCCAGACTCTATCAAGAGCGACGATTTCGAACTCACCAAAATTATGGGGACACTGATTCCAACGCTCAGTTAGAGCCGTTAGTAAGTCTTCGGTTGAGCGGCCAGCGTAGAAACCGTACTGGCAATAACTGATAAGATGATTATTGGTCTGTAGTTAGAGGGGTCGCATGCCTCTCCTATTTTAAGTATCGGCTGGACCTGAGCAAGTTTTTATGCACTTGGAAACATTCTTGTTGAATATGACAGGTCCAGTGGCTTTGGACACGTCTAGTTTCGAAAGTACCCTAGGTCTTCGGTTGAGCGGCCAGCGTGGAAAACGTACTGGCAATCGTAGATAAGATGGTTCTTTTGTCTACTAGTGCACTGTGATGGAGATGGAAGTGGCTGCGATGAAAGTGGCAAGTACGAATTAGCAGCAAACAAGTTGGCCTTGCCCAATGCGTCAGTAAAAACATTCCCATTATAAATGAGTGGTGGTGTTGACGAACAGGTGAAATTGTTCTTTACGGTTTTTACTGGAGACCAGAAACCCTTAATACCCCTTTGAGTAGAAATTGAACTTTGCCCGACTGTAAGCCAGAGACAACCTTTACTTAGTCACGTACGCCATTTGATCTGAGTGCGCTTGTCAGTTTATTTGTGGCAGTTGTAGAAGTAAGTGGTTGTAAAGTAAATTTTTAAAATGTCGTAAATGGAGTATAGCGCGGTAATAAAGTTCTACATCTTTTACAACAATAAAAGATTGATCTAAGCTATTCCGCTGGGGACGAGTGTCACTAGAATATGATCCACGAGAAGGTGGCCCTGTCACAGTGACTACTGGAGAAAACGTAAAATTAGTAGAAGTTGTTTTAAGTGACCGTCGACATAACCTTGTAGGCATGACAAAAATTAGCGCAAGATGGGTGCCTAAACTTCGCAGTGCTGTTCAAAACCAGCGACGCGTTGAATGTTGTCAACAGTTTTTATGCGTTATTGAATCTATTTTTACAGGAGATGAAACAATGGTCCTTTATTATGGCCCAACATCCAAAAGGGATTCGATGGAATGGCGCCGGAAAGAAGAACCAGCCCCGAAGAAAGCAAAAGTCACCCAAAGCACTAAAGAGGTAATAGCTACAATTTTTTGCGATTGTGAAGGGATTCTCTTAATACATTTTAAAGAACGAAACACCGTTATTAATAATTGAGGCAAGCAATCATTGAAAAACAGTGGGGAAAGATGATGTGCACACTGCTGCCATTTCAAAGGCTACTGTATGAGAATGTAGCTTCATTGAAATTGATCATCCCCCTACAGTCCGGATCTCGCCCCAAGTGACTACTTTCTATTTGCAAAATTGAAGTCTGACCTACGAGGGCAAAAATTTAATGACGACGATGAAATTAAACAAGCCGTTTTCGATTATTTTACAGGCAAATATTCAGCGTACTTTTACAGTGGCCAGATCGGGAATTTATATGCCTGGAAGGCTGCTTCCATGTTTTAATGGCTGCGAAACAGTCATTCTTGAACCAATTGGTGTTAGTTGCTTTGGTGTTTTTGAAGCTGTATAGAAAAGCAATCAGAACAATCCAGCTCTCTGAGATATTTATTAAGTCCCGCCCAATCAGTATTTTTATAATGCTACACTAATCTTTAGGTTTAGGCTAGTGTTTGTCAGAGAGGAGGTGGAGATTTGAGCGGAGATAAGACAGTGGTCCGAATTGGCCAAGGGAGCAGTTATCGAAATCGAGTACTTATCTGGATGCGATGTTAGAAATAGGTCCAAAAGATGTGCGTTGTGTATCATGAACACGAGTCAAACACTCAACCAGTTGTTGTAAATTAAAGGACATCCATATCGGAAGACCGCTTATCGAAGGAACACACAGTGTCAGTGTCAGATATATTCGGGCTGCGGTATAAAAAACAAAAGTAAATAATGTTCCGATAGAGTTTTAACCAGAATGGGAGCTTCTTGTTGGTTTATTTCTATTACATGTGTTTTCTTGTTTTGAATGTGCTTACAAATCTACCAACATAAGAACACAATTGGCGGCAATTTGAAATCTTTTAAAATCGAGGTCGAAAATTTAATCAAAAATGTTTTAGATCGGCGCGATCGAATGGATATAAGAAATACTTTAGAACCTCACATTAAGACAGTGATTAGAATTAAAGAAAGAAAAGCTTTGAAACATAAAGTTCCCAAAGTCGTCATGTTGCTAAGTCCGAAAAAAGTCAATGAACTGTCTGAGTTTGCCTTTTAGAGGTCAATGTAATGTACTTATAGGGTAAAGGATGAACATACAAAAGTGCTTCACTTTGCGGCAAAGTAATTTTGACAGGCGTTTCCGTCTATAGTTATAAGTCATTGCTCTTCTCTTACACCACACACTAACACTTGGCTTTAACGTTTTATACGTTGATGCTAAGGCTGAAAATATCCGGATATTTGGCTCAAATCCGGATCCTACTATCCGGGTAATTCGAATCTGTGTGAATCCGAATCCAGATCCGAACTATCCGGATCCAGACTAAGCAAAAAAGGTTGAAAATTTGCTCTACATTGCAAAGTGGAAATTTCATGTAGTTTTTTCGATAACATTTTCATTTTCATAATGAAATAATGCAATCTAATTGAAAGTTTCAAGTTTCTTTGCTTAGTCTGGGTCCGGATAGTACGAATCCTCACAGATTCGAAGTACCCGGATTTGAGGAAACCAACTTTTTGCAGATCCGGATCCAATTTTCAGCCCTAGTTGATACCTCATATTTCTCTTTTAATTCTGTAACCACGATTTGCTGTATTTTATTTCGCGACTTCGCGCTGGTGTTTTCGTCAATTTCTCTCCGCCAGTGTCATCCCGATCCACTTCCACCGCATCTACGGTTAACAATTTTGGCACCACCTGAACTGTATCGGAATGGGAACAGAGAACAAAAAGACTTGGCAGCAAATACTCATCTTCATCAAGCGACCATACTCCATTCCTTCTTAAGGGCGCCCCTCATAATGCCAACGTTTCCTGGGTACATAGCTTTTTTTCGCGGAATTTCGCATTCATCCCCGTTAGCTGCCTGAAGTTACTCTCGGAAGCAAGGAAATTCAGCAACTTCAAGATCTGCATCCCGAACAAGTATGTGTGGCTCATAAGTAACCCCTCCAGCAAAATCTTCACTCTCGGGACTATCGAAATTTCTAAGTGGACTAAGAAGTATGATAAGTTTAACCCTAAGCCCTCTGCATCTAACCCTAAATTAAATACCAATAAACCAAATCCCAATAACTATGCCAGAGGTAATTTCAAACGACCTTCTCCCATACCTAAATTTTAATATTCAGCCTAATCGTAAGAACCTTAGCACTAGTAGTATCATAATCTCTCATCACTCTTCCGCACCTCTAACCTTTAGCCCTAAACCTAGTAATCCAAACTCCAATTGGCAGCTCAACTGGGAGTATTTCCAAACTTTAATCTAAGTACCCCAGTAAAGTATCTTAACTTTATATATTCTCACACCCTAAACCCCTCTGTTCCATTTACACCGAAGCCCTCGAACACGTCCATCCCAGCCGACAACCCTACCACCACTGTTTTGAGTTCTCTATATCCAGCGCATCCACCTATCCACGCACTCCCAACTTCTTCTGTCTGCCTACCTAACCACAAGCCATCATCTTCCGACCACCCTACCACCTCTGCTTCGATTTCCGTCTGTCCCACCCCTCCTCTGTATACACCAAACCTTGCACCAGCTACTTCCTCCGCATGCCCACCTAATTGCAAGCCATCATCTTCCTTCACTATTGCCCCATCTCAAAGTACTTCTACCTCCGCTAATCCGCCACTTCCGCTAACCAATACTCCTTCATCCCAACATCACTCATATATCGATTCCATAATCCCACCTACAATAAAATTGACTTTGCGTTCAGCGGATTCCAAAGATGTACGAACTTCCTCTGTATTGACGGTAAAACCAGCACCTACGTCATGTTAAGTATACATCAAGATGGCCTGCCACAGACCCAACAGTCTTACATCAACTTTTCAGTAAGTACCATGAATCATTCAATATCCCTTCCCATAAGGTTTCAGAAGATCTATCCACCTATACTGCGTACGTCAGTTCTTTTCGCATTTCCCACCTCCAAAAAAGTCGCAACGACTCCTTAAACTACTTTCGCCCCCCCCCCTTCTCTATTTCTGACTTACCCCCCCCCCCCCCTAATGCAAGTACCTCTGCTTTCTTAACTCCCACAAATTCCCGCACAACATCTTTGCCTTAACTGAAACTTATCTAACACCAGGAACTCTCGACAAAGAACTATTCCCTCCAAACTATACTATTTTCCGCGGGGTTCTCATAGCTGCTCACAATCGTTATGATGCCAACCTGCTTCAGACCTCCGAATCGACATTATCAGAATTTGTATGTATCAAATTAACACTGAATAAGTGTCTTCTGTACATTCTTTTTTGTTATATTCGTCCCTCTCAACCTCTAGATGCCTACGAGCCCATAATTGAAGCGATCGACACCATGCTTGAGAACGCTAACGCCTCCGGTGAATTTATTTTACTGGGTGACTTTAACCTCCTCCGTATTCAATGGTCATTGTTTGAGGACTGTTCACACTTTGTCCCCCTGAACGCCTCTTTCGCCAAAGAAGGCTTTTTTACAGATCAGCTCTCCGTTTCTGGTCTCTTTCAAGTTAGCGGAGTCAGGAACTTTCTGGACAGACAATTAGACTTAATCTTTTCCTCAGACCCAGTTAACTCGGCTGTCGTGGAAAGCAACCAAAGAGGTGCGACAAAGAATTACGTCACCAGCTTCATATCTGACCCAAAGCGTTTTTATAACTTTATTAATTCCAAGAAGAAATCCAATGGTTACCCTCCACCATCAAGCTCGGGAATATCCTCTTCGTCTGATCCTAAAGCCGAAGCGTAGCAAAGAAGGTAAATAAAAATGTCGTTAGAGGAAAATTTGATAGAGTTTGTTAGAGTAAATCCTTGTTTATACAATAAAAGAGACAGGAATTACAAAAATAACAACAAAAAGGATAAAATATGGAAGAATATTAGCGAGCAAATGGGTATTCCAGGTATTTCTGCATATTTTAAAGAATAAAAACAATTCTTTCATTTTATGATTTGTTATGGTAATTGTTATTTATTAAGTAAAATAGATGTATTCATTTTTAATTCTTTTGTGATTAAGATATAGCAATTTCTAACTATTTTGTGATTAATTTATAGTCATTTTCAAGTTTTTCGTGTAACGGTTTTAGTAATTTTTAATTTGGGAGAGTATTAACGAAAAAAAAATTATATTACAGTAGCTTAAGACTTATGAAGAAGTAATTCCGAACCTGTCATTGTGTTATGATCGGCTCCAAATCATCTGTTTTGACAGCAGGCGGCTTCGGCTTTAAATTCGAAGTAAAAGCTGAAGCCGCTATTGTATCATCGCCTTAAGGTTATCCTAAGGACTCTTTGCACACTTCTTCAGTAAATCTTTCAGCGACAATTCCCTATAACCTGACCTTAGCATGATGCATGCCATGCATCTAGTTCTACCACTTACTTTGCTTTTCCGCCTCTCGGTCACTCAAGGGGTTTTCCCTCAATTATGGAAAAACTCTTATATTATTCCCATCTTCAAAAAAGGCTGCTAGAACGATGTATCCAACTATAGACCCACTGATAAATTATTATCCATACCTAAAGTATTCGAAAAATTGGTCTATGATTCCATGTTCTTCCACTGTAAGTCTATATCTCTCTTCCAGCATGGCTTCTTCAAAGGAAGATCTAGAACCACCAACCTTACCGACATCGTTTCCAAAACACTATGTGCCCTCAGCTATTAACTGGTGCCATAGACTGCCCTTCAATCCTGCAATCTTTACCTATCTATATCAATCCCCGCAACCTTAGGTCCACTCCCCTTTTCCGACTCAACCGCCATCGCACGAACTACGGTGAACGCGAACCAATTACCAAGATGCTACGAAAAGTCAACGACCTTTCCTCCTTTGACTTTCATCTCAGTAAATCATCCCTTCATATTGTAGCTTTTTTTTATACGATGTTGCCAAATCCTAGGGGACAACCCTTTGATGCGTTAGCATGGTTTTGGCCGGAAGGGAATTAGGATAAGGGAAGTGAGGAAACTTTAGTCTTGTTTTGCATTGCTGCGAGCTAGACAACAGCCCAGAGACGGAGTGGATTATTTTAATTTCTTAATAAAAGCTCACGGGGAGACCTGGTCTCAAACCCGGTGCCCATAGAATCTTGGTCGTGCGGCTCAACGAATTGATCCAACTCCGTCTCCTTATACTATTTATTATGACTTATCATTTAGTATTAGTATTATGTTATAGCTTGTATTTTTTTTGTATTATTATGTTATAGTTTGTATTAAGCTTAAATAAATTTCAAAAATAAATTTCTGCACGCGTTAGATTACTCATCGAGGTATACGCTGTGCCAAAGTATACATAATGTCTGACAGTCAGGCGGCACTCAAGGCTCTCTGAGGTCCTACACCTTTGAGTCTAGAATTGTCTGAGACTGTCTCAATGCACTCAAAGGACTGGCTCAAGGCAACAGCATCACGCTGGCCTGGATACCGGGCACGAGGGCATTGAAAGCAATGAGAAGGCGGATCACCTGGTAAAAAAAGGTGCAGATTCTCATTTCATCGAACCCGAGCCATTCTGTGGCTACTCAAAAAGTCGCTATGCGCATCAGGTCATGGGAGGACGAATTCAAACACTCACACTGGACAGATACTCCAGGGTTGAGAAAAGCAAAGAGGTTCATAACCTTCTTAAAACAGAAAACGGAAGCGCTGCTCTCACTCAGCAGACCAGAATTAAGGCTTATTCAGGACTTCTAACTCCTGTACTGTTTTTCGTTGATATAGTCTACTTAGTCGTATACCGTTTGGGCAGAATAAAATGCAGGCACAAGCAGGTATTTTATCTAAAAATTTATTAAAAAGTGGAGATACAACATCTGTGCACTTAATCATCGACATATACGTAAGGGAATCTCCATTAGTTTCTTCCTCGTAGGTAACGGCCGTAAATACGGTTGGTCTCTTGCATTGTGACAAACCCTTTTTCATCTTAAAACGGATGGAGAGAACACACCCTACAAATTAAATATGACATTTCTGTTCTGACAATTGAAATTGACAGTACTTGATTATAAGGAACCCGTTCCATCATGGACTCCATGAAGGCCAGACGTGTTTTGGACGGACCGCTCTGCAAATTAAATCAAGTTTAATTTGCTAGAGCGGCCATGTTGGCGAAATGCGTGGGGTCATTTTGGAGTGACGTCGGAACTCATAAAAATAAAATACTTTAAAATTACACAAAAACAAGGGAAACTAAAACATATCGAAATAAAAACAAGTGAAATTAAATTAAAAGGAACCCAAAAATAAGTGATACTGAAACATAGAAAAAAGTGAAGAATTTAATTTACCGTTACTGAAATAAAATTGAAATATACTAAAAAAAAGTGGAAAAATTAAACTATTCTAAACAATGAAACTAAAACATATCGAAACAAAACAAGTGAAATTAAATTTAAAAGAACCCAAAATAAGAGAAACTGAAACATAGAAAAAGTGAAGAATTGAATTTACCGTTACTGAAATAAAATTGAATTATACGTAAACAAGTGGAAAAAATTAAACTATTTCAAAACAAGTCAAGAATAAAAGTTACCAAAACCTAATAACAACTAAAAACAAATTAAAATAAAATACGAATAAAATGGAAAATCCAAAATAACATAAAATAAACGCAGCCTAAAATTCATATGAAATATACAAATATAAGAATCTAAAAACAAAATTTATAAAAGCATTCATTGCAACACTGTTTGGCGTTATACCCTAGTTGGTCGAGCCAGGAGATTGGGGACTCCAGCTGCGCTAGAGCAGCCCACAGTCCTACGATCTGAAAACAATAGAAGAAGAAGAAGAAGATTATAAGGAACGAGTGGGTTTTTCGAGTAAAGTTTAGATTTATTATAAACTCTTAATAACATAATTAAATTTCATTATTAGGTAGGAAATCATGAACTATTTAACGAATGTTGGAAGCAGTGTCATTAAAGGAATTTTGCATTCAGCTTACCGGCCAGGAATTGCGGTATTTACTTCATTCACATGTCGTTTTTGTTGTATAATTGGGAATAATTTTAGATACAGCAAGTCCGATACAAATATGCTGACTGGAAAATGATAAGGGACGTCAAGAGGAGAAAATGTGTAAGCCAATATGCCAAAGAAAGGTTGCGAATTAATTCTTTAAGAAAAAATGATATTTTGCCTTTGGAATTGCGAGAGATCGCCAGTGCAGAAATTGCTGCATTGCCGAGGGATTCTTGTTTAAATCGAGTCCGTGAGAGATGTGCTTTTACGTCTCGACCTAGAGGGATAGTATTCCGTTGGCGGTTAAGTAGAATTGTTTGGAGACATTTGGCTGATTACAATAAAATATCTGGCGTACAGCGTGCTATGTGGTAGCTTTATATTTAGCTCAAAATAAATTAAATTTACAAATTTGATCATTTTTGTGATACCTTTAAAATTTATTTACTAGGTAAGTATTGAACGATATACAATTCATATATCCCAAACTTATATGTTAGGTCTGAAACATACCTAAAGTAAATTTAATATAGTATTTTTATTTAGTCAGTAGTAGAGATGGGTCAAGTACGACGGATTCGTTATTCTGGTGGCTACTAGAGCTTCGTTCAAGCTCATCTCACAGCAAGCTAGCAAGTGAATGACAGTCATGAGTCAGAATAAGAAGGTACTTCCAAATACGGGTCAGAGTTCAGACTAATTTCTGTCTTCGCCTATGAGTATGGTATGCTCCACTCATTCACTTCAGGACATAGTCCGACAGTACTGGATCAAAATAGTTTACCAAGGACCCGTACACGGTGTTTTTTTTTTATGAGTTGGGCATGGTTTGAGTGTAATTGTAACAGCTGGCTGATGGGGCTGCTTAGTGGGTGCGATAGACGGACTGATTGCCGTAAACTGTGATGTCATGGCACTTCACTCGCTTGCTGTGTTGGGGAATCTTAGAACATAAAACTTAACAGGAATGGCATTATCACGTATAATAGAGAAAGTTAAGGGCTCTGAGTTGCGAAGATTACCGACCAATAATCAACTTATGAGAAGATTTTAGAAAAAATTGTTCATGAACAACTGAACGATTATTTTAATTCAAATAACATCCTTATCGAAAACCAGTCGGGATTTAGGAAACATTCTTGTGAGTCTGCGCTAAATCATGTAATCATATATTGGAAGGAAAAGATAGCAATCAACAAGAAGGTCATTGCAGTATTTTTAGACCTCAAAAGGGCGTTGGAGACAATCGATCGGGATACTCTCATACCGAAGCTTAAGTGCTATGGTGTTAGAAATGTTGAGTTGCGGTGGTTCAAGCCATAACTTGAAAATGGAACACAGAGAACGTCCATCAACAGAATGCTGCGGGAGTCTTTGACAACTAAATATGGTGTTCCTCAAAAGTCAATACTTGGGCCTCTTCTATTTAATATATATGCGAATGATATAAATAGAGTACTTCGCAATTGCAAGATTGTACTTTTCGCCGATAAAGCTCTTTTATTTGCTGCTGGACAGACCTTGTTATCTGCGAGAGGGAAATTCGAGAAGATCTAGGTGAATTTGACGTCTGGTGTAAGGCTTATAGATTGAAAATTAATGTTTACAAAAATTAAGCGTATGGTGCGAAAGGAGTAATATTATTTGAATTTACACATAAACAATGAAATAATTGATCAGGGTAGCGATTCTCAGACAATTTGGTTGCCTAACCGTTTCAATAAATTAAGCGCATGCCCAAAAAATGCTGTGGCAACAGAAAAATATTTCATAGCAACGAATAAATATGTCAAGTTTGTGCGCATGATCTGTAATTCTCCCATGTCGTTCCCCGGAGCTTGCATCTAAATACTCAGTCGCCTGGCTGGATGCTGGCGTGTGATTTTGACACTTCATAGCGCTTGGACTGCCATGAGTAAAAATTTTGTAAAACGGTTTGCATTCCCCTTCCACCGATTAAACACACTCTTGTTAAATTCAAGCTCTACACATTTTTACAATTTTGCGTACTTACAAGGCAGCTAGGTTGGCTGAAACAACCAATTTCGTGAGAATTCCTATCCAGGTTACTGAGGTTAAATATCTAGGAGTTGTTGATTTTAATGTAACATTCAAGCAGCATATAGATTTTATAGTTTAGAAAATTTCTAAAAAGATTAAAAGGTGTACTTTGAACAAGGTAAGATTGGCAATAAAATCCTTCAGCTCATATTAATCACCGGGAGATAAAAAACTATGGAACAAACTCGCCCTACTTTTTAGAGCGTGTATAAAGTTCAGTTACACTTCTAAAAACTGGAAAGTGGCAAAGGACGTATTTCTACCCAAACCAAACAAGACTGACTATAGCACATCGTATGCTTATAGACCAATTAGCCTTATCTCATTCTTACTGAAAAGTCTAGAAACACTCATAGAATGAGAAGTAAGGAAACGTATAGGCATAAACCAAATATCAAAATGTCAACATGCATATATGAAAGATAGATCGATTGATTCCGCTTTACATAGCCTACCTAGTACATCAAGTGGAAAAGACATTGATGTACAAAGAAGTAGCGTTAGATTGCTTCATTGACCTAGAAGGAGCCTTCAACAATGTCATAATCGATAAGATTCTCTATAGGTTGAGGGAAAAGGGGAGAGATCACAGTATAATCAAGTGGATCAAGTCCATGCTGGAAGACCGAATCATAATTAAGAAGCTTCGGAAATGAACAACTGCCGTCGCGGGTAAATAGAGGAACTCCACAAGAAAGGATTCTTTCACCATATGACTGATAGTGATTGATGAACTACTTGAAGCCATATCGGAGAAAGGTCTCTACGTAAGTTGTTACGCGGACGACCTAGCGATAGTAGTCAGAGGTAAGTTTGAAGAAAATGCGGGATACTTATTCCAAGAAGTAATAGACACGGCAACCTCTTGGGCGCAGGATTGTGAACTAAAGATAAACCCAAATAAAATGGAACTCTGATGCTTTACCAAAAGACATAATTTAAGAAAGATAGTTCCCCATGCATTGGTTACACTTTAAAGAATAATTCCAATTTCTGGGTGTGCTGATGGAGGTGAAACTAAATTATGCGAGGCGCCTACACGAAAAGAAAAACAAAGCGATGAGAGCTTTCTGGACGTATAGAAATACTATAGGTAAGGTATGGGGACTATCACCCTATATTATAAAATGGATATACACATGTGCAATCAGACCCATGATAACACATGGAGCGATAGTCTGGTGGAAAACGATGGAGGTGGGTAGAAACCAAAAGATTATGGACTAGACCCAACGTATGTGCTGTTTAGGCATAACAGGGACTACTAGGTCAACACCGACAAGGACCTTGAAGGTCATTCTAAATATTACTCCACTGGAATTCTATGTTAAACAAGTAGCACAAAACTCGGCTATATGTCTACGTATGAATAAACTGTGGAAGGTAAGGGTAATGCAAACCTAACATGAGAAGATCGTCCGAGTAGAGTAATGGAAATACTGAGGAAGAATTGTTGTATGCGAAGAATCTATCTGATTAACTAATTGATAAATGTGTTATTTATGGAGGTACTATAAAATAAATGGTTAGGGAATCCCACAGGAAAGTATAAAAATTAATTATTCATTTCTCACCCATAATGTACAAGCAGTTTTCACGTTCTGTATAGAATCTACAACGCAAACAGGGATGCTTGCTGTGCTGATTTACCAACTTCTTCTGTAATAAGAAGCGGAATTGTCAATTTGACACATTTAATTTGACAATTCTGCTAAATCGGTCTCCTGTTTGTCACTCATCGTGATTTATCTTCACATTGCTTGTAAATTAACAGCAATGATTTATAACTTAAGCGAAGAATTTGTGAGAGAAGCATTAAACAACAATGATAAGTTAAAGGAGAAATCAAAAGAGATATCATGTGGTAAGGAAATATGTTCAAAAGTTGAAATAAATATAATGCGGTATTTTATTAGATATTGTGCAGCAGAAATATGATATCTGCCAATTTTTGGAAAAACTTGGTTTTGCTCTTACGTCGGAAAAGGTAGAAGAACGGTCACAAGGCACCAAACTATTTTCAGAGACCCTGTCTAACTTACCTTCAGATTCTTTAAACGAAGCGCAATTGAAACTTATTATAAACTTTTTTTGTGACCGAATAAAAGATCATCACAGCGTATTACCCGCAGTCCTTGATGGTATCATTGCTCTTCAAAAAATGCACATCCCGGAAGGATGTACTGCAAAATTGTTTCATAATTTATTTCAATACGTTCCGTGTCAAAGTCAAAATCGAGAAGACAGAGAAAAAATATTCAACATCATAAAATCTGCTGCAGAAGAGCATCACGAAGGTATTTGTGTGTAGCGACACCTAAATAAACCAACGTTTTGTAATTTTAGAACTAAAACCAATGGGAGCTGATTTCGTATATGGAGTAATATCTGCTATTGATGGGGAACGGGATCCCCGCAACCTGAATTTCGTCTTTGGTTTTATGCCGATATTTTTGCAAAAGTATCCTCTATACCACTTGTCGGAAGAAATGTTCGAAGTTTTTGCTTGTTACTTCCCCATTGATTTTCAACCAATAAAAAATGAAACATCTATCTCAAGACATGGACTAGCTAACAAATTAGCTGACTGTTTGGTTGCATCATGTGATTTTGTGGGCTGGACAGTAAATTTAATAGCAGAAAAACTGGATAGTGATCTCAAAGTTGCCAAATGTGATTCATTGGAACTACTGGTAAGTGTATACTAGTAAATAAGACAATAACGTATACGTTACATATTTAACATTTTGTTGTAAACATAGTATCACATAGGGAAGTACTTGATTTGTACAATTTTTATATTCGCTTACAAAGAAAAGTCTATCTGATCTTATCGGATACTGCAATGGCTATTTCAAGGCAATACGCTGTAATATTTGGTATATTCAATGATAATAAATTAAATGCATGCCCCTGCTGCTTTCTAGTTAAAAAGTAACAAGTTTATCTTTTACTGTTCCAAATTTAATGCGTCGTTAGCAGTAACGTTTCCAGATGCTGAGGGCCCAAAAAATGGGTATTATTTGAATATAATGTCAATAAACATAAATACATTTTAAGTTGGTAGCTATTTTATTTTAAATTATCAGCAAATGATTACACTACCCTACAAGATTTTGTCTCCGGACAATGTATAGTTGTTTCCGAAGTAATTTTTCCCGCTGAAACCAAATCCGGGCTCAGAATTGCTCTATCACGTCAGGTTTTTTTTTTACATTTTCCACCGTTTGTGGAATAGTACAAGTCTTCCTCTTTGAAATGCCGTTGAGTTTGCTCATATATGTTTTCTTTCCGCTGAGATATCACACTTTGAAATTTTATTGTATTGAAAAGTAACCATAACGTTTTCGTATGCCGCGAAATTCATGAACATGAAAATTTCATTATGCGATATCTCGGCGTAAAAAAAGATATTTGAGGAAATCAACGGCATTTGAAAGAGGAAGACTTGTACTATAAGATCTCACACACGATTTTTTGAAAAAATAAAATTCGCAGTGCTACATAACCTAAAATATGTCGAAAAGCGGTTTTTGCACTTTTAGGTTAGAATATCTCAAAAAACCTGTCGTGATAGAGCAATTCTGAGCCCAGATTCGGTTATAGCGGGAAAAATTACCTCGGAAACAATTATTCATTGTCCAGGGGCACAAATTTGACAAAATTTTGTAAATTAGTGTTATTCGTAAGTTGGTGCCTCTTAGTTCGATTTAAAAAAACATTTATTTAAAATATCATCGATTTATTGCTGGGACTTCAATATTAATATTTAGCAAAATACAGTAAAGTAATAATAAATAGTGAAGTTTCAAGAAATGGTCGTCACTAATAGTAGTAAAGATCGAATTATAATTACAAAGTTCGGAAATGAGCAACTAAGCGCGGGTAAATAGAGGAACTCCACAAAGAGGGATTCTTTCACCATTCCTGTGGCTGATAGTGATTGACGAACTACTTGAAACCCTATCAGAGAAAGGTCTCCACGTAACATGTTATGCGGACGATCTAGCGATAGTAGGCAGAGGTAAGTTTGAAGAAAATTTGGGATACTTACTTCAAGAAGCAATCGACACGGCAACCTCTTGGGCGCAGGATTGTGGACTGAAGATAAACCCAAATAAAACGGAACTCTGCTGCGCCACCAGAAAACACATCGGAAACACGAGATTAACCTTAAAGAATGAGGCCAAATTTCTGGGTTTGCTGATGGACAGGAAACTAAATTGGGTGAGGCACCTACACGAGAAGAAAAACAAAGCGGTAAGAGCTTTCTGGACGTGTAGAATTGCTATAGGTAAAGTATGGGGACTATCACCCGATATTATAAAATGGATATACACATGTGTAATCAGACCAATAATAAGGCATGGCGCGATAGTCTGGTGGGAGGGCTGCCAGGTCAACACCGACAAGGGCCTTGGAAGTCATTCTAAACATTACTCCACTAGAATTCTACGTTAAGCAAGTGGCACTCAACTCTGCTATACGTTTACGTATGAATAAACTGTGGAAGAAAAGGGGAATGCAAACCCAACATGAAAAGATCGACCGAGTATTTAATGGTAATACGATCAAGAGACTGTTTGAGGAAGAAGATTGTTGGGACTTCAAAACGGATAACCCAAATTTAGAGGCAATCTTCAAAACGCAGTTCCCGACTAAAAGTGAATGGATCAACAATGGGGTGATCCAAGAAAACACTTAAGCGATTTACACAGACTGCTCAAAATGCGAGCGTGGCTGTGGTTTTGGAATATCGTGCGAGGAACTTAACCTGGAGTTATGGTGAGGGGTAAACGACTCCTCCTCGGTTCTTCAATGTGAAATCGCAGCGATAGAGATAGGAGCTAAACAGCTAATAGAACGGGAAGTAAGATCCTCTAGGATTGCAATATGCACGGATAGCCAGGCGTAAATCAACTCCCTAACTAACGCCGAGGTAAGATCCAAAACGATAGAGGGATGTAAACAGACCTTAACGCAGCTAGGGAGACAAAATGATGTCACCCTAATATACGTACCGGGGCACTGTGGTATCCCAGGAAATGAAAAAGCAAATGATCTGGCGCGGAGAGGCGCAAATGAGGACACTCCAATAATGCTCAACCTGAGCATACCCATCCAGGAAATTAAAAAAGAAACCATGGAATGGGTAACGAGGAGGCACAAGGAAAAATGGGAGGGATCCGATATCGCCGGACATACAAAGGCGTTTTGGGGAACTCTCAATGCACATGAATCTGAAAAGATCATTAAGCTTAACAAAGGCAAACTGAAACTTCTTGTTGGCCTTGTGACAGGACAATGGGAAGGGCGAATACTAGTCTATGCAGGGGATGTGGGGAAGAAGACGAGACCGTATTACATGTTCTCGGCCAATGCCCAGTCCTAACGCAAAAAAGATCTAGAATCTTAGGAACATACTACTGCGAAGATTTAGCAAAATTTAAGAAATCAGGTTATAATCGAATTATCCAATTCGTTACGGGGATCAGTTGGCTCGACAGTGATCTTTAGGGTACGTTGCCGAGCAGGGGGCGTACAACGGGCCACTATAGGCCTCAGTGCATTAAGACACACATCTTTCCCCCCTCGAAAACCAACCAATCAACCAATAGTAGTAAATTCTTAGGACGTGGATATTTTGTTGTACTCACCAATTTACGCAGCGAGGGGGCACACTGCTACTTTAGCACGGGTAAATTAAATTAAAACGCCAAATTAAACAATTCAAAAGCAAATGAAACTTTATTTAAAACTCCTAACTATACAACACGGTAATAGTTAGGTAAGTATACAAATTAAGCGACTTTGAAACAAAATTCCGTTTGTACTGAACGGCGGACTGTAGTCTACTCGCCACGCTAAACAGCTTAGTCAGGGTAATCGGAGATAGAGCGATAAAGCAAGAAAGTGCACTTTACCATTGAGCATATTGGAGCAATAAAGTAATGAAATTAATGACAACGTCAATGTAATATGAAACAAAGATTTGATTATGAGAAAATTAATGTGACAAGATGTTTACTCAATGGGTAATTAACGTGAATACCGTGCTGTGTGATGGCTGTGTTTGCATCATAACAATAACCTTGTAGGCTACTCTTCTGTGTTAAGTTTTGGTAACGATCCTCTGACGACTGCCAACCTATTTGCGGACTTTTTTAGAACTGCATTTTTCGCTACAGACTATGATACTAGAGATAACTATTTTACTCATATGACGAGGCTTGCACCGACTACCTTGGAAACCAAAGACCTAGTGTTTGACGAGGATACTGTCCTAAAGTATATTTCTAGTTTGACTGATAGTTTCTCGTGTGGTCCTGAATGTATCCCTGCTTGCTTTGTAAAAAACTGTCACATGTCCCTAGTTTATATACTTTATTATTTATTTAACTTATCTATTTGTTGTGGTGTTTTTCCGAAATCCTGGAAAGTACCTGTCATCATTCTAGTACATAAGAATGGAAGAAAATGTGACATATCAAACTATCGCCCCATTGAAAATTTATGTTGTATTGGTATTGGTATTTTTAAAGCTCTGGTGTGCAATTTTCTTAACTTCCACTGCAAACCTTTTCTGGGTTCCTTTCAGCATGGTTTTATGAAAGGTAGATCTACGACTAACTTGCTGGAATTCTCTAATTGCTGTATTTCTGCCATTGAAACTGGCAAGCAAGTCGACTGCATTTTCACGGATGTTAGCAAGGCTTTTGACAGAATTAACCACAGTGTTCTTGTTCGTGAGTTATCTTTTCTAGGGTTTCCATCAATTTTCGTTAATTGGATTCGCTACTATCTGTCTGATCGCACGCGACGTGTTCTATTTCTACACTTTCTAATGATATTTATTTCATCTCCGGTGTTTCTCAAGGTAACCATCTAGGGCCATGGGTTTTTTACATTTACATCAACAATGTATCCTTAATTAGATTGGTAAGATTTGCCCTTCGCGGCCTTCCTTGGATCGATCCTCTTCGGCTGCCTCCCTACGCTGACCGATGAAAGCTTATTTCATTGGAGTCCCTTGAAACTAGACACGACAACTCCAGAATTATTTTTGCCTTCGATTGCTTGCAAGGCGCGGTTGATTTCCCCGAACTGCTGGGGGCTCTGGATTTGTCGATTCCTAGTCGCCCCTTGAGGAACCAAAGCTTTTTCCATATTCCCCACCACCGCACTAATTATTGTATGCATCTATGTCTCATCTCTTTAGTAATCAAAATTTGAATAAATAATAATAATAGGAAAACTCAGGGAAAAGTTCTCACTCATTTTCCTGTCTTTGTCATACGAGTTTGCATATCATTTTCCTACCATGAAAAAAGTTCTTAAGTGTTATTTAGAATTAGGACCAGTTCATATGGCTTCACAGGAAAATTATACAAACGTTATTTCTGCAAACTAAATAAATTTTTTTTAAAATGTTTAAACGGAATTTTATTTAGTATTTTTTCATCACCAGCAAGACAATTAAAAATTTGTGGCAATATCGTAAAGTGATTTGCACATAGACGGGCTGTGCCTTAGATTTAGATAACCAGATTGAGAAGAACATGTGTTTGGTGGTTCAGCAATACTTCTCTGCTTGCTTTTGCGATTTGTTTTATCATAAAAATCGCATTTTCGCATTAATTTACAGATTAATATTTGTAAAAGTTTTTTTTCTGACAGAGATATATGTAAGCCATGTATGTATGTCAGGTCACGGAAAGTTCAAGCGACTAATTTTAACAATTTTGAGAGAAATTTTAATGGAGGATGGCGTGCTGCATGTAACTCCTTTAAAAAAGATTAGTGTTATTAAGGAAAGCAGAAGAGCAACTATAAGAAAACATTTATTGTAAATTACTCACTAGATATGTGGCATGTAGACTAATTAAGTTTTTCGAAAAATATTATTTCTCGATTATTATATTACCTCAATTCGTTTTTGTATTCGAATATATTGGACACCCTGTATGTATATTAAAACCAGTGGATCCATAAATATATACATTTTTTTTATATTCTCTATACGTCAGGCTGTCCATTGATTTATGTTTTACGCGTTTTTGCTCACTGTGCGATGAAAGAAAAAATTTTCCTAGTCTGGACAAGATTAGGATACACCAGAAATTTATGAAATGAGATAAATTGTAGGAGATTAATGGTATTTGCATTTAAAAAACAAAAACGAGTGTGCGTGCGCTTTTTTCTATGGAAGCGAGGAAATGCGGTTACGCACCTAGGTGACCGAAGCCACCCGTGTGGCGGACTCCCTGCCCATATGACCAGGCCTTCCGGCTAAAACCCCCTTCCCCGCCTCCAGGAGCACTACCCTGGAACCGTCTAGGGTACATTACTTCGGAGTGAAGTCCTTTGAGCCTCCAACCAGGCACATACGCCAACAGGTGCTCCCTTAAGAGCACCTGCTTTCTCGCGCCCAGCCAGCAGGCCAGCAGGCGCTCTAATTAGGGAGCCCCATTGTTATCTCTTTCCTTTTGGCGAAGGATACCCCTTACGAAAGAGGCAATCCTTTGCCAGAGGTCCACTCTCTTCAGCATGACCCCGTCTATATTGTCCGGGGTTCGCCCGTTTCCACTTCCAGCTCAACACTCTCCGCTCTCCAACGAACACATTCGAAGAATGTGTGGAGAGCGGAGTCCGATGAGGGGTCGCAGTATACACAGCACGGGTTCGACACCTTCCCTATACGGTGGAAGAAGGCCCAGACATGCCCATGCCCGTCAGCATCTTGACGGTTTAAGCAAGTGTTTAGCTGGGAAATCACCCGAGCTGTCCGCCGGCCCCGCGACTCTCCGTCCCGCCTTTCTTGCCAGGGAGCCATGGTCTTAACACAGCCCACTCTTGCGGCCTCTCCCGTCAGAAAGGGTTTCTCCCGCCAGGAAGGGGGATGAACTGCCGCTCCCTAAGCTAAGCGGTCAATGGGTATGACCCCTGAGACCACTAGCATCGCCAATTCCGAAACCGTGCGGTAGGAGCTCACAATACGGAGCGCCGCCCATCGTTGTACCTCGAGCATACCCTTGCGGTAGCTTTTTGCAGGGTCTGAGCTCGTCAATGTTGGCCATGACAATGCTTAGCACCGCTATTACTGCAGCCGCCTTATCAGTACAGCCTTTGATCTCATCCCAGAAGGAGAGCCCAAAATCGAGGCTAATCCCCAGTATTTGATCGCGGGCCGCGATTGAACCACCATGTGACAAGGACAATCTCGGTCTTGGCAAATGCGACGCCTTACCTGGTAATGACCGCCGCGGTGTCGTCGGCATACCCAACCAACAACGACCCTTCAGGCATCTCCATGCGACTGATCCCGTCATACGTATAGTTCCATATCTCGGGACCCAGTATTGAGCCCTACGTCGCCCCTGCCGAAGAACCCTCGGTTCCAGCCCATCCTCCGTCTCGAAGGTGAGGGTGCGGTCCTTCAGGTAGTCCCTCTTTATCTGCAATATTTATAGTATATTTTAGTATAGTCAGAATTTCCGTCGCCAGAGAAACATCAATAATCGCCTCCCTTCCTCCTTGGTTGTGCAATCGTCAAATTCCCTGATATAAATCCTTGCTCTGGAGACCAGTTGTTTGACGCTGCTCGCAGATCCAACAGCGGCCTTCATCCTGACTCCGCAGCTATCGGATTTGAGATTGATTGAGACTTATCAAAGTGCTAAGCACATCAGCAGGTCCAGGTGGACGCTGGCTCCTCCCTGCTTTTTTCTAGCCTCACCCTCCGGCTAGAGAGTGGTGGGGGGGGTTGGTCGGAAAGCTCCCCTTTTCCTCTCTATCGCCGAAGCCCCCTGCTCACTCTGCCGGAGTAGTTTGGCTACCCAGGGACCTCCCCGATGGCCTCTTCCCCAGCACTGGCGAAGCCACCACGTTCGCTGATCCAACCGGAGCAGTTTGGGTTACAGAGGACTCCTTTAGTATCGGGAGACCGTCCTTGACGACTTTGGGCATCTCCTTAATGAGGCTCCTCATTTGGAGGAACCCCCTCTTTAGGCGGATTTCCACGGCCTCCAGCCTATCCTCCAGACTAGCTGGCCCCTATACTGAGGAGGGTGCCGGCGCCGAACGTGCCCGTTCCAACGGTGCTGGCAGCACCTGAAGGCATCGACAGGTGTGCTGCCACTCCTCTCCCCATCCCCTTCCAAATCCCCTCAACCGGTTGATTTGTACAACGTTCCATTCGTATCACCAGCGACCTGCCTCCGAAGGTTCCGTAGGCTTTAGGAGGAGTACTAACCTTCACGCACCAGACTTACCTAAAGATCAGAGCCGGTGTTCTCCCTGGACCTAGGGTGTGTTACTCTCTAGTGCCGCAGCTCCTCAAGGTTACGAGTGTGGCAAAGAAGCGTATTGGATTTCGAATTCCGCAGGAAGACGTTCACCTCAATCGCCAGCTAAATTATTTATATTATTAATATTCTTAAATATTCTACCGTTTATCTCCTGACCCAGAGAAAGAATTATAATCCGACAGTAGGCCCAGGAAAGATTGCCTATGCGTGCTTTAGACAAACTCCCATTTGACTTAATTTTTAAATGCCAATACTCTAAATTTTGATTTCTACTAAAGCTTAATACTGAAATGATTCCACATTGTTTCCTTATTTACTTACCTACCTACTTCCATTATGATATGATACATATTCTGTCTAGATATTATGTTTCCTGATTTGTTTTTAATTATAAGTTGATTATCTACGTGTGTATAGTTTACAGATTTTATTATATGTATTATAATTGATCTTTTGCACATATCTTATTATTCCTAGAATAATTTTCTTCACTTTAAAAAAAATCTAATGTAATTTAAATTGATATTCTTTCATTTTTTTATTTTCAGGCGAAAAGTGCAAAAATATTTCCGGCTAAGTTAATTGAATCACATTTTGGAAAAATTTGGGAGTCACTCAAAACTGTAATATTTCCAGAAATTGATGACACTGAAGTAGTTTCCTATGGATTGAATTCTTTAGAGCAGATACTTATAAATGTTTCCGTTGACAAAGATGTTAGTAAACATATTCAAACTACAATATTAGGAACAATTTTGCCACATTTAAGTGATGCACATCATAAATTGTTTAAGCCAGCGAGTTCGATTGCACTAATTTGCGTTAAAGGTGACGCATTATTTGCATCCGATAAAACTCTAAACTGCCTTCTTTTGAAAATCGAAACAGAAGAATGTGACGCTGATCAGCTTTTAAAAATATTAAAACTTATCGTTTACATTATACAAATATGTGACGAAAAAATTGAATTAGACAAAGTTAACTCTGATTTACGTGAAAGATTGCAGGAAATACCAATGAAGTATTTATCTGCTGATAATATTGTAGTGGAGTTCACGAAAGTTATTCTTAGTTATATATCGCAGATATTTGAAATCTTGACAGAGAAGAAACGGGATGCGGTGTACAGTTTTCTATTAAAAATTTTAACAAATGATAAATACCATCTTGATCTCAGAAAATCCTTAATGAGCATATCCAAATATCATCCTGAAGAGTTGCATTCTAAATGCTTGAATACTGTTTTACAAAATTTTAATAGTTTCTCGTCTGTGACCAAGGAAAAAATTCTGTCAGATATTTCAGTATTAATAGAATCGGAATTCTTTAAAAGTGTTGTCTTAAGTTTTTTTATTGAGTCGATTTTTGAACCTCCAAATACAGAAACTCAAGCAATCGCACTTCAGTCTTTAAAAATATTTTTAGAGGAAGAAGCAAGCACAGTACTTATTGAAGAACTACATTACACATACAATTTTTTAGAAAAACTAATCAATGTCACAAGAAATTATAATTTCCCCTATCCTGTGTTGACAAACATTTCCACAATTTTAAGTTTGATTGTAAAGTCTATAAATAAAGACGAACAAAAGGCAATCCTTAATAAGCATATACCCAATTTAAATTTAAACTTAGCGAGTGATTTATATTTGGCAAACGGGATCTTAAGATGTATTCAGCAAGATGTTAACATCGATCATCAGTACGAGCGAATGCTAAGTGATCTTATAGCATTATGTGTAGGTAGTGGAGATGAAACTTTAAGACAAGTTAGTCATCATTTGTTATGCAGCTTATTAAATAGATCAACTGATGACAAAAGGAACGAACACATCTTGAAAGAAATAGTCCACAAACTTGAAGCAGAAATCAGTGATAATAATGTAAATGCAGTTGAAGTTTTGGCATGGATATGTAAAGCATTAATTGTACAAGGATATCCACGAATCAACAGCAATTTTGAATTGGTAAGTAAAAGTTAAACAACTTGTAACATTTTTCTTCATTAGCTTAAGTCGAGATGAAATCTTAAATATGCTTAATATTTTAAAACATACGTAAGGGATCGGTTAGTTATGACTCCTTTTGCTTAAACGGGAACGGACACACAGGAGTTTTTTTTCTAATTGTTTAAAGCAGGGACCGAAAATAACTGTTATTTTTGAATTTTTGATCGAAAAAGTTCCAAGGAAATTGGAGTCGACAAATGAAATGAAACATATCTAGGTGATTCTCATTGAGTCATCCATTGATTTCCGACAGAATTTTTAAAATTTCGTTTTTATCCATTTCTATACCACAAAAACAGTTATTTTTGGACACTTAGAATTTTCTCTGGAAAAAAACAGTTATTTTGGACTATTTAGTTCCATTTGAACTTTTATTTTTTCAGTCTGACGAAAACTGTTAAGAACTTTTATTTTTTTCTGGCAAAAATAACTGGTCCATTTGAACTTTTATTTTTTCAGTTTGTTGAAAACAAGCACTGTTTCAGAAAAAAGAGTAAACAGGTACGGTCCCTGGTTTTAAGTCACTAAAATATATTTCTGAATTCAGTAAAGGCGGCTGACATCTTAGCACAAATAAATTTAAAGTACACAATATACCATATTATTCGAATGGAAATATCAACAAAATTTAAAACTTATTGACATTTGGAGTTTTGAAAATTTGTATGTGGTTGGAAGGAACGGAAAATTAAAAAAAAATCAAAGCCATTGAAAAAAGGAGACTTGCCGGATTTGAGGTACTGCTGTGTAATAAAACAGATGCGAAAAGTCTTAATGCTAAAAAATTACCTTACTGCTCAGTTATAAAGTCTAAAATTGCGAAATAAATTGAATGGGAGAGCTTATTTCTGTCTCTGTTATTTTCAAATTTCCCGTTAAATAAGAGATAAATCAAATTGAAGTGTCTGAATTCGCGGTGCTACATAACCTGTTATAATTACACAGGCGTGCGAAATTTTGAAAATTGTATCCCCCTGGACAATGAATAGTTGTTACCGAAGTAATTTTTCCTGCTGAAACCGAATTCGGGCTCAGAATTGCTCTATCACGTCACTTGATTCAAGTGACCATAATGTTTTCGTATACCGAAAAATTTATGAACATGAAAATTTCAAAATGCGATTTCTCGGCGAAAAAAAAGATATTTGAGCAAACTCAACAGCATTTGAAAGAGGAAGACTGGTACTATAAGATCGCAGACATAGTTTTTTGAGAAAAAAAACATCGCGGTGCTACATAACCTCAAATATGTCAAAACACAGTATTTTGCACTCTTAGGTTAAAATATCTCAATTCGCAATATCGCAATTCTGAGCCCGGATTCGGTTTCAGCGGGAAAAATTACCTTGAAAACAACTATTCATTGTCCAGGGGGCAAAACCTCGCAGGCCTGTGTTATCCAAGGCATTTTTTCTTTGCTTATTATCTTAGCAAAATGATACGAAAATGGTTCTATGGAAAAATTCATAATAGTGCCATATTCGAAATTTTCCCAATTACATTTTGAGATAGGATTCTAATTATTTCTACCTTCGTGTATTTCTTAAATGGCATTTTGTCACGCCAAACGTAGCACTGCTTGTGCATCCTTTGCTATTAGGAAATTTATGTTAATTCTGGCGGACAAAATTTTCGAATATCGGGTTATTGTGGTTTTTTTATAGAAGTTAAAAGTGTTGGCAAACGTGTCCTTAACAAGGATCAAAAGGATATTTTCGGAAATTCCTTTTTTTATCTTTTTCCGACCAAAAAATAATTATTGGCTTGTACGGTTATTTCGTTTTTTTTGGTGAAAATGAAAGATGATTTTCTTACAGTGTATAAATACTTTATTGAATTATATATTCTCCATTTTTGTTCATAGTCCGATTAAAGTAGACATTTCAATTTACAATAATTCGCATAGAGCTGTAAATTGGTACAGACTTTGGGAACATTGTTACAAATAAAATACTAAAAGTCTCCACCGATCCCACATCTGCAAAAAAGTTATTCAAGATCAAAGGTAAAAAAATGGTTTTTCCAATTTTTCTGGTAAACGGTAAGTTTTATAAAAATAAATCAGACAAAAGTTGTAGATCATGAAATTATCTACAAAAATTGTTCTTATACTTTTTTTTAAGAATCACCATTTCTGAGATATTGCGATTCTCAATCACCGAAAACAATAATATGTACGCTGAACCTCCTGTACACACCATCGGATGTTTAATATGAGTAAAAATATTGGTTTGTGTAACTTATACATACAAATTATAAGATTGTGAGAATATGCACATAAAAGAAACTCAGTCCCTAATTTCATTGGCCTGTATAACCTTGAGCAACATCTGTCTACGACTCCATTGTCCGAGTAGCGACGGTCGTATACCTACTTATTTTCTGGAAGGAATACGTGAAATACTCTTAGTGTTGAACGTTCCTTTGCAGTAAAGAAACGTGGTTATTGAATAATATTTGTTATTACGATTTGTGCTGTCTTTTAGTATTTTATTTGTAATAATGTCCCCAAGGTCTGTACCAGTTTTCATCTCTATGCGAATTATTGTAAACCTACCACTATTTTTTCGACTATTTTGACCAAACTTCTGATTTTAGCCGGCAAAACACTGAGTCAAGTCATTTTTGACGTTAAGGTTTTGCCGTCTAAAAATTTTGTAGAGACCGGAGAAAGTAATTATCCGAAGGTGCCATTTAATTTAAGCTGTAAAAGCTTCTGATGAGTTACTTATCACACTTGTATCGCATTATCTTGGTGGAACACATGTGGAACATATATGTCGAGTTTTCAAATTAAACCAAGGCGTTTCACGTGATCATGAACGGTCGAATTCGATAAAGGAGGTGGGTTGATAAGGGCCATTTTTCGCCCATTACGCACTCGAAAAAAAAGTTTCGATTTCCGACTATTTTTAAATGCATTTGTATAGTTGAAGATATATTTTTTTATTCTATGAGATTAACGTGATAAATAATATAGTAAGTCAAAAAAATTACTGTCCAAAAAAAGAGAGGTTCGCTTTTTTTTGTATATTTTTGTAGTTTTTTTAATCTTTGAATTATAATTTTTTTTAAGAAGCGTTCCATGAACCATATTAATTTTGACTCACAATGATACTACTCTTTATGAGCTTGTAAATGAGTACTTATTTATTTTGGTTCACTGTGCGCTTCTATGCAGTACACAAAAATATATTTCGCGCGAGAGTATCAGTTGCGCTGCAATTGGAACGTGTTTATACGTGTTTTGCCGCGCTCAAAAAGTATTGACGTAGTGTAGATATCAAAATTGTGTTTTAAAGGTGTTGTTGCGAATGTTTATTGAAAAACTTAATAATCAATAATGCCTAGAAGCCAGTATGATTGTTGTAAAACATGGCGAAAAACAAATAGTGATTTTCCTATCTGTTCTAATAGAAAAATTATATCGCTACTTAGAAGTTCTAAAACCTGTGAGAGTGGTTCTAAGTTGATAAGTTATTGAAAATAATTGTTTTTCATATTTGTTATAAGGTACAAAATAACATAAAATAAGGTATTAAATAAAATATATGTCACATCAAGTGGCTGATGGGCGAAAAATGGCCCTTATCAACCCACCTCCTTTAATCCCTCTGTTGGGAAAAAAACTAAATTACTTTCCCAACAACTCAATATAAACAACTTTTGTTATCACGACAATTGCGATATCTCTGGACATTTTCAAGAATAAAATAGTTTTAAAAAAAAGTTGAACCGACTTCACAAAAAGCGCTAAAAAGAATAAAATAATTTTTAATTTTATATCTATTACGACATTTTGAAGTCGGTGCAAATTAAACAAACCAAACAACTACAAAAAAATATTTAATCGTCATTTCTTATGATCCCGTGAGCTGAAACGTTCAGGTAGTATTATTTTCAATTGTGGTACTGTACTTGTTTAATTTGTTTAATTTGCACCGACTTCAAAATGGTGTAATAACACATGAGCTGAAAAGTTCCGGGCCTAACAAAGAAAACGCGGTTTTTTTTGTTCAAAATTGGCTTTATTCATCAACGTAATCTTCATCAAGAGCCACACAATCATTCCAGCGCCGCTCTAACATTTCAATACCGCTTTTGTAGAACGATTTATCTTTTGCCTCAATATAGGCCTCAGTTTCAGCGATACCCTCTTCATTCGAGCGAAATTTCTTACCGGTGAGCATTTTTTTGAGGTCTGCGAACAGCCAGTAGTCGCTGGGAGCCAAATCTGGCGAATACGGTGGATGTGGGAGAAATTCGAGGTTCAATTCATGTAGTTTTGCCATTGTTTTGATTGACTTGTGACAAGGTGCGTTGTCTTGATGATACAACATTTTTTTCTTTGCCATATGCGGTCGTTTCTTTGCAATTTCGGCCTTCAAACGCTCCAATAACGCTATATAATATTCACTGTTGATGGTATTTCCCTTCTCAAGATAGTCGATGAATATTACACCACGCACATTCCAAAATACCGAGGCCATAACCTTTCCAGCCGATTGTTGTGCTTTCGGGCGCTTTGGACGAGGTTCACCAGTTGCTCTCCACTCAGATGACGATCGTTTTGATTCCGGAGTGAAGTGATGGATCCATGTTTCATCCATTGTCACATATCGACGCAAAAATTCCGGTTTTTTACGTTTAAATATGGCCAAACACTGCTCAGAATCATCAACACGTTGTTGTTTTTGGTCAACAGTGAGCAAACGCGGCACCCACTTTGAACAGAGCTTTCTCATAGTCAAATGATCATGCAATATAAAGGCAACACGTTCCTTTGATATCTTTACGATGTCAGCTAACTCACGCAACTTCACTTTTCGATCATTCAAAACAATTTTGTGGATTTTTTGATGTTTTCTGTTGTTACCGCCTCATTTGGACATCCACTGCGTTCTGCATCGTCGGTGTCTCTACGACCACGTTTGAAGTCAGCAAACCAACGTTTTATTGTTGTTTCCGATGGAGCGGAGTTCTTATAACACTTTTCAAGCCATTGCTTCGCTTGAACGGTATTTTTTCTCATCAAGAAGCAATGTAAAATTAAAACACGAAATTGTTTTTGATCCATTGTTCAGAAAATAACAAAAGTAGTGTCACTATTAGCACAATAACTTACAAACTTATAAGTAGAACATCATGAAATTTTAACAGCTTTCTTTTGAAGGTTAGTACTAACTGAAAAAGCGGTGAATGCAATAAGACTAGCGCCATCTATGTGTTAGGCTCGGGACTTTTCAGCCCATGTGTTAGATATAAAATTAAAAATTATTTTATGCTTTTTAGCGCTTTTTGTGAAGTCGGTTCAAAGTTTTTTTTAAAAACTATTTGATTTTTCACTTTTTAGTGTCTTAAACTCTATACAACGAAGAAAGAACCATCCAAATCGGGCCACGCTTTAAAAGTTAGTTTTAACCCCCTACCCCAACCCTATTCCACTAAACTTTTTTTCTCATGGTATCAAACAAGGAACATACTGTACCGAACAGAAAAGGAATCATCGAAATCGGTCCACGCGTTAGGAAGTTACTATCCCTCCCCCTCTCCCACCGCCACCATAAGACCAAATTATTCTCCTATTTTTTTCTCGTGGTAACAACCAGGAAGCATACTCTACCCAAAAGAAAAAGAATTATCCAAATCGGTCCACGCGTTACGAAGTTAGACCACTCCTCCCCCACCCAACCCCCGACCATGGACCAAATTATTTTTCTATTACAACAGCAAAAGAACCATCCAAATCGGTCCACGTGTTACAAAGTTAGGTGCCACCAAGAAGGCTTTGATTGATATTAAAAACCGGTTTAAGTTATGCTGAGCAGTAAAAGTTAAGTGTTTGAACGTTTCCACGTTTTAATCGAATCTTTACCGACGTGTTGCTCGAAACCTTAACACTGCTGTATGACGGTATCATCTAGCTATGCCATAAGGGAGCTGAGCAATTGAGCACAATGTGAAGAATTATATGAGGAATCTATATACAATTTTGTTTAAAGTCGCTAATGCTTTAAGTGATACCTGGGGCCTTATTACTGAATACGATTCGATTGCAATCTATCGTAAATATAGGAAATTTAGAGTTAAACAGACGTAAAGCTAACAACTCACGCAAGTACAAATCCGTTTTTAGTCTCATTCAATTTTAAATTGCCTATATTTACGATCGATTGCAATCGAATCGTATTCAGTAATAAGCCCCCTGGTTGGCCTTAAACACGAGAGAAAATATTATGGGAAGTAAACAAATATATATTAGAATACAAAGAAAAAAACATCCGAATTGATCCAGGCGTTGCAAAGTTATGCCCATTAAGACATAAGAAATAGAAATACGTGTCGTAGACATCGTAAACATCCTCAAAATGATCCGTAACAAAATAAATCGTCATTAAACCCAGGAAATTTTTTCCATTATGTTAATGTTTGACTAAAAACATTACACTACATAACGATCATATTTAACGTACTACTTCTATCACTCAAATAAGTACCTTAGTTGTAGGTCCACTTGCAATCTTTTTTTATGGAATTATAAAAGATTTATAATTTAAGGTAAACTGAACTGTAGTCATTCATACTAATGCATACGTATATACCCAGTAGGAAATAAAGCGCTTTAAAAGGTCTATTAAAGCGATTTATCGAAGCACCAAAGCGCTTACTCTTCGTAAGAATTCTTGATTTTAACATTGCATGTCCCTAGACGTACGTAAGTGCTTCTTCTTGCATTACAACAAAGCACTTATAAAGCACTTTAAAAAATGGCATTTGAAGCAATTTTGTAAATGCTCACTAATTTAATTTACATTTTTTCTATATAAAATTTTTTTTTCAACTTAAGACCATATCGATCACAATTTTTTATTTTATTCTTAATTTATTATTGATATTATATTATACATATGTACACTTGGGTGCAATGAAATCGGGCCACCTTGCACTTTTGACTTTGAAGACAATTTTTGCAGGTGTTATTGCGTGTTAAGAAATTAATTATATATCATTCCAAAGGGTAATTTATTATCTTCAAAATGAGATCAAACTTTTGGCCAGGTTATTTTTTGTTTCGGATTCCGAACCCTACAATCAAAGGCGTTGCACTAATCAGGACTATAGCAAACATCAAGTGGGAGAGAACCAGAAATGAAACACAGCAGTATTGAAAAAGTTCTTATTTTAATTTTTTATTTTAATATCGGGTTTTACCCCTCTGATAACTTCATTCATTCGATTTGTCAGCGATGTTACAAGTTGTACGATATAATCTTGTGGTATATTGTTCCAATCCTCTATTAGTGCCTCTTTAAGCTCCTGGATGGAAGAAACAGTCGAACCCTGGCCCGGATTCTTCTTTTGAGCTCATCCCACATATGCTCCTATAGCTCAGGTCAGAGCTCCGTGCTGGACAATGCATAGCTCGAACTCCGATGTCTGCAAGGTAGTCTCGAAAGATTGCCGCAGTATGTGGCCTCGCATTGTCATGCATTAACAAACAAATTTTTCCGATAAAACCAGCGTGAGGCATAATAGGTTCGGGTAGAATGCCGTTGACGTATCGTTGACCCGTCAGATCTGCTCTACCTGCACCGCTGCCTGCCCTGTCGATGAAGACAAGGTCGGTTCGTGCTTCGAGGAAATTGCACCCCAGACTATGCACGATCCGCCGCCGTAGCTGACGCGTTCTTCAAAGCAGCACTGATCGAACTGTTCTCCAGGTCGCCGGTATGCCCCTCTCCTTCCATCGTTACGCTGAATGCATATCCTGCTCTCATCAGAGAACAGAACGGACCGCCATTGCGCCAACGTCCATTCGGCATGCTCCCGTGCGAATTGAAGGTGTAATCGGCGATGATCTGGTCTAAGTTTAGGACCAGTTGCAGCGCGGTGGGGCGTCAGGTTTTTCGCCCGGAGTCTTCGCCGCACTGGTATTTTGATATCTTTAGTCGACACGGTGCACAATGATCACAAATGATCTGGAAGTAATGAATGTATGTATTCCGCCACCGATTACATTGCACCCAAGTGTATATAAAAAAAAGAGTATTTTTTTCAAAAATTCGTCAATTTTTTTAATATTTTTAAAGCAAATTGAATGATTCATTTCATGTCCTTTTCAAAATTTTTGTAGTCAAATCGGTCGCTTTTCACTGCTTTTGTAGAAATATTATTGAATTATTAACTTTTTCGATAAAAGTTTATAGTAAAGCTTTACTAAAATGCCTGTATACAAATGTGTTGAATAGCGCCGTCTTATTTATTATTTATTTATTTTTTCTTACCATCCCAATTAATTTCTAAAGTGAATTCCTTCGTAAAATATAGATTAAGGCACTTATATATTGGAGTTGCACCAATTAGTTGCCTTACATAAGTAATCTAAAAGAAAGTCAAATCGAGACTTTTATAAGTAAATAAAATAATTTACGACATTTTGAAGTCCGTACAAATTAAACAAACAAAACAACTACAACAAAAGTATTTAATGCTCCTTCCTTATGATCCCGTGAGCTGATATGTTTAGGTATTTTTATATAGAATCATCGATTGTAGTTGCGTAGTTTTTTTGTTCGTTTTATTTGCACCGTCGGTTCAACTTTTTTTTTTTAAACTATTTTATTTATCACTTTTTAGTGGCTTTGTATATACGACTCGAAAAATCCTGCTCAAACAAACAACAAAACCAATTTCAACAGTTGCAGAGGTAGTGCACTCTATAGAAAGAAAATCCGGCATCTTAAATTGAAATCCGGCAACATATTATGAAATTAGTTACGGTCACCCTTTCATACCCTTTCTTAGAAACAAAATTTTTACCATCGTGCTAGTGCGCCACCGTACTATATACAGCAAGAGAGAATCATCATAGTCAGGGAATAATCGTAGTAACTCTACGCCTTACGAAGCTAGGCGCCGCTCCTCCTTCAACTCTCACCATAACCCACATTTTTCGTCATGATACAAATAGAGACTCTATGCATTCAGAATCCTCTAAATCAGTCCACGAGCTACAAAGTTAGACTACCACCACTACAACCGTTAATCAACATTTTTCCTTATAGTAGTAGTGTATACAACAAAAAAGAATCGTCCACACTGCTTTATTTTTGCTTATTTTTGGAGCGGTTGACAATTTTTCTACTGGGTACTTTTAAATTTAACAAGATGATAAATCAAAAGTAAACATAACAAAAGTAAGCACAAATACGGAGTTAGATCAATTCGTTGAGCGGCACGACCACCATGCCATGGGTCGCGGGTTCGAGACCAGGTCTCCTCGTGAGCTTTTATTAAGAAATTAAAATAATTCACTCCATCTCTGAGCTGTTGTCTAGCTCGCAGCAATGCAAAAATAAGGCATTCAAGTTTCCTCACTTCCCTTACCCTAATTCCCTTTTGGCTAAAACCATGCTAACGCATCACAAGGTTGTCCCCTAGGCTTTGGCCTCACATCGTATAAAAAAAACTGTCTTTTAAAAATTAATGGCCACACTAAGGGCTGGTACAGTATATTCACCGGTATATTGACCGGTTTTTATTCCTATTTGCCAGCGGTTTCTTACGATTTGGTCAGTAGACATCAATTAATAAATAAACTTAAAAACGATCTTTATTTTGCCATTAAAATCAAAATCATGTTGATAATATTTCTTAAATAGTAGTAGTAAAGATAGTAAATTTTATTTACAGTTATTTCAACTCTTGGACCATCCAAAACTCTCTGACAAGGCTGTTCTAGCGTTTGAGATTATATCAGATGACGCTTTAAGGATAGATCTTCCGGTGGTTAAGGCACTTTTTAAGCAAAAGTTGTTTAATATTGTTTTAAACCAACTCGATAAAAAACTACAAAGTTTCTCTCAACCACATGTAAATGCCTTCGTTTACGTTTTAAGGACAACACCACAACAAATTGTAAAAATGAATATAGACAAGGTAAGATGTGATGAAAAAGTATAGAAAACAGTGTAACGATTTAATAACTCCATAGGTTTCTCCAATTTTATTTAAATGCTTGGAATCAGATAATGTTGTATCTTCCGGAATATCACTGGAAGTCTTAAAACGATTTTTAAGTACACAAGATGATTTCTTTGAGCCTCATATAAGGCACCTAATCACACATTTCCTAAGGCTGACAAGCTTTCAGGCATCGATGGTAAATTTGTTTTGAAAATTATTTGCACACTATTAACATATAATCTTACAGAAAATTCGAATTCTTGCTCTAGAATGCTTGGAGTCCATAGCCAGATATCCAACATATTTATTGCTTCCAATTAAAATGGACGTAATATTTGGACTTTCTTTACCAATTGATGACAAAAAACGATTAGTGCGTCGTGTAGCTGTTAACGTTAGGAATATATGGTTCCTAATAGGCTCATCAAATATATAGTACATTTAAATATATATATATATTGTTTAATAAATAGTTTTATAAATGGGCTTTACATTTCGCTTTTTATTAATTAGTAAGGATGATCACATTGCGCCCTTGCCATAAGTGCAACCTTCTGCGCTCTTTGAACAACATCAGGACATCGCCGTTTGCGAATAAGTCGGCAGTCTTGAAAGAATCCCTCATTTCGAGGAAATCCGTGTGTTAAATCCGCAAACGTTACCAGACCAAGTCCCCATATTCTTCCACCTCTAAATTCACCTTCATACTTCATACCGTCAGCCCGCCAAAAAATTCCGTGTCCATGAAACCATCCTTGCATAAATTCTCCTTCATATCTACACATTTTAATCGAGATAGAATAAACTAATTTATCACAAATTTATATTCATACTTGGCACCATCTGGAAACCAAATACACCCTAAACCGGAACAACTTCCATTGGCAAATGCTCCATCGTATCTTGTTCCGTCAGGTAATTGAAGATGACCGAGTCCATGTTTTTGTCCCTTGTGATTCCAGTCACCTATGTAACGTGTACCATCTTCATATTTGTATCCACCACACTTCACTGTGCCAGTTATTACACTTTCTGCAATTGAGATTAATTAAGATCAACTAACCGGAGTTGAGTTAATTAAATAAATTTTCTAAACCTTGATCCATTCTTTTTTATCATTTAAGTGCATCTGAACGGTAACAATATCAAGAACTAACTAATTTGGGTATACTTTATAGGGCTTCTTTACTGCCTCGCCTTTTTAAGCATATTAACATTGGATGCAAATGTGTGAAATATTCAAAAATCGATGAAACGTTGTGGGAAGTAAAAGGCACGTGCTTTTCATGTATTTACAGTCACAACATTCAGCAAGGCATTTAAACGAATTATTGTTACATAGTAGCTATTTATGAATTAGTAATTTATACTTATAGAAATAAACATTAATTTTGGGATATAAAAATTTATCATAAATTAAAGTGACGCCGAACGTAAGATTACTATGTGAAAGATTTAATTATCTATTAATTAAAAACCTTGATATTGAAAGACAACGAAAAAACACTGGCTTAGTATATTGATCGTTATTTTATTAGAATCAATAATGGTCAAAACATTCCGAACATAGCTAAACAGTGGCAGTCAAAATTATGTTGGCGAGGAAAAACTATTATTATTTTAAAATAATAACTGTGGCACTTTTATGATAATTCACGTTCGTTCTGGTTTTAGAAAAATTGTTCACTCTAATCTAAATGGTGTTTCGGTACGTTTTCTTCGAGATATAACATCGTATATAGACAGGGAAGATTTTTTCTTGGTGTCGGTATCGGATTTGGATACGGATATGAAATTATTATTGTTTTGGCTTCAGTGTAGCTTCCGTAAATTTTGTACTTGTTAAATATACCAAGCATGTTGTTGAGTGATAATTAAGCAGTAAGATAAATGAGTATATATGAGGGGTCTAATTCCAAAACTCGACAAACGCCGTTTTAATTTAAGGGACGCAGTCAGAAGGCCGAAAAAAAACGATTTTTCAAGAATTTTTTTTTGAGAGGCATTTTAATTTATTAACTTGAAATTTTGTATGCATATAATAGGCACTTTATACAATATTGTCATATTTCTTATTTGTAAAAATAATGATTTTCAAGGTCACAGCAGACGATCTCCGAAACCTCCTTGAAAAACAGGTGTTTTACCGTGTACGCGATATCTCGTGACTGGGTCATCTGAAATCAAAAATCGAAAAAGATTTCGTTAATTTAGGAAATTATGTAGAAATTAATCGAAGGAATAAGCAAAATATTGAGTTTTCACGAAATGGCGGCTTCGATTAATTTCTAAAAAATATTGTTCAAAAAGATTGTGTTAAAATTTGAGACCGATCGGGTCAGCCGTTCCGACTGTGTACACCGACTTTTAAAAACATGGTTTTGAGAAAAACGCGTTCAAAGTTTGTTTCAGAAGCACTTTAATTTTTTTTAAATGTGCGTGTAACTGCGAGAATAGTTGTGGGATTGACATGAAATTATCTTTATACGCTATACCAATGGATTCTTTGAAGTATCCTAATCAAAATTGTCTTCCATACACCCCCACCCCCCCCCCCCCCCCCATTTACACCTTTTTTATCCTTTCTAACGGTACCCGTCATGCCATAATCCATTTCCAAATTTTTGAGTTATTGGCCCTCAAACATGAATATTGGGAAAATTTTGCACAACATTTTGGTATGTTATCCTTTATCCTGTAAAGTTTTTACACCAAGGATATAATTTTTTTTCTTTCCTTAAGAGGCTCTCAGGAAGCTCTTTACAACAAAAAAAGGATTAACTCGATATCTGCAGCCATGCAAAAGTTATTGACATTTTTATGCTGCTCGAGAATTTTTGGTTTTTGAGTTTTACGGTAACGACAATTGGATTTGATTTTCGATTTTGGATTTTAGATACGGATTACGAGTTTGCGAGAAAAACGCGATTAAAGTGTCAGCCTATTTGAAGTGGCATCTAAACTGTAATGTCGGCCCAAACCGGTATCATTTCTTATTTTGTTCTTACTTGAACTCCTAAGTTTATTTTTTATTTATTTAAGCTTAATGCAAGCTATAACATAACAATACAAAATAAAAATAAATAATACAAGCTATAACATAAAATTAATACTACAAGCTATAATAAATAAATAATAAGTCATAACAGATACTGTAAGCTACAATATGATCTATGATTATGGTAAATACAAACTGGGAGGAAGACGAATTAAGAAAGGCGATCAAGATGGGCGGGATCAAGATATAAGGCTTTGTGAAGGGATGATTTACTCAGATGAAACTCAAAGGAGGGAAGGTCGTTGACTTTTCGTAGCATCCTGGTAATTGGTTCGCGTTGACCGTAGTTCGTGCGATGGCGATCAAGTCGGAAAAGGGGAGTGGACCTAAGGTTGCGAGGATTGGTATAGATGGGTAAAGATTGCATGAGGGCAGTCTATGGCACCAGATAATAGCTGATGAATGAAGAGAATGTCGGAAACATCACGACGATTACTTAGACGTTGTAAGTCTATCAGTTTCAGACGGTTTTCATAAGGTGGAAGGTTGAATCTGTCTACCCAAGGAAGATCACGTAGAGTGAAGCGAATGAACCTACGCTCTCAGATTCAATTCTGTTAATGTGGGTTGTTTGCGAAGGTGACCACACCTGGCTGGCATATTCAAGGAGAGGGCTAACGAAGGAAATATAGAGAGATTTGGAAACATAAGGATTGGAGAACTCTATAGACCCTAGCGCGGAATTTAGCTCTGTTAATTATGCTATCAATATGGGAACGGAAATAGAGTTCGCTATCACAGATTATTCCTAGGTCACACAAAGAGGTAACGATAGGGACTGGTACGTCGGTTAACATGTATAGTCTCGGGGTGGTGGTAAGACGCTTGCGGGAATAAGAGATGGACTGGCATTTGGAGACATTGAGCTCAAGAAAGTTTTTCATGCACCATGTGGTGAACGAATCGAGGTGTTTTTTGCAGAAGAAGAGAGTCGGCTGTGGAGGAGATATGTTTAATTATTTTCATGTCATTAGCATAAATGGACAGCTCTGAGTGTTTGATGACACAATCAACATCATTTATTGTAAGGATGAAAATTAATGGACCGAGGTGGCTCCCCTGAGGGACGCCGGAACGAGTGACAATAGGGGTAGAAATGGATGAGCTGAAAAGAACTTTGTACCGACGGTTGTTGAGGTAGGATTGAATCCAGGAGATGAATCGAAGGGGGAAGCCTAAGCGATCAAATTTGAACAGGATAACGTTATGGGAGATCTTGTCAAAAGCTTTACTAAAATCGGTGGCGATAACATCAACATCTTTACCGTTTTCCAGGGCACATAGTGTTGTGGAGACGAATTCGGTAAGGTTGGTGGTTGTAGATCCACCTTTGAGGAAGCCATGCTGGGAGAGAGAAAAGATAGACTTACAGTGGAAGAACATGGAATCATAGACCAATTTTTCGAATAGTTTAGGTATGGATGATAATTTAGCAATAGGAAAAGCAAAGTAAGGGGTTGCACTAGATGCATGGCACACTTTTTCAGAACGATGGCCGGAATGCCGTTAGGACCTGGGTGAAAGTCATCCTCAAGCCCGTTAATACTGGCGGCGATTAGTTCGGGGTCAGGGTCGAAAGATGTAAACGACGTTTGAGTGCATCTGTCCATGAATGCAAAATAGTTAAGGTCAGGTTGTAGGGAATTGTCGCTGAAAGATTTACTGAAGAAGTGTGCAAAGAGATTGGCGATAACCTGAGGATCAGACGAAGAGGTATTCTCTAGCTTCAGGGTGGAGGGGTAACCATTGGATTTCTTCTTGGAATTAATAAAGTTATAAAAACGCTTGGGGTCGGATATGAGGCCTGTTTCCATCCGTTGGAGGTACTCATGGTAGAGGGTATCACAACGTTCAGAAAAAGAGGTGTAAGCAGACAAGTAGGAAGAATAGTCAGACTCAGTCTGGGTTAGAAGAAAAGTTTGCCAACGTTTATTTCTCCTGTTGCGGAGAGAGCGTAATTCTTTGTCGTACCAAACGGGGAGAAGGAGCAGTTTTTACGAGAAAGAAGAGGGATAGATTGTAGAAGACAAGCGTAAATTTCCGAATAGAACGCCTCTAAAGCAACGTCAATTGGAAGATGTAAAGGGATAGTGCCAATGTTAGAGTTGAGGAGCAAGTGATTTAATTTCTCAAAGTCGTCTTTACGAAAATTGAAGGAAAGAGAAAACTCGGAGCTTGAAAGGGCGTGAGGGTGTTCGTAGGAGAAAACGAGGAACAGGGGAGAATGGTGACGATCGAGGGAGGAGAGGAGATGGTTGCTGTCCGCGACAGCCGAGTTAACTGGGTCTGAGGAAAAGATTAAGTCTAATTGTCTGTCCAGAAAGTTCCTGACTCCGCTAACTTGAAAGAGACCATAAACAGAGAGCTGATCGGTAAAAAAGGCTTCTTTGCCGGAAGAGGCGTTCCGGGGGACAAAGTGTGAACAGTCCTCAAACAATGACCATTGAATACGGGGGAGGTTAAAGTCACCCAGTACAATGAATTCATCGGAGGCGTTAGCGTTTTCAAGCATGGTGTCGATCGTTTCAATTATGGGCTCGTAGGCTTCTAGAGGTTGAGAGGGACGAATATAACAACAAAGAATATATAAGAATACACTTATTCAGTGTTAATTTGATACATACAAATTCTGATATTGAAGAGTCGGAGGTCTTAAGCAGGGTGGCATCATAACGGTGTGAGCAGCTATGGTAACCCCATGACCTGGTGGATCATTGGTGCCTACACAACCGTCAACACGGCAACCATTGAATACGGGGGAGGTTAAAGTCACCCAGTACAATGAATTCATCGGAGGCGTTAGCGTTTTCAAGCATGGTGTCGATCGTTTCAATTATGGGCTCGTAGGCTTCTAGAGGTTGAAAGGGACGAATATAACAACAAAGAATATACAGAATACACTTATTCAGTGTTAATTTGATACATACAAATTCTGATATTGAAGAGTCGGAGGTCTTAAGCAGGGTGGCATCATAACGGTGTGAGCAGCTATGGGAACCCCATGACCTGGTGGATCATTGCTGCCTACACAACCGTCAACACGGCTTTAAAGTTACGTAACAAATTTCAACAAGACATCATTTGCATAAAAAAAATCAGAGTTTTAAGAAATTCACCCTGATGTAATCCCTTAATCAGTTTACATTAAATTAAAGCTCTGTAAAAATTACAGATAAATTGGAGGGAGTATTTTCGAAAAAGTAGCCTTAAAGTTAAATCACAGACCTGATTTTTCTGAAGATATCAGAAGTCCCTTATGGGGGGCCCTAATTCGGTGGAGGTCCCGAGGCAGTGCCTGTAGCCTGTGGGTTAATCGGGAAACAAAATTTCGAACCGAAAAAAAAGTCGGGAATTAAACGGCAATTTTTTCTTCATCAAAAGTGGACACCCTGAATTGCGTAGTGATGTTTATGTAAAGTAGTAAATTAAAAAACGCTCTACTTTGTCATTTTCGCACATTATTTATTTGTATAATTGAGATACTTGTACATAATGCCTAGTCAAAGTTTCGCATTGTGTCTAACAGTGTATCGTATAAAAGTGTTTTTACATCAATACCCCAGAGAAAGTCTAAATGATTCCATCTATCATGCGGAACCCGGTAATTAAGGTGTAAATTGCCAAGTTTTGCTGCCAGTTGTTGAACATCTGCAACGCCAGAGAACCAATCGTTATTTCCATAGTAGAGAGCCACTGGAGCGGTTATTCTTTGCAAATCATAATTTGGAGGCGTGAAAGATCCATAGCTAAGTTTATTCTTGATTAAGCCGTAATCAAACATTCTAAATTGTTTTGATTTAAAGAGTTGCACAAAATGTACAACTTGTTTCACAGAAGAACCAGCGGGAACTGTTGAAATTATGTCGGGAATCATGGTCTGTAAGTTTATGAAGTAAGTAACTCTTTAACGCAACTATTAAACTTGTCGCCTACCCTATTTAAATTTTTTGAGTCGAATCCTGCTATCAAAAAGACAATATTAGTGCAAAGTTCTTGCATAATAGATTCGTCTTTGCATAAAACTTTTGACACTTTTGTTAAAAGCTCCGAACTAGGACGTAGTTCAGTTTTACCTAGAAGATCAGCAAGAATTCCTTTATTTAAGAACGGTGCTAGTATTCGTACGAATGGGCTTTTCATTTGTGAACAAAAAGCTACTGGTCCAAGTGCATGCATTGATTTTATTTTGCGATTATATTCAGGCCGAACTGAAGTAAGAACATAAAACGCAGTAGTTCCTTGAGAATGTCCCACATAATGAAGAGCGGAGTGGTTAGTTTGTGCCAGTACATAATCTATCATTGTAGATATATCGAAAAGTCCAATTTCGTGCCAACTGAAATCCCAAAACTTTCTCGATGTTGTACTCAACCAGGCATGATTTTTGGAGTAAATGTTTCCGCGTGCGTTACCCATCCACACATCATAACCTGCGTCCGACAAAATATATGCAAGACCTTTTCCAGGACCAGATAATATCCAATCACTGGATGAACACAATAGACCATGTTGCAAGAAAACAGGCGGCCGAGAAATTAAACTTTCATTGCTTTTAGAACGAGGAATTCGATGAAGAGCTAAAATATATCCATCTGATGTTTGAACATAATGTTCTTCTACCGCATAACCTTCTGCACGCACTCGATCCACCTGCGCAATATTTTTATTAAACGCTGGCGTAACTAATCAGTGAACATATACTTACTGTACTTATTTTTTTTGATACTAGGGTTTCGATGCTTATGGCATCAATGGTGATAAAATACAATAATAACAAAAAGTTCGCGGCGGAAAACATGTTTAGGATTGACGAATTCTACTTTTTCGATTGTTATCAAAATTCCTAGTTTTCAGTCAAAGCTTTTATAGTATTTCGTTGTCAATATCAATCTTATTATTGTAAGATATAGATTAACAAGATAGATAAATGTAATCAGAAGTACGAGTATTAGCCCGCTTTATCTCTAACCCATCAAAGTGCATTTGCGAGGATTTGCATTTTGAAAAAAAACTAAATATGCACATATATACATATGTACGCATATAATATCGAAAATCTTATTAAATTTAACAGAACACTTGGACAAGTGCTGAAGTATATCAAACTAAGTAAATTTATGGCCAGATAAGTTTATAAAGTATAGTTACTTTGGAAGACAGGAACAGATACAAAAAGGAGAGAAGGGGTGAATAAAAATTAATCAGAAAATCAAATTTTCTACAACATCCTGGAAATTATAAACATTAGTTATTCAATCCCTTCCAAACCTACCAATGGGTTGCGAGATATGTTTGTACAACGACAGCCAAGCAGCTATCAAGGCGCTGGACTCAAATTTAGTTAGGTCGCGGCTGGTCGGCAGGTGTCTGGCTGGTCTCCGCACGTTAGGGGCGAGACACAAGGTAACTCTCCGCTGGGTCACTGGTCACAGTGATGTTCAAGAGAATGAGGCAGCTGATGAGCTGGCAAAGGAGGGATCGCAATTGGATGATTCCTCTATTGACAGATCGATCGGCTGGCCGCTAGAATCAGTGAAGAAAGAAATTGACCTTAAGGCTATTCAGCTCGCTAAGCAAAGATGGAGTAAAGTAACCACATGCAGCCTGTCAAGGCAGCTGTGGCCTGAATGGGATTTGAGAAAAACCGCGTTTCTGCTAAACGGAAGCCGGATAAACCTCCGAAACCTTGTGGCAGTTATTACTGGCCACTGTCTTTTCGGTAGACACGCAGAACGTCTGCGCGTTCCCACGAATAACTTCTGCCGTTGTTGTATGGACGAGGAAGAGGTGGAAAGCATTCAGCACTTACTCTGCGAATGCCCGGGCCTAGCAAAAAGAAGGTACAATGCAATGGGCGTGTACTTCTAAGGTGGCATGGGTGATATAGCCGGCATCGGGCTGAAGCAGCTCCCAAGGTTTATTAACAGCTGCGGCTGGTTTTAGATAAACCCGGCAATCAGGTACGGTTCCACGGATGTGGTAACGCAACGAACCATTTATAGGTCTATGTGAGGCTGATCGGCTATAGGGCTGATAGACGCCACCCTAACCTAACCTATCCAATCACTTTCTATAGTCATATTTTGTTGCCTTTTATCTAAAAAAGTAATTTAAAGTCTTCTTTAGATTTCGTTCAGGGGGAAAAAACTGTAAGGGTAGTAAACTTTTACCAGCCACATGACAGACAGTTGTTGGACAAATTCTGTCACGTATTACAAACTTCGGTGCTGATGTTATCTTTGGGGATGACTTCAATTGAACACTAGATTCTTAAATCGGTCGTCATTCTGGAGTTGAATGAGCTGAGAATGAACTCATTGATTGCAGGGCAATTCTTGAGCCTTGTCAGACATTGCAATCTTGTGGATATCTACCGTTGGCTGAACCCAACAACTTGTAATGTAGTGCCAGTACATTACATTTTCTCACGAACCAAAAACCGATAAATTAAAATGAAGTGTTTCTCATGTACACTAAAAACTAAACCCTTCAGATAATCTGTAAACAATCCCTTACCCTCATAATGAGAGTCATGAGAACTTCGTTCAAATGGAAATTATGTCAATGCGAACATAAACAAATCGGTATCGTGCTGCAATTCAAAGTACTTGAATGCACATGACTTTCCCCTGAAATACTTTCTGCTGTTATCAGCATCATTTTTCTATTTACTGAAATTGACCGAAATTCCAATTGGTCAATTTAGTAAATAATCGATACTTCCTACCCATTTGATGGCGGGGATGATTCCGTTTAATAAATATAGAATCTTCATCCGAAGATTCAGTCAGTAAATTTTATTCTACCAACCTGGAGTGACCCCCCACCAGAGGTAAGGCCTCCAGCGTTGCACCGAAAATTAGTTCAAGTTGAGAAAGTGAAAGTGTAGAATAATTAAGCACAAGACAATACTCAATGTGTAGTTGATTGAATAGAAAATACCCGTGTAAAATACAAGTAAAGTGAAATGAAGACAAGTGTATAATCTGTTAAATAGTAAACACCTGTGTAAAATACAAGTAAGGTGAAATAAAGACAATTAACGATAAAGGATCGTATTAATTGAATCAGGGCTGGTGATCTTCGAAAAAAGCACTCCCAGTCCTTTGCTACAACCAACATTGAATAAGTAGCATAAAACAACTCTAGTCTCGTCTAGCATTCTTAGAAATTACCCGGATTGGTACGCTTTGGTTCGCGCAACCACAGTTGTTCACTACAAATAAAACTTGAAGTTTGTGCTCCGAAATCGAGTCTACCACAGAGTACTTCTTCCAGAGATGGCGGAGATCCGTTATGCGTCTGATACCGAAGAAGGGAAATTTTCGGAGTATGGGATAGTGGAGGCCAGATACTCTGTGCAATGCAGAATATATAATAGTTTGCAAAACACTGGGAACTCTACTTCGCTCAGTGATTGCCTAGTAATAATTCCGTCACAGTCTTTCTGCGTTCCAGATCATAGTATCTACGATAACAACGCCGTATCAAAGCATCTTTTCGCCTACTATGATAATACAGGCTAGGAAAAGGCGCTCACTTAGGTGTTAATAGATGGCGCCAACATCTTGAAGGAAATTTGGGAGTAATGGGGATGAAAACTAGCGTTGATATATACCTATCCGATGATATAAATTTCACCCGGTGCTTCATCTACCTACCCTCTAGGAACACTCAGGCAATGATGCTCTAGTTTCATTTGTTCGGTTTTGGTTCATTTTGTTCAGTCGTTAGGTTCTATAGGCCTAGTTTCGGTATTTTTTAAAAAATGTTGTGGAATTTTTCTTAGAGTTGGCACTTATTTGAAAACATTTAAAAAAAAATTTATTTTCTTTTGTTTTCAAGTTTGGAGTCATTTTTATTTCAACCGTTTAGAGCAAGCTTTTATTACATTGCGTCATTTTCTGAATTCTTTTGATCGTTTTCTACTGTGTCACTTTTTTGACTTTTTTTTTAACCCTAGTAATAATATTTATTAAATTTCGCGTCTTACTACAACTTTGAATGGAAGAGTGTAAGCAGACAGTGGAGCACTTTTATTAAAATCTAAAATATTACCATAATTTCCTACTCTATTCATTCAAAAAGAGTCTAAAATAAAAAAGTTACAAGTCGCAAATTCCAAAGTTTCCTTTATATCAGTTGTCATTACTAATGGTCCAAACCACCCTAACATATATATTTGTTTGTCAGTATTTTCACCATTTAACAGTTGGTTAAGGTTGACGAGGACACGTTGCATATCAAAAAAATGTATAACTGTACCGAGTAGAATATTTCAAGTTATTAAAGCGACATGATTACGCGTGGATACAATTTCTCTGTGGCCGCAGAGAAAAAGAACTGTCAGTACTCATGCACTTAATTCCTGGTAATAGCGGCCGAGTACTTATTGACGGGTAATCATGTGAATGCACAGAATTGCGAGCACGCAATCTTCTTAGTGTGTAGTTTGCTTTTAAAATCGGTTGTCCTGAAACAAGTTCTGCTCCTCTAGGCGCGATGAGGACTATCTGGTTTACTATGATCTTCACCTGCGGTTGTCCTCCGATCTACAGGTGTCATACAAATATTTTGATTCTATCTGCAGACAAGGGAAATGCGACTGTGGTCTTAAACAAAAGCGATTATTGGACCAAGATGAATATTTTGGTAGAAGACAGGAACACGTATACACCGGTTAATTATGATCCAACAGCCCGTGTTCTGAAAAAAGTCTCGCAATTAATCGGGGATCATAAGGCGATTCTTCCATCTTCTCGTCTGATACCCTCTTGTCCACAGCCACCTAAATTATATGGATTACCTAAGATCCACAAAACGGGAAATCCAATGCGACCGATCGTCAGCCAAATTAATTCGCCAAGCTACTTCTTATCAAAGTATTTGGTTGATGTCTTGAAACCATTAGTGGGAAACACGGAACATTAAAAATTCTACACATTTTGTGTCGCTTTTGGCTGACTTGAGGCTGAAGGAGGATGAAGCTATGGTTAGTTTCGATGTCGAGCCGCTTTTTACTAATGTGCCTGTACAGGAAGTGTTAACTCTCATTCAAAGTCTTTTAACAACATCTGACATTAGTGCATCACACATGTCTCTTCTAGAGTTCTGCCTAACATCTGGGTACTTCTCCTTTAACAACAGGTTCTATTTACAAAAGTACGGTGTTGCTATGGGTTTACCTTTAGCGCCCTTGGTTGCAGATTTGTGGATGGAACACATTGAGAAGACAGCCCTAAGCAGTTCATCACTAAAACCGAAAGTTTGGTTCAGGTATGTGGACGACACTTTTTGTATTATTAAGAGATCCGAAATCGAGAGTTTCCGAAGACACTCTAAACTCTCAACACGCCAAGATCAAGTTCACGATCGAACAAGAGCAGAACGGATCCCTTGCGTTCTTGGATGTAAAAGTAATACGGAAGCATGATGGTACATTGGGTCACACAGTTTTTCGCAAGGTCACACATACAAACCGATACCTGCATGCTACCTCACATCACCACCCGGCAAATTTAAGATCCGTCGTTTCCACGCTAGTTCACCGAGCCCACAGAATCTGTGATAACGAGCAGTTGAATAATAAAAAAAGCGTTCCTGCCCTACATGAGAGGCGTTACCGACAGAGTGGGAACATTTTAAAGCGATATGGCGTTAATTCAATTTTTTTACCACCCAAAAAGGTGAAAATTACACACAAATACCACACAAAGAAGTATTGCAACCCGTCTGAGAGAACATATAAATGCGGTCAGCAAAAATCAGCGGGAAAGATCAGCAATCAGCGAGCACATACTGGACCATCCAAAAGAATATCATTAGATTCACTTTGAAAAATCTGCAGTCCTGTCTCGCGAATATCGTTACACTCCACGTCTTGTCCGTGAGGCGATTGAAAACAAACAAAACTGCAATCGCTACAATAGTTTTTCGCTTTCACGGACATGGGATCCTGTACTTAACACCTCGATGCAGTTGATCCGAAATGATTTACACCCAAACAGTGACGTAGTGAGTTTTGTTTGTCTACAACAACACTCTTCACCACAGCACCAACAACAGCAAGTTCAACCGAAACAACAGCTTACGCACCGATATAATCTGCGTAACTTAAAGCATCGATAACAGCTTCATGCAGTTTCCCGGTGACCACGCTCAATATAACTTGAAGCGAAACGTTCGGGGTGAGTACTAATATTAGCACTCATTTAACTTATAGTATATATCATTTACGCGGCTAATCCGGAAATATATACAAATTGATTTTTGTCTTAATAATACCAGGCATTTTTGGAGGTTCATCAATTCTAAGCGTCGCAGCGACGGTTACCCTTCCTCCCTGAGGCTGGGCGACCGCAAGAGCCATGACCCTCATGGTGTGGCAAACTTTTTCGCTGACTTCTTTAGCGCCGCTTTCTGTGATCCTTGCTGCCGCCAACATCGCTTGAATCCAAAAATCTGGTACTCAATGACACAGCTGTCTCCGATTATAAGGATAAGTCAACCACCACCAATCTACTCGAGTTCGTGCATTACTGTTTACCCCAGATCGAATCGGGTATGCAGGTCGACTGTATATTCACCGACTTCAGTGGGGCTTTCGATATGATTAACCATGGCATTGTGGTTGATAAGCTCTGCCTGCTCGGTTTTGGAAATCTCGGTCACCTCTGGTGTGCCCCAGGGAAGCATCCTTGGTCCGCTCCTCTTCATAATTTACATCAATGAAGTCGCGTTACCCCTGCGCAGTTCCAGAATCCTGTGTTATGCTGACGATGCTAAAATCTTCCGCGCGGTCTCCTGCGACGATGATTGTGCTCTATTACGCTCCGATATGCGTATTTTTGAGATTTGGTACTCTAATAATCGTCTTCCACTGAACGCTACCAAATGCACCGTTATGTCTTTTTTACGTAGGATTCGATCTATTTCCTTCAACTATTCCATGGGCGGTTGCACCTTGAGCAGGATTAACTTGATCAAGGACCTGGGGGTGTTTCTTAACTCCCGCCTCTCCTTCGAGGCCCACATGGACTTTTTGGTTGGCCTAGCCAATTCCACGCTTGGCTTTGCAAAAAGATGGTCTAGGGAGCTTGACGATCCTTACTTAACGAGGCTTCTCTACTGCACTTTCGTCAGACCTATCCTGGAGTATGCCAGTCCGGTCTGGGATCCCTATTTCGCCGTGCACATAAACCGAATTTAGTAAGTTCAACGAGTTTGCGGCACACAGCGACTTCGGACGTTCCAGGTCGCAGCTAAAAGCTTAACTTCAGCAAATCATCGAACTTTGATTATCTTAATTTTAGATTTAAGCTGTAAATATGTATCTCAATTGTAGTAGCCAGCCTAGGCAAATCCTAATATAAATAAATAAACATGCCTTTACCACTGTATCCACTGTGGTCTAAAACATGATTGTTTACTAAATTATCTATAATTCCACTAATAATTCAAATACATAACAGCTTACGTGTTAAGATAAGATAATTGTCGATATCTCTCAATATCAAGCACAAGTATCTCTTATAACCCCCGCGAAATTATAACCACTGATAAAGAGGTTTTCAACAAATTTGTATAGATAAAGTGCTTGTTATTATTATTGTCTCCCGAAATTTTATTGGTTTTCGGCGTTGAAATTTTTCTTCCATTTGAAATATCAATTGACAAACGTCGTATGCGTTTTTCAGTAGCGCAGATAAAAAAGGAAAATAAGGTAAGGAGATGGAAAAAATGTTATGAAAATAATTCCGAAATTTATTTATAAATAATTATTAAATTTAACTAAAACCTTCCAAATTTTGATTTATTGGTTTCAGTACTACCGCTTGCGATTTCAATAAACATTTTTAACATTTGCACTTTTAACGCAATAACGGAATGAGTGCATGTAGACAGCAATGCTTTGGCCACATCAAATTCACCTTGGAGCACTAGTGTCACAACTAAATTGTATCTCATTACTGACTGTGCAGCTTCAATAGAATTTATTTGCCAATTTTTTGTTTCGAAATCGTGTGCATTTAAATTCGTTATGAAGTTGGGTTCCAAATGAGCTCGAGCTTCAACAACTCTGTTTAGCATTATCAAGGCTTCAGCACAATAAAGGTGTCCAAGCATCCTGTAAAAATGAATTCAGAAAATATTTAAGCTTTTTTAACTCAGCTATGCTATTCCTAATACATACAATTAATGTCTAACAAGCAATAAATTGAAGAAATTAAAGTCCAGCAAAACAAAAGAACCAACTAAAATAGCTATAAATTTGTTAACGTTTGTAATTTTGAAAATTTTAAGCATTTAAAATTGCGAATTCAACGCGCCTCTTCATCACCTTTTTGTATATCAATACAGATGCAGTGTACATTTCAGATTTTGAATTATTTTTTATTAAACGCAGTTTACCCATTTATCTCCATGACACCTAACGCAAAATATAATTTTTTAAATTTGTGTCGATCTATCTATCTAATAAACTAGTTAAACTTTTTGCAAAATACCATGCAAAATTACTCGCGCGTATGTCTGAAGGTGTTAAATTTAAAAACTTCTTTACTGCTGGTGATAAAACCTCCATCAACGTGCTTTTCACCCGACTACGGCAAAGCCATAAAAAGAAAGGGCTGTTAGTATCACAGGCTTTTTATGTAGATAGTTGGTTACCTCGTACATCCTAAACTGTCTTGATATGAAATCGTGTGTCCAAAAACTTATTCGCTTATTGCCATAGCATAACAGAGACAATTTCTGGACGTAGATATAATACTATCCTTGTGATCGTATTGTTTTGCCCCTGAAAACTTTATAAACTTTTTTGTCGTGCCATAAGGTCGTTAAATGGCGCTGCTGAATAAAGCGGTAAGTAAAGCATGTCATGCTTTTTTATGATGTAACCAAAACCAAGGGGATAACCCTTGCGTTAGTATGGCTTTGGCCAGCAGGGAATGAGAGAAAATTGTTTTTTGTTGCATTGCTGCGAGCTAGACAACAGCTCAGAGACGGAGTGAATTTTTAATTTATGCAATGGCCCAAAATTGTTCGTGATTTAAGTGTGTTACCTCAGCAACGTGGTAAAGTATGAATTAGTTGGCAGAAGTGGAAAGAACCAATATAAAACATCACTAGGTTGCATACGCTCTTTTCGGCCTATGACAAAAATGTAAGAAGTTGAGCGTGTTATGTGCGGACTTAATACTGTCCGGTTTCCATTTCGTAGTGATTTAAAATTTTTTAGAAAGTACTTTTACTAGTGTCCATTGCAACTTTCATCGAACGTATTAGCGAGCTAGAAGCTACATTTGTGAACTTTTCTGACTTTGTGCATTGATAGTTTAGAAATTAGAGGGGCGGACGCGTTAATAACTTCTGTGAATGCAAATATTTCGTGGTTGAAGAATTGAATTAGAAGTTAGGCTTCTGGTCTCTAGTAAAACCCGTAGAGAACAATTTCACCTGTTCGTCAACACCACCACTCATTTATAATGGGTATGTTTTTACTTTTTTACTGACTCATTGGACAAGGCCAACCTGTTTGCTCCTAATTCTTACTTGCTACCTTCATCGCAGCCACTTCCATCTTCATCACATCTGCCCTTTTAGCGAAACTTCAAGCACTTGGTCTGCACCCTGCCCTCGTTAAATGGATAGAGAGTTTCTTGTCAGACCGTTCAATCCGTGTAGTAATTGACGGAGTTTCATCTGATTCCTACGAAATAAATGCCGGTGTACCTCAGGTTGCAGTTCTTTCACCAACCTTATCCCTTACTCTCAATTTATTCATAGTTTCGCCGACGACAGCACCCTTGATTTCGCGTACTCATTTGATTCTGTAATGAATTCACGTGGAAGTGCTACAGAAGTCAATCGAGAACGCATGTTTAGATAATTAAACAACGACATTTCTATGGCCCTCGCTTGGGCACAGCAAACCGTGTTTCGTTTAATGCATCCAAAAACATCTTGGGTATTTAAATATCCAGCAATCTTAGCTGGACTGATCCTATATTTGAAATCGCTGAAATCGTGCGATGAAATGCTTGGGTTTTCTACAGAGATGTAAGAAATTTTTCACCCCACCTAACTTAGCGCTGATCTACAAGTCCCACAATAGGCCTAGACTTGAATATAATTCCCATATTTGGGCAGGGACCGGACGCACCGCAAAGTCCAGCGTAAGGCTATTAAACTTATTTGCGATTCCTCAATCTCTAAGGGCCTTGACTCTCTAGATCATCTACGGCATGTCGGTTGTCTCTCACTCTTTTATCGCTATTTCCATGACCATTCTTCTAACTAAATTGCTAGCCTGATTCCTTGTAGACACATGACAACGCGCGATACAAGAGCTACAAGTCGCTCCCCACCCCTATACTCTCCAGGTAAAATTTGGACGTACCATCAAATTTCGGGAATCTTTTCTAAGCAGAACAACACGAATGTGAAACAGTTTACCATCTTCTGTTTTTCCCTGGTCATATGAGCCCGAAACATTCAAACGGGGCGTACATCAACACCTCCTTCACTCAACCTCCTAACCCATTTCCCTCATCCTTAATTCCTTTTCTGCCAAGGCTGTGCTTTAGCATCATAGGGCATCCCCTGAGCTTTGGCAACATCATATATGAAAAAACTAACCGCAGACAAATTTGGTAAGAAAATGTTTGTAAAAGATGGCCAATTTTAATTTTTAATTTTTTTTTCTTAAGGAGCTCATAAAGTACCAAATAATTTCAAACTATTATTGTCTTCATTTTTTCAGTCATTAAATTTGAAAGGCTCATTCTTTATGTGCCACCCCATATCTCTCATGAAACAAAGTATCCCTATTTTGCTTTCAGTTTCAGAAACCTCCTGCAGTACGGGAATTCACGGGTATGGTAGTTAGACAATTAAATAGACATTTAAATATCGCCTAATATTTACTAACTTTTAAAACATTTTAAAGCGGATGTAAATAAAATTCTAGTTAACAAACAAATATTAACTGCAAATGCTATACATTTTAGAAAATTAACTTACGCATTTGCATCCGACAGACTTTCAAGCAGCAACAAATTCTTAGCATACTCCAGAGCAACTGTAAATTCACCCAACCGTATCAAAACATAAGAGTATGCTGCGTAAATAGTGGCCATCAATTCGTTGAAAGATTCTTTACTAACAGGTAAAGATGGGTTGCAAAAGCTCTCGTCAGATTCACTTGTCCAATCTTCTTCACTTGATTCACACCTTACTGTCTGATAAAACTTCTTCTTACAGTTATCAACTAAGTAAACTGCATTTCGTAAGCAGAGTGCTGCAAATTCCAGATTTGGATTGGGAATTGCAGAAGGTTGCCCGTCCTCACTTTGAAATACAACAATATATTTGATACCAAAAAAACATTAAAACACTTACGGTGTTTGTATTCTTGGACTTGGTTCCAAAAGATACTTTCTATGCATACCAGATCCAATTACTGAAGACACTATGTGCTTTTTCTCATTTTCTCTTAAAGTCTATAACACAAGCGAGTTTATAATATAAAATGTGCTATGGCAACATTACCTTTTCGTGTAACATAATACAAGATTCAGCTACTCTAAGCCATAGTCTGGGATTATTGTGGTAAATTTTTAAGGGCACTAGAAAACATTCAAAGGCGTCTTGAGGCCGTTCTAAATGTAACATTGCTACTCCCAAATTATACAGGATTTCAGGCTTTCTTGTAGCACCAACATAATGAAGTGGAGCATCCTTTAAAACTTTCGTAATTTTGTTATCAAAAGTTATGGCGTGTTGAAAGAATTTTACAGCAATAGCATAATGCCTGACTCTTAAATGAATAACACCCATATTGTTTGCTATACATGTATCCTGATCTTCCCCGTGTTGCCTGTAGAGGTAAAATTAACCAGATTTATAACAATTTTATGGATAAATTACTCTTACATGGCATTAAAAGGTTTTGCCGTGAATTGTTTGGATAATTGCTTGGCAGACATTTGAAAATCCTTTCCAACATAGTACTGATGAGCTTTTAACACAGCAAAATCCACAGTCTAATAACAAGGTTTTAATTTTAAATTTGAATATAATTGTTTTTTACCTACCCCATCATCCACGATTGTCACAGCTTTTTGATTAATAACGTTAATCAGTAAAGCTATAAGTTTGTACATCCTTTTAAAACCGTTAATGCTATTTAAAATTTCTGGTGAATTTTCATCTCCTGCTATTGTATCTAAACCGATCCCAAGATGATTTTGGAATGCTTTCAAAAATTGAAAAGCTTTTAATATTTGATTTGTAGTCAATAGCAAACTTAGCATCAATAATCCAGCCTTTGGCGTTAAAGACTCATCCAGGTCTTCCATTTTTTCTAATATTGGCGTAAGGATATCTAAAGCAGCGAAAGGCTTCCGAAGGTGGTATAAAATAACTGCTTTATTGAAGATTGATGCAGCCAGCGTTCTAGATTTTAATTCTCCTAATTTTCGTTGAATCTGAAAAATACACGTAAGGCTATAATATTGGTATAGGTATAATAAATATATATTATATAATGGTATTATACACTTGCGGTCATGAAAACCGCACCAATGGAATGATTCTTTGTGGTAATCAATAGAAGGTCGTTAATATTTTGGCAGTATTCCATCTGCCTACTGGCTTTTTTTGGGAAGATATGAATAAAGAAACTAAACTAACGATTTTCATATTTTATTATTTATCACTTACTTATTTACTACATTTATTAAGGAAATTAAGGATAATTTGGTGTACTTTTATTTACATATAGTTTTATCTTAATTTACTAATTATGTACAGTCATCAGTACCGCGTTGCTCCCCCCTTTGCCGCAATAACCACTTCGATCCTAGAAGGCATTGAGTCCACCAATACTTCAATGATGTCATTTGCAATTTCATTCCTCCACACAAGATCCAGGACTTCAATCAGCTTTCTTTTGCTTTCTTTTTTATGTTCTGCTACTTTCTGTTTCAGAACATGCTCGATTGGATTCAATTCTGGCGAATTCGCTGGCCAATCTAGTCTCTGAATTCCTAGATCAGAAAATATATTCTGGTGCTGACAAAGATAGAAGAGCATTAATTAGTTTTGTAGTTATTGTTTATGAAATGGACATTTGGCAGTCCATATGCCACACTGTAGTTATTGATTTAGCACGATGACAACGAAAGGTGCTCTTCAATGACTGGTACCAAAAACTCCTTTATGACTTGCCCATACTTTTGAGCATTCATTGTTCCATACCCCGGGCAAACTTCACTGTTCTGATCGTGCACTCATCCTTATATCTTTCTCCTGCTGAACGTCGCACGTATGGTAGATTATCTGCACACAACAAGTTGAATTTGCTTTCGTCGGACCAAATCACACGTCGCCAGTCTTCATTCGTCCAATTTACACACTTCTTCGCCCATGCTAGACGAACCGCCTTCATTTTCTTTACCAACATGGGTTTTTTTCGCTGGTCGTCTTCCGTATAGTCCTATCTCTCGCGATCTCCTATGGATTGTTTCGGCGCTAAGGTCGACTTGATAATAATCCTTCAGCTCTGCAATTATACGGACAGCGCTTTTAAAGCGATCCTTCAAGCACATCCGTCCTTGAGTCTGCCTTTGGTTTTTATCCAAATCTTTTCGTCCTCTCCAAAAGGTCCTTCTATTTTTTTTCATCAAGCGAACGATGGTTGAATGGTTGGACTCTATTTTAGCGGCAATCTGGCGATACGGCAGGCCTTGATCTTCCAAAGTCAAGATTTTCACTTTTTCATCTCGAGACAAGTGTTTGTATTTTCCGACACTTTCACTTTGTCGTTATCAACACTTAACTTAAACTGAACATCCTTTCACCAAAGGATGCTATAAAGTTGCTTTTATATCCCTACCAAAGTGGTTCACATTGTTACATTCCTCTCCTAAATCGTGCAAATATGTACATTATCGGAACTACCAACGTGGTGCGGTTTTTCTGACCGCAAGTGTACATATTTGTATTAAGAGTTAATGCGTTTATATTCTAGTTCTGTAGGAAGAGTGCGAAATGGTTTTACAGCGAGCTAGTATATACACTGAGGAGCAAAACTGATTCAATGGCACAGGTTTCAAAAATTATATATATTTTTAGAGAACACTTTTTTAATGTACTTCTTAATATTTTTCAGGATTTTATAAACAACTTATAACTAACAATATAACATGAAAAAAATAGCAAAAATCAATTTCATTTCACTAAAATAATAAAATTAACAATTTCACATCATTGACTCACTTTTGCACCCATCACATTTTAAGTGTATCTAATAGCTTGTCCACAATCCTTTGGCCCGTTTTACTTCCTGTATGCGTTTTGGGACACTTTCATATAAGTTTTCAACTGTTTCTGTTAGAATCGCATACCATTCGTCTTCCACCCGCTTCCATAGCTCGTTTATTCCTTGTGGAGGCGTTGCGTACTTGGCTAGTTGTTGTTTTAGATAAGACCACAAGTTTTCTATCGGATTTAGGTCCGGACTTTGTGGTGGCCAATCTAAAACATTAAACCGCTGACTCTGAAGCCATTGCGACACAATTTTGGCCTTATGTTTTGGGTCATTGTCGTGTTGAAATATTACTTCATCAGCACTCAGTAGCATTAGGTCGATCGCTGTTGGCAAATTTTCCTGCAGAGTTAAGGTAATATTCCTTGTTCATTATGCCCTCAATCCTAACAAGCGGGCCAACTAAATGAGGCGTTATACATCCCCAGACCAACAAAGATCCACCCCCGAATTTAACAGTCTGTTTTACTCCCAATGGATGTATATTTTGTTGATCTCTCGACCAGTACCACGAGCGACCATCCGATTGAATCCTATTTATTTTCGTCTCGTCAGACCAAATAACCTTAGATAAAAAAATGATAAGGAAAAAAAGAGGGCTGAATAAATCACAAACCTGTTTCCAATCGTATTTTTCACAATTACGGGAAAATCGGTTCACACTTTCACGAATTCAACCTAAATGATGAAGAACGTAGCAGCTAAATTTTAAAATTGCGCACCACAATGGCTAACTTAATGCAAGTTTAAAAAGGGAGCAAAACTGAGTCAGAGAGGTAACTCAGAATTTTGTATTGTTTTAAAGACACGCAATAACTACTTTAACAAAATGAGACGACCATTTCTAAGAAGAGAATACTGCGTGTTTAAAAAGCCAAAAAAATTGAAGTTCGTAGAATTCTTTCGTTCGCAGAAAAGAAGCAAGACTACGCTTTCTTTAACATTGAATCAGTTTTGCTCCTCAGTGTAATTCATTAAAATTGTTAGAGGAACCACTTTCTGTTAATACAAAAATCAACGCAGGAGAAAGGTGTTGCAAATGAAAATATTGTGCTTTTCGTAGACCTGTCTGGCTTCACATGCCTTTTTTTCTGTCTTATCTTCAGTACTCGAAGTGGGGTGTGCGAACAAATTTATTTTAAGTTCAAGTGAAAAGCGTTAATACGTTGTGTGCGTACGCATCTTTTACCATTTTAAAATTCTAATAAGAATTCTTATAAGTACATGTTCAGATATTTTTTTTCTGTAGTAATAGCAGAGAATTAACTCTGGATACATTACACGGACCTTGTTCTTCCAACATTATAGAGAACTAAATCCGAAACCATTATACAGAAGAAGTCCTAGAGACAATGTAGTAGTTTGTAAATGATAGAATTATTTACAGCATACTAGGTTAGTAACTTCTCTTTATTATAGTAGTTCCCTTTCTAGTTCCGTGTAAGCTAAATAAGAACTGATTACACCAAAAAAGATCTGGTTTCTCATAGAATTTTTTTAATGTATTTTTGGGCGTAGATTCCAAAAATGGCAACAATTTTTTTTTTCTTAAGAACCGTTTTCGATTCTCAAAAAATCCGTTATTCGGCACTTTTCTTAATTTTCCATCAATTTTTATCCAATCTGCATATATTACATATTTTTTGAAAGGTTACTTTGTGCTCTTTCCAACGCTGTTTACGCAGATCGGATGAGATTTGATGAAGTTACAGGCGCTCAAAATCCAACAAAAGTGATTTTTTCGGCATTTTTAAAAAGTCACTAAATTTCAATTGCTCCGTTTAACTCCAAGAAAAATTGTTTTTAATATTTTTAAGATTTAAGATGAAAGATCAGAAATTTTAAGTATAAATTTACACAAATCGGACAAAAACTATAGAAGTTATTTAAAAATGAATGAGAAAAGGAAAAAAATTTTCAAAAATTTTGATAACTTTGAATTGCAAAAAATTCCGAACTAAACCGTTCAACTCGAGCGAAGTAAGTAATATTTCAATATTTCTTAACGCGATCGGCGTTTCTAATATAGAAAAGCTAAATTCCTTTGGCTTTTCATCGAATTTTTGATAAATTTGCTCGGGTCATGTGTTTTGTTTGTACATTGTGTACATGTGAAAAATAGTTTACCGAAATATCGGTGTGACAGTGTAGTGATCATAATCTGATACAGCTATCTAGATCGGAGTTTTATTGATTTTGTTGGGTTTTCATCTAGTGTTCGGTTTATTCGAAGGCGTCAAGCAGCTAAAGAAAAGCTAACCCTTTGGTGCTGCTATTGATGAAGAGCCAAAGGAGTTTAGCTTTTCTTTATTAGAAACGCCGATCTCGTTAAGAAATATTGAAATATTTCTTACTTCGCTCGAGTTGAACGGTTTAGTTCGGAATTTTTTGCAATTATCAAAATTTGAGAAAAGGAAATTTATTTCCCATCTGGAATGCATGAAAATTAACAGAAATTCACGAATTCTACGAAGAAGCGCAAGCAAAAAGACCAGAATATATATAATATGTGAAAATATAGAAGTTTACTTTTCTCATTCATTTTTAAATAACTTGTTTGTCTAAAAAAAGTCTATGAGAAACCAGATTTCGAGATGAGGCCTAAATTTGTAAATAGTGTTATTTATCGTGCATATTGCATTACCAAGATCCGATAGGGAAATAATGAGCCCTGTAATGCACATACTCCAGGTGGCCAGAAATCAAGGAAAAGATATGTCAAGAAGTGGGATTAAGACTAAAAAGTGAACTTAAAGAAAAAGGGTTATTGTGAAATTAAAGTGAAATAGTGCAGCCAATTTAAATATTGGGCCGAAAATTGAAGGATTTACGTGTTCAAGATTTCAAAAGAAAAGTCAACGCTACCTACCTACGGTTGGAAATAAAAATGTCCTGGTAGCGTTACTAAAAGAAGTAATGGATCACGAAGGAAAGGATCCAGACACTTTTGTTTTCAAAGACGAGCTAGAAGAAATCATCCCAAGCATGACAGATTTTTTCAATGATCTTTTGAAACTGAGAATAGAAAGCATCGACGGTCAAGTTAAAAGCTTCAATGGATGAACAGAAACCTTTTTTTTACGATATGGCCAAAGTCTAGGGGACAATCCTTTGATGCGTTTGCATGGCTTTGGCCGGAAGGGAAATGGGGTAGGGGGAGTGAGGAAACTTGAATGTCTTGTTTTTGCATTGCTCCGAGCTAGACAACAGCAGATCGACGGAGTGTATTTTTTTTTTAAATTCAATTTTAAAAACCCACGGGGAGATCTGGTCTCGAACCCAGAAACCATGGAATGGTGGTTGTGCCGCTCAACCAATTGTTCTGAATTGATATCCTCGATGGAAGTATCCGTAAATGACCTGAAGGCAGCAATGAAGGAACAAAAATTGTCGTCAGCTGAGTTGAAATCGTCGATGGAAGTGTCCATAAATGAATTGAAAGCATCAATGGAAGAACGGAAAGCGTCAACGGCCGAGTTGAAATCGTCAATAATAGCTGAGCTTAAAGTTCCTGTTGAAGAAGTAAGAGCGGAAATAGAAATTTCTACAGCAGTTCGAAGCTCTGGAATCAACAATGGAAAATAAAATGGGAGAGTTAAAGTCAGATGAGAAGAGATTGGAAGAGGTAGAAATTTCAGGACAGCTCAAAGTAAAAGAAGCTCAATGTAAAATTAAAGAAATTAGAAAAGAGCTAGAGAGTCGCCAGAAATGGCATTCAGTGACGTTATCAACTGACGTGAGCTTGATTAAAAGACTTCATCCTCCAATATTAGACGGCAGACATATTTATACAAAATTTCAGCTTGTCTACAATTTTTAATATCTTCACACATGACTAGAGCAAATGTAATTTCTCCGGTCAACAGCCAGTGTTTTAAGTTACAATCATTTCAATAATTATATTCCGGGATGATTCGTATGTCATGTGGAACGTGAACTCATCATATCTTGCACTTGCTGCCAGGGCTAGCACGTTATTTGTTTACGCTGGTAAACCTTAATTAGCGAAGTTTTGATATGTGCAAGTGACTCGCTGAATACAAATCGGTCGCAAAATCGGTCACTTTACTGACTCAGGTCATACAAGTCATTTAGCAAAAGTGACTCAAGAAAAAGATTCGGTCATTTGGGTCACTTGAGTCATTTGGGCACATATACCTGCAGAGGTTCAAGCCAAGCATTTGGGCCCTACCACTGGATGATGGCGACCGACACATCACTACAGTCAATGCGTTTTGCTTTGTTTCCCGTTAATGTAGTTCGCGAATTTATATGTTGTGTGGTTGGAATTGCCCTAATTGATGACCCAAGAGACATGGGGACTGAAAACTTAAAATAATTAAGCCGTCATGACCTGGTAGACGGTGGACCAAATTGAAGACGGAATTGGTTGGAGAATTGGTTGAGTGGCACGGTCCCCGCGTCATAGTTCCAGGCTTCGTGCCTCGTGAGTTTTTAATTAAAATTAAAAATCGACTACATCTCTGGGCCGTTGTCTAGCTCGTAGGAATGCAAAAATAAGACATTAAAGTTCCCTCATTCCCCATACCCTAATTCCTTTCTGCCCGGAGCCATGCTAACACATAATAGGGTTGTCCCCTCTGCTTTGGCTAAATTATAAAAAAAAGTAGTGCAGTAGTGTGTAAGAATTTTATTTCCTTTTTCTTTTACATTTAATTTTTAAAAGATCAACTTTTGGTTTATAATATGTAAACTATCTACAAAGTTATGAGCCCTCTGATGGTTTATATAACAGAAAAACAGCAACTTCTTTCCGTGTTAATCTTATGAAAAACCTAAATATACGATGAGGCACTTCTTAATATTCTAAGTTATAAAAAGGAAAGGTAATGTTTTGTTTTGTTTATCAAAACAAAAAATTGAATTAATAAATGCGGAAAGTAGCTATCATTAACTTCAGTGCTTACTGAAGACAATCAAGAAAACTAGGAACAAGCATTAAGAAAGTTAACAGAAATCAAGTCAAAACTCGTAATATTTGGCAGCACCGCGCATAAATGTCACAACGACAACGCGCAGGACGCGCTGCTCATCGAATTTTTCTCAAAACCATGTTTTTAAAGTCGGTGTACACGATATCTCGAGAACGACTGAACCGATCGGTCTCAAATTTTAACACAATTTTTTTGAATATATTTTTTAGGAATTAATCGAAAGATTTCCGAATCCTTATCATTTTATAAACAATTAAAGGCCAACATTTTCCTTAAAAATCGAAATTTGTTTGCCATTTTGTGCAAAATCAATATTTTGCTTATTCCTTTGATTAGTTTCTAGATAATTTCATAAATTAACGAAATCTTTTTTGTTTTTTGATTTCAGATGACCGGTAAGGCTTAAGAAGTGAATGATCTCTCCACTTCTTAGCCTTGAGACCTCCTTTAGGTCATTGAAGAAGAAGTTGCCTAGTGCTCGATATCTGGCTGAAGCGACAGCCGGACGTCTGCAGAGAAAGGGAACAAGAGTGTCATTCTCGTGCTCGCGTACGTTCCTGTTAAAGGAAGGCTGCATTACCCTGGATATGGCTCAGGTAGATAGGCTGCTCTACCTGGAGTTGGCTGTGGATAAATAGTATGACAAAAGAACACCCCTTACAGTTCCGCAAGAGATCTTTGGAGGGCGGTACCTTGCGTCAGCAGCGCGTCGGTCCACTTATTTCCCTCGATGCCGTGTGACCCGGCATCTAGAGCAGGATGACATCGAGGCGCTCACACAGGAGGGAGGGAAAGGTCATCACGGCACTATTCCACCAGACTGGAGAATGTGGTGGACGAGTCAAGAGCTTTAATGGCGGCCTGGCTGTCGGAAAAATGCTGACATTTCGATAGGGGGTTAGTGTTTATTTCACAGCTTGGCAAGCCTTTAGGATAGCGAAAACTTCAGTCTCAACGACTTTTGTATGAAGGTAAGACTTTCATATGAAGAGTGTTTCCGAGAAAATATCAGCACCGACACCGGAGTTCGTCTTAGAGCCATGGGTGATCATCACATCGTCGCCTTTCCACTCCGCTTATTGTTTGTTCGCCCACAAGTGATCCTCAATATTATAATTATAAAGGCCGGTATAGCATTGTTTTGTTAGCTGTTTGCGATGCCAATTACGCGTTCACAGCAGTGTTATCAGAACGACGGATTTCTCGTTAGAAACACAGATATTTCAATAAGAACAAAATATTACGGATATTAAAACAGAATTTGAATGAAACATGGAATTTCTATGGATTAATTCTAATTCTTTCTACGGAAATGACGGGTTTTTTTATAATTCTCATCATATTCAATTAGGCTTTCATTACAATTTTTTTAATTTTTCGATATCGGCAGAAAGTCGACTACATCTTCTATCCTTTTTTAACTACAGGTTTCTTAGGATATAGACAGTCGAAGATTATCACTAACACGACATCGAAAACGCTACGAAATTAGGTCTTGCTAGGGATGGACGACACCATACAATACATCGATTATAATGTTAACAGTCATTAACTATGAGACTGTGTTTATAGTTGACAAGTTTTAAGTCACCCAAGTGCAATTTTATTGTCAAAGATAACTTGAATACACTGAATGTTGAGAACTACAAATAAATGTTCAATTTAGATTGCACATTTGTATACGATAATTGATTTATTGTTATTAGTGTGTTAGAAAATTATTCCTTTTCTAAGCTTGACAAAAATTCGAATCAAGCGGCACTACGTGCCATTTGTCCAGACAGATCTGGCCTTAGCTGGATCGTAGGCGCTCCAAATGTCTGATTTCGAGGGGCAGATCTGACCTTGGTATAATTACTTGGGTTATCACAGGTCATTGCCCTATTGGCTTACACGCGAAGAGACTGGGCATCTTCTCAAATGACTTCTGTAGAAGCTGTATGGACGAGGAGGAGAAAACTATTTTCCACTTCCTTTGCCGGTGCCCTGCACTGGCACGCAGGCGGAATTCTTTCTTGGGTGACTATTTCCTCGATAGTCTTGGCGATCTGGAGGCGACTGACGTTGCAGATCTCTGCCGCTTCATCGATAGCTCCGGACGCTTCCAGTGAGGAGGTGGCTGGAATTCTTGGACTCCCGTGGCATCACAATGAGCCTATTGAGGTCTAAGTGTGTCCTTCAGGACACACACGAACCTAGTACCTACCAACCTATCCCTTCTTCCCACGGAGGAAAATCAACTGTGGAGGTGGAAAGAATATTGTGTTGAAGTCCTAAACAACACCTCTGAACCGTCGAATGCCTCTTCATTCGAACCTAAGATCAGAACTCCGACAAGATTGGAACTGGCAGACGCAATTAAATCGGTGGAATCGCAGGAATTGATAGAATACCAGTGGAACTACTGAAGGCGGATCCCATTGCTTAGGCTAATATTCTTCTTACCGTAATCCAGAACAGGCGTAATTGTGAAGATTCTCAAAAAAGACGACCTGAGGAGTATTTGCAATTGCTGCAGAAACTGTCTTTTAACTGTATTCTCATCAAAATTAATGGCAAAAATCATCTTATATAACTTTTTAGGAGTTCATGGTTGCTCATATTCATTTTATGCGGCTAATCCGAAAATATTTACAAATGAAAATGCATCTTAATGCGAATCGAGCAAACAATCAAGCGCACTCTAAATGATGAAGAGGCAGATTTTCTTGAGGTTTTCTCTTGCAGCGATCGCATCAAAACTCTACGAATTATCTTCGAGCACATCGACCATTTGAGTAGAGAAGGTGCAGAGCAGGGCTTAAGATCAATGCTGCTTAAACCAAACATATGAACTTGGACGACACGAGACAACATGAAAGAGCAGTAAATAGAATAAGTGAATAATTTTTGCTATCTCGGCAGAATACAGAAGATGGCGAGCTGAAGCTGATACACAGGCACAAGATCGAGTTCTATTTTATACCCTTGCTGAGATATGGCGCAATAACAAAATCTCCAGATGCACAAACTCCGAATCTTCGAGTCAAAAGTAAAATCTGTTCTGTTGTGCGGTTGTTTAACATGGAAAGTGAGCTGTCAAATATCATCTAAGCTACAAGCCTTTGTCACCGTTGTCCTTAATATCCATTGGCCGAAGGTCATTACCAACGAAGACCTACACAGACTTACATGTCAAGACAAAATTGACACCGATATTCGCAGGTGAATGCGGAAATGGCTAGGCTACACACTAAGGAAAGAGCCAAACAACATTGCTTAACAGGCTCTAGATTGGAACCCACACGGGACCCAAATAAGATACCGAATTGGACGGCCTTGCAACAAATGGACGATCAGGAAAAGCAAGGTGATAGTATACACCCTTGTCTCACTCCATTTAGCACTCAGAAGGGCTCCAACAGTCCGCTCGCGATCAACGCTGTCGAACGCCTTCTCAAAATCGACGAACATTAGATGTAAAGGGGACCTCCATTCGGCGGATTGCTCGATGATAATTCGGAGGGTGTTGATGTACTCACTGCAGGAGTAACCCTCGCGAAAGTCTGCCGGTTCATCGCTAAGAGTGCGCACGATTGCATTCTTGATTCGCATTAAGATGATTTTAGCCATCAATTTGGAGATTGCAGTTAAAAAGACAGATACCGCGCCAATTGCTACAACTCCTTAGCTCGCCTTTTTTGGGAATCTTGACAATTTTCCATTCACTGGGATAGGTCTGGCGGCGCATATCATTGAGTTATTGAAATGTTATGCACCCTGGTCCGGAATCTGACGATGATAATTCGGTGGGATATTGGTGACCGGTCCAGTACATTTTAAAAAACGCCTTAAGCTCGGAAATCGCTGTAAGGAGAGCCGAGAAAATAATTTAAGTCAATTAAATTATTTTCATAAAAATCCTCGGCTCCCGTATAAAAATTGCTTAAAATCGCCAATTTGTTACATTCTAATAAGAATGTAACCGCTTCCTAACGGCACCAAAATTGAAGCCCCGTCTACCAACGGTACAACTAACGTGACGAGACCGAAAAATCCTCAGCCGCCTGTAAAAAGAATATAAAAATTCAGCCAAAAACGGCCAGGCTGCAAGAAGAATTCTAAAAAAATAGAATTAAGAAATACAAATGAACATCTGGCGTAAATGGAAAAGGGCAAAACCGTTTACGCAGTGCTGAGCATGAAAGTTGGATATGGGAGCAGCGGGATGGCACGTTAGTGTGCGTGTCTTCTGCCGGCAACAAGTTCTGATTTGGGCGATGGAGGGATTGGAGTGGGCAGTCGGGAATCCTTAAAGAAATTAAAATTTTTTCCTAAATTTTATTCGAATCATAGAAAAATTATGTCGGCGACTAGGCTTTTGGGGGCTTTAATTCGGATTCCAAAATGACAAACCTTTTTTTATCAATGTCAAAAAGAATCTATCTGATTTGAGCGGCGGCAAATTAAATCTCTGTGGCTCCGTGTAGTGTTAAATTGCTTCATAAGTGGAAAAAAAAAATTTCGCAACAAAAACGTGAAATATAAGCCAGTTGGAAACTATTTTCTTGAGCGGTTTTGGGGATTTTTGTTTTATCGGAAAAGATACGAGAAAATTTCAGAAAGTGAACTTGAAAACGAAAGCTGTGAAATACAAACAAAAACCAACTAAAAAGATATGAAAGTTAAATGTTTGAAAATGATAAAATTGAAAAGATGTGATAAAAATTAATTGTGAAAGCAACAAAAACTAAAAATGTGTAAAAGTTAAAGTATTGAAGGCAAGAACACGGAAACTGTGTGAAAAGTAAAATATGGAACGCCAGAAAAACGAAAGGAAAAATAAACAAAAGGTATGAAATTTAAAACTTTGAAATTAAGAAAAGTAAATTATTAAACGGAAGAAAATCGAAAATTTTGTGAAAAGTAAAACTGTGGAATTAAGGAACTGAAGGAAAACTTTAAAGTGTGAAAACTAAACTAAAAGGATATGAAAGTTAAATGTTTGAAAATGATAAAACTGAAAAGGTGTGGACAACTTAAAATATTGAAGCAAGAAAACATGAAAATGTGATGATGGTAAAATTGTGAAATTAAGAGAACTTAAAGAAAACTGAGAAGGAAGTAAAAACCAAGTGAAAATTTAAAGAACATAAAAACCAAGTGAAGTTACCAACATACAACAATTAATCTACATAACGAAAAGTAAATGTACAAAAACAACTCAAAGGAGGAACTACGACATAAACAAACTAAATCATAAAAATCAAGTGAAGTTACAAACATACAACAATTAATCTACATAACGAAAAGTAAATGTACAAAAACAACTCAAAGGAGGAACTACAACATAAAAAGCAAAATTGAAAAAGAAAAGGAAAAGAAAAAAATTTCAAGCAGAAGAACCCAGGAAACATTCTCAAAAAAAAAAGGGGGGAACCAAAGGAAAAGTTGGTGAGTCCGTTCCTTTTTTTTCTCTTCTTATCAAACAAAATGACGGAGAAGTAAAATGTATTAGAGATTATATATTTCATTAAAAGTTAGAGCAATCCAATGGATGTCCTTTTTTTTAGTCAGCATTCTTAGCTAAGTATAAAAAAAAACAAAAAAAAAGGTTTTGGTAGTTGAAAGAATTTTTCTCTTCTTTTCATAAATTTTTCTTTGTGAATAATCAGGTATCTACAATATTTAAAAAAAAAACCGGCAGAACACAGAAAAAAAAAAATTTTTTAGAAAAACGGAATGCAAAAAGAACTTAAGACTATGAAAAGGTTTTCTTGAATATCTTTAGTCATTATATGCCAAATGTAACATTTAAATAAAAAACTAACTAACTTAACTAAGATTTGATCAGGGGATTGGAAACTTCCCATTTCTATTTGTAAGCAAGGAAAAAATGCGCATTTTCTAGCCTTGGAAAAGACAGGAAAAACAAATTTTTTTGTAAACCGTTTTTAGTAAAATCAGGTTAGCAGTTCAATTAAGGTTATAGGAATAAGTATAATTTACTCAAATTTTTGTATCATACCTCAGAGCCCTATTGCAAAGGGGTAAAAAGGCCTGACCTTAGGCTAGTTGGTCGTGTGCCCTCCTACGGAGGGGGTATCTTTTACTAATAAATAAGTTTTTATTATGAGCGGCAACTAAGTCTCTTTTCTCACTCTCTCTCTCTTCGTCGTCCTTCCCTAGGGCGGCTACATCATCGCTACGTCGGTGGGCGGGGTCCTCACAATGAGGTGAGCGACCCTCTCTCTCTTTTCCTTTACAGGTAGTAAGGGCATCTAGTCGACATCGGCCCCCTAGATGCATAGGCTGGTTGGGGCATGGGCCAATGATAGGGGAGTCATACCATCCGACTCCCCCAACGATAGCCGGTGAGTCGGGCAACGCCTGCTCGCATCCTTTTCCTCCTGTTTTGTTCCTTTTTTTTTAGTTTGGTTTGAGTTTAAAATTGTCTTTGGATTTTTTCCTTTCTTTTAGTTTTCTTATTTTCGCGGGTTTTCTCTTTCTTTTTTCTATTTCTTTAAATTTGTTTGTTTGTTTTTTTTTCGGTTCGTCTCACCCTTCCCATCCTAGGCATGATTCTTTGCTTTTGTTGCGCGACCGCGGGCGGAGATGGCATCCCCTTCTGAACCCCCCCCCCCCCCTTCTCTATCGCAAAGCTAGCGATACCAGCATGCCATCCTCCATCTCTGCTCAAGCATCTGCTGACAGAGGAATGTCCAGCGGAGGCCGTGATCCTGGCTGACATCAGCTGATTTACAGTTGATGTCATCCAGAGTCATAGCCTGCCTTGGGCAATCATCCAGCAGCAGTGTCGGTCCCAGCCCGCAACACCTCCTCCTTTCTCAACCGGGCTTGGTATCGGCTACGGCGGAGTTATCCGGGACAATTCCTGTCTCAAAAATACCATTGAAAGCTCTGATTGCACATAAAATTATCATGGGCATTTAAAAAAAACGGAATTTTATGTGCCAGCCACCTTATTATTTTTCACTCTAAGTAATACCCTCGTTAATTACTCTATAGCAACATCTTTGTCCATCTCATCTATTACTCTAAACGGTGACGGATATTGAAACTGCATTGGATTAGCAAGCCGATTTAATAATGACTCCTTAAATTCACTCACATCTAGGTCGCCGTCAATATTAAATCATTTTGTCTAAACTTTTTATCAAAGTCACATGAAAGAAACGCCGATTGCTTAACAATCGTCTTTTAAAGGTTAACTCAATCTCTAACATTCCCAAGAAGACGTTACAACGGTATTCAGTCACAGAATATCATTCTAGGACTTCCTAAACTGATCTACGGAACAAGCTTACTCAATAAGACGTTTATAGTGATATTCGATTCACGAACACACCATATGACTACATAAACTAATCTCTGAAGACAATACTTTGAATGTTCATCATTGCTTGGATCTTTGCAGAGCAACAGAGACAAGTGGACATCACATTTTTCAAGAATGAAGGATGAATGATAAAACAACTACCACAGATAACTTATCCCTAATGATGCGTGACTTACCTTACCCAAGATACGTCAGATGGGCATGCTGCAACTTTTTTCAGAGATATAGAAATGTTTTGAAAATATAACAAAACCTTGTAAAAATGGAATGTGATAAAAGTCCATAAAGTAAACGTTTAACTTATGACGCTTATCCCTTCAATCAACGATCTTCTAAGCTAGATGAGGACGAAAGCAATTCTTGCGCAGGGCAAATTGAAAATTGATTTGGGTTTGATAAAACTGAGGTTTAACTACTAAAATGTTGTTTATCTAAGTAACTTACATCATATACATCATGGTCTACAAAATTCAAAAGACCTTTGTAATCACTACATTCCGACTTGTAAAATTCAACAATAGCCTTATTGTGGGAGAGTTTTGAATTAGGACCCATAGATTGCTCCAAGTGTGAAAGTGATTTTAAACACTTAGAATACGACTTCCTATAAACGATATTAAAATAAAAATAATTCAACACAACTTTCTGTATAATATACTCATTGAATTCATCACGAGCTTGAGTTATTAAATTGAAATCCTGCTCAGTTAATTTCGGCTTATCCATATTCTCTGCCATTTCTAAACAAATTAAATTTTTGTGTTGTCAAAGAATTGTCAACAAAAGGTACAGTAAGGTGCAACTGACGTTTACATTTACATTACTGGCTGAAAGTAATGGAAGAAAATAATTATGCGTATAAATGCAATTATATACTGATATTATCTTAACATAAATATTATAAAGAAATATTTAAAACTAATTTAAAATTTGGTATATATTTTGTGTTAAAACGAATAATTGGATGTAACTTATCACTTGTTCAATGTATAAGGAAGGGCTTAGGCCATATTGCGAAAGAAGCACAAATGTCACAAATTTTGACATTCCGTTTTAAGGACGCTTTTTGATTTGTTTATTAACGGCCTGTAACGGCGCCTAAAATTTGCAAAATACCAGAAAATGGATTTTCAATTTATTATTCCGTGTGCGAATTCGGAGTTACTTCATTCAGAGGGGGACAATTATTACGTTAAACAAGTATTTGACCCCAGGGAAATACCAGATCAATTAAAAAGTATGTTTTGTTTAATGAAAAGTTCGGCAGTTATTATATATGATTTCTAATTTTAGTATGCAAGCGAGAAGCCTTAGCAGGAAATCCGTTTTACATTTTTGATTATTTCGATACATATTTCTCTGTTATAGAGAATGCAAAAAATATTCCTATAATAAATGTAATGAGAGCATTTGACTTACTGTATTTAACGACAGACAATCTGGGAAGTAATTTGGATGCCTTCCTCAATAGTAATGACGGCACAGACCGGAATTCACATTTAAATTTAACCAAAATGACTTTATTTCTTATTACTGGGACTGTAAAAGCGGTAGATCAAATTTTCCATCAGGCACAGATTGACAGTGGTGCAAGTAAAAAGAACAAGAAGAGTCCAATGGAAGGATTTGAGGGTTTGGATTGGGAAACAAAAAGATATAAATTCCTAGTTCAACTCTATAACATCTTACAATTGCCTCTGGAAAAGCTTTGGAATCCTCCTGTTGCTGAGGAAAATTTTGTAAGGTAAACAATTTTAAACTTATAGTCTTGACTCCACAAAGTAGTTACAGATTAAGTTTGTTAGTTCTTAAATATGACTAGTAACGATAAAATTGATCATTATTAGGGACAGAAATAGAGGTTACAAAAAAAATAAAATATAAAGCTGTAATTACTGCTAATAGGGCATATAGTACGCGCAAAGCTGATATTAATGAATTAGCGGCTATTTAAGGAAAAGTTCGCAAATAGAGTATACTTAAGATATAAATATGAGAAGTGCCCGTTTATAGGGTACAATTTAGGGCAGTCGCGCGTGTACGTTTAAAAACGCGTGTACACGACCCAATCGGAGCTGCACGAGAGTATAGCGTGTACACGAAATTACATAAAAATACACGTAATGTAAAAAAATGTATACACGATGTTGATTATCGATCGCCTATGACAATCGAGTTTACGTTACTACCGTCCTCAGAAAAACAGCGTTTCGGAGTGACTGCTTCAAAGCAGATTTGGAGCAGCCTCTCTCTAACCAGTAAAAATAAGAGGATGAATCTTCTACGGCTCTACTTTGCGTTTAGTTTTTACTCCCAGGTTTTAATTAATTGAAAAATAAACTTTTAAATTTGACAGCTAAATTTTTTATTTTGTAAATTATTGCCAATCGAGCGTTATACATAAATATATTATAGAAACATTTTTTGTTCTTCTTCTATGTATTAGTTTCATGTGTCCGTCTCTTAGGTCATACCAAGACGACTGTGAGACTGAGGCACATCCTGGCTCGACCCATTGGGTATAACGCCAAAAAAACTCGAAATGTTTTATTATGTCTTGAGTGATTTGTTTATAATTTTAATTGAGTCAGATTACAATTTATGACTTGATGATTGTTACTAATTTTGGGAAGTAGGAATAGGAGGATTTAATTGGGAGGGGTATGTTAGTTCTTATGAAAATGTGGTGAAATATATAGATTAAGTATTTTAGTTTAGTGTAGATTAATTTGCTATGTGTGATCCGCTGAAAAGATAGTAATTTAAAGGTCAATTTGTTTGACTTCCAGTGAGTAAGCTTCCTGCAATGAGTTGAATCTTTGTCTAATTTGATTGTATTTGTTACAAAAAAGCAGTATATGTTCCATATCATTAAACGTGTTGCAAGTAGAGCAATTTACCAGGTCGGTTTTTCCAATTAATTCATAAAATTTCGCATCATAGTTGTGCCCTGAGTACAGCCTATTTAGGAATCTAGTTTCTTTTGGTTTAAGGTCCCAGTATTTCCAGGGTGGTTCACGTAAATGAGGAAATAACCTATTGAAGAAAGAGCCTTTTTTCATGCTGATCCTGGAAAATTCCTCGGACCATTTGGTATTAATGTCTTCATTTATGTTAAGCATTGCATCCGCGTAGAATAAATTACAGACAGTGGGTGTATTTATTTGTAGCGCCTCTTTCGATATTTGGTCAGCTGTTTCATTTAAGGAAAGTCCTTTATGTCCTGGTATCCATACTATCTTGTATAGTTTTTGTGTATTATTGATCTTTTGTCTAATCAGATGAGCATAGAAGTTTAGTTTAGGGTTGGTCAATGCAGCACAAGCCGCTTTACTATCCGTTAGTATTATGAACTTGTTTGAAGGAAGGGATTCCGTGAAATCAATGGCAAGCTCGATAGCTTTTAGTTCCCCAGAAGTTGAGGATCTGAGAGATTCGAATAGTTTACTCTTATGTACTAGATCCGGGTGTGTTACTACACTGATACCTGTAAGTGGGTACTTATAGGCTGCGTCAGTTGCCAGGATTTGCAACTCCTTAGATTGTGAATCTAGGAATTCCACGTATAATTGTTTTAGATGTTCAGAAGTGATGGACTCTTTCGTGTGACTAGCTTTGGATAGTATGTCAGTTTGAACTATTAGATTAAAGGGAGATGAACTCGAAATTTTTCCTATCATCTTAAGTGCATCCATATGTTGACTGGCTATATAAGCATAATTCGATATTCTAGTGCTTAGGGGTATTAGATCATCAATGTTAATCACATCAAGAGTTAATTCCTTCGCTATCTCTCTTGTTGTAAGCAGAGAGGCTCTATATTGTGGAGGCAGTTCTTCTGCCAGCATATATATAATATGTATAGGGGTGGTGTTGGTCAGGCCAAGACATGCTCTTAGTGCTGAGTTGTTAATCGTTTTTAATCTCCTCTCAATATATAAGGGTCTATTGGTGATAGTAGTTGAGATAAAGTCAAATTTTGATCTTATTGTGGCTTTATAGATATTAAGTGCTAGGCTTTGCTTTATCGGCGATATGTTGTTGGCTAGTGTTTTTAGTGCGTTAAAGTCATTTCTGGTATTTATGTAGAGTTGATTTGTTAGGCTCGACATAGTAAGGGAGGAATTGAAAGTCCTACCTAAGAATTTTAGTTCATTAGTGAAGGGGATGTGTATTCTTTTAAGATAAATATTTTTTTGGGGGCATGATTCTGCATGCTATGGCTAATAGTTTGACTTTTTCCTTATTAATATTTAATAAGAGACCTTCAGCAATGTTGATGAAGAGATCAAAAATGTCAATTGCAGTGAGTGTATAGCTTTTTCATATGTTTTGCCTTTGGCTATTAACATAAAGTCATCAGCAAATTGGAATATATTTACATCAGTCGTGGTCACTGAATGGAGCGATGATGTGTAAATGTTGAAAAGTGTCGGGCTAAGTGAGTTTTTCTGTGGAATTCCATCATTGATGTTGAGTGTGGAGTTTAGTAGCATTAGCGTTCTATTTTTAAGAAAGTTATGTATCCAGTCTCTTAGGTCTGCTGGTATATTGAGAACTGTTAGTATATTAATTAATTTGTGAATTGATACTGATTCAAAAGCGTTGGAAATATCAACTGATAATAGTATTGTTTTGTGTCCAAGTTGTTTGTTTTGAGCAATATTGTTCAGTATAGCATTTAGGCATTTACTGACTGACTTGCCCTTCATATACGCATAAGTGTTTGTGGGTAGTAATTTATTTAGTGTTATGAAGTTAGTTAGTCTTATATTAATTATTGATTTAATACACTTTAGAGTGGTTGGTATAAGCGCAATTGGTCTGAAATTCTTTAACTTATCAATTGATTTCCTAGGCTTTAGTATCGGAATTATTTTTATATATCTCATGCTATCTGTAATTACATTTCTCCTCCAGAGATCATTTAAGTAGTTCAACAGGTTAATAAGGCATTCAGAGTTTAGGTTCTTTAGTAGAAAGAATGATATATCGTCATGCCCTGGGGCCAAGAAGTTTGATTTTTTCTTTAGCACATCCTTTAGCTCCATTAGTGATAACGGGGTAGGAGTGACATTTTTAGAAGGTTTGTCCGTGATTGGGGGGAATTTGTACTGTCTGTTGCAGGATATATGTTTTAGGAAGTCATGTGCATTTTGATCGTTCCACTTCATCTGTCCGTCTTTACTGTTGGTATTATTTTTAATACCTTTGTAAAGTTTGAAGAAGTTTCTCAGATTTAGTGTGCATAGTTCCTTGGTAAAGTTTTCTAAATGGATATTCTTAGCTTGAGTTATCATATTTTTGAGTAATTTGCAAATAGCTAAATACTTATTCATTAAAGTAGTCGAGGTTTTTTTAACAAGCTGTGAAAAGGTGAGTTTCTTTCTATTGAATAGTAGTTGAACTTCCTTGTTCAGAAACATTTTGCTTACAAACAGTTTTGACAGTTTTCATCTTGGCGGTCTACATCCTGCACATTTTGCTCGTGATCTTCGGCATTCTGGATATGGTCGCACTTAACATTTGCCACTGATTTTGTCATATCCTTCTTTCTCGATTTTTTCGATGCTTTTTTTTTAAATATTACTGTGGTTTTGGTCATGCCTTTGGGATTATTATTAGAATCATTGGAAATGTCATTATTGACCTTAAATGATGTGGGTATTTCCCTACTATGCTCCCACTCCCTCGCAATATGCTCCATGAGCGCTCTTCGATTTTCGTATTTAGTCCCGACACTCAAGCTAGCTAAAAGATTGAGTTTTTTCGTCAAAATCGAAAATTCTTTTAATCGTGCGGATACATACTCAATTTTCTTTTCGTTGAATTTGGTAATGTTGGGTTTTTTAACTACGCAATCTTTTTCAGATGCCCTCGACATTTCGAATGTTTCTATCAATTGCTAATTACCTTCAGTATTTTTTGGCACATTGTACATTTTCCACCATCGTCTGTCCCATAACCTCTACACATAAAGATTCTGCAATTTCCTTCCGAAAATATAGGATGTGTTGACAAGGTAGCTTCATCGAAAGGAAAAATTCGTCCACTTACTACCGCTAGGGAAGCCACCACTGAATAAAATGAAAACAGCTAACAAACAAATTTTGAAAAGTAGGAATTTATTCGTTCATTACCTTAAAAGAATATAATAAAGCTATATTAAATTACAGTTCAATAATACAAAACAAAAACAATAAAATATAAAATGATATCAAAAAATGAGAGTTCAAAAGTATTCGTCTATTTCTCGTTCGATAACAATAATGACTTTACACTTACCACTAATATTTTGTCGCAAATCCCTTGGAAGCAAAAATAGCTTGCAGCTGTCTAGGCATCAAATTTACCAGCTTTTGCGTGCAATCTGAACTTAGTTTGTTCCATTCTTCGACGAAGCGTGTTTTTAAAGTTGTTTTGTTTTGAATTGGAGATTTGCGCACTTGCCGCTCTATTTATAATATAATAATAATAATTAATTAGCAATACATAAACGCTTTCACAACAACAGGCACACTTTTCATACATACTTTTAAGAGTTAACTTACATAGAGCTCAAAAATTCATTCTTATTCACTAATTAGTGTATCCCACTTATTTTTTATAAATTCTATACAAAACTTCTTAAAGTTATTTATATTTACTACACTTGCATTATATTTAAGCCTATTATACATTTTCAAACCTTTGTAAATTAACGAATTTTGTGTCCTTGCTGTAGTAAAGTTCACTAACCTAAATTCATTCACTCGTCTCAAGTTATATGGCTGCACCTCACTTGTATAAACTAAATAATTACTCAAATATTCAGGCAGTAACTCATTTTTAATTTTAACTCATCCACATCAACGACTCCAGCATACCCTTAACAGACACATACCTATTACATTGAAGAATCGCTCTCATTCCATATATTTTGAAGCTTCTGAAGCCTGTCCATTATTCCACTGGATACTACAAACAACACTGACGAACAATACTCAAAATGTAGCTTCACTATTGTGTTATAAATCTTGATAGTTGTAAGTACCGACACCGATTTTCTGATTCTCCTTAAAAACCCGATTTTTTTTACCAATTTTCCCGCATATATAGTTCCCATGCTCTTTAAATTTTAATTTATTGTCCACTATCACCCCTAGATATTTAATCTTATCCACCTGCTCAATAAAAGAATCTGCAATCTTCAAAGTACCCTCATATTCACCATTGATTGTCATAAATTTCGTTTTACTAGTGTTCAATTTCAATTTATTCATTTGTAGCCACACGTTCAATTTTTGTAAATTTTGTTCCATTACATATGCACACTCATTTACATCATTACCAGCAATGTATAATAATGCATCATCAGCAAATAGCGCTATATTTATGTTGTCCAATACACTCTTTATGTCATTAATGTATATAAGGAACAGTAGAGTCCCAAGAACAGATCCCTGCGGTACACCCAATCTTAGCTCTTAAACCACATCAATTCTTTTCCTTTGATCCCATACTTATTTAATTTATTAATTAAAATATCTCTGTCCACTGTTTCAAAGGCCCGTTTGAAATCCAAAAATACTGAAATTATCTTGTGCCTTTTCTGCATACATTCTTTCCATTTTATTAGCAGCATATTTAATGCTGTCTCACAAGAGTGGCCTTTTCTAAAACCTGACTGCTCTTGTAATATTAATTGATTTTCCTCCATGTATTCCTCCAGTTGTATTTTTATAGTTTTCTCTAATATTTTTTCGTATGTTGACAGCATATTAATTGGCCTAAATTCTTCACATTTATTGGTATTCTTAATTTTTTCAACGGGTACAATGACTGATTCTTTCCATTCTTCCGGGAACTTACCTTGGTTCATTGACTGGTTGATAATTTTCACAAGTACGCTGCCGAGTATATTCCAACTATCCATGATCATTTTGACATTTATCATATTAACATCCCTCTTATTCTTAATTTTCAGACATATATTCTGTAATTCCTCCAAATTTGTAATTCGAAACACAAATTGATTATTCACCTGTTGCAAATTATCGTCATAAACTACTGATGTTATAGATGTACTAATTTCTTCGATACTTTCCACAAAGAATTTGTTAAAGTTCTCTGCCATTCGCGTACTCTCGTTGCAGGTTTCTCCCTTATATATTATTTCCTTAATTTCAGATTTACTTTTTTTAAGTACATATTCTTTTAATTTTTCCCACATTTCTTTTTGGTTTGAGGCATTAGTAATAATGTTGTTGATTTTATTCCTTTTTTCCGCAATTATTTTATGTTTGTAAATATTTCTTGCTATTTTATAATGTTCCCAATCACTCTGGTCACTTGATAAGGACGCCACTCGGTATCTTCTAATTTTCTCGTTCTTCAATCTTCTTAAATCTTCTGTAAACCAGTCATTACTTTCACCTCGCCTTATTTTGCATCGTACAAATTTCCGTACTACGGCTTTAATTTTTTCACAAAAACCACTCGCGCATTCATTCAGATCCTCAATAGAAGCTACATCAGACATACCAATAACATTCAATTCATTAACAAAACGATTTTTATCATACTCTAAAAATTCCACCCTGTTTGTTTCACAGTTCTTCGATACAGTTTGATTTATGCCAATAGACAAAGTCTCATGATCACTAATTTTTAAATCTTTCTCCACCTTTACATCTACATCATAGGAGTTAGTCATTACATAGTCAATCAATGTCCTGGAATCAGCCGTCACTCTAGTAAATTCATTCACCAATTGCTTATAACCATTATCTGCGATAATTTCTTTCATAACATTCGCGTAGAAGTCATTAGTTGATAAATTAATGTTAAAATCACCAACAACTATTACTCTTCTACCAATCTGCGACAAACCATCTAGTTGATCCCCAATAAAATCACAAAAAATTCTCGATGACGAGCGAGGTGAACGATATGTAACCGCAAATATTACTGTTTCATCATTCATTGAGCACTCGATAACCAACCACCAAACATCCAAACCAACTACACATTCAGACATTATCTTATACCTCCACATAGCTCGCAAATACAGTATAACCCCACCAGTTCTTTTAGAAGCAGAATTACACCTTATAATATTGTATCCCTTTATACCAATTTCATCATCATTCACATCTTCCATTATGTGCGTTTCAGTAAGCGCAATTATATCTGGTGATTCTTCTTTGACAAGCACCTCCAGTTCTTCAAAATTGTTAAATAACCCTTGTATATTGAGATATATCGCCTTTACCTTTGATAATTGCTAGTATTCAACAAATTTTCTTTCCGCACTTAACTTTCTCAAATAAACTGGACATTCCCTATTTAACGTATTGTGGTTCACATCCAGATTCAGTTTCAACTTTTCATTCATCCGAATGCAATTTACACACTTATTCTCAACTATTTTATCACATTCTCTAAAATCATGGTTTCCCATACACCTTGAACATGCGATATTATTTTTACACTCACTCGCTTTATGATTAAATCCTTGACATCTAAAACATCTTTTTACATTAATCGCCTCATAGACGCTCATAAATGCTCAATAGAGTTGAAGTCCGAAGACTGAGGCAGTGTCTTCTTCACCTGTGTTGTATTATATAATAACCATTCCTTAACGATCCGAGCGGTTTGGATCGTTATCTTGTTGGAACCAGAAATTATCTTTAATACCTAATTTCTCGGCACTAGGTAAACCCATTGATCCACTATTACATCTATGATGAGAAAGTCGCCTGTCCCAGCCTCCGACATACACCCCCATACCATGATGGAACCGCCCCCATGTTTAACTGTCAGTGATAGATTTTCTTTTTGATACTCGGAAGAATACTTTTGAACTCTCATTTTTTGATATCATATTATATTTTATTATTCTTTTTTTTTATTATTGAACTGTGATTTAATTTAGCATTATATTCTTTTAAGGTAATGAAGGAATAAAGTCCTACTTTTCAAAATTTGTTTGCTAGCTGTTTTCATTTTATTCAGTGGTGGCTTTCCTAGCGGTAGTGGGTGCATTTATTTATTAATTCCGAATGAGCGGAACGCGCCTAATGTGTTTCTTTATTCGTTCGGAATATTCTATTACTAATTTTCCGTGTTTTTTTTATTAGCACCGGCGCGTTCAGAATGCGTTGGGGCAGAGCTAATTGTGTTACGTTTAATGCATCCAAAACTTAGTGCTGTTTAATGTCCCTTAAAAAACGTCCAGTTCATCCCAAACCCATTTCAGTCGACGGAGTGGATATACCCAATTCGCCCTCCCTAAACATCTTGGGTATTGAGATATCCAGCAATCTTAGCTGGACTGATCATATATTTGCAATCGCTAAAAGTCCGATGAAATGCTTGGGTTTTCTACAGAGACGTAAGAAATATTTCACCCCACCTAACTTAGCGCTGATCTACAAGTCCCACATTATGCTTAGACTTGAATATAATTCTCATATTTGGGCAGGGGCCGGACACACCACATTGTCCGCGTCAGACAAAGTCCAGCGTAAGGCTTTTAAACTTATTGGCGATTCCTCAATTTCTGAGGGCCTTGACTCTCTGGAGCATCGACGGAATGTCGGTTGCCTCTCACTCTTCTATCGCTATTTTCATGGCCATTGTTCTAACGAAATTGCTAGCCTGATTCCTTGTAGAAACATGACAACGCGCGATACAAGAACTACAATGCGCTCTCACTCCTATACTCTCCAGGTCAAATTTGGACGTACCGTCAAATTTCGGGAATCTTTTCTAAGTAGAACAACACGAATGTGGAACGGTTTACCATCTTCTGTTTTTTCCCGAAACCTTCAAACGGAGCGTACATCGACCCCTCTTTCACTCAACCTCCTAACCCATTTCCCTCATCCTTAATTTCTTTCCTGCCAAGGATTTTATTTATATGAGTACATAATATATTTCTTACCAGAATTAACTACTTAATCGTATTTACAGCATTATTTGCGATATCGCCTATCGAACATTGGAGATTTACACTTTAAAGGAGCGAAACGTTGGAGATACAATTTTTCAAATTCTCGGCACTGCTATTAAAAGATATAATCATGCCCTCACATTTCCTGTGCGAATTCTGCAAATTCTAAGAACTAGCGAAAATTCATTAGCGCCAACAGCAAACGGAGTATTCTTATTATATGAAGAATTTGGAATTAACACTGTATTCTCCGTACTTATAAAGGATATTGTCGATACTTTAAGTATAGATGCTGCTGACTCACAAATTTCGAGACATTTTAGTACGTTTTTAACTGAACTTGGAACGGTTGCTCCAAAAATAATGATTCCTCATCTATCCACTCTTGGAGACGAGCTTTTAAACTTAGAATCTCATGTTCTTCGAAATTGTGTTTTACAAATTATGGGTGATGTAGTAACTTGTGAATTAACTTCTGAAGAATTAACTGAGGAACTTCGTGAAATTCGAAATGAATTCCTTGAAGACCTTTTGGCTCATATCAATGATGTTTCAGCCCATGTTCGATCAAAGGTTCTTCAAATATGGAATCATATGAAGGAACAAAATGCTGTGCCCTTAGCTTTTCAACATAAAGTCTTAAGGGGAGCTGTAGAACGTTTAGAAGATAAAACATCAACCGTTCGTAAATCGGCTACAATTTTAATTAAATCATTCCTTGAAAGAAATCCCTTCGCAGCTAAATTAACTTTAGCTGAATTAATAAAGCGACACGAAGAAGAAACCGGAAAATTGGAGAAATTGCGCAATGAAATGATTGAAGAAAGTAAAAAGGCGGTTGAACTAGATAAGCATTGGGAAAGTGTCATTCCAGATATTTTGCCTATAGTAACAGAGATGCTTCAACAAAGTATGTATATTTTCACCGTTGGAAATGTTGTCTAATACTTATTTTTTATAGGTACTCAAGAGCACATGAATAATGAGGAAACTTATGAAGATCTTGTTCAAAGGATTTCAAATTATTTGGCCGAAAAGAAATACAAGGAAGCAGTTGCATTGGTAAAACAAGCTGATTTTGCTGCTGGAAATTCTGAATTAAGGTAAAGTGCGCAAATGTATGTGTAAAAACTATTTTTATATTAATTGTACTTATTTAGGCTAACTCTTAAATTTGATGAACAATGTATCTACTATATAGCACTATTAAAATCATATTTGCTTTTAAGTAATGGATGCAAAGACAGAGTAAGTACATAGTTTTCTGATAGATTTTAGTGTTTCATTTATTTATTTGGTTTCACAGAATGAGGAATTTGTTACTCAAGAAAATACTGTAAAGTTCTTAGAGGATTCTATTGAATTTTCCAAAATCATTACCAAAGCAGTACCAAAACTTCAGGAAATGTTAATGTCAAAGACGAATACTGATGTTTTTGAAGCGGTAGATTTTTTTACAACTGCTTATTTATTTGGAATTAAAGGAACAGAAAGTGGCATGCGTCGAATGCTCTATTTAGTTTGGTCTGGAGATAAAGAAAAGAAAGATGCAGTTCTAAATGCTTATAAGAGAGTTCTTTTCACAACCGACCAACAAGGAAGGTAGACTGAAATATTTATTTTAAAATTTTACAATACCAATTATTATTATATTTCAATTCAGAGCTCACTCCATAAAAGTTGTTCAAAATTTATGCATATTTTTTGAAGATCTTACTTACGGTCATTATTCAGCTATGGAAGGTTTAATAAAGGAATGGGTAGAAAATGGAGACATCGATCCACAAATCATACAAGTCCTGTTTGAACGTTTTACGATGAAACTTGAGGGAACGACCGAGAATGAATCACGCCAGTCACTTCAATTATTAATTATGTCATCAGCGTAAGTAAACTATTTAATTAAACAACCATTATAGACCTTAATAAGGTATGAAATAAACGCCACATTAATAGTACCAGATAGAGCTTTAAGCTTTATTACATCGTAAATTGGGGCTCCAAAATGGTCATTGTAATCTAGTTCTGAAATTGTATTAGTTCAGTTAAGGGGTTACATCACTTTGAAATGCCAGAAAAGAATGATTTATTGGTGATTTTTTTTCTCCTTAACGAATAATGGCATTTATATAAAACTTTTTGCAGTATATTATTCTTTGAGGTACACAAAATTTTTTTTTTTAAATTTAAAAAACAAAATGGCGGCGTGGACGCAGGTTTAACGCATACGCTTCATTTTCAAAGAGGTCCATGTTAAAAATTTGCATGAATGTATTCAAAGCCTCTTTGAAAACACTCAGTTTTAATTAAAATATGTACTCTCTTCTATTCTAACCTTGTAAAGCAAATGAATGATTTGAAAAGATAATTTCTGGTTAAATAGAGTTCAAAATAAAATTGAAGCAAAACAAGTGTTGTGTGCTCATAAAATAGAGTGTACACAAAAAATAACGTACTCTAAAATATTGTACAAAACACTAAGTCCAGTAAGTATTATTGAGTTAGTATTACCTTAATTTAATGGGGGATGAAACCTTTGGGGGGGGTTGAAACCTTATTGGGGCAAGTGCCTTGTCCTTTTTCAAGGATGTCAAGTACATTTTTTTAGAAGATACAACAGGACTCGGGAATTCTTCCGAGCTATGTCCCAATCCTGACCGCTTCCTTTTGCAAGGACTTTTCGAGGATTTTGTCGGAAAAGTCACTATAGCTTAAACGACTCTCCACACTCCGGGCTATCTTTTAAAACCACCCGCGACCGTCTGAGAGATCTGTATCGCGAATTTTAGGCATCCGAAAATTAAGTTTTAGTTTTTGGGACAATGAGTACATTTTGACGAAAAATTTCACTGTTTCGCTATTTAGAAACGTGGACAAGTCATCAAGCATATACGTGAAAGTTGAAATTTGGAGATTTTTAAGTTCTCCCCGACCTCTTCACGTTGTTTCTATCAAAACATAGAGAATTTTCAAATTTCAACTTTGGTTTTAAATAGACTAGCAAGACTTTTAGTTGTTTGCTTTTTATCCGCCTTTTTAAAATTACGTCACTTTATCGGGTTTTCCTATTTTTACACTTTTGAAACCTTTTAAGCTTTTAAATGCATCTTCTAGGGCAAACCAACCTAGATAGGTGATTCAAAAATTCAATTAAGCAATTAAAGATGTCCGTAAATTTCGGAAATTTGAATGATTCAACCTCATTAATTAGGTGAATGTAAACTGATATCGACCGAATGGACAGAATAGGAAGTGCCTAATTGCTCTCCTATTATTGCTCTATCCCCCCCCTCCACAACTAAAAAAGAAAGGCTTGAGCGGTTGGGCGCATTAGCACTCTAGTTACTTTTGATTATCTTATGAATAATATTTATAAACACATAGATTGTGTATTAGTTATTTATTAAATGGTTATAATTTGTTTATAACTTGAAAAAGGAAAATGAAATAATTTGTTTCTTACATAAAAAATAGTTTTTAAAAAAAATTGAACCGACTTCACAAAAAGCACTAAAAACCATAAAATAATTTTTAATTTTATATCTATTACGACATTTTGAAGTCGGTGCAAATTAAAGAAACAAACCAAACTACAACAAAAGTATTTATTCGTCCTTTTTTATAATCCCTTGAGCTGAAACGTTTAGGTAAATTTATATAGTATCTTCGATTATGGTTGAGTAGTTGTTTTGTTTATTTAATTTGCACCGACTTCAAAATGTCGTAATAGATATAAAATTAAAAATTATTTTATGCTTTTTAGTGCTTTTTGTGAAGTCGGTTCAATTTTTTTTTTAACTGTTTTATTTTTCACCTTTTAGCGTCTTCTACTCTGTACAACAAAAAAAGAACCTTTCAAATCGGTCCACTCGTTAAAAAGTTAGGTTCAACCCCTACCCCGCCCTCCCCCCCCATTCCACCAACAATTTTTTTCTCGCGGTATCAATCGGAGCACATACTCTACCCAAAAGACAAAGAATCATCGAAATTGATCCAAGCGTTACGAAATTAGACTACCCCTCTCCCTCCCCTTCCCTTCCCATCACCCACCATAGAACCAAATTATCCTCTTATAAGCAATGGGGAATCATACTCTATATAACAGTAAAGGAACCATTCAAATCGGGCCACGCGTTACGAAGCTAGACTACCCCTCCCCCCACCCTAGGCCAAATTTTTTTCTCCTCTTAGCAATGGGGGATCATCCTCTGTACAACAAAAAAAGAACCATCCAAATTGGTCCACGCGTTACAAAGTTAGGTATCACCCCCGCCTACCACCCCACCAAACATTTTTTGGACATGGGAGCACCTCTGAAGTATGACCTACCAAACAAAAAAAACATCATCAAAATCAATTCATAATTTGCGGAATGATCTCGGAACAAACATACAAAAAAAACATACAGTCGAATTGAGAACCTCCTCTTTTTTTGCAATCGGTTAAAAAGAGAAGTAAAGAACATATTCATTTCGATTAAATCTTAGAAAACAAAGTCAGTTAATGGTAATTATACCTTCTTTTTGCAATTCGTTGGAGATATCATGGTTGTTTATATTCGAATGCAAAAACATTATTTGATTTACAGAATTTGAATTAGAACCAATAAAAGACCTCTTTTCTGAAATTAAATTTCTAGCTACAGAAAAAGTTCTGTCAGAAGCGGCAGTACTGGCTGGTGCTGCTAATATTTTGCACCTCATTTTGTACCTTAACGGAAATACAGTCCGGCGCAAGCACCACCACTGTAGTAGATAAAAATCATCATTAAAGACGACGACGCGTGTATGAGCGTATTTCGTTGCAAATTTTTTCTTTATAATTTATAATTTGTGTTGGTTGTAACAAGTCTCCGAAAAGTTCTGCATTATATGATGAAACTCTTGATGAGGATACAATTTGATCATCTTATTCAGTTATTTCCTCCAAATAACTTTTCGTTATGCTTTTACATTCCCTTTTGATAAGATATTTGTCACTTTAAGTAAGCTGAATTTGCTGGAGGGAACAGAAATAGAAATAACGGACTCTAGGAAAGTATTTAATTTTTCTTTAAAATATTTAATAATTTCTAGTTCTCCTGTATCGACCATATAAATTTTCCTTAAACGATGAATATGTACGTATGTTAAGTGAAGTGTTGCATAGTTTTCACCTTCCAACTTTGTAACGCGTGGTCGGATTTGGATGGTTCTTTTTTTTTTTTGTACAGAGTATGATCCCCCATTGCTAATAGGAGAAAAAAATGTAGCCTATTTTACCATTTTAAATGATCGACAATTCTCCATTGTGTAATAATACGCACTCCATGTTTCTTTGTTGCTGAATACCCTTAAGTTTTTGAAGTAGCGGCATCATCTTTACTTCTAGCTATTATATGGCACTTCTCCACTTAATATTTTACACTATGTGCACCATCGTCTCTTGCTCCTCCAGTCATAGCCTGTTGGTATCATCCTCGAGAATGTTCATCTTCTTTAGATGACTCCTGAAATTACAATGTCCTGTTAGTAGTGCTGTCAGCCATCTCAGAGCCCTACGATTCATATCCAGGACCTCCCTCTGTTCAACACTTCTGGTCACTACAATCGCCATCTTAGTCTGTCGACTCGAGTCCACGACGTTCCACTGTTGCTAGTGTTCCCTCGTGGCTCATATCTCTAACAAGCCCACTAACATGCCCCTGCCTAGGGCAGTGAACGGCTCCGGATCTTGACAACTCGAAGCAGCTCCTAGTTTAGCCTGTACATCTGCTTTCTCGTTTCGTTCGACTCAGGCGTGTCCTCGGACCCACGCCAGTGTTATCACATTTGATGAGTCACACGCCTTCAGTTTACAGACACACTCCAAGGCCAGCGCTGTATTGAGCTCTGTACTGTCCATACACCTGATCACCGCCTGATTATCGAGTGCCACCAAATATCTTACCCCTCACCCGACTCTCCAGGAATCTAGTGCATAGACCAGAGCCAGCATCTCTGCCTGAAAGACTGAGGCGTATGCCCCCAGACTTAGATGGGTGTTCAAATTCAGGTCCTCACTGAAGATTTCAGCACGTGCTCTCCTATCAATTTTGGATCCATCCGTAAAAATTGTAACGTTGGTTAGCGTTTCGTGGTGTCTATCAATTACCCTTACTTTGCTTACACCGTCAACAGGCGTTTATAATTCCGGTATCTTATTTTTAAGTTTCAATGTTTTCCTATGCCTGATGCAGCAGTTCTCTTCACATATATGTCTATTGGCAACAAGCCCAGTATCATCTCTAACGCCATTGTCGGCGTGGTTCGAAAGGCTCCTGTTATCCCCACATACGCTATCCTCTGAACCTTAATCAATTGCCTTTTTACGGTGGCCTTTGAAGCTCTTGGCCACCATACCACCGAGGCATATGATATAATGAGTCTCACTATCATAGTGTAGATCCAGTATGCGGCCTTTGTTGAGATGAGACCTTCACCCACACACCCTCCCTCATTGTTGTAGAGCCCTGTTCGCTCTTTGGATTTTCTCCTCAACATGTCTTTACCAGGTAAGTCTTGAATCTAGAATTACCTCCAGATACTTGACCGAACCCGAGAGAGTAAGTTCTTCTCCAAAGAGTAATACTGGTCTAAAGTCTAGATTCTTCCTTTTCCTAGTGAAAGGGAGTAGATCAGACTTCCTTTCATTTATGACGAACCCCTGTTTCACACACCATTTCTCCACCACCCCACGTTTTCACTTACTCACCAACGAAATTTTAATGTTAGAATGCGTTAAGTTTCCATTATATTAACAAATTTGCACTTAAGCTCCTGTCCCCCTTTCAAAAATTATGCACAGCAGTAGGGTAGTTACTGTCGATTAACATAGTAAAGATCTAAATAATACTGCATAACTTTGTTCAACTTATATGATAACGGGTTACACTTTACGAGTTAAAACACAACTCAGCTTTTCACTATTTTAATAACAACTATTCGCAGGTTAAAATAAAATCTATTCACAAATTAAATCACACCTCTTCTTACTTTAAACGATAACTAGTAGTAGTTCTGGTAATGTTTTTTCATCTTATTTATGATCATATGTTTAGGCTCACAAAGCTCTTTTCAACGAATTTTACATGAACTTCAGATTTGCAAATTAAAGTTAATGAGTGTTAAATGAAACAACGCTGTTACTTTTGTTGGGGAATAGTTCATTTAATAATTAAATTATTTTTTGAACAACCTAAGAAAATAGCTAAGTACACTTTCTTCAAAATATTTCGCTCCCGCTTAAGCTTACGTGAAAAGTAGTGTGTATTATTTTTATTGAGTACTAGCTGCGTGTGGCCGGCGTTGTTCGGTGAGTGTCGTTTCCAATTATTTTTACATGTCACTTCCTTCACTCCATTCTAGGAAGATGAGAGATGAGATTCTAGGTAGATGTGTCTAGTATTCAATGACATTTAGAGTGTGATTGTTCATATCAGACGCCCCAAAAACTTGAATTCTACATGATATCGGTCGATTTTGATTTTTTTTCTGTTATTTCCATTCCACCTCCATGGCTAGGGGTGTCTTCTCGCAGTATCTAACGGCATCGAGAGTGTCATAATTCTTCTCAGCAACACCGAAAGCTATGAGTTCGCACTAATATCGATCGGTTTCGATTGTACATATCACTCTCTTCTCTTCTTTCTGACCAGAGTATAGTAGCACGGTTTCAGACGTGCGTGATGTAAACTCTCCATTTCCTCTCCAGCTAGTTTCGGCTTACCCTCAAATGTTTATTTTATACTGGGCAACTTCCCGCTCTTAGCGTATCCGCACTCGTCCCACAGAGTTCCATAGTCCAATATTTATATCCAACAGTCGTTACAATAAAATCAGTTGGATTCAAGGTGTGCTAGACTTTTCTTGTGTAGTGTTGAAATTTCTCATAAGCTAGTTTCAAGGATACCATCCTTGAACTTCCGCTGGCATCCTGCTCCTTGAGACGTCCTGGGAGTAGTCGAAAGTGCATTTGCATATTGCACATCCGTGGTCTCAGGGGATAACTTGGGAGGTCGAAAAATGGCCAAAATGAGATAAGTGTACTGTGGTCAGCTCCAATGTCTTATACGCACTGTCAAAAAGTTGGTAGCTCATGACCCTAATAATTTCCGACCACACTGTTATCAACAAAATCTATTTTCTCCCAAAAATGGATTTACCGGAATTGTTCAAAAGTAAAAAAGTGCTGCTCCTTTCTCAACCGACCTTGGGACCGACTACGGCGGAGTACGGATAAAATAGTTAAGGACCATTGTCTTTTATTTTGTTTAAATTATATCGAACTCTATGCATTAAGAAATTATTTGATTTTTGTTTCCCAATCATTCTTGTAAATGTTAGCATTTATCAATGCCCAAAAATCATCTATTGTTCAAGTATGGGACATTTAAGAAGTTCGGCAGAAATATGATGTTTTTTGTTCTAACTAGTGAGGCGTATTTCTTATGCTAGTGTCTCATGACCGTTTGTTGGTACTGCTCAAGGCCTGAATGCGTTTATTGTGCAATATCTACTAAAATTGGATCATTTCGTTGGCAGGAAACACTAACAAGATGATTGGGCGGATAGACTTAGAATAGATTAGAATTAATGTATACTAAAGAAGAATTTTTTTTAATTGAAGCGGGGAAATGCATTTATGCACCTAGGGGACTAGGGTCCCCCGTGTGCCGGACTCACCTGGCCGAAGGCCAGTTAAACCGGCTAAAACCCCCTTCCCCCTCCAGGAAGACCACCACGGGACCGTCAGGAAGACATTACTTCTTGGTGGAGTCCTATAAAATAGCCTCCAACAAGGCACACAAGTCAACAGGTGCTTCCCTAAGAGAGCCTCGTTGTTGTCTCCTTTCCTTTTGGCGAAGGGTCACCCTCACGAAAAAGGCAATCCTTTGGCAGTGGCCCTCCTTCTGCCGACAATATTCTCCGAGGTTATGCTGGCCGTCTCCGCCTCCAGTTCAGCCCTCTCCGACCTTCAACGGACATATTCGAAGAATGTGTGGAGCACGGAGTCCGATGGGGAGCCGCAGTATAGACAGCACGGCACCTTCCCTATGCGGTGAAGGAAGGCTCGGAAATGCCCGTACCCCGTCAGCATTTGGGTGAGATATTAGTCACCCGAGCTGTCCACCGGCCCCGCGGCTCTCCATCCCATCTTTTTAGCCAGGACGTCCTGGACCGGGCCACTCTCGGGTTTCTCCGCGCGGTGTTGTACCACAAGTATACGTTGGCGGTACCTTTCCCACCGCATTGCATCAGCCCAGACTTCTGCTCTATAAAGCATTATGGACTCAGCGGTAAGGAGCAACAGACGCCTTTTTCAGGGTCTGGATCCTCCAATGTTAGGCATGACTCTGTACAGCGCCGCCGTCACCGCAGCCGCCTTATCTTCCCGACCCTTGATCTCGTCCCAGAAGGAGAGACTACAATCGAGGCTCACCCCCAGTTATTTGATCGCGGGCCGCGTCTGAAACGCCATGTCCATTGCTCGCGTAGTCAGGAACTTACTTGCTGAAGAAGAATAACTCCTAAATGTCCTCCAAGCTTAAACAGTAAAGTATTTTTCTACATTGTAGTAGTCATTTTTGAATCAATATAATATATGTACCTCACAACATTTCACAGTTTTATTACATTATTTTGATCGACATATTTAATAAATCAAAAATTATTATTATTTCCAGAGCTAAATCTTCCATCACAACAGCAAATATCAATATAATTGAAACCATAGGTTTTGGAGAGAGAGCAATGAAAGATCCGCGCATTTATGTTGGTTGCTTAAGTTTTCTACTTAATTCCGTTGCATCAAATTTAAAGTCGAAATTTTACAAACGACATGAGGATAACCATCCCGTAGTACAAAAGGCATTTTCTTGTTATGAAAAATTTTTCTTTCATCCTAGAATTCAGGAGTTCGATGAAATTTCGATGAGAACTGTTGAATTCTTTTATCAACTTTGCCAAACACCTGATGTCTTGTGTCAAAAGCTGCTGGTTAGCATTCATGTAAAATTTAAAAGCTTGGCAGACAAGTTTAAAGATCTCCGGGAATCCATTAATTCGCAACCAGCAACTCAACAAAGTCAATTAAGTCAATCACAAAATAATGGTGGTGATGAAAGATTTAACATTCCCGTCTTCCTTTTGTCAAGATTTATTCACCTTATTGGATACATAACAATGAAAGAAATGATATTTTTGGACATTGATGTTTATAATAACATGAAATACCGAGAAGATTTAAAAGAGGAAAAAAATAATTTAAAAAAGAAAAAGGGAAATAAAAGAAAAACTATTAATTTGGATATGTCAGCTAGTGAATCGCTTAAGAGATTATCTGGAACAGCTGCGGAACCCCAACAAGAGGTATATTTGATACAAAAGTTTTTCTTTAAATTATTTAATCTATATTGATATTTTGATTTGTTTTTACAGCCAGATGAAGAGTTAGTGGGTGCAACAGCGGAAGACAGTATTGCTGAACTGATAAATCATATTTGCGAAAATGAGTTGCTTTATTCATCAGAAGGAATACTTATTAAAATAACATCGTTCATTATTCAAATCTGCAAATACCCTACTAAATATCATGATGAAATATTGCAGCAGGCTGCAAGCCTAACTTTAATCAGATTGATGTCGGTCTCATCCAAATTCTGTGAAATTCATATGCCCTTCTTAATGAATATCCTAAATATGACCAAGAATATTAAAATTAAATGTAATATAGTTGTAGGGCTCTCAGATCTGACCTTTCGGTTTCCAAATATTTTAGAACCATGGACTGGACATTTCTACTCTACACTTCATGAAAAAAATGACGAGCTTCGTCTTACTGCTGTTAAAATGTTAAGTCATTTAATTTTACACGAAATGATTCGAGTTAAAGGACAAATCTCAGATTTGGCAATGTGCATAGTTGATCCCAACGATGAGATTAAAAATATGACGCAACAGTTCTTTAAAGAGATCGCCAGCAAATCAAATATTTTATACAATGTTCTTCCTGATATAATATCAAAATTAAGTGATGTGAATTCCAATATTGAAGAAGAAAAGTATCATATCATAATGCGTTATATATTGGGCTTGATACAAAAAGATCGGCAAGTAGAAAGCCTCGTTGAAAAGCTCTGTTTACGATTCCGCGTGACACATGAAGAAAGACAATGGCGCGATATTGCCTTTTGTCTTAGTTTACTTAATTATACAGAGAAAACAATAAAGAAATTGACTGACAATATTCAAAATTTCAAGGATAAAGTTCAAGTTGAAGAGGTGTATCAATCATTTAAGACAATAATCTCAAATACATCGAAACTTGCAAAACCTGAACTTAAAACAGCTATCGCAGAATTTGAAAGTAGGCTTGCAGAGTGCCTTGAAGTGAAGGATGGGAATGCATCACAAAGTGATAGTCATCATGAGCCGTTAACATTACCAAATAAACCGAAAAGGACACTTCCCCCTAAAAGGAAAGGTACTGCCAGAAGAAGAAAGTCGTCGTCTTCAGAAGGTAGCTCTGAGAGTGAAGATAATGCTCCATCTAAAAATCGTAATGCAATACCATCGCGGGCAAGTTCCAGATCGAAAGGTAAAACTTCTGAAGTTAAGAAAAAAACACGAGTTCTCGTGGATTCAGTTAGCTCAAGCGAAGATGAACTACCAATGCCGAAGAAGGGAAAGCGAAGGCGATAATAGTTTAAAACTTATTTTAGTTAAGAATTATGTTACATTTACAAAATAGTTCAAAAATCAGATTTTTAAATATACAGAATATAAAGATTTTGAATGAATAGTGAACAATGTCTATTTCTTATGTCGAACCGTTCTATGGATACATAAATTACACAATATTATGCATTACAAGAGTCAATTAAGGTACTAATACACTTAAGAAAGCCAAAAAAGCAAATTTTTAAGATTGTTTTTCTCAGCTGCTTTCGTAAATACGATTTTTTCAAATTTTGATTTTTTGAATAATTTATAGATGGCCCCAAAGTTGGACCTTCGAAAATGTCTTGACCCATGGCGGACAATTAATCTCAGGATTGGCAAGTCTGAAACAAAAAAAAATCAAAAAGTATTTTAAAGAGGAAGGTTTCGTACACAATTTACCATCGTTAATGAAAAATCGATAAAAAATCGCGGACACTTTATTTTAAATACCAAAAGCCGTTCTTTTCGATTGTACTGCATAGTCTAGTTAGTGATAGACACGTGCCAGTGCAGTGGACCATATTTAAAAAAAAAATCAAAAATTCCTAATTGTAATAGCATTGCTGATATGTTTTCACTCGGCATAGCGGTTGCTAGGCAACATATAAAATTGCCAGAAAAGAAAAGTATGACATTAACCAATTCAGACCAGAGACTCTAACTACTAAGTACAGAAATTTTTTCCATTTCAAAAGTACAGTCACATGTTATACCAGAAACTAACATATAAAAACACAAAACCTAAAGCACATATTTTTTACATTATTTTTTCTTCTCCATACTATTATACACACACTAAACAGAATCTACTAAAGTAATGCCTGTTTGCAGGGTAAAAATGGAGACCAGACCATTCGAAAATTATGCTCGATGACCCTACTACTTGCAAATCTAGGACCAAAAAAACTGAAAATGGCATACACCCACTTGGACTTAGAATTTCCTACACTACCCGAAGTATTATATATTACAATAAAAAGTATAGATCCGACAAGACGCTAAGATAAGTACAACTGCTTTCTACTAAGAAAATAAGTTGTCTACCCAATATTCTAACAGCAATTACCTACGTGATGAAGTCTGCTGCTTTTATGCAACAACGTCTGATCACTCAAAGATTTAATAAAGCTACCAAATTAGGAGAATTATAGGTTAAAATTGACTTAAATGAAAAATTAAACTGTTTCAAAGGAACTGTCTATAGTAGAGTGTTGGGTGTATGTTAAGAAATAGTAGATGGTCTAAAAGCTGACTATAGCGTCACCGAAGCCTATAAGATGACACGAATAGTGGATGGTATTTCTTCCCCACTGGTCTTGTCATATGAACATTTGATAGAATAGTGCTGCTGGACGGGAAACTAAATTCGGCTAGGCACCTACACGAGAAGAAAAACAAAGCGGTAAGAGCTTTCTGGACGTGTAGAAATGCTATAGGTAAAGTATGGGGACTATTACCCTATATTATAAAATGGATATACACATGTGTAATCAGGCCCATGATAACACATGGAACGATAGTCTGATGGAAAGCTATGGAGGTGGGCAGAAACCAGAAGATTTTGGACCAGGCCCAACGTATGTGCTGTTTAAGCATAACAGGGCCTACCAGGTCAACACCGGCAAGCGCTTTTGAGATCATTCTAAATATAACTCCACTGGAATTCTATGTTAAACAAGTAGCACTAAACTCGGCTATACTTTTAAGAATTAATAAACTGTCGAAGGTAAGGGGAATGCAAGCCCAACATGAAAAGATCGACCGAGTATGTAATAGTAATACGATCAAGAGACTCTTTGAGGAAGAAGATTGCTTGGACTTCAAAACTGGTAATCCAAATTTGGAGACAATCTTCAAAACTCAGTTCCCGAAAAAAAGTGAATGGATCAACAATAGGGTGATTCAAAAAAACACTAGCGATTTACACAGACGGAGACCATGAATGGGTAGCGAGGACATACAAAGGCGTTTTGGGGGAACTCTCAATGCACATAAATCGGAAAAGTTCATTAAGCTTAAGAAAGCCAAACTGCAACTTCTGGTTGGCCTTGTGACAGGACATGTAAGACTGAGGGGTCATGCCATAAAAATTGGAGGGGCAAACACTAGTCTATGCAGGGTATGTGGGGAAGAAGACGAGACCGTATTTCACGTTCTCGGCGAATGCCCAGCCCTAACGCAAAAAACTTCTAGAATCTTAGGAACATACTACTGCGAAGATTTAGCAGAAGTTAAGAGATCAGGGTATAATCGATTCGTTACGGGGATAAGTTGGCTCGACAGTGGACTTGAGGGGACGCTGCCAGCAGGAGGCGTACAACGGGCCACTAAAAGCGTCAGTGCAAGGAAGACACGCATCTTTCCCCCCTCGAAAACCAACCAACCAACCATAGTCCAGGACGTTTCAAATTTACATACTTCAAAAATTTATATTGTTGATGGTATGGCACTTGTTCATCGAATCCAATTAAAAAATTTCAACACCTTTGGCAATTTTGCTGAGGCATTCCTCAAAAGAATCCATAATCTTTTCTTGCAGCCAAATGTAAAACGAATAGATATTGTATTTGACAGATATGATGATATTTCGATAAAATATTTGGAGTCAACTTTACGGAGTAAATGATTAAAAATCTTATAATTTCAAATGATCACACAAAAATTCCAACTAATTGTAATAATTTCTTTTCAAGCACTGAAAATAAGTTTCAGCTCATTCGATTTCTCGGTACTGCTGCTCCTAGATATGCAGATTTGATGATCCAACAAAATGTTTCAAATTACAAGGCTCTTCATTTTTTCAAGTACCTGACTTAAATTCGAACCATTTAGAACCTGATTCAAGGATATTTTGTTAAATATTTCACGCAGTAAAAATCCAATCTGCCCGTAGGAATTTATTTCTGGAATAAGTTAGCACGTCTAGGTTGTTTAGTTCTATGGTTCGACGGTTCTTATAAGAAGAAATACATTTCAGGATGTCATTTAGGTGCTCAATCCCTTGGCGAAAACATTTGTCGTATTTTGTTAGCATTACACTCTCTAAGTGGTTGCGCTTCGACTAGCAGATTGGGTTCGAAAAAAAAATGGTTTAAAAGCTGCATCGTTGGATTTTGTACAAAAAGCTCTAAGGCATTTAGGAAATCCATACCTAGGTGTCGAACAGTTAACAGAATTAGAAACCATTTGCACCTATCTTTTCTCAACAAAAAAATTAACTGCTAATGAACTTCGGTATAAATTAATTTCTCAAAATATCGGCTTCGGCTTAAATTTATTAAAAGTAATTTGCACATCAGATGCTCTACATTTACATTTCTTAAGCACAAACATATGTATGGATAAATGCTAACCAAACAGCCTATTGATTACACCCTATTAGGATATAAAAAAAAGATGGTAAAGTCCGAAGCGCTTTTTTTTGCAGGCGTAATATTATTTGTAGATTTGAAGAGCTGCAGTTTCCCCAAAATTCGATCTCATAGGACAAGATGCTATGAAAATATGCATCATTTTGCACGTTGACAGGTTCATATGTTTAAATGCTTGCTTTAGAGCATAGATTGCAGAGCTGAGTTTTGTCGAATGTGAGTAGAATGGGTGGTATGGTTTGTTGCTGATTGGTTCTACACCATGTGAGTATGTTTTCTATTTCCGTTGTCGCGTCTTTTAGTATGTCAATCTGAGTTTTTCCTTTAATAATTACACAGGTATCATCTGCAAATAAGCAAAGCCTTGAGCTCTGAGTTGTGAAGGAGAACACAATGTCATTTATATAAATTAGAAACAGTAGTGGTCCCAGAATCGAGCCCTGTGGTACTCCTTTGGTTACATTTCGTGGATTTGAAGTTAGCTAGTTTCGTTTCCCGCCCTCAAAGGTATGAGTAATTTGAACGTACTGTATCCGTTTTAGCAAATATGATTCCAGCCATTGTATTGCAACACCTCACTCCATAATAGCACAACTTATCCAAAAGAATCTTGCAGTCCACACAGTCAAAAGCTTTCGAGAGATCACAGAAAATACCAACAGGTCGCTCACCATTTTCCAGGGATTCCATTACATCTTTTAGGACATCCGCAATTGCATCGGTAGTAGATTTATTCTGGCGAAATCCATACTGATTATCTATTATCACTTTATTTTGTGTAAAAAACTTAATCAGCTTTTCTAGCACTTTAGATAGTGTTGGCAACAATGAAATTGGACGGTAATTATCGATTGATGCTTTGCTTCCTTTTTTATGTATTGGTCTCACGATTGATATTTTAAAAACTTCCGGGAATGTTCCATTACTAAATGAACAATTAAAAAGATATGCAATGACTTCCGACAAATAATATATGTTGTGCTTGTTTATTGTAATAGGTATTGAATAATAACCGGATGTTTTATTAGGCATTTCATTTAAAGTGTTTATCAGCTTGTTAATTGTTATGGGAGTAAGAAAATTCTCGGGTTCCTTTTCACATATCTCATAACAGCCGCAGCTGTTAATAAACCTTAGGAGCTGCTTCAGCCCGATGCCGGCTATATCGCCCATGCCACCTAAGAAGTAGACGCCCATTGCATTGTACCTTCTCTTTGCTAGGCCGAATGCTTTCCACCTCTTCCTCGTCCATACAGCTCCGGCAGAAGTCTTTCGTGGGAACGCGCAGACGTTCTGCGTGTCTACCGAAAAGACAGTGGCCAGTAATAACTGCCACAATGTTTCGGAGGTTTATCCGGCTTCCGTTTAGCAGGAACGCGGTTTTTCTCAAATCCCATTCAGGCCACATCTGCCTTGATAGTCTGCATGTGGTTAAGTTACTCCATCTCTGCTTAGCGAGCTGAATAGCCTTATGGTCAATTTCTCTCTTTACTGATTCTAGCGGCCAGCCGATAGATCTGCCAATAGAGCAATCATCCAGTTGTGATCCCTCCTTTGCTAGCTCATCAGCTGCCTCATTCCCTTGAACACCACTGTGACCAGGGACCCAGAGTTACCTTGTGTCTCGCCCCTAACGTCCGGAGACCAGCCAGACACCTGCCGACCAGCTGTGATCTGACTAAGTTTGAGTCCAGCGCCTTGATAGCTGCTTGGCTGTCGATGTACAAGTATATCTCGCTACCCATTGGTAGGTTTGGGCGCCCGTGTATTAGTGCTACCGCCCTTTCTATGGCCAAGATCACTTGGAATACACTGCAATGGTCCGGCAGCCGGTACCTACTGCATATGCTTAGGCAGTCTGAGAAGATCCCCGCCCCCTCTCCGTCCTCCGGCTTAGACCTATCCGTGAACACCGATATTTCTACACCGGTGGCACTCTCTTCACGCGTTCATCTATGTTCATGCCCCAGCTTAGTTTGGATTCGAGTATAATAGCTTTTAAATATAATTTTGTAGAATCTCGCTGTTGATCTGCTTGTTTAAGTCCAAAAGTTCTCGCTTGGTTTTGCACGATTTCCGTAGCCCTGGTGTAATCCATGAACTTGTTTCTTTATTTAGATTTACATTTACCATGGGAAAAGCAGTGTTAAAATGTTTGTACAGTTTTTTACAAAAAATTTCAAATTTTTCATTTGTCCCCAATTCACTACAATAGATTTCCCCCCAGCCTTCTAGTTGAATAGATGCAGCGAAAGCTGCTTTGTTTTTATCAATAAACAAATAAATGTTTGGTTTTAAGGCGGATTTGATATAAAAAAAAAAATGATCTTAATTCAATATTTCTAATAGTTTCGGTGCCTTAAATGTTAAATAAAACGACTTTTTACAAATAAGTCTGTATAATTTTCTTTTATGACAACAATTTCTTTAAATATCCTGAAAAATTAAGTTAGGTAAAGATTTATTACGTAAAACCGTAAAACGTAATGAGCAAAGTAAAGTACGACAAAACAAATTTGTGCTTAATGGTGAAAAAATGAAAACTTTGTTAAAATTTGGCTATAGCTCGGGCATAGTATAGTATGGTATCTATTCTAAGGCTCGGGTGTTCGTTAACATTTAAAAGCAAAGCGGACGGTGGTATCTTGCTTTTTTTTTTTTATATATATGATGATGCCAAAGCTCAGGGGATGCCCTATGATGCTTAAGCACAGCCTTGGCAGGAAAGGAATTAAGGATGAGGGAAATGGGTTAGGAGTTTGGGTGAAGGAGGTGTCGATGTACGCCCCGTTTGAAAGCTTCAGGCTGATAAGACGAGGGAAAAACAGAAGATGGTAGACTGTTCCACATTCGTGTTGTTCTGCTTAGAAAAGATTCCCGAAATTTGACGGTACGTCCAAATTTGACCTGGAGAGTATAGGGGTGGGAGCGGCTTGTTGATCTTGTATCGCGCGTTGTCATGAGTCTACAAGGAATCAGGCTAGCAATTTCGTTAGAACAACGGCCATGGAAATAACGATAGAAGAGTGAGAGACAACCGACATTCCGTCGATGCTCCAGAGAGTCAAGACCCTCAGAGATTGAGGGATCGCCAATAAGTTTAATAGCCTTACGCTGGACTTTGTCTAACGCGGACAGTGCGGTGTGTCCGGCCCTCAAGTTTAGGCCTAATGTGGGACTTGTAGATCAGCGCTAAGTCAGGTGGGGTGAAATATTTCTTACATCTCTGTAGAAAACCCAAACATTTCATCGCACTTCTAGCGATTGCAAAGATATGATCAGTCCAGCTAAGATTTAGGGAAGGCGAATTTGGTATATTCACTCCGTTGACTGAAATGGGTTGGGGGTGAACTGGTTGTTTTTTAAGGGACATTAAACAGCATAGAGTTTTAGATGCATTAAACGTATTTAAACCATAGAAATGTCGTTGTTTAATGATCTAAACATGCGTTCCCGATTGACTTTTGTAGCATTTCCACGTGAATTCGTTACAGAATCAAATGAGTACGCGAAATCAAGGGTGCTGTCGTCGGCGAAACTATGAATAGGATGGAGAGTAAGGGATAAGAGATCATTAATGAAAAGAAGAAATAAGGTTGGTGAAAGAACTGAGCCCTGAGGTACACCGGCATTTATTTCGTAGGAATCCGTCAAATACTACACGAATTGAACGGCCTTGCAAGAAACTCTCTGTCCATTTAACGAGGGTATCGTGCAGGCCAAATGTTTGAAGTTTGGCTAAAAGGGCAGCATCCCAGACTCTATCAAAAGCCTTTGAAATATCAAGAGTGACGATTTCGGACTTAAATTATGGAGACAATGATTCCAACGCTCCGTTAGAGCCATTAGTAAGTCTCCGGTTGAGCGGCCAGCGCGGAAACCGTACTGGCAATCGTTGATAAGATGGTTGTTTTCTAGATATTTCAACAACTGAGAGTTGATGAGAGATTCAAAAACTTTAGATATGATCGAGGTTAGTGCAATTGGTCTGTAGTTAGAGGGGTCGCATGCCTCTCCTTTTTTAAGTATCGGCTGGACATGAGCAAGTTTCCATACACTTGGAAACATTCCTGTTGAATATGACAGGTGAAAAAGTTTGCGCAGAGGTTTAGCCAAAGCAGAGGCGCAGCATTTTAAAACAAGGGGCGAGAAACCATCAGGCCCAGTAGCTTTGGACACGTCGAGTTTTGAAAGTGCTCTAAAAACTTCGCGAGTGCGAAAGTGTAGCGTCTTTTGCCTACTTGTACATTGTGATAGAGATGGAAGTGGCTGCGATGAAGGTGGTAAGTATGAATTAGCAGCAAAATTAGCAGCAAACAGGTTGGCCTTGTCCAATGAGTCAGTAAAAACATTCCCATTATTAATGAGTGGTGGTGTTGACGAACAGGTGAAATTGTTCTTTACGGTTTTTACTAGAGACCAGAAACCCTTACTACTCTTTTGGGTAGAAAAAACCTTCCGTCTGATGTTCTGGTTGAAATTGAACTTTGCCCGACTAATTGCTGAATTGCAAATATTCCGGGCATCTCTATAGATACGTCTCAATTCCTCTGAAGGTCACAATTTATATGCCTGGAAGGCTGCTTCCTTATTTTTAATGGCTGCGAAACAGTCATTATTGAACCAATTGGTGTTAGTTGGTTTGATGTTCTTGAAGCTATGAGGAATAAAGCGATGCATTCCAAACCAAAGGATGTTTAAGATATAATCGGTGCATTTGTTAACGTCTCTCACAGAAAAGCAATCGGACCAATCCAGCTCTCTGAGATACTTATTAAGTCCCGCCCAATCAGCATTTTTATAATGCCACACTAATCTTTTGGTGGAATTTAGGTTAGTGGTTGTCAGAGAGGAGATGGAGAATTGGGCGGAGATTAGACAATGGTCCGAATTACCCAAGGGAGACGTCACCGAAACCGAGTATTTTTCTGGATGCGATGTTAGAAATAGATCTAAAAGATGCGCGTTGTGCCCCAAAGTATCAGGAACACGAGTCGGACACTCAACCAGTTGCTGTAAATTAAAAGACTCACTAAATAACTCGACGTGTCTTCCAGACGGGCTTGTGGTGGAAGAATGCCTGAGCCACTGTGTGTTGTGGACGTTGAAATCTCCAGCAAGAACGATTTCAGAAGAGGGGGATAATTCCAAAATCTTATCGATATCGGAAGACAGTTTATCGAAGGAGCACACAGTGTCAGTGTCAGACATATTCGGGCTGCGGTATAAAAAACAAAAATGTATGATGTGCCGATAGAGTTTAAATCTAATCCAGACATAATTAAATTCTGGATTAGTAGAAGAAAATTGAGGGAGAAGGGAGAATGGCACATCTTTTCTAACATAAACCGCGATTCCCCTCTGAGGAGAGAAGAGTGGCACTAAGTGATAACCAGGGATGTGATACTGATTAATATCAGAATCGGAAACAACCTTGGTTTCGCTTAGTGCAAAAACAGCCGGATTTTTCGCGATCAAGTGGCAGTAAACCGAAAAATGGTTACTTTTCAAGCCACGAATGTTGCAAAAATTAAATAAAAATTTTTGCATACTCCCGGTCTTAATTTGCCCAAAACAAAACAAAACAAAAACGTACACAAACACAAGGACTGACGAGCGGGATCCACAAATGCGAAGCAAAGCCGCCTCTGTGTGCTTGCTGCCGTTTTGAAATATGAGAACGAAGACTTTATATTAAGTACTTTTAAAGCTGATATACTTGGCAGAGTTGCTCTTGAACAAAATTAGTGTTAAAAGTCCAAACTTCATAAATATCCTGAAAATTTTTTTTTTTCGTTTAAAATTTGTGAAAAACGACAGTTTATTAATTTCATTCTCAAATACAGAGGGCACGACCAATTTCATTAAATCTACTCTTCGTTCAATTGTGGAATTTGTGGCTGTGTGGATCTTGATCGGAAAAAATTATTGGGGCGTCAAATGTCACTGGACATTAGGAAAGTGGTGTTTTTCATTTCTTTGTGTTTTTTAAGGAATAATAAAAGCTAGGAATATAAATTCTCAAAAAGTGTGTGATTTTGAGTTAAAACATTATATTATAGAACAAATAAACCAAACAGATCTATTTGTGGTTTTATCAGCAATTGTAGCAACAAATTTTTTTCAGTAAAATTGTGAAAATTCTAGAAAATGATGGTTGAGTCCGACGGAACGGCAGATGCAACAAGGAGATTAAATGTTAAAAAACAAACCCTGGATGATGCATACGCAGTTCCTGCTAATTTTTTAGAAATCGATGTTGTTAACCCCATGACAACAATGACGGCGGGCAAAAAGCGCTACACTGATTATGAAGTTCGCATGAGGGTGGGTATTATATTGAATTACAATAAACCTAATTAGAAAATTGAATTTAATATATTAAGCTCGTTTTTATAATAGTATTGTTTACCCGGCAGTGTAAATAATTTCAATTTTTTATAAATAATTAAAATTTCAGGGTGTATGACTTTATCAGTTCTAAAGCTTTCTATATCTTTTAGAGCCAATTACGTCAAATAGTTTTCAACGCACAAAAAAATAAACACCAACAAATGATCGTTTAGAAAAATATTATCTAGAGCACAGTAAATGTTTTCTTAAACCAACGAAGCATGTAATCATGTTAAATTTTATTTAAACGCCGCTTTTACATTCACGAAGCCTCAGCCTGTGTTAAAGGAAGACATGTTAGTACCAATGCAATTTACAGGGCAGCAATTTCGTTATACAAATTAGTATTTCATTGATAGAAATGTTCCGTGAAAGAGAGGAACTGCCCGTAGGAAATAATTAGAATAACATTTGGCTTAGTTTATACTATATATACTACCAACTAATCTATCAAATATGCACATTGTGTAACACTCTACATCTTACACATTTCTCACATTCCGTCTATCGCCAATACGAGGCGGAAATATCTTAAGTTAAGTCAACTTTTGCGCATTTTGTAGGAGAATGATTTAAGGCGGTCGTTATTTGCATCGTTTGTGTACGTTTAAAAACGCGTGTACACAAAAGTAGACAACAAAATCGGAGCTACACGAGAGTATTGCGTGTACACGAAATTACACAAAAGTACATGTAATATAAAGAAAATGCATACACGAAGTTGATTATCGATCGCTTATCATGATAGTGCAATTCGCGTTACCCTTATTATGACAATCGAGGTTACGTTACTACCGTCTGAGAAAAACAGCGTTTCGGAGTGACTGCTTCAAAGCAGATTTGGAGCAGCCTCTCTCTAACCAGTAAAAATAAGAGGATGAAACTTCTCCGGCTCTTTGCGTTTAGTTTTTACTCCCAGGTTTTAATTAATTGAAAAATAAACTTTTAAATTTCACATTTTTCTGGAGGACACGTATACCATATTTATTCCATAAATGTTTCAGTTCCGTTAAGCTTGGAGTCCTTTCGCTAATCTTCGCCTTAAGCCATGCCCAGATATTTTCTATTGGGGCAAGGTCTGGACTTTGTGGAGGCCAATCCAAAACATTAATTTTCTCTTCCTCAAGACATTTTTTAACAATATTTGCCTTGTGAATTGGCGCATTGTCTTGTTGGAGAATTAAATCGTCCCCAACTAATCGTTTACCTTCAGGAACTATGACCTCCCTCAGTAATTTTAAGTAAACTTGGGCATTAACTTTTCGTTCAAATATTACCAACTTGCCAATTCCACTAGCGCAAAAACAGCCCCATACCATAATGCCCTTATCCAGACCCTTTAAGGTAGTTTTTGTGCATTTCTACGATAAGACCTCAAAATAGGACTCTTACCTGAAAATCAACAACATTTCTAATATTAAAGTCAGTTAATATTTAAAAAAAATACCCATAGCTTCTATAGTTATATCCACAGTTTTAAATAAAAAAATAAAAATTATTAATCAGATTTAAAAAATTTCACGCTAAAATCTCACTTTGTTCACTTATTTTTGACCGACGCACTTCAATAGCTTCTTGCAACTGGAAGCTCTCCAAACTGTAACTACGCAAATTCTCTTTCTCTGTTGCATGAACATTACTCAGTAAGTCTACCCCATTAATAAAATGTCAGCCAAAGCAATTGTTTCGAAAAATACCGTTAAGAAAATAGCACCGGAACGAATGCATCAATTCTGTTTACTTATAGAAACATTAAAAAAATGTTGCTTACAAACAGTTTTCATCTTGGCGGTCTACATCCTGCACATTCTGAATTTGAATTTGAATTTGAACTTTATTTAGCTTTTGCTATTATTAAATACAAATTTCACTTAACCCTAGAAATAATTTTTAACAAATTCCATAATGCTATATTTAAACCTATTGTAATTCGTTTCGTCTTTTATTTCCATCGGCAAAGAATTGAAAATTTTAAAACCTTTATATACTAAGCTATTCTGGGCTATTTCATTCCTATAGGAAGGCTATCTAAAATCGTTAGCATTTCTTAAATAATATGGCTGTACATCTCTTACATAATTAATCAAACCAGTTAGGTACCTAGGCATATTTCCTGCCTTAATCTTAAACACAAACTACAGAACATTCATTGTTATTTTCTGTTTAATACTTAGTCATCCTAGACTATTCAACATAGTTAAAATACTCGTGTATCTATTACATTTAAGAATTATCCTCATTGCCCTATTCCGCAGCTTTTGTAATCTGTATATTTCACTACTATTTGCCAAAAATAATATTGTTGAACAATATTCAAAATGGGGTCTTAAATAACATTATATACTTTAACCATTGTAACACAATCCAATCTCTTCCTAATACGTCCGAAAAAACCTATTTTCTTAGCCAATTTCTTAACAATATAATTCAAATGTTGATCTAATTTTAACTTACAGTCCATCAATACACCTAAATATTTAATTGAGTTCACTTGTTCTATTATACTATTATCTATAATAATGTTCAAACTATATTCCGATTTAAAACACATAGCTTTAGTTTTATTTACATTAAGTTTTAGCTTATTTGCACTAAGCCAGACACTTAGTATATTCATATCATCTTGAATCATCCTTCGTTCACATTCATCTACTTCTTTGCCCACTATAGTGAGTAAACGTCATGCAAAGTGAATAGACGCGTTTTGTCTAAGCTCCCAAATTTTTGCTTTTATCCACGCTTATTGGTGCAAGTTTGAACAGTTTTTAACCATCGCGTGTATTGTCCGCTACGATCTTTTATTTTTATAAGTTGGTGAGTGACTCGAACTGAAATAAGTATTTTTGTTTCAAATGAAAATGGGGAAAAACGAAAAAGCCGGTAGTGTAAAAAGCGCTAACACCAACACAGTCACACCAAGTACATCCACACGTAACACTAGAGGTAATCTGAGAGATCAGCAACGAGAAAAAATTGACAGCAATAGCACACCAAGTACTGCAGTTCGATCCAGCTCAGTGATCTCTACAGACACATTCGAACTGATTGAACGGAAATTGCTGAAAAGTCTGTCACAGGTAATTTCTGAAAAATTTGAGCATTTCGAAGAGCTTCTCTCACAGAAGCTGGATGGTGTCGTCGCAACTTTCAATTCTGAAATTGCTAACCTCCGAGAAGAATTGGATAGCGTTAAATGCGAACTGCTAGAAGCTCAGCAGAAACTCGATAATATTGATCTTGCTCACAGACTATCCGATGCAGTTGTCAGTGGTATACCATATACAAGCGATGAGAACCCACGACAACTAATGGAAAAAATCTCTTCTGTGGTAAATCATGATCTCTCTCCATATTCAACTGCATTTCGGGCTAGACCCAAACGTCGTGGGCAGATTAACCCAAAAAGCTCATCACCACTAATATTTAAATTCTCCACGACCAGTGAACAACGTATATTCTTGCAAAAATTTAAGCGGTGCAAAGTGCTACTGAACCAAATTTCCCCAACCTTCCGCTCGGACAGTAGAATATTTGCAAATGAAAGCCTGACTCGTAATAATCAGCAAATCCTACGCAAGGCAATTCATTGTAAGAGAAATGCTTTGATCCACTCTGCTTTCACACGCAATGGTATTGTGCACATCAAGTACGCAGAAGCTGATGCACTGACACCGATCATAAGTATTGACGCCCTGGACCAACACATATCTGAAGCATAAAAGGAGGGAGTTGGATGTCGATATGTTTCTTGTTAATATTATTTTGAATTTCATATTAAATTTTGGTTATGGACTTAAATTTAAATTTACTGATAATGTCTTCTTGTATCTTATACTTATCTTATTTGCTGTTTAATTTTATTGCCTATGTAATTCTTAAAATTAGTATGATGCTTTTCTATGTATTTGCAGTGTGCACCATTTCTGTTGTCGGTTTGTCGATTTTGATGGACCTCTGTGGTTACCTGTTCGTTTCTAACTATGGCCGATAGTTTTTCACCCCTGGATAAAGTTAGAGCGCTGTGTAATATTTTTGCTTCACGTGCTTCGGGATTAAATATTATTTACATGAATGTAAGAAGTTTGAGAAATAAAACTGATCAGCTGCAGGAAATGTTTCTGGGTGCTAAAATTCATGCTCTGATTTTGTGCGAAACTTGGCTGAACGAGAATGTGAGCTCAGGACTTGTTTCAATACCTAATTATACCATTTTTAGAAATGATCGTGTTGGTAGGATGGGTGGCGGTGTTGCTATATATGTTCACAATACTCTAATGGTATCTATTGTTGCTTCTTCCTTACCTGAAAACGACTTAGAATTCTTGGGAATTGAAATTAATACAGGCTCTGAGAAATGCGTTCTTCTGAGCGTCTATTGCCCCCCTAATAGATTCAGTATGGAAAAAGCGTTGGAATTCGCTGATACTGTCTCGTCTCTTGAGTTGAGATATCAGAATCTTATCATATGTGGTGACTTTAATGTCAATGCTCTCAATCCGGGCTTAGCAACTGAAAATATGCTATACCTATTTCAGACCCTCGATATCAAGGTAATCAATAGTCTGCCTACCTACTTTAACTCAGGATCACCATCTCAGCTTGATTACATACTTTCTACCAACAAACATAATGTATTATTTCATAGTCAAATAACACCTCCTAGCAACTTTGACCATGACTTTCTATTCTTAATCTATAAAATGAACCTAGGTCCTTTGCCAGATAGTGTGAGTTTTTCGTACCGTGACTTCAAAAATATTGATAAAAACCTTCTAATGGAGGATTGCTACGAGATGTCGTGGAATTCACTCTTTGATAGCAACTTGGTGGATGAAAAGGTGGATATTTTGAGGACTTCCCTTTCATATCTTTTTGAGAAGCATGTCCCGGAAAAAATTTTTAAGGTACGTAGTCCTCGCTGCCCATGGATTACAAGGGAGATCCATCATGCCATGGCTGAACGTGATTTTTTGCTCAAACAATATAAGAGAACACGCGATTTAAACATGCATAACAGATACAAAGTGATGCGAAATAGAGTAACCAAATTAATTCGATCATCCAAAAGGGAATATCTTGCTGCAAAATTGAATGTGCACTTACCTGCGAAAAAATTATGGAAAAATCTTCGCAGCCTGGGAGTACACAGTAATGATCCCCCTCAAATTAACATGGATCCGAACAGTCTAAATAATTTCTTTACCAATAATCATAATAATCGGCCTAGTGCACAACAATTATTCCCTGATGGTGGCTCTTCAATTATATCAACAGATGGATTTGCGTTTCGATGTGTTGATAGCCATGAAGTTCTTGAAGCGGTTTACTCTATCAAGTCAAATGCCACAGGTCCTGACTTGTTACCCCCGGAATTCCTTAAAGTCATCGCCCCTTACATATCAACGCAATTGGTTCACATTTTTAATTTTTGCTTAACCACGTCTCAATTTCCTGCGAAATGGAAGGAGGCACTTGTTATTCCTATTGCTAAAAAGGCGTCTCCATCTGAGCCTGGCGACTTTCGTCCCATCAGTTTGTTGAGTTTTCTAGCTAAAGTATTGGAAAAGATTATGTTTAAACAGGTTATGAAATTCATTGATGAGAATAATATGATGACTGCATGGCAGTCTGGTTTTAGATCCGGCCACAGCTGTGAAACTGCATTATTGAAAGTTACTACTGATATACATGAAGCTCTTGACCGGGATTTTGTTACAATTCTAGTCTTACTTGACTTTAGCAAAGCGTTTGATTCCGTGAATCATCAAAAGCTAATTTACAAACTTATAAATAAATTCAATTTTTCGTCATCTGCTGCAAGGCTGATAAACAGCTTCTTAGATGGACGTAGTCAGACTGTTAAGATACAGAGGTCCTTATCTAACCCGATGCCGTTACACTCAGGCGTCCCTCAGGGCTCCGTTCTTGGCCCACTTTTGTTCAGCTTATACATAAACGATCTTCCAAGCACTATTTCTGATGCTTCTATACATCTCTATGCGGATGACGCGCAGATATACCTTAGTAGGCCAATTGGTTTAATCGAGGACTGTGCTCAACGAATAAACGAAGACTTGGAGCGCATCCATGAGTGGTCTTCAATAAATGATTTAAAGCTCAATCCATCAAAATCAACCTGTATTGCTATATATAGACGTGACATTAGTAAGTCGAACCTTCCAGCCATTACGTTAAACAATACCATCTTGAACTATGCTGATTCAGTAAAGAGCTTGGGCGTTAAATTAAACTCTAGATTTACTTGTTGCGATTATGTTCGAGAGCAGCTTGGTAAGATTTATGGAAGTCTAAGACAACTGTGGATTAGCGCACATTACCTATCAACAGAATTACGCCTTAAGCTTGCGCGAACACTTATTGTCCCTCACTTTACATATGGGAGTCTTGTCTTTAGCAAGCTTGACTCTGAATGCAAACGGAGATTGTCAGTAGCATACAATGATGTCGTAAGATATGTTTTTAAACTACCTCGCAACGCTCATATATCAACTTATGTTAACTCTCTGCTTGGGACGTCTATTACAGCATACCTAGCAAGGCGTGAGCTCACTTTCTTACATAGTCTTATAACAAATAAAAGTCCATCATATTTATACGAAAAGCTGCAGTTCTTGCATTCGGTCAGGAGTCTTCAACTTCTTGTGCCTAGATCTGTTTCATCATATGGTGAGCGCTCTTACTTTGTTCAGGCCATTCGTAAATGGAACTCCCTTCCTAGAAATATTCAACTTGCAGGTGCTAGCAGGGGTTTTGTTAGATTGATAAAATCGTATAATGATTTATAGATGTAAATGGTGCACATTGTTTTGATTATTCTTAATGTATTGCAGTTCACTTAATTTCGTCAATTTTTATTTTCTTTTCTTTTCTATTTTTCTTTTTCTTTTTGGTTTCTTTCATTTTCATTTTTGTCTAATTATGCTCATTAAGTAGTTAGTGATTTAATTAGATTAATTTTTGCACATTTTGTATTATTGCTTGTTGCAATTCACGCTACTCTATTTCACGAGCCATAGTATGTAGGTACAGTAATAAGATTATAAGTCTTTTGTACAATTCCAAGTAAATAAATTATTATTTTTATTATGTATAACAAGGCGTCATCCGCAAATAATAATATTTTACTATGTCGAAGCACCATAGGCTGGTCCTGCTGTCTCAAACGCGTTTACCACCATGCTGGGGCTAATAAGATTGTAATCTCTCTTCTGGTTTAGGCCGTGCAATATTTCTCTAATATCGGGTTATCCCACTAACGAAAATTTGAATCAACTTCCCTTTTCAATAATAATAATCTGCTAATTAATATGGTGCAACATTTATGCTTTGGCGTATATCATCTATACTCATTACAAAATACTTGAATTGAATTGAATTCGTTCGCCATCCGCCTCTGATCCCCTATAGATTCACCTTTAAAAATTATGTCACCTTCAATTTTATTCTTGCTTACTCCTAGAACGTATTTCTTTAATGTTGTCCACATTCCTTTTTGATCTGTATGTCTGAGCAGCCTACTTTTAATTAACTCAGCCTTACTTCTATCTATCTCTCTTTTGTACTTATTCCGATTCATCTTGTAAATTCTCCCAATCACTTCTGGTCTCTGATTAAATTGCCCTTTGATAGCTCCGAATTCCATTTTTAGTATGTGTAATTGATCACTAAACCACTCCGTCTTATGTACAGTGTCGGTCAAAACAAAGGGAACTGAATGCAATAGAACCAATTTGTTTTGATTGTATGATTTGTATTGCAAGTGATTACTATGAAAAAAAAATATTATTATTAATTATTTCAGTGTTCCTTATTATTATTAGTACAAACTTTTTTAAAACAACAAATGCATAACGAAATAAAAATTAAAATCTGGTAACAATTGCATTTTCGCTAGGTCATAACAAAGGGAACTGATAAAAGAACTTAAATGTAACTTCATTTTATTGTAGACAAACTCAATATTTAGTTGAGTATCCATTATTTTTTATTACTTCATAACATCTCTTCGGCATAGAACTAATAAATTTATTAATTATTTTTGGAGACATTTTATCCCATTCAATTTTAACTGCTAAAAGTTTTTCACCGGTTGCCCATTTGCCATATCTTCTGACCTTCTGTTTTGCAATAGTCCAACAATTTTCTGTTGGGCTTAAGTCGAGATTGGGCTGGCCATTTTAACACATCAATTTTGTTTGCACTCATCCAAGTTTTAACAAGTTTGGAAGTGTGTTTCCGGTAGTTGTCTTGCTGGAACCTCCATTTCAACGCCATATTGTCCTCTGCATAACGGTTTCTAGTATATTTTTATACTGAAAGCTGTCCATAATGCCATCAATGCGATGTATAGGTTTGTTCGATAAGCGGCCGTCTGGAGCAATTCGGGATTTTTTGAGAGATGTCAAAAAAGCCCGGGGTACCCCAGGATTTGAAATCTTATCGAACGCAAGTTAGATTGAGAACTGTCATCGTGGCAAAAGTGGCAGTTCACGAAAGTTGTGTTTATTAGGTAAATGACTTTAAGTAATTTGTGAAATGGATGCAACTTATATAACTCTGCTGAGTGAAATATTGGACGATGATTGGTTGCTGTTAGATGATTCCAGCATTTCAGATGAATCAAGCGACAAAAGACAACTAAACAAACAAACAAAAGACAAGTAAACAAAGGCAGCTAAACAAAGTGGCAGCTCTACTTTCTTGCTCCAACATTTTCCTGGGGCGAGTTGGGAGCACTTCCGAGCAGCTACGAAGCTCTCGTCGAACACAGAACTTTGAGTTCGGAGCAGCTAGAAGTGGTTATCTAACGCGTTGGAGCGCTCTAGAGCGCTCCAGGGCTAGTTATCGAACAGACCTTATAATTAACTCTTTTCTTTTATCACTAAGTCTGTCTAATAATTCAGAAAATCTGTCGCAAAACATACTACTCGATGCGCTGGGTGATTTATATAACACAGTACGGCTGAATATTTCTTGGAACATATATCAATCACTAACCACCAATAGTCTTTTTCATACATAACAGTCTCAGTGAGCTGAAATTCTAACTCATTTTTAATATACATACAAACTCCACCTGTATGTCTCAAACTGCTGTCAGATCTAATCACCCTATAGTTCATAATACTAATTTAATTTTTTTTATATATGATGATGACAAAGCTCAGCATCATAGGGCATGCTTAAGCACAGCCTTGGCAGGAAAGGAATTAAGGATGAGGGAAATGGGTTAGGAGTTTGGGTGAAGGAGGTGTCGATGTACGCCCCGTTTGAAAGTTTCAGGCTGATAAGACGAGGGAAAAACAGAAGATGGTAAACTGTTCCACATTCGCGTTGTTCTGCTTAGAAAAGATTCCCGAAATTTGACGGTACGTCCAAATTTGACCTGGAGAGTATAGGGGTGCGAGCGACTTGTTGATCTTGTATCGCGCGTTGTCATGAGTCTACAAGGAATCAGGCTAGCAATTTTGTTAGAACAACGGCCAAATCAAATAACGATAGAAGAGAGACAACCGACATTCCGTCGATGCTCAAGAGAGTCAAGACCCTCAGAGATTGAGGGATCGCCAATAAGCTTAACAGCTTTACGCTGGACTTTGTCTAACGCGGACAGTGCGGTGTGTCCGGCCCCTGCCCAAATATGGGAATTATATTCAAGTCTAGGCCTAATGTGGGACTTGTAGATCAGCGCTAAGTCAGGTGGGGTGAAATATTTCTTACATCTCTGTAGAAAACCCAAACATTTCATCGCATTTTTAGCGATTGCAAATATATGATCAGTCCAGCTAAGATTGGTGGATATCTCGATAACCAAGATGTTCAGGGAGGGTGAATTGGGTATATTCACTCCGTCGACTGAAATGGGTTGGGGGTGAACTGGGCGTGTTTTAAGGGACATTAAACAGCATTGGGATGCATTAAACGTAACACGATTTGCTCTGCCCCAAGCAAGGGCCTTGGAAATGTCGTTGTTTAATGATCTAAACATGTGTTCCCGATTGGCTTCTGTAGCATTTCCACGTGAATTCATAACAGAATCAAATGAGTACGCGAAATCAAGGGTGCTGTCGTCGGCGAAACTATGAATAGGATTGAGAGTAAGGGATAAGAGATCATTAATAAAAAGAAGAAATAAGGTTGGTGAAAGAACTGAACCCTGAGGTACACCGGCATTTATTTCGCAGGAATCAGATGTAACTCCGTCAATTACTACACGAATTGAACGGCCTGACAAAAAACTCTCTATCCATTTAACGAGGGTAGGGTGCAGACCAAATGTTTGAAGTTTGGCTAAAAAGGCAGCATGCCAGACTCTATCCAAAGCCTTTGAAATATCAAGAGCGACGATTTCAGACTCACCAAAATTATGAAGACAATGATTCCAACGTTCCGTTAGAGCCGTTAGTAAGTCTCCGGTTGAGCGGCCAGTGCGGAAACCGTACTGGCAATCGTTGATAAGATGGTTGTTTTCTAGATATTTCAACAACTGAGAGTTGATGAGTGATTCAAAAACTTTAGATATGATCGAGGTTTGTGCAATTGGTCTGTAGTTATTGTCATCAATTTCATTTGGTAAGTGAGTCTCGTATAGTGCAATCACTTCAAAGGTATTGTTAGCAATAATTAATTCCAATTCACTAAAATTACTTGTTAAACCTTGTATATTTAAATATTAACAATTAAAAAAACTTGATTGCTAGAATCCGTATTTCTTTTTTTCAATTTGTAGTTTTTTCAAATATACCCTACAGTTTATATCCTCCATCTCTCTTTTCAGCAATACTCTTAATTTTTAGCGATAACTCAGGAGGATTAATATTCACTTTAACATCATTTTTGGTAATACTGTTATCTTGTTTCTCTTTCGGTTTCACTATTACGGTGGATTTTACCGCATCTGCATAAGACACACTTTTATTCACACTTGTTTTTCCTTCACTTAATTTAAGCAATACTTCTTTTACAACATCCATTTCATCCCGTTGTTTTTGCAAAATTACTTTATTAACTTCTACAGCATCACTTATACTTATCAATCTTTCACTTAGCGACTTTATTTCACTCTGACATTGCGCACACATAAATATTATATTCACTTTTTCAGTTATAACGTCAGCATCATATGTGGTTAATCCAGCACACTTTAGGTGAAACAATTTGCCGCAAAATCCACTACAGTACAATGACCTATCTCCTGTCTTTACCGGCCGAGCGCAAACTTTACAGTCTTTTCCCATTATTCGTACCTTTATACGTTAAAATAAACTCATCCAAATAAATTATAAACGCGATACCACCTTTAACTTTTTCAAATAAAATCTCAAAATATGTAATATAATTCGAAAAACCGAATGAAAATACAACAGTATAGACCTAAATACGTCCATCCGTTTTTTTAAAGTTAAAGTCGATTATTTTAATATGAGATAATTTCTCACATGAGTCTTACTCCGACAGTAGTGAGATTCAATGCACTTGAACGTTTTTATGAAAGAGATCACAGCGTCATTTTTTAAATAGGTTAGCCACTTTAACCTAGACTGCCTATTGTATTGGCCCATTGTGATATCACGTTGAGGCTACAAAAACTTTAGCAACCCCCATAAATGCTTGACGTGGAGTAGTATTTTTCCGGCGAACATAGTTTTTTCGCCTTGTAGTAAAAAATATTTGAATGATTTCTTTCTAGAATATCTACATCTTCAGCAATAAATGTTTTAGAATCATTAGAGAATACGAATTAGAATACGATTCGATTGCAATCGATCGTAAATATAAGAAATTTAGAATTGAATGAAATTAAAAAGAGATTTGTACTTCCGTGAGTTGCTAGCTTTAGGTCCATTCAACTCTAAATTTCCTATATTTACGATCGATTGCAATCGAATCGTATTCAGTAATAAGGCCCAAGGACTGTGCACAAAAGTTCTGCACGGCTTTTGAAAGTAAATTAATACAACACAGTTAATTTTTTCCAAAGGACTTTTTTTTTATTTGGAAGTATTAAACCTTTAGGTAAAAATACATATAATTATTTTTTCTTTACCGAGCTCCTTTCGTGAAAACTTTCTCACATTTTTTAATATTCCGCATTAATTTTTGCACAAAAGTAACTAAGGAGACTTTTTTGCTGGCAGTCATCCAGAGTTTTGAAAAATTTCGTAAGGAAATTGCAGTTCGTCCGTTTTTTCTTAAACTATTTTTCACCAATGCCCAGTACCTTTCAATGGGTTTGAGTTCTGGGACATTTGGTGGATTCATGTCTTTTTCCACAAAATTGATGTTGCTTTTTATAAAATCCAGCGTGCTGGATTCCTGCTTGAATGGTGTGCAGTCGCCAAATTGGGCAAAAACACTATGTTCCCTCAGTGCGATCTTATGAATTGCAAAACTCTTTGGCGTAGGCAATTATTGATATAATACTCTGTATTTATTGTACTTTCTGTAAAAAAAGGTTGGCTGCGCAATCAGCATTGACATTGGTTTGGCAAGCAACCAGTACTTATTTTTCCAAACTTTTCCAACTAAATGGTTTTTTTCATAATCTGGAACATCGCTTTTGCTTGCAGCGCTGTAATAATGGGGTCTTGGAAGCGTGCTGAAGTCGTACTTAAAATAAGACTCATCGTCCATTACGACACATGAATCCTCACTACACAATTTTTTGTACAAAATTCTCGACAGTTTAATTGCTTTTTGTTGCTGCTTTTCCGTTTTCTTTGCACATTTTTGTTTTTTAAATGTTTTGATATTATTTCTCTTTTTACTTTTATGCACTAATAAAGCAATCACATTACAGTTTTTTGCAATATCTCTTACTGATGCCGATCTTTGCCTCCCAATAAAGGTAACCACTTCTTTTTCCAATTTTTTGTCTTTTGGACCCTTCGCCTTCCACTTCTGGGGTTTCCTCGAAAGATAGCCCTTCTTTCAACTTATCTATTGTCCTTTTGACCATCCAGCCCGAACAATTCATTTGTTTTGCTATGCAGGAAAACGGCATTTTGTTATTTTCTGTATAAACTCGCAAAATATTTTTACGCACTTCTTCTCTAATCGAACTCATGGTGAAGACTAAGCAGACAAACCTCGTAAAAATAGTATAACGGTAAACTAAACAGTTGAGAGAATAAAATAGTTTTTAAAAAAAAGGTGAATTGACTTCACAAAAAGCATAAAATAATTTTTAATTTTATATCTATTCCGACATTTTGAAGTCGGTGCAAATCAAACAAACCAAACAACTACAACAAAAATATTTAATCGTCATTTCTTATGATCCCGTAAGCTGAAACGTTCAATTGTGGTTATGTAGTTGTTTTATGGGAGCATACTCTACCTAAAAGAAAAAGAAATATCCAAATCGGTCCACGCGTTACGAAATTAGACTACTCCTCCCCTCGCCCAACCCCCCACCATGGGCCAAATTATTATTCTATTAGCTATGGGTGATCACAATCTATACAACAGCAAAAGAACCATCCAAATCGGTCCACGCGTTACAAAGTTAGACTATCCCTCCACCCTCCCCCACCCTAGGCCAAATTTTTTCTCCTATTAGTAATGAGGGATCACACTCTGTACAACAAAAAATAAGAACCATCGCGTTACAAAGTTAGGTTTCACCCCCACCCCCCACCTTACCAAAAAATTTTTTGACATGGTACCAATCGGTGAACATACTCTACCCAACAAAAAAAGAATCATCAAAATCGGTCGACGCGTTACGAAGTTATGCCCGGTCAGACATAAAAAAAAAAATACGCGTTGAACTTAGAACCTCTTTGTTTTTGGGAAGTCGGTTAAAAATAATGTCAATAAATTCCGTAGTTATTTCAATTTATTTGTATATGTATTGGTTAATAAAATATGTGCAAAACTTTCGTGCACAGTCCTTAGTTGGGCTTCTTTAAGAGCAGAGTTTATTTACTATTAAATAATCTGCGCCTTCTTCTGCTTGTTCGACATTGGTTCGGTTACTTCCATCTTGAAAAGATCTATAAAACCTTTTTTTTTTTGCTTTCACTGCCGAGGAATTCTTCTTATGCAACTGTCAGTAGAGCTTTGTTTTTTAGATTGTCTTAAATGTTTTCATGAATTAGTACCGATGTTTGGTCATCAATAATTTTTCTTAGCCCACCGTCTAATGGAATTTCAAGAGGTGTAACTGCGTTAAATAGTGACGACTTAGTACCCTTTTGCATACCTTTTCTTGAAAATAATGATAGTTGGAACGGCGCGAGTTCATATTCACAATTCTCCTTGCTCATGGACTGCTTTGATACGCAAATACGTTGGGAAATAAGTAAGGCATTGATAATGCCTGAAGATTTTTCTACTGGGATGGAACTTGAAAGTGAACTTAAAGGTAGATCTTTGTTTTTTTTTTTTTTTTGAAAAATAAATCAGAGAGATCATAGTTTCACAAATCTCGAATGCACGGTTAATTAATTTAATTGTTTTTGATGGATACTCTAATGACCGAAACATCGCTGGCATTAAGTTATCGGAACGTGGGATATCACATTAAAAAACGCTTGGAAAATCTACCTCCTTCATAGGTGAAAGAAAATGCTCTAAAAAAGAGCGCTAATGAATTGATTTATAAAAAAATTTAGTCTCAAAGTTCTTCATCCCCTAGTTTTTGAGTTATTTTCGCTTATAACGTTTTTTGCTATCAAAATGACAGCAAAAAGTTAAAAGTAAAAGTTGTAAATAATATTTTGTCGGTTGCGAGGCTTACCGTTCACGAAATAAATAAAAGAATTTGTTACGTCCTTAAATTAAGGGGTTATATACACTCAGGAGACCAAAAAAAAGCGATTTTTCAAGAATTTTTTCTGAGAAGACCTTTTAATTTATTAAAGTAAAAATTTGTACACATATTATGGTAACTTTTAACGGTATTTTAACATTTTTTATTTTTAAAAATAATTATTTTGAAAGCTGCTATAGCTGATCTCCGGGAGCACCTCTAAAAAAAGGCGTCTTGCGGTGAGCACGATATCTCTGGACTGGATCATCAAAAATAAAAAAACCAAAACTGTTTCGTTAATATAATGTATTATCTTGTAACTAATAAATAATAATAAGCAAAATATTAATTTTTGACAAAATGGCGGATTCTAAAAAAAAACAATCGATTTTTGACTAAAATTCAGGCCTTAAATTGTTTATAAAATGGAAAATATTTATCGGTGAGAAAAAACTTTTGATTAATTACTACAAAATATTCTTCAAACGCTTGTGTTAAAATTTGAGACTGATCGGTCCAGCCATTTCTGAGAAATCTTGCTCACCGACTTTAAAAACACAGTATTGAGAAAAACGCGTTTAAAATTTCAAAAGCTCTTTACATGCATATAAGCACTTTACATATATAAATGTTCGAGAATATTCGCCGGATTGGCTGAAATATATGTATAGTTTGTACATAAATATATGTACATTACGAAAAAAAAAATTCGATTTTTTTAAAATTCTAAGTGTATATAACCCCTTAAAGGTGGATGCCGAATGATAACACTCCGACCCCGAAAACTCAGTCTTAGACGTATTGGGGTGGAGCAAATCGTTTTACGTATACAAAATCAATGCTGTTGAATATTATTTCAAAAACACCCAGCCGGTCCGACCATATATTTTGTAAAGGCTGAAAATACTTGTGTTTTTTTTTTACAGAGTCCTACGTTAAGGTGGTAATCCTATGTGATGGGTCAAAAAAATCGAAAATTGTTTTTTTGCGAAAACCGCTCTTTAACCCCATCTACAATACTTGTGTAAAAGGATTTTTTGAAATTCGGATCAGTTAAGATGTGGCAGATGTCGATAGTGGCGTGCGTATTCGAGTGCACCAAGTTCGCTTAGCGGCGAGTAACTTTCAAACGCGTTTTTCTCAAAACTGAATTTTTCGAAATGGCTGCTACGATATCTCAAAAACTAATCAACCGATTAAGCTTAAATTTTTATGGTATACTTAGGACATTCGTACTTAACCAAAATCGTGGTGATATCTATAGTTTTTTTTTCTCGAATCGAAAAATTTAAAAAAATAATGACGAAAATCATGTATTTATATTTAAAAGTTTGTTTAAAAATGAAATATTCAAGATTTTGAACTGATTATGCTTCCGGGTTTAGCAACAGGTCTACTGATTAAAATGTTGTTGGCATCTTTTGATTTCAGATAGCAGAACAGCTGGAATCATGGCAGCCATCGGCCAACCTTTTTTTGACATGGGTGTCGTTCCAATTGTCTACAGCCAATTTGACTATGTATTTCGTTGTCAAAAAATTTAAAAGTACTTTTAAAAAGTGAACAAATATATTACTAAAACACCAAAGTCTTATGTTTTGACGATTCGTCACAAAAATTGCTGAAAAAGTGTATAAAAACAGCTGTCACATAGGAGGACCCCCTTAAGTCTACACTTGAATAGGAAACCAATAGGAAACCAATACTATCTTACTCTTCTGTCGCTATTACTACGGTCATTGTTCTAACAAAATTCCTATCCTGGTTCCTTGTAGACACATCATCTGCTTAATTTACCCCTTACACTTACCATGGTTCACCAAATCGTGATCTAAAATGATCGAGATTTCGCTCATTGATTACAAAAGAAAGTTATTTATTCCTATGAAAAATGATCTCGTTCTCATTGAAAACAGAAGTGATCGAAAGTGCTCGCTCTTTGTACAAACAGACCTATTAAAAAACAAAATTTGTTAGAAATAGTAGTCGGAACAAGTTAAAATATTTGCCAAAACTTAGCCAAGGATGACTTTGCATTAATATAAGATTCGAAAAAAAATAATCAAAAAAAATTGCTTAGTTTTGTTAATATTAATTTCCCTCATCAGCTGTATTATACCCTTAGAATATATAACTAGAGGAAGTGCACATCGCTCAGAAAAGTTAAGCATTTTTCTTCATGTGTTAGAAGTGTATCTTTGTGGTAGTTTTCTCCATAGCAGTAGTAAAAAAACGGACTTGCGTTTGACGGGGCAACCATAAGTTTTGAAATTAAACTACATTTTGTCTGACCGCCACTGAAATCGAGTTGGGGACAAAAATTCCAATTGCTCAGATGTAAACAAACTGAGAACGGGGACAAAAACTTTCATTTTTCTAGTTACCTACATTAAGGGGGTCCTCTACTCTCGAGGCCTGAAATGGAGCGGTTTTTTTGGGAATAAATTGCGAAGGATCTACTGATTACATTTAAATTTTTTTTTTATTTCGTAGGTACATGTTTTGACTTTTCAATTTTTTTTCTTAAGACGAAAAAAAATAACTCTCGCGACCTTGAAACGTCATTGATGACATTGATGTTGAAACTGCATGGGTCCCGCTTAAGCAAAGTTGTGGCCAATTGGGTAATCTGTAATCTGAAAATTTATATTATTTATAATCATAGTTACGTTGCCTTTGTTTTTCCGTGACAAATTTTTTTTATTTTGCAATTTGTAAAAGTTATGCAACAATTTGTAAAAATTTCCAATTTTTACGTCATTTTTGACCTATTAGAGGCTGTAAAAATGGAACAAAATAAAATTTTGAAAATCGTACACGGGAAAACATAGCGGTATGTTTTCTGAACAATTGAAAAAAAAATTATTGAAATCGGACCAATACTTTTATGAGAAGTCTTACTCGGCAGCTAAAAAAACACTACTTTCGGGAAAACGCGTTTAATGATAAATTACGGTGTATAACTTGATTGTAGTAACTTACGAGTTAATCTGCTATACCGGGGCCGTAGAGCTCTCCTTCCTCATCACGTTGATGTTATTGGTTGTCCACATTCTACTCAAGAACGGACCGGTAAATTCTTTAGACAATGATTTTTAACTGGACAAGCACCGTCGTGGCGCGCCGCGCTTAGTTTCTCGGAAACGGCCGGAAGCGGGTACCTTTTTGTTCCCAGAAACATGCAAAGGAATGTGATTTTCACGAAATCCTTTCTGTGGCGTATTCTCAGATACATATAGATTGAAATTAAAACAAAAAATTAAAATCGATTTTTTGAAACCGCGAGAGTAGAGGACCCCCTTAAGTCTTAGCAGTTTTAATTAAATATATCATAAAACATATTTTTAATAGCTACTTGCCTAAAAAAAGATATTCCACGAGTCTATCGTCGATTATTTGTGCAACAATGAACAGAACACTTCATTTTAAAAATCTGTCTTTTAAAGTCTATAAATTATTTAAAAACTTATAAACATAAATCACTCAACTAATATAGTATCGATTTTTCATGTTATATTTGCAGAAATAACTTTTAATTCCAAATAAATTGAAAAAAAAATTCACATAGAACTAATGACAAATGTTTTGCATTGGGATCTGTCAAAGACCTCACCTTGCCTACAAGAGAAAATGCTTAAAACACGTACGAGGTTTTTACAGGCAAGGGCACTTCCTCTAGTTATATATTCTAAGATTATACCCAACTATATTTAAAATTAAAACTCCCAACAACTGTGAAAGCCCTATCTGAACCCTTTCAGAAGATTTGTTATTGGAATATTTTTATATGCTCGAATTTATTGATTTTTTTTACTTTTTAGATATATGTTTTTAGGAAATAATTAATCAATGCAATAATTTAAGGTCCAAGTAAAAATGAAAAGATTACGCAATGTGTAAATAGCTTTTCTATCTCAAACTTTGTGACAGAGCTGGATGTTATTACTGTATTAGAATAAAGTGCCATGAATTTTAGATCCTAATGTTTTTGCTATCCCTAAAATTTTTGAATTCGTTTTTTTTGCTAATTCCAGTTGTGTTCTTGTAAATTTACTTTAATTTTGTTTTCTCAAACCATATGAAAATAATAGAGAATGTTAAAGCGCATATTGATTGTGTATTTTCTTTTTCAGACGAATCTACCCGTGTTTAAAATTAAGGAATCTAGTGTAAGACGAAGATATAGTGACTTCGAATGGCTTAGAAATGAACTTGAAAGGGATAGTAAGGTACGTTTATAGCATATTATTACAGAATATTTTCTTATGCAATTTTAATTGAACTTAAAGATTGTGGTACCTCCTCTACCTGGAAAAGCCTGGAAACGTCAAATGCCGTTCCGTGGCGATGATGGAATATTTGATGAAAATTTTATAGAAGAAAGGCGCAAGGGTTTAGAAGCATTTATAAATAAAATTGCTGGACATCCACTCGCACAGAATGAGAGATGCTTACATATGTTTTTACAGGAGAATACAATTGATAAAAACTATGTTCCAGGAAAGATTCGTAACACATAAATAAATATTATTTGAATATCACGTCAACCGGAGTTATATACGAATACTTTCCTGTTTACAGCATGTACAACTCTTTCTTCGACTTTCTTCAAAATTGAATTGAAAATCCCACTCAAAATCTATCAAACCTACAAATTTAAAGATTTTTTTTAATTAGATATGTAATGAAATTATGGTTCTATATACATAAAATAAGGGGGAAAAAAAACTATAGTACATTGCGACAGTGAGTCAGATAAATTATATTTTTCGAATAAAGTCGGTCTCGTGTAACAAAAATAAGTAAATAAATAAAAATGAATGAATCATTTAGTTAGGAAGACTATGAGGGCGACATTTGTATAAAAGTGAGTTAAGAGGGCGAAAAATAAACAATAGTAAGTGGTAAATTTATTTGTTTTGTTTACTCCTTTCATATTTTTTGTTATTTTTCGTGATAGTTGGTACTTGTCAACGGGTTCCATATTCATTAATATTATGTATCTTTATTTTTAATGTTAGGTACCAAAATATTTTATGGGCTTGAGTTTGTTAAGGCCATCAGAAACGATTAAATCAAATTTAATAAGCAAACAATTGATAAATTGCTTGTCGTTTTTGTGCGAAATTTATATTATTGAATAAAGAAGTTATTGTGTAATTATGTTTTTTAAATAATAATGAATTACAGCTGGCGTAAATTTTGTTGATGTCACCTTCACTACGAACTTGACCAACAAATTTCACCGGTGCACATTCTTGCAGAGTTTAATCTATGTATGATCTGAAATTTCTAGCATCTTTTTTGTTTTTAATGAAAAGTATAGGGACTTTAATATAGGTCGGTGATAACACAGCAAATATGCCCCACACAAATAAAAACTGGTGGCATTTATGGAACAGCAAGCGGTATTTGCAAAAAATTGTTAATGAAAAATGTAAATGGATAAAGAATGAAAGAGGCTTGATAGAATTGCAAATATCACCAAACGAAAATGTTTTCAAAAGAATTACACTTAAAAACTGAAGTCCTTTAAAATAACGTTTGTATATAAAAATTTATTTTAATTAAATTTATTTTAATTTAACGTTGCATTAGCATGGCTTTGTCCGGAAGGTGAATTATGGAAATTGAATGTCTCTTTTTGTATCGCTGCGAGCTAGACAACAGCCCAGAGATCGAGTGGGTTTTTAATCTATTGCAATTGCAATTAAGAATTCACAGGGAGACCGAGGATCAAACCTGCATCCATGGCGTGGTAATCGTGCCACTCAACCAATTGATCCTAATCCGTATGCAATTTTCAATTGATTGAATTTTATGTTGAGTAAAAATAACTGGTAAACGAATTATCATCACAAGAAAATATAGAAATCACAAATGAAAGCAACGACATTGGACATAGTGTACTGTCAAGTCTCCTTAATTTTTAGTGCATACATTATTAAATAAAGAAGTAACTATGTAAAGAAAGGGTTAAGGATTTATGGGTAAACCGAGAAGAAGCAATTTAATTTAGGGGCCGTACAAATATTACGTAACGCAGTTAGGGGGGGGTCTTGTGAAACGTTACGGTGCGTTATTGGGGGGGGGGGGGGGGGAGTCAGGCAACGCGTTACGTAACATTAAGCTTTTTAAAAGTCCTAACTCTCACGGCTCAGTTTATATGGTATATCTACACTACACATATTTTTTTTACATACGAAAAGAGTCGCGTCACTGAGTATACAGAAGTAGATTTGACAAATAACCACAATAAGCCGTGTACCACGAGTCCATAGTTTGGACCGTAAGAGTCCGACTGTTACGGTCAAGCAAAACCACCTTAAACATTTACATTGCTTCTTATACTCGTCCTAGTGCCTAAAGGCCTAAACACAATGACGGCATCGGCATCAGCACATATGCTAATGCCGATGCTTGTCAAAATAAGACTAGCATGGAAATACTGATTAACCCAATGATGGCATCGCATATTATGCTGATGCTTATGTTGATGCCTATATCAATTGATGTTTGATATTTGATGCGGCATCATATCGGCAGTTAAAGTTATTTTTAAGTAAAAAATTAATTTTGAAGAAAAATTGATAGAGCTTGTGCGGGAAAATAGCTGTTTATATTTAAAAAGTGACTCTAATTATAAAAATAGTTTAAAAAAGGAAAAATTATGGAAAAAATCAGTGAGGAATCAAAAATCAAAAAAAGCCTAACTCTCTCCTTTGCAAGAAAATTTCCGTCATAAAACACACCCGTAACCTGCTACGGCAACTATTTTAGCTACACAATGATGCTGTCATTGTGTGATATGTGGCATTATTGCCGCCATCGATGCTGCGAAACTGCGTTACGTAATATTTGAACGGCCCCTTAGACTAATATGTTATGCAAACCCTGAATTATTATTTAATTAATTTTTTACTTAAGATTGCATTCACTCCAACAAAAAATGTATAATATATATTAAAATTTTGTAGTTAGTGCTTGCAGAATATATTAATTTTCCAACTATTGCAAAGTGACGGCTACGGGTTAATATAGTATAGATCGAGCCATCGAATTTTTTCTTCATCTCAGAGTTCATATGCTTGCGAATAGGGTGGACGCAGTTTAAATATTAACTTGTAGAAGGCGCCCTAAACTTCAGAACAGCCTTACATTCTAATGTATATCGAACATCCAATTTACCTGGTTTTCTTCTCGTGGCATTTCCTTAATTTATTGGCTAGCACACAGCCCGAACCTAAATTAAAAAGATAAATGGATTACAGAGTATCCCATTTTCAGCCCTAAAAGCATACATTTAATATCGTAAGATAATTACAAAAAAGCTACCAGATTACCAATTTATACTATTGTAATTTAATAAGCAATAACCTTTGGAGACGGAGTTATATCAATTGGTTGAGTGGCACGACCACCATGCCATGGTTCCCGTGTTCGAGATCAGGTCTGACCGTGGATTTTAAAAATGTTGAATTAAAAAATCCACTCCGCCTGTGGGCTGTTGTCTAGATCACAGCCGCAACAATAAGACATTCAAGTGTCCTCACCCGCTTACCCTAATTCCTTTCCGGACAAAGAATAGTTTAAAGAATTAAAGAAAATAATTGGGAAAAAAGATACACATTTATGATTGGTCCGCAACAAGAAATAAAGAGAAAAGTTTTTTAACAAGTGCAAAAATAAAAGACTACATGGCCTAAAGAATGAAGACTTATTACGAAATATTATTTGTGGTATTGCTGATATGTTTAATGAAGATACACATGTTTGGAATATAAAATTACTTTGTTTCATTTTAGGAGGAATTTCTGAAAATGCAAAACTTCGTAAAAGTATTGCTGGTATGTAGGTTGTAATGATTTACTGTTAATTATTTTAAATTGATTGTTTGTTATTTAAAAAGATAGTTGCAAAATAAATTTTGAGTTTTGTTACAAAATGATGTACAAAGGCTGTACTTGAAATTTGTATGAAGTTAAATAAAAAATTTATAGTTTTAATATCTAACATTACTATAAATGTTTAAATTAATTAATATAGGAAGTAAATTACATGTACATTTTATGTTTAAATATTTTATATTAACACTTCTTTTTATTGTTTCAGGATATGTGCGCAAAAAGTTAAGATCTTCTGAGCACAACTACTCATGCAGCATATTAGATCAAATACCAATAAGTTTTCAACGCACATCAAGTTTGACTCAGCGGATTGCAAAATTAGAAGGTGCAGTCGCGCTATTAGGAGACGTGAAGGATGTCATTAAATCTGTAAAAGAACTTATAAGTACTTATAATAACTACCACATAGACATACCGATTGATTCTAATTTAGAAGAAATCGAATTAAGAATTTCTGAAGATTCGGGCTTCAAACCTTTTTTTGTAAGATTGGTATATATTAATTTTCAATATCTAAAACTTATTTTATGAAATACAGACAAAATTAATGGAACAATACAAACCATCACTCAACGCTTGCCCTAAATCATTCGGGTTAGCTCAAATTTTTACAGATGAATTGCTAGCACAATATAATTGGGATGGTTCACACGGAAGGAAGTCATTTCAAAAGTTAACAAATCTTAATTCACTTTTATTTGGTAAAAATAGTTCTGAGTTCTTCAAATAGTAAACTATTTTCTTTTTAGATGCTTGGAAAGATGAAGGTTTTGATACGTTCGCGTTGTACACGCTCTCAATACGGGGACAATTCTCTGCAGCTAAATCACGGAGACACAAAAGAAAGAAGAGTTTAAATGCTTTCGGCCGTCGGAATGATTAATATTATTATATTCAGTTTCTTTTATCGTTTTCATATCCCTCAGAGAAATTATTATACTAAAAATAAAAGTAATTTTTCGTAAATAAGCAAGAATTTAAATTTTATCATCAGAAAGTTTCCTTTCGATAAACTCTTGGTGGAAGTCATTTAAAGATGGAAAAAAGTAAAAGCACTTGTTTTACTTCCACAAACTAGGAGGAAACACATTTTTTTGGGATGATGATCGCTCAAAAATATGAGCTCTTAAAGAAAATGATGAATGTTTCGACCGAAAGTGCAAGCCTGGTCATCATCAGCGTGGCAGTTGAACCTTTCACCACAGACATCCATGGCGGAAGGTCAAAAACTCAACTTTTTAACAAAATAAATTTCTATCAGTCAGATTTCAGAAAACACAGATCATGTATAGACAACCTATCGTCACTCGAGTCATCGATAATGGAATCATTCTTCTCCAACCAATTTCAGGTATCCATCTTTTTCGACACAGAAAAAGCCTATGATACCATATGCAAAAGAACAATAATCTAATCACTTATCTCCCTTGGCTTCAAGGGAAATATTGTTGCCTTTGTTAATAACTTCCTAAGAGACTTAATTGGGAATACACAATCAACAGAAAAAGTAATGGAAAACGGAATACCACAAGGATCCATCCTCAGCGTTAGTTACCCTCTTCATTATCCTCATGAATTCTCTGCTAGACACAATTAAGCCTCCAGTAAAATACTTGATGTATGCCGATGACCTAGTCATCTTCAAAAGTGGCAAAAAACTCAAGCATACAACCATCCATTTAAAGTGCCTTGGATAATAATCTTAGCCAATGGAGCAAAAAATACGGCCTCAGGTTCTCAGCTAGTAAAACAGTAACATCCCTCTTTTTACCTCAACCTTTGTAGACAAACGTAAATTTCTGGATATGACATTCGATAGAAAACTAAATTGTACAGCATACATTACAGAAGCAAAAAGCAAAAGCTCCCGCAATCTTAACCTCATCAAATTCCTATCCAACCCGCATTACGGATCAGACAGAAAACTCCGATTACATCAATTTTATGTACTATCAGTAGTAGACTACGGCTCTATCATATACAACACCGCCAGCAACAACTCACTCAAGGCAATTGACACAGTCCACCATACTGGCATACGCTTAGCTACAGCAGCCTTCATTTGAAAATCACCCATTAAAGGACAATTTCCTAAATACCACTAATCACCATAAATTCTCAAATAAAAGTGAAAAATACCAACCAATCTACATCTGAATACTGGAGAAATTCACGCAATATGACATCCGATACACCATCCAATTCAACACTCAAAAATGGCAAAAATCTCCGCGCTGGATCGCTCCTAAAATTGATATAGACTTGGGACTGACAATACACAAAAAAGAACAAACTACTACTCAGAAATATGTCCAACTTTTCAGACAAAAGTTGTCCAATAAATACATCGGATACCAAATTATTCACTGATGGGTCACTTTACAACGGATAAACAGAAAGCGCAATACTATTCCCAACATACCACTTAAAATATCACCTTACCAAATACACATCAATCTTCTGGGCAGAACTATTTGCTCTCCACATGGCGGTCGACCACACCCCCAGAGAACCCCTGGACTTGGTAATATGCACTGATTCACTCAGTGCACTACAAGCACAAGAAACCCTATACAACAATCATTCCATAGTCCAGGATATTAGACATGCAATTACCCAAAAGAGAAATCAACACTTTTCATTCATCTGGATCCCCAGCCATGTTGGTATAAAATCAAATGAAATTGCGGACAAATTGACCAGGGAAGCAACCACAGGTACACCACATAATGAATATAAATTCATCCCCACTGACGTTAGGCAACAAACAGTAGATTAAGAGATATCAAAACCTCTATTGATAGCTGGGAAGAAATAAACAGACTAAATCGAAAACAAGGTAACCTTAGAACATATATTAAGATTAAGCTAAGTGCCGGATAAAATCCCTAGTGTGTTAGCAGGCAAAATACCTGTATAAATAAATAAGTAAAATAATAATCGACTTTAAATAGTATGTCGCCAGAATATTTTTAAATCGCTGCATAAGTTTGTATATAATTGTTCTATTTCAATATCGTGATGAATTTTACAATTTGTGTGTTGATTTAGTAACGTTGTCGGTCTAGCAAGGAATATCCCGCTAGCGGCGACCCAATGTTGTTTACTGTTGATAGCAGATTATGCTATAAAGAAACCATTCGATGTTGCAGTTGCATAGTAATGGCGGTGCTTCGAAATCTACATTCAATTGGCGGTGTCATTGAATCGGGTGACTTCTTCTCTCGACCCATGCCGCAGTATAGAGAACAGTCACTTCTATGACACATAGAATTTAAAGGTAAATGTTGCTAAAAATATTTATTAGCAGACTTTTGTATTGGAAAAAAGTTGGAATCTATAATAAAAGACATTTTCTATATACAATAGGTCTTCATTTTGGCTCAGTAAAAATCCTAAAAACTGCTAGCTACCTTAAATTTGTACAAATATTAAAAGTCACAGTAGTAAACGATCAAAAGAACTCAAAAACTGCCACTATATATTAAAACACTCTAAAAAGATTAAAAATGACTCTAAAATTTGAAGGCAAAAATCTGTAAAAGAAAGAAAATACAGCACTTTCAACAATTCCCAAGCGAAGATAAGCTCCGTGGAGGTGGAAGCTGCTGCAAGTTTGCGACCTCTCACTGCCAGTGAAAGACGAGTCTTCCGTTGCGCACCGACGCTTAAGGTTGCCAAATGCAGTTTAATATGTTGGTCATGTTCAATCGCCATTAAAGAAAAATAAGCTGTTTAAGCCTAAATTTGATCAGAACGGCAAGGTATTTGCTAGCCAAAAAGGTCGTAACTGCTGTAAGGGCTTCTGGTCACTCGTTAAAGCAGTTAATATCCCGTTCTTCTACACCACCTTTAATTGCTTTTCAGTGATCAAAGTCAACTTAACTACCTACTCTTTTCTCTGTTTATTACTGACCTTTTGTTCCTTTCAATTCTCTACATAGCTTTGTTGACGGCGCCATTGATTTCGCGTGCAAGTCCCATATCATATTTGGACTGGGTCGCAAGACAAAGTTTAATAAAAAGCTTTCAGGCTTATTGGCGATGCTGCGATCATTTCGAAGACTAATTCTCCGAAACATCGATGTAACGTCAGTTGTTTATTACCCTGGTATCGCTACTTCTATTGTCGTTGTTCTAACGAAATTTCTGGTCTGATTCCATGTAGATTCATCCCCTGATTCCATGTAGATTCATCCCCTTGCGCACTATTCGAGCCTGAAGACGCTCTCATACCTATACCCTACAAGTCAAATTTGGTCGAACGGTGAAATTTCAGGAATCCTTATTAAGCAGAACAGTACTAATTTGGAACATTATACCATTATACATTCTTTCTGAGCTTTGGAAAAAAAAACTAAAAAATAAGAAATTTATGTATGCAAGACGTTCGACTTATAAGAATTAATCAGTACATTCTTGATAATTATCTCCACAATGTCAAAAGTATAAACCGAAGAACACTTAAAGATTCGAAACTCCAAAAGAGCACATATGAGTCGCCGACAATCTTTTGGGATTGCAAAGTTATTTTCTTCTTGAGTACAAAGAAAGGGATATAATTTTCTTTTCTTTTTTCTTAAGCGTTATTGCCCTATCAGCGACGAATCTGGTATGAGAGGCTAAAAAATGTAATTTTTTATGATTGTTTTGTGACAGTATAAAGAATATTAATTTGAGGTTTTAAATCATTGGTGGAGTAAGAGATAACGTGTCGACCTACCAATCCGTAGGTAGATCCCAGTGGCGGCGACCCATGGTTGTATTCTGCTGAAAACAGATCACGATAACAGGCCATGGGGATTGCAGAGAAAATGTCAGTGGTTCGGAACCCCCTTTAAATTATAGGTTCACTTGCAATCGTTGTTTCGAAACGGTTGAAGTTCTTCTTCCGCTCGATGCCCCAAAAGGGTTTATGGGAACTAGAGAGATAGAGAGAATCTGAGGTTTCCGGTATTTTATTTTATAATTATCTTTGAATATATAAACAGTTGTTTATCTCAATATTAAAAGCGTCAGTGTCGCGTTGCGTAGGTTAGGTTAGGTTAAAGTGGCAGCTTACGGAAAGGGAAAATCACACTTAGGACATGGTGGGCCATTGTGATATTACATTAGGGCTAGGAAAAGATACTTAAAATTGACACCATTGTGCGTGAATTTATTCCTAAAGCTGGCACTAGTGGATCCGCTTCATCAAAAAACTTAGCAAGGCGGTAGGGCATCACGATACTCGAGATAAGTCTCGCTGCCGGTGCCGGTCTCGATACGATACCGAGACTGGCAGCGAGACCAATATCATTGGTAAGAGTCTGATACCGAGAGCGAGATTGAGGTGACGAGAATGGACGAGATATTAGTTTTTATTATTTTATTGTGGAATTTTTTTTTAGTTGTTTCAGCTTTTATGTCGCTCCGAAAATAGTCAATTGTGTGATTTGTGGGGCGTATAAGTATACACTGCTTTCCTCAATCGCTTCTTTCTACATTATTTCCTTCGTCAGATATTTACGTGTTATCCCCAATAGCAAAGAAGAGCCTTTGCTACCTTGTTTTGGTTAGGGGAATAAGAAGTAAATGCATATATACATAAATATATCACTTGGTCTCGTTTCCCTTTATTCCACTGAAATTCCCTTTTTTTTATCTTGCCGAGAGCGAGATAGGACCGATACTGGCCTTTAACTCGCCGATATTGCGACGAGACCAAGATCGTCTTCACCTTGACGAGACCAAGACCGAGATGTGCCAAAGTCTCGGTCTTGTCTCGGTGCCGTGAAGCCTTACAAGGCGGTATTCATTTATTACGCTAATGTAACCGGTTTAAGAACTAAGCTTTACGGGCAACTCTTGTTTTGACGTGATCTGTTTGTGTTGGTATAGCGGATGCTGAGATTTTCGGCCCTGGTTTCACAGTCGTTCGTCGTGACCGTCACTCTTCACTGTGCTCCGATTGGTGGTGGGGTTTTGTGTGCTATCAGTCGTGATATTCCTCTGGATGTCATTGATGTGGCTTCCTGCAATAATTTTTAGCTGATTTGCATATCCCTGTGGCTTTTACGTACGAACATCTTTATTCTCACAGTTTATTTCCCTCCTGGCTTATCTTCTGTGATCTATGACCAGGTTTGCTCATTTGTTGACGCAGACCTGCGATGTATCGAACAATTGGAGTCGATTCCTGGATTTCATGTTTTCTACCGATGCCACACCTGAGTGGCGATGTGATGCTCCTTTGCTGCCTGAGTTATCTCATCATCCTGATCTTCATGCTGTTTTTTTCTCGATCCTGTTGCTGCAGCCGTCCTCGGTTGATGGGCGATAATTGTTATAACTTTAAAAAGGCTGACCTATAATTACTAAATGATTGGTTTTCGACTAGCGTCCTCAATTAGCCTGACCTTGATACCGTTGTGACCTCATTTTATAATATTCTTGCATTATGTTTTGCTCAATATGTCCATATCACTAGGTTAAAAGGCTCATGTACTTCACAATCATGGTTTAATCGGTCTTTAAGACATCTCAAGAATGTAAAAAATAAAGCTTGGAAAGGGTTCTGCTCCTCAAGGAGTGACTGGGATTATCGGTATAATTAAATATACTCTGCGCAACGACCCTAAGCAGTTCTGGTTTGTGTACTCTAATCGTAATTATGATGGATATCCCTCCACCTTATGCTACGGTTCCACGAGTGGTAACGACACTTTCACCATTGCTAATCTTTTTAGTGCTTTTTTACAGCCCCTTCGCAAACCTTCCTTGCCTGATCAAGCTCTTTGAGACCCTGGTATGTGAGGTTCTCTATTTTCACTGTAAACCCTTCCCATCTTTTTTCCAGCATGGGTTTATAAAGGGAAACTACACCCAACTTGTTGAAATTCTCGAATTACTATTGAAAATGCTAAATAGATCAAATTAATCACAAAATTCTCCTTATTTGTTGTTGATTCTTGGTTTTTTCCGGGTTTTGTTCATTGGCTACGCTCGTATTTGTTCGAGCGCTCAACGTATTTTCTTTCGTGGAATTATTTCGGATCCGATCCGCAATACTTCTGTGGTGCCACAGGGTAGTTACCTTAATCCCATACATCAATGATGTATCCCTTATTCCGTCACACTCGAGAATTTTGTGTTATGCTGATGATGTCAAGCTATTTCGTTCAATTTCAATTGATCTTGACTGCCACCATTTGAACTGTGACTTCGACGCCTTCTGCAACGAGTGGTCTATCAATTTCTCCCTTTAAACGTGACCAAATACACTTTCATGTCCTTCGATTGTAAAAGAAAACCCCTGCTCTTTAGCTACTCCATGGATGGTCACTCTTTAAATAGACTTGACAAATCCATCGACTTCGGAATCTTGCTTAATATTCGTTTTTATTTTGACGATCACATTATTACTATTAAGGCAGGTAAGGCGAATGCAACCTTGGGCTTCATAAATAGGTGGTCTAAAGAGTTTAATGATCTTTTTTTTATTAGGACGATCCTTATAGCTTATATGGTATATCAGTGTGGTCTCCTTTTTTATGGGGTCCATGTTAAGCGAATTGAGACCGTCCAACGAAGATTTTTGAGGTTTGCTCTTCGTCGCTTTCCATGATAAATTAATATTCTTGGACTCTCTGGAAACTAGACGGAATAACGCCAGAACCGTTTTTCCGCTCAAATGTTTTCAGAGGGCTATAAATTCTCCTGAAATGCTAAAATGTTTTAATATATCTGTCGCTTTTCTTGAGGAGTCATGACTTCCTCCATGGTTCGCGTCACAAAACTAACTGTGAACTGAGCAAGCCAGTTACAGCTATTTTCAATTCAGTTTATGATCATATGGACTTTCACTTGTCGAGGAGCTTAATATTATTTTTAGTTAAGGTTTATTCTCTTTTTTACATAGCTTTGAGTTGGTATGTAATTTGTTTTACGTAATCAGCATTTGATGAATCCAAAATAAATAAGAAGTACTTGGAGCTCCTGATGAACCAAACTAGGTCTCTGATATCAGGTGATCTCAGTTCAGGTAAATCTCAAAATAGGGGGGGGGGTCTAAATAATGGTTCCTGCGGTTGACTAGATCCGCACAGTTGCAGAAGAGATGAAAAATTATTTTCTCTTCCAAGTAAATTATATTACTGAAACTCTCTATATTTAAAGTAGCAGGTAATTACAGGATAAATGGCCGTTTTAGTCTTCTTAAAGTAGATCTTGATGTAAAAGGACATGTTAAGAAAAGTACAATTGACACCATTGTGATTGGTTAAAAAATCTCTGTTTTTGTATACTTATCAAAATTAGCTTCAAAAAATACAAGCTTATATAATAAATATTGACTTAAACTTTCAAACGCGTTTTCCCCCAAACGACTTTTTTGGCTAAGCCTAAGCGTAGCCGTTTTTTTAAATTTTAAAAATGTCTAATTTCTTTGGATCTCTCGAATCTGTTTAACGATAGCTACATTCATACAGATTAAGAAAAAATAGTTTGTCAAAATCAACTGAAATGAGACCAGAATACTTAACCTTGGGAAAAACAAGCAAATAAATTGAAACATCAATGTTCCTTTAATAATAAGTCACTAAGAATTAAATAATCTTTCTTTCTTAAATCAAAACAATAGTTACTGTGGATCGGAGATGCTGCAGTCACAGGATCCAAGAACAGCGCAATCTGAAGAGAAAAATGATGAGAACTCTCAGAAAGCAAAAGGGGCATCATGCCGCCTAACCATGGTAACGGTGGGATTGGTACTAAATACTAAGTCCAGGAATCTGCATTGGCACTGTGTCAAATCAGAAGAGGTAATGTCAATGGAACATGAATGATGCAGAGGAGCGGACGAATATGAAGGAGTTAGTCCACCCTTTCAGAAGATATCCAATTGATAGTCGACAGGTTAATATCTCCAAAAAGCGGGAGGCAATCCCTTCGTAAGTTTCTGTGATCGCCCCCAGAGTAATATTTGCACTAGCAACAAGGACACGTTTATGAGGCAAGTTCAAGACGACGCTCAAAAGCTCCAAACCGTCCGAATGCGAATGCTCAGTAATGGAACATGGAATGCTACATCGAAGAGCACACAAAACTCATCCACCAACAGGAACATTCACCACTCGAAGATGACGATTACGTCGATAAACAGTGTATTCAGGGCCAAAAAGTTGAGCATCAGCAAACGATCCACAGAATCAAGTTTTGGTCAGGCAGACCATGTCAAAACATGAATTGGTTGAATTAATGTACAGGCTAGTCGTCCTGGAGTAAAGCTCAGTTATGTTAGCGTAGTAGAAAGAGACCTTGCCAATAGTTTTCTGGAGAAGTAGTCTTAGATCCGAAACGATGCTTTGCGCACACACAATGGCTCCAGTAGATCAGAACACAACATCCACGACATGCGACGGCTGTGAATTCAGGTCAGTTGAGGTATATAGTATAGTAGCAAGAAATTCCGCACCATTGGAGATTGCCGCCGGAAGGAAAGCCGAAGTAGCATCAGCTATTGAGTCACGTAAAGGCGAAAGATCAGCACCATCACGCAAACGTCTAGAGCTGAGTTGATTAAAAGAAGCAGAATCGGAGGTACTGTGCATTGAAACTAGGTCACGCATACCGGAGTTGACGGAAGACATAATGGAGTTCAGTGCGGCAGCAGACGTGGATTTAACATGGCTCCTGATTAGCTTCATGCCACATCGCTAAAATGCTTAAATCAACAAACAAATGTTTGTACACAAACGCAAGCGAGAGTTCAATAAAAGTCATACAAACATTCCAAAAGCAATCCAAAGAAAATAAAGGCCAAAGCACAAAGAAGTACAAATCCCACGGAGAGAAACAAAAACACGTCAACTCAGTTCAACGCACGCCATCATTATGTCTATTCAAATATATGTTTGTCAATTTTCAATTAATTAAAATACAATATTTGAATTCACAATGTTCAAGTCATCACCACCAAAGATACATGGGTCATCAGGACGAAATCATGTGATTTCAGCTTCGGTGTGTCCACACGATCGAAAGCTTTGCTGAAATCAGTATAAATCGCGTCTATCTGGGAACCATCCCCAATAGCAAAAACTGCAAAATGTTTATAAAGGGCCGAATTTGTAGTAAATCTACCCTTGAGAAAACCTGTTGATAGCCTCCTTTAAGTGGAAATAAATCGTATCTTTTGGAAAGGCAACAGTTTTGCAATTCCTTGGAAGTTATTAACTACGAGGTCCCGGCTTAAGTAAGTAAGTGATAAATGAGAATTTCCATTAATCTATGAATTCATCACAACTTAACGAAAAATTATATAAATTCATCAAAACTCCCTATAGGTAGGGAAGAACAGCAACTCTTAAGAAGAAATTCGGAGGGATCTTGTTTCAAGCTCAACATTAGAGACATCAAAAATTAGCGTTACAAGATCTACAACAGAGGATATATTTTTATTATCAGGATTTTGAGAAAATGTATTTTTTTTTATTTCATTTTTGGAATTTCCATATACTCAATGTACACAAAAAATGTTAGGTTGATCCGACAAATATTCTCGGAGTTATAATCACATTTGTAAAGATGCCTCGGCGCGAGAGAAAGTGTGCGGAGCAGAGACCCGAGCGGCAGCTGCCTATCTGGCCTGGCTTATCGCTTTTTTCGGCCTTTTGACTGCGTATAACACCTTAAGGGGGGTACTCCCTGTAACAGCCCGAAAAAAGCTGATTTTCGCGATTTTTTTTGCATGTATACATAACTATCAAAAAATTTTGAACTATTGGGTTTGTTAAATAATAGTTTCAAGTACTTAAAAGAATTTTATATTGATTTTTTTTAAACAAAACGACACCGATAGACCCAGTTGATTGGAACGCTTCAAATGCCCAATTGACGTGCAGTTTAGCGGTCACAAAACAAATCCTGCAATAATTAGACAAAAAAGTATTGTAATTAAGCAGTATATCAAGGAGAGGTCTAACGAAGGAGATATAGAGAGATTTAGAAATATAAGGATTGGAGAACTCTCTGGACCAGCGCTTCACAAACCCTAGCGCGGAGTTAGCTCTGTTAATTATGCTGTCAATGTGGGAACGGAAATTGAGTTCCCTATCACAGATTATTCCGAGGTCACACAAAGAGGTAACGATAGGGACTGGTAAGTTGGTTAACATGTAGGTTCTCGGGGTGGAGGTAAGAAGCTTGCGGGAATAAGAGATGGACTGGCATTTGGAGACTTTGAGCTCAAGAAAGTTTTTCATGCACCATGTGATGAAGGAATCCAGATCTTTTTGGAGAAGAAGAAAGTCGGTTTTGGAAGAGAAATGTTTAAGGTGGCTGCCCTGGGGGACGCCGGAACGAGCGACAATAGGGTGAGATGTGGATGAGCTGAAAACAACATTGTAACGACGGTTGTTGAGGTAGGATTGAATCCAGGAGATGAATCGGGAGGAGAAGCCTAGGCGATCAAGTTAGTTGGGAGATCTTGTCGAAGGCTTTACTAAAATCGATGGCGATAACATCAACATCTTTACCGTTTTCCAGGGCACATAGTGTTTTGGAGACGAATTCGGTAAGGTTGGTGGTTGTAGATCTTCCTTTGAGGAAGCCATGCTTGGAGAGGGAGAAAATAGACTTACAGTGGAAGAACATGGAATCATAGACCAATTTTTCGAATAGTTTAGGTATGGATGATAATTTACCAATGGGTCTGTAGTTGGATACATCGTTCTTGCAGCCTTTCTTGAATATGGGAATAATATAAGAGTTTTTCCATAATTGAGGGAAAACCCCTTGAGTGACCGAGAGGCGGAAAAGCAAAGTAAGGGGTTGAAGTAGATGCATGGCACACCTTTTCAGAACGATGGCCGGAATGCCGTCAGGACCGGGGTGAAAGTCATCCTCAAGCCCGTTTATACTGGCGGCGATTTGTTCGGGGTCAGGGTCGAAAGACGTAAACGACGTTTGAGTGCATTTGTCCAAGAATGAAAAGTAGCTAAGGTCAGGTTGGATGGAATTGTCGCTGAAAGATTTACTGAAGAAGTGTGCAAAGAGGTTGGCGATAACCTTAGGATCAGATGAAGAGGTATTCTCGAGCTTTAGGGTGGAGGGGTAACCATTGGATTTCTTCTTGGAATTAATAAAGTTATAAAATCGCTTGGGGTCAGATATGAGTCTAGGTTCTATCCGTTGGAGGTACTCATAGTAGAGGATATTACAACGTTCAGAAAAAGAGGTATAAGCAGTCGGACTCGGTCTGGGATACAAGAAAAGTTTGCCAACGTTTATTTCTCCTGTTGCGAAGAGAGCGTAATTCTTTGTCGTACCATACGGGGGATGAGGAGTAGTTTTTACGAGGAAGAAGAGGGATAGATTGTGTAAGAAAAGCGTGTATTTCCGAATAGAACGCCTCTAAAGCAACGTCAATTGGGAGATGTTGAGGGATATCGCCAATATTAGAGTTGAGGAGCAAGTGATTTAATTTGTCAAAGTCGCCTTTACGAAAATTTAAGGATAAAAAAGACTCGGAGCTTGAAACAGCATGAGGGTGCTTGTAGGAGAAAACGAGGAACAAGGGAGGATGGTGACGGTCGAGGGAGGAAAGGAGATGGTTGCTTTCCGCGACAGCCGAGTTAACTGGGTTCGAAGAAAAGATTAAGTCTAATTGTCTGTCTAGAAAGTTCCAGACACCACTTACTTGAAAGAGACCAGAAACGGAGAGCTGATCAGTAAAAAAGTCTTCTTTGGCCGAAGATGCGTTAAGGGGGACAAAGTAAGAACAGTCCTCAGACAATGACCATTGAATACGGGGGAGGTTAAAGTCACCCAATAAAATAAATTCATCGGAGGCGTTAGCGTTCTCAAGCAGGGTGTCGATCGCTTCAATTATGGGGTCGTAGGCATCTAGAGGTTGAGAGGGACGAATATAACAACAAATAATGTACAGAAGACACTTATTTAGTACTAATTTGATACATACAAATTCTGATATTTTAGAGTCGGAGGTCTTTAGCAGGGTGGCTTCATAACGGTTGTGATCGGCTATGAGAACCCCGCGACCTGGTGGATCATTGGTGCCTACACCACCGTCGACACGGAAAATGGTATAGTTTGGAGGGAATAGTTCGTTGTCGACAATTCCTGGTGTTAGATTGGTTTCAGTTAAGGCAAAGATATCGTGCGGGAATTTGTGGGAGTTAAGAAAAATATTGGATGTTTTTGTGCGAAGTCCTCTTACGTTCTGCTAATAGACTGACAAGTTGCTGGGGAGAGGTACTTGAGCGGAGACCGCAGGTGCATTAGGGGGGACGTCAGAAATAGAGAAAATCATTTGTAAAAATTATTTATATTGTAACGTAAATGGGGCTCTTCGGGCTCGAAGGATTAATTAAGACACTTATTTTCAATTACAAACGTTCAGAGTTTTATTCACTTCGCTTAATTAGTTCATTACACAATTTCCTTTACACGTTTTCTTCACAATATAACGTTTAACTTTTCTAATTAACACTTATCACTTCGCTGGTTAAAGTACAACTGACTATTCCCATTATCACATAAAAACGCTTCGCAGTCTAAATCACGACTAAAACTACCTAGGCTACTGCTCAGCCCTATTTATACTACTTAGCTTAATTCTAGAAAGTTCAGTCACTTAGTTCTAGACATTTCCGTTACACATTTTCACCTCACATATTCACCATGGGTTCGAGTCGTCCTTGACTTTCCCCGTTTGATATTTCCTTTTCTTGATTTCTGGCCACCTGGGACATGCGCATTACACGGTTGACTATTTCCCTTTTCGTGGCCTACCTCGTGCACGTTACAATATATTTTCAAAAATAAAACTTTCAGTTGAATTTTAGTAATCCGTAGTCAACTAGGAACCCTTACAATTTCAGTATGTCGGTCTGTCTGTCCATCCGTGTGTAGGTATGTCAAAGCCTTCCCATTCCTTCATTTTCATACTTATTGAGATAAAATTTGTTGGTCGGGTAAAGATTTTTAAAAAAATAAAAATTATTGTTAATGAAGGAGCTACATAAACCTAGGTAAATTGAAAAAATTGATTTTTCAAAAATTATTTTACTCGATGGTACAACGTCTCAAATATATTATCACAAAATGTTTTTCAGGAATTTGCAAAATTGATAAAGTTACAGTGGAAAATAGTTGACCTGATCCGCTCCATGCTTCCCTTACTTAAAACTAAATTTTTCAAAACGAGAACCTTCCTTATACAATTATCTAGATTCTGTCCTACTGTTTTTGAAGCTTAAATAAGGTCAATTTTCGAGTAAAAGTAACTTAACTTTGTAACGCGTGAACCGATTTGGATGATTCCTTTTCTGATTTATTGAGTATGTTCGCCCATTAGTCTTTCTGGTTCCTTTAACCCCTTGTCTATTTTGGAACCACTAGAAAACCTCTTTTGGTGGGGGTGGGAGGTAGGGGTGGAACCTAACTTTATATAGGGCGGATCGATTTGGATGGTTCTTTTTCTATTCTATGAGTATGATCCCCCATTTGAAATATAAGACAGCATTTGTGTGGGAAGGGGCGGGGTGGGGGGTGTTGGTTGAACCTAACTTTGTAACGCAAAACTATGAAATCCAAGAGCCAACAGTTTATAAATGAGAATATTGTGATTAATTTTACTATGAGTTGAAGTCAGTTAAGATATAATCGACCTGTTTACCTGCTGCTTCAACGGCTGGAAGAGAAGAACTAGGTGTCCATAAAAGAGCTGCAATTGAAGTAATGGGCACTACAGATCAGTGGCGTAGATAGTTTTTTGCAATGGGGGGGGGGTTGCTTTGAGTTTCCGGGTTTTTTGTTAATACATTTATAACTTCATTGCCAGAGCACCCATACCATTCAAGTGGTCCTGCAATAACAAAACAATGAGACAAATATTAGTTCCGTAATGAAACTCACATAATCATAAGGGATATATAACAAACTCACTTCTTTTAGCGTGTTTTTATCCGTTTCAAACTAGAGAATGTTCGGCAGTAGTAGACGTTGATACCGGCAATGCATTTTTAGGTTTGATATCGCCTTTACGAATCAAGTATTTCTTCCACACTTTCAGCTCAACGAGAACAGCAGTTGGCCAACAGTAAGAAATTTTTGATAAAACTCGGCAGTTTTGATAAATTTATCAGCTACTTGTTCAATTTCAAATGCATGTTTGAAGAGCGCCGAAAATCCTTCTAATATATTTTCGTGATTGGTAAATTTCTTTCCGAGATTTGTAGAGATGTAGAAGTTCAGAAATGGATTGAACACCGTCACATGAAAGTAATCTTCTGTACTTTGAACTTCAGGATTCGAATGATTCGTCTGTCTGCCCACTATCCTTGGTGTTTGGTCTCAATGTCAACAGTTTCAGCGGTTTTTTTCGAAGCTCGTAAATTCTAGAAAATTCATCTTCATTTCCTTGGATCCTCTTGAGTGCTTCGCGTAAATCTTTGGTGAGGTCCACTGAATGGACCAAATCTAAACCAACCTTTTAAAATTCGCGACTCAAAGGCAACGAAAGATGACATGCTTTTCACTTTCACCAGAACCAGAAGAGCTTTGATTCCCCGTATTTGTACTACTTAAAGCATCAGAACGGTTGTTTCAGCAGATGATTTTGCATTTCTATTGTTTCCACTGTTTACTTGTTTGATTGACACTAAGCATCTCTTCATTTCGATATAATAAACAAAACAATGTGAATATTAGATACAACACGTTGGTAGCAATGAGACACACATAAAAGGTTCGACAAGCTAAGTGGTTTATAAAATTACGAGTACAGCGGTGGTTCCGATAGTGCTTACAAATTCGGACTGACTATATTCCCGCCAAGGTAGAAACCGGAAGAGTCATTCGGGAAGTAACCAGGCAAATTGCTTGGAGAAAACCGGTATGAATCATTTCGGAAAATCATCATGGGCTTTTGTCGACGAGTACAATAAAAACTAGTAGATGGAGGCCGAAGTGAGGCCCACACGACCAACTTCCCAGCATACGATAAAGAATGGTATTCATGAAAATCAAAAATTTCACCCTATTTTAAAAATACATACATTTGAGAACTACTGTGTTGTGTAATATTTGATTGTTAATATCAACGTTTAATTGATATTAACAATATTTAATTGTTATTAAAAAATTTTTTTGTCATTAACAGGACTTATTTTTCTAATAAGAATGTTTGATTGTTAATAACAATAATTAAAAAATATTTTCATTGTTATTAAGAATATTCAACTGTTATTAATATTATTGAATTGTTAATAATGATAAACCTAGCAATAATAATACAGAAGATCAAGTCAAAACTCAACAAATGCATATTATTGGATCCATTGTTTCATTTATCATTAATATTAACTATTTATTGTTTTTTTTTTCATTTTTTTTACTGTTACAAATACAGTAGGTGTCCAAAGAATTAGACGCACCTGCGATATTGAGTAAATGTTATGTATATACGACATTATTTTTTTGGTTAATTATTTTTTTCTAATTTATTTATTCTTTTCGTCGTAATGTGCTGACAAAGTCGGTTTCCGTAACTTCTTTCGTCGATGTTGTTACAAACTTTCCAGGTATCCTTAGTCGTGTCCCGTAGAGAATCTCAGCTGCTGTTGTATCGTTGTCTAGTCGTGGGACCGTTCGCAGTCCTAACAATACTTTGGGAAGCGTGTCTACCCAGTCCTGTGAGTTCTGACATTTGAGAGCGGCCTTAAGTGTTCGGTGCCATCGTTCGATCATCCCGTTAGCCTCTGGATGGTAAGGTGTAGTCCTTTGTCGTTTTATTCCGAGAATTTTCGTTAATACACTGGTGTGCCGTAACGAGATATCCATTGGCTATATAACGCACGGGCTACTGTTTCTGCAGTTATATCTGTAATAGGAATGGCTTCTGGCCATTTTGAAAAACGATCGATGCAGGTCAAACAGTATCGATATCCACGCGATGGTGGCAACGGTCCAATAATATCAATGTTGATGTGCTGAAATCGTTGGTCTACTAGATTGTAGTGGCCAGGAGGTGATTTATGTATTTTATTCTGTTGGCAGGATATACAGCTTTTCACCCATTTACGGACGTCACTTCTTGCGTTTGGCCAAATAAACCTCTCGAGTATAAGTTTCGTTGACGCTCGAATTCCTGGGTGTGCTAAATTATGTAACTTGTTTACGATAGTACGACGAAAGTTTTTTGTAAGATATGGTCGAATATGTTTTGTGGAAACATCGCAATAAATCGTTGTCGTTGGATCGGTGCTTACTGGGAACTTTTTAAGTTCCAATGATGTACCTTCTTGTAGGAGCTGATGAAGTTCGCTATGAGTTTCCTGCGATTTTCCTAGAAGACGGTAGTCTAAACTCTCAGTTGATGTAAAAGCATCAATGCGCAGTAGTGTGTCAGCTACTATATTATCTTTCCCAGGGATGTATTTGATGTCCGTGGTGAACTGACTTATGAAGTCGAGATGTCTGCGTTGCCTCGGTGTAGCCTTTTCTGGTTTTTGGTTAAATGCGAATATTAACGGTTTATGATCCGTAAAAATAGTAAACGTACGCCCTTCCAGTAGGTGCTGGAAGTGTTTTACACCGTGGTATTCACTCAAGGTACTGTACCTTTTCTGCGCCGTTGATAACTTTGCCGAAAAAAATCCTAGAGGTTGCCATGGGCCTTTAGAACGTTGATGCAGGGCTGCGCCTATTGCTGAATCGGATGCGTCAACCATTAATGCAAGTGAGCTATCTACTCGAGGATGAGCGAGGGTTGTTGCTTCCGTAAGTAATTTTTTACGCTGTTCAAATGCCTTTTCCGTCTCTTCAGTCCACTCGACTGGTCTGATGTCGTTTTTCTTGTTATCTTTTATCAATTGTTGCAGAGATAACTGCGCCTCCGCTGCGTGAGGAATAAACCGCCTGTAGAAATGTATGGTTGCTAAAAAACGTCGTAGTTCGCTGATACGTTCAGGCCTTTTGAAGTTTTTGATAATTTCCAACTTCTCCGGTAATGGTTGTATCCCTTTAGCGCTAATCAGATGTCCTATAAAACGCACTTTTGTTTTTCCGAACTGACACTTGTCCAAATTTATGACGATGCCATAGCGACGGAATTGTTCGAAAAGCTTCCGAAGGTGTTCCAGATGTTCCTGAATACTGTGTGACGCAATTAAGATATCGTCGATATAGGCCTTGGCGAAATCGAAGTCTTTTTTTTAGGTACCTCGTCGATAAAACACTGGAACGTTTGTCCGGCATTGCGTAAGCCGAAGGTCATGTAACAAAACTCGTATAACCCAAATGGTGTGGTTATAGCTGTCTTTTCAACATCACATGGTTTTATTTTATTTAAGCTTAATAAAAGCTATTGCATAAAAAAAATACAAAAATAAAAAATAAAATACAAGCTATAACTTAATACTAATTCTACAGACTATAATAAATGAATAATTAAGAATAAATCAATAAAAAGTATAAGCTACAATATGAGCTATATGTTATGGTTCCACTGGTATTTGTTGGTATGCCCTTTGGAGGTCCAGTGTGGAAAAAATGGTCTGACTGGTGAGTATATACGTAAAATCCTGTATATGTGGCACCGGGTACTTGTCAGGCAATGTTGCGGCGTTCAATCTGCGAAGATCTCCGCAGGGTCTCCATTCCCTATTAGTCTGCATATCCCCTGTTTTGTCATCGTATTGAATTCTGTCCTGGCTATTTTGAGCATCTCGGGTGATAATCGACGTGGACGTGATGAAACTGGTGGGCCTTTTGTTACAATATGATGCGTGATATTATGTTGTACGTATTTTCTGTTTAGCCAAGGTTTTGTTATGTCCTTATAATCTGAAATGAGCGAATGATAGGTATTGATGCTGCATATACGTATTGATCTGACGTTTTACGCTTGTGTTCAATGATTGATCGCATATTTTGTGGCCACCGAAAGATTTTAATAGCTCTTCACTTACGTTCTTCCCAACCAGCTCACGCATTTCGCGCAGTAGGTGTGTAGGTTTTTTGTCGTCGAGGTCCATTTCCTGTGGAAGTTTGCACAGTCGTTGATGCTCCGAATCTGCAAATTGACCTATTAAGCGTTCTTTGAGCGTATTGTACATATTGTCTTGCGGTGGTTGAAGAATGATGTCGCTGACCTGTGACAGCACGTTACTCTCTATAGCGGCAACGACCGCATGGTATTTTGTAGCATCAGCACTTATGCCAGCCATGTAAAATTGGGACTCGATTTGCGAGAACCAGAGTTGTGGCTGTGCTCTCCAAAAAGGTGGCACTTTCACTGAAATTCTTGATACTTCAGCAGGAATTGTGGCGAGCGATGAGTTTTCTCGGTCTGGGATCTCTGAATTTACGTGATCCGTTGGTGTTGTTCTGTGCCTGACTCTGTTGTTTGGAGTTTTCCATTGTCGTGCTTCTTTCGGGGTCACCACTATTAGGTTAACGGATAGGTAACGTAAAGGAAACACTCGCGATATTTACTTTATCTTTATTCTCTTTAACCTAATATAAAAAACTATTTTAAATCTAATCTGCGAATTCAGTTAGCACGCGACGACGACCCACAAGCGACTGTCCTCGGTATTCCATGTTTTCATGCCAATGAGTTAGTGAGGTCGTGTGCTGTTATTTTACCGATGTGTCTTACTAACAGTGTTGCCACAAAGCTATTGATTTCTTACTAATTTGTTACACTTCCCTTTGATTTAATTACACTTTATATGCGCTGCGGCATACTACAAATACACGCATTTATAATTTTTTTGAAATGTTCTTAATTATTCCAAATATTTTCTATATTATTTTTAAGAATAGTTTCTGTGGGATTAGGAACACTCTAAACTTTTGATTTTAAGTAAGCTCAGCAATTTTCTATTGGATTTAAGTCAGCAAAATTGCCTGGCCACGGGAGGATATCAAGGTTTTCTCTATTCAGGAAGTTTCCAATTGATTTTGCAGTATGGCAGTGAGCCACAAATCAAAACTTGCATTCTTCTCTCATCTTGCATAAAAGTGTAAAACGATCTGGTAGAACATAAGGAATTTATATATGGAAGCAGGACATCGGATAGGACAAATTTATATTGGTCCTGGCGCATCGTTCCTTCGACAAAATGTATGTGGCCGGGACCATCTCCGCTGATGCAGCCAAAAATCATTATCGACGATAGATGTTTCACTGTTTTTTGTATGCAGTTGTTTTTATATTGTTGTCCTGGTCTTCTTCTCACAAAACGGCATTCATGGGTTTGGAAAATATTGTTTATTTTCAAAAGTTTTAAGAAAATTGGACGGAAATAAAATGTGATAAAAAACAAATTAATTTACCTTTTTCCAGTCATCAATTGTAAGGAGCTGGTGTAGTTGTGTCCACAGCAATCGCCTTATCTTCATTTAATCTGTTAGTTTGGGCTTTTTTGCGGAACGCCTACACTTTAATTTAGCCTCGTACAATCTTCGTCGTAACGTCGTGTCGGATATGTCCACTCCTTGGTCATTTGGTTATTTTCTTGTCTATTCTCTTCGTCGTTTTCCTAATTTTACGGCATTTTTGATTGTTAGAGGGGAGCTCCCCAATCGAAATTGTCTTGACACTCTGTCGACTGTGGAAGCTGACATATTTTCAGTTTTCGCTTTACCTATCCCGATTAGAAAATGTTCAAGTTTTCAACAGAGCTAAATCACTTGCCGCTTTCACGGCTAACGTCTTTTACATGCCCCATGTTCAAAAAATCTTTTTATAGGATGATGTCCGTATTCAACACTCAATAAATCACAGACACTGCATAAAATGCAATACTTTTTAACCGACTTCCCAAAAACAAAGAGGTTCTAAGTTCGACGCGTATTTTTAAATTCTTTTTTTATTTATTTTTTTATTTAATTTAATTTTTTTTTATGTCTGACCGGGCATAACTTCGTAAAGCGTTGACCGATTTTGATGGTTCTTTTTTGTTGGGTAGAGTATTTTCACCTATTGGTACAATGTCAAAAAAATTGTTGGTGGGGGGGTGAAACCTAACTTTGTAACTCGTGGTCCGATTTCGATGGTTCTTTTTCTGTTCTATAGAGTATGATCCCCCATTGCTAACAGGAGAAAAAAATTTGGACTAGGGTGGGGTAGTCTAACTTTGTAACGCGTGGACCGATTTGGATAATTCTTTTTCTGTTGGGTAGAGTATGTTCCGTTGATACCAGGAGAATAAAATTTTGGGGGGATCGGGGTACAACCTAACTTTGTAACGCGTGGTCCGATTTCGATGGTTGTTTTTCTGTTCTATAGAGTATGATCCCCCATTTCTAATAGGAGAATAATTTGGTCCTATAGTGAAAGGTGTGGGTGGGGGGAGAGATAGTCTAACTTCGTAACGCGTGGACCGATTTGGATAATTCTTTTTCTATTGGGTAGAATATGATCCTTGGTTGATACTACGAGAAAACAAATGTTGGTGGGGTGGGAGGGGGGGTGGAACCTAACTTTGTAACACGTTGACCGATTTGGATGGTTCTTTTACTGTTTTATAGAGTGTGATCACCCATTGCTAATAGAAGAATAATTTCTCCCATGGTGGGGGGTTGGGCGAGGGGAGGAGTAGTCTAACTTCGTAACGCGTGGACCGATTTGCATATTTCTTTTTCTTTTGGGTAGAGTATGCTCCCTGGTTGATACCACGTGAAAAAGAATTGTTGGTGTGGTTGGGGTGGGAGAAGGGGGGTGGAACCTAACTTTATAACGCGTAAATTGATTTGGATGGTTCTTTTGCTGTTGTACAGAGCGTAATCCCCCATTGCTAATAGGTGAATAATTTGGTCCTACGGTTGGGGTGGGGGCGGGGGAGGGGTAGTAACTTCGTAACGCGTGGACCGATTTCGATGATTCCTTTTCTGTTCGGTAGAGTATGTTCCTTGATTGATACCATGAGAAAAAAAGTTTAGTGGAATGGGGGTGGGGTAGGGGGTTAAAACTAACTTTTAACGCGTGGACCGATTTGGATGGATCTTTCTTCGTTATATAGAGTAGAAGACATTAACAAGTGAAAAATAAAATAGTTTTTAGAAAAAAAGTTGACCCGACTTCACAAAAGGCGACATTTTGAAGTCAGTGCAAATTAAACAAATAAAACAACTACAGAACCACAATTGAAAATAATACATAATACTACCTGAACGTTTCAGCTTACGGGATCATAAGAAATGGCGATTAAATATTTTTGTTGTAGTTGTTTGGTTTGTTTGATTTGCACCGACTTCAAAATGTCGTAATAGATATAAAATTAAAAATGATTTTATGCTTTTTAGCGCCTTTTGTGAAGTCGGTTCAACTTTTTTTTAAAAAACTAAGCACAAAAAAGCATTTCGAAGAATTAAGGTAAAATTCATTTTATTTTTGATCTGCGGGAATAAGAAGAAATCATTGGGTGCGAAATCAGGACTGTACGGCGGATGACCCATCAATTCGATGTTTTGAATGCTCAAAAATTCACTTGTTTCAGCCGATGTGTGAGAGCTCGCATTGTCGTGGTGGAAAATGACTAGTCTTTTGCGATTGGTTTCTCTTATTTTTCCGAACACTTCTGGCAAACAAATGGTGGTTTACCATACAAAATTGACCGTTCTACGGTGCTGTAATGCCACGGTGGCGACGTTAGAATAAAGAACAAGAGGAAGAGCCGAAACTCGATTTTAGTGAAACAAATTTCTTTTGTAGTAGAATTTCGGGCTATGTAATGGTATCAACAATATAGGCGTAAACTAAGTCAGATTTAAAGTGGGGCCAAAAGTTAATTTAAAATCTTGATTATTCGTTAAAGAATAATTTGATTTTAACTTCCCTGACTAAAATATTTAAGCTGCATATTGATTTTGACGTAATATTATAGGTCAAGCGAACCATCAGTTTTGGTTTTAATTGATTAAATCTTATTTAAGATTTTCTATGGATGCCTCCTAAAAATTTTGTTTGACAGTACGAAATATATTTGTCCCTCTTCTTAGTATGCTTTTGTCCCTGTAATTTAACGACCACAGCTGATTTTAAGTTCCTGAAGGATAGGAATTTTACACGGTACAGCTCTTCCCCTAGTTCTTATTTTATGGTGGCGACATGTCCAATTATTCCGTAAAACAGGCTACCATTTGCTTCGAAATGCTTTGTGCGCGAACAACTTTTGTTGAATTTAGCTCGTCTTAAAAGACCCATATAGTCGATTGTTGTTTAGTTTCGAATTCATATGCTTAGATCCATGATTCGTCGTCTGTCACGATCTTATAGACGTCTTTTGAAGCACCGCGATTGAATTTTTTTCAACAGTACTTTGTACCAATCGACACGAGCCTTTTTTTGAGCGATTGATATAGCGTTGGATACCGCAACGCTAAAAAATCTTTTTGACAGCCAAATATTCATGCGATATTGAATGTATGCATCAATCTCACGGTATGTCACATCTTGCAATATCAGCTCACGCATAGCATACATTTTTTCTGGCACAACGAAACACGGTGGCTCGAGATGGTGCTTCATTACCAAAAGTTGAAGAGAAGAGAGTTGATCGGCACACGGAAAATGTTCACGATTTAATTCCATTTTTTGACCAAGATGAATGTTTCAAGTACCTGTAAACAACACAAATAGCACTCGTATGACAAAACGTTCTTAGTACTATTACCATTAAAAATGTCAAACTTCACGGCGACAATGTTAGATTTTTAAAATAAAATAAATAGAATTAATCCTTCTAACTGAGAAGGCGCACTTCATAGGCAGAAGCCTAGAATCATTTGACCTATTCGCTACATATAACAATACATGGAGGCGAATGAGGCTCCCACACCCATGCAAATAATATTAGTAATTAACACACTAAAATACGCCACACATAACAATATGAGGTGCATAGTCAACAGAGATCATTAAAGCAAATCCCAGGCATGAGTCAGGTCAAAAAGAGGATACAAATACATGCATGCCTGTATAATTATAGTAATAATACTGTTTTCATTCAAAAAACAGAAGGATCGACATGCATAACAAACAAAAACGAGAAATCAAAACAAAAAGCAGTGCGAGCAAAAGACTAAATTATAAATTGTAGATACTCCTTTTAAGTGTCACTTTGTCCACACTAGTATCAAAAACGTCTCCAATATCATTAGCAGACCTACACATGCGGTTAATAGGCTCGAACATGCCGTAATTAGTGCGAGAAAAAGCAATCTGAAAAACTGATCGATTACGTAGGGAATAGGAAAGTTCTCTAGGCAAAACTTTGGAAGCAAGCACAACACTGTCTATCTTTCCCTGCAGAAGTTGATGCAAAAATATCAAATCTGCAACCCAACGACGCCTCTCAAGTGTAACAAGCTGCAGTAACCCTAAACGCACCTCATAAGGTGGTAGAATAAGAGGGTCATTCCAAGGCAAATAACGCAGGGCCGATCGCATAAATCTACGCTGGACGGACTCGATACGTTTAATGTGGGATCCGTAGAACAGAGACCAAACCTGACTAGCATATTCAAGCCAGGGTCTAACCAGGGACGTATAAAGATGGAGTCTTATTTGAGGGCTTGGAAATTCCTTGGACCATCGAAGAATAAATCCCAGCATAGAGTTTGCCCTAGCAACGACGTTATTAATATGGGAGATGAAGTTCAATTTAACATCAAGATACACTCCCAAGTCCCTGACCCCTTCCACCCGCTTTATAACAGTACCTTCAAACATGTACTGAAAAGTACGGAAGCTGGAAGACCTCGAGAAGGACATAACCTGACATTTCTCAATGTTCAACTTGAGATTGTTGTTGCGGCACCACTCATAAAAAATGTGCAACTCTGATTGCAAAATCTCACAATCAAATCAAAAATCACAATCAATCAGATTTTATTGGGAGAAAGATCTTAATATCGTCAGCATAATATAAGAATTTTACTGCCTTGGGGAACGCCAGAATGAACCACAAAATCATCAGAGAGTGCGCCACGAAAGCGTACCCTATAAGTCCTATTAGATAAATACGACTTAATCCAAACAATAAGCGAGGGCGGGAAACACAACTTAGCCAATTTAAAAGCAATGATAGAGTGAGACAGCTTATCAAAGGCCTTACTAAAATCAGTGTAAATGCAGTCAGTTTGGCAACCATCCGTGAAACCACCCACAGTGCAGGAAACAAACTCAACCAAGTTTGAAACCGTGGACCTCCCCTGGAGAAAACCACGCTGCCGGGTGGAGATCAAGCCTTTACACACGTCGGATAATTGGGATTGAATTAACAGTTCAAAGAGCTTAGGAATACAGGACAACTTAGCAATTGGCCTGTAGTTGGAAATGTTTTTTCTATTGCACTCTTGAAAATAGGAATTAAAAAGGATATCTTCCAAAGTGCTGGGAAATGGCCCCGCGAGAGAGACTTCCTGAATAAAAAGAGCAAAGGCCGCAATAACAACGAAGAACATTTCTTTAAGACTGCAGCAGGAACCCCATCAGGACCACTAGAAAAGACAGTAGGAAGTGCAGTAATATGCTTCAACAAGATCTCCTCCGTGATAGATGGAACTGACACTATAGGTAAATTTCGGTTATTTATGTGCGAAAAGTTTCCACTAGGGCTTCACGGCACCGAGACAAGACCGAGACTTTGGCACATCTCGGCCTTGGTCTCGTCAAGATGAAGACGATCTCGCTCTCGGCAAGATAAAAAACGGGGAATTTCGATGGGATAACGGGAAGCGAGAACAAGTGATATACATAACTATGTATATATGCATTTTCTTCATAATCCCCGCACCAAAACAAGGTAACAAAGGCTCTTCTTTGCTATTGGGGATAAAACGTAAATATCTGAAGAAGGAAATAATATAGAAAGAAGTGATTGAGGAAAGCAGTGGATACTTATCTGCCCCATAAAATTGACAATTTTCGGAGCGACATAAAAGCTGAAACAACTAAAAAAATTTTCCACAATAAAATCACCTCAATCTCGCTCTCGGTATCGCACTGTTACTAATGATATTGTTCTCGCTGCCAGTCCCGGTATCGTGTCGAGACCGGCAACGGCAGCGAGAATTATCTCGAGTATCATGAAGCCCTAGTTTCCACTATCCGGGATAAAATCAGATGATTCAAATGCACCCTTAAAAGATTCAGCAAATAAGTTACAAATAATACTAGAATTATTGCTGGAAATCCCCCCGAACTCCATTGTCGATGGACAGTTATCGACCTTTTTCTTCAGGTTGACATATTCGAAAAATGCACGGGGGTCAGAAAATAATCTGTTCTTTAAACTTTGCAGGTATTCATCATAGAGAGGGCCAGAGCGGCATATAAAATGTTCATAGCAAATACTAAATTCCTGACGGGAGTCAACACTGCCAACACGAAGATACCTCTTCCAAGGTCTGTTCTTCCTATTCCTCTAAACCGAACCAATGGGACAAACCTCCCAAAAGCCTCATACAAAACGTCGTAGAAACTTGATACGTTACTGTCCATATCGTCACCAGACAAGCAAGTTTGGAAGTCCAACTCATCAAGATACACGTCCGACAGACAATGAAAAGCAACAAGCAGTGCGGTATGAAACCCGTCAAGATTTGTCAAGGCAAATAGGCTGGGTTCAACAAATGTGAGCGTGGAGTTTGTAGAGAACACCAAATCAAGCTGTCTTCCCATATTGTTACTAACATTGCTCATTTGGCAAAGCCCCAAGCTAGCCAAGGTGTCCAGGAATAACGATTGTCCTAATGGGGAAGAAAGCTATCGTCATCATCATGCGCTACCCATCGCACAATGGGTAAGTTGAAGTCCCCCACAAGAATAATAGCATATTCACACTGGTGTTGCCATATCTTAAAACTTAAGTGGCAACCTAAGTATATAAATTTATTTTAATCATGTTGTTGTATTTACAAGCGTTTTTGAGAATCTTTAGGACGAGATGGGGGAAGAAAGGGGGAAGAAAGTAATGGGGAAGAAAGCTATCGTCATCATCATGCGCTACCCATCGCACAATGGGTAAGTTGAAGTCCCCCACAAGAATAATAGCATATTCACACTGGTGTTGCCATATCTTAAAACTTAAGTGGCAACCTAAGTATATAAATTTATTTTAATCATGTTGTTGTATTTACAAGCGTTTTTGAGAATCTTTAGGACGAGATGAGTGCTCCAATAAAAGATTTCGAAATTGATTTTCAAAATTTATTCCAAAAAAAATAACAAACTTGAATACAAGTACGAAGTACGTTGATTGACGACTATTAGAGCACTGAAGCGGAAAGAGCAAAGTTATTAATATTTTACTCGACAAGTACTTCAAAGTCAAGTTGAGTGACAAGTTCAGTGACACAAAATTCACTTCGGATAACAATTCAAAATGCAAGATTGGAAACATTTTAAAGCCAGATGGCACAAGATTTGGATTTACAATATTAAAGATAATAGTTTACAATTAAGGTAAATACGTTTAACATAAGCCGCCCTCCTTGGAAGCATCCGGTTCCAATGTATTAGACGTATCGTTTTCCTCTATTGGTAGTAAGCACAGTTTATTTGTTGCTCTCTTGAAGAAACCTACACTAGTCCGCACGGTGACAACCCTCACATTACCATCGTCTCCTGGATGTAATTCGTGCACACGACCTAGAGGCCATTTCAAGGGGGGTAGGTTATCATCCTTAATCAAGACCATTGCGCCTATTTTAATGTTCGAATGTGTGTGCCTCCATTTAACTCGATACTTCAAGCCTTGCAAATATTCATTTTGCCAGCGGGCCCAAAATGTATGGATTTTAGCTTGAAGGTGTTTCCAACGACTTAGTAGTTTAGGATTATCGTCAACGAGATTCGGTTCAGGAATACTAATCATCTGGCCACCGGTAAGAAAATACCCTGGTGTAAGCACTTGAAGATCGTTACAATAACTCGACATGGGGGTTAGTGGGCGAGAATTCAGTATGCCTTCGACTTGACAAGAGATCCTTTCCAGCTCGTCCAATGTATATGACTCTGCTCCAAGTACGCGACTAAGGTGATGCTTTGCCTGCTTTATCGCGGCTTCCCACAATCCGCCAAAATGGGGGGACCTTGGTGGTATAAATTTCCACTCGATGCCATCCTTTTTACAGATCTCATGAACGAGATCACTATGCTGTTGAGAATTGAATAAGTGCTTGAGTTCCTTTAGTTCTCGACATCCGCCCACGAAGTTTGTTGCGTTATCCGAATGAATGGTTCGAACATGTGGTCTTCTAGCGATGAATTTCATTAATGCTGACAAGAAGGCTTCAGTTGTTAGGTTACTGGCTACTTCTAAATGAACGGCCTTGACCGAAAGACATATAAACAAACAAATGTAGCATTTGATTGGAGACCGATTTCGTATTGGGCTGTCAACAAAGAACGGGCCGAAAAAATCCACGCCAGTGTTGAAAATACCGGACTAGGTTGAACCCTTGGCGCTGGTAGGTGACCCATTATCTGCTCAATGACCTTTGGCCGAAAGCGAAAACATCGAACACAGCTGTGAATGACTTGTTTTACTATGCCCGGGGGCCAAAATCTGGTACGAATAATCGAAAAAGAGTCTGGCAGCCAGCGTGAAGATTTTTCAAATGATAATGGGCAATTAACGACTTAGTAATGTTTGATTTAGGCAATAAGATTGGGTGCTTGGAGTCGTAGACGAGATTAGAGTTTTTTAAACGCCCACCGACACGCATCAAACCATCTGAGTCGATAAATGGGTCCAGGCCTTTTAGCGCACTGTTCGGCTTTATAGTTTTTTTTGATAGCAGAAGGCGGTAATCTTCTGAGAAGTGCTTCTTTTGGAGATATCGAATAACAGCTTTGAGTGCAAACTCGAATTCGTGAACGTTGATTGGACCGCCGACACGCTTTGAAACATTTGATGAAGTAATCCTTGAATTTTTGTAAAATCGATACACATAGGCAAAGGTATTAATCAATTTAAGGTAAGAGCTGCAAAATGTTGATGACTCAACAATATCGTCCTCATTCGTTGCTAGTACACAGACTGCAGTCTTACGCCGTTCAGGAACATCAAAGTTACATTCAACAGAAGTTTCAGGCCAGAGCTCTTCTGGCGGAGATAGAAAGTCAGGTCCATTAAACCAAAGATGTGAGCCTATAAACTGATCTGGAAAAACACCTCTGCTGACAAGATCGGCCGGGTTGTCTGCTGACGAAACATGTCTCCAATTAAATTCCTTGGTGAGCTCCTGGATCTTTGAAACCCGATTGCCCACAAATACGCTCCACTTTGATGGTGACGATGACAGCCATGCTAATGTGATGGACGAGTCGGACCAGCAATACACTTTTTCAACTGAAGATTGGAAGAGATTGTATACTCGAGATGTAAGTTCAGCAGCAAGAAGGGCAGCACAAAGTTCAAGTCTCGGTATGGAAACGGTTTTCAGAGGTGCAACTCTTGATTTTGCCGTCAATATGTTGGAAACTATTGCACCATTACTGTTGCATCGACTATACACACAGGCACCATACGCCGGCATACTAGCATCCGCAAATGTATGAAGTTGAAAACAAGCTGATGAAGTTATAAAGCGAGGAATTCTGAGCTGATCAATAAGCTTTAGTCGTTCGAAGAAAAGGCACCATTCCGAATGAAGATGCTGAGGAAGCGATTCATCCCAAGAGATTTTTAGACTCCACAATCGTTGCAAAAATACTTAGCTTTCACGATGATAGGATTTATGAGGCCCAACGGATCAAACAAACGACTGATAGTTGCCAAGACACTCCGCTTTGTTATTCGAGACGAGCGTTCTAACGGGTGATGAGCAAAACGAAAAACTTCGGATTGTGGCTGCCAGATCATACCCAAAGTTTTAATTACATTATCTCCAGCTAATTCCAAAAAAGTTTCCAAGGTGGTACTGTTGACTGAGGATAAGATATTTTGGCAATTTGAACACCATTTAGACAAAGCAAATCCACCACACTGCAGGAGTTGAGTTATTTCGTCTTGAATACGCTTAGCTTCTTCGAGTGTATTTGCCCCGGATAGCATTTCGTCAACGTAGAAGTCACGGCGAAGGACCGCTGCACCAAGAGGATAGTTTGATTCTTCTTCCTGAGCCAGTTGAAGAAGACATCTAGTTGCTAAAAAAGATGCAGGTGAGGTTCCATATGTTACTGTAAGCAGACGATACATCTCCAGGGGTTTTTTCGGTGAATCGCGCCAGAGGATACATTGCCAATTAGTGTCAGGATGATCCATTCGCACTTGCCGGTACATTTTTGAAATATCGGTGGTTAAAGCATATTTATAGGACCTAAAACGAAGAAGAATGCTGAATAAATCGTCCTGTACGACAGGTCCAACCATAAGTACATCGTTCAAAGAATACCCCGTCGTTGTCTTACTGGAAGCGTCAAAGACAACTCTTAGTTTCGTGCTACTGCTATGTGGCTTCAAAACGCAATGATGTGGCAGACAATAATTTCTTTCTGTTAATGAAGAAGCGGAGACCTTTCCATATGTTCACTCTTAAGATAGTCACCTAGAAAATCCGAATACAGTTGCTTGAGCTCAGGATTCTTTGACAACCTGTACTCCAAATTAAAAAATCTCTTTTTAGCAATCTCTAAAGAATTTCCAAGAAGATTAGGGTCTTTCCGAAATGGCAGGCGTACTAAGAACCTATTGGAAGCGTCGCGTTTAACATGTTTCACAAAATGCTCCTCGCAGTCTTTTTCTTCTGGAGATAAAGCATTGGCCGCCGGTTTGCAGTCTTCAACTTCCCAAAACTTATGAACCATTTGTTCTAGGTTGTGTTCAAGCTTCTCTTCCTCATCTGTGGCTACCAAAGAACTTCCATATGATGATCGTGTACCACCCGAAACAATCCAACCCAGCACGGTTTTTTGCAATACTGGAAGTTCCTTTCCTAAACGTACTTGTCCAACAGAAAGCAATTCAAAGAAAAGGCTGGCTCCAATCAGGATATCTATAGGTTGCGAACAGTTGAAATGGGGATCAGCGAGGACAACATTGTTCGGAATTCGCCACTCCCGGATGTTAATCGACCGCGTGGGTTGATTGTTGACAATTTTTGGCAATATTAAGGCCTCAATAGAGTTCTGATAATCATTGATCCGCGATCTAATAACGACGTGTGTCTTATATTTAACATTCATAGAAGAAGAACCAATGCCGCCCACACCAACGTTAACCCTTGATTTTTCCAAATGCAATTGCTGGACCATGCGTTCTGACACAAAATGCAAGGATGACCCTGAGTCCAACAAGGCTCTGTAAGGAATGAATTCGCCAAATTTGTTTTTGACTTCTACTAGTGCGGTAGCCAATAGAGCATCCAGAGCGGCTTCAGAGTTTGTTATATGTGACGTCATCGCAACAGCGTTTTGTGCGGTACCAACAGCTGATGAAGGCTCATTTAGAGTAGATATGGGAGCCTGGGTAGTGTCTGATTCAGGGTTTCTGTGGAGAAGTGTGTTATGCTTGAAATTGCAGTACCGGCATCGACCAGACTTACAGTTTTTGACGGCATGTCCTGATCTCAAACAGTTGATGCATAGCTTCAATCTTTTAACCACATTGAACCTTTCGAGAGTCGAAAGACAAAGGAATGAATCGCATTTAGAAATTTCATGTTGGCCCCGACAAATTGTACACGCGGGCTCGATTTTAGTTGCAGCCAATGAAGTCCTGCGAGCATGAGACTTCGCTTTATGAAAGTTAGTTCTTGAAGTTTCCACTTTACATTGCTGTGAATTCTGTGTGTTTTCCAGAGTCTGACACCTTATATCCAAAAATTTGGAAAATTCTTCCCAAGTAGGCAAAACGTGAAGGGGAGCCTCTTCTTCCCACCTCATAATGGTCGGATGATCAATTTTGTCTCGAAGAAGTTGAAGAATCAAACCATCAGCTATTTGTTCCTTTCCAGCTGTGGCAATCAAGGCCCTCATATGTGATTTCACAGAGTCAACTATTTCCCGTAATTGTGTTGCGGAATTCTTTTCGACGGATTTTAAACTAAACAACGCCTGTATGTGACTCTGGAAGATGAGTCGTTTATTCTCATAACGGGCCTTTAATAAGAAAATTGCGTTCTCGAAACCAGCATCGTCTAATCCAATGTTGCTTACAATTTGTAAGGGCCCTTCTTCTAAAGCTCCGCGCAAATAACTCAATCTTTCAACGTTCGTAAAGCGCTCGTTATCTTCCACCAAAGTTTTAAAGGTAGCGTAAAAATCTGGCCAATCGACGAAATTACCCGAAAACTTCTTAATTTGTAATTTTGGTAAACTCGCATTGCGAACTAATGGAGATGTAGAAGTGCTGCTGTCTAACGAATGTAATGACATACGCGGACGTTTTTGCTCTACCAAGGAAAGGAGCTTGCTCTTTATAGAGATGTATACTTCTTCGTATGTTTGACGTTTATCACCCTTAAGTTCGTCAGGATCTTCGCACTCAAGCTGTTCCTGAATATGATTGAAGCGCGCGATATAATTTTCTAGTAGGCCTAATCTGGTTTCCAACTCGCTCAACGACAAAACACGACCAGGTGTATCTATAAAATTTTTCATTTTGGTCTGCTGCATCGTTACCGTACCGCGTTGGCCCCGTAAGTCAGAAATTCGCTTTTTATTATTATTATCGATATTCTCGGCAGAGTTGGAACCTTCACCATTGTCACCGGCCATATCGATATTTATTATGATATGAATTAGTCAATCAGGAATCACTGCAATAAATAAATAAGTTCCGAAAATATGACCAAATTATTTCAACAAAAAAAAAACAATAAGTGAACAGCTGATTATTCACTGATGCTAAGGTCAATAAACTTCACGATCGAAATCACAACGGGATGATGATAGGCAAAAATGTTCTGTTAGCAAAACAACTGTGTAACGTTGATCTAAAGAGCAGTATGATGAGAAATATTTTATGTATACGTGTCCAATACCGAAAATTTAACTCACTATGTTGCTTCGACAATTTACAAGAAAGAAAGAGTTTATTAGTTTAATTACAATGAAAAATCACTAAATCTTACGTCAGCAAATCCACACTCTTAATAATTCCTGGCGAAATTGATTTTAAATATTGCATATAAATCGCTTACCAAATCCGATGTGAGAGATTATTTGTGATATTAATAACAGATCCCATCACTGGAGAAATTACATGTAAGAGTTATCCAAATAAAATAGGAATTCATGCTCAAGATGCACTGTGTGCTGTGATGTATGCGAATATTTATTATTTGCTGCAAATCAATAAAAAAATTGGTTTACGATCCGATGCTACAAATTTTTTACCAAATCCAATACGAGAGATTAACTACTGCAGAAGTTCTGAGAAATATTCCAATCGAAATGTGGCGATTCCAAATGCACTGGGTATGGCGATCGCACGTGCTGCAGCTAACCAAAGTAGACGAAGAAATGTTTCAGCGTATTGTTCCAAAAAAGAGACCTCTCAAGTCCCTGCTCGGGCGCCAATGTTGTATTCACAAGCGTTTTTGAGAATCTTTAGGACGAGATGAGTGCTCCAATAAAAGATTTCGAAATTGATTTTCAAAATTTATTCCAAAAAAATAACAAACTTGAATACAAGTACGAAGTACGTTGATTGACGACTATTAGAGCACTGAAGCGGAAAGAGCAAAGTTATTAATATTTTACTCGACAAGTACTTCAAAGTCAAGTTGAGTGACAAGTTCAGTGACACAAAATTCACTTCGGATAACAATTCAAAATGCAAGATTGGAAACATTTTAAAGCCAGATGGCGCAAGATTTGGATTTACAATATTAAAGATAATAGTTTACAATTAAGGTAAATACGTTTAACACATGTAACATCATATAACTTGAGATGCAAAAAACGGTTTTCCAGTAAAAAAATCTGCTCTAATAACAATAACATTCCAAAAAAAATCAACTTTTAATTTCTTTGATTTTGCAGAACGCATTTTTGGGCACAAATATCATATTGATATACCACTCTAGATGCAACATTTTTTATCATTTTCGTTTCTTATTCTCATCATCATAAATCATCAAAATCGGTCTACGACTTATGAAGCCAGATGACGCATGACCCTCTATTCAGGAATAAACTAATCATCTAAATGGGTCAGCATGATTAGAAGATACTCCTCCACCACCTCCACCCCACCCCATGCATTTTTATCTTATACCAATGGAGGAACAAGCTCTACATATCACAAACAGAATCACCCAAATCGGTCCACTGGTGATGAAGTTAGCCTACACCACCCTCACCCCTATCCTTGGTCAAAATTTTTTCTCATAGAATCAATGGGGGATCATACCCTATACAACAAAATGGAATCATCCAAACCGCTTTCCCACCTCCCGCTCTTCCCACCGCACCCACAATATAATTTTTTCCCGTGATACTAATGGGGATACTAGTTACAAAGCTAGGCTACCCTTCCCTTCCGCTCACTCTAACTCCTTATTATTTCTTATATTTGCAATTGGCGATCATAGGCTATGCAACAAAAAAAAGAACCATCCAAATCGGTCTAAACGTTACAAAGTTAGGTTCAACCCCTACCCCTACCCAAAAATTTCCTGAAGAAGCAGCGTCTGAACCAAAAGTAGCTATGGCGTCAGACAGATGAAGCGACCAGCCCGCTAAACTTCGAAGATACCTCGTAAATCTTGTTGGATAGCAGCGACGAATCACTGTTTAAAACTTCAGCGATATGAAGCAGCTTGTCCAGTTTTGAATTGTAGATTATAGTGTTATTTATGTATAAGTATATATTATATCAACCAAAAGTATTTCAGATCTTTAATTCGATTTTTTTAAACAAAGCCCCCTCCTGCCTACAAGTCTTTTCCAATTACTTAGCCGCCGCGGTGTATTACGGAATATTATAGTAATAAATACATTATTAAGTGTAATGTAATGATGTAAAATGTATTTTAAATTAAATTTTTCTACTTGTAGTTAAAAATGAGATTTGTCTTATTGACGAGCCCAAGCCACATCCGGCAACAACAGAAGATGTTAAAGGAGGCGGCATTAGTTTCGGTGGATATCGGTATCACAAAAGCGGAGTAATTAAAAACGGAGTTACCTATTACCGTTGCTCAAAATCTCGTCGGGATCATTGTCCAGCAACACTTAATCTCTATAGCGATGGAAAAATTACGTTAAATGATAAGCCACACAATCATGAACCACTTAAAAATCGTGAATCTAAATTTGCAGGTAACTTTTGTATAATATATTTATTTAGTAGTCTGTTAAAAAATAATTTGTCATATTTATTTCAGGAAAGAAATTGGTTTTTAATGGATACCGTTTTTACAAACACGGAAAAAGTGAGAAAAAAATTCATTGGAGGTGTACGAAAATGTCGTGTTCGGTTCGACTTCATACTGATCTTTTTGGATACATTGTTTTTCTCCGTGGTGAACACTGTCACTAAGAATTAAAAATTTTAGAAAATGGTTGTAGTAAAAACTGTGTTATCTTTTTTTATAACTTGTCAAGTTAAATATCCCATTTGAGATATTTTTTAAAATAAAAGAAGGTATGTGCAGATTAAAAATTGAAAAAGAGCATTATCAACGCCTTTACTAACCTCAATGTAATTCAAGTACTCAGAATGCTCGGCGATAGCCACAACCTTCTTAATCCAGCATACACCTTACCAAGCATTAAGCTGATATTATCACAGCACTTCATTTCGGTGTTAGCACTATTCCTAAGTTGGTGAACTTTTAAGGACTATTATAAAAGGACATGCACTGCGATTTGACAGTTATCCACAGACCACTCACATATTTTGTTTTAAGTCATCAAACTATTTGAGCATTTTGATGATCCTCAAATAAAAATTTGGCATTAATGACAACGCCCAAATCGTTGATTTTGTTTTGTACCGCCAATAGTGAAATTACAAAGCAAAGGATTCCTTTTACGAGAGAATGACATAATAGTGCACGTGTCAATTTTCAAAGAAAGAAAATTAAAAGAGCAACAGCTACGAAAGGCCTCTAAGTCAGAGTTTAAAAGGGCACGGTCATTATCATTTGAAAGAACACGAAAAATTTTGGCATCGTCAGCATAACAGAGGATTTTCGAATGAGATAGAATCAAAGTTACATTAATGATGCATATAATGAATAGCAAGGGTCCTAAATGGCTGCCCTGAGGCACCCCAGAGGAGTTATAAATTTCGTCAGTGAGTGCAACACCAAATAAAATCCGTTGTGTGCGATCAGACAAATGAGAACATACCACTGGATGAAGACTGGAGGAAAGCCCAGAACTGAAATCTTGTAAATAAGAATCTTGTGATTAATTCTATCAGAGGCCTTACTAAAATCAGTGAAAATACAATCAGCTGGAAAGCAGGTTCAGCTTCACAGGAATATAGAAGTTGGAAAGCTCCAACAAGTTTGTAATGGTAGACTTACCCTGAATGAAACCATTCTCGTAAGAGCCCAAGAATGGTTTACACTGAAAGTAAAGGATGTCACAAATCATAGCCTTAAATACTTTTCCAATACAACATAAACCGGATATCACGTTTGTTGCCTTTCTTATGAAGAGTGATAATCCAGAACTATTTTCAAAGTTTAGGAAACACACCGGTGCAAATAGATAAATTAAACAAATGATAGAGAACAGGGGCCAGAGACGCACAGTGATGGATTTACACCTAGGCCCGTGAGGCCTGGGCTTAGGGCGGCAAAATTTTAGGGGCGACAAAAACTTAAGGACGACAGAATTTTAAAGGCGCAAAACCAAAAGTATAATTGAAATTAATAATTGACTTGGATTCGTTTTGTTATTAATGTATGAAAAGTTTTCAGTAAATCATATTAAATAATTTTATTATTGAACTTAGTTTTTAGATTTTTAATTTTCTAATTTATCAATATTGGCCTTTAATAAAAATCTCTTGGGTATTTATTTAAAACCCACAGAACTATCAAGAATGTTCCATCAAGTGCAACCTGTTTGTAAAGGTACTGTTTCAGTAAAACACTTTTCGTTGTCCGAATAAAGATTTATTTATAAGTTAGAAAACCTTTAACCTTGAACACTTTTTTTTCTCTAAATAAAGCCGAGCTCAAAGATATTTGAGTCTTTTTATATTTCCAATTTGATAATTTCCTAAACTCTGAAAAAAGAAATTTAAGGCGCAACGTATTTCGTGGAAAATTCGTCTTCGATAGGCATTTCCCGAAGTAGTCATATTGACCTACTTGTTAATTATGGAGGAACATTGTTCTTTTTCGATGGCAAAACACCCATAAAAAATGTAGTTGAAGGTAACTGAAGGTAACTTTATTGATAACACTAGTTTACAGCAATTTTGTGAAGCTGATGCTACTATTTTTTTCATATGTAAATTGACTAGCTGAACACGAAAAACGCACTGAAAAATTTTTTTATGGGTTAGTTTTTCAATTATTTTTTTTTAATTTTTTTTTTTTCATTTTCGCTGGAGGTAGCCCCATACTTTTAAGTATATCTCGAGTTGGAATTGACCAATCTAATCGCGCAAGCTATCAAATTAAAGGCAATTGAATAGCCAACAAATCTCCTTTGCATTGTTTTTCAATCGGATCATTAGCTAAGTTACAATCGATCTGAATGTGGAGAAAAAGGAATCTTTTTCGCCCGAAAGCGAGATCGTAAATTGACTTAAACACAAGGAAAAAATATAAATCATTGCAAAGTACCAGTTTATTTATTTTTTACGTGGAGTCGATACTTTTACAAAGAAAACAAGGTACTACTTATGAAGAATTATGGATAAATAAAAAAGTTATAAGCGATTGTGTTGAAGTACCCAAATTCAACTTTTTCTCTATTTCTAGGTTTTTTTTCTATTTTGATACATTTGGTTCAAATATTCAAATATTCCGATATAATAAGTATGTATTAGAAATAGTTCCGGTTCCTTCTTTATTTTTTGTTCGTTTTGGGATCCGATTCTCTTATGAGGAACCAAATATAGTCTCCCATCATTCCCTCGTTCCCAAATCCTTGATAACGCCGCTTTAGGGACCTATTTCCTAGAAATAGTACTTTTTTATGGTGCAAGTTTATGACAGAAAAGCAAGATCAATGCATGTTTGATCATGCTACAAATTCCTGTCCGTAAAGATTAGGATAAGTACTTAGAGTCTGGCGACAGACGTAACGTAATTAATCAGTCCTCAGAGAAATGCTTTCCTGGAAAGGCAAGCGTATATTTTTATGACGGTTGAGCGTAATAAAGACAAATCCTGAAGGATATTTAAATTACCAGAGTTCCTCCTCCGACCGCCATATAAGAAAGGGTGTTTGTGCGAAACCGAGTTCAATCCGTGTGTATCTAGTGAAAAAGTAAAACTGTATGTAAAGTGTGTTAATTGGAGAATTGATTCTTTTGGAACATTTTAAATTGTCCACGTTTAATAAAGGGAACAGAGCTATTGTGCCGTGTCGAATAATTAGATTTTAACTAAATGTATCAAAATAGAAAAAAAACCTAGAAATAGAGAAAAAGTTGAATTTGGGTACTTCCACTCAATCTCATAACTCACTTTAACTCACTTTTTTTTCACTTAACTCACTCATAACTTTTTTATTTATTCATAGATCTTCAAAAGTAGTACCTTGTTTTCTTCGTAAAAGTGTCGACAGAATAAATAAACTGGTACTTTGCAATGATTTATATGTTTTCCTTGTGTTTTAGTCAATTTACGATCTCGATTTCAGGCGAAAAAAATTCCTTTTTCTCCACATTGAGATCGATTGTAACTTAGCTAATGACCCGATTGAAAAACAATGTACAGGAGATTTGTTGGCTATTCAATTATCTTTAATTTAATTGCTTGCGCGATTATATTGGTCCATTCTAACTCGAGATATACTCAAAAGTATGGGGCTACCTTCAGCGAAAGTTAAAAAAAAAATTATTGAAATACTAACCCATAAAAAAAATTTTCGGTACGTTTTTTGTGTTCAGCTAGTCAATTTACTTATGAAAAAAATAGTGGCATCGGCTGTACAAAACTTTTTATTTCTTTTGTAAACTAGTGTAATCAACGCGTGCTTTCAGCTCTCTTGTAAAAGTATTAAATTGGGAACGATTTCCAGGAAACAATAAATATAAAAAAAATCATAAACTCTGAACCCATGGACAGCCCAAGATAAAATTTTTATTGAGTGCAGTTCAGATAATGCACTAAAACATATATGAAATTAAAGAAAATTAAAACACCAGTTTTCGAGATATTTAAGGATAAAGGATATCACGATGTCCTTTTGATCCTTTTCGTCCTGCTATACTCCCTGCCTAGTTTTGTTGGAAACTTTAAAGCTTTCTGTTTAAAAAGAAGCATATTTCATGTATGTGTGATTAATATAGCCTTAGATACGAATTTTTAAAGTTTGTGAGATTTGGATAAAATTGAATTTTTTTTTTCAAAATTCAAAGTGCGATATTTAAAAAATTTGCGAATATTTTTCAAAATTATTTCGGCCATAAACTTAGCTCATCAGCGGTAACATGTATGGTATGCAAAATTTTAATTAAATCGGAGAGATTATTACGTGGATATAATCGACGTTTTCGCACGAACCATAGCTAGAAAAAAGAAATTGATCTCATAAGTTAATTAAAAAAATGTATTTACTATTTAATACAAAAAATTATATTTAAATTACTAACTTATATTTGAAATTATTTTTAAACAATATATCGACGATGAAAAGCAATTTTGCCGTATCTCAAAAAAATTATATTTATGTTGTATCTAGTATTAAATCCATTTTACACTAACTTTAGGATAATTTCATCTTTTTTGTCTAATTATTTCAGAACTTTTACTCCAAGAATTACCTTTATCTCTCGTTAAAAAGTAATGAGCTCTACTGTAAACCTCCATTTTCAAGATACGACAAAATTGTTTTCAGCGTCGATATGTAAACCAGAGTTATATTAAAAATAATATTTGATAATTTAAGGCCATTGTTTCATTTTTTTGCTCGAAAAAACGTCAATTTTTATATATTTTTGTTCTTAGCCACTTTATTAGCTATCAGAACAAAATTAATTTTTTATTGTTTTACTTTACCATTCGTGTTATTAAATTTTTTTTCTTTTTTGTTCTTCTTTACATCGTCCTTTTTATAGATGGCGTAGAAGTAGAGCTCGCAAAAAAAGAGGTGAAAAACAGTTCCTTCTGTAGCGGCTGTACAGAACATCGCGAACAAAAAGAATCAATGGGCTACTGTTTAGTAGTGTTATCTCTAGTGAGTGAACTAAAAATAAAGTCCAAATTCCGATAATTATAAGTTTTGGGAGTACTTAAAAAAAAGTTGATCTTCTTAGCACAAAAATGCACCTATAGGAGCCAATAAAAAAAAATTCATATTAAGTCTTTATAATAGTTCACTCTGACACTGACAAATACTTCAATAACGAAAATGAACCAAGTTTCAGATCGATAAATTAATTTCTTTTTGAGATATCGTGGGAACTACAAAAAAAGTCATTTCGAGAAAAACGCGTTTAAAGTTTTTTTTTTCGTTAAAAGTTATGTAATTTTATTTCTAAATGTGTAAACAATCGCCTTAAATATTTAATAATTCAATATATAATTTTGACAATCAGTTTTACATTAAAAAAAGGGCGGCACATCGGCAAAGGCCTAGGGCGGCATCGAACCTAAATCCGTCACTGGAGACGCATTACAATTTTTAAAAAAATACGCAGGAATGCCACACGAGAAACTATTAGCCAAATTCGAAATATATCTCAACACGGTAGCTTCGTCAAATACTAAGTCTTTGGAATGAAGGGACGTCAGCGGAAGCCTCGTCAAATGAGTAAAATCCTTAAAGCTAGTATCAGAATTGGAATCCGAAAAAGCAGTTGTACGGAGTACATATAATTCCATAAAAATCTAGAATAAGTAATTAAATTAAAATGTTTCAATTTTACGTAACATAAATTCCGTTAATAATCAATGTAAGCAATTATGCGCACTGAAGTTCTTTCACCCAAGTAAATCACTAACTCTAACACTAACTTTAGTTGCATTCCCGGTAAACAAGTGAATGAACTTTGAGTGCGCATCATTGCAAAGCTTAAATTGCATTTTTGTTTATTGCATTGTCTGTCTCGATTGGTTATTTTTGTTATTGATGATTAAATAATTTGTTGTTGTGAAGTAATTTATTAAAAACACTTGTATCGATTCCACAAAAATTATATTCTTTATTTTAAACTAAATAATTACAGAAACCTACGCGTTTCGTCCTGTTAAGACATCTTCAGGGTCTATACTTTAAATTCTTTAAATTTTTTAGATTTGACGATTAATAGAAAAAATGAGAACAAGTTATACTTTGACATAGGTATTTCGTAAGGGAAGTTATTCTGACGTGGTTATACCCAGCATCTCTTTACACCCTTGGACCATAAAAATTTCAGCGTTCCATTCATTTATAAATAGACTTCTGTCTGTCCCACTCAGTAATGCTAATTTTAAAAAAGAATTAAATATAATAAAAAATGTTGCTATAAAGAACGGATACGAGGCAAAAATTATCTACAGACTACTTAACAAAAAACAAAATAAAATAAATTTAGAATCAGTTTTTCCTACAACCGATGAAAAGGATCAAATAAATTTAAAAAAATGGAAAAAAATCCCATATATTCCGGTATTAAGTGATGGACTCAGGAAACCGTCACAAAAAACCAATATAATCCCGGCCTTTTTCACTAAAAAAACAATAAAAAATCGTTTATGTAATAATAAAATTGGGTTAAAAAGAAATAACCTGGATGAGGCGGCGTTTACCAGATCAGTTGCAGCGATATATAGGGAAAACAAAAAGATCTGTCAAAGTCAGATTCAATGAACACATGGCTTCCTCCAGATCCGACAATCCAATGTCGGGTCTCGCCAAACATTTAAAATCTACGGGTCATACATGTAACACTGAAAATATTAAGCTGCTTCATAGAACCAACGGAGGTACTGTTCTAAACAAATTTGAAATTTTTGAAATTAAAAAAGCGAAAGATGACGGTTGTCACTTTTTCCAAAATTTTTACAAACAATTCAAATTAAATATACACTCTCCTTGCCTTTTTTCGGCAAACTTAAAAATCATTTATAGCTGATGATGACTTTAGTTTTTCTAAAGTTTCTGCCTCTATGGACAATAGTGACAGGTCTGACAGGCGTTCCTGTCCCATCGAACTTCTTAGGTAATTTTTTATCAGTTTTAATTTTGAAAAACTTCTTTCAACAGTTGCGGTTGTAACTGGAAGGGTCAAGAATAAAAAGCATGCTGTAATTACCTCCGGAAAACTGGATGCAAGACTATTGAATTTTAACAGCAATAATTTAATGAGTTCCTTAATGGAATGAATTTTTTTGAATTTCAGATTTTAAGCATGTTTTTAGAGCCTTTAATTGGTCATAAAGATTAACTGAGATGTCTTTACTATATTTAGCCGACAGTTTTCCGGAAGTGTTTAATATCTCTTCGTTTGAAGAAGACAGGAGTTTCTCCGGTTGTAATATTTCGAACATACTACTCAGGTCGCAAAGGCTCTGAAATCTTTGTTTAGTTTGAGAAATTAATAAATCTAAACAGCAATAGGATACATTGACTTTGAAATAGGATTCCGGGTCTGAAATTCTCTCATCTTGTGATAACTCATCAAAAAAAACGCTTCGTTATCTTTCGCCTTTTGTTTTTAAAAACAGTTGTTACCCTCCACTCTTTTGCTAAATCTTTAGACTCATTTAGCAAACTATTGAATGAATTTTGATTTCTTAATTCGCACAGTCTATTCAAAACATTACTTAATAAAATACTAGTTTTCCAAAGCTACTGGGCCTGATGGCTTCTCGCCCCTTGTTTTAAAATGCTGCGCATCTGCTTTGGCTAAACCTCTGCGCAAACTTTTTCACCTGTCATATTCAACAGGAATATTTCCAAGTGTATGGAAACTTGCTCATGTCCAGCCGATACTTAAAAAAGGAGAGGCATGCGACCCCTCTAACTACAGACCAATTGCACTAACCTCGATCATATCCAAAGTTTTTGAATCACTCATCAACTCTCAGTTGTTGAAATATCTAGAAAATAACCATCTTATCTTATCTTTCCGCTCAACCGGAGACTTACTAACGGCTCTAACGGAGCGTTGGAATCATTGTCTCCATAATTTCGGTGAGTCTGAAATCGTTGCTCTTGATATTTCAAAGGCTTTTAATAGAGTCTGGCATGCTGCCACACATCAAACATTTGCCACACTTCAAACATTTGGTCTGCACCCTACACTCGTTAAATGGATAGAGAGCTTTTTGTCAGGCCGTTCAATCCGTGTAGTAATTGACGGCGTTACATCTGCATCCTACGAAATAAATGCCGGTGTACCTCAGGGTTCAGTTCTTTCACCAACCTTATTTCTTCTTTTTATTAATGATCTCTTATCCCTTACTCTCAATCCTATTCATAGTTTTGCCGACGACAGCACCCTTGATTTCGCGTACTCATTTGATTCTGTAATGAATTCACGTGGAAATGCTACAGAAGTCAATCAGGAACGCATGTTTAGATCATTAAACAACGCCATTTCTATGGTCCTCGCTTGGGGCAGAGCAAATCGTGTTACGTTTAATGCATCCAAAAAAAAATGCATCCTCCTAACCCATTTCCCTCAACCTTAATTCCTTTCCTGCCAAGGCTGTGCTTTAGCATCATAGGGCATCCCCTGAGCTTTGGCAACATCATATATACAGAAAAAAAGTCATTATTTTCATGCTGTAGAGCTTTAGAAACAGGATTAATGATTTCAAATAGTGAAGAAAAAAAAAATGTGACAAGCACTAAGAAATCATAACTCTCTAAAATGTTAATTATATTTTTACATTCTTCACGTTCATCTTTTTTTTTCGAAATTAAATTTAGTTGGTACAAAGTTTTCATGATTAATAAATAATTTTTCTTTACCGCTGATAAAGCGTCGTTCCTTGAAGACCATCTGGTAGGACATACCTTTTTAAGGGTAATTAAATATTTTTCAGATGAATCGTCACTTAACATTGCCCAGCGTTGTATACTATTGCCAAGAAAAGTATATATTTTTTCTAAATTATAGAAAAAAGTCGACACTTCACCAACATGTTTCGCAGCATCGTTTAAAACTAAATTTAATGCGCAATTTAAATTTAATCGGCATTTGGAGCATGCTCTTTTATTATGGTTTGTAATCCTCCATAAACGCCCGACATAACATTTGCTCCATCGTAACCCTGTCCTCTACATTTAGTCAAATCAATTCCATATTCTTTAATCGTATTTAAAATTTCAGTTTTAAATCCTTCAGCTCTGCAATCGGATACTGCTGTAAACCCCAAAAAGGGCTCACAGATTTTTAATTCTTTAGGCACATTATCATCATTTTCTGTAATCGAGATGTATCGAAAAACTACAGAAAGTTGGTAAATTTTTGACAAGTCTTGTGTTGCATCTAGAATTATTGTCAGAAATGGAGCTTTTTTAATTTCTGAGATAATATTGTTCCTAACTGCGGTACCAAGCAAATTAATAATTTCATTTTATAGAATTAATCCTTCTAACTCAGAAGGCGCACTTCATAGGCAGAAGCCTAGAATCAATTGACCTATTCACCAGAATATAACGAATATTGAGATGAATGAGGCTCCCACAACCCATGCAATAAAATATTAGTAAACAACAAAAAAAAAAAGAAAAAAAAACAAAAATCCAAAACACGCCCACACAATCAGTAACATCACGCACAGACAACAGAGATCGTTTCAGCAAATCCTTAGTAAGAGTCAGGTCAAAAACAGGACACATATTCACGGCTCTACACATGCGATTTATAGGCTCATGCATACCATAGTTAGATCGAGAGTGAACAACATGCAGTAAAGGCAGTCTTCTTAAGCTATACGGGGTATGCCTATAAGAAACCATACCTGCGAGAGTGCAAGAGTCTATGTTCGAGTTCAAAAGCTGGTGAATAAAGACTAGGTCAGCAACTCTACGTCGTTCTTCCAACGAGTGCATATTAAGCAATCGGAGGCGATCCACATAAGGAGAAAGCCTAAGTAGATCATTCCATGGAAGGTCTGGAATGAACAGCATAGCAGGGAGACCAAACCTGAGATGCATTCTCGAGAATTGGCCTGACCAAAAAAAAGAATAAGTGAATTAAGGTCTTCCGATCAGAAAACTCCCTTGACCACCGCTTTACATAGCCAAGAACTGAATTAGTCCTAGAAACAATGTAGTTAATGTGCAGAATGAAATCGAGTTTACGGTCAAGCTTCACTCCAAGGTCAATGACGGACTCTACACGACAGATATTAGTTTCCGCAAAGGAATAATCAAAGACGAGCTGATTTTGGTTCCTAGAGAATGACATAACTTCACATTTATCCAAGTTAAGCTGCAGACCATTAGATCCACACCAGTTCTTGAATGTATTTAAATCATACTGAATGCAGGAAGAATCATAACTGTTTCTAACGCATGAGAAAATCTTCATATCGTCTGCATAGATTAAGACTTTAGAGTGCTTAATCAGAGGAACAATGTCGTCAATAGCAAAAATAAACAACAACGGCCCAAGATGGCTACCCTGCGGTACGCCAGATGTAGCCCTAACGACTCTTGATAAAGTATTACGGAAAGATACTCGATATATCCTGCCTTTTAAGTAAGAGAAGATCCAATCGAGCAAATAAAGGCGGAAAACCCAACTTTTCAAGCTTAATCCCTAAATAAAATAAGGCCCGGGAACGCGTCGTTTGCGAGAAAAACCCGATTAAAGTTTCAGCCTATTTGAAGTAGTACCTGAACTGCAATTTTGCCGTATATCAGCATAATTTACTTTCAGGCACTTAGTTAATCCCTTACCTACAAATGACTTGTTTTGGTGCAAATTCTGGGCCCTGTAGCCGTCAGAGTTCAGAGACCAAAATTTCGATATTTTCTGATAGCGCCAATCGATTCAGAATGGTTGATTCATACCCCTTAGAAACCCCGAAGTTGCAAATAAGGCCCGGGAACGCGTTGTTTGCGAGAAAAACGCGATTAAAGTTTCAGCTTATTTGAAGTAGTACCTGAACTGCAATTTTGCCGTATATCAGCATAATTTATTTTCAGGCACTTAGTTAATCCCTTACCTACAAATGAATTGTTTTGGTGCAAATTCTGGGCCCTGTAGCCGTCAGAGTTCAGAGACCAAAATTTCGATATTTTCTGATAGCGCCAATCGATTCAGAATGGTTGATTCATACCCCTTAGAAACCTCGAAGGGGCAAATAAGGCCCGGGAACGCGTTGTTTGCGAGAAAAACGCGATTAAAGTTTCAGCCTATTTGAAGTAGTACCTGAACTGCAATTTTGCCGTATATCAGCATAATTTATTTTCAGGTACTTAGTTAATCCCTTACCTACAAATGACTTGTTTTGGTGCAAATTCTGGGCCCTGTAGCCGTCAGAGTTCAGAGACCAAAATTTCGATATTTTCTGATAGCGCCAATCGATTCAGAATGGTTGATTCATACCCCTTAGAAACCCCGAAGGGGCAAATAAGGCCCGGGAACGCGTTGTTTGCGAGAAAACCGCGATTAAAGTTTCAGCCTATTTGAGGTAGTACCTGAACTGCAATTTTGCCGTATATCAGCATAATTTATTTTCAGGCACTTAGTCAATCCCTTACCTACAAATGACTTGTTTTGGTGCAAATTCTGGGCCCTGTAGCCGTCAGAGTTCAGAGACCAAAATTTCGATATTTTCTGATAGCGCCAATCGATTCATACCCCTTAGAAACCCCGAAGGGGCAAATAAGGCCCGGGAACGCGTTGTTTGCGAGAAAAACGCGATTAAAGTTTCAGCCTATTTGAAGTAGTACCTGAACTGCAATTTTGCCGTATATCAGCATAATTTATTTTCAGGAACTTAGTTAATCCCTTACCTATAAATGAATTGTTTTGGTGCAAATTCTGGGCCCTGTAGCCGTCAGAGTTCAGAGACCAAAATTTCGATATTTTCTGATAGCGCCAATCGATTCAGAATGGTTGATTCATACCCCTTAGTACCTGAACTGCAATTTTGCCGTATATCAGCATAATTTATTTTCAGACACTTAGTTAATCCCTTACCTACAAATGACTTGTTTTGGTGCAAATTCTGGGCCCTGTAGCCGTCAGAGTTCAGAGACCAACATTTCGATATTTTCTGATAGCGCCAATCGATTCAGAATGGTTGATTCATACCCCTTAGAAACTCCGAAGGGGCAAATAAGGCCCGGGAACGCGTTGTTTGCGAGAAAAACGCGATTAAAGTTTAGCCTATTTGAAGTAGTACCTGAACTGCAATTTTGCCGTATATCAGCATAATTTATTTTCAGGCACTTAGTTAATCCCTTACCTACAAATGACTTGTTTTGGTGCAAATTCTGGGCCCTGTAGCCGTCAGAGTTCAGAGACCAAAATTTCGATATTTTCTGATAGCGCCAATCGATTCAGAATGGTTGATTCATACCCCTTAGAAACCCCGAAGGGGCATATAAGGCCCGGGAACGCGTTGTTTGCGAGAAAAACGCGATTAAAGTTTCAGCCTATTTGAAGTAGTACCTGAACTGCAATTTTGCCGTATATCAGCATAATTTATTTTCAGGTACTTAGTTAATCCCTTACCTACAAATGACTTGTTTTGGTGCAAATTCTGGGCCCTGTAGCAGTCAGAGTTCAGAGACCAAAATTTCTATATTTTCTGATAGCTCCAATCGATTCAGAATGGTTGATTCATACCCCTTAGAAACCTCGTAGGGGCAAATAAGGCCCGGGAACGCGTTGTTTGCGAGAAAAACGCGATTAAAGTTTCAGCCTATTTGAAGTAGTACCTGAACTGCAATTTTGCCGTATATCAGCATAATTTATTTTCAGACACTTAGTTAATCCCTTACCTACAAATGACTTGTTTTGGTGCAAATTCTGGGCCCTGTAGCCGTCAGAGTTCAGAGACCAAAATTTCTATATTTTCTGATAGCTCCAATCGATTCAGAATGGTTGATTCATACCCCTTAGAAACCCCGAAGGGGCAAATAAGGCCCGGGAACGCGTTGTTTGCGAGAAAAACGCGATTAAAGTTTCAGCCTATTTGAAGTAGTACCTGAACTGCAATTTTGCCGTATATCAGCATAATTTATTTTCAGGCACTTAGTTAATCCCTTACCTACAAATGACTTGTTTTGGTGCAAATTCTGGGCCCTGTAGCCATCAGAGTTCAGAGACCAAAATTTCGATATTTTCTGATAGCGCCAATCGATTCAGAATGGTTGATTCATACCCCTTAGAAACCCCGAAGGCGCAAATAAGGCCCGGGAACGCGTTGTTTGCGAGAAAAACGCGATTAAAGTTTCAGCCTATTTGAAGTAGTACCTGAACTGCAATTTTGCCGTATATCAGCATAATTTATTTTCAGGCACTTAGTTAATCCCTTACCTACAAATGACTTGTTTTGGTGCAAATTCTGGGCCCTGTAGCCATCAGAGTTCAGAGACCAAAATTTCGATATTTTCTGATAGCGCCAATCGATTCAGAATGGTTGATTCATACCCCTTAGAAACCCCGAAGGCGCAAATAAGGCCCGGGAACGCGTTGTTTGCGAGAAAAACGCGATTAAAGTTTCAGCCTATTTGAAGTAGTACCTGAACTGCAATTTTGCCCTATATCAGCATTTTTTTTTTTTTTTTTTTTTTATATATGATGTTGCCAAAGCTCAGGGGATGACCTATGATGCTAAAGCACAGCCTTAGCAAGAAAGGAATTAAGGATGAGGGAAATGGGTTAGGAGGTTGAGTGAAGGAGGTGTCGATGTACGCCCCGTTTGAAAGTTTCAGGCTCATAAGACGAGGGAAAAACAGAAGATGGTAAACTGTTCCACATTCGTGTTGTTCTGCTAAGAAAAGATTCCCGAAATTTGACGGTACGTCCAAATTTGACCCGGAGAGTAAAGGGGTGGGAGCGACTTGTAGATCTTGTATCGCGCGTTGTAATGAGTCTACAAGGAATCAGGCTAGCGATTTCGTTAGAACAATGGCCATGGAAATAGCGATAAAAGAGTGAGAGACAACCGACATTCCGTCGATGCTCAAGAGAGTCAAGGCCCTCAGAGATTGAGGAATCGCCAATAAGTTTAACAGCCTTACGCTGAACTTTGTCTAACGCGGACAATGCAGTGTGTCCTGCCCCTGCCCAAATATGGGAATTATATTCAAGTCTAGGCCTAATGTGGGACTTGTAGATCAACGCTAAGTCGGGTGGGGTGAAATATTTCTTACATCTCTGTAGAAAACCTAAACATTTCATCGCACTTTTGGCGATTGCAAATATATGATCAGTCCAGCTAAGATTGCTGGATATCTCAATACCCAAGATCTTTAGGGAGGGTGAATTGGGTATATTCACTCCTTCGACTGAAATGGGTTGGGGGTGGACTGGGCGTTTTTTAAGGGACATTAAACAGCATTGAGTTTTGGATGCATTAAACGTAACACGATTTGCTCTGCCCCAAGCGAGGACCTTAGAAATGTCGTTGTTTAATGATCTAAACATGCGTTCCCGATTGACTTCTGTAGCATTTCCACGTGAATTCATTACAGAATCAAATGAGTACGCGAAATCAAGGGTGCTGTCGTCGGCAAAACTATGAATAGGATTGAGAGTAAGGGATAAGAGATCATTGATGAAAAGAAGAAATAAAGTTGGTGAAAGAACTGAACCCTGAGGTACACCGGCATTTATTTCGTGGGATGCAGATGTAACGCCGTCAATAACTACACGGATTGAACGGCCTGACAAAAAGCTCTCTATCCATTTAACGAGGGTAGGATGCAGACCAAATGTTTGAAGTTTGGCTAAAAGGGCAGCATGCCAGACTCTATCAAAAGCCTTTGAAATATCAAGAGCGACGATTTCGGACTCACCGAAATTATGGAGACAATGATTCCAACGCTCCGTTAGAGCCGTTAGTAAGTCTCCGGTTGAGCGGCCAGCGCGGAAACCGTACTGGCAATCGTTGATAAGATGGTTATTTTCTAGATATGTCAACAACTGAGAGTTGATGAGTGATTCAAAAACTTTGGATATGATCAAGGTTAGTGCAATTGGTCTGTAGTTAGAGGGGTCGCATGCCTCTCCTTTTTTAAGTATCGGCTGGACATGAGCAAGTTTCCATACACTTGGAAATATTCCTGTTGAATATGACAGGTGAAAAAGTTTGCGCAGAGGTTTAGCCAAAGCAGAGGCGCAGCATTTTAAAACAAGGGGCGAGAAACCATCAGGCCCAGTAGCTTTGGACACGTCGAGTTTCGAAAGTACTCTAAAAACTTCCCGAGTGCGAAAGTGTAGCGGCTTTTGCCTACTAATGCACTGTGATAGAGATGGAAGTGGCTGCGATGATGGTGGCAAGTACGAGTTAGCAGCAAAATTAGCAGCAAACAGGTTGGCCTTGTCCAATGAGTCAGTAAAAACATTCCCATTATAAATGAGTGGTGGTGTTGACGAACAGGTGAAATTGTTCTTTACGGTTTTTACTAGAGACCAGAAGCCCTTACTACCCTTTTGAGTAGAAAATACCTTCCGTCTGATGCTCTGGTCGAAATTGAACTTAGCCCGGCTAAGTGCTGAATTGCAAATATTCCGCGCATCTCTATAGATACGTCTCGATTCCTCTGAAGGGCACAATTTATATGCCTGGAAGGCTGCTTCCTTCTTTTTAATGGCTGCGAAACAGTCATTATTGAACCAATTGGTGTTAGTTGGTTTGATGTTCTTGAAGCTATGAGGAATAAAGCGATGCATTCCAAACCATAGGATGTTCAAGATATAATCGGTGCTTCTGTTAACGTCCTTCATAGAAAAGCAATCAGACCAGTCCAGCTCTCTGAGATATTTATTAAGTCCCGCCCAATCAGCATTTTTATAATGCCACACTAATCTTTTGGTGGAGTTTAGATTAGTGGTTGTCAGAGAGGAGATGGAGAATTGGGCGGAGATTAGACAATGGTCCGAATTACCCAAGGGAGACGTCACCGAAACCGAGTATTTTTCTGGATGCGATGTTAGAAATAGATCTAAAAGGTGCGCGTTGTGCCCCGAAGTATCAGGAACACGAGTCGGACACTCAACCAGTTGCTGTAAATTAAAAGACTCACTAAATAACTCGACGTGTCTTCCAGACGGGCTTGTGGTAGAAGAATGCCTGAGCCACTGTGTGTTGTGGACGTTGAAATCTCCAGCAAGAACGATTTCAGAAGAGGGGGATAATTCCAAAATCTTATCGATATCGGAAGACAGTTTATCGAAGGAGCACACAGTGTCAGTGTCAGACATATTCGGGCTGCGGTATAAAAAGCAGAAGTGAATAATGTGCCGATAGAGTTTAAATCTAATCCAGACATAATTAAATTCTGGATTAGTAGAAGAGAATTGAGGGAGATAGGAGAATGGCACATCATTTCTAATATAAACCGCGATTCCCCTCTGAGGAGAGAAGAGCGGCACTAAGTGATAACCAGGGATGTGATACTGATTAATATCAGAATCGGAAACAACCTTGGTTTCGCTTAGTGCAAAAACTGCCGGATTTTCCGCGATCAAGTGGCAGTAAACCGAAAAATGGTTACTTTTTAAGCCACGAATGTTGCAAAAATTAAATAAAAATTTTTGCATAGTCCCGGTCTTAATTTGCCCAAAACAAAACAAACGAAAACGTACACAAACACAAGGACAAGGACAAGCATAATTTATTTTCAGACACTTAGTTAATACCTTACCTACAAATGACTTATTTTGGTGCAAATTCTGGGCCCTGTAGCCGTCAGAGTTCAGAGACCAAAATTTCTATATTTTCTGATAGGTTAGGTTAGGTTAGGTTAAAGTGGCTGCCTAAGAAGGCACACTTAGGCCTAAGAGGCCCTTTGTGCTACCACGTTGAGGCTTGAATTTAACAACCCCATAGAACTACCTAAGGAATAAGAGGGTTAACATGTTGCCCCCTGTGTATCGAACCAGTTTTCTGTATCCAGTGGAACCAGTTCACGGGAAGTCGAAATAATTTTGACTTTGTTGTGAAGGGTGTTCATCCTTAATTCGCTGTCGGGAACCAATTTGAACTCCTGATAAATCGAGTCAGCTCTCTGACATCCGTGGAGCCCAGCTCGGTTAACTCTTTAAAGAAAGGGGAGCCCAAAAACCGGTTCCTACGGTTGGCTAGGGCCGGGCAGTTACCGAGGAGGTGAAGTATGGTTTCCTCTTCCTCTTCGTCGCGGCAGCTTCTACAAAAGTCGTTTGAAGGCACGCCCAGCCTATCGGCGTGTCTACCTATGAGGCAGTGACCCGTGATTACGACTACTGTACTGCTAATTATTTTGCGACCGAGTAGGATGAGCCCTTTTGACCGCTTAGGGTCAATCTTTGGCCATATCTGTCGGGTAATCAGGCAGGTGTATTCCTCTTGCCAGTTAGTGTTAGCAATCTTGAGAACCTCCTGTGAGAGTTCCAGTTTGCATGTAGCTAGCGGTTTACCCGGCTGGTGGTTAATGTCCGAAAGAGGACGTGTGGTACCGTTTCTCGCTAGTTCGTCGGCCGGAATATCACTATGTCCAGGCACCCAGATGAGCCGTACTTTCAGATGCTCAGCTATGTCATTTAGTGTTGAGCGACATGTTATAACCGTTTTGGAGGTTGTGTATACTCCCGAAAGGGATTTAATAGCGGCCTGACTATCTGAGAAAATACATACGCTGTCTGTAGGTAGCGTTAGTTGATTCAGGCGGTCCGCAGCTACCTTTATAGCCATGATTTCCGCCTGAAACACGCTGCAGTAGTCAGGCAAGCGGAATGAGACATCGAGGTCCAAATGTTCCGAGAATATTCCTCCACCCACTTTGCCTTCCAATTTGGAGCCGTCAGTGTAGAGATGCACTGAGTTCCCGCATTGGGGAGGACCTTTCTCCCATTCCGATCTGGTGGGAAAGAAGGAATCGAATTTTGTTCCAAAGAAAGGCTTGGGCGAGGTGTAGTCGATATTGCTGGCAGTTCTATTGTGCAATATTTTGGAGTGACCGAAATCAGTTCGATTCCAGGTCTGGATTGAGTTAAGCCTAATGGCGGCTAATGATGCGGTTTGCTTACCAAAGAGATCCAACGGTAGAAGGTGGAGAGTAGTGTTCAGGGCTTTAGAAGGTGTGGTTCTCAGGGCACCTGTTATCAGCAGTGCTGCCATCCTCTGAACTTTGTCCATTGCTTTGAGATGGGTTGCTATGTTTAGTGCCGGCCACCAGACAATCAAGGATGCCATTATCGCCTCTGATCTAATATTGTTAAAAGCACCCTCAATATCAAGGAAGGCTGCAAGTGAATATTTTTTTTGAAGTAGCGAATGCTCTATGATTGTGGTAAGTTCGTGTAGGGCTGTCTCTACGGACTTACCTTTAGTGTAAGCATGTTGCGAGAGAGACAACTTGGAATGATTGATTGTCTCTTTAATGTAGATATCTAAGAGTCTCTCCCAGGTTTTGAGCAGGAAGGAGGATAGACTAATGGGCCTAAAATCGTTGGGCTTATAATGTGAGGCTTTACCTCCTTTAGGGATAAAGACCACCTTCACCTTCGTCCTTGAGGATGGAATATAGGTGAGGTTAAGGCAAGCCTCATAAATGACCATTAGCCACGGAATAAGTATCTCGGAAGATTGTTGTAGTTCAGCTGGGATGATATTATCTAATCCCGGTGATTTATAGGGCTTGAAACTTCGTATCGCCCATTTCAGTTTTCTCACATCAAGTATCTTGTGAACCAGTTCATGGTCGCTTGGAGTATCCGGCAATTCAGTACCGCCGGTTGCCGAGCATCCCGGAAAGTGCGTGTTTACAAGTAACTCCAGCGACTCAAGACTGGATGAAGTCCAACTACCATCACTTTTGGTCAGTAGGCTTGGGGTGATGGGCGTTGTTGAGAGGATTTTCCGCAAACGACTCGCTTCAGAGGAGCTTTCGATTTTATTACAGAAGCCTTCCCATGAGGAGCGTTTTGCTTTCCTAATCAGTTTCTTAAATTTTTTGAGGCATTCTTTATAAGAAGTCCAGACATTAGTTTTCTTCGCTTGGTTAAAAAGCTTACGACATTCCTTTCTTACGGTCATGATCTCACTCGACCACCACGGAGGTTTGGGTTTACCTCTGGGGACCCTATCGAGGCAGGAGATTTGTGTCGCCGCATTACACGCAAGCGTTAGGGTGTCCACCACCTTGTCAAGGGTTTGCCTGTTTTCAATTACCGGCGGGCCAGTGATAGGTAGGTTATTGCTGAGGACCTTCCGATAGAGGTCCCAGTTTGTCCTGAGCCTGGAGAACACATCTGTTTCTGAAGTGTAATTCCAAATTCGATATAGGCGTGGTCGGAAAAGGATGGTTCCTTGGATACCTTCCACTCTGTTATTAGATCGGCGGAGTGTTCCGAGACTATTGTAATATCTAGAACTTCCCGCCTAATTGAGTTAGTAAAAGTGGGTTCTGCACCCACGTTACAAATCTGGAGGTTAGTTCCAAGAATAAAGTCAAAAAGTAACTCACCTCTTTCGTTGATGTCCGAGCTGCCCCAGACAATATGGTGTGCGTTGGCGTCCGCTCCGATCACCAGCGTCTTCTTTTGTACAGTGGCTTCTTTGACCGCATTCCTGATTGTTGTACCAGGAATGTCCACCACATCGTGCGCCATATAGCTGGAGATAATCCAAATGTTGTGGGTTTTGAATTCCAGAGTGGCTGTTGTAGTGTCCTTATCACTAAATTGAGGAAGGATAAGGGCATTAATATTGTTTTTTGTGAGGATACATGATCTTGATTTACCTGTACCTTGTAAGTAGAGGAGCTTATACCCCTTCATATTGAGTCCGCAAACCTTGTCTCTGACGACCCAAGGTTCTTGGACAAGGATGAGCTCTTCTCCTTTTTGTGCAAGACAAAGGAGAAGGGCTGCGGACGCTGCCTTCGAGTGATGAAGGTTAATTTGAGCTACTCTTATCATCACTGTGTTTAGGTGAGGATACCTCTATCACAGTGATGTCAGCAGTCTCCCCTTCAATGCTGGCATCTTCATCCGTGGAGGAACCCAGAAGTAGGTTCTCCATCTCTGGTCCGGGATATGGAAGGGTGTCAACTTCCATAGTGGAGTTGAGTTCCGCATCACCATCTTCTGGTGAGGGAGTGGCAACGGCAGAAGCTGTCGTTGCACTTTGTTCTCCTTCTTTCTCCGCGGTAGTGCTTGTGGAGGCTGCTGAATTCTCCTGATTACTAGCAGTATTGTGCGCCTTCAGGTCCTTTTCATAGACCTTCAAGCTAATTGAGCTGAACCCATAGAAGATAATGCCATTGCGTTCGGCAAGTGGGGCCAGGGATTGCTCATTTAAGATCACAATGACCTGTCTAGAGTTTCCCTTGACTTCACCTACCTGGGCTACTTTCCAGTCATGGGTAGATAACCCAGGGTTAGATACTTGGATGAACTTTAAGATCTCCAAAGGATCCGAAGGTTCGATCGGAATCCAGGCCCTTGACCTGGGTCTACAGGGGATTTTATCCCTGGGAACGGCTTCTATTCTCCCACCAGGCCAGATCTCATCGAGACGGGAAATCGCCTGGCCGAGAAGCTCTACCGACCGTTGGTCGGAGCAGGCCAGTAGCTTAATGTGGCCTTGATGCCAGCCAGCATCAAGACAACATGGGGGAGGGCCGGGGTTCAGTGAAAGAACCTCCATATAAACCTTCAGCAACGCAACCTCCACCATCTTCCATTTATCAGGCGTGATGGAGCCGTCCGCGTTGTTGCGATCTATAATCGCCCTTACTAGACTGTCCTTCGCTATCTCGGTGAAGGACTTAGCGGTGGAGGAGAGGGGGCCTGCCGCCTTACTCCTTTTGGAAGATGGCTGCAACTCGTTAGGCGAGCGCAACCTCTTCGGGGTAGCTTGTAGTGGGCCTATAGAGGCCGAAGCGCTACCTTGGGCAATAATCTTACTAGCCCATTGCAGAGAGGCTTTGTCCTTCTTTACGAGTTTCTCCTGAGAGATGGAGCTCAGTTTTCGGAGGATTCTGAGCGCAGTCCGTCTCTCTTTGAAGGCCACCGTTAAGGCGTTTCCCTTCTGCTTGGTGGTGGTCGTGGGGTTGGACTGGGATGTCCTGAGAGGCGCGTTGGTAGATGTATGTCCGGGTGTTTTAGCCTTGGACAGGGACGTGCTACCCCGCGCAGGTTTCGCAGAGGGAGGAGGAACTGTACTGCTACTACCGGGTTTGGGGTCCTTGGCAGTGTCGTGTACTTTCCCCGAGGAAAGGGGTTCACAGGACTCTTTGGAGGTAGTCACCGTGTTGGCATGAGAATTGGAGGAGGAGCGAACAGTGCTCGCAGAAGGTTGCCCACTTAACCCGTGAGCTGGGTCTGCCTTGACGGCGGGTTGCCCCCTTTTCGGGTGGACGAAGTTGCATTCTCGGTTTTATCCGAGGCTGGGTGTTTTTTGTACATAATTATATTCATAATCGACCACTTTCACGACAAGGCATTACTCATGGTCTCAAGATATTGTGGGGTTGGGGAAATCGACCATGGTAGAGCCCCATACCATGGAAGGTCCATCATACTCCTAGTTACCCCCAGCTGCAAATTCCAATGGGCACGGTAGTCGCATAACACCCTGGATTGGGGGAGTTTGATCAAGAGAGTGACTGTCTCTCCGCCCGTCATCATTAGCCAGTCTATAGTAAACTACATGACTGTTACCAGCCGCCCCACGTGCAGGGAGATGCGGACTTCCTGCAGTATCCACAGTTACAACACGCCAACAAATTAATGATAATTTGTTAACGCGTTGGTCTCCCTGTGAATCTGAAGGCAGCGGCCATATTTTCTGATAGCTCCAATCGATTCAGAATGGTTGATTCATATCCCTTAGAAAACTCGAAGGGGCAAATAAGGCCCGGGAACGCGTTGTTTGCGAGAAAAACGCGATTAAAGTTTCAGCCTATTTGAAGTAGTACCTGAACTGCAATTTTGCCCTATATCAGCATAATTTATTTTCAGACACTTAGTTAATCCCTTACCTACAAATGACTTATTTTGGTGCAAATTCTGGGCCCTGTAGCCGTCAGAGTTCAGAGACCAAAACTTCGATATTTTCTGATAGCGCCAATCGATTCAGAATGGTTGATTCATACTCGTTAGAAACCCCGAAGGGGCAAATAAGGCCCGGGAACGCGTTGTTTGCGAGAAAAATGCGACTAAAGTTTCAGCCTATTTGAAGTAGTACCTGAACTGCAATTTTGCCCTATATCAGCATAATTTATTTTCAGACACTTAGTAAATCCCTTACCTACAAATGACTTGTTTTGGTGCAAATTCTGGGCCCTGTAGCCGTCAGAGTTCAGAGACCAAAATTTCGATATTTTCTGATAGCGCCAATCGATTCAGAATGGTTGATTTATACCCCTTAGAAACCCCGAAGGGGCATATAAGGCCCGGGAACGCGTTGTTTGCGAGAAAAACGCGATTAAAGTTTCAGCCTATTTGAAGTAGTACCTGAACTGCAATTTTGCCCTATATCAGCATAATTTATTTTCAGACACTTAGTTAATCCCTTACCTACAAATGACTTATTTTGGTGCAAATTCTGGGCCCTGTAGCCGTCAGAGTTCAGAGACCAAAACTTCGATATTTTCTGATAGCGCCAATCGATTCAGAATGGTTGATTCATACTCGTTAGAAACCCCGAAGGGGCAAATAAGGCCCGGGAACGCGTTGTTTGCGAGAAAAATGCGACTAAAGTTTCAGCCTATTTGAAGTAGTACCTGAACTGCAATTTTGCCGTATATCAGCATAATTTATTTTCAGGCACTTAGTTAATCCCTTACCTACAAATGACTTGTTTTGGTGCAAATTCTGGGCCCTGTAGCCGTCAGAGTTCAGAGACCAAAATTTCGAAATTTTCTGATAGCGCCAATCGATTCAGAATGGTTGATTCATACCACTTAGAAACCCCGAAGGGGCAAATAAGGCCCGGGAACGCGTTGTTTGCGAGAAAAACGCGATTAAAGTTTCAGCCTATTTGAAGTAGTACCTGAACTGCAATTTTGCCGTATATCAGCATAATTTATTTTCAGGCACTTAGTTAATCCCTTACCTACAAATGACTTGTTTTGGTGCAAATTCTGGGCCCTGTAGCCGTCAGAGTTCAGAGACCAAAATTTCGATATTTTCTGATAGCGCCAATCGATTCAGAATGGTTGATTCATACTCCTTAGAAACCCCGAAGGGGCATATAAGGCCCGGGAACGCGTTGTTTGCAAGAAAAACGCGATTAAAGTTTCAGCCTATTTGAAGTAGTACCTGAACTGCAATTTTGCCCTATATCAGCATAATTTATTTTCAGACACTTAGTTAATCCCTTACCTACAAATGACTTATTTTGGTGCAAATTCTGGGACCTGTAGCCGTCAGAGTTCAGAGACCAAAACTTCGATATTTTCTGATAGCGCCAATCGATTCAGAATGGTTGATTCATACTCGTTAGAAACCCCGAAGGGGCAAATAAGGCCCGGGAACGCGTTGTTTGCGAGAAAAACGCGATTAAAGTTTCAGCCTATTTGAAGTAGTATCTGAACTGCAATTTTGCCGTATATCAGCATAATTTATTTTCAGGCACTAAGTTAATCCCTTACCTACAAATGACTTGTTTTGGTGCAAATTCTGGGCCCTGTAGCCGTCAGAGTTCAGAGACCAAAATTTCGATATTTTCTGATAGCGCCAATCGATTCAGAATGGTTGATTCATACTCCTTAGAAACCCCGAAGGGGCATATAAGGCCCGGGAACGCGTTGTTTGCAAGAAAAACGCGATTAAAGTTTCAGCCTATTTGAAGTAGTACCTGACCTGCAATTTTGCCCTATATCAGCATAATTTATTTTCAGACACTTAGTTAATCCCTTACCTACAAATGACTTATTTTGGTGCAAATTCTGGGCCCTGTAGCCGTCAGAGTTCAGAGACCAAAACTTCGATATTTTCTGATAGCGCCAATCGATTCAGAATGGTTGATTCATACTCGTTAGAAACCCCGAAGGGGCAAATAAGGCCCGGGAACGCGTTGTTTGCGAGAAAAACGCGACTAAAGTTTCAGCCTATTTGAAGTAGTACCTGAACTGCAATTTTGCCGTATATCAGCATAATTTATTTTCAGGCACTTAGTTAATCCCTTACCTACAAATGACTTGTTTTGGTGCAAATTCTGGGCCCTGTAGCCGTCAGAGTTCAGAGACCAAAATTTCGAAATTTTCTGATAGCGCCAATCGATTCAGAATGGTTGATTCATACCCCTTAGAAACCCCGAAGGCCCGAAGGGGCAAATAAGGCCCGGGAACGCGTTGTTTGCGAGAAAAACGCGATTAAAGTTTCAGGCTATTTGAAGTAGTACCTGAACTGCAATTTTGCCCTATATCAGCATAATTTATTTTCAGACACTTAGTTAATCCCTTACCTACAAATGACTTGTTTTGGTGCAAATTCTGGTCCCTGTAGCCGTCAGAGTTCAGAGACCAAAATTTCGATATTTTCTGATAGCGCCAATCGATTCAGAATGGTTGATTCATACCACTTAGAAACCCCGAAGGGGCAAATAAGGTCCGGGAACGCGTTGTTTGCGAGAAAAACGCGATTAAAGTTTCAGCCTATTTGAAGTAGTACCTGAACTGCAATTTTGCCGTATATCAGCATAATTTATTTTCAGGCACTTAGTTAATCCCTTACCTACAAATGACTTGTTTTGGTGCAAATTCTGGGCCCTGTAGCCGTCAGAGTTCAGAGACCAAAATTTCGATATTTTCTGATAGCGCCAATCGATTCAGAATGGTTGATTCATACCCCTTAGAAACCCCGAAGGGGCATATAAGGCCCGGGAACGCGTTGTTTGCGAGAAAAACGCGATTAAAGTTTCAGCCTATTTGAAGTAGTACCTGAACTGCAATTTTGCCCTATATCAGCATAATTTATTTTCAGACACTTAGTTAATTCCTTACCTACAAATGACTTATTTTGGTGCAAATTCTGGGCCCTGTAGCCGTCAGAGTTCAGAGACCAAAATTTCGAAATTTTCTGATAGCGCCAATCGATTCAGAATGGTTGATTCATACCCCTTAGAAACCCCGAAGGGGCAAATAAGGCCCGGGAACGCGTTGTTTGCGAGAAAAACGCGATTAAAGTTTCAGCCTATTTGAAGTTGTACCTGAACTGCAATTTTGCCCTATATCAGCATAATTTATTTTCAGGCACTTAGTTAATCCCTTACCTACAAATGACTTGTTTTGGTGCAAATTCTGGGCTCTGTAGCCGTCAGAGTTCAGAGACCAAAATTTCTATATTTTCTGATAGCTCCAATCGATTCAGAATGGTTGATTCATACCCCTTAGAAACCTCGAAGGGGCAAATAAGGCCCGGGAACGCGTTGTTTGCGAGAAAAACGCGATTAAAGTTTCAGCCTATTTGAAGTAGTACCTGAACTGCAATTTTGCCCTATATCAGCATAATTTATTTTCAGACACTTAGTTAATCCCTTACCTACAAATGACTTGTTTTGGTGCAAATTCTGGGCCCTGTTGCCGTCAGAGTTCAGAGACCAAAATTTCGATATTTTCTGATAGCGCCAATCGATTCAGAATGGTTGATTCATACCCCTTAGAAACCCCGAAGGGGCATATAAGGCCCGGGAACGCGTTGTTTGCGAGAAAAACGCGATTAAAGTTTCAGCCTATTTGAAGTAGTACCTGAACTGCTATTTTGCCGTATATCAGCATAATTTATTTTCATGCACTTAGTTAATACCTTACCTACAAATGACTTGTTTTGGTGCATATTCTGGGCCCTATAGCCGTCAGAGTTCAGAGACCAAAATTTCAATATTTGCAGAGGGCGCCAATCGATTCAGAATGGTTGATTCATACCCCTTAGAAACACCGAAGGGGCAAATAAGGCCCGGGAACGCGTTGTTTGCGAGAAAAACGCGATAAAAGTTTCAGCCTATTTGAAGTAGTAACTGAACTGCAATTTTGCCGTATATCAGCATAATTTATTTTCAGGCACCTAGTTAATCCCTTACCTACAAATGACTTGTTTTGGTGCAAATTCTGGGCCCTGTAGCCGTCAGAGTTCAGAGACCAAAATTTCAATATTTTCTGATAGCGCCAATCGATTCAGAATGGTTGATTCATACCCCTTAGAAACCCCGAAGGGGCAAATAAAGCCCGGGAACGCGTTGTTTGCGAGAAAAACACGATTAAAGTTTCAGCCTATTTGAAGTAGTACCTGAACTGCAATTTTGCCGTATTTCAGCATAATTTATTTTCAGGCACCTAGTTAATCCCTTACCTACAAATGACTTGTTTTGGTGCAAATTCTGGGCCATGTATCCGTCAGAGTTCAGAGACCAAAATTTCGATATTTTCTGATAGCGCCAATCGATTCAGAATGGTTGATTCATACCCCTTAGAAACCCCGAAGGGGCAAATAAGGCCCGGGAACGCGTTGTTTGCGAGAAAAATGCAATTAAAGTTTCAGCCTATTTGAAGTAGTACCTGAACTGCAATTTTGCCGTATATCAGCATAATTTATTTTCAGGCACTTAGTTAATCCCTTACCTACAAATGACTTGTTTTGGTGCAAATTCTGGGCCCTGTAGCCGTCAGAGTTCAGAGACCAAAATTTCGATATTTTCTGATAGCGCCAATCGATTCAGAATGGTTGATTCATACCCCTTAGAAACACCGAAGGGGCAAATAAGGCCCGGGAACGCGTTGTTTGCGAGAAAAACGCGATTAAAGTTTCAGCCTATTTGAAGTAGTACCTGAACTGCAATTTTGCCGTATATCAGCATAATTTATTTTCAGGCACTTAGTTAATCCCTTACCTACAAATGACTTGTTTTGGTGCAAATTCTGGGCCCTGTAGCCGTCAGAGCTCAGAGACCAAAATTTCGATATTTTCTGATAGCGCCAATCGATTCAGAATGGTTGATTCATACCCCTTAGAAACACCGAAGGGGCAAATAAGGCCCGGGAACGCGTTGTTTGCGAGAAAAACGCGATTTAAGTTTCAGCCTATTTGAAGTAGTACCTGAACTGCTATTTTGCCGTATATCAGCATAATTTATTTTCATGCACTTAGTTAATACCTTACCTACAAATGACTTGTTTTGGTGCATATTCTGGGCCCTATAGCCGTCAGAGTTCAGAGACCAAAATTTCAATATTTTCAGAGGGCGCCAATCGATTCAGAATGGTTGATTCATACCCCTTAGAAACACCGAAGGGGCAAATAAGGCCCGGGAACGCGTTGTTTGCGAGAAAAACGCGATTAAAGTTTCAGCCTATTTGAAGTAGTACCTGAACTGCAATTTTGCCGTATATCAGCATAATTTATTTTCAGGCACTTAGTTAATCCCTTACCTACAAATGACTTGTTTTGGTGCAAATTCTGGGCCCTGTAGCCGTCAGAGTTCAGAGACCAAAATTTCGATATTTTCTGATAGCGCCAATCGATTCAGAATGATTGATTCATACCCCTTAGAAACACCGAAGGGGCAAATAAGACCCGGGAACGCGTTGTTTGCGAGAAAAACGCGATTAAAGTTTCAGCCTATTTGAAGGAGTACCTGAACTGCAATTTTGCCCTAATCGGCATAATTTATTTTCAGACACTTAGTTAATCCCTTACCTACAAATGACTTGTTTTGGTGCAAATTCTGGGCCCTGTAGCCGTCAGAGTTCAGAGACCAAAATTTCGAAATTTTCTGATAGCGCCAATCGATTCAGAATGGTTGATTCATACCCCTTAGAAACCCCGAAGGGGCAAATAAGGCCCGGGAACGCGTTGTTTGCGAGAAAAACGCGATTAAAGTTTCAGCCTATTTGAAGTAGTACCTGAACTGCAATTTTGCCCTATATCAGCATAATTTATTTTCAGACACTTAGTTAATCCCTTACCTACAAATGACTTGTTTTGGTGCAAATTCTGGTCCCTGTAGCCGTCAGAGTTCAGAGACCAAAATTTCGATATTTTCTGATAGCGCCAATCGATTCAGAATGGTTGATTCATACCCCTTAGAAACCCCGAAGGGGCAAATAAGGCCCGGGAACGCGTTGTTTGCGAGAAAAACGCGATTAAAGTTTCAGCCTATTTGAAGTAGTACCTGAACTGCAATTTTGCCGTATATCAGCATAATTTATTTTCAGACACTTAGTTAATCCCTTACCTACAAATGACTTGTTTTGGTGCAAATTCTGGGCCCTGTAGCCGTCAGAGTTCAGAGACCAAAATTTCTATATTTTCTGATAGCTCCAATCGATTCAGAATGGTTGATTCATACCCCTTAGTAATGTCGAAGGGGCAAATAAGGCCCGGGAACGCGTTGTTTGCGAGAAAAACGCGATTAAAGTTTCAGCCTATTTGAAGTAGTACCTGAACTGCAATTTTGCCCTATATCAGCATAATTTATTTTCAGACACTTAGTTAATCCCTTACCTACAAATGACTTGTTTTGGTGCAAATTCTGGGCTCTGTAGCCGTCAGAGTTCAGAGACCAAAATTTCGCTATTTTCTGATAGCGCCAATCGATTCAGAATGGTTGATTCATACCCGTTAGAAACCCCGAAGGGGCAAATAAGGCCCGGGAACGCGTTGTTTGCGAGAAAAACGCGACTAAAGTTTCAGCCTATTTGAAGTAGTACCTGAACTGCAATTTTGCCGTATATCAGCATAATTTATTTTCAGGCACTTAGTTAATCCCTTACCTACAAATGACTTGTTTTGGTGCAAATTCTGGGCCCTGTTGCCGTCAGAGTTCAGAGACCAAAATTTCGATATTTTCTGATAGCGCCAATCGATTCAGAATGGTTGATTCATACCGGGAACGCGTTGTTTGCGAGAAAAACGCGATTAAAGTTTCAGCCTATTTGAAGTAGTACCTGAACTGCAATTTTGCCGTATATCAGCATAATTTATTTTCAGACACTTAGTTAATCCCTTACCTACAAATGACTTGTTTTGGTGCAAATTCTGGGCCCTGTAGCCGTCAGAGTTCAGAGACCAACATTTCGATATTTTCTGATAGCGCCAATCGATTCAGAATGGTTGATTCATACTCGTTAGAAACCCCGAAGGGGCAAATAAGGCCCGGGAACGCGTTGTTTGCGAGAAAAACGCGACTAAAGTTTCAGCCTATTTGAAGTAGTACCTGAACTGCAATTTTGCCGTATATCAGCATAATTTATTTTCAGGCACTTAGTTAATCCCTTACCTACAAATGACTTGTTTTGGTGCAAATTCTGGGCCCTGTAGCCGTCAGAGTTCAGAGACCAAAATTTCGATATTTTCTGATAGCACCAATCGATTCAGAATGGTTGATTCATACCCCTTAGAAAACCCGAAGGGGCATATAAGGCCCGGGAACGCGTTGTTTGCGAGAAAAACGCGATTAAAGTTTCAGCCTATTTGAAGTAGTACCTGAACTGCAATTTTGCCGTATATCAGCATAATTTATTTTCAGACACTTAGTTAATCCCTTACCTACAAATGACTTGTTTTGGTGCAAATTCTGGGCCCTGTAGCCGTCAGAGTTCAGAGACCAAAATTTCAATATTTTCTGATAGCTCCAATCGATTCAGAATGGTTGATTCATACCCCTTAGAAACCCCGAAGGGGCAAATAAGGCCCGGGAACGCGTTGTTTGCGAGAAAAACGCGATTAAAGTTTCAGCCTATTTGAAGTAGTACCTGAACTGCAATTTTGCCGTATATCAGCATAATTTATTTTCAGACACTTAGTTAATCCCTTACCTACAAATGAATTGTTTTGGTGTAAATTCTGGGCCCTGTAGCCGTCAGAGTTCAGAGACCAAAATTTCGAAATTTTCTGATAGCGCCAATCGGTTCAGAATGGTTGATTCATACCCCTTAGAAACCCCGAAGGGGCATATAAGGCCCGGGAACGCGTTGTTTGCGAGAAAAACGCGATTAAAGTTTCAGCCTATTTGAAGTAGTACCTGAACTGCAATTTTGCCGTATATCAGCATAATTTATTTTCAGACACTTAGTTAATCCCTTACCTACAAATGACTTGTTTTGGTGCAAATTCTGGGCCCTGTAGCCGTCAGAGTTCAGAGACCAAAATTTCGATATTTTCTGATAGCGCCAATCGATTCAGAATGGTTGATTCATACCCCTTAGAAACCCCGAAAGGGCATATAAGGCCCGGGAACGCGTTGTTTGCGAGAAAAACGCGATTAAAGTTTCAGCCTATTTGAAGTAGTACCTGAACTGCAATTTTGCCGTATATCAGCATAATTTATTTTCAGACACTTAGTTAATCCCTTACCTACAAATGAATTGTTTTGGTGTAAATTCTGGGCCCTGTAGCCGTCAGAGTTCAGAGACCAAAATTTCGAAATTTTCTGATAGCGCCAATCGGTTCAGAATGGTTGATTCATACCCCTTAGAAACCCCGAAGGGGCATATAAGGCCCGGGAACGCGTTGTTTGCGAGAAAAACGCGATTAAAGTTTCAGCCTATTTGAAGTAGTACCTGAACTGCAATTTTGCCGTATATCAGCATAATTTATTTTCAGACACTTAGTTAATCCCTTACCTACAAATGACTTGTTTTGGTGCAAATTCTGGGCCCTGTAGCCGTCAGAGTTCAGAGACCAAAATTTCGATATTTTCTGATAGCGCCAATCGATTCAGAATGGTTGATTCATACCCCTTAGAAATCCCGAAAGGGCATATAAGGCCCGGGAACGCGTTGTTTGCGAGAAAAACGCGATTAAAGTTTCAGCCTATTTGAAGTAGTACCTGAACTGCAATTTTGCCGTATATCAGCATAATTTATTTTCAGACACTTAGTTAATCCCTTACCTACAAATGACTTGTTTTGGTGCAAATTCTGGGCCCTGTAGCCGTCAGAGTTCAGAGACCAAAATTTCTATATTTGCTGATAGCTCCAATCGATTCAGAATGGTTGATTCATACCCCTTAGTAATGTCGAAGGGGCAAATAAGGCCCGGGAACGCGTTGTTTGCGAGAAAAACGCGATTAAAGTTTCAGCCTATTTGAAGTAGTACCTGAACTGCAATTTTGCCCTATACCAGCATAATTTATTTTCAGACACTTAGTTAATTCCTTACCTACAAATGACTTGTTTTGGTGCAAATTCTGGGCTCTGTAGCCGTCAGAGTTCAGAGACCAAAATTTCGCTATTTTCTGATAGCGCCAATCGATTCAGAATGGTTGATTCATACCCGTTAGAAACCCCGAAGGGGCAAATAAGGCCCGGGAACGCGTTGTTTGCGAGAAAAACGCGACTAAAGTTTCAGCCTATTTGAAGTAGTACCTGAACTGCAATTTTGCCGTATATCAGCATAATTTATTTTCAGGCACTTAGTTAATCCCTTACCTACAAATGACTTGTTTTGGTGCAAATTCTGGGCCCTGTTGCCGTCAGAGTTCAGAGACCAAAATTTCGATATTTTCTGATAGCGCCAATCGATTCAGAATGGTTGATTCATACCGGGAACGCGTTGTTTGCGAGAAAAACGCGATTAAAGTTTCAGCCTATTTGAAGTAGTACCTGAACTGCAATTTTGCCGTATATCAGCATAATTTATTTTCAGACACTTAGTTAATCCCTTACCTACAAATGACTTGTTTTGGTGCAAATTCTGGGGCCTGTAGCCGTCAGAGTTCAGAGACCAAAATTTCGATATTTTCTGATAGCGCCAATCGATTCAGAATGGTTGATTCATACCCCTTAGAAACCCCGAAGGGGCAAATAAGGCCCGGGAACGCGTTGTTTGCGAGAAAAACGCGATTAAAGTTTCAGCCTATTTGAAGTAGTACCTGAACTGCAATTTTGCCGTATATCAGCATAATTTATTTTCAGGCACTTAGTTAATCCCTTACCTACAAATGAATTGTTTTGGTGCAAATTCTGTGTCGTGTAGCCGTCAGAGTTCAGAGACCAAAATTTCGATATTTTCTGATAGCGCCAATCGATTCAGAATGGTTGATTCATACCCGTTAGAAACCCCGAAGGGGCAAATAAGGCCCGGGAACGCGTTGTTTGCGAGAAAAACGCGACTAAAGTTTCAGCCTATTTGAAGTAGTACCTGAACTGCAATTTTGCCGTATATCAGCATAATTTATTTTCAGGCACTTAGTTAATCCCTTACCTACAAATGACTTGTTTTGGTGCAAATTCTGGGCCCTGTTGCCGTCAGAGTTCAGAGACCAAAATTTCGATATTTTCTGATAGCGCCAATCGATTCAGAATGGTTGATTCATACCGGGAACGCGTTGTTTGCGAGAAAAACGCGATTAAAGTTTCAGCCTATTTGAAGTAGTACCTGAACTGCAATTTTGCCGTATATCAGCATAATTTATTTTCAGACACTTAGTTAATCCCTTACCTACAAATGACTTGTTTTGGTGCAAATTCTGGGCCCTGTAGCCGTCAGAGTTCAGAGACCAAAATTTCGAAATTTTCTGATAGCGCCAATCGGTTCAGAATGGTTGATTCATACCCCTTAGAAAACCCGAAGGGGCAAATAAGGCCCGGGAACGCGTTGTTTGCGAGAAAAACGCGATTAAAGTTTCAGCCTATTTGAAGAAGTACCTGAACTGAAATTTTGCCGTATATCAGCATAATTTATTTTCAGACACTTAGTTAATCCCTTACCTACAAATGACTTGTTTTGGTGCAAATTCTGTGTCGTGTAGCCGTCAGAGTTCAGAGACCAAAATTTCGATATTTTCTGATAGCGCCAATCGATTCAGAATGGTTGATTCATACCCCTTAGAAACCCCGAAGGGGCAAATAAGGCCCGGGAACGCGTTGTTTGCGAGAAAAACGCGATTAAAGTTTCAGCCTATTTGAAGTAGTACCTGAACTGCAATTTTGCCGTATATCAGCATAATTTATTTTCAGGCACCTAGTTAATCCCTTACCTACAAATGACTTGTTTTGGTGCAAATTCTGGGCCCTGTAGCCGTCAGAGTTCAGAGACCAAAATTTCGATATTTTCTGATAGCGCCAATCGATTCAGAATGGTTGATTCATACCCCTTAGAAACCCCGAAGGGGCAAATAAGGCCCGGGAACGCGTTGTTTGCGAGAAAAACGCGATTAAAGTTTCAGCCTATTTGAAGTAGTACCTGAACTGCAATTTTGCCGTATATCAACATAATTTATTTTCAGACACTTAGTTAATCCCTTACCTACAAATGACTTGTTTTGGTGCAAATTCTGGGCCCTGTAGCCGTCAGAGTTCAGAGACCAAAATTTCGATATTTTCTGATAGCGCCAATCGATTCAGAATGGTTGATTCATACCCCTTAGAAACCCCGAAGGGGCAAATAAGGCCCGGGAACGCGTTGTTTGCGAGAAAAACGCGATTAAAGTTTCAGCCTATTTGAAGTAGTACCTGAACTGCAATTTTGCCGTATATCAGCATAATTTATTTTCAGACACTTATTTAATCCCTTACCTACAAATGACTTGTTTTGGTGCAAATTCTGGGCCCTGTAGCCGTCAGAGTTCAGAGACCAAAATTTCGATATTTTCTGATAGCGCCAATCGATTCAGAATGGTTGATTCATACCCCTTAGAAACCCCGAAGGGGCAAATAAGGCCCGGGAACGCGTTGTTTGCGAGAAAAACGCGATTAAAGTTTCTGCCTATTTGAAGTGGTACCTGAACTGAAATTTTGCCGTATATCAGCATAATTTATTTTCAGGCATTTAGTTAATCCCTTACCTACAAATGACTTGTTTTGGTGCAAATTCTGGGCAATGTAGCCGTCAGAGTTCAGAGACCAAAATTTCGATATTTTCTGATAGCGCCAATCGATTCAGAATGGTTGATTCATACCCCTTAGAAACCCCGAAGGGGCAAATAAGGCCCGGGAACGCGTTGTTTGCGAGAAAAACGCGATTAAAGTTTCAGCCTATTTGAAGTAGTACCTGAACTGCAATTTTGCCGTATATCAGCACAATTTATTTTCAGACACTTAGTTAATCCCTTACCTACAAATGACTTGTTTTGGTGCAAATTCTGAGCCCTGTAGCCGTCAGAGTTCAGAGACAAAAATTTCGATATTTTCTGATAGCGCCAATCGATTCAGAATGGTTGATTCATACCCCTTAGAAACCCCGAAGGGGCAAATAAGGCCCGGGAACGCGTTGTTTGCGAGAAAAACGCGATTAAAGTTTCAGCCTATTTGAAGTAGTACCTGAACTGCAATTTTGCCGTATATCAGCATAATTTATTTTCAGGCACCTAGTTAATCCCTTACCTACAAATGACTTGTTTTGGTGCATATTCTGGGTCCTATAGCCGTCAGAGCTCAGAGACCAAAATTTCAATATTTTCAGATAGCGCCAATCGATTCAGAATGGTTGATTCATACCCCTTAGAAACCCCGAAGGGGCAAATAAGGCCCGGGAACGCGTTGTTTGCGAGAAAAACGCGATTAAAGTTTCAGCCTATTTGAAGTAGTACCTGAACTGCAATTTTGCCGTATATCAGCATAATTTATTTTCACGCACCTAGTTAATCCCTTACCTACAAATGACTTGTTTTGGTGCATATTCTGGGCCCTATAGCCGTCAGAGTTCAGAGACCAAAATTTCGATATTTTCTGATAGCGCCAATCGATTCAGAATGGTTGATTCATACCCCTTAGAAACCCCGAAGGGGCAAATAAGGCCCGGGAACGCGTTGTTTGCGAGAAAAACGCGATTAAAGTTTCAGCCTATTTAAATTAGTACCTGAACTGCAATTTTGCCGTATATCAGCATAATTTATTTTCAGGCACCTAGTTAATCCCTTACCTACAAATGACTTGTTTTGGTGCATATTCTGGGCCCTATAGCCGTCAGAGTTCAGAGACCAAAATTTCGATATTTTCTGATAGCGCCAATCGATTCAGAATGGTTGATTCATACCCCTTAGAAACCCCGAAGGGGCAAATAAGGCCCGGGAACGCGTTGTTTGCGAGAAAAACGCGATTAAAGTTTCAGCCTATTTAAAGTAGTACCTGAACTGCAATTTTGCCGTATATCAGCATAATTTATTTTCAGGCACCTAGTTAATCCCTTACCTACAAATGACTTGTTTTGGTGCATATTCTGGGCCCTATAGCCGTCAGAGTTCAGAGACCAAAATTTCGATATTTTCTGATAGCGCCAATCGATTCAGAATGGTTGATTCATACCCCTTAGAAACCCCGAAGGGGCAAATAAGGCCCGGGAACGCGTTGTTTGCGAGAAAAACGCGATTAAGGTTTCAGCCTATTTAAAGTAGTACCTGAACTGCAATTTTGCCGTATATCAGCATAATTTATTTTCATGCACTTAGTTAATCCCTTACCTACAAATGACTTGTTTTGGTGCATATTCTGGGCCCTATAGCCGTCAGAGTTCAGAGACCAAAATTTCAATATTTTCAGATAGCGCCAATCGATTCAGAATGGTTGATTCATACCCCTTTGAAACCCCGAAGGGGCAAATAAGGCCCGGGAACGCGTTGTTTGCGAGAAAAACGCGATTAAAGTTTCAGCCTATTTGATGTGGTACCTGAACTGCAATTTTGCCGTATATCAGCATAATTTATTTTCAGGTACTTAGTTAATCCCTTACCTACAAATGACTTGTTTTGGTGCAAATTCTGGGCCCTGTAGCCGTCAGAGTTCAGAGACCAAAATTTCGATATTTTCTGATTGCGCCAATCGATTCAGAATGGTTGATTCATACCCCGTAGAAACCCCGAGGGGCAAATAAGGCCCGGGAACGCGTTGTTTGCGAGAAAAACGCGATTAAAGTTTCAGCTTATTTGAAGTAGTACCTGAACTGCAATTTTGCCGTATATCAGCATAATTTATTTTCAGGCACCTAGTTAATCCCTTACCTACAAATGACTTGTTTTGTTGCATATTCTGGGCCCTATAGCCGTCAGAGTTCAGAGACCAAAATTTCGATATTTTCTGATAGCGCCAATCGATTCAGAATGGCTGATTCATACCCCTTAGAAACCCCGAAGGGGCAAATAAGGCCCGGGAACGCGTTGTTTGCGAGAAAAACGCGATTAAAGTTTCAGCCTATTTGAAGTAGTACCTGAACTGCAATTTTGCCGTATATCAGCATAATTTATTTTCAGGCACTTAGTTAATCCCTTACCTACAAATGACTTGTTTTGGTGCATATTCTGGGCCATATAGCCGTCAGAGTTCAGAGACCAAAATTTCGATATTTTCTGATAGCGCCAATCGATTCAGAATGGTTGATTCACACCCCGTAGAAACCCCGAGGGGCAAATAAGGCCCGGGAACGCGTTGTTTGCGAGAAAAACGCGATTAAAGTTTCAGCCTATTTGAAGTAGTACCTGAACTGCAATTTTGCCGTATATCAGCATAATTTATTTTCAGGCACTTAGTTAATCCCTTACCTACAAATGACTTGTTTTGGTGCATATTCTGGGCCCTATAGCCGTCAGAGTTCAGAGACCAAAATTTCGATATTTTCTGATTGCGCCAATCGATTCAGAATGGTTGATTCATACCCCGTAGAAACCCCGAGGGGCAAATAAGGCCCGGGAACGCGTTGTTTGCGAGAAAAACGCGATTAAAGTTTCAGCCTATTTGAAGTAGTACCTGAACTGCAATTTTGCCGTATATCAGCATAATTTATTTTCAGGCACTTAGTTAATCCCTTACCTACAAATGACTTGTTTTGGTGCAAATTCTGGGCCCTGTAGCCGTCAGAGTTCAGAGACCAAAATTTCGATATTTTCTGATAGCGCCAATCGATTCAGAATGGTTGATTCATACCCCTTAGAAACCCCGAAGGGGCAAATAAGGCCCGGGAACGCGTTGTTTGCGAGAAAAACGCGATTAAAGTTTCAGCCTATTTGAAGTAGTACCTGAACTGCAATTTTGCCGTATATCAGCATAATTTATTTTCAGGCACTTAGTTAATCCCTTACCTACAAATGACTTGTTTTGGTGCAACTTCTGGGCCCTGTAGCCGTCAGAGTTCAGAGACCAAAATTTCAATATTTTCAGATAGCGCCAATCGATTCAGAATGGTTGATTCATACCCCTTAGAAACCACGAAGGGGCAAATAAGGCCCGGGAACGCGTTGTTTGCGAGAAAAACGCGATTAAAGTTTCAGCCTATTTGAAGTAGTACCTGAACTGCAATTTTGCCGTATATCAGCATAATTTATTTTCAGGTACTTAGTTAATCCCTTACCTACAAATGACTTGTTTTGGTGCAAATTCTGGGCCCTGTAGCCGTCAGAGTTCAGAGACCAAAATTTCGATATTTTCTGATTGCGCCAATCGATTCAGAATGGTTGATTCATACCCCTTAGAAACCCCGAAGGGGCAAATAAGGCCCGGGAACGTGTTGTTTGCGAGAAAAACGCGATTAAAGTTTCAGCCTATTTGAAGTAGTACCTGAACTGCAATTTTGCCGTATATCAGCATAATTTATTTTCAGGCACTTAGTTAATCCCTTACCTACAAATGACTTGTTTTGGTGCAAATTCTGGGCCCTGTAGCCGTCAGAGTTCAGAGACCAAAATTTCGATATTTTCTGATAGCGCCAATCGATTCAGAATGGTTGATTCATACCCCTTAGAAACCCCGAAGGGGCAAATAAGGCCCGGGAACGCGTTGTTTGCGAGAAAAACGCGATTAAAGTTTCAGCCTATTTGAAGTAGTACCTGAACTGCAATTTTGCCGTATATCAGCATAATTTATTTTCAGGCACCTAGTTAATCCCTTACCTACAAATGACTTGTTTTGGTGCATATTCTGGGCCCTATAGCCGACAGAGTTCAGAGACCAAAATTTCGATATTTTCTGATAGCGCCAATCGATTCAGAATGGTTGATTCATACCCCTTAGAAACCCCGAAGGGGCAAATAAGGCCCGGGAACGCGTTGTTTGCGAGAAAAACGCGATTAAAGTTTCAGCCTATTTGAAGTAGTACCTGAACTGCAATTTTGCCGTATATCAGCATAATTTATTTTCAGGCACTTAGTTAATCCCTTACCTACAAATGACTTGTTTTGGTGCATATTCTGGGCCCTATTGCCGTCAGAGTTCAGAGACCAAAATTTCGATATTTTCTGATAGCGCCAATCGATTCAGAATGGTTGATTCATACCCCTTAGAAACCCCGAAGGGGCAAATAAGGCCCGGGAACGCGTTGTTTGCGAGAAAAACGCGATTAAAGTTTCAGCCTATTTGAAGTAGTACCTGAACTGCAATTTTGCCGTATATCAGCATAATTTATTTTCAGGCACTTAGTTAATCCCTTACCTACAAATGACTTGTTTTGGTGCAAATTCTGGGCCATGTAGCCGTCAGAGTTCAGAGACCAAAATTTCAATATTTTCAGATAGCGCCAATCGATTCAGAATGGTTGATTCATACCCCTTAGAAACCACGAAGGGGCAAATAAGGCCCGGGAACGCGTTGTTTGCGAGAAAAACGCGATTAAAGTTTCAGCCTATTTGAAGTAGTACCTGAACTGCAATTTTGCCGTATATCAGCATAATTTATTTTCAGGCACTTAGTTAATCCCTTACCTACAAATGACTTGTTTTGGTGCATATTCTGGGCCCTATAGCCGTCAGAGTTCAGAGACCAAAATTTCGATATTTTCTGATAGCGCCAATCGATTCAGAATGGTTGATTCATACCCCTTAGAAACCCCGAAGGGGCAAATAAGGCCCGGGAACGCGTTGTTTGCGAGAAAAACGCGATTAAAGTTTCAGCCTATTTGAAGTAGTACCTGAACTGCAATTTTGCCGTATATCAGCATAATTTATTTTCAGGCACTTAGTTAATCCCTTACCTACAAATGACTTGTTTTGGCGCATATTCTGGGCCCTATAGCCGTCAGAGTTCAGAGACCAAAATTTCGATATTTTCTGATAGCGCCAATCGATTCAGAATGGTTGATTCATACCCCTTAGAAACCCCGAAGGGGCAAATAAGGCCCGGGAACGCGTTGTTTGCGAGAAAAACGCGATTAAAGTTTCAGCCTATTTAAAGTAGTACCTGAACTGCAATTTTGCCGTATATCAGCATAATTTATTTTCAGGCACCTAGTTAATCCCTTACCTACAAATGACTTGTTTTGGTGCATATTCTGGGCCCTATAGCCGTCAGAGTTCAGAGACCAAAATTTCGATATTTTCTGATAGCGCCAATCGATTCAGAATGGTTGATTCATACCCCTTAGAAACCCCGAAGGGGCAAATAAGGCCCGGGAACGCGTTGTTTGCGAGAAAAACGCGATTAAAGTTTCAGCCTATTTGAAGTAGTACCTGAACTGCAATTTTGCCGTATATCAGCATAATTTATTTTCAGGCACTTAGTTAATCCCTTACCTACAAATGACTTGTTTTGGCGCATATTCTGGGCCCTATAGCCGTCAGAGTTCAGAGACCAAAATTTCGATATTTTCTGATAGCGCCAATCGATTCAGAATGGTTGATTCATACCCCTTAGAAACCCCGAAGGGGCAAATAAGGCCCGGGAACGCGTTGTTTGCGAGAAAAACGCGATTAAAGTTTCAGCCTATTTAAAGTAGTACCTGAACTGCAATTTTGCCGTATATCAGCATAATTTATTTTCAGGCACCTAGTTAATCCCTTACCTACAAATGACTTGTTTTGGTGCATATTCTGGGCCCTATAGCCGTCAGAGTTCAGAGACCAAAATTTCGATATTTTCTGATAGCGCCAATCGATTCAGAATGGTTGATTCATACCCCTTAGAAACCCCGAAGGGGCAAATAAGGGCCGGGAACGCGTTGTTTGCGAGAAAAACGCGATTAAAGTTTCAGCCTATTTGAAGTAGTACCTGAACTGCAATTTTGCCGTATATCAGCATAATTTATTTTCAGGCACTTAGTTAATCCCTTACCTACAAATGACTTGTTTTGGTGCATATTCTGGGTCCTATAGCCGTCAGAGTTCAGAGACCAAAATTTCAATATTTTCAGATAGCGCCAATCGATTCAGAATGGTTGATTCATACCCCTTTGAAACCCCGAAGGGGCAAATAAGGCCCGGGAACGCGTTGTTTGCGAGAAAAACGCGATTAAAGTTTCAGCCTATTTGATGTGGTACCTGAACTGCAATTTTGCCGTATATCAGCATAATTTATTTTCAGGCACTTAGTTAATCCCTTACCTACAAATGACTTGTTTTGGTGCATATTCTGGGCCCTATAGCCGTCAGAGTTCAGAGACCAAAATTTCAATATTTTCAGATAGCGCCAATCGATTCAGAATGGTTGATTCATACCCCTTAGAAACCACGAAGGGGCAAATAAGGCCCGGGAACGCGTTGTTTGCGAGAAAAACGCGATTAAAGTTTCAGCCTATTTGAGTAGTACCTGAACTGCAATTTTTCCGTATATCAGCATAATTTATTTTCAGGCACCTAGTTAATCCCTTACCTACAAATGACTTGTTTTGGTGCATATTCTGGGCCCTATAGCCGTCAGAGTTCAGAGACCAAAAGTTCGATATTTTCTGATAGCGCCAATCGATTCAGAATGGTTGATTCATACCCCTTAGAAACCCCGAAGGGGCAAATAAGGCCCGGGAACGCGTTGTTTGCGAGAAAACGCGATTAAAGTTTCAGCCTATTTGATGTGGTACCTGAACTGCAATTTTGCCGTATATCAGCATAATTTATTTTCAGGCACTTAGTTAATCCCTTACCTACAAATGACTTGTTTTGGTGCATATTCTGGGCCCTATAGCCGTCAGAGTTCAGAGACCAAAATTTCAATATTTTCAGATAGCGCCAATCGATTCAGAATGGTTGATTCATACCCCTTAGAAACCACGAAGGGGCAAATAAGGCCCGGGAACGCGTTGTTTGCGAGAAAAACGCGATTAAAGTTTCAGCCTATTTGAAGTAGTACCTGAACTGCAATTTTGCCGTATATCAGCATAATTTATTTTCAGGCACTTAGTTAATCCCTTACCTACAAATGACTTGTTTTGGTGCATATTCTGGGCCCTATAGCCGTCAGAGTTCAGAGACCAAAATTTCAATATTTTCAGATAGCGCCAATCGATTCAGAATGGTTGATTCATACCCCTTAGAAACCCCGAAGGGGCAAATAAGGCCCGGGAACGCGTTGTTTGCGAGAAAAACGCGATTAAAGTTTCAGCCTATTTGAAGTAGTACCTGAACTGCAATTTTGCCGTATATCAGCATAATTTATTTTCAGGCACTTAGTTAATCCCTTACCTACAAATGACTTGTTTTGGTGCAAATTCTGGGCCCTGTAGCCGTCAGAGTTCAGAGACCAAAATTTCAATATTTTCAGATAGCGCCAATCGATTCAGAATGGTTGATTCATACCCCTTAGAAACCCCGAAGGGGCAAATAAGGCCCCGGAACGCGTTGTTTGCGAGAAAAACGCGATTAAAGTTTCAGCCTATTTGAAGTAGTACCTGAACTGCAATTTTGCCGTATATCAGCATAATTTATTTTCAGGCACCTAGTTAATCCCTTACCTACAAATGACTTGTTTTGGTGCATATTCTGGGCCCTATAGCCGTCAGAGTTCAGAGACCAAAATTTCGATATTTTCTGATAGCGCCAATCGATTCAGAATGGTTGATTCATACCCCTTAGAAACCCCGAAGGGGCAAATAAGGCCCGGGAACGCGTTGTTTGCGAGAAAAACGCGATTAAAGTTTCAGCCTATTTGAAGTAGTACCTGAACTGCAATTTTGCCGTATATCAGCATAATTTATTTTCAGGCACTTAGTTAATCCCTTACCTACAAATGACTTGTTTTGGTGCAAATTCTGGGCCCTGTAGCCGTCAGAGTTCAGAGACCAAAATTTCAATATTTTCAGATAGCGCCAATCGATTCAGAATGGTTGATTCATACCCCTTAGAAACCACGAAGGGGCAAATAAGGCCCCGGAACGCGTTGTTTGCGAGAAAAACGCGATTAAAGTTTCAGCCTATTTGAAGTAGTACCTGAACTGCAATTTTGCCGTATATCAGCATAATTTATTTTCAGGCACTTAGTTAATCCCTAACCTACAAATGACTTGTTTTGGTGCATATTCTGGGCCCTATAGCCGTCAGAGTTCAGAGACCAAAATTTCGATATTTTCTGATAGCGCCAATCGATTCAGAATGGTTGATTCATACCCCTTAGAAACCCCGAAGGGGCAAATAAGGCCCGGGAACGCGTTGTTTGCGAGAAAAACGCGATTAAAGTTTCAGCCTATTTGAAGTAGTACCTGAACTGCAATTTTGCCGTATATCAGCATAATTTATTTTCAGGCACTTAGTTAATCCCTTACCTACAAATGACTTGTTTTGGTGCATATTCTGGGCCCTATAGCCGTCAGAGTTCAGAGACCAAAATTTCAATATTTTCAGATAGCGCCAATCGATTCAGAATGGTTGATTCATACCCCTTAGAAACCCCGAAGGGGCAAATAAGGCCCGGGAACGCGTTGTTTGCGAGAAAAACGTGATTAAAGTTTCAGCCTATTTGAAGTAGTACCTGAACTGCAATTTTGCCGTATATCAGCATAATTTATTTTCAGGCACCTAGTTAATCCCTTACCTACAAATGACTTGTTTTGGTGCATATTCTGGGCCCTATAGCCGTCAGAGTTCAGAGACCAAAATTTCGATATTTTCTGATAGCGCCAATCGATTCAGAATGGTTGATTCATACCCCTTAGAAACCCCGAAGGGGCAAATAAGGCCCCGGAACGCGTTGTTTGCGAGAAAAACGCGATTAAAGTTTCAGCCTATTTGAAGTAGTACCTGAACTGCAATTTTGCCGTATATCAGCATAATTTATTTTCAGGCACTTAGTTAATCCCTTACCTACAAATGACTTGTTTTGGTGCAAATTCTGGGCCCTGTAGCCGTCAGAGTTCAGAGACCAAAATTTCGATATTTTCTGATAGCGCCAATCGATTCAGAATGGTTGATTCATACCCCTTAGAAACCCCGAAGGGGCAAATAAGGCCCCGGAACGCGTTGTTTGCGAGAAAAACGCGATTAAAGTTTCAGCCTATTTGATGTGGTACCTAAACTGCAATTTTGCCGTATATCAGCATAATTTATTTTCAGGCACTTAGTTAATCCCTTACCTACAAATGACTTGTTTTGGTGCAAATTCTGGGTCCTGTAGCCGTCAGAGTTCAGAGACCAAAATTTCAATATTTTCAGATAGCGCCAATCGATTCAGAATGGTTGATTCATACCCCTTAGAAACCACGAAGGGGCAAATAAGGCCCGGGAACGCGTTGTTTGCGAGAAAAACGCGATTAAAGTTTCAGCCTATTTGAAGTAGTACCTGAACTGCAATTTTGCCGTATATCAGCATAATTTGTTTTCATGCACTTAGTTAATCCCTTACCTACAAATGACTTGTTTTGGTGCATATTCTGGGCCCTATAGCCGTCAGAGTTCAGAGACCAAAATTTCAATATTTTCAGATAGCGCCAATCGATTTAGAATGGTTGATTGATACCCCTTTGAAACCCCGAAGGGGCAAATAAGGCCCGGGAACGCGTTGTTTGCGAGAAAAACGCGATTAAAGTTTCAGCCTATTTGATGTGGTACCTAAACTGCAATTTTGCCGTATATCAGCATAATTTATTTTCAGGCACTTAGTTAATCCCTTACCTACAAATGACTTGTTTTGGTGCAAATTCTGGGCCCTGTACCCGTCAGAGTTCAGAGACCAAAATTTCAATATTTTCAGATAGCGCCAATCGATTCAGAATGGTTGATTCATACCCCTTAGAAACCACGAAGGGGCAAATAAGGCCCGGGAACGCGTTGTTTGCGAGAAAAACGCGATTAAAGTTTCAGCCTATTTGAAGTAGTACCTGAACTGCAATTTTGCCGTATATCAGCATAATTTATTTTCATGCACTTAGTTAATCCCTTACCTACAAATGACTTGTTTTGGTGCAAATTCTGGGCCCTGTAGCCGTCAGAGTTCAGAGACCAAAATTTCGATATTTTCTGATTGCGCCAATCGATTCAGAATGGTTGATTCATACCCCTTAGAAACCCCGAAGGGGCAAATAAGGCCCGGGAACGTGTTGTTTGCGAGAAAAACGCGATTAAAGTTTCAGCCTATTTGAAGTAGTACCTGAACTGCAATTTTGCCGTATATCAGCATAATTTATTTTCAGGCACTTAGTTAATCCCTTACCTACAAATGACTTGTTTTGGTGCAAATTCTGGGCCCTGTAGCCGTCAGAGTTCAGAGACCAAAATTTCAATATTTTCAGATAGCGCCAATCGATTCAGAATGGTTGATTCATACCCCTTAGAAACCACGAAGGGGCAAATAAGGCCCGGGAACGCGTTGTTTGCGAGAAAAACGCGATTAAAGTTTCAGCCTATTTGAAGTAGTACCTGAACTGCAATTTTGCCGTATATCAGCATAATTTATTTTCAGGCACTTAGTTAATCCCTTACCTACAAATGACTTGTTTTGGTGCATATTCTGGGCCCTATAGCCGTCAGAGTTCAGAGACCAAAATTTCGATATTTTCTGATAGCGCCAATCGATTCAGAATGGTTGATTCATACCCCTTAGAAACCCCGAAGGGGCAAATAAGGCCCGGGAACGCGTTGTTTGCGAGAAAAACGCGATTAAAGTTTCAGCCTATTTGAAGTAGTACCTGAACTGCAATTTTGCCGTATATCAGCATAATTTATTTTCAGGCACCTAGTTAATCCCTTACCTACAAATGACTTGTTTTGGTGCATATTCTGGGCCCTATAGCCGTCAGAGTTCAGAGACCAAAATTTCGATATTTTCTGATAGCGCCAATCGATTCAGAATGGTTGATTCATACCCCTTAGAAACCCCGAAGGGGCAAATAAGGCCCGGGAACGCGTTGTTTGCGAGAAAAACGCGATTAAAGTTTCAGCCTATTTGAAGTAGTACCTGAACTGCAATTTTGCCGTATATCAGCAGAATTTATTTTCAGGCACCTAGTTAATCCCTTACCTACAAATGACTTGTTTTGGTGCAAATTCTGGGCCCTGTAGCCGTCAAAGTTCAGAGACCAAAATTTCAATATTTTCAGATAGCGCCAATCGATTCAGAATGGTTGATTCATACCCCTTAGAAACCACGAAGGGGCAAATAAGGCCCGGGAACGCGTTGTTTGCGAGAAAAACGCGATTAAAGTTTCAGCCTATTTGAAGTAGTACCTGAACTGCAATTTTGCCCTATATCAGCATAATTTATTTTCAGGCACTTAGTTAATCACTTACCTACAAATGACTTGTTTTGGTGCATATTCTGGGCCCTATAGCCGTCAGAGTTCAGAGACCAAAATTTCAATATTTTCAGATAGCGCCAATCGATTCAGAATGGTTGATTCATACCCCTTAGAAACCCCGAAGGGGCAAATAAGGCCCGGGAACGCGTTGTTTGCGAGAAAAACGCGATTAAAGTTTCAGCCTATTTGAAGTAGTACCTGAACTGCAATTTTGCCGTATATCAGCATAATTTATTTTCAGGCACTTAGTTAATGCCTTACCTACAAATGACTTGTTTTGATGAAAATTCTGGGCCCTGTAGCCGTCAGAGTTCAGAGACCAAAATTTCGATATTTTCTGATAGCGCCAATCGATTCAGAATGGTTGATTCATACCCCTTAGAAACCCCGAAGGGGCAAATAAGGCCCGGGAACGCGTTGTTTGCGAGAAAAACGCGATTAAAGTTTCAGCCTATTTGAAGTAGTACCTGAACTGCAATTTTGCCGTATATCAGCATAATTTATTTTCAGGTACTTAGTTAATCCCTTACCTACAAATGACTTGTTTTGGTGCAAATTCTGGGCCCTGTAGCCGTCAGAGTTCAGAGACCAAAATTTCGATATTTTCTGATAGCGCCAATCGATTCAGAATGGTTGATTCATACCCCTTAGAAACCCCGAAGGGGCAAATAAGGCCCGGGAACGCGTTGTTTGCGAGAAAAACGCGATTAAAGTTTCAGCCTATTTGAAGTAGTACCTGAACTGCAATTTTGCCGTATATCAGCATAATTTATTTTCAGGCACCTACACTTACCTACAAATGACTTGTTTTGGTGCATATTCTGGGCCCTATAGCCGTCAGAGTTCAGAGACCAAAATTTCGATATTTTTTGATAGCGCCAAGCGATTCAGAATGGTTGATTCATACCCCTTAGAAACCCCGAAGGGGCAAATAAGGCCCGGGAACGCGTTGTTTGCGAGAAAAACGCGATTAAAGTTTCAGCCTTTTTGAAGTAGTACCTGAACTGCAATTTTGCCCTATATCAGCATAATTTATTTTCAGGCACTTAGTTAATCTGTTACGTTTTGTTTTTTTTTAACAGTCCTGCGGCGATCTGAAAATGATAAAATTGTTGGATGAAAGAAGGAAACCAAGAATATATTTAAACTTACTTGTTAAATGTGCTGTCCCTTCATTTATATTGAAATGATGCTGCAAAGAAATTCCTCTTAATTACAGATAATTAAAGCAAAAATGAATTATTACCTGGAGAAAAGATGGTTACCTGGAGAAAAGATGACTGGCGGTAAAGTATTGGATACCCAAACAATTTTGACCGGAAATCCGGCTGTAATCGCGATACCGATGCAAAGACGGAGGAAGATACTTTTGGAAAAGCCACCTTCGAGTATTAGGATCACGCGACTGGAGCTTAAGACCCTCTATCTGAACGGGTCACGCGTTTGTGGATCGACACCTTGGACTTAGAAGACGATAAATTTACTTACTACATATAGCAAGCACTGCAAATGAGCGCCGATAGAGATATCCTGGGAAAAGAAAATGATTGAGAATTTCGCAAACTAATGCTTTGGATTTACCTTGAGTTAATGTTCCGGATGATAGTGGATGACCAGTTACGTATATCACGCCTTGTGGATGAATGTTGATGAAGATGTCCTGGAAAACAAAATTCATGAAGCGTCACATAAATGTGCAAGCACCCAATCTCTACTTACCTTTGGTACTACCTAAATGATGCGGAGGATAATAGTGGACCATTACCTGGAATCTAGTTAAGGTTAGTTAAATAGTAGAGTAGACAGATAGATGTTAAGTAGATTGCCAGAGGATTTAAGTATTTTAGTTAATATAGCTTAATTTTGAATTTGCAACATAGATGATAAGAAACAGATCAATAATTAATGGAATTTTTTTTTAAAGGAGAAGTTCCAATAGGTTTAGAAAATTAAGTAAGGGAAAGAAACTAAGTAATTTAGGGTTTTTGAGACAGCTGATTGTAAATGAAGTTAGAATTAGTAAATTACATTTGAGGAGGTAACAGAAATGTAGTTAGTAGTAATGAATTGATTAGTAAACCGTAGGTAGGGATTAGGATTAAGAGTTTAGTAAAAATAGAGGCCAGAAAATGTTAATGTTGGATAGTTAATTAACGCACAAAAGTTTAGTATTAAGTAAAGATAGAGTGTTAGAAAGGTCATGCACACGACTCTTCGGTTTGAGTTACAATGTAAAGTTTAGGCGAATTTATTTCTTGATGGTACTTACCTGTCCTGAGCTTTTCCTGGAGTTGAGAAAAACACTTAAAAGCACTGAAGATAACCTCAATAATTAAACCAGCAAAAATCACTCGAAACTTTAAATTCAGGATTGAACGAGACAAATATCTGGGCTGTTCCTAACCCAAAGATAAACGTGGTAGACAACAATATATCAAAATCATAACACCTCAAGATTGATATCACACGTGGAAGGAGATGTCACCTGAAAGTTTTTACGACGATTTGACCGACTTTTCGGGCACAGAAAATATTTCCCGTAGCTGCAAAATAATCTACCGATTGCAGACATTATTTTAATACAAAAATATTAAATATAATTTTTGGAAAATTTGAATAATTACCCCCTATTAAGGAATTTCCTCGGGAAAATGTCATAATTTGACATGATAGGGGTAAAAATTCGATAAAACCACGTTCTTTGGTAGGTGAAGGGGACAGTCTAGTGAAAGTATTTGGAGTGAAAGTATTTGGAGAGAAAGTAGTGAAAATTTTATAAAAGAAAGGAAAGAGGAGAGTTTAAGCGTAAATAAGGAAGAAGTTATCAACAAGGAAAGGAGAAGCGACAGTATTCTTTTAAGGAAAAGAAAAGCAGAGGAGGAAAGGAACAGGACAAGTTAAGTAGACGGATTTTGCATTTTTTTTTTTCCTATTTTAAGTTTATGACTGAAGTGGGTGTGTATTGACGAAGATAGATGACACTTAGTTTTACCTTGCAGTCATTGTTGTACATCTAAGTTGTTCTCTTTTTCTTTAAAACAAAAAGCAAAATATTTTAGAGCAGTTTTCTTCTTACAAAAAAATAAGGGAGAAATAAGAATTCCATTTAAATTGTTTATTTTATTTGCTTATTTTATGAATAAATTTTAAGTGTTTATGAATTCGCCGTTTTGATTTTTCTCCGCCGGCAACTTAACGACTTCGTAGACTCTCAAACTACGTGGCGCCCAAAACAAAACAACCCATACCTTTCTCCACTCGAGCTAGTGCATCTTTATGCTCTTATAGGTGAGAGCATAACAAGTTTGGCGCCCAACGTGGGGCTCGAAAGGGTTAAAAACACCTGAAAAAAGCATGCAATTTAGTTAAAAGTGGATAAAATCAATTAAAACAGAAATTTGTTGCCGGCGAAGTGTCAAATCGGTTGCGAGTGAACTCAGAATTCATGTCTAGAAACAAGTGTCAAATGTGTTGCTTATGATTTGTTCCTAGAAACAAGTTGGCGGCGAAAAGTATTGTATAAATATATCAACACTATATTTCGTAATGTTTATAGAGAAGGGAAAGGCTGCTGAAATCTTTTTCGTTATTTTATAGCAACTCACCTTAGAAAATTTTTGAAAACTATTAAATACTGCTATAGATAATTCTTGTGTTTCCTTTGGTAATCCATTATGTTATTTTATTTTTATTTGCACCCATAGTTAACAACACATCACAACATCACTTCCACATATCTTAATGATATTTTAGTGCAACTTAGAAATATAGCACAGTAAGAATTTAACACTTTTTTTTTGGTATTAAACAATTTTCCAACTAGAGTCGCGAGTTTTATAGTCGCGGTATACTTATTATCGTATTTATATATTATACTTATTTCCTGCTAATAATATAATACAGCAGCGGTGGCGGATTAAAATACGCGTCCATGTTGCACTCCGGCAGCGTCACTTCTGGTTTCACGTGATATCCATTTGCGATGGCTACAGTTTACTAGTTGTTACTAAGCACAAAATGAATCTTCATCAATAATAGGAGAATTCACTGTGAATGAGAGTTGACGAAGGAGAAATATTGGTTGAGGATAATCCGATTCACTACATGCGAAATAGTTATTGATGAATTCGGAGCGATTGTAAATAATGAGTGTGAGTTTATTGTAAATAACGATCACGCAGTACCGATATACGACAATTTATGACCTAGTTTTGTGAAAATGAATTTTTTTTACAATTTTGCCCTCTTAACCCAATTTTACTGAGCTGTTGTTGCTATTCATCGGAAATTTTATTTACGTCACACATAAACGTGAGGATTGTTATTCTTTAGTCAGATCAGCTGTGTGGATACATTTTGGAGAACTATTTTGTTTACGATATACGTTCTTGAGGTTTCGGATTAAGGTGAGAATTGATAAATATCTTGATTGTAAGTTGTTTTATGGAAATCGATACTAGTAAATGAGAAAAGGTGCGCCTATGGTACTAGAAAATAAATGGTAATACTAACTTTGGCAGAATTGATTATTAGTTATTTCTGGTAAAGTTTCGAAAACCTTTCACTAGCAACATCGCTCTATATATTTATATATATTCTAATTAAATACCCGTTTGAATTGGGCTACGTACTATATTCAATCCCACCTAATAAATGTTAATATTTTCTTTTTAAGTCTCATCTTTTTTTTGGAATTTGTAGTATTAATTATAATACACTAAACACAATACTTTCATCATGGTTAAATATATCTATGGTATAGCGAAATAAATACTGAAGTGGTAATATAGATTTTTTTTATTTATCTCCTAAATAGTAAGCTAAGCTTGTTAGGATTATACATTGTGGATCGCGGTGGGAAAACATCGCATTGATTTTTTTTAGACTTATTATCGTAAATTCCTGGGTTGCGACTACATCCTCAAACAGTTAAGGATTCGGTAGTCTTCGTATTACAGTATAACTGAATCAGAATGGAGATTAATAGATTAAACCAAGAGGAGTTAACCTACGAGCTCTCCATCCGAGGGTTGCCTATAGGAAAAGTGGATGATATGCGTGCCCATTTTCGAGCAGCTTTAAAGGTAGAGAAAGAGGGGAAATCTACAATCGTATCACCATATCCATTTACGTTCGACCAAGATATCCAAGCTCTAAGAAAGAAGGTAGAAGAGATTAGGGAACTTTTGGATAGTTTTGATGGAGATTCGAGTTCCTCTGATTATGCAAAAATATTAACAAAACTGGAATGGGGCTTAGCCAGATTGAACAGGGTTAAGGCAAAAGATGAAAATGAAACGAAGCAACGATCACAAATAAGAGGAGAACTAATCCTAGCATTAGGCAGTCTTCACTTAAAGGCTGAAGGGGATGAAGACGACGATTTTTCAGATGCTGCTGAGGAGCCTTCGCTAACAACTGCAGTCGTTACAAATACGCGTTCAAGAGTTCAGGTACATAGATGGGATATCAAATTCTCTGGAGAGCAAGCACAATCTTTGAACTCATTTTTGGAGAGGGTAAGTGAATTGGCGGAAGCGCGAGGTATAAACCGAGGTCAACTGTTCCGCTCTGCCCTAGACCTGTTTACAGGAAAAGCACTTATATGGTATCGTGCAAATAAAACCAAATTCCATTCCTGGTTGGACTTGGTTAAAGGTCTAAAGAAAGAATTTCTGCCAACAGACTATGACGATCGGCTATTGGAAGAAATTAAAAGGAGAACGCAGGGAAAGGATGAGCCGATCGGTATATACGTGGCGATGATGGCGAATATGTTTGCTCGTCTAACAGATCCTTTGGCAGAATCTCAACAACTGCGCATTTTAAAACGAAACATCTCCCCTTTTTATCAATCTCAATTAGGCCTCACAAGCATCGAAACTGTGCAGCAATTAGTGGAGTTAGGTAAGCAATTAGAATCAGTCAGAACGTCAGTGGAAGCCTTCATACCTCCTCCCTCGAGACGGAGCAATCAACTTTTGGAACCCGACTTGGCTTATGTCGAGACTGAGCGGAACGCTATATCTTTGGTGTCGAATCCCAATTCTCAAAACAATCAACCCAAGTGTTTTAAGTGTGGACGTGCGGGACATATTGCTAGATATTGTCGACGCAACTTTAGTTGCTTTGGATGTGGCACGCCTGGTGTTATTCGTCCGAGATGCCCAAATTGTAATCCAGGAAGACAGGACCCAATACCGACAACTTCGGGAAACGGGGTCGGACCTCGAAAGTAGGCGGCGAATCGAGTGTTCCGCAAAGAGTCGCTAGTTTAAAGGAAGCAGTCAGGAGGAAACGTGGAGGTAACGAAAATGAGATAAACGCACTGCGCGCACTTGCGGATTATGTTTTTGCGGAAGCAGAAAATGACGTGCGTCCTCATTTAACTATCTCAATATACGGAATAGAACTTCGTGGGCTTTTGGATTCTGGTGCATCCCGTACAATTATTGGTCGGCCAGGTATTGAGTTATTGAAAGGTGTAGGAGTTAAAATCAAGGAGACAAGCGCAAAATCAGTTAGTTTGGCAAATGGTTGTTCTATCAGTGTTTTGGGTGAAATAAGTCTGCCAATAGAATTAGAAGGCCGTATAAAAGTCTGCAATGTTTTAGTTATAGCTGAGCTCCCACATGTAATTATTCTCGGTATTGATTTCTGGCAGGACATGCATATCTTGGCAAATTTTAAGGATAATTCGTGGACCTTTGGTAATAAAAGGGAGGACTGCCACATTACAGCTCTCCAGTGCCAATCGAAATTAACGCTGCGTCAAAAGCGGGAGTTAGAGGATGTTGTTAATGATGCTAAAATCAAGATGGGTACAGGACTCGGATGCACAAACAGGGTTGAACACAAAATTGAAACTGAGTCGCCACCCATCAAGCAGCGTTATTACCCGGTATCACCCGAAATACAAAAAGCTATCAATGCAGAACTAGACCAAATGTTAGAAATGGGGGTTGTGGAGCCGTCGCATAGTGCTTGGGCGTCCCCAGTAGTGATGGTACGGAAGAAGGATGGAACGTACCGGTTCTGCGTCGATTATAGAAAATTAAACAAAGTCACAAAGAAAGACGCCTACCCATTGCCTTATGTTTCCGCCACATTGGATAAATTGAGGGATGCCAAGTATATGTCGTCCCTGGACATAAAATCTGCATTCTGGCAAGTTCCTCTCGCAGAGGAAACAAAGCAATACACGGCATTCACGGTTCCAGGAAGAGGGTTGTTTCAATTTCAAAGGATGCCTTTCGGCCTGAGCAACTCTCCTGCAACGTGGCAAAGGTTGATTGACAATGTGTTATCCGGAGAGCTCGAAACCAAGGTTTTTGTATATCTTGATGATGTAATAATCGTCACTCAGTCTTTTGAAGATCACATAGTCACGTTAAAACAGGTGCTTGAGATAATGTGTAATGCTGGACTCGTCATAAATTATGATAAATGTGAGTTTTGTCGGCCGGAACTAAAGTATCTGGGTTATATAGTAGGTGAATATGGCTTACAAGTCGATCCAGAGAAGGTTGAATGCATTCTAAAGATCGCGAGTCCGAAGAATGTTACCGAGGTAAGGCGGCTAATAGGTACAGTAGCATGGTATAGAAGGTTCGTGCCTTGTTTTTCAGCACTGATCGCACCAATAACGGAACTTCTCAAAAAGAAAAGAAAGTTTGACTGGACCAGCGAGTGTGAGGAGGCATTTAGAAAAGTCAAAGAATGTTTGGCTAGCGCACCAATATTAAACTGCCCGGATTTCACACATCAATTCATTATTCATACCGATGCTTCAGGATACGGCTTAGGTGCGGTGCTTACCCAAGAAATAGAAGGAGAAAGACGAGTGATTGCCTACTTGAGTCGGTCTCTAAATCGATGCGAGCGAAACTATTCGACGACTGAACGCGAATGTCTGGCGGTGTTGTGGGCGATCGAAAAGTTAAGGCCTCATATAGAGGGAACAAATTTTACCATCGTCACTGATCACGCTTCGCTTGTATGGCTGAATAATCTCAAGGACCCGACAGGACGATTAGCGAGATGGGCAATGCGTCTTCAACAATATGATTATGAAATTATACACCGTAAAGGTAAGGAACACCTCTTACCGGATCTACTTTCTAGATCAGTCCCAGTAGTTGATTGCATAGGAGCCAGTCACAAAGAAGACAAATGGTACAGCAAGCTAGTGAAAGAAATAAAAAAAGATCCCTCTAAATATGGAAACTGGAAATTTGAGGAGAATATGTTGTGGAAATATCATCATCCTAAATACCCGAAATTGGCAACATTTAACGACTCTTGGAAGGAAGTAATACCAAAACACGAAAGAAAAGCTTTGATGTCGAGAGCACATGACTTGCCAACCGCAGGACATCAAGGCGCTCGGAAAACTTACGATCGCATAGCTCAAAAATATTATTGGCCCAAAATGAAGGCGGATGTAGCAAATTATGTGAAACACTGTACTATCTGTCAAGCTATCAAGCCGGTGCTCAAAAAGCCTGCGGGATTAATGGCAACGCGAACTATTCCCATCCAGCCTTGGCAGTCAATAAATGTGGACCTAATCGGTCCCCTTCCCAGATCGTCAAAGGGGTACAAATACATATTGACTGTGACGGACTCTTTCAGCAAATTCCCCATGTTATTTCCACTAAGGTCAGCGACCGCCGCTTCAATTTGTCTCTCACTAGAAGACTCCGTATTTTTACTTTTCGGGGTTGCTAAATCAGTAGTCTGTGACAATGGAAGTCAGTTTAGGAGTAAAGAGTTCAAGAACCTATGTACTGAATACGGAACCAAGATTAGATACACTGAATTTTACCATCCACAAGCGAATCCTGCGGAGCGCACCAACCAGGTAGTGAAGACAATGCTCCGCGCATACATATCAGAGAACCACAGGAATTGGGATTTGCTTTTACCTAAAGTAGCGTGTGCAATCCGCACGTCAACTCATGATGTTACTAGGCTCACACCTTATTTTGTTTACTTCGGAAAAGAAATGGTTACGCACGGTTCCGATCATAAGTACCTCAAGAGCGAGCAGCCATTTGATGCAACAACCCATTCAAACGCTTTGGAAATAGTCAGGAAAGACGTAAGAGAAAGGCTGCTGAAAGCAGCTGTATCAGGAAAGCGTGCATACGACCTCCGGAGACGGGATCAACAGTTCTTAGTGAATGACATGGTTTGGCGCAAAAACTACGTGTTATCTGATGCCGCCCAGTATTTTAATGCTAAGCTCGCTCCGAAATATGTAGGACCATTTAAGGTGATAAAAGTAGTGTCGCCCTGGACGTACGAGTTGGAAGACAAAAATAGTAAAAGTGCTGGGATATGGCATTCAAAGGATCTCAAGATCTATCACGGCGATCGACAAGATACAGAAACTTAAAAACTGATTCTGGTAGCCCAAAAAAGGCATCCACCCAGCCTCACTGGGAAACTATAGAGTTCCAACAAGCCGCTTAACTTAGTTGCGGTGGATACTCTCTTGTACTTCTAGCGTGTAAGAGATTCGTAGCCGTAGGATTTCTTTTTAGTATCTATGAACTCATAGTTGCCTTAAGAATAGTGTAAGATGCTTTTGATATGATTGGAGAAATTAAATTAAGGTTAAGTTATGTTGCACAACACAGTAATTGGAAAATTCATATATGTAGTTCAAGAGAACAGGTAAAGCTATAATTGATTTGTCGTTCCCAAAAATTAAAGATTAGTTTTGAGATTTCTTGGAAATCTCAAGGAGGAAGGGGAGCGAATGTTACGTTTTGTTTTTTTTAACAGTCCTGCGGCGATCTGAAAATGATAAAATTGTTGGATGAAAGAAGGAAACCAAGAATATATTTAAACTTACTTGTTAAATGTGCTGTCCCTTCATTTATATTGAAATGATGCTGCAAAGAAATTCCTCTTAATTACAGATAATTAAAGCAAAAATTAATTATTACCTGGAGAAAAGATGGTTACCTGGAGAAAAGATGACTGGCGGTAAAGTATTGGATATCCAAACAATTTTGACCGGAAATCCGGCTGTAATCGCGATACCGATGCAAAGACGGAGGAAGATACTTTTGGAAAAGCCACCTTCGAGTATTAGGATCACGCGACTGGAGCTTAAGACCCTCTATCTGAACGGGTCACGCGTTTGTGGATCGACACCTTGGACTTAGAAGACGATAAATTTACTTACTACATATAGCAAGCACTGCAAATGAGCGCCGATAGAGATATCCTGGGAAAAGAAAATGATTGAGAATTTCGCAAACTAATGCTTTGGATTTACCTTGAGTTAATGTTCCGGATGATAGTGGATGACCAGTTACGTATATCACGCCTTGTGGATGAATGTCGATGAAGATGTCCTGGAAAACAAAATTCATGAAGCGTCACATAAATGTGCAAGCACCCAATCTCTACTTACCTTTGGTACTACCTAAATGTTGCGGAGGATAATAGTGGACCATTACCTGGAATCTAGTTAAGGTTAGTTAAATAGTAGAGTAGACAGATAGATGTTAAGTAGATTGCCAGAGGATTTAAGTATTTTAGTTAATATAGCTTAATTTTGAATTTGCAACATAGATGATAAGAAACAGATCAATAATTAATGGAATTTTTTTTTAAAGGAGAAGTTCCAATAGGTTTAGAAAATTAAGTAAGGGAAAGAAACTAAGTAATTTAGGGTTTTTGAGACAGCTGATTGTAAATGAAGTTAGAATTAGTAAATTACATTTGAGGAGGTAACAGAAATGTAGTTAGTAGTAATGAATTGATTAGTAAACCGTAGGTAGGGATTAGGATTAATAGTTTAGTAAAAATAGAGGCCAGCAAATGTTAATGTTGGATAGTTAATTAACGCACAAAAGTTTAGTATTAAGTAAAGATAGAGTGTTAGAAAGGTCATGCACACGACTCTTCGGTTTGAGTTACAATGTAAAGTTTAGGCGAATTTATTTCTTGATGGTACTTACCTGTCCTGAGCTTTTCCTGGAGTTGAGAAAAACACTTAAAAGCACTGAAGATAACCTCAATAATTAAACCAGCAAAAATCACTCGAAACTTTAAATTCAGGATTGAACGAGACAAATATCTGGGCTGTTCCTAAACCAAAGATAAACGTGGTAGACAACAATATATCAAAATCATAACACCTCAAGATTGATATCAGTCTAGTGAAAGTATTTGGAGTGAAAGTATTTGGAGAGAAAGTACTGAAAATTTTATAAAAGAAAGGAAAGAGGAGAGTTTAAGCGTAAATAAGGAAGAAGTTATCAACAAGGAAAGGAGAAGCGACAGTATTCTTTTAAGGAAAAGAAAAGCAGAGGAGGAAAGGAACAGAACAAGTTAAGTAGACGGATTTTGCATTTTTTTTTTCCTATTTTAAGTTTATGACTGAAGTGGGTGTGTATTGACGAAGATAGATGACACTTAGTTTTACCTTGCAGTCATTGTTGTACATCTAAGTTGTTCTCTTTTTCTTTAAAACAAAAAGCAAAATATTTTAGAGCAGTTTTCTTCTTACAAAAAAATAAGGGAGAAATAAGAATTCCATTTAAATTGTTTATTTTATTTGCTTATTTTATGAATAAATTTTAAGTGTTTATGAATTCGCCGTTTTGATTTTTCTCCGCCGGCAACTTAACGAGTTCGTAGACTCTCAAACTACGTGGCGCCCAAAACAAAACAACCCATACCTTTCTCCACTCGAGCTAGTGCATCTTTATGCTCTTATAGGTGAGAGCATAACAAATCCCTTACCTACAAATGACATGTTTTGGTGCAAATTCTGGGCCCTGTAGCCGTCAGAGTTCAGAGACCAAAATTTCGATATTTTCTGATAGCGCCAATCGATTCAGAATGGTTGATTCATACCCCTTAGAAACCCCGAAGGGGCAAATTAGGCCCGGGAACGCGTTGTATGCGAAAAAAACGCGTTTAAAGTTTGAGCCTATTTGAAGTAGTACCTGAACTGCAATTTTGCCCTATATCAACATAATTCATTTTCAGGCACCTAGTTAATCCTTTACCTACAAATGACATGTTTTGGTGCAAATTCTGGGCCCTGTAGCCGTCAGAGTTCAGAGACCAAAATTTCGATATTTTCTGATAGCGCCAATCGATTCAGAATGGTTGATTCATACCCCTTAGAAACCCCGAAGGGGCAAATAAGGCCCGGGAACGCGTTGTTTGCGAGAAAAACGCGACTAAAGTTTCAGCCTATTTGAAGTAGTACCTGAACTGCAATTTTGCCCTATATCAACATAATTCATTTTCAGGCATTTAGTTAATCCCTTACCTACAAATGACATGTTTTGGTGCAAATTCTGGGCACTGTATCCGTCAGAGTTCAGAGACCAAAATTTCGATATTTTCTGATAGCACCAATCGATTCAGCGCCAATCGATTTAGAATGGTTGATTCATATCCCTAAGAAACCCCGTAAGGGGCAAATAAGGCCCGGGAACGCGTTGTTTGCGAGAAAAACGCGATTAAAGTTTCAGCCTATTTGAAGTAGTACCTGAACTGCAATTTTGCCCTATATCAACATAATTCATTTTCAGGCATTTAGTTAATCCCTTACCTACAAATGACATGTTTTGGTGCAAATTCTGGGCACTGTATCCGTCAGAGTTCAGAGACCAAAATTTCGATATTTTCTGATAGCACCAATCGATTCAGCGCCAATCGATTTAGAATGGTTGATTCATATCCCTAAGAAACCCCGTAAGGGGCAAATAAGGCCCGGGAACGCGTTGTTTGCGAGAAAAACGCGATTAAAGTTTCAGCCTATTTGAAGTAGTACCTGAACTGCAATTTTGCCTTATATCAGCATAATTTATTTTCAGGCACTTAGTTAATCCCTTACCTACAAATGACTTGTTTTGGTGCAAATTCTGGGCCCTGTAGCCGTCAGAGTTCAGAGACCAAAATTTCGATATTTTCTGATATTGCCAATCGATTCAGAATGGTTGATTCATACCCATTAGAAACCCCGAAGGGGCAAATAAGGCCCGGGAACGCGTTGTTTTCGAGAAAAACGCGATTAAAGTTTCAGCCTATTTGAAGTAGTACCTGAACTGCAATTTTGCCTTATATCAGCATAATTTATTTTCAGGCACTTAGTTAATCCCTTACCTACAAATGACTTGTTTTGGTGCAAGTTCTGGGCCCTGTAGCCGTCAGAGTTCAGAGACCAAAATTTCGATATTTTCTGATAGCGCCAATCGATTCAGAATGGTTGATTCATACCCATTAGAAACCCCGAAGGGGCAAATAAGGCTCGGGAACGCGTTGTTTGCGAGAAAAACGCGATTAAACTTTCAGCCTATTTGAAGTAGTACCTGAACTGCAATTTTGCCCTATATCAGCATAATTTATTTTCAGGCACTTAGTTAATCCCTTACCTACAAATGACTTGTTTTGGTGCAAATTCTGGGCCCTGTAGCCGTCAGAGTTCAGAGACCAAAATTTCGATATTTTCTGATAGCGCCAATCGATTCAGAATGGTTTATTCATACCCATTAGAAACCCCGAAGGGGCAAATAAGGCTCGGGAACGCGTTGTTTGCGAGAAAAACGCGATTAAACTTTCAGCCTATTTGAAGTAGTACCTGAACTGCAATTTTGCCCTATATCAGCATAATTTATTTTCAGGCACTTAGTTAATCCCTTACCTACAAATGACTTGTTTTGGTGCAAATTCTGGGCCCTGTAGCCGTCAGAGTTCAGAGACCAAAATTTCGATATTTTCTGATAGCGCCAATCGATTCAGAATGGTTTATTCATACCCATTAGAAACCCCGAAGGGGCAAATAAGGCTCGGGAACGCGTTGTTTGCGAGAAAAACGCGATTAAACTTTCAGCCTATTTGAAGTAGTACCTGAACTGCAATTTTGCCGTATATCAGCATAATTTATTTTCAGGCACTTAGTTAATCCTTTACCTACAAATGACTTGTTTTGGTGCAAATTCTGGGCCCTGTAGCCGTCAGAGTTCAGAGACCAAAATTTCGATATTTTTTGATAGCGCCAATCGATTCAGAATGGTTGATTCATACCCATTAGAAACTCCGAAGGGGCAAATAAGGTCCGGGAACGCGTTGTTTGCGAGAAAAACGCGATTAAAGTTTCAGCCTATTTGAAATAGTACCTGAACTGCAATTTTGCCCTATATCAGCATAATTTATTTTCAGGCACTTAGTTAATCCTTTACCTACAAATGACTTGTTTTGGTGCAAATTCTGGGCCCTGTAGCCGTCAGAGTTCAGAGACCAAAATTTCGATATTTTCTGATAGCGCCAATCGATTCAGAATGGTTGATTCATACCCATTAGAAACCCCGAAGGGGCAAATAAGGTCCGGGAACGCGTTGTTTGCGAGAAAAACGCGATTAAAGTTTCAGCCTATTTGAAATAGTACCTGAACTGCAATTTTGCCCTATATCAGCATAATTTATTTTCAGGCACTTAGTTAATCCCTTACCTACAAATGACTTGTTTTGGTGCAAATTCGGGGCCCTGTAGCCGTCAGAGTTCAAAGACCAAAATTTCGATATTTTCTGATAGCGCCAATAGATTCAGAATGGTTGATTCATACCCCTTAGAAACCCCGAAGGGGCAAATAAGGCCCGGGAACGCGTTGTTTGCGAGAAAACGCAATTAAAATTTCAGCCGAAAGGGAAATCCCTTTCGAGAGAAAGATATAGATGTGCACTTGCCGGTATTAAGAGGAAGGACATTAATGGAACACCAATTCTGAAAGAGTTCCAAGTCAGAATTGAAAAGTAGGCAATCGGCATTGTCTGACAAAGCGCAAAATATCTTCGCGTCGTCAGCGTAACATAGAATATTTGAGTGAGCCGGAAATGTGGTTACATCATTGATGTAAATTATGAATAACAATGGCCCGAGGTGGGGCACTGCGATGTCCCAGAGGTATTGAAAATAACATCAGACAGAGCTCCACGAAAAGAAACCCACTGAGTGCGATCAGATAAGTACGCCTGAATTCAATTTACAAAAACCCGCGGAAACCCTAGAAAGAGAAGAAAGTGTTTTAGAACAAAAATTCAATGATTTATTCTGTCGAATGCTTTGTTGAGATCAGGAAAAATACGGTCAACTTGCCTACCACCTTTAATTGCAAAATTGAAAAATTCTAATACAATAAATTCAGGGTAGTTGATTTACCCCTTATGAGCCATGTTGGAAGGGCTGCATGGATGGACTGCGCACCACTGTAAAGAACATCGCAAAAAAAATATGTAATACGGCAAGGATTCACAATTGGTCTGTAGTTCAAAATCTCATATTTATCACCTTTTTTGTGAAAAGTAATAATTAAGGCGACCTTCTAAGCTTTCGGGAAAACCACAACGAGTTCACAGAATAAATAACACAGTCTAGAAGAAAGTGAAAAACCATATCTTTTCACGAATAATGCGGAGATACCTACCTTCAGGACTTTTTGAAAAATCATCCAAGGTAGAAATTTTCTGCAAAATCCAAATTTCCGAATAAGTCGGTGGAAGCCTCTTCAAATGGGTAAAATCCTTAAAGCTAATATCACAGGTGTCGTGCCAGACTACAGTGCATGTTACAATATATACTGAAATAATGCACCCTTTCGCTCTATTTTTATGCCAACTAATCGATTTTGAAGAAAATATTCAACTAGAAGATGAAAATTGTTTTTCTTTTGTTGTCTACTGACATATAAACAGAATATTTACCCACAAAAAATTCGGGGACACTTGGGCACCAACAGCTCCAAATGTAAACAATTACATTTTATTGTTGGTATGATCAAGTCGGTGAATCGATAGCTGAAGGAGTGCCAAAATCAAGCCCGCCGCTGACTATTGATGCATTTATTTCTTCATTTTAAATCAACGGAACGCACCTAAAGTGTTTCTCTATTGTTTCTTTATTCTATTCCTAGCAGTGTTCCGTTTTTTATTATTAGCGCCGGTATATTCAAAACTCGTTTTTCGAACAATAGTACTACCCAAACGCAAAAAGATTCGTCTATCCAAGATTTTAGTTCGAAAATAAAAATAAATTTTTAATAATAAAGTCTATTAGCAAAGTTATATAGAAATACTTGTGGCAATTATATTTCAGGATATAAGGAATTCTAACAGAACTCGCGCAATCAAAACAGGACTACAGGTTCTTTCAATAATTCGACTTTTTTAATGGCATCAACCTGCAAAAATCTTCGTCTATCATAAAACTTGCAGCAAAAAGGTTCGTATACCTTGTACAAATTACAATTTTGGAGCAACATTTTTTTTTAAAGAAACTACGAACAATCGAGTAACAGTTTGAATGTTTTAAAATCGTAGTGTGAGTACATTTTGCTTACCATAGTGCATTTTGTTGTACGTTATTTAAAGGCAGATGCGCACAGAAGAGGGAAGTTCAAATTTTTAAAAATAAAATACTACCAAATGTAATAAAATTAATTTGAAAATAAATTTAAATTGCAAAATATGAAAAACAACAATTAAATAACATGTTAATTTATTAATATGTATACTTTATAAAAATCTATCAAATGTTTCAACATAATTCACTAGAAAAGAAACGAAATCCGAATTCTATTCATTGAGAAATAAGCCTGCTAAACATTAAGGGGGTCCTCTACTCTTGAGGCTTGAAATTGCGCGGTTTTTTGGGGAATAAATTGCGAAGGATCTACTGAATACATTTTAAAATTTCTTTTTTATTTCGAAGATACATTTACTTTTGAAGATGAAAAAAAATACTCGCGACCTTGAAACGTCATTGATGACATTGATGTTGAAACTGCATGGGTCCCGCTTAAGCAAAGTTGTGGCCAACTGTATTCTGAAAATTGATATACGTTGGCTATGTTTTTCCGAGACAGATTTTTTTAATTTTGCAATTTGTAAAAGTTATGCAACAATTTGTAAAAATTTCCAATTTTTACGTCATTTTTGACCTATTAGAGGCTATAAAAATGGAACAAAATAAAATTTTGCAAATTGTACTCGGGAAAACATAGCGGTATGTTTTCTGAAGAATTGAAAAAAAAAATTATTGCAATCGGACCAATACTTTTATTAGAAGTCTTACTCGGCAGCTAAAAAAACACTACTTTCGGAAAAACGCGTTTAATGATAAATTACGGTGTATACCATGATTGTAGTAACTTACGAGTTAATCTGCTATACCGGGGCCGTAGAGTTCTCCTTCCTCATCACGTTGATGTTTTTGGTTGTCCACATTCTTCTCAAGAACGGACCGGTAAATTCTTTAGACAATGATTTTTAACTGGACAAGCGCCGTCGTGGCGCGCCGCGCTTAGTTTCTCGGAAACGGCCGGAGACGGGTACCTTTCTGTTCCCAAAAACATGCAAAGGAATGTGATTTTTAACCGACTTCCCAAAAACACTTCTAAGTTCGTCGCGTATTTTTTTTTATGTCTGACCGGGCATAACTTCGTAACGCGTCGACCGATTTTGATGATTCTTTCTTTGTTCGGTAGAGTACCATGTCAAAAAAAATTTTTGGTAGGGTGGGGGTGGGGGGTGGGGGTGAAACCTAACTTTGTAACGCGTGGTCCGATTTGGATGGTTCTTCTTTTGTTGTACAGAGTATGATCCCCCATTGCTAATAGGAGAAAAAAATTTGGCCTAGGGTGGGGGAGGGGGGAGGGGTTGTCTAACTTCGTAACGCGTGGACCGATTTGGATAATTCTTTTTCTATTGGGTAGAATATGATGCTACGAGAAAACAAATGTTGCTGGTGGTGGGGGGGGGGGGGGAGGAGGTGGAACCTAACTTTTTAACACGTGGACCGATTTGGATGGTTCTTTTGCTGTTGTATAGAGTGTGATCCCCCATTGCTAATAGAAGAATAATTTAGTCCTATGGTGGTGGTGGGGGAGGGGCAGGGGTAGTAACTTCGTAATGCGTGGACCGATTTCGATGATTCCTTTTCTGTTCAGTAGAGAATGTTCCTTGATTGATACCATGAGAAAAAAAGTTTAGTGGAATGGGGGTGGGGTAGGGGGTTATAACTAACTTTTAACGCGTGAACCGATTTGGATGGTTCTTTTCATTGTATAGAGTCGAAGACACTAAAAAGCGAAAAATAAAATAGTTTTTAAAAAAAAGTTGAACCGACTTCACAAAAAGCGCTAAAAAGCATAAAATAATTTTTAATTTTATATCTATTACGACATTTTGCAGTCGGTGCAAATTAAACAAATAAAAAACTACAGTACCACAATTGAAAATAATACATCACACTACCTGAACGTTTCAGCTTACGGGATCATAAGAAATGACGATTAAATACTTTTGTTGTAGTTGTTTGGTTTGTTTGATTTGCACCGACTTCAAAATGTCGTAATAATGCTTTATGCTTTTTAGCGCTTTTTGTGAAGTCGGTTCAACTTTTTTTTTAAAAACTATTTTATTTATAAGTCGACTTATAGCTTCTATGGGAAGGAATCCCCGTTCCAATCCTTAAAATTTTTGTTTTGTCAACAGTTGTAAAGGAAAGAAAGTGAATAGTGTTAAAATCAAATAAAACACAGCAGATGAAAAATACTTACAAATCGTTTTTGATTCGTTTTTGAATACAATTAATGCCATTCTACATCCAAAAGTTCGACTTAGTCGTCGGCTTTCACTACGTGTTAAATGAATTGTTCTTCTACATCCCGGCTTGGTCGTAGGCGTGGGCGTCGGCGGGGGCGTTAGTTCCAGCTGCCTCAGTTCAAGTGCGAATAGAATTAAGGCCAAAAGTTCGACTTAGTCCCGGCTTGGTCGTGGGCGTCGGCGTCAGCGTTAGCGTTAGCGTCGGCGTCAGCGTCGGCGTCAGCGTTAGTGTCGGCGTCAGCGTCGGCGTCAGCGTTAGTGTCAGCGTCAGCGTTAGCGTCAGCGTCAGCGTCGGCGGGGGCATAGAATTACATCCAAAAGTTCGACTTAGTCGTCGGCTTTGACTACGTGTTAAATGGCTTGGTCGTGGGCGTCGGCGTCAGCGTTAGCGTCGGCGTCAGCGTTAGTGTCAGCGTCAGCGTTAGCGTCAACGTCAGCGTCAGCGTTAGCGGCAGCGTCAGCGTCGGCGTCAGCGTCAGCGTCGGCGTCGGCGTCGGCGTCAGCGTCAGCGTCGGCGTCAGCGTCGGCGTCAGCGTCGGAGGGGGCGTCAGTTTATGTGCAAATAGAATTACATCCAAAAGTTCGCAAGTCATCGCACGTCGGAAGTCATCGCACGTCATCGCACGTCGCAAGTCATCGCACGTCATCGCACGTCATCGCATGTCGCAAGTCATCGCAAGTCATCGCACGTCGCAAGTCATCGCACGTCATCGCACGTCGCAAGTCATCGCAAGTCATCGCACGTCGCAAGTCATCGCAAGTCATCGCACGTCGCAAGTCATCGCATGTCATCGCACGTCGCAAGTCATCGCACGTCATCGCACGTCGCAAGTCATCGCACGTCATCGCACGTCATCGCATGTCGCATGTCATCGCACGTCATCGCATGTCATCGCAAGTCATCGCACGTCGGAAGTCATCGCACGTCATCGCACGTCGCAAGCCATCGCAAGTCATCGCAAGTCTGTAGATTGGTAAAAATGTTTACTTACGCAAATTTATGTTATAAATGTTTTGATTTGAATGATAATAAAGTTAGTTACAGATATTCAGTGAAGCAAGCCTTTTATTTTCTCTTGGTGAGGCTGCCAAGAGCATTGTATATTGTAACTAGTGCACAGGTTTTGTACTTGCGCACAATTCAACATTGCATATGTTTGTACCTGGGCAACAATTAAACAGGCGGTGAATAAAACAATTCATCGCAATACAAAAACATACCGTTTTGTTACGTTTACCTCAACGACATATTAATAGCTTCTAAATCTGATATTGAACACCTAGACCAGGGGTGGGGAACCTGCGGCCTTTTGAAATATTCTTTGCGGCCTTTTCACATAGTTTGTATTTTATTATAAATTACAATTGAAATTCTTTTTGTGAAAATTTTAAAGGATGAAACAGAACAGAGACAGAGGCAGTGGCAGTGGCAGCGCTGACTCGTCGTCTCAAAAGGCTGAAACAGAACTGAGGCAGTGTCAGTGGCAGTGGCAGCTCAAATCTGTCAATCTTGGCAGTGCAAGGATTGTCAAACAGATCAGGAAGCAGCACAGCGGCAGTGGCAGCTCTTTTGAAGTTTAACTGACATTTAAACATTTCTCGAAAATTGCGTAGTGAAGGTTAATTTTTAATATAAAATTTAAATACGCGAATTTATAAACATTTTTTGAGCTAATGGCGATTTATTTAGTGTGTTGTCAATTTTTTTAATTTTATTACATTGGTTAACCGGAAATTCTTCTTCTTATTCACTTAATTCAGTTGGTTGCACTGAGTCAGCGGCAGCTCATTTAGATTTTGAGACGACGAGTCAGCGCTGCCACTGCCACTGCGCTGCGCTTGTTCTGTATCGCATCATATAAAATTCGTGTGCCCCAATTTTTTAGCTGCCACTGCCACTGCCTTTGTTCTGTTTCAGCAAAGAAAAAAAAACAAAAACGGGCTACATGCTACTCCAAAAGTAACGCGTGTCATTCTATATGTGGGACGTGATGGCATACTTCAGTGTCGCTCAACCTTTGATCGAACCAGTAAAATCTGTGAACATCTCTATCTTTTGGATTCAGAGAAATTTGATGAAAAGCCTTTTCCACATCTGCTACGATTCCAAATTTTCCCATACGAAAATTTAGCATTATAGCTAACACTTCCGGTAAGAGATTAGGGCCAGGAGATACAAGTTGATTTAATGAGAAGTTATTACCTGACTTCGCCGGTGCGTCGAAAACAATTCGTGTTCTTGATGTTTCCTTGTCCTCTCGGTATACTGGTCGATGAGCCATATAATATACCCTTTGGTCAGGCTCATAATTTTCTGTGCAACGTTCTGCTATGCCAGAAGAGATAAGATTCCACATCTCGTTGTCATAATCGCGTAGCTTTGATTGATCCTTGCGTAAATTGTTAATTAATTTTACATACCTTAAAGCTGCACCATCCTTATAGCTGTCAATATAGCAATTTGGATCTCTCCACAGCAAAGATGCAACGTAGCGTTGCCCCTGGCGAGAAATATAGTCTGCTGCACGTACCTCGGAGTTTGTTTTGTTGTTAGGTGAAGTAATACCAATTGCTTCAAGACTCCAAAATTGTTCAATATTTGGGACATTTTCATCTTCTTGTAGTGATTGCAGATGAAGGGTTATAGCTGAGAGAGTCAAGTTTTCTTCGTTACTCGGGATCGCCGGTCCATGCACCGTCCAACCAAAAATAGTATTAACTGCAACTAAACTCTCACTTAATCTTTTAGTTTGTTCTAATACCACCTTCCAATAAATATCTGACCCTATTAACAATCCGATGTCCGTATGAGTCGACACATTGACAAGTATCCGCTAACGCTAACCCAGATATTCCACTGTCATTTACAGCAGGCCTTATTAAAATATTTGGGCATATTTCTGGCACTACTACTGCTAAAACATAAATATAACGGTCCTCGTACTGGCTCTTTAACATCACTTTGACGCGACTGAAAGTCTTTAGCGGCACTCGCCTTGTGCTTCCAAAGAGAACAATTTGCATATCAACACTATCATATGGATCCAGCTTCAATTTATCAACTACACTTTATTTCATATATGTTCTCTGTGATCCGCCATCTAGCACTACACGCACAAATATTGAGTTGCTATGACAAAAGTTTAAACCAGACACGATCACACATGCTGTCTGCAAATAAACATGAGGAGTACGCTGCAAAATAGGCGAGCACAAGCTGGTCGTTAGATTACATCTGAAACAACGACGAGTACATCTGAAACAACGTCCTTCTCTTTTAAGCAGTTCTTTTCGAGCGAACACTGATTGAGGAGAATTGCAACGATCCGAAAAATGGGAACTCGAGTGACAAAAGCAACATTGTACGGCCTTAGTATTATTTGACGGCGTTAATAATCCAGCAGAAGTTCTGTATGTTTTGCTGCATTCAGGATAAACACTTGAACGTTTAGCATGATTTGGTCCCACTTTTTCTAACGACTCTATTTCTCTCTTCAGAAATTTTAAAATGTCTCTTACATTTTTATCCCCAAAAATGCTCGCAGAGCTATCATCATCTATGAGCGATGAAGATTCCGCTTCTGCGTTCACTGTCACAGTCGATTGCTTACTTATCTCTGCAGATTCTCCATAACTGCGGTGAAACTCCATAGCTAGCTCGCGTGGTAAGCTCTTTAGCAGTAAACTCTTTAGCATCACAGAATACTGATTAGTGGGTACACCAAGAGAAGTAAGAGAACGAATATTTGTCGTAGTGGAGGTGTAAAGTTTTCGAAGTGAGATTACATCGTTTCCCTGAAGTACGCGCGGAAGAGACATCAATTGCTGCATGGCGTTATCTATTAATTTCTCTTTGTTACCGAATTCCTCCAAGAGCATAGCGATTGCAGCATCATAATTTGCGTTAGATGGTATGAAACCAGCGATTGATTCCGCTGCCTTTCCTTTTAGTTGCCCCTGTAAATAATTAAATTTGTCAGCTCCGGTTAAATCTTTTCGTTCGTGTACTGCGCTGCGAAATCTCTCCCAGAATAATATCCAGTCTTTGTATTCCCCTGAAAATGTCTTTAGTTCCAATCTTGGTAGCTTAGCGGAGTTCGTCATGGTGTGTGGCGCAGTCGTGGTGGTAGTGAATATACCGTTTTGGAGTCCTCGAGCTTTCGAAAGCCGTTGCTGTAGACGACAGATGGCTCCAACTGCCTTGTCTTCGTATTCCGTTATGGTCTCCATTTCCTTCATTGCGTCTTCATCCTTAATTGTAGGACGTAACTCTGAATTTGCTCTATTTAAACCGTCCCTAGCAGCGTTTAAACGTTCCAAATATGTGCTTAATTCCTCCTCTATTACATCGAAATTTTCCCTATTTTCTTCAACTACCTTAGATGCTGATGATATTAAATATTCGTTAGCGCTATTCACGAGTTTGGTGACTTGACCGCGGTACACAGCACGCGCCGCTACTTCCAATTTTAAAGGGGCCGTTTTGAATTTTATCGCTATAATAATATAATAATACCGACTACAATAATCGTTTTCCGACCGTCCCGGGATTCGGCACCAGATTTGGATATTTAAAATGAAAAGTCGGCGTTAATAATATTTTAATATAATATTTATTCGGCTCAATACAAAATAACCCGTACACGTCGAAGCTTAATGGCAAACTGAACTATTTCAAAGTTATTAAAGAGATATACAGTTATAACTATAAACTTTAAGAGCAGAGAATACTTAATATTATTTCAGTAAAGAGAATATTTTAACAAACATTTTCAACAGATATACTGCAAAATTGCAGTTCAGGTACTACTTCAAATAGGCTGAAACTTTAATCGCGTTTTTCTCGCAAACAACGCGTTCCCGGGCCTTATTTGCCCCTTCGGGGTTTCTAAGGGGTATGAATCAACCATTCTGAATCGATTGGCGCTATCAGAAAATATCGAAATTTTGGTCTCTGAACTCGGACGGCTACAGGGCCCAGAATTTGCACCAAAACAAGTCGTAGGTAAGGGATTAACTAAGTACCTGAAAATAAATTATGCTGATATACGGCAAAATTGCAGTTCAGGTACTACTTCAAATAGGCTGAAACTTTAATCGCGTTTTTCTCGCAAACAACGCGTTCCCGGGCCTTATTTGCCCCTTCGGGGTTTCTAAGGGGTATGAATCAACCATTCTGAATCGATTGGCGCTATCAGAAAATATCGAAATTTTGGTCTCTGAACTCGGACGGCTACAGGACCCAGAATTTGCACCAAAACAAGTCATTTGTAGGTAAGGGATTAACTAAGTACCTGAAAATAAATTATGCTGATATACGGCACAATTGCAGTTCAGGTACTACTTCAAATAGGCAGAAACTTTAATCGCGTTTTTCTCGCAAACAACGCGTTCCCGGGCCTTATTTGCCCCTTCGGGGTTTCTAAGGGGTATGAATCAACCATTCTGAATCGATTGGCGCTATCAGAAAATATCGAAATTTTGGTCTCTGAACTCTGACGGCTACAGGGCCCAGAATTTGCACCAAAACAAGTCATTTGTAGGTAAGGGATTAACTAAGTACCTGAAAATAAATTATGCTGATATACGGCAAAATTGCAGTTCAGGTACTACTTCAAATAGGCTGAAACTTTAATCGCGTTTTTCTCGCAAACAACGCGTTCCCGGGCCTTATTTGCCCCTTCGGGGTTTCTAAGGGGTATGAATCAACCATTCTGAATCGATTGGCGCTATCAAAAAATATCGAAATTTTGGTCTCTGAACTCGGACGGCTACAGGGCCCAGAATTTGCACCAAAACAAGTCATTTGTAGGTAAGGGATTAACTAAGTACCTGAAAATAAATTATGCTGATATACTGCAAAATTGCAGTTCAGGTACTACTTCAAATAGGCTGAAACTTTAATCGCGTTTTTCTCGCAAACAACGCGTTCCCGGGCCTTATTTGCCCCTTCGGGGTTTCTAAGGGGTATGAATCAACCATTCTGAATCGATTGGCGCTATCAGAAAATATCGAAATTTTCGTCTCTGAACTCTGACGGCTACAGGACCCAGAATTTGCACCAAAACAAGTCATTTGTAGGTAAGGGATTAACTAAGTACCTGAAAATAAATTATGCTGATATACGGCACAATTGCAGTTCAGGTACTACTTCAAATAGGCAGAAACTTTAATCGCGTTTTTCTCGCAAACAACGCGTTCCCGGGCCTTATTTGCCCCTTCGGGGTTTCTAAGGGGTATGGATCAACCATTCTGAATCGATTGGCGCTATCAGAAAATATCGAAATTTTCGTCTCTGAACTCTGACGGCTACAGGACCCAGAATTTGCACCAAAACAAGTCGTAGGTAAGGGATTAACTAAGTACCTGAAAATAAATTATGCTGATATACGGCAAAATTGCAGTTCAGGTACTACTTCAAATAGGCTGAAACTTTAATCGCGTTTTTCTCGCAAACAACGCGTTCCCGGGCCTTATTTGCCCCTTCGGGGTTTCTAAGGGGTATGAATCAACCATTCTGAATCGATTGGCGCTATCAAAAAATATCGAAATTTTGGTCTCTGAACTCGGACGGCTACAGGGCCCAGAATTTGCACCAAAACAAGTCATTTGTAGGTAAGGGATTAACTAAGTACCTGAAAATAAATTATGCTGATATACTGCAAAATTGCAGTTCAGGTACTACTTCAAATAGGCTGAAACTTTAATCGCGTTTTTCTCGCAAACAACGCGTTCCCGGGCCTTATTTGCCCCTTCGGGGTTTCTAAGGGGTATGAATCAACCATTCTGAATCGATTGGCGCTATCAGAAAATATCGAAATTTTCGTCTCTGAACTCTGACGGCTACAGGACCCAGAATTTGCACCAAAACAAGTCATTTGTAGGTAAGGGATTAACTAAGTACCTGAAAATAAATTATGCTGATATACGGCACAATTGCAGTTCAGGTACTACTTCAAATAGGCAGAAACTTTAATCGCGTTTTTCTCGCAAACAACGCGTTCCCGGGCCTTATTTGCCCCTTCGGGGTTTCTAAGGGGTATGAATCAACCATTCTGAATCGATTGGCGCTATCAGAAAATATCGAAATTTTCGTCTCTGAACTCTGACGGCTACAGGACCCAGAATTTGCACCAAAACAAGTCATTTGTAGGTAAGGGATTAACTAAGTACCTGAAAATAAATTATGCTGATATACGGCAAAATTGCAGTTCAGGTACTACTTCAAATAGGCAGAAACTTTAATCGCGTTTTTCTCGCAAACAACGCGTTCCCGGGCCTTATTTGCCCCTTCGGGGTTTCTAAGGGGTATGAATCAACCATTCTGAATCGATTGGCGCTATCAGAAAATATCGAAATTTTGGTCTCTGAAATCTGACGGCTACAGGATCCAGAATTTGCACCAAACAAGTCATTTGTAGGTAAGGGATTAACTAAGTACCTGAAAATAAATTATGCTGATAAACAGCAAAATTGCAGTTCAGGTATTACTTCAAATAGGCAGAAACTTTAATCGCGTTTTCTCGCAAACAACGCGTTCCCGGGCCTTATTTGCCCCTTCGGGGTATCTAAGGGGTATGAATCAACCATTCTGAATCGATTGGCGCTATCAGAAAATATCGAAATTTTGGTCTCTGAACTCGGACGGCTACAGGACCCAGAATTTGCACCAAAACAAGTCATTTGTTGGTAAGGGATTAACTAAGTACCTGAAAATAAATTATGCTGATATACGGCAAAATTGCAGTTCAGGTACTACTTCAAATAGGCTGAAACTTTAATCGCGTTTTTCTCGCAAACAACGCGTTCCCGGGCCTTATTTGCCCCTTCGGGGTTTCTAAGGGGTATGAATCAACCATTCTGAATCGATTGGCGCTATCAGAAAATATCGAAATTTTGGTCTCTGAACTCGGACGGCTACAGGGCCCAGAATTTGCACCAAAACAAGTCATTTGTAGGTAAGGGATTAACTAAGTACCTGAAAATAAATTATGCTGATTTACGGCAAAATTGCAGTTCAGGAACTACTTCAAATAGGCTGAAACTTTAATCGCGTTTTTCTCGCAAACAACGCGTTCCCGGGCCCTATTTACCCCTTCGGGGTTTCTAAGGGGTATGAATCAACCATTCTGAATCGATTGGCGCTATCAAAAAATATCGAAATTTTGGTCTCTGAACTCTGCCGGCTACAGGACCCAGAATTTGCACCAAAACAAGTCATTTGTAGGTAAGGGATTAACTAAGTACCTGAAAATAAATTATGCTGATTTACGGCAAAATTGCAGTTCAGGTACTACTTCAAATAGGCAGAAACTTTAATCGCGTTTTTCTCGCAAACAACGCGTTCCCGGGCCTTATTTGCCCCTTCGGGGTTTCTAAGGGGTATGAATCAACCATTCTGAATCGATTGGCGCTATCAGAAAATATCGAAATTTTGGTCTCTGAACTCTGACGGCTGCTACAGGACCCAGAATTTGCACCGAAACAAGTCATTTGTAGGTAAGGGATTAACTAAGTACCTGAAAATAAATTATGCTGATTTACGGCAAAATTGCAGTTCAGGTACTACTTCAAATAGGCAGAAACTTTAATCGCGTTTTTCTCGCAAACAACGCGTTCCCGGGCCTTATTTGCCCCTTCGGGGTTTCTAAGGGGTATGAATCAACCATTCTGAATCGATTGGCGCTATCAGAAAATATCGAAATTTTGGTCTCTGAACTCTGACGGCTACAGGATCCAGAATTTGCACCAAACAAGTCATTTGTAGGTAAGGGATTAACTAAGTACCTGAAAATAAATTATGCTGATAAACAGCAAAATTGCAGTTCAGGTATTACTTCAAATAGGCAGAAACTTTAATCGCGTTTTCTCGCAAACAACGCGTTCCCGGGCCTTATTTGCCCCTTCGGGGTATCTAAGGGGTATGAATCAACCATTCTGAATCGATTGGCGCTATCAGAAAATATCGAAATTTTGGTCTCTGAACTCTGACGGCTACAGGACCCAGAATTTGCACCAAAACAAGTCATTTGTAGGTAAGGGATTAACTAAGTACCTGAAAATAAATTATGCTGATATACTGCAATATTGCAGTTCAGGTACTACTTCAAATAGGCTGAAACTTTAATCGCGTTTTTCTCGCAAACAAAGCGTTCCCGGGCCTTATTTGCCCCTTCGGGGTTTCTAAGGGGTATGAATCAACCATTCTGAATCGATTGGCGCGATCAGAAAATATCGAAATTTTGGTCTCTGAACTCGGACGGTTACAGGGCCCAGAATTTGCACCAAAACAAGTCATTTGTAGGTAAGGGATTAACTAAGTACCTGAAAATAAATTATGCTGATTTACGGCAAAATTGCAGTTCAGGAACTACTTAAAATAGGCTGAAACTTTAATCGCGTTTTTCTCGCAAACAACGCGTTCCCGGGCCCTATTTACCCCTTCGGGGTTTCTAAGGGGTATGAATCAACCATTCTGGCGCTATCAAAAAATATCGAAATTTTGGTCTCTGAACTCTGACGGCTACAGGACCCAGAATTTGCACCAAAACAAGTCATTTGTAGGTAAGGGATTAACTAAGTACCTGAAAATAAATTATGCTGATTTACGGCAAAATTGCAGTTCAGGTACTACTTCAAATAGGCTGAAACTTTAATCGCATTTTTCTCGCAAACAACGAATTCCCGGGCCTTATTTGCCCCTTCGGGGTTTCTAAGGGGTATGAATCAACCATTCTGAATCGATTGGCGCTATCAGAAAATATCGAACTTTTGGGCTCTGAACTCGGACGGCTACAGGGCCCAGAATTTGCACCAAAACAAGTCATTTGTAGGTAAGGGATTAACTAAGTACCTGAAAATAAATTATGCTGATTTACGGCAAAATTGCAGTTCAGGTACTACTTCAAATAGGCTGAAACTTTAATCGCGTTTTTCTCGCAAACAACGCGTTCCCGGGCCTTATTTGCCCCTTCGGGGTTTCTAAGGGGTATCAATCAACCATTCTGAATCGATTGGCGCTATCAGAAAATATCGAAATTTTGGTCTCTGAACTCTGACGGCTACAGGACCCAGAATTTGCACCAAAACAAGTCATTTGTAGGTAAGGGATTAACTAAGTACCTGAAAATAAATTATGCTGATATACGGCAAAATTGCAGTTCAGGTACTACTTCAAATAGGCAGAAACTTTAATCGCGTTTTTCTCGCAAACAACGCGTTCCCGGGCCTTATTTGCCCCTTCGGGGTTCTAAGGGGTATGAATCAACCATTCTGAATCGATTGGCGCTATCAGAAAATATCGAAATTTTGGTCTCTGAACTCTGACGGCTACAGGATCCAGAATTTGCACCAAACAAGTCATTTGTAGGTAAGGGATTAACTAAGTAACTGAAAATAAATTATGCTGATATACGGCAAAATTGCAGTTCAGGTACTACTTCAAATAGGCTGAAACTTTAATCGCGTTTTTCTCGCAAACAACGCGTTCCCGGGCCTTATTTGCCCCGTCGGGGTTTCTAAGGGGTATGAATCAACCATTCTGAATCGATTGGCGCGATCAGAAAATATCGAAATTTTGGTCTCTGAACTCGGACGGTGACAGGGCCCAGAATTTGCACCAAAACAAGTCATTTGTAGGTAAGGGATTAACTAAGTACCTGAAAATAAATTATGCTGATTTACGGCAAAATTGCAGTTCAGGTACTACTTCAAATAGGCTGAAACTTTAATCGCGTTTTTCTCGCAAACAACGCGTTCCCGGGCCTTATTTGCCCCGTCGGGGTTTCTAAGGGGTATGAATCAACCATTCTGAATCGATTGGCGCGATCAGAAAATATCGAAATTTTGGTCTCTGAACTCGGACGGTTACAGGGCCCAGAATTTGCACCAAAACAAGTCATTTGTAGGTAAGGGATTAACTAAGTACCTGAAAATAAATTATGCTGATATACGGCAAAATTGCAGTTCAGGTACTACTTCAAATAGGCTGAAACTTTAATCGCGTTTTTCTCGCAAACAACGCGTTCCCGGGCCTTATTTGCCCCGTCGGGGTTTCTAAGGGGTATGAATCAACCATTCTGAATCGATTGGCGCGATCAGAAAATATCGAAATTTTGGTCTCTGAACTCGGACGGTTACAGGGCCCAGAATTTGCACCAAAACAAGTCATTTGTAGGTAAGGGATTAACTAAGTACCTGAAAATAAATTATGCTGATTTACGGCAAAATTGCAGTTCAGGTACTACTTCAAATAGGCTGAAACTTTAATCGCGTTTTTCTCGCAAACAACGCGTTCCCGGGCCTTATTTGCCCCGTCGGGGTTTCTAAGGGGTATGAATCAACCATTCTGAATCGATTGGCGCGATCATAAAATATCGAAATTTTGGTCTCTGAACTCGGACGGTTACAGGGCCCAGAATTTGCACCAAAACAAGTCATTTGTAGGTAAGGGATTAACTAAGTACCTGAAAATAAATTATGCTGATTTACGGCAAAATTGCAGTTCAGGAACTACTTCAAATAGGCTGAAACTTTAATCGCGTTTTTCTCGCAAACAACGCGTTCCCGGGCCCTATTTACCCCTTCGGGGTTTCTAAGGGGTATGAATCAACCATTCTGAATCGATTGGCGCTATCAAAAAATATCGAAATTTTGGTCTCTGAACTCTGACGGCTACAGGACCCAGAATTTGCACCAAAACAAGTCATTTGTAGGTAAGGGATTAACTAAGTACCTGAAAATAAATTATGCTGATTTACGGCAAAATTGCAATTCAGGTACTACTTCAAATAGGCTGAAACTTTAATCGCATTTTTCTCGCAAACAACGAATTCCCGGGCCTTATTTGCCCCTTCGGGGTTTCTAAGGGGTATGAATCAACCATTCTGAATCGATTGGCGCTATCAGAAAATATCGAACTTTTGGGCTCTGAACTCGGACGGCTACAGGGCCCAGAATTTGCACCAAAACAAGTCATTTGTAGGTAAGGGATTAACTAAGTACCTGAAAATAAATTGTGCTGATATACTGCAAAATTGCAGTTCAGGTACTACTTCAAATAGGCTGAAACTTTAATCGCGTTTTTCTCGCAAACAACGCGTTCCCGGGCCTTATTTGCCCCTTCGGGGTTTCTAAGGGGTATGAATCAACCTTTCTGAATCGATTGGCGCTATCAAAAAATATCGAAATTTTGGTCTCTGAACTCTGACGGCTACAGGGCCCAGAATTTGCACCAAAACAAGTCATTTGTAGGTAAGGGATTAACTAAGTACCTGAAAATAAATTATGCTGATATACTGCAAAATTGCAGTTCAGGTACTACTTCAAATAGGCTGAAAATTTAATCGCGTTTTTCTCGCAAACAACGCGTTCCCGGGCCTTATTTGCCCCTTCGGGGTTTCTAAGGGGTATGAATCAACCATTCTGAATCGATTGGCGCGATCAGAAAATATCGAAATTTTGGTCTCTGAACTCGGACGGTTACAGGGCCCAGAATTTGCACCAAAACAAGTCATTTGTAGGTAAGGGATTAACTAAGTACCTGAAAATAAATTATGCTGATTTACGGCAAAATTGCAGTTCAGGTACTACTTCAAATAGGCTGAAACTTTAATCGCGTTTTTTTCGCAAACAACGCGTTCCCGGGCCTTATTTGCCCCTTCGGGGTTTCTAAGGGGTATGAATCAACCATTCTGAATCGATTGGCGCTATCAGAAAATATCGAACTTTTGGGCTCTGAACTCGGACGGCTACAGGGCCCAGAATTTGCACCAAAACAAGTCATTTGTAGGTAAGGGATTAACTAAGTACCTGAAAATAAATTGTGCTGATATACTGCAAAATTGCAGTTCAGGTACTACTTCAAATAGGCTGAAACTTTAATCGCGTTTTTCTCGCAAACAACGCGTTCCCGGGCCTTATTTGCCCCTTCGGGGTTTCTAAGGGGTATGAATCAACCTTTCTGAATCGATTGGCGCTATCAAAAAATATCGAAATTTTGGTCTCTGAACTCTGACGGCTACAGGGCCCAGAATTTGCACCAAAACAAGTCATTTGTAGGTAAGGGATTAACTAAGTACCTGAAAATAAATTATGCTGATATACTGCAAAATTGCAGTTCAGGTACTACTTCAAATAGGCTGAAAATTTAATCGCGTTTTTCTGGCAAACAACGCGTTCCCGGGCCTTATTTGCCCCTTCGGGGTTTCTAAGGGGTATGAATCAACCATTCTGAATCGATTGGCGCGATCAGAAAATATCGAAATTTTGGTCTCTGAACTCGGACGGTTACAGGGCCCAGAATTTGCACCAAAACAAGTCATTTGTAGGTAAGGGATTAACTAAGTACCTGAAAATAAATTATGCTGATTTACGGCAAAATTGCAGTTCAGGAACTACTTCAAATAGGCTGAAACTTTAATCGCGTTTTTCTCGCAAACAACGCGTTCCCGGGCCTTATTTTCCCCCTCGGGGTTTGTAAGGGGTACGAATCAACCATTCTGAATCGATTGGCGCGATCAGAAAATATCGAAATTTTGGTCTCTGAACTCGGACGGTTACAGGGCCCAGAATTTGCACCAAAACAAGTCATTTGTAGGTAAGGGATTAACTAAGTACCTGAAAATAAATTATGCTGATTTACGGCAAAATTGCAGTTCAGGTACTACTTCAAATAGGCTGAAACTTTAATCGCGTTTTTCTTGCAAACAACGCGTTCCCGGGCCTTATTTGCCCCTTCGGGGTTTCTAAGGGGTATGAATCAACCATTCTGAATCGATTGGCGCTATCAGAAAATATCGAAATTTTGGTCTCTGAACTCTGACGGCTACAGGATCCAGAATTTGCACCAAACAAGTCATTTGTAGGTAAGGGATTAACTAAGTACCTGAAAATAAATTATGCTGATATACGGCAAAATTGCAGTTCAGGTACTACTTCAAATAGGCTGAAACTTTAATCGCGTTTTTCTCGCAAACAACGCGTTCCCGGGCCTTATTTGCCCCGTCGGGGTTTCTAAGGGGTATGAATCAACCATTCTGAATCGATTGGCGCGATCAGAAAATATCGAAATTTTGGTCTCTGAACTCGGACGGTTACAGGGCCCAGAATTTGCACCAAAACAAGTCATTTGTAGGTAAGGGATTAACTAAGTACCTGAAAATAAATTATGCTGATTTACGGCAAAATTGCAGTTCAGGAACTACTTCAAATAGGCTGAAACTTTAATCGCGTTTTTCTCGCAAACAACGCGTTCCCGGGCCCTATTTACCCCTTCGGGTTTTCTAAGGGGTATGAATCAACCATTCTGAATCGATTGGCGCTATCAAAAAATATCGAAATTTTGGTCTCTGAACTCTGACGGCTACAGGACCCAGAATTTGCACCAAAACAAGTCATTTGTAGGTAAGGGATTAACTAAGTACCTGAAAATAAATTATGCTGATTTACGGCAAAATTGCAATTCAGGTACTACTTCAAATAGGCTGAAACTTTAATCGCATTTTTCTCGCAAACAACGAATTCCCGGGCCTTATTTGCCCCTTCGGGGTTTCTAAGGGGTATGAATCAACCATTCTGAATCGATTGGCGCTATCAGAAAATATCGAACTTTTGGGCTCTGAACTCGGACGGCTACAGGGCCCAGAATTTGCACCAAAACAAGTCATTTGTAGGTAAGGGATTAACTAAGTACCTGAAAATAAATTGTGCTGATATACTGCAAAATTGCAGTTCAGGTACTACTTAAAATAGGCTGAAACTTTAATCGCGTTTTTCTCGCAAACAACGCGTTCCCGGGCCTTATTTGCCCCTTCGGGATTTCTAAGGGGTATGAATCAACCATTCTGAATCGATTGGCGCTATCAGAAAATATCGAAATTTTGGTCTCTGAACTCGGACGGTTACAGGGCCCAGAATTTGCACCAAAACAAGTCATTTGTAGGTAAGGGATTAACTAAGTACCTGAAAATAAATTATGCTGATATACTGCAAAATTGCAGTTCAGGAACTACTTCAAATAGGCTGAAACTTTAATCGCGTTTTTCTCGCAAACAACGCGTTCCCGGGCCTTATTTTCCCCCTCGGGGTTTGTAAGGGGTACGAATCAACCATTCTGAATCGATTGGCGCTATCAGAAAATATCGAACTTTTGGTCTCTGAACTCTGACGGCTACAGGGCCCAGAATTTGCACCAAAACAAGTCATTTGTAGGTAAGGGATTAACTAAGTACCTGAAAATAAATTGTGCTGATATACTGCAAAATTGCAGTTCAGGAACTACTTCAAATAGGCTGAAACTTTAATCGCGTTTTTCTCGCAAACAACGCGTTCCCGGGCCTTATTTGCCCCGTCGGGGTTTCTAAGGGGTATGAATCAACCATTCTGAATCGATTGGCGCGATCAGAAAATATCGAAATTTTGGTCTCTGAACTCGGACGGTTACAGGGCCCAGAATTTGCACCAAAACAAGTCATTTGTAGGTAAGGGATTAACTAAGTACCTGAAAATAAATTATGCTGATTTACGGCAAAATTGCAGTTCAGGAACTACTTCAAATAGGCTGAAACTTTAATCGCGTTTTTCTCGCAAACAACGCGTTCCCGGGCCCTATTTACCCCTTCGGGGTTTCTAAGGGGTATGAATCAACCATTCTGAATCGATTGGCGCTATCAAAAAATATCGAAATTTTGGTCTCTGAACTCTGACGGCTACAGGACCCAGAATTTGCACCAAAACAAGTCATTTGTAGGTAAGGGATTAACTAAGTACCTGAAAATAAATTATGCTGATTTACGGCAAAATTGCAATTCAGGTACTACTTCAAATAGGCTGAAACTTTAATCGCATTTTTCTCGCAAACAACGAATTCCCGGGCCTTATTTGCCCCTTCGGGGTTTCTAAGGGGTATGAATCAACCATTCTGAATCGATTGGCGCTATCAGAAAATATCGAACTTTTGGGCTCTGAACTCGGACGGCTACAGGGCCCAGAATTTGCACCAAAACAAGTCATTTGTAGGTAAGGGATTAACTAAGTACCTGAAAATAAATTGTGCTGATATACTGCAAAATTGCAGTTCAGGTACTACTTCAAATAGGCTGAAACTTTAATCGCGTTTTTCTCGCAAACAACGCGTTCCCGGGCCTTATTTGCCCCTTCGGGGTTTCTAAGGGGTATGAATCAACCTTTCTGAATCGATTGGCGCTATCAAAAAATATCGAAATTTTGGTCTCTGAACTCTGACGGCTACAGGGCCCAGAATTTGCACCAAAACAAGTCATTTGTAGGTAAGGGATTAACTAAGTACCTGAAAATAAATTATGCTGATATACTGCAAAATTGCAGTTCAGGTACTACTTCAAATAGGCTGAAAATTTAATCGCGTTTTTCTCGCAAACAACGCGTTCCCGGGCCTTATTTGCCCCTTCGGGGTTTCTAAGGGGTATGAATCAACCATTCTGAATCGATTGGCGCGATCAGAAAATATCGAAATTTTGGTCTCTGAACTCGGACGGTTACAGGGCCCAGAATTTGCACCAAAACAAGTCATTTGTAGGTAAGGGATTAACTAAGTACCTGAAAATAAATTATGCTGATTTACGGCAAAATTGCAGTTCAGGTACTACTTCAAATAGGCTGAAACTTTAATCGCGTTTTTCTCGCAAACAACGCGTTCCCGGGCCTTATTTGCCCCTTCGGGGTTTCTAAGGGGTATGAATCAACCATTCTGAATCGATTGGCGCTATCAGAAAATATCGAACTTTTGGGCTCTGAACTCGGACGGCTACAGGGCCCAGAATTTGCACCAAAACAAGTCATTTGTAGGTAAGGGATTAACTAAGTACCTGAAAATAAATTGTGCTGATATACTGCAAAATTGCAGTTCAGGTACTACTTCAAATAGGCTGAAACTTTAATCGCGTTTTTCTCGCAAACAACGCGTTCCCGGGCCTTATTTGCCCCTTCGGGGTTTCTAAGGGGTATGAATCAACCTTTCTGAATCGATTGGCGCTATCAAAAAATATCGAAATTTTGGTCTCTGAACTCTGACGGCTACAGGGCCCAGAATTTGCACCAAAACAAGTCATTTGTAGGTAAGGGATTAACTAAGTACCTGAAAATAAATTATGCTGATATACTGCAAAATTGCAGTTCAGGTACTACTTCAAATAGGCTGAAAATTTAATCGCGTTTTTCTGGCAAACAACGCGTTCCCGGGCCTTATTTGCCCCTTCGGGGTTTCTAAGGGGTATGAATCAACCATTCTGAATCGATTGGCGCGATCAGAAAATATCGAAATTTTGGTCTCTGAACTCGGACGGTTACAGGGCCCAGAATTTGCACCAAAACAAGTCATTTGTAGGTAAGGGATTAACTAAGTACCTGAAAATAAATTATGCTGATTTACGGCAAAATTGCAGTTCAGGAACTACTTCAAATAGGCTGAAACTTTAATCGCGTTTTTCTCGCAAACAACGCGTTCCCGGGCCTTATTTTCCCCCTCGGGGTTTGTAAGGGGTACGAATCAACCATTCTGAATCGATTGGCGCGATCAGAAAATATCGAAATTTTGGTCTCTGAACTCGGACGGTTACAGGGCCCAGAATTTGCACCAAAACAAGTCATTTGTAGGTAAGGGATTAACTAAGTACCTGAAAATAAATTATGCTGATTTACGGCAAAATTGCAGTTCAGGTACTACTTCAAATAGGCTGAAACTTTAATCGCGTTTTTCTTGCAAACAACGCGTTCCCGGGCCTTATTTGCCCCTTCGGGGTTTCTAAGGGGTATGAATCAACCATTCTGAATCGATTGGCGCTATCAGAAAATATCGAAATTTTGGTCTCTGAACTCTGACGGCTACAGGATCCAGAATTTGCACCAAACAAGTCATTTGTAGGTAAGGGATTAACTAAGTACCTGAAAATAAATTATGCTGATATACGGCAAAATTGCAGTTCAGGTACTACTTCAAATAGGCTGAAACTTTAATCGCGTTTTTCTCGCAAACAACGCGTTCCCGGGCCTTATTTGCCCCGTCGGGGTTTCTAAGGGGTATGAATCAACCATTCTGAATCGATTGGCGCGATCAGAAAATATCGAAATTTTGGTCTCTGAACTCGGACGGTTACAGGGCCCAGAATTTGCACCAAAACAAGTCATTTGTAGGTAAGGGATTAACTAAGTACCTGAAAATAAATTATGCTGATTTACGGCAAAATTGCAGTTCAGGAACTACTTCAAATAGGCTGAAACTTTAATCGCGTTTTTCTCGCAAACAACGCGTTCCCGGGCCCTATTTACCCCTTCGGGGTTTCTAAGGGGTATGAATCAACCATTCTGAATCGATTGGCGCTATCAAAAAATATCGAAATTTTGGTCTCTGAACTCTGACGGCTACAGGACCCAGAATTTGCACCAAAACAAGTCATTTGTAGGTAAGGGATTAACTAAGTACCTGAAAATAAATTATGCTGATTTACGGCAAAATTGCAATTCAGGTACTACTTCAAATAGGCTGAAACTTTAATCGCATTTTTCTCGCAAACAACGAATTCCCGGGCCTTATTTGCCCCTTCGGGGTTTCTAAGGGGTATGAATCAACCACTCTGAATCGATTGGCGCTATCAGAAAATATCGAACTTTTGGGCTCTGAACTCGGACGGCTACAGGGCCCAGAATTTGCACCAAAACAAGTCATTTGTAGGTAAGGGATTAACTAAGTACCTGAAAATAAATTGTGCTGATATACTGCAAAATTGCAGTTCAGGTACTACTTAAAATAGGCTGAAACTTTAATCGCGTTTTTCTCGCAAACAACGCGTTCCCGGGCCTTATTTGCCCCTTCGGGGTTTCTAAGGGGTATGAATCAACCATTCTGAATCGATTGGCGCTATCAGAAAATATCGAAATTTTGGTCTCTGAACTCGGACGGTTACAGGGCCCAGAATTTGCACCAAAACAAGTCATTTGTAGGTAAGGGATTAACTAAGTACCTGAAAATAAATTATGCTGATATACTGCAAAATTGCAGTTCAGGAACTACTTCAAATAGGCTGAAACTTTAATCGCGTTTTTCTCGCAAACAACGCGTTCCCGGGCCTTATTTTCCCCCTCGGGGTTTGTAAGGGGTACGAATCAACCATTCTGAATCGATTGGCGCTATCAGAAAATATCGAACTTTTGGTCTCTGAACTCTGACGGCTACAGGGCCCAGAATTTGCACCAAAACAAGTCATTTGTAGGTAAGGGATTAACTAAGTACCTGAAAATAAATTGTGCTGATATACTGCAAAATTGCAGTTCAGGAACTACTTCAAATAGGCTGAAACTTTAATCGCGTTTTTCTCGCAAACAACGCGTTCCCGGGCCTTATTTTCCCCCTCGGGGTTTGTAAGGGGTACGAATCAACCATTCTGAATCGATTGGCGCTATCAGAAAATATCGAACTTTTGGTCTCTGAACTCGGACGGCTACAGGGCCCAGAATTTGCACCAAAACAAGTCATTTGTAGGTAAGGAATTAACTAAGTACCTGAAAATAAATTATGCTGATATACTGCAAAATTGCAGTTCAGGTACTACTTCAAATAGGCTGAAACTTTTATCGCGTTTTTCTCGCAAACAACGCGTTCCCGGGCCCTATTTGCCCCTTCGGGGTTTCTAAGGGGTATGAATCAACCATTCTGAATCGATTGGCGCTATCAGAAAATATCGAACTTTTGGTCTCTGAACTCGGACGGCTACAGGGCCCAGAACTTGCACCAAAACAAGTCATTTGTAGGTAAGGGATTAACTAAGTACCTGAAAATAAATTATGCTGATATACGGCAAAATTGCAGTTCAGGTACTACTTCAAATAGGCTGAAACTTTAATCGCGTTTTTCTCGCAAACAACGCGTTCCCGAGCCTTATTTGCCCCTTCGGGGTTTCTAAGGGGTCTGAATCAACCATTCTGAATCGATTGGCGCTATCAGAAAATATCGAACTTTTGGTCTCTGAACTCGGACGGCTACAGGGCCCAGAATTTGCACCAAAACAAGTCATTTGTAGGTAAGGGATTAACTAAGTACCTGAAAATAAATTATGCTGATATACTGCAAAATTGCAGTTCAGGTACTACTTCAAATAGGCTGAAACTTTAATCGCGTTTTTCTCGCAAACAACGCGTTCCCGGGCCTTATTTGCCCCTTCGGGGTTTCTAAGGGGTATGAATCAACCATTCTGAATCGATTGGCGCTATCAAAAAATATCGAAATTTTGGTCTCTGAACTCTGACGGCTACAGGACCCAGAATTTGCACCAAAACAAGTCATTTGTAGGTAAGGGATTAACTAAGTACTTGAAAATAAATTATGCTGATATAGAGCAAAATTGCAGTTCAGGTACTACTTCAAATAGGCTAAAAATTCCATCAACCATTCTGAATCGATTGGCGCTATCAGAAAATATCGAACTTTTGGTCTCTGAACTCGGACGGCTACAGGACCCAGAATTTGCACCAAAACAAGTCATTTGTAGGTAAGGGATTAACTAAGTACCTGAAAATAAATTATGGTGATATACGGCAAAATTGCAGTTCAGGTACTACTTCAAATAGGCTGAAACTTTAATCGCGTTTTCCTCGCAAACAACGCATTCCCGGGCCTTATTTGCCCCTTCGGGGTTTCTAAGGGGTATGAATCAACCATTCTGAATCGATTGGCGCTATCAGAAAATATCGAACTTTTGGTCTCTGAACTCGGACGGCTACAGGGCCCAGAATTTGCACCAAAACAAGTCATTTGTAGGTAAGGGATTAACTAAGTACCTGAAAATAAATTATGCTGATATACTGCAAAATAGCAGTTCAGGTACTACTTCAAATAGGCTGAAACTTTAATCGCGTTTTTCTCGCAAACAACGCGTTCCCGGGCCCTATTTACCCCTTCGGGGTTTCTAAGGGGTATGAATCAACCATTCTGAATCGATTGGCGCTATCAAAAAATATCGAAATTTTGGTCTCTGAACTCTGACGGCTACAGGACCCAGAATTTGCACCAAAACAAGTCATTTGTAGGTAAGGGATTAACTAAGTACCTGAAAATAAATTATGCTGATTTACGGCAAAATTGCAATTCAGGTACTACTTCAAATAGGCTGAAACTTTAATCGCATTTTTCTCGCAAACAACGAATTCCCGGGCCTTATTTGCCCCTTCGGGGTTTCTAAGGGGTATGAATCAACCACTCTGAATCGATTGGCGCTATCAGAAAATATCGAACTTTTGGGCTCTGAACTCGGACGGCTACAGGGCCCAGAATTTGCACCAAAACAAGTCATTTGTAGGTAAGGGATTAACTAAGTACCTGAAAATAAATTGTGCTGATATACTGCAAAATTGCAGTTCAGGTACTACTTAAAATAGGCTGAAACTTTAATCGCGTTTTTCTCGCAAACAACGCGTTCCCGGGCCTTATTTGCCCCTTCGGGGTTTCTAAGGGGTATGAATCAACCATTCTGAATCGATTGGCGCTATCAGAAAATATCGAAATTTTGGTCTCTGAACTCGGACGGTTACAGGGCCCAGAATTTGCACCAAAACAAGTCATTTGTAGGTAAGGGATTAACTAAGTACCTGAAAATAAATTATGCTGATATACTGCAAAATTGCAGTTCAGGAACTACTTCAAATAGGCTGAAACTTTAATCGCGTTTTTCTCGCAAACAACGCGTTCCCGGGCCTTATTTTCCCCATCGGGGTTTGTAAGGGGTACGAATCAACCATTCTGAATCGATTGGCGCTATCAGAAAATATCGAACTTTTGGTCTCTGAACTCTGACGGCTACAGGGCCCAGAATTTGCACCAAAACAAGTCATTTGTAGGTAAGGGATTAACTAAGTACCTGAAAATAAATTGTGCTGATATACTGCAAAATTGCAGTTCAGGAACTACTTCAAATAGGCTGAAACTTTAATCGCGTTTTTCTCGCAAACAACGCGTTCCCGGGCCTTATTTTCCCCCTCGGGGTTTGTAAGGGGTACGAATCAACCATTCTGAATCGATTGGCGCTATCAGAAAATATCGAACTTTTGGTCTCTGAACTCGGACGGCTACAGGGCCCAGAATTTGCACCAAAACAAGTCATTTGTAGGTAAGGAATTAACTAAGTACCTGAAAATAAATTATGCTGATATACTGCAAAATTGCAGTTCAGGTACTACTTCAAATAGGCTGAAACTTTTATCGCGTTTTTCTTGCAAACAACGCGTTCCCGGGCCCTATTTGCCCCTTCGGGGTTTCTAAGGGGTATGAATCAACCATTCTGAATCGATTGGCGCTATCAGAAAATATCGAACTTTTGGTCTCTGAACTCGGACGGCTACAGGGCCCAGAACTTGCACCAAAACAAGTCATTTGTAGGTAAGGGATTAACTAAGTACCTGAAAATAAATTATGCTGATATACGGCAAAATTGCAGTTCAGGTACTACTTCAAATAGGCTGAAACTTTAATCGCGTTTTTCTCGCAAACAACGCGTTCCCGAGCCTTATTTGCCCCTTCGGGGTTTCTAAGGGGTATGAATCAACCATTCTGAATCGATTGGCGCTATCAGAAAATATCGAACTTTTGGTCTCTGAACTCGGACGGCTACAGGGCCCAGAATTTGCACCAAAACAAGTCATTTGTAGGTAAGGGATTAACTAAGTACCTGAAAATAAATTATGCTGATATACTGCAAAATTGCAGTTCAGGTACTACTTCAAATAGGCTGAAACTTTAATCGCGTTTTTCTCGCAAACAACGCGTTCCCGGGCCTTATTTGCCCCTTCGGGGTTTCTAAGGGGTATGAATCAACCATTCTGAATCGATTGGCGCTATCAAAAAATATCGAAATTTTGGTCTCTGAACTCTGACGGCTACAGGACCCAGAATTTGCACCAAAACAAGTCATTTGTAGGTAAGGGATTAACTAAGTACTTGAAAATAAATTATGCTGATATAGAGCAAAATTGCAGTTCAGGTACTACTTCAAATAGGCTAAAAATTCCATCAACCATTCTGAATCGATTGGCGCTATCAGAAAATATCGAACTTTTGGTCTCTGAACTCGGACGGCTACAGGACCCAGAATTTGCACCAAAACAAGTCATTTGTAGGTAAGGGATTAACTAAGTACCTGAAAATAAATTATGGTGATATACGGCAAAATTGCAGTTCAGGTACTACTTCAAATAGGCTGAAACTTTAATCGCGTTTTCCTCGCAAACAACGCATTCCCGGGCCTTATTTGCCCCTTCGGGGTTTCTAAGGGGTATGAATCAACCATTCTGAATCGATTGGCGCTATCAGAAAATATCGAACTTTTGGTCTCTGAACTCGGACGGCTACAGGGCCCAGAATTTGCACCAAAACAAGTCATTTGTAGGTAAGGGATTAACTAAGTACCTGAAAATAAATTATGCTGATATACTGCAAAATAGCAGTTCAGGTACTACTTCAAATAGGCTGAAACTTTAATCGCGTTTTTCTCGCAAACAACGCGTTCCCGGGCCTTATTTGCCCCTTCGGGGTTTCTAAGGGGTATGAATCAACCATTCTGAATCGATTGGCGCTATCAGAAAATATCGAACTTTTGGTCTCTGAACTCGGACGGCTACAGGACCCAGAATTTGCACCAAAACAAGTCATTTGTAGGTAAGGAATGAACTAAGTACCTGAAAATAAATTATGCTGATATACGGAAAAATTGCAGTTCAGGTACTACTTCAAATAGGCTGAAACTTTAATCGCGTTTTTCTCGCAAACAACGCGTTCCCGGGCCTTATTGGCCCCTTCGGGGTTTCTAAGGGGTATGAATCAACCATTCTGAATCGATTGGCGCTATCAAAAAATATCGAAATTTTTGTCTCTGAACTCTGACGGCTACAGGACCCAGAATTTGCACCAAAACAAGTCATTTGTAGGTAAGGGATTAACTAAGTACCTGAAAATAAATTATGCTGATATACTGCAAAATAGCAGTTCAGGTACTACTTCAAATAGGCTGAAACTTTAATCGCGTTTTTCTCGCAAACAACGCGTTCCCGGGCCTTATTTGCCCCTTCGGGGTTTCTAAGGGGTATGAATCAACCATTCTGAATCGATTGGCGCTATCAGAAAATATCGAACTTTTGGTCTCTGAACTCGGACGGCTACAGGACCCAGAATTTGCACCAAAACAAGTCATTTGTAGGTAAGGGATTAACTAAGTACCTGAAAATAAATTATGCTGATATACGGAAAAATTGCAGTTCAGGTACTACTTCAAATATGCTGAAACTTTAATCGCGTTTTTCTCGCAAACAACGCGTTCCCGGGCCTTATTTGCCCCTTCGGGGTTTCTAAGGGGTATGAATCAACCATTCTGAATCGATTGGCGCTATCAGAAAATATCGAACTTTTGGTCTCTGAACTCGGACGGCTACAGGGCCCAGAATTTGCACCAAAACAAGTCATTTGTAGGTAAGGGATTAACTAAGTACCTGAAAATAAATTATGCTGATATACTGCAAAATAGCAGTTCAGGTACTACTTCAAATAGGCTGAAACTTTAATCGCGTTTTTCTCGCAAACAACGCGTTCCCGGGCCTTATTTGCCCCTTCGGGGTTTCTAAGGGGTATGAATCAACCATTCTGAATCGATTGGCGCTATCAGAAAATATCGAACTTTTGGTCTCTGAACTCGGACGGCTACAGGACCCAGAATTTGCACCAAAACAAGTCATTTGTAGGTAAGGGATTAACTAAGTACCTGAAAATAAATTATGCTGATATACGGAAAAATTGCAGTTCAGGTACTACTTCAAATATGCTGAAACTTTAATCGCGTTTTTCTCGCAAACAACGCGTTCCCGGGCCTTATTTGCCCCTTCGGGGTTTCTAAGGGGTATGAATCAACCATTCTGAATCGATTGGCGCTATCAGAAAATATCGAACTTTTGGTCTCTGAACTCGGACGGCTACAGGGCCCAGAATTTGCACCAAAACAAGTCATTTGTAGGTAAGGGATTAACTAAGTACCTGAAAATAAATTATGCTGATATACTGCAAAATTGCAGTTCAGGTACTACTTCAAATAGGCTGAAACTTTAATCGCGTTTTTCTCGCAAACAACGCGTTCCCGGGCCTTATTTGCCCCTTCGGGGATTCTAAGGGGTATGCATCAACCATTCTGAATCGTTTGGCGCTAGCAAAAAATATCGAAATTTTGGTCTCTGAACTCTGACGGCTACAGGACCCAGAATTTGCACCAAAACAAGTCATTTGTAGGTAAGGGATTAACTAAGTACCTGAAAATAAATTATGCTGATATACTGCAAAATTGCAGTTCAGGTACTACTTCAAATAGGCTGAAACTTTAATCGCGTTTTTCTCGCAAACAACGCGTTCCCGGGCCTTATTGGCCCCTTCGGGGTTTCTAAGGGGTATGAATCAACCATTCTGAATCGATTGGCGCTATCAAAAAATATCGAAATTTTTGTCTCTGAACTCTGACGGCTACAGGACCCAGAATTTGCACCAAAACAAGTCATTTGTAGGTAAGAGATTAACTAAGTACCTGAAAATAAATTATGCTGATATACTGCAAAATTGCAGTTCAGGTACTACTTCAAATAGGCTGAAACTTTAATCGCGTTTTTCTCGCAAACAACGCGTTCCCGGGCCTTATTTGCCCCTTCGGGGATTCTAAGGGGTATGCATCAACCATTCTGAATCGATTGGCGCTAGCAAAAAATATCGAAATTTTGGTCTCTGAACTCTGACGGCTACAGGACCCAGAATTTGCACCAAAACAAGTCATTTGTAGGTAAGGGATTAACTAAGTACCTGAAAATAAATTATGCTGATATACTGCAAAATTGCAGTTCAGGTACTACTTCAAATAGGCTGAAACTTTAATCGCGTTTTTCTCGCAAACAACGCGTTCCCGGGCCTTATTTGCCCCTTCGGGGATTCTAAGGGGTATGCATCAACCATTCTGAATCGATTGGCGCTAGCAAAAAATATCGAAATTTTGGTCTCTGAACTCTGACGGCTACAGGACCCAGAATTTGCACCAAAACAAGTCATTTGTAGGTAAGGGATTAACTAAGTACCTGAAAATAAATTATGCTGATATACTGCAAAATTGCAGTTCAGGTACTACTTCAAATAGGCTAAAACTTTAATCGCGTTTTTCTCGCAAACAACGCGTTCCCGGGCCTTATTTGCCCCTTCGGGGTTTCTAGGGGGTATGAATCAACCATTCTGAATCGATTGGCGCTATCAGAAAATATCGAAATTTTGGTCTCTGAACTCGGACGGCTACAGGACCCAGGATTTGCACCAAAACAAGTCATTTGTAGGTAAGGGATTAACTAAGTACCTGAAAATAAATTATGCTGATATACGGCAAAATTGCAGATCAGGTACTACTTCAAATAGGCTGAAACTTTAATCGCGTTTTTCTCGCAAACAACGCGTTCCCGGGCCTTATTTGCCCCTTCGGGTTTTCTAAGGGGTATGAATCAACCATTCTGAATCGATTGGCGCTATCAGAAAATATCGAAATTTTTGTCTCTGAACTCTGACGGCTACAGGACCCAGAATTTGCACCAAAACAAGTCATTTGTAGGTAAGGGATTAACTAAGTACCTGAAAATAAATTATGCTGATATACTGCAAAATTGCAGTTCAGGTACTACTTCAAATAGGCTGAAACTTTAATCGTGTTTTTCTCGCAAACAACGCGTTCCCGGGCCTTATTTGCCCCTTCGGGGTTTCTAAGGGGTATGAATCAACCATTCTGAATCGATTGGCGCTATCAGAAAATATCGAACTTTTGGTCTCTGAACTCGGACGGCTACAGGACCCAGAATTTGCACCAAAACAAGTCATTTGTAGGTAAGGGATTAACTAAGTACCTGAAAATAAATTATGCTGATATACGGCAAAATTGCAGTTCAGGTACTACTTCAAATAGGCTGAAACTTTAATCGCGTTTTTCTCGCAAACAACGCGTTCCCGGGCCTTATTTGCCCCTTCGGGGTTTCTAAGGGGTATAAATCAACCATTCTGAATCGATTGGCGCTATCAGAAAATATCGAACTTTTGGTCTCTGAACTCGGACGGCTACAGGACCCAGAATTTGCACCAAAACAAGTCATTTGTAGGTAAGGGATTAACTAAGTACCTGAAAATAAATTATGCTGATATACTGCAAAATTGCAGTTCAGGTACTACTCCAAATAGGCTGAAACTTTAATCGCGTTTTTCTCGCAAACAACGCGTTCCCGGGCCTTATTTGCCCCTTCAGGGTTTCTAAGGGGTATGAATCAACCATTCTGAATCGATTGGCGCTATCAGAAAATATCGAAATTTTTGTCTCTGAACTCTGACGGCTACAGGACCCAGAATTTGCACCAAAACAAGTCATTTGTAGGTAAGGGATTAACTAAGTACCTGAAAATAAATTATGCTGATATACTGCAAAATTGCAGTTCAGGTACTACTTCAAATAGGCTGAAACTTTAATCGTGTTTTTCTCGCAAACAACGCGTTCCCGGGCCTTATTGGCCCCTTCGGGGTTTCTAAGGGGTATGAATCAACCATTCTGAATCGATTGGCGCTATCAAAAAATATCGAAATTTTTGTCTCTGAACTCTGACGGCTACAGGATCCAGAATTTGCACCAAAACAAGTCATTTGTAGGTAAGGGATTAACTAAGTACCTGAAAATAAATTATGCTGATATACTGCAAAATTGCAGTTCAGGTACTACTCCAAATAGGCTGAAACTTTAATCGCGTTTTTCTCGCAAACAACGCGTTCCCGGGCCTTATTTGCCCCTTCGGGGTTTCTAAGGGGTTTGAATGAACCATTCTGAATCGATTGGCGCTATCAGAAAATATCGAACTTTTGGTCTCTGAACTCGGACGGCTACAGGACCCAGAATTTGCACCAAAACAAGTCATTTGTAGGTAACGGATTAACTAAGTACCTGAAAATAAATTATGCTGATATACTGCAAAATTGCAGATCAGGTACTACTTCAAATAGGCTGAAACTTTAATCGCGTTTTTCTCGCAAACAACGCGTTCCCGGGCCTTATTTGCCCCTTCGGGGTTTCTAAGGGGTATGAATCAACCATTCTGAATCGATTGGCGCTATCAGAAAATATCGAACTTTTGGTCTCTGAACTCGGACGGCTACAGGGCCCAGAATTTGCACCAAAACAAGTTATTTGTAGGTAAGGGATTAACTAAGTACCTGACAATAAATTATGCTGATATACTGCAAAATTGCAGTTCAGGTACTACTTCAAATAGGCTGAAACTTTAATCGTGTTTTTCTCGCAAACAACGCGTTCCCGGGCCTTATTTGCCCCTTCGGGGTTTCTAAGGGGTATGAATCAACCATTCTGAATCGATTGGCACTATCAGAAAATATCGAACTTTTGGTCTCTGAACTCGGACGGCTACAGGACCCAGAATTTGCACCAAAACAAGTCATTTGTAGGTAAGGGATTAACTAAGTACCTGAAAATAAATTATGCTGATATACGGCAAAATTGCAGATCAGGTACTACTTCAAATAGGCTGAAACTTTAATCGCGTTTTTCTCGCAAACAACGCGTTCCCGGGCCTTATTTGCCCCTTCGGGGTTTCTAAGGGGTATGAATCAACCATTCTGAATCGATTGGCGCTATCAGAAAATATCGAGCTTTTGGTCTCTGAACTCGGACGGCTACAGGACCCAGAATTTGCACCAAAACAAGTCATTTGTAGGTAAGGGATTAACTAAGTACCTGAAAATAAATTATGCTGATATACTGCAAAATTGCAGTTCAGGTACTACTTCAAATAGGCTGAAACTTTAATCGTGTTTTTCTCGCAAACAACGCGTTCCCGGGCCTTATTTGCCCCTTCGGGGTTTCTAAGGGGTATGAATCAACCATTCTGAATCGATTGGCGCTATCAGAAAATATCGAACTTTTGGTCTCTGAACTCGGACGGCTACAGGACCCAGAATTTGCACCAAAACAAGTCCTTTGTAGGTAAGGGATTAACTAAGTACCTGAAAATAAATTATGCTGATATACTGCAAAATTGTAGTTCAGGTACTACTCCAAATAGGCTGAAAATTTAATCGCGTTTTTCTCGCAAACAACGCGTTCCCGGGCCTTATTTGCCCCTTCGGGGTTTCTAAGGGGTATGAATCAACCATTCTGAATCGATTGGCGCTATCAGAAAATATCGAACTTTTGGTCTCTGAACTCGGACGGCTACAGGACCCAGAATTTGCACCAAAACAAGTCATTTGTAGGTAAGGGATTAACTAAGTACCTGAAAATAAATTATGCTGATATACTGCAAAATTGCAGTTCAGGTACTACTTCAAATAGGCTGAAACTTTAATCGTGTTTTTCTCGCAAACAACGCGTTCCCGGGCCTTATTGGCCCCTTCGGGGTTTCTAAGGGGTATGAATCAACCATTCTGAATCGATTGGCGCTATCAAAAAATATCGAAATTTTTGTCTCTGAACTCTGACGGCTACAGTACCCAGAATTTGCACCAAAACAAGTCATTTGTAGGTAAGGGATTAACTAAGTACTTGAAAATAAATTATGCTGATATACGGCAAAATTGCAGATCAGGTACTACTTCAAATAGGCTGAAACTTTAATCGCGTTTTTCTCGCAAACAACGCGTTCCCGGGCCTTATTGTCCCCTTCGGGGTTTCTAAGGGGTATGAATCAACCATTCTGAATCGATTGGCACTATCAAAAAATATCGAAATTTTTGTCTCTGAACTCTGACGGCTACAGTACCCAGAATTTGCACCAAAACAAGTCATTTGTAGGTAAGGGATTAACTAAGTACCTGAAAATAAATTATGCTGATATACGGCAAAATTGCAGATCAGGTACTACTTCAAATAGGCTGAAACTTTAATCGCGTTTTTCTCGCAAACAACGCGTTCCCGGGCCTTATTTGCCCCTTCGGGGTTTCTAAGGGGTATGAATCAACCATTCTGAATCGATTGGCGCTATCAGAAAATATCGAACTTTTGGTCTCTGAACTCGGACGGCTACAGGACCCAGAATTTGCACCAAAACAAGTCCTTTGTAGGTAAGGGATTAACTAAGTACCTGAAAATAAATTATGCTGATATACTGCAAAATTGTAGTTCAGGTACTACTCCAAATAGGCTGAAAATTTAATCGCGTTTTTCTCGCAAACAACGCGTTCCCGGGCCTTATTTGCCCCTTCGGGGTTTCTAAGGGGTATGAATCAACCATTCTGAATCGATTGGCGCTATCAGAAAATATCGAACTTTTGGTCTCTGAACTCGGACGGCTACAGGACCCAGAATTTGCACCAAAACAAGTCATTTGTAGGTAAGGGATTAACTAAGTACCTGAAAATAAATTATGCTGATATACTGCAAAATTGCAGTTCAGGTACTACTTCAAATAGGCTGAAACTTTAATCGTGTTTTTCTCGCAAACAACGCGTTCCCGGGCCTTATTGGCCCCTTCGGGGTTTCTAAGGGGTATGAATCAACCATTCTGAATCGATTGGCGCTATCAAAAAATATCGAAATTTTTGTCTCTGAACTCTGACGGCTACAGTACCCAGAATTTGCACCAAAACAAGTCATTTGTAGGTAAGGGATTAACTAAGTACCTGAAAATAAATTATGCTGATATACGGCAAAATTGCAGTTCAGGTACTACTTCAAATAGGCTGAAACTTTAATCGTGTTTTTCTCGCAAACAACGCGTTCCCGGGCCTTATTTGCCCCTTCGGGGTTTCTAAGGAGTATGAATCAACCATTCTGAATCGATTGGCGCTATCAAAAAATATCGAAATTTTTGTCTCTGAACTCTGACGGCTACAGTACCCAGAATTTGCACCAAAACAAGTCATTTGTAGGTAAGGGATTAACTAAGTACCTGACAATAAATTATGCTGATATACTGCAAAATTGCAGTTCAGGTACTATTTCAAATAGGCTGAAACTTTAATCGCGTTTTTCTCGCAAACAACGCGTTCCCGGGCCTTATTTGCCCCTTCGGGGTTTCTAAGGGGTATGAATCAACCATTCTGAATCGATTGGCGCTATCAGAAAATATCGAACTTTTGGTCTCTGAACTCGGAGGGCTACAGGACCCAGAATTTGCACCAAAACAAGTCATTTGTTGGTAAGGGATTAACTAAGTACCTGAAAATAAATTATGCTGATATAAGGCAAAATTGCAGTTCAGGTACTACTTCAAATAGGCTGAAACTTTAATCGCGTTTTTCTCGCAAACAACGCGTTCCCGGGCCTTATTTGCCCCTTCGGGGTTTCTAAGGGGTATGAATCAACCATTCTGAATCGATTGGCGCTATCAGAAAATATCGAACTTTTGGTCTCTGAACTCGGACGGCTACAGGACCCAGAATTTGCACCAAAACAAGTCATTTGTAGGTAAGGGATTAACTAAGTACCTGAAAATAAATTATGCTGATATACGGCAAAATTGCAGTTCAGGTACTATTTCAAATAGGCTGAAACTTTAATCGCGTTTTTCTCGCAAACAACGCGTTCCCGGGCCTTATTTGCCCCTTCGGGGTTTCTAAGGGGTATGAATCAACCATTCTGAATCGATTGGCGCTATCAGAAAATATCGAAATTTTTGTCTCTGAACTCTGACGGCTACAGGACCCAGAATTTGCACCAAAACAAGTCATTTGTAGGTAAGGGATTAACTAAGTACCTGAAAATAAATTATGCTGATATACTGCAAAATTGCAGTTCAGGTACTACTCCAAATAGGCTGAAACTTTAATCGCGTTTTTCTCGCAAACAACGCGTTCCCGGGCCTTATTTGCCCCTTCGGGGTTTCTAAGGGGTATAAATCAACCATTCTGAATCGATTGGCGCTATCAGAAAATATCGAACTTTTGGTCTCTGAACTCGGACGGCTACAGGACCCAGAATTTGCACCAAAACAAGTCATTTGTAGGTAAGGGATTAACTAAGTACCTGAAAATAAATTATGCTGATATACTGCAAAATTGCAGTTCAGGTACTACTCCAAATAGGCTGAAACTTTAATCGCGTTTTTCTCGCAAACAACGCGTTCCCGGGCCTTATTTGCCCCTTCGGGGTTTCTAAGGGGTATGAATCAACCATTCTGAATCGATTGGCGCTATCAAAAAATATCGAAATTTTGGTCTCTGAACTCTGACGGCTACAGGACCCAGAATTTGCACCAAAACAAGTCATTTGTAGGTAAGGGATTAACTAAGTACCTGAAAATAAATTATGCTGATATACTGCAAAATTGCAGTTCAGGTACTATTTCAAATAGGCTGAAACTTTAATCGCGTTTTTCTCGCAAACAACGCGTTCCCGGGCCTTATTTGCCCCTTCGGGGTTTCTAAGGGGTATGAATCAACCATTCTGAATCGATTGGCGCTATCAGAAAATATCGAACTTTTGGTCTCTGAACTCGGACGGCTACAGGACCCAGAATTTGCACCAAAACAAGTCATTTGTAGGTAAGGGATTAACTAAGTACCTGAAAATAAATTATGCTGATATACGGCAAAATTGCCGTTCAGGTACTACTTCAAATAGGCTGAAACTTTAATCGCGTTTTTCTCGCAAACAACGCGTTCCCGGGCCTTATTTGCCCCTTCGGGGTTTCTAAGGGGTATGAATCAACCATTCTGAATCGATTGGCGCTATCAGAAAATATCGAACTTTTGGTCTCTGAACTCGGACGGCTACAGGGCCCAGAATTTGCACCAAAACAAGTCATTTGTAGGTAAGGGATTAACTAAGTACCTGACAATAAATTATGCTGATATACTGCAAAATTGCAGTTCAGGTACTATTTCAAATAGGCTGAAACTTTAATCGCGTTTTTCTCGCAAACAACGCGTTCCCGGGCCTTATTTGCCCCTTCGGGGTTTCTAAGGGGTATGAATCAACCATTCTGAATCGATTGGCGCTATCAGAAAATATCGAACTTTTGGTCTCTGAACTCGGACGGCTACAGGACCCAGAATTTGCACCAAAACAAGTCATTTGTTGGTAAGGGATTAACTAAGTACCTGAAAATAAATTATGCTGATATACGGCAAAATTGCAGTTCAGGTACTACTTCAAATAGGCTGAAACTTTAATCGCGTTTTTCTCGCAAACAACGCGTTCCCGGGCCTTATTTGCCCCTTCGGGGTTTCTAAGGGGTATGAATCAACCATTCTGAATCGATTGGCGCTATCAGAAAATATCGAACTTTTGGTCTCTGAACTCTGACGGCTACAGGACCCAGAATTTGCACCAAAACAAGTCATTTGTAGGTAAGGGATTAACTAAGTACCTGAAAATAAATTATGCTGATATACTGCAAAATTGCAGTTCAGGTACTACTTCAAATAGGCTGAAACTTTAATCGCGTTTTTCTCGCAAACAACGCGTTCCCGGGCCTTATTTGCCCCTTCGGGGTTTCTAAGGGGAATGCATCAACCATTCTGAATCGATTGGCGCTATAAAAAAATATCGAAATTTTGGTCTCTGAACTCTGACGGCTACAGGACCCAGAATTTGCACCAAAACAAGTCATTTGTAGGTAAGGGATTAACTAAGTACCTGAAAATAAATTATGCTGATATACGGCAAAATTGCAGTTCAGGTACTACTTCAAATAGGCTAAAACTTTAATCGCGTTTTTGTCGCAAACAACGCGTTCCCGGGCCTTATTTGCCCCTCCGGGGTTTCTAAGGGGAATGCATCAACCATTCTGAATCGATTGGCGCTATCAAAAAATATCGAAATTTTGGTCTCTGAACTCTGACGGCTACAGGACCCAGAATTTGCACCAAAACAAGTCATTTGTAGGTAAGGGATTAACTAAGTACCTGAAAATAAATTATGCTGATATACGGCAAAATTGCAGTTCAGGTACTACTTCAAATAGGCTGAAACTTTAATCGCGTTTTTCTCGCAAACAACGCGTTCCCGAGCCTTATTTGCCCCTTCGGGGTTTCTAAGGGGTATGTATCAACCATTCTGAATCGATTGGCGCTATCAAAAAATATCGAAATTTTGGTCTCTGAACTCTGACGGCTACAGGACCCAGAATTTGCACAAACAAGTCATTTGTAGGTAAGGGATTAACTAAGTACCTGAAAATAAATTATGCTGATATACGGCAAAATTGCAGTTCAGGTACTACTTCAAATAGGCTGAAACTTTAATCGCGTTTTTCTCGCAAACAACGCGTTCCCGGGCTTTATTTGCCCCTTCGGGGTTTCTAAGGGGTATGAATCAACCATTCTGAATCGATTGGCGCTATCAGAAAATATCGAAATTTTGGTCTCTGAACTCTGACGGCTACAGGACCCAGAATTTCCACCAAAACAAGTAATTTGTAGGTAAGGGATTAACTAAGTACCTGAATATAAATTATGCTGATATAGAGCAAAATTGCAGTTCAGGTACTACTTCAAATAGGCTAAAACTTTAATCGCGTTTTCCTCGCAAACAACGCGTTCCCGGACCTTATTTGCCCCTTCGGGGTTTCTAAGGGGTATGAATCAACCATTCTGAATCGATTGGCGCTATCAGAAAATATTGAAATTTTGGTCTCTGAACTCTGACGGCTACAGGACCCAGAATTTGCACCAAAACAAGTCATTTGTAGGTAAGGGATTAACTAAGTACCTGAAAATAAATTATGCTGATATACTGCAAAATTGCAGTTCAGGTACTACTTCAAATAGGCTGAAACTTTAATCGCGTTTTTCTCGCAAACAACGCGTTCCCGGGCCTTATTTGCCCCTTCGGGGTTTCTAAGGGGTATGAATCAACCATTCTGAATCGATTGGCGCTATCAAAAAATATCGAAATTTTTGTCTCTGAACTCTGACGGCTACAGGACCCAGAATTTGCACCAAAACAAGTAATTTGTAGGTAAGGGATTAACTAAGTACCTGAAAATAAATTATGCTGATATACTGCAAAATTGCAGTTCAGGTACTACTTCAAATAGGCTGAAACTTTAATCGCGTTTTTCTCGCAAACAACGCGTTCCCGGGCCTTATTTGCCCCTTCGGGGTTTCTAAGGGGTATGCATCAACCATTCTGAATCGATTGGCGCTATCAAAAAATATCGAAATTTTGGTCTCTGAACTCTGACGGCTACAGGACCCAGAATTTGCACCAAAACAAGTCATTTGTAGGTAAGGGATTAACTAAGTACCTGAAAATAAATTATGCTGATATACTGCAAAATTGCAGTTCAGGTACTATTTCAAATAGGCTGAAACTTTAATCGCGTTTTTCTCGCAAACAACGCGTTCCCGGGCCTTATTTGCCCCTTCGGGGTTTCTAAGGGGTATGAATCAACCATTCTGAATCGATTGGCGCTATCAGAAAATATCGAACTTTTGGTCTCTGAACTCGGACGGCTACAGGACCCAGAATTTGCACCAAAACAAGTCATTTGTAGGTAAGGGATTAACTAAGTACCTGAAAATAAATTATGCTGATATACGGCAAAATTGCCGTTCAGGTACTACTTCAAATAGGCTGAAACTTTAATCGCGTTTTTCTCGCAAACAACGCGTTCCCGGGCCTTATTTGCCCCTTCGGGGTTTCTAAGGGGTATGAATCAACCATTCTGAATCGATCGGCGCTATCAGAAAATATCGAAATGTTTGTCTCTGAACTCTGACAGCTACAGGACCCAGAATTTGCACCAAAACAAGTCATTTGTAGGTAAGGGATTAACTAAGTACCTGAAAATAAATTATGCTGATATACTGCAAAATTGCAGTTCAGGTACTATTTCAAATAGGCTGAAACTTTAATCGCGTTTTTCTCGCAAACAACGCGTTCCCGGGCCTTATTTGCCCCTTCGGGGTTTCTAAGGGGTATGAATCAACCATTCTGAATCGATTGGCGCTATCAGAAAATATCGAAATTTTGGTCTCTGAACTCTGACGTCTACAGGACCCAGAATTTGCACCAAAACAAGTCATTTGTAGGTAAGGGATTAACTAAGTACCTGCAAATAAATTATGCTGATATACTGCAAAATTGCAGTTCAGGTACTACTTCAAATAGGCTGAAACTTTAATCGCGTTTTTCTCGCAAACAACGCGTTCCCGGGCCTTTTTGCCCCTTCGGGGTTTCTAAGGGGTATGCATCAACCATTCTGAATCGATCGGCGCTATCAAAAAATATCGAAATTTTGGTCTCTGAACTCTGACGGCTACAGGACCCAGAATTTGCACCAAAACAAGTCATTTGTAGGTAAGGGATTAACTAAGTACCTGAAAATAAATTATGCTGATATACGGCAAAATTGCAGTTCAGGTACTACTTCAAATATGCTGAAACTTTAATCGCGTTTTTCTCGCAAACAACGCGTTCCCGGGCCTTATTTGCCCCTTCGGGGTTTCTAAGGGGTATGAATCAACCATTCTGAATCGATTGGCGCTATCAGAAAATATCGAACTTTTGGTCTCTGAACTCGGACGGCTACAGGACCCAGAATTTGCACCAAAACAAGTCATTTGTAGGTAAGGGATTAACTAAGTACCTGAAAATAAATTATGCTGATATACGGCAAAATTGCAGTTCAGGTACTACTTCAAATAGGCTGAAACTTTAATCGCGTTTTTCTCGCAAACAACGCGTTCCCGGGCCTTATTTGCCCCTTCGGGGTTTCTAAGGGGTATGAATCAACCATTCTGAATCGATTGGCGCTATCAGAAAATATCGAACTTTTGGTCTCTGAACTCGGACGGCTACAGGACCCAGAATTTGCACCAAAACAAGACATTTGTAGGTAAGGGATTAACTAAGTACCTGAAAATAAATTATGCTGATATACTGCAAAATTGCAGTTCAGGTACTACTTCAAATAGGCTGAAACTTTAATCGCGTTTTTCTCGCAAACAACGCGTTCCCGGGCCTTATTTGCCCCTTCGAGGTTTCTAAGGGGTATGAATCAACCATTCTGAATCGATTGGCGCTATCAGAAAATATCGAACTTTTGGTCTCTGAACTCGGACGGCTACAGGACCCAGAATTTGCACCAAAAGAAGTCATTTGTAGGTAAGGGATTAACTAAGTACCTGAAAATAAATTATGCTGATATACGGCAAAATTGCAGTTCAGGTACTACTTCAAATAGGCTGAAACTTTAATCGCGTTTTTCTCGCAAACAACGCGGTCCCGGGCCTTATTTGCCCCTTCGGGGTTTCTAAGGGGTATGAATCAACCATTCTGAATCGATTGGCGCTATCAGAAAATATCGAACTTTTGGTCTCTGAACTCGGACGGCTACAGGACCCAGAATTTGCACCAAAACAAGTCATTTGTAGGTAAGGGATTAACTAAGTACCTGAAAATAAATTATGCTGATATACTGCAAAATTGCAGTTCAGGTACTACTTCAAATAGGCTGAAACTTTAATCGCGTTTTTCTCGCAAACAACGCGTTCCCGGGCCTTATTTGCCCCTTCGGGGTTTCTAAGGGGTATGAATCAACCATTCTGAATCGATTGGCGCTATCAGAAAATATCGAACTTTTGGTCTCTGAACTCGGACGGCTACAGGACCCAGAATTTGCACCAAAACAAGTCATTTGTAGGTAAGGGATTAACTAAGTACCTGAAAATAAATTATGCTGATATACTGCAAAATTGCAGTTCAGGTACTACTTCAAATAGGCTGAAACTTTAATCGCGTTTTTCTCGCAAACAACGCGTTCCCGGGCCTTATTTGCCCCTTCGGGATTTCTAAGGGGTATGAATCAACCATTCTGAATCGATTGGCGCTATCAGAAAATATCGAACTTTTGGTCTCTGAACTCGGACGGCTACAGGGCCCAGAATTTGCACCAAAACAAGTCATTTGTAGGTAAGGGATTAACTAAGTACATGAAAATAAATTATGCTGATATACTGCAAAATTGCAGTTCAGGTACTACTTCAAATAGGCTGAAACTTTAATCGCGTTTTTCTCGCAAACAACGCGTTCCCGGGCCTTATTTGCCCCTTCGGGGTTTCTAAGAGGTATGAATCAACCATTCTGAATCGATTGGCGCTATCAAAAAATATCGAAATTTTGGTCTCTGAACTCTGACGGCTACAGGACCCAGAATTTGCACCAAAACAAGTCATTTGTAGGTAAGGGATTAACTAAGTACCTGAAAATAAATTATGCTGATATACTGCAAAATTGCAGTTCAGGTACTACTTCAAATAGGCTGAAACTTTAATCGCGTTTTTCTCGCAAACAACGCGTTCCCGGGCCTTTTTGCCCCTTCGGGGTTTCTAAGGGGTATGCATCAACCATTCTGAATCGATCGGCGCTATCAAAAAATATCGAAATTTTGGTCTCTGAACTCTGACGGCTACAGGACCCAGAATTTGCACCAAAACAAGTCATTTGTAGGTAAGGGATTAACTAAGTACCTGAAAATAAATTATGCTGATATACGGCAAAATTGCAGTTCAGGTACTACTTCAAATAGGCTGAAACTTTAATCGCGTTTTTCTCGCAAACAACGCGTTCCCGGGCCTTATTTGCTCCTTCGGGGTTTCTAAGGGGTATGAATCAACCATTCTGAATCGATTGGCGCTATCAGAAAATATCGAAATTTTGGTCTCTGAACTCTGACGGCTACAGGACCCAGAATTTGCACCAAAACAAGTCATTTGTAGGTAAGGGATTAACTAAGTACCTGCAAATAAATTATGCTGATATACTGCAAAATTGCAGTTCAGGTACTACTTCAAATAGGCTGAAACTTTAATCGCGTTTTTCTCGCAAACAACGCGTTCCCGGGCCTTTTTGCCCCTTCGGGGTTTCTAAGGGGTATGCATCAACCATTCTGAATCGATCGGCGCTATCAAAAAATATCGAAATTTTGGTCTCTGAACTCTGACGGCTACAGGACCCAGAATTTGCACCAAAACAAGTCATTTGTAGGTAAGGGATAAACTAAGTACCTGAAAATAAATTATGCTGATATACTGCAAAATTGCAGTTCAGGTACTATTTCAAATAGGCAGAAACTTTAATCGCGTTTTTCTCGCAAACAACGCGTTCCCGGGCCTTTTTGCCCCTTCGGGGTTTCTAAGGGGTATGCATCAACCATTCTGAATCGATCGGCGCTATCAAAAAATATCGAAATTTTGGTCTCTGAACTCTGACGGCTACAGGACCCAGAATTTGCACCAAAACAAGTCATTTGTAGGTAAGGGATTAACTAAGTACCTGAAAATAAATTATGCGGATATACTGCAAAATTGCAGTTCAGGTACTATTTCAAATAGGCAGAAACTTTAATCGCGTTTTTCTCGCAAACAACGCGTTCCCGGGCCTTATTTGCCCCTTCGGGGTTTCTAAGGGGTATGAATCAACCATTCTGAATCGATTGGCGCTATCAGAAAATATCGAACTTTTGGTCTCTGAACTCGGACGGCTACAGGACCCAGAATTTGCACCAAAACAAGTCATTTGTAGGTAAGGGATTAACTAAGTACCTGAAAATAAATTATGCTGATATACGGCAAAATTGCAGTTCAGGTACTACTTCAAATAGGCTGAAACTTTAATCGCGTTTTTCTCGCAAACAACGCGTTCCCGGGCCTTATTTGCTCCTTCGGGGTTTCTAAGGGGTATGAATCAACCATTCTGAATCGATTGGCGCTATCAGAAAATATCGAAATTTTGGTCTCTGAACTCTGACGGCTACAGGACCCAGAATTTGCACCAAAACAAGTCATTTGTAGGTAAGGGATTAACTAAGTACCTGCAAATAAATTATGCTGATATACTGCAAAATTGCAGTTCAGGTACTACTTCAAATAGGCTGAAACTTTAATCGCGTTTTTCTCGCAAACAACGCGTTCCCGGGCCTTTTTGCCCCTTCGGGGTTTCTAAGGGGTATGCATCAACCATTCTGAATCGATCGGCGCTATCAAAAAATATCGAAATTTTGGTCTCTGAACTCTGACGGCTACAGGACCCAGAATTTGCACCAAAACAAGTCATTTGTAGGTAAGGGATAAACTAAGTACCTGAAAATAAATTATGCTGATATACTGCAAAATTGCAGTTCAGGTACTATTTCAAATAGGCAGAAACTTTAATCGCGTTTTTCTCGCAAACAACGCGTTCCCGGGCCTTATTTGCCCCTTCGGGGTTTCTAAGGGGTATGAATCAACCATTCTGAATCGATTGGCGCTATCAGAAAATATCGAACTTTTGGTCTCTGAACTCGGACGGCTACAGGACCCAGAATTTGCACCAAAACAAGTCATTTGTAGGTAAGGGATTAACTAAGTACCTGAAAATAAATTATGCTGATATACTGCAAAATTGCAGTTCAGGTACTACTTCAAATAGGCTGAAACTTTAATCGCGTTTTTCTCGCAAACAACGCGTTCCCGGGCCTTATTTGCTCTTTCGGGGTTTCTTAGGGGTATGAATCAACCATTCTGAATCGATTGGCGCTATCAGAAAATATCGAAATTTTGGTCTCTGAACTCTGACGGCTACAGGACCCAGAATTTGCACCAAAACAAGTCATTTGTAGGTAAGGGATTAACTAAGTACCTGCAAATAAATTATGCTGATATACTGCAAAATTGCAGTTCAGGTACTACTTCAAATAGGCTGAAACTTTAATCGCGTTTTTCTCGCAAACAACGCGTTCCCGGGCCTTTTTGCCCCTTCGGGGTTTCTAAGGGGTATGCATCAACCATTCTGAATCCATCGGCGCTATCAAAAAATATCGAAATTTTGGTCTCTGAACTCTGACGGCTACAGGGCCCAGAATTTGCACCAAAACAAGTCATTTGTAGGTAAGGGATTAACTAAGTACCTGAAAATAAATTATGCTGATATACTGCAAAATTGCAGTTCAGGTACTATTTCAAATAGGCAGAAACTTTAATCGCGTTTTTCTCGCAAACAACGCGTTCCCGGGCCTTATTTGCCCCTTCGGGGTTTCTAAGGGGTATGAATCAACCATTCTGAATCGATTGGCGCTATCAGAAAATATCGAACTTTTGGTCTCTGAACTCGGACGGCTACAGGACCCAGAATTTGCACCAAAACAAGTCATTTGTAGGTAAGGGATTAACTAAGTACCTGAAAATAAATTATGCTGATATACGGCAAAATTGCAGTTCAGGTACTACTTCAAATATGCTGAAACTTTAATCGCGTTTTTCTCGCAAACAACGCGTTCCCGGGCCTTATTTGCCCCTTCGGGGTTTCTAAGGGGTATGAATCAACCATTCTGAATCGATTGGCGCTATCAGAAAATATCGAACTTTTGGTCTCTGAACTCGGACGGCTACAGGACCCAGAATTTGCACCAAAACAAGTCATTTGTAGGTAAGGGATTAACTAAGTACCTGAAAATAAATTATGCTGATATACTGCAAAATTGCAGTTCAGGTACTACTTCAAATAGGCTGAAACTTTAATCGCGTTTTTCTCGCAAACAACGCGTTCCCGGGCCTTATTTGCCCCTTCGGGGTTTCTAAGGGGTATGAATCAACCATTCTGAATCGATTGGCGCTATCAGAAAATATCGAACTTTTGGTCTCTGAACTCTGACGGCTACAGGACCCAGAATTTGCACCAAAACAAGTCATTTGTAGGTAAGGGATTAACTAAGTACCTGAAAATAAATTATGCTGATATACGGCAAAATTGCAGTTCAGGTACTACTTCAAATAGGCTGAAACTTTAATCGCGTTTTTCTCGCAAACAACGCGTTCCCGGGCCTTATTTGCCCCTTCGGGGTTTCTAAGGGGTATGAATCAACCATTCTGAATCGATTGGCGCTATCAGAAAATATCGAACTTTTGGTCTCTGAACTCGGACGGCTACAGGACCCAGAATTTGCACCAAAACAAGTCATTTGTAGGTAAGGGATTTACTAAGTACCTGAAAATAAATTATGCTGATATACTGCAAAATTGCAGTTCAGGTACTACTTCAAATAGGCTGAAACTTTAATCGCGTTTTTCTCGCAAACAACGCGTTCCCGGGCCTTATTTGCCCCTTCGGGGTTTCTAAGGGGTATGAATCAACCATTCTGAATCGATTGGCGCTATCAGAAAATATCGAACTTTTGGTCTCTGAACTCGGACGGCTACAGGACCCAGAATTTGCACCAAAACAAGTCATTTGTAGGTAAGGGATTAACTAAGTACCTGAAAATAAATTATGCTGATATACTGCAAAATTGCAGTTCAGGTACTACTTCAAATAGGCTGAAACTTTAATCGCGTTTTTCTCGCAAACAACGCGTTCCCGGGCCTTATTTGCCCCTTCGGGGTTTCTAAGAGGTATGAATCAACCATTCTGAATCGATTGGCGCTATCAAAAAATATCGAAATTTTGGTCTCTGAACTCTGACGGCTACAGGACCCAGAATTTGCACCAAAACAAGTCATTTGTAGGTAAGGGATTAACTAAGTACCTGAAAATAAATTATGCTGATATACTGCAAAATTGCAGTTCAGGTACTATTTCAAATAGGCTGAAACTTTAATCGCGTTTTTCTCGCAAACAACGCGTTCCCGGGCCTTATTTGCTCCTTCGGGGTTTCTAAGGGGTATGAATCAACCATTCTGAATCGATTGGCGCTATCAGAAAATATCGAAATTTTGGTCTCTGAACTCTGACGGCTACAGGACCCAGAATTTGCACCAAAACAAGTCATTTGTAGGTAAGGGATTTACTAAGTACCTGAAAATAAATTATGCTGATATACTGCAAAATTGCAGCTCAGGTACTACTTCAAATAGGCTGAAACTTTAATCGCGTTTTTCTCGCAAACAACGCGTTCCCGGGCCTTATTTGTCCCTTCGGGGTTTCTAAGGGGTATGAATCAACCATTCTGAATCGATTGGCGCTATCAGAAAATATCGAACTTTTGGTCTCTGAACTCGGACGGCTACAGGGCCCAGAATTTGCACCAAAACAAGTCATTTGTAGGTAAGGGATTAACTAAGTACCTGAAAATAAATTATGCTGATATACTGCAAAATTGCAGTTCAGGTACTACTTCAAATAGGCTGAAACTTTAATCGCGTTTTTCTCGCAAACAACGCGTTCCCGGGCCTTATTTGCCCCTTCGGGGTTTCTAAGGGGTTTAAATCAACCATTCTGAATCGATTGGCGCTATCAGAAAATATCGAACTTTTGGTCTCTGAACTCGGACGGCTACAGGACCCAGAATTTGCACCAAAACAAGTCATTTGTAGGTAAGGGATTAACTAAGTGTCTGAAAATAAATTATGCTGATATACTGCAAAATTGCAGTTCAGGTACTATTTCAAATAGGCTGAAACTTTAATCGCGTTTTTCTCGCAAACAACGCGTTCCCGGGCCTTATTTGCCCCTTCGGGGTTTCTAAGGGGTATGAATCAACCATTCTGAATCGATTGGCGCTATCAGAAAATATCGAACTTTTGGTCTCTGAACTCGGACGGCTACAGGACCAAGAATTTGCACCAAAACAAGTCATTTGTAGGTAAGGGATTAACTAAGTACCTGAAAATAAATTATGCTGATATACTGCAAAATTGCAGTTCAGGTACTATTTCAAATAGGCTGAAACTTTAATCGCGTTTTTCTCGCAAACAACGCGTTCCCGGGCCTTATTTGCCCCTTCGGGGTTTCTAAGGGGTATGAATCAACCATTCTGAATCGATTGGCGCTATCAGAAAATATTGAAATTTTGGTCTCTGAACTCTGACGGCTACAGGACCCAGAATTTGCACCAAAACAAGTCATTTGTAGGTAAGGGATTAACTAAGTACCTGAAAATAAATTATGCTGATATAGAGCAAAATTGCAGTTCAGGTACTACTTCAAATAGGCTAAAACTTTAATCGCGTTTTTCTCGCAAACAACGCGTTCCCGGGCCTTATTTGCCCCTTAGGGGTTTCTAAGGGGTATGAATCAACCATTCTGAATCGATTGGCGCTATCAGAAAATATTGAAATTTTGGTCTCTGAACTCTGACGGCTACAGGACCCAGAATTTGCACCAAAACAAGTCATTTGTAGGTAAGGGATTAACTAAGTACCTGAAAATAAATTATACTGATATACGGCAAAATTGCAGTTCAGGTACTATTTCAAATAGGCTGAAACTTTAATCGCGTTTTTCTCGCAAACAACACGTTCCCGGGCCTTATTTGCCCCGTCGGGGTTTCTAAGGGGTATGAATCAACCATTCTGAATCGATTGGCGCTATCAAAAAATATTGAAATTTTGGTCTCTGAACTCTGACGGCTACAGGACCCAGAATTTGCACCAAAACAAGTCATTTGTAGGTAAGGGATTAACTAAGTACCTGAAAATAAATAATGCTGATATAGAGCAAAATTGCAGGTCAGGTACTACTTCAAATAGGCTAAAACTTTAATCGCGTTTTTCTCGCAAACAACGCGTTCCCGGGCCTTATTTGCCCCTTCGGAGTTTCTAAGGGGTATGAATCAACCATTCTGAATCGATTGGCGCTATCAGAAAATATCGAACTTTTGGTCTCTGAACTCGGACGGCTACAGGGCCCAGAATTTGCACCAAACCAGGTCATTTGTAGGTAAGGGATTAACTAAGTACCTGAAAATAAATTATGCTGATATACTGCAAAATTGCAGTTCAGGTACTACTTCAAATAGGCTGAAACTTTAATCGCGTTTTTCTCGCAAACAACGCGTTCCCGGGCCTTATTTGCCCCTTCGGGGTTTCTAAGGGGTATGAATCAACCATTCTGAATCGATTGGCGCTATCAGAAAATATCGAAATTTTGGTCTCTGAACTCTGACGGCTACAGGACCCAGAATTTGCACCAAAACAAGTCATTTGTAGGTAAGGGATTTACTAAGTACCTGAAAATAAATTATGCTGATATACTGCAAAATTGCAGCTCAGGTACTACTTCAAATAGGCTGAAACTTTAATCGCGTTTTTCTCGCAAACAACGCGTTCCCGGGCCTTATTTGCCCCTTCGGGGTTTCTAAGGGGTATGAATCAACCATTCTGAAGCGATTGGCGCTATCAGAAAATATCGAAATTTTGATCTCTGAACTCTGACGGCTACAGGGCCCAGAATTTGCACCAAAACAAGTCATTTGTAGGTAAGGGATTAACTAAGTACCTGAAAATAAATTATGCTGATATACGGCAAAATTGCAGTTCAGGTACTACTTCAAATAGGCTGAAACTTTAATCGCGTTTTTCTCGCAAACAACGCGTTCCCGGGCCTTATTTGCCCCTTCGGGGTTTCTAAGGGGTATGAATCAACCATTCTGAATCGATTGGCGCTATCAGAAAATATCGAAATTTTGGTCTCTGAACTCTGACGGCTACAGGACCCAGAATTTGCACCAAAACAAGTCATTTGTAGGTAAGGGATTTACTAAGTACCTGAAAATAAATTATGCTGATATACTGCAAAATTGCAGCTCAGGTAGTACTTGCGAATCAACCATTCTGAATCGATTGGCGCTATCAGAAAATATCGAAATTTTGGTCTCTGAACTCTGACGGCTACAGGGCCCAGAATTTGCACCAAAACAAGTCATTTGTAGGTAAGGGATTAACTAAGTACCTGAAAATAAATTATGCTGATATACGGCAAAATTGCAGTTCAGGTACTACTTCAAATAGGCTGAAACTTTAATCGCGTTTTTCTCGCAAACAACGCGTTCCCGGGCCTTATTTGCCCCTTCGGGGTTTCTAAGGGTTATGAATCAACCATTCTGAATCGATTGGCGCTATCAGAAAATATCGAAATTTTGGTCTCTGAACTCTGACGGCTACAGGACCCAGAATTTGCACCAAAACAAGTCATTTGTAGGTAAGGGATTAACTAAGTACCTGAAAATAAATTATGCTGATATACGGCAAAATTGCAGTTCAGGTACTACTTCAAATAGGCTGAAACTTTAATCGCGTTTTTCTCGCAAACAACGCGTTCCCGGGCCTTATTTGCCCCTTCGGGGTTTCTCAGGGGTATGAATCAACCATTCTGAATCGATTGGCGCTATCAGAAAATATCGAAATTTTGGTCTCTGAACTCTGACGGCTACAGGGCCCAGAATTTGCACCAAAACAAGTCATTTGTAGGTAAGGGATTTACTAAGTACCTGAAAATAAATTATGCTGATATACGGCAAAATTGCAGTTCAGGTACTACTTCAAATAGGCTGAAACTTTAATCGCGTTTTTCTCGCAAACAACGCGTTCCCGGGCCTTATTTGCCCCTTCGGGGTTTCTAAGGGGTATGAATCAACCATTCTGAATCGATTGGCGCTATCAGAAAATATCGAAATTTTGGTCTCTGAACTCTGACGGCTACAGGACCCAGAATTTGCACCAAAACAAGTCATTTGTAGGTAAGGGATTAACTAAGTACCTGAAAATAAATTATGCTGATATACGGCAAAATTGCAGTTCAGGTACTACTTCAAATAGGCTGAAACTTTAATCGCGTTTTTCTCGCAAACAACGCGTTCCCGGGCCTTATTTGCCCCTTCGGGGTTTCTAAGGGGTATGAATCAACCATTCTGAATCGATTGGCGCTATCAGAAAATATCGAAATTTTGGTCTCTGAACTCTGACGGCTACAGGACCCAGAATTTGCACCAAAACAAGTCATTTGTAGGTAAGGGATTTACTAAGTACCTGAAAATAAATTATGCTGATATACTGCAAAATTGCAGCTCAGGTACTACTTCAAATAGGCTGAAACTTTAATCGCGTTTTTCTCGCAAACAACGCGTTCCCGGGCCTTATTTGCCCCTTCGGGGTTTCTAAGGGGTATGAATCAACGATTCTGAATCGATTGGCGCTATCAGAAAATATCGAACTTTTGGTCTCTGAACTCGGACGGCTACAGGGCCCAGAATTTGCACCAAAACAAGTCATTTGTAGGTAAGGGATTAACTAAGTACCTGAAAATAAATTATGCTGATATACGGCAAAATTGCAGTTCAGGTACTACTTCAAATAGGCTGAAACTTTAATCGCGTTTTTCTCGCAAACAACGCGTTCCCGGGCCTTATTTGCCCCTTCGGGGTTTCTCAGGGGTATGAATCAACCATTCTGAATCGATTGGCGCTATCAGAAAATATCGAAATTTTGGTCTCTGAACTCTGACGGCTACAGGGCCCAGAATTTGCACCAAAACAAGTCATTTGTAGGTAAGGGATTTACTAAGTACCTGAAAATAAATTATGCTGATATACGGCAAAATTGCAGTTCAGGTACTACTTCAAATAGGCTGAAACTTTAATCGCGTTTTTCTCGCAAACAACGCGTTCCCGGGCCTTATTTGCCCCTTCGGGGTTTCTCAGGGGTATGAATCAACCATTCTGAATCGATTGGCGCTATCAGAAAATATCGAACTTTTGGTCTCTGAACTCGGACGGCTACAGGGCCCAGAATTTGCACCAAAACAAGTCATTTGTAGGTAAGGGATTAACTAAGTACCTGAAAATAAATTATGCTGATATACGGCAAAATTGCAGTTCAGGTACTACTTCAAATAGGCTGAAACTTTAATCGCGTTTTTCTCGCAAACAACGCGTTCCCGGGCCTTATTTGCCCCTTCGGGGTTTCTCAGGGGTATGAATCAACCATTCTGAATCGATTGGCGCTATCAGAAAATATCGAAATTTTGGTCTCTGAACTCTGACGGCTACAGGGCCCAGAATTTGCACCAAAACAAGTCATTTGTAGGTAAGGGATTTACTAAGTACTTGAAAATAAATTATGCTGATATACGGCAAAATTGCAGTTCAGGTACTACTTCAAATAGGCTGAAACTTTAATCGCGTTTTTCTCGCAAACAACGCGTTCCCGGGCCTTATTTGCCCCTTCGGGGTTTCTAAGGGGTATGAATCAACCATTCTGAATCGATTGGCGCTATCAGAAAATATCGAAATTTTGGTCTCTGAACTCTGACGGCTACAGGACCCAGAATTTGCACCAAAACAAGTCATTTGTAGGTAAGGGATTAACTAAGTACCTGAAAATAAATTATGCTGATATACGGCAAAATTGCAGTTCAGGTACTACTTCAAATAGGCTGAAACTTTAATCGCGTTTTTCTCGCAAACAACGCGTTCCCGGGCCTTATTTGCCCCTTCGGGGTTTCTAAGGGGTATGAATCAACCATTCTGAATCGATTGGCGCTATCAGAAAATATCGAAATTTTGGTCTCTGAACTCTGACGGCTACAGGACCCAGAATTTGCACCAAAACAAGTCATTTGTAGGTAAGGGATTTACTAAGTACCTGAAAATAAATTATGCTGATATACTGCAAAATTGCAGCTCAGGTACTACTTCAAATAGGCTGAAACTTTAATCGCGTTTTTCTCGCAAACAACGCGTTCCCGGGCCTTATTTGCCCCTTCGGGGTTTCTAAGGGGTATGAATCAACGATTCTGAATCGATTGGCGCTATCAGAAAATATCGAACTTTTGGTCTCTGAACTCGGACGGCTACAGGGCCCAGAATTTGCACCAAAACAAGTCATTTGTAGGTAAGGGATTAACTAAGTACCTGAAAATAAATTATGCTGATATACGGCAAAATTGCAGTTCAGGTACTACTTCAAATAGGCTGAAACTTTAATCGCGTTTTTCTCGCAAACAACGCGTTCCCGGGCCTTATTTGCCCCTTCGGGGTTTCTAAGGGGTATGAATCAACCATTCTGAATCGATTGGCGCTATCAGAAAATATCGAAATTTTGGTCTCTGAACTCTGACGGCTACAGGGCCCAGAATTTGCACCAAAACAAGTCATTTGTAGGTAAGGGATTAACTAAGTACCTGAAAATAAATTATGCTGATATACGGCAAAATTGCAGTTCAGGTACTACTTCAAATAGGCTGAAACTTTAATCGCGTTTTTCTCGCAAACAACGCGTTCCCGGGCCTTATTTGCCCCTTCGGGGTTTCTAAGGGTTATGAATCAACCATTCTGAATCGATTGGCGCTATCAGAAAATATCGAAATTTTGGTCTCTGAACTCTGACGGCTACAGGACCCAGAATTTGCACCAAAACAAGTCATTTGTAGGTAAGGGATTAACTAAGTACCTGAAAATAAATTATGCTGATATACGGCAAAATTGCAGTTCAGGTACTACTTCAAATAGGCTGAAACTTTAATCGCGTTTTTCTCGCAAACAACGCGTTCCCGGGCCTTATTTGCCCCTTCGGGGTTTCTCAGGGGTATGAATCAACCATTCTGAATCGATTGGCGCTATCAGAAAATATCGAAATTTTGGTCTCTGAACTCTGACGGCTACAGGGCCCAGAATTTGCACCAAAACAAGTCATTTGTAGGTAAGGGATTTACTAAGTACCTGAAAATAAATTATGCTGATATACGGCAAAATTGCAGTTCAGGTACTACTTCAAATAGGCTGAAACTTTAATCGCGTTTTTCTCGCAAACAACGCGTTCCCGGGCCTTATTTGCCCCTTCGGGGTTTCTAAGGGGTATGAATCAACCATTCTGAATCGATTGGCGCTATCAGAAAATATCGAAATTTTGGTCTCTGAACTCTGACGGCTACAGGACCCAGAATTTGCACCAAAACAAGTCATTTGTAGGTAAGGGATTAACTAAGTACCTGAAAATAAATTATGCTGATATACGGCAAAATTGCAGTTCAGGTACTACTTCAAATAGGCTGAAACTTTAATCGCGTTTTTCTCGCAAACAACGCGTTCCCGGGCCTTATTTGCCCCTTCGGGGTTTCTAAGGGGTATGAATCAACCATTCTGAATCGATTGGCGCTATCAGAAAATATCGAAATTTTGGTCTCTGAACTCTGACGGCTACAGGGCCCAGAATTTGCACCAAAACAAGTCATTTGTAGGTAAGGGATTTACTAAGTACCTGAAAATAAATTATGCTGATATACGGCAAAATTGCAGTTCAGGTACTACTTCAAATAGGCTGAAACTTTAATCGCGTTTTTCTCGCAAACAACGCGTTCCCGGGCCTTATTTGCCCCTTCGGGGTTTCTAAGGGGTATGAATCAACCATTCTGAATCGATTGGCGCTATCAGAAAATATCGAAATTTTGGTCTCTGAACTCTGACGGCTACAGGGCCCAGAATTTGCACCAAAACAAGTCATTTGTAGGTAAGGGATTAACTAAGTACCTGAAAATAAATTATGCTGATATACGGCAAAATGGCAGCTCAGGTACTACTTCAAATAGGCTGAAACTTTAATCGCGTTTTTCTCGCAAACAACGCGTTCCCGGGCCTTATTTGCCCCTTCGGGGTTCCTAAGGGGTATGAATCAACCATTCTGAATCGATTGGCGCTATCAGAAAATATCGAAATTTTGGTCTCTGAACTCTGACGGCTACAGGGCCCAGAATTTGCACCAAAACAAGTCATTTGTAGGTAAGGGATTTACTAAGTACCTGAAAATAAATTATGCTGATATACGGCAAAATTGCAGTTCAGGTACTACTTCAAATAGGCTGAAACTTTAATCGCGTTTTTCTCGCAAACAACGCGTTCCCGGGCCTTATTTGCCCCTTCGGGGTTTCTAAGGGGTATAAATCAACCATTCTGAATCGATTGGCGCTATCAGAAAATATCGAAATTTTGGTCTCTGAACTCTGACGGCTACAGGGCCCAGAATTTGCACCAAAACAAGTCATTTGTAGGTAAGGGATTTACTAAGTACCTGAAAATAAATTATGCTGATATACGGCAAAATTGCAGTTCAGGTACTACTTCAAATAGGCTGAAACTTTAATCGCGTTTTTCTCGCAAACAACGCGTTCCCGGGCCTTATTTGCCCCTTCGGGGTTTCTAAGGGGTATGAATCAACCATTCTGAATCGATTGGCGCTATCAGAAAATATCGAAATTTTGGTCTCTGAACTCTGAAGGCTACAGGGCCCAGAATTTGCACCAAAACAAGTCATTTGTAGGTAAGGGATTTACTAAGTACCTGAAAATAAATTATGCTGATATACGGCAAAATTGCAGTTCAGGTACTACTTCAAATAGGCTGAAACTTTAATCGCGTTCCCGGGCCTTATTTGCCCCTTCGGGGTTTCTAAGGGGTATGAATCAACCATTCTGAATCGATTGGCGCTATCAGAAAATATCGAAATTTTGGTCTCTGAACTCTGACGGCTACAGGGCCCAGAATTTGCACCAAAACAAGTCATTTGTAGGTAAGGGATTAACTAAGTACCTGAAAATAAATTATGCTGATATACGGCAAAATTGCAGTTCAGGTACTACTTCAAATAGGCTGAAATTTTAATCGCGTTTTTCTCGCAAACAACGCGTTCCCGGGCCTTATTTGCCCCTTCGGGGTTCCTAAGAGGTATGAATCAACCATTCTGAATCGATTGGCGCTATCAGAAAATATCGAAATTTTGGTCTCTGAACTCTGACGGCTACAGGGCCCAGAATTTGCACCAAAACAAGTCATTTGTAGGTAAGGGATTAACTAAGTACCTGAAAATAAATTATGCTGATATACGGCAAAATTGCAGCTCAGGTACTACTTCAAATAGGCTGAAACTTTAATCGCGTTTTTCTCGCAAACAACGCGTTCCCGGGCCTTATTTGCCCCTTCGGGGTTCCTAAGGGGTATGAATCAACCATTCTGAATCGATTGGCGCTATCAGAAAATATCGAAATTTTGGTCTCTGAACTCTGACGGCTACAGGGCCCAGAATTTGCACCAAAACAAGTCATTTGTAGGTAAGGGATTAACTAAGTACCTGAAAATAAATTATGCTGATATACGGCAAAATTGCAGTTCAGGTACTACTTCAAATAGGCTGAAACTTTAATCGCGTTTTTCTCGCAAACAACGCGTTCCCGGGCCTTATTTGCCCCTTCGGGGTTTCTAAGGGGTAGGGGCGCTATCAGAAAATATCGAAATTTTGGTCTCTGAACTCTGACGGCTACAGGACCCAGAATTTGCACCAAAACAAGTCATTTGTAGGTAAGGGATTTACTAAGTACCTGAAAATAAATTATGCTGATATACTGCAAAATTGCAGCTCAGGTACTACTTCAAATAGGCTGAAACTTTAATCGCGTTTTTCTCGCAAACAACGCGTTCCCGGGCCTTATTTGCCCCTTCGGGGTTTCTAAGGGGTATGAATCAACCATTCTGAATCGATTGGCGCTATCAGAAAATATCGAAATTTTGGTCTCTGAACTCTGACGGCTACAGGGCCCAGAATTTGCACCAAAACAAGTCATTTGTAGGTAAGGGATTAACTAAGTACCTGAAAATAAATTATGCTGATATACGGCAAAATTGCAGTTCAGGTACTACTTCAAATAGGCTGAAACTTTAATCGCGTTTTTCTCGCAAACAACGCGTTCCCGGGCCTTATTTGCCCCTTCGGGGTTTCTAAGGGGTATGAATCAACCATTCTGAATCGATTGGCGCTATCAGAAAATATCGAAATTTTGGTCTCTGAACTCTGACGGCTACAGGGCCCAGAATTTGCACCAAAACAAGTCATTTGTAGGTAAGGGATTAACTAAGTACCTGAAAATAAATTATGCTGATATACGGCAAAATTGCAGTTCAGGTACTACTTCAAATAGGCTGAAACTATAATCGCGTTCCCGGGCCTTATTTGCCCCTACGGGGTTTCTAAGGGGTATGAATCAACCATTCTGAATCGATTGGGGCTATCAGAAAATATCGAAATTTTGGTCTCTGAACTCTGACGGCTACAGGGCCCAGAATTTGCACCAAAATGAGTCATTTGTAGGTAAGGGATTAACTAAGTACCTGAAAATAAATTATGCTGATATACGGCAAAATTGCAGTTCAGGTACTACTTCAAATAGGCTGAAACTTTAATCGCGTTTTTCTCGCAAACAACGCGTTCCCGGGCCTTATTTGCCCCTTCGGGGTTTCTAAGGGGTATGAATCAACCATTCTGAATCGATTGGCGCTATCAGAAAATATCGAAATTTTGGTCTCTGAACTCTGACGGCTACAGGGCCCAGAATTTGCACCAAAACAAGTCATTTGTAGGTAAGGGATTAACTAAGTACCTGAAAATAAATTATGCTGATATACGGCAAAATTGCAGTTCAGGTACTACTTCAAATAGGCTGAAACTATAATCGCGTTCCCGGGCCTTATTTGCCCCTACGGGGTTTCTAAGGGGTATGAATCAACCATTCTGAATCGATTGGGGCTATCAGAAAATATCGAAATTTTGGTCTCTGAACTCTGACGGCTACAGGGCCCAGAATTTGCACCAAAATGAGTCATTTGTAGGTAAGGGATTAACTAAGTACCTGAAAATAAATTATGCTGATATACGGCAAAATTGCAGTTCAGGTACTACTTCAAATAGGCTGAAACTTTAATCGCGTTTTTCTCGCAAACAACGCGTTCCCAGGCCTTATTTGCCCCTTCGGGGTTTCTAAGGGGTATGAATCAACCATTCTGAATCGATTGGCGCTATCAGAAAATATCGAAATTTTGGTCTCTGAACTCTGACGGCTGGCTACAGGGCCCAGAATTTGCACCCAAACAAGTCATTTGTAGGTAAGGGATTAACTAAGTACCTGAAAATAAATTATGCTGATATACGGCAAAATTGCAGTTCAGGTACTACTTCAAATAGGCTGAAACTTTAATCGCGTTTTTCTCGCAAACAACGCGTTCCCGGGCCTTATTTGCCCCTTCGGGGTTTCTAAGGGATATGAATCAACCATTCTGAATCGATTGGCGCCATCAGAAAATATCGAAATTTTGGTCTCTGAACTCTGACGGCTACAGGGCCCATAATTTGCACCAAAACAAGTCATTTGTAGGTAAGGGATTTACTAAGTACCTGAAAATAAATTATGCTGATATACTGCAAAATTGCAGCTCAGGTACTACTTCAAATAGGCTGAAACTTTAATCGCGTTTTTCTCGCAAACAACGCGTTCCCGGGCCTTATTTGCCCCTTCGGGGTTTCTAAGGGGTATGAATCAACCATTCTGAATCGATTGGCGCTATCAGAAAATATCGAAATTTTGGTCTCTGTACTCTGACGGCTACAGGGCCCAAAATTTGCACCAAAACAAGTCATTTGTAGGTAAGCGATTAACTAAGTACCTGAAAATAAATTATGCTGATATACGGCAAAATTGCAGTTCAGGTACTACTTCAAATAGGCTGAAACTTTAATCGCGTTTTTCTCGCAAACAACGCGTTCCCGGGCCTTATTTGCCCCTTCGGGGTTTCTAAAGGGTATGAATCAACCATTCTGAATCGATTGGCGCTATCAGAAAATATCGAAATTTTGGTCTCTGAACTCTGACGGCTACAGGGCCCAGAATTTGCACCAAAACAAGTCATTTGTAGGTAAGGGATTAACTAAGTACCTGAAAATAAATTATGCTGATATACGGCAAAATTGCAGTTCAGGTACTACTTCAAATAGGCTGAAACTTTAATCGCGTTTTTCTCGCAAACAACGCGTTCCCGGGCCTTATTTGCCCCTTCGGGGTTTCTAAGGGGTAGGGGCGCTATCAGAAAATATCGAAATTTTGGTCTCTGAACTCTGACGGCTACAGGACCCAGAATTTGCACCAAAACAAGTCATTTGTAGGTAAGGGATTAACTAAGTACCTGAAAATAAATTATGCTGATATACGGCAAAATTGCAGTTCAGGTACTACTTCAAATAGGCTGAAACTTTAATCGCGTTTTTCTCGCAAACAACGCGTTCCCGGGCCTTATTTGCCCCTTCGGGGTTTCTAAGGGATATGAATCAACCATTCTGAATCGATTGGCGCCATCAGAAAATATCGAAATTTTGGTCTCTGAACTCTGACGGCTACAGGGCCCATAATTTGCACCAAAACAAGTCATTTGTAGTTAAGGGATTTACTAAGTACCTGAAAATAAATTATGCTGATATACTGCAAAATTGCAGCTCAGGTACTACTTCAAATAGGCTGAAACTTTAATCGCGTTTTTCTCGCAAACAACGCGTTCCCGGGCCTTATTTGCCCCTTCGGGGTTTCTAAGGGGTATGAATCAACCATTCTGAATCGATTGCCGCTATCAGAAAATATCGAAATTTTAGTCTCTGTACTCTGACGGCTACAGGGCCCAAAATTTGCACCAAAACAAGTCATTTGTAGGTAAGGGATTTACTAAGTACCTGAAAATAAATTATGCTGATATACTGCAAAATTGCAGCTCAGGTACTACTTCAAATAGGCTGAAACTTTAATCGCGTTTTTCTCGCAAACAACGCGTTCCCGGGCCTTATTTGCCCCTTCGGGGTTTCTAAGGGGTATGAATCAACCATTCTGAATTGATTGGCGCTATCAGAAAATATCGAAATTTTGGTCTCTGAACTCTGACGGCTACAGGGCCCAGAATTTACACCAAAACAAGTCATTTGTGGGTAAGGGATTAACTAAGTACCTGAAAATAAATTATGCTGATATACGGCAAAATTGCAGTTCAGGTACTACTTCAAATAGGCTGAAACTTTAATCGCGTTTTTCTCGCAAACAACGCGTTCCCGGGCCTTATTTGCCTCTTCGGGGTTTCTAAGGGATATGAATCAACCATTCTGAATCGATTGGCGCCATCAGAAAATATCGAAATTTTGGTCTCTGAACTCTGACGGCTACAGGGCCCATAATTTGCACCAAAACAAGTCATTTGTAGGTAAGGGATTTACTAAGTACCTGAAAATAAATTATGCTGATATACTGCAAAATTGCAGCTCAGGTACTACTTCAAATAGGCTGAAACTTTAATCGCGTTTTTCTCGCAAACAACGCGTTCCCGGGCCTTATTTGCCCCTTCGGGGTTTCTAAAGGGTATGAATCAACCATTCTGAATCGATTGGCGCTATCAGAAAATATCGAAATTTTGGTCTCTGAACTCTGACGGCTACAGGGCCCAGAATTTGCACCAAAACAAGTCATTTGTAGGTAAGGGATTAACTAAGTACCTGAAAATAAATTATGCTGATATACGGCAAAATTGCAGTTCAGGTACTACTTCAAATAGGCTGAAACTTTAATCGCGTTTTTCTCGCAAACAACGCGTTCCCGGGCCTTATTTGCCCCTTCGGGGTTTCTAAAGGGTATGAATCAACCATTCTGAATCGATTGGCGCTATCAGAAAATATCGAAATTTTGGTCTCTGAACTCTGACGGCTACAGGGCCCAGAATTTGCACCAAAACAAGTCATTTGTAGGTAAGGGATTAACTAAGTACCTGAAAATAAATTATGCTGATATACGGCAAAATTGCAGTTCAGGTACTACTTCAAATAGGCTGAAACTTTAATCGCGTTTTTCTCGCAAACAACGCGTTCCCGGGCCTTATTTGCCCCTTCGGGGTTTCTAATGGGTAGGGGCGCTATCAGAAAATATCGAAATTTTGGTCTCTGAACTCTGACGGCTACAGGACCCAGAATTTGCACCAAAACAAGTCATTTGTAGGTAAGGGATTTACTAAGTACCTGAAAATAAATTATGCTGATATACTGCAAAATTGCAGCTCAGGTACTACTTCAAATAGGCTGAAACTTTAATCGCGTTTTTCTCGCAAACAACGCGTTCCCGGGCCTTATTTGCCCCTTCGGGGTTCCTAAGGGGTTTGAATCAACCATTCTGAATCGATTGGCGCTATCAGAAAATATCGAAATTTTGGTCTCTGAACTCTGACGGCTACAGGGCCCAGAATTTGCACCAAAACAAGTCATTTGTAGGTAAGGGATTAACTAAGTACCTGAAAATAAATTATGCTGATATACGGCAAAATTGCAGTTCAGGTACTACTTCAAATAGGCTGAAACTTTAATCGCGTTTTTCTGGCAAACAACGCGTTCCCGGGCCTTATTTGCCCCTTCGGGGTTTCTAAGGGGTATGAATCAACCATTCTGAATCGATTGGCGCTATCAGAAAATATCGAAATTTTGGTCTCTGAACTCTGACGGCTACAGGGCCCAGAATTTGCACCAAAACAAGTCATTTGTAGGTAAGGGATTAACTAAGTACCTGAAAATAAATTATGCTGATATACGGCAAAATTGCAGTTCAGGTACTACTTCAAATAGGCTGAAACTTTAATCGCGTTTTTCTCGCAAACAACGCGTTCCCGGGCCTTATTTGCCCCTTCGGGGTTTCTAAAGGGTATGAATCAACCATTCTGAATCGATTGGCGCTATCAGAAAATATCGAAATTTTGGTCTCTGAACTCTGACGGCTACAGGGCCCAGAATTTGCACCAAAACAAGTCATTTGTAGGTAAGGGATTAACTAAGTACCTGAAAATAAATTATGCTGATATACGGCAAAATTGCAGTTCAGGTACTACTTCAAATAGGCTGAAACTTTAATCGTGTTATTCTCGCAAACAACGCGTTCCCGGGCCTTATTTGCCCCTTCGGGGTTTCTAAGGGGTATGAATCAACCATTCTGAATCGATTGGCGCTATCAGAAAATATCGAAATTTTGGTCTCTGAACTCTGACGGCTACAGGGCCCAGAATTTGCACCAAAACAAGTCATTTGTAGGTAAGGGATTAACTAAGTACCTGAAAATAAATTTTGCTGATATACGGCAAAATTGCAGTTCAGGTACTACTTCAAATAGGCTGAAACTTTAATCGCGTTTTTCTCGCAAACAACGCGTTCCCGGGCCTTATTTGCCCCTTCGGGGTTTCTAAGGGGTATGAATCAACCATTCTGAATCGATTGGCGCTATCAGAAAATATCGAAATTTTGGTCTCTGAACTCTGACGGCTACAGGGCCCAGAATTTGCACCAAAACAAGTCATTTGTAGGTAAGGGATTAACTAAGTACCTGAAAATAAATTATGCTGATATACGGCAAAATTGCAGTTCAGGTACTACTTCAAATAGGCTGAAACTTTAATCGCGTTTTTCTCGCAAACAACGCGTTCCCGGGCCTTATTTGCCCCTTCGGGGTTTCTAAGGGGTATGAATCAACCATTCTGAATCGATTGGCGCTATCAGAAAATATCGAAATTTTGGTATCTGAACTCTGACGGCTACAGGGCCCAGAATTTGCACCAAAACAAGTCATTTGTAGGTAAGGGATTAACTAAGTACCTGAAAATAAATTATGCTGATATACGGCAAAATTGCAGTTCAGGTACTACTTCAAATAGGCTGAAACTTTAATCGCGTTTTTCTCGCAAACAACGCGTTCCCGGGCCTTATTTGCCCCTTCGGGGTTTTTAAGGGGTATGAATCAACCATTCTGAATCGATTGGCGCTATCAGAAAATATCGAAATTTTGGTCTCTGAACTCTGACGGCTACAGGACCCAGAATTTGCACCAAAACAAGTCATTTGTAGGTAAGGGATTAGCTAAGTACCTGAAAATAAATTATGCTGATATACGGCAAAATGGCAGTTCAGGTACTACTTCAAATAGGCTGAAACTTTAATCGCGTTTTTCTCGCAAACAACGCGTTCCCGGGCCTTATTTGCCCCTTCGGGGTTTCTAAGGGGTATGAATCAACCATTCTGAATCGATTGGCGCTATCAGAAAATATCGAAATTTTGGTCTCTGAACTCTGACGGCTACAGGGCCCAGAATTTGCACCAAAACAAGTAATTTGTAGGTAAGGGATTAACTAAGTACCTGAAAATAAATTATGCTGATATACGGCAAAATTGCAGTTCAGGTACTACTTCAAATAGGCTGAAACTTTAATCGCGTTTTTCTCGCAAACAACGCGTTCCCGGGCCTTATTTGCCCCTTCGGGGTTTCTAAAGGGTATGAATCAACCATTCTGAATCGATTGGCGCTATCAGAAAATATCGAAATTTTGGTCTCTGAACTCTGACGGCTACAGGGCCCAGAATTTGCACCAAAACAAGTCATTTGTAGGTAAGGGATTAGCTAAGTACCTGAAAATAAATTATGCTGATATACGGCAAAATTGCAGTTCAGGTACTACTTCAAATAGGCTGAAACTTTAATCGCGTTTTTCTCGCAAACAACGCGTTCCCGGGCCTTATTTGCCCCTTCGGGGTTTCTAAGGGGTATGAATCAACCATTCTGAATCGATTGGCGCTATCAGAAAATATCGAAATGTTGGTCTCTGAACTCTGACGGCTACAGGGCCCAGAATTTGCACCGAAACAAGTCATTTGTAGGTAAGGGATTAGCTAAGTACCTGAAAATAAATTATGCTGATATACGGCAAAATGGCAGTTCAGGTACTGCTTCAAATAGGCTGAAACTTTAATCGCGTTTTTCTCGCAAACAACGCGTTCCCGGGCCTTATTTGCCCCTTCGGGGTTTCTAAGGGGTATGAATCAACCATTCTGAATCGATTGGCGCTATCAGAAAATATCGAAATTTTGGTCTCTGAACTCTGACGGCTACAGGGCCCAGAATTTGCACCAAAACAAGTCATTTGTAGGTAAGGGATTAACTAAGTACCTGAAAATAAATTATGCTGATATACGGCAAAATTGCAGTTCAGGTACTACTTCAAATAGGCTGAAACTTTAATCGCGTTTTTCTCGCAAACAACGCGTTCCCGGGCCTTATTTGCCTAGTCGGGGTTTCTAAGGGGTATGAATCAACCATTCTGAATCTATTCGCGCTATCAGAAAATATCGAAATTTTGGTCTCTGAACTCTGACGGCTACAGGGCCCAGAATTTGCACCAAAACAAGTCATTTGTAGGTAAGGGATTAACTAAGTACCTGAAAATAAATTATGCTGATATACGGCAAAATTGCAGTTCAGGTACTACTTCAAATAGGCTGAAACTTTAATCGCGTTTTTCTCGCAAACAACGCGTTCCCGGGCCTTATTTGCCCCTTCGGGGTTTCTAAGGGGTATGAATCAACCATTCTGAATCGATTGGCGCTATCAGAAAATATCGAAATTTTGGTCTCTGAACTCTGACGGCTACAGGGCCAGGATTTGCACCAAAACAAGTCATTTGTAGGTAAGGGATTAACTAAGTACCTGAAAATAAATTATGCTGATATACGGCAAAATTGCAGTTCAGGTACTACTTCAAATAGGCTGAAACTTTAATCGCGTTTTTCTCGCAAACAACGCGTTCCCGGGCCTTATTTGCCCCTTCGGGGTTTCTAAGGGGTATGAATCAACCATTCTGAATCGATTGGCGCTATCAGAAAATATCGAAATTTTGGTCTCTGAACTCTGACGGCTACAGGGCCCAGAATTTGCACCAAAACAAGTCATTTGTAGGTAAGGGATTAACTAAGTACCTGAAAATAAATTATGCTGATATACGGCAAAATTGCAGTTCAGGTACTACTTCAAATAGGCTGAAACTTTAATCGCGTTTTTCTCGCAAACAACGCGTTCCCGGGCCTTATTTGCCCCTTCGGGGTTTCTAAGGGGTATGAATCAACCATTCTGAATCGATTGGCGCTATCAGAAAATATCGAAATTTTGGTCTCTGAACTCTGACGGCTACAGGGCCCAGAATTTGCACCAAAACAAGTCATTTGTAGGTAAGGGATTAACTAAGTACCTGAAAATAAATTATGCTGATATACGGCAAAATTGCAGTTCAGGTACTACTTCAAATAGGCTGAAACTTTAATCGCGTTTTTCTCGCAAACAACGCGTTCCCGGGCCTTATTTGCCCCTTCGGGGTTTCTAAGGGGTATGAATCAACCATTCTGAATCGATTGGCGCTATCAGAAAATATCGAAATTTTGGTCTCTGAACTCTGACGGCTACAGGGCCCAAAATTTGCACCAAAACAAGTCATTTGTAGGTAAGGGATTAACTAAGTACCTGAAAATAAATTATGCTGATATACGGCAAAATTGCAGTTCAGGTACTACTTCAAATAGGCTGAAACTTTAATCGCGTTTTTCTCGCAAACAACGCGTTCCCGGGCCTTATTTGCCCCTACGGGGTTTCTAAGGGGTATGAATCAACCATTCTGAATCGATTGGCGCTATCAGAAAATATCGAAATTTTGGTCTCTGAACTCTGACGGCTACAGGACCCAGAATTTGCACCACAACAAGTCATTTGTAGGTAAGGGATTAGCTAAGTACCTGAAAATAAATTATGCTGATATACGGCAAAATTGCAGTTCAGGTACTACTTCAAATAGGCTGAAACTATAATCGCGTTTTTCTCGCAAACAACGTCCCGGGCCTTATTTGACCCTTCGGGGTTTCTAAGGGGTATGAATCAACCATTCTGAATCGATTGGCGCTATCAGAAAATATCGAAATTTTGGTCTCTGAACTCTGACGGCTACAGGGCCAGGATTTGCACCAAAACAAGTCATTTGTAGGTAAGGGATTAACTAAGTACCTGAAAATAAATTATGCTGATATACGGCAAAATTGCAGTTCAGGTACTACTTCAAATAGGCTGAAACTTTAATCGCGTTTTTTTCGCAAACAACGCGTTCCCGGGCCTTATTTGCCCCTTCGGGGTTTCTAAGGGGTATGAATCAACCATTCTGAATCGATTGGCGCTATCAGAAAATATCGAAATTTTGGTCTCTGAACTCTGACGGCTACAGGGCCCAGAATTTGCACCAAAACAAGTCATTTGTAGGTAAGGGATTAACTAAGTACCTGAAAATAAATTATGCTGATATACGGCAAGATGGCAGTTCAGGTACTTCTTCAAATAGGCTGAAACTTTAATCGCGTTTTTCTCGCAAACAACGCGTTCCCGGGCCTTATTTGCCCCTTCGGGGTTTCTAAGGGGTATGAATCAACCATTCTGAATCGATTGGCGCTATCAGAAAATATCGAAATTTTGGTCTCTGAACTCTGACGGCTACAGGGCCCAGAATTTGCACCAAAACAAGTCATTTGTAGGTAAGGGATTAGCTAAGTACCTGAAAATAAATTATGCTGATATACGGCAAAATTGCAGTTCAGGTACTACTTCAAATAGGCTGAAACTATAATCGCGTTTTTCTCGCAAACAACGTCCCGGGCCTTATTTGACCCTTCGGGGTTTCTAAGGGGTATGAATCAACCATTCTGAATCGATTGGCGCTATCAGAAAATATCGAAATTTTGGTCTCTGAACTCTGACGGCTACAGGGCCCAGAATTTGCACCAAAACAAGTCATTTGTAGGTAAGGGATTAGCTAAGTACCTGAAAATAAATTATGCTGATATACGGCAAAATGGCAGTTCAGGTACTACTTCAAATAGGCTGAAACTTTAATCGCGTTTTTCTCGCAAACAACGCGTTCCCGGGCCTTATTTGCCCCTTCGGGATTTCTAAGGGGTATGAATCAACCATTCTGAATCGATTGGCGCTATCAGAAAATATCGAAATTTTGGTCTCTGAACTCTGACGGCTACAGGGCCCAGAATTTGCACCAAAACAAGTCATTTGTAGGTAAGGGATTAGCTAAGTACCTGAAAATAAATTATGCTGATATACGGCAAAATGGCAGTTCAGGTACTACTTCAAATAGGCTGAAACTTTAATCGCGTTTTTCTCGCAAACAACGCGTTCCCGGGCCTTATTTGCCCCTTCGGGATTTCTAAGGGGTATGAATCAACCATTCTGAATCGATTGGCGCTATCAGAAAATATCGAAATTTTGGTCTCTGAACTCTGATGGCTACAGGGCCCAGAATTTGCACCAAAACAAGTCATTTGTAGGTAAGGGATTAACTAAGTACCTGAAAATAAATTATGCTGATATACGGCAAAATTGCAGTTCAGGTACTACTTCAAATAGGCTGAAACTTTAATCGCGTTTTTCTCGCAAACAACGCGTTCCCGGGCCTTATTTGCCCCTTCGGGATTTCTAAGGGGTATGAATCAACCATTCTGAATCGATTGGCGCTATCAGAAAATATCGAAATTTTGGTCTCTGAACTCTGATGGCTACAGGGCCCAGAATTTGCACCAAAACAAGTCATTTGTAGGTAAGGGATTAACTAAGTACCTGAAAATAAATTATGCTGATATACGGCAAAATTGCAGTTCAGGTACTACTTCAAATAGGCTGAAACTATAATCGCGTTTTTCTCGCAAACAACGTCCCGGGCCTTATTTGACCCTTCGGGGTTTCTAAGGGGTATGAATCAACCATTCTGAATCGATTGGCGCTATCAGAAAATATCGAAATTTTGGTCTCTGAACTCTGACGGCTACAGGGCCAGGATTTGCACCAAAACAAGTCATTTGTAGGTAAGGGATTAACTAAGTACCTGAAAATAAATTATGCTGATATACGGCAAAATTGCAGTTCAGGTACTACTTCAAATAGGCTGAAACTTTAATCGCGTTTTTTTCGCAAACAACGCGTTCCCGGGCCTTATTTGCCCCTTCGGGGTTTCTAAGGGGTATGAATCAACCATTCTGAATCGATTGGCGCTATCAGAAAATATCGAAATTTTGGTCTCTGAACTCTGACGGCTACAGGGCCCAGAATTTGCACCAAAACAAGTCATTTGTAGGTAAGGGATTAACTAAGTACCTGAAAATAAATTATGCTGATATACGGCAAGATGGCAGTTCAGGTACTTCTTCAAATAGGCTGAAACTTTAATCGCGTTTTTCTCGCAAACAACGCGTTCCCGGGCCTTATTTGCCCCTTCGGGGTTTCTAAGGGGTATGAATCAACCATTCTGAATCGATTGGCGCTATCAGAAAATATCGAAATTTTGGTCTCTGAACTCTGACGGCTACAGGGCCCAGAATTTGCACCAAAACAAGTCATTTGTAGGTAAGGGATTAGCTAAGTACCTGAAAATAAATTATGCTGATATACGGCAAAATTGCAGTTCAGGTACTACTTCAAATAGGCTGAAACTATAATCGCGTTTTTCTCGCAAACAACGTCCCGGGCCTTATTTGACCCTTCGGGGTTTCTAAGGGGTATGAATCAACCATTCTGAATCGATTGGCGCTATCAGAAAATATCGAAATTTTGGTCTCTGAACTCTGACGGCTACAGGGCCCAGAATTTGCACCAAAACAAGTCATTTGTAGGTAAGGGATTAGCTAAGTACCTGAAAATAAATTATGCTGATATACGGCAAAATGGCAGTTCCGGTACTACTTCAAATAGGCTGAAACTTTAATCGCGTTTTTCTCGCAAACAACGCGTTCCCGGGCCTTATTTGCCCCTTCGGGATTTCTAAGGGGTATGAATCAACCATTCTGAATCGATTGGCGCTATCAGAAAATATCGAAATTTTGGTCTCTGAACTCTGACGGCTACAGGGCCCAGAATTTGCACCAAAACAAGTCATTTGTAGGTAAGGGATTAGCTAAGTACCTGCAAATAAATTATGCTGATATACGGCAAAATGGCAGTTCAGGTACTACTTCAAAGAGGCTGAAACTTTAATCGCGTTTTTCTCGCAAACAACGCGTTCCCGGGCCTTATTTGCTCCTTCGGGGTTTCTAAGGGGTATGAATCAACCATTCTGAATCGATTGGCGCTATCAGCAAATATCGAAATTTTGGTCTCTGAACTCTGACGGCTACAGGGCCCAGAATTTGCACCAAAACAAGTCATTTGTAGGTAAGGGATTAGCTAAGTACCTGCAAATAAATTATGCTGATATACGGCAAAATGGCAGTTCCGGTACTACTTCAAATAGGCTGAAACTTTAATCGCGTTTTTCTCGCAAACAACGCGTTCCCGGGCCTTATTTGCCCCTTCGGGATTTCTAAGGGGTATGAATCAACCATTCTGAATCGATTGGCGCTATCAGAAAATATCGAAATTTTGGTCTCTGAACTCTGACGGCTACAGGGCCCAGAATTTGCACCAAAACAAGTCATTTGTAGGTAAGGGATTAGCTAAGTACCTGCAAATAAATTATGCTGATATACGGCAAAATGGCAGTTCAGGTACTACTTCAAATAGGCTGAAACTTTAATCGCGTTTTTCTCGCAAACAACGCGTTCCCGGGCCTTATTTGCCCCTTCGGAGTTTCTAAGGGGTATGAATCAACCATTCTGAATCGATTGGCGCTATCAGAAAATATCGAAATTTTGGTCTCTGAACTCTGACGGCTACAGGGCCCAGAATTTGCACCAAAACAAGTCATTTGTAGGTAAGGGATTAACTAAGTACCTGAAAATAAATTATGCTGATATACGGCAAAATTGCAGTTCAGGTACTACTTCAAATAGGCTGAAACTTTAATCGCGTTTTTCTCGCAAACAACGCGTTCCCGGGCCTTATTTGCCTAGTCGGGGTTTCTAAGGGGTATGAATCAACCATTCTGAATCTATTGGCGCTATCAGAAAATATCGAAATTTTGGTCTCTGAACTCTGACGGCTACAGGGCCCAGAATTTGCACCAAAACAAGTCATTTGTAGGTAAGGGATTAACTAAGTACCTGAAAATAAATTATGCTGATATACGGCAAAATTGCAGTTCAGGTACTACTTCAAATAGGCTGAAACTTTAATCGCGTTTTTCTCGCAAACAACGCGTTCCCGGGCCTTATTTGCCCCTACGGGGTTTCTAAGGGGTATGAATCAACCATTCTGAATCGATTGGCGCTATCAGAAAATATCGAAATTTTGGTCTCTGAACTCTGACGGCTACAGGGCCCAGAATTTGCACCAAAACAAGTCATTTGTAGGTAAGGGATTAACTAAGTACCTGAAAATAAATTATGCTGATATACGGCAAAATTGCAGTTCAGGTACTACTTCAAATAGGCTGAAACTTTAATCGCGTTTTTCTCGCAAACAACGCGTTCCCGGGCCTTATTTGCCTAGTCGGGGTTTCTAAGGGGTATGAATCAACCATTCTGAATCTATTGGCGCTATCAGAAAATATCGAAATTTTGGTCTCTGAACTCTGACGGCTACAGGGCCAGGATTTGCACCAAAACAAGTCATTTGTAGGTAAGGGATTAACTAAGTACCTGAAAATAAATTATGCTGATATACGGCAAAATTGCAGTTCAGGTACTACTTCAAATAGGCTGAAACTTTAATCGCGTTTTTCTCGCAAACAACGCGTTCCCGGGCCTTATTTGCCCCTTCGGGGTTTCTAAGGGGTATGAATCAACCATTCTGAATCGATTGGCGCTATCAGAAAATATCGAAATTTTGGTCTCTGAACTCTGACGGCTACAGGGCCCAGAATTTGCACCAAAACAAGTCATTTGCAGGTAAGGGATTAACTAAGTACCTGAAAATAAATTATGCTGATATACGGCAAAATTGCAGTTCAGGTACTACTTCAAATAGGCTGAAACTTTAATCACGTTTTTCTCGCAAACAACGCGTTCCCGTGCCTTATTTGCCCCTTCGGGGTTTCTAAGGGGTATGAATCAACCATTCTGAATCGATTGGCGCTATCAGAAAATATCGAAATTTTGGTCTCTGAACTCTGACGGCTACAGGGCCCAGAATTTGCACCAAAACAAGTCATTTGTAGGTAAGGGATTAACTAAGTACCTGAAAATAAATTATGCTGATATACGGCAAAATTGCATTTCAGGTACTACTTCAAATAGGCTGAAACTTTAATCGCGTTTTTCTCGCAAACAACGCGTTCCCGGGCCTTATTTGCCCCTACGGGGTTTCTAAGGGGTATGAATCAACCATTCTGAATCGATTGGCGCTATCAGAAAATATCGAAATTTTGGTCTCTGAACTCTGACGGCTACAGGGCCCAGAATTTGCACCAAAACAAGTCATTTGTAGGTAAGGGATTAACTAAGTACCTGAAAATAAATTATGCTGATATGCGGCAAAATTGCAGTTCAGGTACTACTTCAAATAGGCTGAAACTTTAATCGCGTTTTTCTCGCAAACAACGCGTTCCCGGGCCTTATTTGCCCCTTCGGGGTTTCTAAGGGATATGAATCAACCATTCTGAATCGATTGGCGCTATCAGAAAATATCGAAATTTTGGTCTCTGAACTCTGACGGCTACAGGGCCCAGAATTTGCACTAAAACAAGTCATTTGTAGGTAAGGGATTAACTAAGTACCTGAAAATAAATTATGCTGATATACGGCAAAATTGCAGTTCAGGTACTACTTCAAATAGGCTGAAACTTTAATCGCGTTTTTCTCGCAAACAACGCGTTCCCGGGCCTTATTTGCCCCTTCGGGGTTTCTAAGGGGTATGAATCAACCATTCTGAATCGATTGGCGCTATCAGAAAATATCGAAATTTTGGTCTCTGAACTCTGACGGCTACAGGGCCCAGAATTTGCACCAAAACAAGTCATTTGTAGGTAAGGGATTAACTAAGTACCTGAAAATAAATTATGCTGATATACGGCAAAATTGCAGTTCAGGTACTACTTCAAATAGGCTGAAACTTTAATCGCGTTTTTCTCGCAAACAACGCGTTCCCGGGCCTTATTTGCCCCTTCGGGGTTTCTAAGGGGTATGAATCAACCATTCTGAATCGATTGGCGCTATCAGAAAATATCGAAATTTTGGTCTCTGAACTCTGACGGCTACAGGGCCCAGAATTTGCACCAAAACAAGTCATTTGTAGGTAAGGGATTAACTAAGTACCTGAAAATAAATTATGCTGATATACGGCAAAATTGCAGTTCAGGTACTACTTCAAATAGGCTGAAACTTTAATCGCGTTTTTCTCGCAAACAACGCGTTCCCGGGCCTTATTTGCCCCTACGGGGTTTCTAAGGGGTATCAATCAACCATTCTGAATCGATTGGCGCTATCAGAAAATATCGAAATTTTGGTCTCTGAACTCTGACGGCTACAGGACCCAGAATTTGCACCACAACAAGTCATTTGTAGGTAAGGGATTAACTAAGTACCTGAAAATAAATTATGCTGATATACGGCAAAATTGCAGTTCAGGTACTACTTCAAATAGGCTGAAACTTTAATCGCGTTTTTCTCGCAAACAACGCGTTCCCGGGCCTTATTTGCCCCTTCGGGGTTTCTAAGGGGTATGAATCAACCATTCTGAATCGATTGGCGCTATCAGAAAATATCGAAATTTTGGTCTCTGAACTCTGACGGCTACAGGGCCCAGAATTTGCACCAAAACAAGTCATTTGTAGGTAAGGGATTAACTAAGTACCTGAAAATAAATTATGCTGATATACGGCAAAATTGCAGTTCAGGTACTACTTCAAATAGGCTGAAACTTTAATCGCGTTTTTCTCGCAAACAACGCGTTCCCGGGCCTTATTTGCCCCTTCGGGGTTTTTAAGGGGTATGAATCAACCATTCTGAATCGATTGGCGCTATCAGAAAATATCGAAATTTTGGTGTCTGAACTCTGACGGCTACAGGGCCCAGAATTTGCACCAAAACAAGTCATTTGTAGGTAAGGGATTAACTAAGTACCTGAAAATAAATTATGCTGATATACGGCAAAATTGCAGTTCAGGTACTACTTCAAATAGGCTGAAACTTTAATCGCGTTTTTCTCGCAAACAACGCGTTCCCGGGCCTTATTTGCCCCTTCGGGGTTTCTAAGGGGTATGAATCAACCATTCTGAATCGATTGGCGCTATCAGAAAATATCGAAATTTTGGTCTCTGAACTCTGACGGCTACAGGGCCCAGAATTTGCACCAAAACAAGTCATTTGTAGGTAAGGGATTAACTAAGTACCTGAAAATAAATTATGCTGATATACGGCAAAATTGCAGTTCAGGTACTACTTCAAATAGGCTGAAACTTTAATCGCGTTTTTCTCGCAAACAACGCGTTCCCGGGCCTTATTTGCCCCTTCGGGGTTTTTAAGGGGTATGAATCAACCATTCTGAATCGATTGGCGCTATCAGAAAATATCGAAATTTTGGTGTCTGAACTCTGACGGCTACAGGGCCCAGAATTTGCACCAAAACAAGTCATTTGTAGGTAAGGGATTTACTAAGTACCTGAAAATAAATTATGCTGATATACGGCAAAATTGCAGTTCCGGTACTACTTCAAATAGGCTGAAACTTTAATCGCGTTTTTCTCGCAAACAACGCGTTCCCGGGCCTTATTTGCCCCTTCGGGGTTTCTAAGGGGTATGAATCAACCATTCTGAATCGATTGGCGCTATCAGAAAATATCGAAATTTTGGTCTCTGAACTCTGACGGCTACAGGGCCCAGAATTTGCACCAAAACAAGTCATTTGTAGGTAAGGGATTAACTAAGTACCTGAAAATAAATTATGCTGATATACGGCAAAATTGCAGTTCAGGTACTACTTCAAATAGGCTGAAACTTTAATCGCGTTTTTCTCGCAAACAACGCGTTCCCGGGCCTTATTTGCCCCTTCGGGGTTTCTAAGGGGTATGAATCAACCATTCTGAATCGATTGGCGCTATCAGAAAATATCGAAATTTTGGTCTCTGAACTCTGACGGCTACAGGGCCCAGAATTTGCAGCAAAACAAGTCATTTGTAGGTAAGGGATTAACTAAGTACCTGAAAATAAATTATGCTGATATACTGCAAAATTGCAGTTCAGGTACTACTTCAAATAGGCTGAAACTTTAATCGCGTTTTTCTCGCAAACAACGCGTTCCCGGGCCTTATTTGCCCCTTCGGGGTTTCTAAGGGGTATGAATCAACCATTCTGAATCGATTGGCGCTATCAGAAAATATCGAAATTTTGGTCTCTGAACTCTGACGGCTACAGGGCCCAGAATTTGCACCAAAACAAGTCATTTGTAGGTAAGGGATTAACTAAGTACCTGAAAATAAATTATGCTGATATACGGCAAAATTGCAGTTCAGGTACTACTTCAAATAGGCTGAAACTTTAATCGCGTTTTTCTCGCAAACAACGCGTTCCCGGGCCTTATTTGCCCCTTCGGGGTTTCTAAGGGGTATGAATCAACCAATCTGAATCGATTGGCGCTATCAGAAAATATCGAAATTTTGGTCTCTGAACTCTGACGGCTACAGGGCCCAGAATTTGCACAAAAACAAGTCATTTGTAGGTAAGGGATTAACTAAGTACCTGAAAAAAAATAATGCTGATATACGGCAAAATTGCAGTTCAGGTACTACTTCAAATAGGCTGAAACTTTAATCGCGTTTTTCTCGCAAACAACGCGTTCTCGGGCCTTATTTGCCCCTTCGGGGTTTCTAAGGGGTATGAATCAACCATTCTGAATCGATTGGCGCTATCAGAAAATATCGAAATTTTGGTCTCTGAACTCTGACGGCTACAGGGCCCAGAATTTGGACCAAAACAAGTCATTTGTAGGTAAGGGATTAACTAAGTACCTGAAAATAAATTATGCTGATATACGGCAAAATTGCAGTTCAGGTACTACTTCAAATAGGCTGAAACTTTAATCGCGTTTTTCTCGCAAACAACGCGTTCCCGGGCCTTATTTGCCCCTTCGGGGTTTCTAAGGGGTATGAATCAACCATTCTGAATCGATTGGCGCTATCAGAAAATATCGAAATTTTGGTCTCTGAACTCTGACGGCTACAGGGCCCAGAATTTGCACCAAAACAAGTCATTTGTAGGTAAGGGATTAACTAAGTACCTGAAAATAAATTATGCTGATATACGGCAAAATTGCAGTTCAGGTACTACTTCAAATAGGCTGAAACTTTAATCGCGTTTTTCTCGCAAACAACGCGTTCCCGGGCCTTATTTGCCCCTTCGGGGTTTCTAAGGGGTATGAATCAACCAATCTGAATCGATTGGCGCTATCAGAAAATATCGAAATTTTGGTCTCTGAACTCTGACGGCTACAGGGCCCAGAATTTGCACCAAAACAAGTCATTTGTAGGTAAGGGATTAACTAAGTACCTGAAAATAAATTATGCTGATATACGGCAAAATTGCAGTTCAGGTACTACTTCAAATAGGCTGAAACTTTAATCGCGTTTTTCTCGCAAACAACGCGTTCCCGGGCCTTATTTGCCCCTTCGGGGTTTCTAAGGGGTATGAATCAACCATTCTGAATCGATTGGCGCTATCAGAAAATATCGAAATTTTGGTCTCTGAACTCTGACGGCTACAGGGCCCAGAATTTGCACCAAAACAAGTCATTTGTAGGTAAGGGATTAACTAAGTACCTGAAAATAAATTATGCTGATATACGGCAAAATTGCAGTTCAGGTACTACTTCAAATAGGCTGAAACTTTAATCGCGTTTTTCTCGCAAACAACGCGTTCCCGGGCCTTATTTGCCCCTTCGGGGTTTCTAAGGGGTATGAATCAACCATTCTGAATCGATTGGCGCTATCAGAAAATATCGAAATTTTGGTCTCTGAACTCTGACGGCTACAGGGCCCAGAATTTGCACCAAAACAAGTCATTTGTAGGTAAGGGATTAACTAAGTACCTGAAAATAAATTATGCTGATATACGGCAAAATTGCAGTTCAGGTACTACTTCAAATAGGCTGAAACTTTAATCGCGTTTTTCTCGCAAACAACGCGTTCCCGGGCCTTATTTGCCCCTTCGGGGTTTCTAAGGCGTATGAATCAACCATTCTGAATCGATTGGCGCTATCAGAAAATATCGAAATTTTGGTCTCTGAACTCTGACGGCTACAGGGCCCAGAATTTGCACCAAAACAAGTCATTTGTAGGTAAGGGATTAACTAAGTACCTGAAAAAAAAATAATGCTGATATACGGCAAAATTGCAGTTCAGGTACTACTTCAAATAGGCTGAAACTTTAATCGCGTTTTTCTCGCAAACAACGCGTTCCCGGGCCTTATTTGCCCCTTCGGGGTTTCTAAGGGGTATGAATCAACCATTCTGAATCGATTGGCGCTATCAGAAAATATCGAAATTTTGGTCTCTGAACTCTGACGGCTACAGGGCCCAGAATTTGCACCAAAACAAGTCATTTGTAGGTAACGGATTAACTAAGTACCTGAAAATAAATTATGCTGATATACGGCAAAATTGCAGTTCAGGTACTACTTCAAATAGGCTGAAACTTTAATCGCGTTTTTCTCGCAAACAACGCGTTCCCGGGCCTTATTTGCCCCTTCGGGGTTTCTAAGGGGTATGAATCAACCAATCTGAATCGATTGGCGCTATCAGAAAATATCGAAATTTTGGTCTCTGAACTCTGACGGCTACAGGGCCCAGAATTTGCACCAAAACAAGTCATTTGTATGTAAGGGATTAACTAAGTACCTGAAAAAAATTAATGCTGATATACGGCAAAATTGCAGTTCAGGTACTACTTCAAATAGGCTGAAACTTTAATCGCGTTTTTCTCGCAAACAACGCGTTCCCGGGCCTTATTTGCCCCTTCGGGGTTTCTAAGGGGTATGAATCAACCATTCTGAATCGATTGGCGCTATCAGAAAATATCGAAATTTTGGTCTCTGAACTCTGACGGCTACAGGGCCCAGAATTTGCACCAAAACAAGTCATTTGTAGGTAAGGGATTAACTAAGTACCTGAAAATAAATTATGCTGATATACGGCAAAATTGCAGTTCAGGTACTACTTCAAATAGGCTGAAACTTTAATCGCGTTGTTTCTCGCAAACAACGCGTTCCCGGGCCTTATTTGCCCCTTCGGGGTTTCTAAGGGGTATGAATCAACCAATCTGAATCGATTGGCGCTATCAGAAAATATCGAAATTTTGGTCTCTGAACTCTGACGGCTACAGGGCCCAGAATTTGCACAAAAACAAGTCATTTGTAGGTAAGGGATTAACTAAGTACCTGAAAAAAAATAATGCTGATATACGGCAAAATTGCAGTTCAGGTACTACTTCAAATAGGCTGAAACTTTAATCGCGTTTTTCTCGCAAACAACGCGTTCTCGGGCCTTATTTGCCCCTTCGGGGTTTCTAAGGGGTATGAATCAACCATTCTGAATCGATTGGCGCTATCAGAAAATATCGAAATTTTGGTCTCTGAACTCTGACGGCTACAGGGCCCAGAATTTGCACCAAAACAAGTCATTTGTAGGTAAGGGATTAACTAAGTACCTGAAAATAAATTATGCTGATATACGGCAAAATTGCAGTTCAGGTACTACTTCAAATAGGCTGAAACTTTAATCGCGTTTTTCTCGCAAACAACGCGTTCCCGGGCCTTATTTGCCCCTTCGGGGTTTCTAAGGGGTATGAATCAACCATTCTGAATCGATTGGCGCTATCAGAAAATATCGAAATTTTGGTCTCTGAACTCTGACGGCTACAGGGCCCAGAATTTGCACCAAAACAAGTCATTTGTAGGTAAGGGATTAACTAAGTACCTGAAAATAAATTATGCTGATATACGGCAAAATTGCAGTTCAGGTACTACTTCAAATAGGCTGAAACTTTAATCGCGTTTTTCTCGCAAACAACGCGTTCCCGGGCCTTATTTGCCCCTTCGGGGTTTCTAAGGGGTATGAATCAACCAATCTGAATCGATTGGCGCTATCAGAAAATATCGAAATTTTGGTCTCTGAACTCTGACGGCTACAGGGCCCAGAATTTGCACCAAAACAAGTCATTTGTAGGTAAGGGATTAACTAAGTACCTGAAAATAAATTATGCTGATATACGGCAAAATTGCAGTTCAGGTACTACTTCAAATAGGCTGAAACTTTAATCGCGTTTTTCTCGCAAACAACGCGTTCCCGGGCCTTATTTGCCCCTTCGGGGTTTCTAAGGGGTATGAATCAACCATTCTGAATCGATTGGCGCTATCAGAAAATATCGAAATTTTGGTCTCTGAACTCTGACGGCTACAGGGCCCAGAATTTGCACCAAAACAAGTCATTTGTAGGTAAGGGATTAACTAAGTACCTGAAAATAAATTATGCTGATATACGGCAAAATTGCAGTTCAGGTACTACTTCAAATAGGCTGAAACTTTAATCGCGTTTTTCTCGCAAACAACGCGTTCCCGGGCCTTATTTGCCCCTTCGGGGTTTCTAAGGGGTATGAATCAACCATTCTGAATCGATTGGCGCTATCAGAAAATATCGAAATTTTGGTCTCTGAACTCTGACGGCTACAGGGCCCAGAATTTGCACCAAAACAAGTCATTTGTAGGTAAGGGATTAACTAAGTACCTGAAAATAAATTATGCTGATATACGGCAAAATTGCAGTTCAGGTACTACTTCAAATAGGCTGAAACTTTAATCGCGTTTTTCTCGCAAACAACGCGTTCCCGGGCCTTATTTGCCCCTTCGGGGTTTCTAAGGGGTATGAATCAACCAATCTGAATCGATTGGCGCTATCAGAAAATATCGAAATTTTGGTCTCTGAACTCTGACGGCTACAGGGCCCAGAATTTGCACCAAAACAAGTCATTTGTAGGTAAGGGATTAACTAAGTACCTGAAAATAAATTATGCTGATATACGGCAAAATTGCAGTTCAGGTACTACTTCAAATAGGCTGAAACTTTAATCGCGTTTTTCTCGCAAACAACGCGTTCCCGGGCCTTATTTGCCCCTTCGGGGTTTCTAAGGGGTATGAATCAACCATTCTGAATCGATTGGCGCTATCAGAAAATATCGAAATTTTGGTCTCTGAACTCTGACGGCTACAGGGCCCAGAATTTGCACCAAAACAAGTCATTTGTAGGTAAGGGATTAACTAAGTACCTGAAAATAAATTATGCTGATATACGGCAAAATTGCAGTTCAGGTACTACTTCAAATAGGCTGAAACTTTAATCGCGTTTTTCTCGCAAACAACGCGTTCCCGGGCCTTATTTGCCCCTTCGGGGTTTCTAAGGGGTATGAATCAACCAATCTGAATCGATTGGCGCTATCAGAAAATATCGAAATTTTGGTCTCTGAACTCTGACGGCTACAGGGCCCAGAATTTGCACCAAAACAAGTCATTTGTAGGTAAGGGATTAACTAAGTACCTGAAAAAAAATAATGCTGATATACGGCAAAATTGCAGTTCAGGTACTACTTCAAATAGGCTGAAACTTTAATCGCGTTTTTCTCGCAAACAACGCGTTCCCGGGCCTTATTTGCCCCTTCGGGGTTTCTAAGGGGTATGAATCAACCATTCTGAATCGATTGGCGCTATCTGAAAATATCGAAATTTTGGTGTCTGAACTCTGACGGCTACAGGGCCCAGAATTTGCACCAAAACAAGTCATTTGTAGGTAAGGGATTAACTAAGTACCTGAAAATAAATTATGCTGATATACGGCAAAATTGCAGTTCAGGTACTACTTCAAATAGGCTGAAACTTTAATCGCGTTTTTCTCGCAAACAACGCGTTCCCGGGCCTTATTTGCCCCTTCGGGGTTTCTAAGGGGTATGAATCAACCATTCTGAATCGATTGGCGCTATCAGAAAATATCGAAATTTTGGTCTCTGAACTCTGACGGCTACAGGGCCCAGAATTTGCACCAAAACAAGTCATTTGTAGGTAAGGGATTAACTAAGTACCTGAAAATAAATTATGCTGATATACGGCAAAATTGCAGTTCAGGTACTACTTCAAATAGGCTGAAACTTTAATCGCGTTTTTCTCGCAAACAACGCGTCCCGGGCCTTATTTGCCCCTTCGGGGTTTCTAAGGGGTATGAATCAACCAATCTGAATCGATTGGCGCTATCAGAAAATATCGAAATTTTGGTCTCTGAACTCTGACGGCTACAGGGCCCAGAATTTGCACCAAAACAAGTCATTTGTAGGTAAGGGATTAACTAAGTACCTGAAAATAAATTATGCTGATATACGGCAAAATTGCAGTTCAGGTACTACTTCAAATAGGCTGAAACTTTAATCGCGTTTTTCTCGCAAACAACGCGTTCCCGGGCCTTATTTGCCCCTTCGGGGTTTCTAAGGGGTATGAATCAACCATTCTGAATCGATTGGCGCTATCAGAAAATATCGAAATTTTGGTCTCTGAACTCTGACGGCTACAGGGCCCAGAATTTGCACCAAAACAAGTCATTTGTAGGTAAGGGATTAACTAAGTACCTGAAAATAAATTATGCTGATATACGGCAAAATTGCAGTTCAGGTACTACTTCAAATAGGCTGAAACTTTAATCGCGTTTTTCTCGCAAACAACGCGTTCCCGGGCCTTATTTGCCCCTTCGGGGTTTCTAAGGGGTATGAATCAACCATTCTGAATCGATTGGCGCTATCAGAAAATATCGAAATTTTGGTCTCTGAACTCTGACGGCTACAGGGCCCAGAATTTGCACCAAAACAAGTCATTTGTAGGTAAGGGATTAACTAAGTACCTGAAAATAAATTATGCTGATATACGGCAAAATTGCAGTTCAGGTACTACTTCAAATAGGCTGAAACTTTAATCGCGTTTTTCTCGCAAACAACGCGTTCCCGGGCCTTATTTGCCCCTTCGGGGTTTCTAAGGGGTATGAATCAACCATTCTGAATCGATTGGCGCTATCAGAAAATATCGAAATTTTGGTCTCTGAACTCTGACGGCTACAGGGCCCAGAATTTGCACCAAAACAAGTCATTTGTAGGTAAGGGATTAACTAAGTACCTGAAAATAAATTATGCTGATATACGGCAAAATTGCAGTTCAGGTACTACTTCAAATAGGCTGAAACTTTAATCGCGTTTTTCTCGCAAACAACGCGTTCCCGGGCCTTATTTGCCCCTTCGGGGTTTCTAAGGGGTATGAATCAACCATTCTGAATCGATTGGCGCTATCAGAAAATATCGAAATTTTGGTCTCTGAACTCTGACGGCTACAGGGCCCAGAATTTGCACCAAAACAAGTCATTTGTAGGTAAGGGATTAACTAAGTACCTGAAAATAAATTATGCTGATATACGGCAAAATTGCAGTTCAGGTACTACTTCAAATAGGCTGAAACTTTAATCGCGTTTTTCTCGCAAACAACGCGTTCCCGGGCCTTATTTGCCCCTTCGGGGTTTCTAAGGGGTATGAATCAACCATTCTGAATCGATTGGCGCTATCAGAAAATATCGAAATTTTGGTCTCTGAACTCTGACGGCTACAGGGCCCAGAATTTGCACCAAAACAAGTCATTTGTAGGTAAGGGATTAACTAAGTACCTGAAAATAAATTATGCTGATATACGGCAAAATTGCAGTTCAGGTACTACTTCAAATAGGCTGAAACTTTAATCGCGTTTTTCTCGCAAACAACGCGTTCCCGGGCCTTATTTGCCCCTTCGGGGTTTCTAAGGGGTATGAATCAACCATTCTGAATCGATTGGCGCTATCAGAAAATATCGAAATTTTGGTCTCTGAACTCTGACGGCTACAGGGCCCAGAATTTGCACCAAAACAAGTCATTTGTAGGTAAGGGATTAACTAAGTACCTGAAAATAAATTATGCTGATATACGGCAAAATTGCAGTTCAGGTACTACTTCAAATAGGCTGAAACTTTAATCGCGTTTTTCTCGCAAACAACGCGTTCCCGGGCCTTATTTGCCCCTTCGGGGTTTCTAAGGGGTATGAATCAACCATTCTGAATCGATTGGCGCTATCAGAAAATATCGAAATTTTGGTCTCTGAACTCTGACGGCTACAGGGCCCAGAATTTGCACCAAAACAAGTCATTTGTAGGTAAGGGATTAACTAAGTACCTGAAAATAAATTATGCTGATATACGGCAAAATTGCAGTTCAGGTACTACTTCAAATAGGCTGAAACTTTAATCGCGTTTTTCTCGCAAACAACGCGTTCCCGGGCCTTATTTGCCCCTTCGGGGTTTCTAAGGGGTATGAATCAACCATTCTGAATCGATTGGCGCTATCAGAAAATATCGAAATTTTGGTCTCTGAACTCTGACGGCTACAGGGCCCAGAATTTGCACCAAAACAAGTCATTTGTAGGTAAGGGATTAACTAAGTACCTGAAAATAAATTATGCTGATATACGGCAAAATTGCAGTTCAGGTACTACTTCAAATAGGCTGAAACTTTAATCGCGTTTTTCTCGCAAACAACGCGTTCCCGGGCCTTATTTGCCCCTTCGGGGTTTCTAAGGGGTATGAATCAACCATTCTGAATCGATTGGCGCTATCAGAAAATATCGAAATTTTGGTCTCTGAACTCTGACGGCTACAGGGCCCAGAATTTGCACCAAAACAAGTCATTTGTAGGTAAGGGATTAACTAAGTACCTGAAAATAAATTATGCTGATATACGGCAAAATTGCAGTTCAGGTACTACTTCAAATAGGCTGAAACTTTAATCGCGTTTTTCTCGCAAACAACGCGTTCCCGGGCCTTATTTGCCCCTTCGGGGTTTCTAAGGGGTATGAATCAACCATTCTGAATCGATTGGCGCTATCAGAAAATATCGAAATTTTGGTCTCTGAACTCTGACGGCTACAGGGCCCAGAATTTGCACCAAAACAAGTCATTTGTAGGTAAGGGATTAACTAAGTACCTGAAAATAAATTATGCTGATATACGGCAAAATTGCAGTTCAGGTACTACTTCAAATAGGCTGAAACTTTAATCGCGTTTTTCTCGCAAACAACGCGTTCCCGGGCCTTATTTGCCCCTTCGGGGTTTCTAAGGGGTATGAATCAACCATTCTGAATCGATTGGCGCTATCAGAAAATATCGAAATTTTGGTCTCTGAACTCTGACGGCTACAGGGCCCAGAATTTGCACCAAAACAAGTCATTTGTAGGTAAGGGATTAACTAAGTACCTGAAAATAAATTATGCTGATATACGGCAAAATTGCAGTTCAGGTACTACTTCAAATAGGCTGAAACTTTAATCGCGTTTTTCTCGCAAACAACGCGTTCCCGGGCCTTATTTGCCCCTTCGGGGTTTCTAAGGGGTATGAATCAACCATTCTGAATCGATTGGCGCTATCAGAAAATATCGAAATTTTGGTCTCTGAACTCTGACGGCTACAGGGCCCAGAATTTGCACCAAAACAAGTCATTTGTAGGTAAGGGATTAACTAAGTACCTGAAAATAAATTATGCTGATATACGGCAAAATTGCAGTTCAGGTACTACTTCAAATAGGCTGAAACTTTAATCGCGTTTTTCTCGCAAACAACGCGTTCCCGGGCCTTATTTGCCCCTTCGGGGTTTCTAAGGGGTATGAATCAACCATTCTGAATCGATTGGCGCTATCAGAAAATATCGAAATTTTGGTCTCTGAACTCTGACGGCTACAGGGCCCAGAATTTGCACCAAAACAAGTCATTTGTAGGTAAGGGATTAACTAAGTACCTGAAAATAAATAATGCTGATATACGGCAAAATTGCAGTTCAGGTACTACTTCAAATAGGCTGAAACTTTAATCGCGTTTTTCTCGCAAACAACGCGTTCCCGGGCCTTATTTGCCCCTTCGGGGTTTCTAAGGGGTATGAATCAACCATTCTGAATCGATTGGCGCTATCAGAAAATATCGAAATTTTGGTCTCTGAACTCTGACGGCTACAGGGCCCAGAATTTGCACCAAAACAAGTCATTTGTAGGTAAGGGATTAACTAAGTACCTGAAAATAAATTATGCTGATATACGGCAAAATTGCAGTTCAGGTACTACTTCAAATAGGCTGAAACTTTAATCGCGTTTTTCTCGCAAACAACGCGTTCCCGGGCCTTATTTGCCCCTTCGGGGTTTCTAAGGGGTATGAATCAACCATTCTGAATCGATTGGCGCTATCAGAAAATATCGAAATTTTGGTCTCTGAACTCTGACGGCTACAGGGCCCAGAATTTGCACCAAAACAAGTCATTTGTAGGTAAGGGATTAACTAAGTACCTGAAAATAAATTATGCTGATATACGGCAAAATTGCAGTTCAGGTACTACTTCAAATAGGCTGAAACTTTAATCGCGTTTTTCTCGCAAACAACGCGTTCCCGGGCCTTATTTGCCCCTTCGGGGTTTCTAAGGGGTATGAATCAACCAATCTGAATCGATTGGCGCTATCAGAAAATATCGAAATTTTGGTCTCTGAACTCTGACGGCTACAGGGCCCAGAATTTGCACCAAAACAAGTCATTTGTAGGTAAGGGATTAACTAAGTACCTGAAAATAAATTATGCTGATATACGGCAAAATTGCAGTTCAGGTACTACTTCAAATAGGCTGAAACTTTAATCGCGTTTTTCTCGCAAACAACGCGTTCCCGGGCCTTATTTGCCCCTTCGGGGTTTCTAAGGGGTATGAATCAACCATTCTGAATCGATTGGCGCTATCAGAAAATATCGAAATTTTGGTCTCTGAACTCTGACGGCTACAGGGCCCAGAATTTGCACCAAAACAAGTCATTTGTAGGTAAGGGATTAACTAAGTACCTGAAAATAAATTATGCTGATATACGGCAAAATTGCAGTTCAGGTACTACTTCAAATAGGCTGAAACTTTAATCGCGTTTTTCTCGCAAACAACGCGTTCCCGGGCCTTATTTGCCCCTTCGGGGCTTTCTAAGGGGTATGAATCAACCATTCTGAATCGATTGGCGCTATCAGAAAATATCGAAATTTTGGTCTCTGAACTCTGACGGCTACAGGGCCCAGAATTTGCACCAAAACAAGTCATTTGTAGGTAAGGGATTAACTAAGTACCTGAAAATAAATTATGCTGATATACGGCAAAATTGCAGTTCAGGTACTACTTCAAATAGGCTGAAACTTTAATCGCGTTTTCTCGCAAACAACGCGTTCCCGGGCCTTATTTGCCCCTTCGGGGTTTCTAAGGGGTATGAATCAACCATTCTGAATCGATTGGCGCTATCAGAAAATATCGAAATTTTGGTCTCTGAACTCTGACGGCTACAGGGCCCAGAATTTGCACCAAAACAAGTCATTTGTAGGTAAGGGATTAACTAAGTACCTGAAAATAAATTATGCTGATATACGGCAAAATTGCAGTTCAGGTACTACTTCAAATAGGCTGAAACTTTAATCGCGTTTTTCTCGCAAACAACGCGTTCCCGGGCCTTATTTGCCCCTTCGGGGTTTCTAAGGGGTATGAATCAACCATTCTGAATCGATTGGCGCTATCAGAAAATATCGAAATTTTGGTCTCTGAACTCTGACGGCTACAGGGCCCAGAATTTGCACCAAAACAAGTCATTTGTAGGTAAGGGATTAACTAAGTACCTGAAAATAAATTATGCTGATATACGGCAAAATTGCAGTTCAGGTACTACTTCAAATAGGCTGAAACTTTAATCGCGTTTTTCTCGCAAACAACGCGTTCCCGGGCCTTATTTGCCCCCTTCGGGGTTTCTAAGGGGTATGAATCAACCATTCTGAATCGATTGGCGCTATCAGAAAATATCGAAATTTTGGTCTCTGAACTCTGACGGCTACAGGGCCCAGAATTTGCACCAAAACAAGTCATTTGTAGGTAAGGGATTAACTAAGTACCTGAAAATAAATTATGCTGATATACGGCAAAATTGCAGTTCAGGTACTACTTCAAATAGGCTGAAACTTTAATCGCGTTTTTCTCGCAAACAACGCGTTCCCGGGCCTTATTTGCCCCTTCGGGGTTTCTAAGGGGTATGAATCAACCAATCTGAATCGATTGGCGCTATCAGAAAATATCGAAATTTTGGTCTCTGAACTCTGACGGCTACAGGGCCCAGAATTTGCACCAAAACAAGTCATTTGTAGGTAAGGGATTAACTAAGTACCTGAAAATAAATTATGCTGATATACGGCAAAATTGCAGTTCAGGTACTACTTCAAATAGGCTGAAACTTTAATCGCGTTTTTCTCGCAAACAACGCGTTCCCGGGCCTTATTTGCCCCTTCGGGGTTTCTAAGGGGTATGAATCAACCAATCTGAATCGATTGGCGCTATCAGAAAATATCGAAATTTTGGTCTCTGAACTCTGACGGCTACAGGGCCCAGAATTTGCACCAAAACAAGTCATTTGTAGGTAAGGGATTAACTAAGTACCTGAAAATAAATTATGCTGATATACGGCAAAATTGCAGTTCAGGTACTACTTCAAATAGGCTGAAACTTTAATCGCGTTTTTTCTCGCAAACAACGCGTTCCCGGGCCTTATTTGCCCCTTCGGGGTTTCTAAGGGGTATGAATCAACCAATCTGAATCGATTGGCGCTATCAGAAAATATCGAAATTTTGGTCTCTGAACTCTGACGGCTACAGGGCCCAGAATTTGCACCAAAACAAGTCATTTGTAGGTAAGGGATTAACTAAGTACCTGAAAATAAATTATGCTGATATACGGCAAAATTGCAGTTCAGGTACTACTTCAAATAGGCTGAAACTTTAATCGCGTTTTTCTCGCAAACAACGCGTTCCCGGGCCTTATTTGCCCCTTCGGGGTTTCTAAGGGGTATGAATCAACCATTCTGAATCGATTGGCGCTATCAGAAAATATCGAAATTTTGGTCTCTGAACTCTGACGGCTACAGGGCCCAGAATTTGCACCAAAACAAGTCATTTGTAGGTAAGGGATTAACTAAGTACCTGAAAATAAATTATGCTGATATACGGCAAAATTGCAGTTCAGGTACTACTTCAAATAGGCTGAAACTTTAATCGCGTTTTTCTCGCAAACAACGCGTTCCCGGGCCTTATTTGCCCCTTCGGGGTTTCTAAGGGGTATGAATCAACCAATCTGAATCGATTGGCGCTATCAGAAAATATCGAAATTTTGGTCTCTGAACTCTGACGGCTACAGGGCCCAGAATTTGCACCAAAACAAGTCATTTGTAGGTAAGGGATTAACTAAGTACCTGAAAATAAATTATGCTGATATACGGCAAAATTGCAGTTCAGGTACTACTTCAAATAGGCTGAAACTTTAATCGCGTTTTTCTCGCAAACAACGCGTTCCCGGGCCTTATTTGCCCCTTCGGGGTTTCTAAGGGGTATGAATCAACCATTCTGAATCGATTGGCGCTATCAGAAAATATCGAAATTTTGGTCTCTGAACTCTGACGGCTACAGGGCCCAGAATTTGCACCAAAACAAGTCATTTGTAGGTAAGGGATTAACTAAGTACCTGAAAATAAATTATGCTGATATACGGCAAAATTGCAGTTCAGGTACTACTTCAAATAGGCTGAAACTTTAATCGCGTTTTTCTCGCAAACAACGCGTTCCCGGGCCTTATTTGCCCCTTCGGGGTTTCTAAGGGGTATGAATCAACCATTCTGAATCGATTGGCGCTATCAGAAAATATCGAAATTTTGGTCTCTGAACTCTGACGGCTACAGGGCCCAGAATTTGCACCAAAACAAGTCATTTGTAGGTAAGGGATTAACTAAGTACCTGAAAATAAATTATGCTGATATACGGCAAAATTGCAGTTCAGGTACTACTTCAAATAGGCTGAAACTTTAATCGCGTTTTTCTCGCAAACAACGCGTTCCCGGGCCTTATTTGCCCCTTCGGGGTTTCTAAGGGGTATGAATCAACCATTCTGAATCGATTGGCGCTATCAGAAAATATCGAAATTTTGGTCTCTGAACTCTGACGGCTACAGGGCCCAGAATTTGCACCAAAACAAGTCATTTGTAGGTAAGGGATTAACTAAGTACCTGAAAATAAATTATGCTGATATACGGCAAAATTGCAGTTCAGGTACTACTTCAAATAGGCTGAAACTTTAATCGCGTTTTTCTCGCAAACAACGCGTTCCCGGGCCTTATTTGCCCCTTCGGGGTTTCTAAGGGGTATGAATCAACCAATCTGAATCGATTGGCGCTATCAGAAAATATCGAAATTTTGGTCTCTGAACTCTGACGGCTACAGGGCCCAGAATTTGCACCAAAACAAGTCATTTGTAGGTAAGGGATTAACTAAGTACCTGAAAATAAATTATGCTGATATACGGCAAAATTGCAGTTCAGGTACTACTTCAAATAGGCTGAAACTTTAATCGCGTTTTTCTCGCAAACAACGCGTTCCCGGGCCTTATTTGCCCCTTCGGGGTTTCTAAGGGGTATGAATCAACCATTCTGAATCGATTGGCGCTATCAGAAAATATCGAAATTTTGGTCTCTGAACTCTGACGGCTACAGGGCCCAGAATTTGCACCAAAACAAGTCATTTGTAGGTAAGGGATTAACTAAGTACCTGAAAATAAATTATGCTGATATACGGCAAAATTGCAGTTCAGGTACTACTTCAAATAGGCTGAAACTTTAATCGCGTTTTTCTCGCAAACAACGCGTTCCCGGGCCTTATTTGCCCCTTCGGGGTTTCTAAGGGGTATGAATCAACCAATCTGAATCGATTGGCGCTATCAGAAAATATCGAAATTTTGGTCTCTGAACTCTGACGGCTACAGGGCCCAGAATTTGCACCAAAACAAGTCATTTGTAGGTAAGGGATTAACTAAGTACCTGAAAATAAATTATGCTGATATACGGCAAAATTGCAGTTCAGGTACTACTTCAAATAGGCTGAAACTTTAATCGCGTTTTTCTCGCAAACAACGCGTTCCCGGGCCTTATTTGCCCCTTCGGGGTTTCTAAGGGGTATGAATCACCATCTGAATCGATTGGCGCTATCAGAAAATATCGAAATTTTGGTCTCTGAACTCTGACGGCTACAGGGCCCAGAATTTGCACCAAAACAAGTCATTTGTAGGTAAGGGATTAACTAAGTACCTGAAAATAAATTATGCTGATATACGGCAAAATTGCAGTTCAGGTACTACTTCAAATAGGCTGAAACTTTAATCGCGTTTTTCTCGCAAACAACGCGTTCCCGGGCCTTATTTGCCCCTTCGGGGTTTCTAAGGGGTATGAATCAACCAATCTGAATCGATTGGCGCTATCAGAAAATATCGAAATTTTGGTCTCTGAACTCTGACGGCTACAGGGCCCAGAATTTGCACCAAAACAAGTCATTTGTAGGTAAGGGATTAACTAAGTACCTGAAAATAAATTATGCTGATATACGGCAAAATTGCAGTTCAGGTACTACTTCAAATAGGCTGAAACTTTAATCGCGTTTTTCTCGCAAACAACGCGTTCCCGGGCCTTATTTGCCCCTTCGGGGTTTCTAAGGGGTATGAATCAACCAATCTGAATCGATTGGCGCTATCAGAAAATATCGAAATTTTGGTCTCTGAACTCTGACGGCTACAGGGCCCAGAATTTGCACCAAAACAAGTCATTTGTAGGTAAGGGATTAACTAAGTACCTGAAAATAAATTATGCTGATATACGGCAAAATTGCAGTTCAGGTACTACTTCAAATAGGCTGAAACTTTAATCGCGTTTTTCTCGCAAACAACGCGTTCCCGGGCCTTATTTGCCCCTTCGGGGTTTCTAAGGGGTATGAATCAACCAATCTGAATCGATTGGCGCTATCAGAAAATATCGAAATTTTGGTCTCTGAACTCTGACGGCTACAGGGCCCAGAATTTGCACCAAAACAAGTCATTTGTAGGTAAGGGATTAACTAAGTACCTGAAAATAAATTATGCTGATATACGGCAAAATTGCAGTTCAGGTACTACTTCAAATAGGCTGAAACTTTAATCGCGTTTTTCTCGCAAACAACGCGTTCCCGGGCCTTATTTGCCCCTTCGGGGTTTCTAAGGGGTATGAATCAACCAATCTGAATCGATTGGCGCTATCAGAAAATATCGAAATTTTGGTCTCTGAACTCTGACGGCTACAGGGCCCAGAATTTGCACCAAAACAAGTCATTTGTAGGTAAGGGATTAACTAAGTACCTGAAAATAAATTATGCTGATATACGGCAAAATTGCAGTTCAGGTACTACTTCAAATAGGCTGAAACTTTAATCGCGTTTTTCTCGCAAACAACGCGTTCCCGGGCCTTATTTGCCCCTTCGGGGTTTCTAAGGGGTATGAATCAACCAATCTGAATCGATTGGCGCTATCAGAAAATATCGAAATTTTGGTCTCTGAACTCTGACGGCTACAGGGCCCAGAATTTGCACCAAAACAAGTCATTTGTAGGTAAGGGATTAACTAAGTACCTGAAAATAAATTATGCTGATATACGGCAAAATTGCAGTTCAGGTACTACTTCAAATAGGCTGAAACTTTAATCGCGTTTTTCTCGCAAACAACGCGTTCCCGGGCCTTATTTGCCCCTTCGGGGTTTCTAAGGGGTATGAATCAACCAATCTGAATCGATTGGCGCTATCAGAAAATATCGAAATTTTGGTCTCTGAACTCTGACGGCTACAGGGCCCAGAATTTGCACCAAAACAAGTCATTTGTAGGTAAGGGATTAACTAAGTACCTGAAAATAAATTATGCTGATATACGGCAAAATTGCAGTTCAGGTACTACTTCAAATAGGCTGAAACTTTAATCGCGTTTTTCTCGCAAACAACGCGTTCCCGGGCCTTATTTGCCCCTTCGGGGTTTCTAAGGGGTATGAATCAACCATTCTGAATCGATTGGCGCTATCAGAAAATATCGAAATTTTGGTCTCTGAACTCTGACGGCTACAGGGCCCAGAATTTGCACCAAAACAAGTCATTTGTAGGTAAGGGATTAACTAAGTACCTGAAAATAAATTATGCTGATATACGGCAAAATTGCAGTTCAGGTACTACTTCAAATAGGCTGAAACTTTAATCGCGTTTTTCTCGCAAACAACGCGTTCCCGGGCCTTATTTGCCCCTTCGGGGTTTCTAAGGGGTATGAATCAACCATTCTGAATCGATTGGCGCTATCAGAAAATATCGAAATTTTGGTCTCTGAACTCTGACGGCTACAGGGCCCAGAATTTGCACCAAAACAAGTCATTTGTAGGTAAGGGATTAACTAAGTACCTGAAAATAAATTATGCTGATATACGGCAAAATTGCAGTTCAGGTACTACTTCAAATAGGCTGAAACTTTAATCGCGTTTTTCTCGCAAACAACGCGTTCCCGGGCCTTATTTGCCCCTTCGGGGTTTCTAAGGGGTATGAATCAACCATTCTGAATCGATTGGCGCTATCAGAAAATATCGAAATTTTGGTCTCTGAACTCTGACGGCTACAGGGCCCAGAATTTGCACCAAAACAAGTCATTTGTAGGTAAGGGATTAACTAAGTACCTGAAAATAAATTATGCTGATATACGGCAAAATGCAGTTCAGGTACTACTTCAAATAGGCTGAAACTTTAATCGCGTTTTTCTCGCAAACAACGCGTTCCCGGGCCTTATTTGCCCCTTCGGGGTTTCTAAGGGGTATGAATCAACCATCTGAATCGATTGGCGCTATCAGAAAATATCGAAATTTTGGTCTCTGAACTCTGACGGCTACAGGGCCCAGAATTTGCACCAAAACAAGTCATTTGTAGGTAAGGATTAACTAAGTACCTGAAAATAAATTATGCTGATATACGGCAAAATTG